>CM066736.1:129615851-130982517 GCA_033961575.1 Aselliscus stoliczkanus
TACAAAGATCCTGAAGCAAGAAGCTTCTTGAAAAATTTGGGGTGGGAGAGAAAAAGAGGATGAATTCAAGGTTTTGGTCTGAGCAACTGAAAAGATGAGCTTCCCACTAACCGAGGTGGGAGGCCTGGGATGGAGGCTTTGGGGAGATTGGGAATTTAGGTTGGAACATGGCAAGTTTGAGATGCTGTGACACATACGTGTGGAGAGGTCAGACAGGAAGTTAGACTCATAGAGAGCCTGGCTGGAGGTATAAATATGGGAGTTGTCAGCAAGCAAGCAATGGGACGAGACCATGAGAGGAAGAGGGTAGACTGAGAAGGGGGTCCAAGGACAGTGTCATGGCATGCTCCAGTAATTCCAGGTTGGAGATGGAGTCAGTCCCTCCTTGGACATTTCTGAGCCGCTACATGTGGGGCACTGTTCATGGTGCTGGAGATAAAGTGTGAAGGATCAAAAATCTATGCTGTCCTGGAGCCTACAGTGGAGTGGGGAGACACAAGGAACAAGTACAGCGTGTACTATGTCAGGTGGTAAGGTACGCTATGGAGGAAATGAAGCAGTGAAGGGGAATGGGGTGCTGGCGGGGTGGGGTGGGCAGATGGCAGCTTTCTACAGGGTGGTGGTGAAGGCCATGATGAGAAGACGGTTCTTCAGCAACAACCTAGAAGAAGTGAGGGAGTCGTGCAAGCACCTGCGAAGAGATGAGGGAAGGAAATGAGGAACCAGCATCAGTGACTGAAAAAGAGCCCCCGTGAAGTAAGAGAAGACCCAATACAAGGTGGTACCCTGGAAGCTAAGTGACAGAAATCAAGATGGAAGAAGTGATCGGTCAAAAGATGAGGCTTAAGAACTGACCGCTGGATTTAGCATTGGTGACGTTGATGAGAGCTGTTTTGGAGGAACGGTGGGAAAGACAGCCTGGTTGCAATTCGGGGATCAAGGTTCCTGCCCATGGTCACATGGGACATAGGTACAATGCAGCTTTAGATCTCGATCATCTTAATCCAAGCCAGTTCTCATATCCATTTCAAATGCTACCTCTTCCATACAGTCCCCAGGTGTTTGTATTTCGTCCCATCATCTCCGGTGGGAGAGAGGTATAGCCATGAGGTATCGTAGGCACTCGGCACAAGCACTGAACTGCCTGACTTTGCTGAGCTGCAAAGAATTCCTGCCTTGGTAGCTAGGGTCCATGTGCACCTGTGTAAGGGCAGGTGCCAGGCAGACAGACCCATGGGGATGAGGTCAGGGCCACCCTGTGTATGGCTAATTTTGACGGGATGCGGTAGTCTTCTGAAGGGGCCTCAACAGGTGAAGTCATTCACTGAGCATCTTCTCTCCTATATGCCAGGCCCCAGGGGGACAACAAGATGATAAAATTTAACCGTCTTTGTCCTCAAGAAAGTGTTATGTGTCCTGGAAGTCAGATACGGATTTAATCAACTACCAGGGTTGGGAGGACAGGAAGATATCCCACGGGTGAGGATTTTAGCAGGGTCATGAATGAAGTGGAGGAATTCGACAGACTGGTTGGGGGTCTGGGCAGATGTGCCAAGGCTGAAGACATACAAGAATATCAGCCTTTTGGAAAAACATGTGAACCAGTGGTCTGAGACTAGATTGAAAGGAGGTGTGGAGGTGCTCTCGTAGGATACCAAGGCACATGGGCTGTGTTTTTTGTTTTGGGTTTTTTTTAAAGATTTTATTGGGGAATTGGGGGAGGGAAACAGCGTTGGGAAATCGGGGAAGGGGAACAGACAAGTTGCTGTCTTTTTGTTCTTCAGTCTAGTTGCGGAGGACGTAGCTTCACTGGCCCATGTTGGTATCGTCATTGCACTCTTCCCGGATGAGGCAGATCAGTCTCCGGCCTCTGGATGGTCGCTCACCACGGCTATTGGCAGCTCTTGCTGGCTGCCAGCCGCTCACGCTGGCTGCCGGCCACTCACTGTAGCCTATGGCAGCCCACTGCAGCAGGGGCTGCAGCCCACACCATCGCTGGGGCTCGCACAGCCCAGCTCCAGGTGGAGCTGTTGTTAGCTGTAGAGGGCAGTGTCACTGGCCCTCATGTGGGATCCGAACCGGGGCCGCTGGCGTCCCAAGCCAGCTCTCAATCAGTGCGCCACTCGGCCGGCCCAGGGCTGTGTTTAATGACACTAGCACCTCATAGGCTCCAGGGGAAGGGAGAAAAAGACTTGTGGGTGGCTTTAACCTAAAATTGCCGAAGTGAGAGGCAGCAAGCATTTATTTGAGATAAAAAAGAATAGCTATTCGGGAATCACTGATTCAGGCAGAACCCCAAATAACTTCCCCATTAGGAGACAAAGGCGAGAGGTATTTATGACAAAGGGAAGGGAACAAGTGCACCAATAGAAAGAAGGCATTTCTATTGGTGCAGATAAGCTAAATAGTGAGCGTGTTTTATTCAGTGTCTGTCTAGTAGTGATAATAATCCGCTTTCTTATTATCCATCTAAACAGTTCTTTATGACGGTGTTGCTTTAGGCCCATTCCAAAGGTTATTTTGCCTTTTTAACATTCCAGAGTTTTGAGGCATAAGACAAGCAAGGCAGTTCCTCTGGGATGGCAGCTTCGGCTCTTTTATTTATTTATTTTTTATTTTTGTTTTTTTAGAGGGCAGTGTCACTGGTCCTCATACGTGGGACTCGAACTGGGGCCGCTGGCTTCCCAAGCCAGAGCTTAACCACCACACCACTCGGCTGGCCCAGCTTCGGCTCTATTTTAAAGTGGCTATTTTATTTTCTTTACAGTCGGAGTGCTCCTCCAACACCACACCACCAGGTTTGCAGACTTGTGTGCTAATTATTATTGGCCATGGGTACCTTTGTTGATAACACCGCCCCCTTTTCTTTCTCAATAGTGGCCCAACAGGAGAAGACCCCACCGCCTAGGCCCAGCCTGCTGGAGGCTGGCAGTGATGGCTGTGAAGAGCCCAGGCAGCAGATGTCTTGGGAGCAGGAGTTCCTGGTGGGGAACAGCCCAGGAGGCAGTGGGCGGGCGCTGTGCATGGTATGTGGGGCCGAGATCCGGGCCCCCTCGGCAGACAGGGCACGCGCACACATCCTGGAGCAGCATCCGCACACCCTGGACCTGAGCCCTTCTGAGAAGAGCAACATCCTGGAGGCCTGGAGCGAGGGGGTGTCCCTTTTGCAAGACGACAAAACTGAGCAGCCACCCCCACTCAACTCAGGTAGGTGGGCCTGGGGTGGGGGCAGGGGAAGAGTGGAACCTGTGGAAACGCCTGGAACTCACGGGGCATTTGCCCCCTTCCGACTCAGGCCAGGATGTCGATGCAAATCCTGACTCCGCCCCAGACCCTGCCAGAATGCCAGCGGAGATTGTTGTTCTCCTTGACTCTGAGGACAACCCATCCCTCCCTAGAAGGAGCCGGCCCAGGGGACTCCGCCCCCTCGAGCTTCCTGGTCAGTCATGGGGATCCAGTGAGGCTGAGCTGGGGGAGGCAGGGGAGCGTAGGCCTGTGCTTTGGCGGGGAGAGGCTGCTGGGCAGGTAGCTTCAGCAACCCAGAGGTGGTGGGGTTCAGGCATGTCCCCTTGGGAAGGTATAAGGCCTTTTCTTTTTGCAGCTGCCCCTGTCACAGAGCAAGTAAGTAAGAAGCCCCGTGGTCAGCGATGGAAGGAGCCCTCTGGGGAAGAGCCAGTCAGAAAGAAAAGAGGTAGAACCATGACCAAAAACCTGGACCTGGACCCCGACCCAGACCCAGGTGAAGCGGAGGCGCAGGGGGCGCGGGGCGGGGGCAGGGCCCACGCAGGGGCACCTCACCTCACCTGAGGCCTCTGGATCCGGACTTTGGATTTGGCCTCAGTGCGGTTAGGCTGCCCAGCCTTCCGGACTCACACTTCCATCCTGTCCCCCTTGCAGACCCTCCGTCACCTGACTCGCCCACAGAGACTTTCGCAGCTCCCCCCGAGGTCCGTCACTTCACTGACGGCAGCTTCCCTCCCGGCTTCGTCCTCCAGCTCTTCTCCCACACCCAGCTCAGGACCGCAGACAGCAAGGACATGCCCAAAGAAGGGAGACCAGCCGAAGGAGGCCTTTCCCAGCCGGAAAGCCCCTCACCAGGTGAGCTCCTGAGAGGGGACAGTGAGGGGGCAGGTAGGGTCAGGCAGGTTGCATCTCTGGCCTTTGTCGTCCTCGAGGCTCCTGCAGCGGAGCTCAGGGTAGAGGTGGTTGATGCTCCCCTGGGAGATGGGCCAGGGCAGGCGGACTGGAAGGATGGAGGCTGGCCAGACAGCTGGGCTTTTCTGAGAGCTCCTTGGGAGTGTCCTGGAATGGGCATTAGGTTGGGCTAGGCCAGTGCTCCCCAAAGCTTGATACCCATCACCCACTTAGGTTGATTCCAGCTGGAGCCTGAGAGGTGCCCACTTTGCCCTGGTGGAGCAGGGGCCCAAATGGGACCGTCAGCAGGCGGCTCGACCAGTAGTGGACACTCGGCAGACACCTCTGTGGGGAAAGCAGCTCAGTGAGTTGCCTAATGATAGCAGTGAGCATGTGTGTTTGTGGCGTGTCCTGCCGATTTTAAGGAACTTTGATGTGCAGTTCATTTGGTCCTTATAAAAATAACCTTTCCTGGATGGAGAGTCTCAGAGAGAGCGTTTCTTCTTCCTCACGGTGCTTGTATTCCTTTCCTATGGCTGCAGTAACAAGTTCCCACATACTTGGTGGCTGACAACAACACCAGTGTATTACTTTTCAGTTCTGGGGTCAGAAGTGGAAGGGGCCTCACGGGCTGAAATCAAGGTGTTGGCAGGGCCGCGTTTCTTCTGGAGGCTCTAGGAGGAAGTCACTTTCTTGCTTTTTCTGGCTTCTAGAGGCCGCCCACATTCTTTGCCTCATGCTCCTCCATCTTCAAAGCCCACAGTGGCCAGCAGTCTTTCTCAGGATGCCATCTTTGGTCTGACTCCTCTCTCTTCCTCTTCCCCTACTTAAGGACCCTGGTGATTACACTGAGCCCACCCAGCTCATCCAGCAGAATCTCTTTATTTTAAAGTCAGCTGATGGCACCATTAATTCCATCTGTAGCCTTAATCCTCCCTTGCCGTGGAGCGTACCACATTCACAGGGCCTGGGATTAGGACATGGACATCTTTAAGGGGCTGGTGTTTTGCCTACCACAGTCACGTAACCAACCTGTGGCAGAATTCCGATGAGACTAGAAGATGTTCCAGCGGGGCAGGGGCTGAGCCGGGTTCCTCTCTCGCCAGGCTCTGCTCGCAGCATCTTGGGCTCAGGAAATTGTTCTTGAAGAAGCGAGTGGCACAGAGAGTGCCTTGTCCCCACCTGTCTGAAATGTGCATTTGGAGTTAGAGCCCGAGAAAGATGGCACACAAAAGAAACAAGCAAGCGTTGCCACTTCTCCAGCCCACGTCACTCACCAGCAGTGACCACTGTTAGTAGTTTGCTTAGTATCCTTGAGACCTTTCACAAATCTGTGTGTGTGCGCGTGCATATGTGCCCTTTCATTTATTTATTTTTTATGAAAACAGGCTCTGCTTTTTTGTGATCTCGAGGCAAGCCTCATCCCTTCATGTAGATCACGTTTTAACTGTCTCAAGTTTCAGCTTGAGTCACATTCCAGTCCTGCCTCCCTGAGACTGTGCTCTGCTTGGACTTGAGCGTTTCCGAGTCTCCTTCTCTTCGGTGGATCGCCGCTCTAAATGGCTGACCTCTTCCACTGTTCAATGGGTCTTCTGGTTTCATTCTCGAAAGGGAGCCTTCATTTTGAGACCTGGGGTACCCTGTGCCCAATCTCCACCTATCTGGAGTGATGAGTAGCTGAGAAGGGAACCCCAAGCTCTCAGGTTCCTTTGGAGTGAGTGGACAAAGCCTGAGACTTTGGGGTTCAACAAGCTGATTGAATGACATGAGAGTGATGGAGGGGACCGACAGGTGTTCTCAGCAGTGGCAGCATCTGTGGAGGTTGGACATGGCCCGGAAGCCACAGAAGATACTAAATGGTGCAGCAGCACGTGTTCCTACAGCCCCGCCCCAGGCAAAGGACTCTGGGAAATGACATGAGTGAGGTCGCCTTTGTCCCCAAGAAGCTCAGTCTGTCTGGGGGTACAGGTTGGAGACATTGGAACAGATAGAGAATAGTGGGGTGCTCCCACTAGTTCTGTACAAAGCAAAGGCTCCAGACTGGTGGTTTCAGGCTGTTTCGAGATCCCAAGGCTTGGACGGATTTCTCAGAAACCTGTAAGGCATCAACTGGAGTATCTCTACTTCGAGTTGTTTTATTTGAAGACTTTATTCGAATAAAGATCCTACCACTTGAAAAAGTTCAGGGATTTAGAAGTTGGAAAAGTTCACTGTGGTCTGGTCAGCGAGCTGATTGATTTGAGTGTGAAGCAGTCAGGGAAGACTTGCAGGAACTTCCCAAGGGCCTCGCAGGATGAAGGTGAGGAGGGTGCGCAGGCCAGCAGAGAAGGTGACCCTGAGGGCCCACTCACAAGTAGTGGAAAAAAGAGCCTCTTTTTTGCTGGCAATTAATTTGAGTAGGACCTAGAAATCTGGCTTAGGATACCTTGGCCAGACCCACTGTGTTCCCAGGCTGGAGAAAGAGTGAGTGTGCTCGTGTGCAAGAGTGTGTGAGCTTCATGAGAAGCAAGGTCGGTTCACTGGTGTATCCTCATCACCTAGAACAATGCCGGGCACAAAGAAACCCTTAGTAAAGCTTTATCGACAGATAAGTGGATGCAGGCTGCCTTCACCTCTCATCCTGGTGGTGACGTTTCTCAGAGACAAGCCTTAATGAGAAACAAAAGAACTGGACTCAGCCCCCGCCTCTGGAGAAGATGTTTTTTGTTTTGTTTTTTTTAAAGATTTTATTGGGGAATTGGTGGAGGGGAACAGCGTTGGGGAATCGGGGAAGGGGAACAGACAAGTTGCTGTCTTTTTGTTCTTCAGTTTAGTTGCGGAGGATGTTGCTTCACTGTTGGTATCGTCATTGCGCTCTTCCCAGATGAGGCAGATCGGTCGCTGGCCTCTGGATGTCGCTCACCGCGGCTATTGGCAGCTCACGCTTGGCTGCCAGCCGCTCACGCTGGCTGCGGGCCGCTCACGCTGGCTGCGGGCCACTCACTGTAGCCTATGGCAGCCCACTGCAGCAGGGGCTGCAGTCCACCCCATCACCGGGGCTGGCACAGCCCATCTCCAGGTGGAGCTGTTGTTAGCTGTAGAGGGCAGTGTCACTGGCCCTCATGTGGGATCCGAACCGGGGCCGCTGGCATCCCAAAAGCAGCGCTTAACCAATGCGCCACTCGGCCGGCCCTGGAGAAGATGTTCACACATGCTCAAATGGGGAATGGGTGGGTGAGGAGGGAGGCAGTTCTGAGGTTGGGGTGCGAAAGGGATTCAGCTTGACTAAGTCCTCCTGGCTTGCTCTTGGGGCTCTGATCCCTCACAGTTTCTGAAAGGACATCTCTATCGTGTCTCAGGCCTGGCTCTCCTGATGCTCCCCTTCCCTTTCTACCCCACCATCAGCCCTCCCTTCCTTGCTGCCAGGAAGGATTGGCACGTGATTCCATTGTTTTTTCGTCTCTAACTTAGCTCTTACTAGGTTCTGTACTCTTTTAATGTGTTAGCTCCTGAAGTCCACACAGCCATCATATAAAGTATTATGATTTCCATTTTACCGAATAGGACACTGAGCCTTGGGATGTCAGGCGCCTCACTTAGAGCCCCTTACCTAGTAAGCAGCAGCCTATGTGGGTTTCCACTGTGCCCGCGCAGACACCCTGCCCGCAGTGCCAAGAAGCACGTCCACCTGCTCCCACTTCCTCCAGCATCCAGGCCATATCCTCTGCCTTCAGTCCTGCTGCTATAACTGAACTCCTGCAAAGGCTGGCCCCTCTAGACCCCTCGCTAGAACCCATCCTCTCTCCCCAGCCGTGAATTCTCGGTCACACCATCTGTTTTTCTCCCTCCTGCATCTTGCCCCGCAGCCTATATAAAGCTGTTCTTTCTCCCTTCTTGGCCCCTCATCCCTCCCTAGCCACTGTCATTTGTCTCTAAACCTCAGCAGAGCTGGGCAGCACTTTCTATACCAAATGCCTCCAGTCTCTTTGGAAGCACTTTAGTCAAACTCTCATCCTCACTCCCCCACACACTAAAATTCCTTTTTTGGCAACGTCACCATTGACTTCCATAAAATTAAATCCAGTGCTCAGTTCTCATCTTTCCTGACCTGACAGTAACCGTGAACCCACTCCTCCCTCCTTCCCAGAGGCACTTTCTCTGCTTAGCGTCTTGGCAACGACTTGCCTGGTTTTCCTCCCTCCTCACTGGCTGCCCTGTTAATCTTGCTTGTTCATTCACAGCTCCTCAAGTTGGAGCCTATTGTCTTTCTTCCCCTTTCTGGAATGTAAGCCCCTTGAGGTCAGGATGTTTGCCTGTTTCGTTTACTGTGTTGGCCCAGTGGCCGGCACAGAATAGATGCTGCCAGTGTACGTATTTGGTGAATGAATGAATGAATGCCCTAACCATGGTCAGGGTCTGCACTCACTCCCTGAGTGACTCTGCCATAGTCAGAGCTTTAAGGACCATGCTTGTGCTCACAACTCCTGCCTTGAGCCTCCAGCCCAGACTTCTCCCTCGATTCCAGCCTCTTGTCCAGTTGCCCATGTGACATCTCTGCTTGGTTATCTAAAAGCTCACAAACTCAGCACACCCAGGGAACCCACAGTCTCTCCCCTCACCCCCAGCCAATCTACTCCTCCCCAGCCTTCCTTTCCCAGGAAACCAGCCATCCCGTTCTGCACTTTGCCTGGACCAAACCCTTGGCGTCATCCTCTTGTCTTTTCTCAGACCACCCATCCATCCATCACCAAGTATGTTTGCCCCACCTCCAGATGTGTTCAGAATTCACCCCCATCGCCACCTCCATGGCTGCCACCCTAGTCCAAGCCATCTCTCGCCTGGTTCCTATAACTGCCTTCCAACCAACCTTTGGTTTCTGATCTTGGCCCGCCGTGGTTTAGCCTCTTAACAGCAGCCAGTGTCCCTATTGAAACCCTAAATCGTATCCTGTCCCTGCTCTTCGCAAAGCCCTTCCTTGCTGTCCCCGTCACACTCCAGATAAAAGCCAGAGTCCTCCTGGTGACATGATCATCACCCCCAGGATCTTTGCCTCTCGCCCCGAGCTGCTCACTCTGGTCAGCCCCTGGCCTTGCTGTTTGTTTGGACGGCAGCAGACGGGCTCCACCAGGCACCTACACTTGCTCTTCCGCCCGCCCGAAATGCTGTTCCTCCAGCTCTCCATGAAACTAATGCCTCACTTCCTGTCCATCTGGGTTCACACGTCAGCTCCATGAGACCTTCCCTGGCGTGTATTTTTCCTTTGCTTCTGTCCACATAGATCATATCCCATCTTTTATTTGTTTATTCTGTGGATTGGCTCTCACCAGTGGAACATAAATCCCAGGAAGGCCACTCGGCCTGCTCCACGCACTGCTGTACCCCTAGCGACTGGCATAGTGTTGGGCCCCATAAGTTATTGTGGAATTAAGGAGCAGATGAATGCAATTCAGCCTGGCCTCAAGGAACTTAACAGTTTGTCGGGAAGACAAACCAGCTTCAAATACAAAGCAGAATTTGCTCAGTTGTACAACCCATGGCGGCAGCCATGAAGTCATTTAAACCCTAGCAAACTGTACAGCAAAATTATACCTGTTATCTCTGTCACATTTTAAATCACTGGGTCTCTAAAATCTAGAAGAAAATCACACACGGATCCTTCTCGGTACGGGCATTGCAATCTCCATTCTCTGGTTTGCTCCTCTATGTAAAGTAACTTGTAGGTGCCTGTGTCACTGGGCCATGGCTGTAGCTGCACAGTGGCTATCAGCAGCTGGCTTTCCCCTACCTTGAGGCCTGGTTTGCCCCTGATGAGTAGCTCCTCCACCTGCTGAGGTGAATATCTGGTCCCTGGGTGGCAGGCATTGACTCTCAGGAGATGAAGCGCCTTGTCCAGGCTGAAAGCCGGGTGCCGAGCCAGGACTCTGTACGGCTCTCTTCCCCGCCCTGCTCGCTCACTCAGCCCCACAGTGGGCAGAGTCAGGTCTCGTTCTGCCTTTGCTTGTTCCCCACCCCTCCATCACCTCTGCCCATACCGGGCAGAACCTATCAGGCCAGAATACCCAGTAAGTTTGGGATGCAGTGGAGCCAGCCTAAGGTCAGAGTTGGGGGAAGACGACAGTACTAGCATCTGAGTGCCAAAATACATGCGGGAGAAAGGCGACGCAGGGCATCGGCTAACCTGAAGGGGTGACCTTGTTTTCTGGTTGCTAGTGGTCCTTGGATCAGCCAAGACGAGCCTCCCTCTGTCCTTGGGCTTCGCACTCACACCAGGCACTGGATCTGGCAATGGGGGTGTGGTTTGCAGAGACCTACAGGGAACACCCTGGTAGTGGGGTGTCTGCAAGGCCCTGACTCTGCTGTCTGCTCGTGTTCCTGCCCAGCTCCCGCTCCGGGGCTTCGAGGGACGCTGGATCTCCAGGTTATCCGCGTGCGGATGGAGGAGCCCCCGGCAGTCAGCCTCCTGCAAGACTGGTCCAAGCACCCCCAGGGCACCAAGGGTATGGGCGCAGGTGACACTCCAGACTGGCCCGCGGTTCTGTCGGAATCCAGCACCACTGTGGTGGGGGAACAGCCAGAGGCAGGAAGTGGTGTGTAGGTTCTTTCCTGGGGCAGGGGTAGGGGAGGCAGCGGCCCCTTTTGGCTTCTCACTGGGAGCTGCCGGCTCTACCACCTGATGGAGAGGAAAACCAGGTGCTGAGGCAGGATGGAGGAGAGGAAAGGGGCAGCGTCCGCTGTTAGTTGGCGGCACTGGAAAATGTCTACCTGGCATGGTGGGCGAGGGTGGCTGCGGCTGCCGTGTGCTGGGGCATTGGGCTGGTGGAGAACACCCACCCCGATCCTTTTGCTGACCCAGACCTCTCTGTCCCCTACCTCCTCCCACCCTCTCTTAACCCCCCACCATTCTCCCTTGGCACAGTGCCTTACACAAGAGGTGGTCATCACGGGGTAACTGAGTCCCACTACCTCGGGGGTCGCCTCTCCTCCCCCACCTGTTCAGGCTCCTAAACCAGGAAGCCTCCATTACCTCTTCCCACTCCATCCCTGCAGGAGGCCCAAGCAGCCCACCTGAGGGCTCCACTCACCCCTCCCATTCTCCTTTTCCCCTGTTTCTTGTTGTAATATATCTCCTTTGTTGACAATAAATTATTTTTTTTTATTAAGAGAGTTCCGTCTGGGCCATCATTGGGGAAAGGGGTTTGTTAGCAGGATCTGGCTTCCTGGAACAACTTTGATAGGAAGGCTGAAAGGTTGCCCTGGATGGGAGCCAGAAAGCCCCCCACACACCCACCCCCTGCCCAGAGGCTGGAGCATGGCCAGGGCAGGGCTTTGTTGGACCAGAAGACGGGCCTTGGTGTCAGTCACAGAGAAGCACCTGGCCCCCTTCTCCTTCCCTTGTCCTGAAAATGGGGTCAGAAACACCTATTTTTTAACACCCTGTACTTTCTGACTCACGTGACAGACCACGTCCAAGAGAGGCCACAGTAGGGGGTGCCCAAGGCTGCTCACCTAGGAGCTGACACTTAACCTGACCTTTCTAAAGTGAAATGGTGTGGCTGGCCTACACTGGGAGAGATGCCTCCTGACCCCCACCCCGCAATGGGGAGGTGGGCACTGGGGCCTAAAGGCAGCCCTGCCTTCAACCTTTCAGCCCGCATACTCGGCTTGCTGCTTTGTCTCGCCCTTTCCTTGGCTTAATTAAACCTGATCCGCAGCCTGGCTTCCCCATTCCCCAGACCAGAGGAGGGCCCACTTCACCGGATTCCTTAGCCTCCTAAACTAACCATCACAGGTCAGAATGCTGTGGGGTTTGTTTTTCCCCTTTGCTGATATGGAGCTCTGAAGAGGGACATGGGGAACAGTGACCTTAAACCCCAGTGTCCCTTTTAGAATCTTGGGGCAAGTAGGATAAATAGGACAGTCCCCCCTCAGCAGCTGGACTGCCGTCTGCTCCTGATAAATACCAAGCCTTAAGGGGTAGGGGCAAGCTAAGACTCGAGGTCAGTGGTTCCCATATGACACTGAACCAGGTTTTCAGACCATCCAGAAAGCGAATCTCTAAGTTAGGGAGGATCTGGGCCCAAGATTGCTGCATTGTGTGCTGATCAGGGCTGGTGTCACCCGTGGGCCAGCAGGGGCCAAACCAGGTATGTGTGAGTGATAGCACAGTGTGGTTGACTCATGGGACATGGTCCTTTCTCCCCTTCTGACTCACTTGGTGCCAAGGATATGTGGGCCCTTGTCCAGGGGAGATTAGAAAACGTTTGTAGTGGAGAAAAAGCAGTGGGCGAAGATTCAGGACCCCTGTGTGTGTTTAGGGTGACTCCACCACTGTGATATCAGGCGGGCCATGGAACTCCTCCGTGTCTCTACCACCATTTCTGCAGATTGGTAAAACTCGTATCCTCCCTAATACAAAGGAGTAAATGCTGAAAATCTGGCTCTGAACACAAATATGAATTATTGCAGGTGATTTCTGTCTGTCCTTGCAATCATGTGACTGTGTTTACATTTATGCCGATGTGCTTTTAAACAACATAGCTGTGTTGCTGGATGTTCACAATTGAGAAAACGTATATTCAAGCTCGTAAAATCGTGAAGCTAAATGCACCTGCACTGCTGTTAATATGATTGATGGTTTCTCCGACTAGACTGTGAGCTCCTTCCGGGCAGGGACTAGGTTGCAGTGACTTTGTTTTTCTAGAGCCCTGCATAGGGCCTGGCACATAGTAGGTGCTCAATAAATGTTTGTCAAGTGCCCTCGGTGTATTCCTTTGTGACATTTTTCAGTGCAGGCTGGTACCTGGAGTGCTGTTCTCTGGACAGGGTGGCTGCCATGGTGACTACGGGTGGCACTCTGTGACTTCAGCCCCACATCCTGGCTGGTAGGGATCTGCCCAGCCTCGGCCAGCATCCTAGGGACTATATGAACATGTGTGGCTGGGAGCTGCTCCTCCCCACCTCTGGGCTTCCAAGGAGATGTGGAGAGTGTGGAGGGAAGGGCATGACTCCACCCGGAGTGCAGGAGGTTTCTGAACATAGGTGACTGATTGCTTGGGGTCCCCCACCTGGACCAGAGCCACCATCCTAGAACACCAAGAAAGCCTCCCATACAAATATCAATGTTAACCTCCCTCCAGGGCTGGTAGTGACAATTCTATCCAGGTGTGATGCTGGGAACCAACCATGACTTGGAGTGAAGGGGTGGGCTAGGAGGGTGCCACTGCCCCTGACTCCTGACAGCCATGCCCCTAGTCCCCATTACTCCTTTGCACACTGAAGTTGCCACCTGCCCCTCTCAGTTGCCCTCCTTGAGGACCAGGTTGAGGAGATCTTTTTGGATGCCAGTAGTAGCCCTGTGGGCAAGGCTAGTCTGAGACAAGCAAAGAAGCAGCCCCTTTCCTCCTTGAGAGAAACTAGAATATGTAAAGGTGTGTTTGGGAAGGGGCGGGGACACGGCCCCGTGCAGCACCCACAGTTGCATCACTGGACCTGGCTCTGCGGCTCCTCCAATCTGATCTCCCTCTTGTGCATAAAATGCGGTAGTTAACCCCCTCGCCTCTGCTTCCACCCCCACCCAGCTGGCATTCAGGGCCCTTTGTAAACTGCGAAGTCCTGCACACCCCTGAGCTATGGTAGAGGGATGGGGGACTGGGATAGGAAAGCATCTCTGATGGGATTGCAGCAGCCTCTGTGTCTGTACCCCCACCGGATCTGTTGGGAAAGGGGTGCTCAGCTGACCTCCCCAAGGCAGCACACGCAGGGAGGGTGCTGCTGCACACAGGTGTGTCGACAGGTAAGGTGGCTCCACTGAACACTGGTGTGTCTGTTTTCCCTTCTCCCTAGAACTAGGTGGCTCAGCCCAGGGCCTTCACACTGAATCTGGTCAGTCCTCCCCTAGAAGGAACGACATCATTCCTCACACAGAATGTACCAGCCTCCAGAGAAGGAAACAGAGCAGGCCTTTCGGCCTCCCCAAAACCAATGTCAATGTCCCACCCGTAGGAGGCCTGAGAAGCAGGAGCAGCAAGGGGACGGAGGCCGGGCCGATCACCCTGTAGACTCAGATTCCACAAATATGAATGGAGGCCCCATGGGCAAGCTGTGCTAGGAACTACAGAATAGACAGGACACGCCGTGGTCTCCACTGTGAGTTCCCCCACATTGTGCCCATTTTATGGGTGAGGAAACTGAGCCGCCGCGAGATGAACCAGGTGACTTGCCTGCCATTCCAGAGCTGGTAAAGGAGCAGAGGGAGGACAAGACCAGGTCTTTCTGACGCCAGAGCTGTTGTCTCCTGTGTTACGTGGCCTGTTTCTGCTTTAGGAAGACCATGACATCTTTCTGTGACAGCCCAGGCACCCGTAGGTTCAGGGGACAGGGTGGGTGTGGACTCAGGGAGAGATGGTGAAGGTCATTCAAAATGACAGATTCTCAGCATCCCCCCATCCCGCTCCAGCACTCTGATGGTGGTATTCAGTGCCCTCTGCATCCCAATTTCCAGGTCGTGGAACCTGCTGGGATCATGCCCTGTACCTAAGCAGTGCTGGCGAGAGGCTCACTGCACATGTGGAAGGGCGATCATCTCATTTGTCCCAGGTGGGAACCAAGCTGAGGGCTTTGAGGGTGGACGGAGTCTTGCTCCTCAACTGCCCCTTTTCCCCAGAAGTTGGCCCCTGGGTCCCTGAGTAGGCTGTGCCTGCTGGCCCTGACCTCAGTGACCTGTGACCCTGGCTCCAGCTGGGCTCCATATTGGGAGCCTATGAAAGCAGTAACTGGTACAATGATATCCATATGAGCTTGGGCCACTCTAGGGGGCAGGGTATTGGGGTGGGGGTGAGGTTTCTATCTAGATGCTGCCCTGTCCCCTCACTCCCTCTCCCTGACCTGGGGTGAATCCTCTTATCCACCATAGCGCTCACATCTTCCTAGGTGAGCAGTTTGCCCTTAAGAGACTCACCCTTAGCCCTCCAAGGTCAGAACTGTGACAGACAGCTGTATGTGGACCCTTTTCAGAGCTCAGGCTCAAGAGGCCACGCAGACCTGGCCCCACAGCTGTGAGCTGGGTGAGATGCATGCACTGCTCCAGGTCCTGGAAGTGCAGCTGTGAACAAGAGACAGCCCCACTCCCTTGGCACCCCCACTCCAGGGGAGACAGCAAACAAGGTTCTTTTTTTTAATTTTTGAAGCTGAGCCATCCTGCCACCTGTTGGCAGCACAGCGGCTGCTCAGTTCAGGCTGGGCATCGAACTGCTGTTGCTCAGAGCTCAGCTCCCACTCTTGAGCGAGCTCTTAACCAACGAAGCCACTCGGGCAGCCCTAAACAAGATTCTGATATGCCCAGCAGGGGTGAGTACTGGGCATGATGGTGGGCATGATAGAGGGGCACTATTTTTTCTTTTTTCTTTTCTTTTGTTGTTTTTTTGGTTTTTTGAGGGCAGTGTCACTGGCCTTCATATGTGGGACCTGAACCGGGCTGCTGGTGTCGCAAGCCAGCTCTTAACCACCGCACCACTCGGCCAGCCCGTCTTTTGTTCTTGTTTTGATCATGGATATTTTCAAACATACCCAAAAGAAGAGAGAGAGTGGCATAGTGAAGCCTTATGTACCCAGCTTCAATAAATATGGTCAATTTTGGTTTAGCTTTAACTCCCCACATCTCCCTCCCTTCTGGATTATAGTCAAGCAAATCCCAGGCATGTCATTTCATCTGTAAATAGATCTGTTTGTATCACTGAGAGATTCAGACTCTGTTCGGATCATTATCACACTTTAAAAATTAATAATGCCTTAATGTCATCTAATATACAGTCAGTGTTCACATTCCCTAACTGGTCCATGAATATCTTAAAATTTTTTTAAAAAAAGATTTTATTGGGGAATTGGGGGAGGGAACAGAGTTAGGGAATCGGGAAAGGGGAACAGACGAGTTGCTGTCCTTTGGTTCTTAGCCTAGTTGTGGAGGACGTTGCCTCAGCCTAGTTGTGGAGGACGTTGGTATTGTGATTATTACACTCTTCCTGGCTGAGGCAGATTGGTTGCCAGCCATGGGACCACGGCTCACGGCAGCTCACGCCGGCTGCCGGCCACTCATGGTAGCTCATAGCAGCCCACTGCAGACCCACTGTAGCCTACACCATCGCCAGCAACTCATGGCAGCCCAGCTCCAGGTCAAGCTGTTGTTCGCCATCTTAGCTATAGAGGGCGCAGCGTCACTGGCCCATGTGGGATCTGAACCGGCGGCCCTGCTGCTCAGAACTCGCGCTCCCAAGCCAACTCTTAACCAACGAGCCACTCGGCCAGCCCAATATCTTAACATTTTTAATTGTAGTAAAACACACATAAAATTTACCATCTTAACCACTTTCAAGTGTGCAGTTCAGTTACAAGTACATCCATGTTGTGCAACCAATTTTCAGAACTCTTCCTGAATATCTTTTTATTGCTGGTTTGTTTGAATCAGGATCTAATGAGGTCCACACATTACATTTAGTTGATACGTTTCAGCCTGTAACAGCCTGTATTTCCCCCTTTTTTGTTTCTTTTCTTATTCCTTGTTTAAGAACACAATGATGTGTCCTGTAGACAGAATTTCCTCTGTTCTGGATTTGGCTGATCGCATCCGCCTCATACCATCAACGTGTTCATCCAGCGGGGAATGCAATGTTGAAAGGGGTGTTGGAGAGGACTTCCTCAGGAGGAGACATCTAAGCAAAGAGAGCCATGCAGTTAAATAAGGAAAGGGAGTTCCAGGCAGAGAGGACAAGGAGGGCCAGAGCCCTGTGGCCTGCTTTCCCCTGCCAGGCAGTTTGAAACACTGAGGACACCACCGGGAAGCAGAATGGAGACCTCAGGCACCGCTCTCCGGGGCAGATGGCGGGGAAGAAAGCAGAGTATCCCCCCCACTCCAGATACCTTGCCTGCTGGCCCCAGGAACACCTGTACAGCTTTGGATATATGGGGACATCATCTTGGCATACTGGTGAGTCTGCCCGGCCTCCCTCCACCTTCTCCAGGAAGCCAGTTAGAGCCCTGGACACCAGCTGGTACCGACTCCCCTCTGCCAACTCCACGTCTGGGGCTACTATTGTCCTGTCTGACATCCCCCGAGATGGGAACTCCCTGAGGGCTGGTCTCCTGCATGCCTCCATGGGTTGCTCCCATTCCTGCTAGTCCTTCCTTGCAGCCCTTTGTTTATCCTTGGCATCAGACTCAGCATCACCTCCTCTAAGAAGCCTTTCTTGCTGCTCTCTGCGTCCAGCTCCCATGCTCCCACAGGTCCCAGATCATTTCCTCTGGGTATTCCCCTCTGAGCCCCATTAAAAACTCCCCACTTCTGCTTCTCGTAGAGCCTCTGTCACCATGGCATCCTGGCTTTCCATCCAGGATGTTTGGCCTTCTCAGCAATGGAGGTGACAGTGCCTGCCCGTGGACAGTGTGACCCAGTGTGGGCATGTGTGTTGGTTCAAAGAACATACCTCCCAGGAAAACAGACTCTGAAGGTGCCCTCCCTTCCTGGTTCACCTCTCTTCACCCCTTTCCCTGGTTGGTGCAGTGGTCTCCATGGGCAGTTGGACCTTCCTACTGTACGGTAGGAACATATGAGCAAAGCTGGAAGGGACACTGTCCCCTCCACCCCAGGCATGGGGCCAGGTCATGGGTGAGGAAGAGTGAGATGGGCGTTGTTTGCTGGGTTAGAATTTTGGGTTAGGAGAGTGTCTTAGTCCATTCAGGCTGCTGTCACAAAACACCATACACTCTTTCATGGTTTATAAACAGCAGAAATTTCTTTCTCACAGTTCTGGAAGACGGGAAGTCCATTCAAGGCGCTGGCAAATTCAGTGTCTGGTGAGGGCCGTTTTCCTGGTTTATAGAAGGCAGTCTTCTTACTGTGTCCTCACATGATGGAACGGGCAAGAGAGCTCTATGGGGTTGCTTTTCTAAGGGCACTAATTCCATTATGCCCATTAAGTCATATGGAGCGCTTACGACCTAATCACCCCCAAAGGCCCCACCTCCTAATACCATCACCTGGGATTAGGATTTCAACATGAATCCTGGGGGGACACATTCAATCTATAGCATTATAGAAGACCCCATAGAGAGCAAAGAGTCCAGCTCCCCCTCACTGTACAGACAAGGAGCCTGAAGCCCCAAGAGGGGAAGGGAATTACCTAATGGTTCATGTGATCCATTAATGACAGAGCTGGAACCAGAATGGGCTCTCTTCCTTCAGATCCACTGCTATTCTTCAGGGAAGTGGAGAGGATATAGCAGAAAGCCTTCAGAGAAGACTGGGAGGCTGGCTAGAGTACGCTAATAACCAGCCCACACTAAGCGCTGACCATCCATCAGGCTCTAAGCGTGTTTCATTTATTAACTCATTATAGCCTTGCAAATCAACCCTATAGGGTAGGTCCTTTTCTTATCCCCATTTAACAGATGGGAAAATGAAGGTAGACAGAGGCTTGTCTAAGATCATAGAGCTACTAAGAAGCAGCCTGGCTGAAGGGCCATGTATTTGGTAGCCTGGCATCACTGCCCTATTTCCCGCCTCTCGCAGGCTTATTCCCCCATGCCCATTCCCCTGGCAAGGGGCAGAGCTTCTCTATGTTTTTCTTTTCTGCTCAGTAGACCAGGGTAATAACTGCCTCCTGCTCATTGTAACTGTGATAATAATGTCCACACAGCACACAACTCCACGTGTGTTAGCAAAACCAGGAAAGGGGAATGAGATTGACACTTCCTGTCCTTGTATAGCTCACATCCCGGTGGTGGTTGGGGAGGGGGCACCAATAATAAACGTATTCTAGTCCGTCAGTTCTAAGATCACTTTTTTTCACATTCTGGCATCTCTGGAAGTTCTAAATTTAATATGGTGTACTGCAATGGTGACAAAGCACATGATGGAAATTCAGAGATGCCAAGAAAAATAAGGCAAAGCTCCTAGAGAAAGGAGGGTCTTTGATGAGTGAGAGGGCAGGAGTGCGTCTTGGCACTCCTTGATCAGAGACCAATTCTCCACCATTCCCCCACCACCTGGAGTGGCCTGCCCAGCATGAGTATGTACTCTGACTCCACTGTTTGGGAGAAGAGAGATTGAGAAGAGTTTTGATGTTTCAGAGGAGTGAAAATAAGGATGTCTTCCACTCCAGCACCCCTGCCTCCTTTTTCTTCTTTCCTCCCTTCCTGCCCCTGGAGGGCAGTGGGGTGGTTTGCTACCCTAAGGCCCCTTCTGCCTGCTGGAGCTGAGAATCCCTTAGCTCCACCTTCCATGGTTCCAGTGGGCATCATGGCTGCCCTGGACCACTGGCCATGTTTATTGCTTTCTACGTAGTCTGAGGCTGTGTTAGATGCCTTTAAATTTGTGTCTGTTTTGTTTGCAATTGTTCAGGTTGGAAAGCTTGGAATTATCTTTAACTCCTCTCTCTCACACCTCCCCAAACCAATCTATCAAAAAATCCTGTTGGCTCTACCCTCTGAATATTGCTCAAATCTGACCACTTCCCCTGCTGCTTCCCTCTCCAATCCACTGTCATCTCTCACTTGAATGACCATAAAAGCCTCCTTCCTGGACTCCAGGTTTCTGTTCCCTCACTCTATTCTCAACCCAGCAGCCAGTCAGATCATGTCACTGTAGTGAGTCCGCATCTAACTCTGAGGGAATGCCAAAGCAGTGGCCCTCCAGGCGGCCCAGCATCACCTTTCTGTCCGCTACTTCTACTCCTCTCCCCCTCACTCACTCTGCTCTAGTCTCATTGGCCTCCTTATTCTTTAACTAGCCAGGCCCACTCCTGCCTCAGGGCCTTTGCATTGGCTGTATGGTCTTCCTGGAATGCTCTTCCTTCATATCTGCAGACCTCACTCCCTCACCTCTTTCAAGTCTTTGCTCACATGGCACCCTCTCATTGAGGCCTATTTTGACCACCTTAATACTGCAACTCGTTTACTACCCCCTCACCCTTACAATTCTGATCCCTCTTATAGCTGGCTCTATAATTTTTCCATGGCATTTAATACTTACTATTTTGTTTGTTATCTGTCTTCTCCCAATTGAGATGTAAATTCTCTAAGGGTGGAGATCATTGATTATTTTGTTCACTGATATACCTGAAGAGCCTAAAACAGGGCTTGCACATAGTAGGTGCTCAACAGAGATTTGTGGATGAATGAATTTTCAAATTAGAAAGGCGTAAATGTGTGGCAACATATAATTAATCTTCGAAGAGAACTTCTCAAATTTCAGGAATTTGAGAAGGTGATACTTGAACTGAATCTTTAAGTACACCTGGAAGCTGAGGTAGGTGACTGGCAATTGATCAGCCTGAACAAAAAGCATGGAGGCGGCAGAGCTTGGTAGCAGGGCAGGAGCTGGGGGAGGTGTCAACCAGTTGGAGAGGATATTATTAGCAAGATAAGTTGAGGCCAGATATGCGAAGCTTTGGATACAGGTTAAGGCTTTCCTAAAACCAGGAGCAGCTATAAAATTTGTAGGACCCACTGCACAATGAAAATGCAGGGCACTTTTGGTAAAAATTTCAAGAGAGTGACAGCAGGGCATTAAATCAAGCTCAAGGCCCTTCAAAGAGTAGGGCTTTGTGTGACTGCACAGGTCATAGGCCCATGAAGACTGTCCTGCCTCTCCTACAAGGGAGCCGGTGAGAGCCTTCAAGCAGGACAGAGATGTAATTGGAGCTGGACTTTAGGAAGATTATTCTGGTATGTCTGGTGGGGTAGGGGAGGGAGTCTAGGCAGAGAGACCAGTTAGGCAGCCTTGTGCAGGGAGTGAGGAAGAGGACGGGACAGGTGGGGCTAAGAGGCCGAAGGCTGGGGTGAGAACCTGAGTGAGTTGAAGCATGGAAGAGGTAAAGTTTACTTAGACAGGAGCATGGGCCCGAGAACACCCTTCCTTGCACCGTCCTTTGCTCCCCAACCCCTCCCTGTTTTCCCTTCTTTCCAGACCCAAGCCTTAGAAGTGAAATCCGACACAGGAATCCGCAATGCCTCTCCCTTTGGCCACCAGAGGGCAGATCATTCTCATGGATTTGCAGGATGAATTTGGGGTGGGGGGGAATGGGATGACCTCTGTCCTCACCTCTTCCTCTCTGTCTCCCTAACTTCCTCCTGCATTTCTTCACCAACTTCTTCCTCAATGGCTGAGTGCCTGAATGGAGCTGGGGCAGGGCATGGGGAGGTGTCCTGGAGTCCAGCGCATTTACTACCACTGTAGAGGATACCTGTTGCCTTAGAAGTGCTTTCGTACCATCTTCTCATTGCATCTGTCCGGCTCTGTATTTCTCTGGTTGACTTGGCCAAAGGTTGTCTGCTTAAGATGCTGTAGCTGGGAGTTGGAAGTCTAGTGTCAGAAGTCCAACCAACACTTTTCCCCACAATCCCTGGGGACTCTCTGCTCCTGTACCTTAGGGGATTTGGTTGAGCCTGGTCTCTGGCTCCTGCGGGAACCCTGGCTTCTGCCCACCTTAAGCTGTTATTGAGACCTGGGGCAGGGCTGGGAGGCAAGTTCCAACATGTCTGGAGTAAGATGGATGGGGCAGCTTGGAGCCAGAGGAACCAGGCCACTGCTTTTCTCTACTGTGACAGCTTAGGGGGAAGCGAAGATTGGACCCTGTTGGGAGTCAGGTGCTCTCCAAAGACGAGAGGAAACTCAGTTTATTGATGGGGAAACTGAGGCCCAGGGAAGGAAAGGAACTTCTCCAGGTGCCCATTCTTTGTGCCATCCTGGGGAATTCTCACTGTCAACCAGTGTCTGTTTTCCATGAGTTTCTTCTTCTTCTTTTTTTTTTTTTTTTTTTTTTAGCTGAGCCATCCTGCCACCTGTTGGCAGCTCAACGGCAACTCAGCTCAGGCTGGCATCGAACCGCCATGGATCAGAGCTCAGCTCGCACTCTTGAGCTAGCTCTTAACCAACTGAGCCACTCGGCTGGCCCTTCCATGAGTTTCTTTGTCTTAGAAGGGATAACTGAAATGTAAATTAAGATGAGAATGTCTTTCCTGCCTTAGTTTGCAAGAGTATTTAAAAGGTTACCGGGAGGACTCAATATTACCACGGTGTGATGTTGCTTTATGCTATTTTGAACAATTAAGACATGTTTGGGGAAAAAATAAAAGGTAATAGAATTCAAAGCTATTATTTAGAATGTCATCACTGGAACAAAGGCATGGATTCTTTCACTATAGGAACGTCTAGGAGCCTAAACTCATGCTATCACACGTTATGTGATTTTTCTAAGATCACACAGCATTTTCACTCCACAGAACTGGGGCCAGAATGCAAGGCTGAGACCTTTGCAGCTGGGAACCAAGACCGCAGACCTGGTGCTTGCCTGGGATCTTGACAAGAAGCCAAGAGAGACGATGGCAGGTGATGAATTGTACATAAACAGGTAATAGATTAATGATACATTTGACAGGTGACACATGTTGATAGACAGGTTGGATGATAAACGAAATGGATTTTATGAGCTGACCGACAACGAACAGACACGCAGATGGGAAGTTGCTTTAGAACCAAAGGATGCCAATCGCAGGGACAGCTAACGGCCTTATTTTCTATTTGGTCAAAGAAGAACACGCTCCCTGTTAAGGTTTGAAAATATCCGAAATCCGACGGAAAGAAACGAAGTCAAACTCGGTACCACCCGAGGGAATGACCCGGGGCTCGCCCGGTGTCGGGTGTTGCCGGAAATGGCCGACGACTGCCGTCGGCTGCGGGGCCGGGCGGGGCGGGGGCGTGGCCCGCTTTCCGCACGCGGAGCGGCTTCGGGTGTTTCCGGAAACGGCCGAGACCCAGCTTGAAGTGGGCAGGAAAAGGCCTGTGGGCGTGGCTGGAGTACCCGGGGTCGCTTCGTGCATTTCCGAAACCAGAGCCGAAGCTTGGTCTGCACAATCGAGGAGGCGCGCGCGTCCCTGGAGGTTGCCTTCTTCGGGTGTTTCCGGAATCCACCAGTAGTCGGTGTCCAGGACGAGAAGGCGCGCCCCCCTCCCGTTCCTGACCGCTTCGGGTATTTCCGGCCGCTGCCGGCGGAAAGAGCCGAGGGCCGGCGGTGGTGGCGGCCATGTTGGGAGCAGCAGGTCCGGCGGCGGCTGCCTGTGTGCCGGGCGCGGAGCAGTGCCGCTGAGGGCAGGGGAGGAGCGAGGCAGGCGGCCGGCTGCGGCGGTAGAGAGTAGGCGGAGCGGCGCGGCCCGGCCGAAAGGCGGCACAGCCCAGCCGGGGGTCGGGGGGGGTGCGGTCCGGAGCCGCTCGGAGCCGGCGCGGCCTAGCCCGAGCGGCGCATCCCCGGGCTGGCGTGAGCGGCTGCCCGGCCTCCCCGCACCCCCGGCCGGGGCCCATGCGGCGGGTGCCCCTGCTGTGAGAAGCCCCGCCCGGCCGGGCTCCGCGCCTTCCCTTCCCTCCCTTCCTCCAAGCTTCTCGGTTCCCTCCCCTGAGATACCGGCGCCATGTCCAGCGCCCGGACCCCCCTACCCACGCTGAACGAGAGGGACACGGAGCAGGTAAGGAGCCCGAGGGCTCCCCGAATTCTCTGGCTGGGCCCCTGCACCTTGCAGAGCCTCCTCCCTCTCTGCTCTCCTCGTGCCCCTGCTGCCCTCCTGCAAGCCTCGGCTTCCCTGTCATGGGGCTCTCGGCCCCGCACATCCCCCTCCGAGCCCTGTCCTGGGACCCGCCTCGTCCTGACTCCAAGCTGCACACTTGTCTTTCTGGGGACCCCCCACCCCTCCCCGGACCGCCCTCCCGCCCTCTTCCGTGTTACCTCCCCAGCTTCCCCTTCTCTTCCCTTTTTCTCTCGGGGGCCTTTATGGTCTTCCTCCACCCACGCTTAAAGCAGCCACCCTCCTCCTCAAATCGTACCCAGCGATTTGCCCCAGATCGTTGTCCACATCTCTCTAGCCTCTTCTCCTCCGCCCGCATCGGTTCTCCCAGTCCCTGGTTTTCACCGTAGGGTCCATGCCCCGGAGTGTGTTCTCGATCCCTGTCCCCTTCCAGTTCCCCAGCTTTTTTACCCTGCTTGTTCCTTCTCCAAATTGTGCTCTTCCTCTTGCTTGCTACCCACCAGCTCCACCCTCATCACCTTTCCAAATCGTTCGCCTACTCTTTGCTCATCACTTTCCCTTCTTTTCAACAGGAGCTCCCTGGTGCCTCTCGCTGGCATGTGTTGCTTCCGTGTTTCCCATACAGCTGTCATGCGCGTCGTTTTCCCACAGGTTGTCTTTGGGGTTCCAGCCATCACTCCCTTCTGGCTTTGGATCCTTTATGTTCTCTTTCCCTGGGCCTTGTCTTTTAAGTTTCTTGACCTTCTGTTTCTCACTGTGCTTTGCCAGCCTTCTCCCTGGGCTCTTCCTACCAAGGGAAAGACACTACTGTTTCAGCCCACTCCATTAACACAACCTGTTGCTGGGTCCTCTCCCAGGTCTCGCTATATCACCGTCCTTGCCTGTCTTACACTGCAACACAAACCATGATGCCTGCTTGTCTCTGCTCCTGGGTCTGTCACTTTTCATAGTATCTTCCTCCTTGCTTGTTCCCCTCCGGTTTCTCTTCCCTCACCCCATCCTCCTTACTATGCCTCGTAATCAGGATTGCCTTTCATCTCCATATCAGACCCCTGCCTTCTTCACATCCTATTTATTTTCTCCACATATGCCCCTATCCATTCCCTTCCAATTGACTAATCTTTGTAACTTGCAGTCCAGGTATTTTGCATGCCAGCTTCTCTGTCCCCGTCATCTTAACAATCACTGCTATGGTTTGTCACCCAAGCCTAAGCCTTTTTTATGTCATCTCACCTCTGAGCTGAGAGGCATCCACTTTCCACCCCTCCCCTTTCTTTCACCATCTCCAGTGTCCCTTGCTAACCGCTTTGTGGAGTGTTCCCTGCCTGTCACACCCTTCTTGGTGGAGAACTTTACTAGGCCAAAAAAACTTAACTTGAGAAAGGAACCCTTGTCCCCTGGGGTTGCAGTGCTTTTTGCATCCTTTTTCCTCATTACACCTTTATGTTTTCCTCTTGCTCCTTTCTTTCTTTGTAGCCCAGTCGAACCATTGCTGTATTCTCTTCCGTATTAACATCCTTTTCTGAGGAATCTTTCCGTCAGTCCTAAGTTGTTCTCTTTTGGTATCCCCTTGATCTGCTCTGCTGTCACCTGGGCAGTCAGGAACTCAGGAGGAGTTCTGGACTGAGTTTTTCTGTGCTGTGGTTGACCCTTTCGTTACAGATGGATTGATTGCTTCTGGGGGGCAAAGGCAGAATTGAGAGGGAGGGAGGGATGATTTCCATTTTGTCGCGGGGTTTGGCTGCTGGTTCTACATGGGATGAGACCGAAGACTTCACAAACAGGAGTACTACGGTCAGCATCTCTCTGGCTGCCTTGCTCGCCAGCTGTCTCTCTCCTCACTGGGAACCACTTTCTCTAGGCCCTCTTGAGGTTGCCTATTACATTTCTTTTCCTATCACAACCTTTGTTTTAGCAGGTAAACCCTGCTTAATCAGAGAACTTTTCCCAGACTGCTGATTATGAGCTGGTAGGAGGAGGCCAAGTGACTGACTGACTGGCACCTTGAGGCATTTGGGGAGTGGCGCTGGAGTGCCTGCTGTCAGAGCGGCTGTGGGGGGCGTTGTGTTCAGCAGAGGAGAGTAACAGACTGCCTCAATGTGGTTCCTTTGTGCTGTTTGCTAAATGTAAATGTATTCTTGCCATGGGCTTTTCATAGTGATGGGTGTGTTGATTTCTTTTCTTCCCTACATGTCTAGCACACTGCTGAGCACATAGTAGGAACTCAGCTCACACCCACAGATTTTATGATAGCTGTAATCAGTGAACCGTTTGGGAGTGTAAGCTGTTCTTTGATAACTTTGTCCAGAGCAGTGGCTGCATACATTGTCACCCTGTTCCAAATTATGATTTACTTATCCCATTTCTACCCCCTTTTTTTTTTTTTTTTAAGAGGGCAGTGTCACTGGCCCTCATATGTGGGATCCGAACCCGGGCCGCTGGTGTCCCAAGCCAGCTCCCAACCACCACGCCACTCGGCCAGCCCCATTTCTACTCTTTATGGACTTAGGTTCCCCTTAACCATTTCATAGCTTCTGCTGTTCTCATGGTAGCCAGTTTCACTATTGACTTGATATTAAGTCTCATCCTAGTACAAGTGTGGACTTTGGAAAACCCTGGATACGCCTTTTATAGGAAGGTGCCCGCATTTTTTAAAACAAGAAAAAAGACAAGTAGCAGCTTTTTTTTGGTTCCAAGACCAGGGATGCTGGAAGTATTGGCTTCCTTTAGAATAGATCACGCCCTCAGGTAAGAGAGCAAGAAAGCTCTCCTTGGTCATGTTGCAATTCTAGCTAAAGTAGTCATGGAAGCTCAGTCAGCAATGCCTTCATGCTATGAAACAAAAAGCAGAAAAACAAGGGATTTGGCTGGGCTGATTCCTGCCCCCCAAAGGTCCTCTACCACCTTTTTTAGATTTAAATTATTTAAATTGGTGTCACAGAAAATAGATAAACAAACTCCACTGGTTGTCTTCAAGCTCCAGTCTCTTTTTGCTCTTTCTCTCCTCCTGTCTTTAAAACATGTGGCGATGAGAAGCTGTTTCCAGGAGCTCTTTGATCACATCTGAACTAAACACACATAAACACACAGAAAAAATGTTGAAGCATAAAAATAAACCTTGTGTTTTTGCAGGGAGGTTGCCTGTTTGCTGTGGACTGTCCTTCTAACAGTGAAAGTAGGAGATAAAAGAAAGTCAGCTTTGTCTTTAAGATGATTTTTGTGACGCCTGGTTCCGGATGTGCTTTATCACAGCCAAAGACTCTTCTTCCCTCTTCCTTTTGCAGAAGAAGGATTGTGACCAGAGGCTGGTAGTTTGGGGGATTCTTAGTCTGAGAGCTGAGCTTTCTGTTCACTTTTCCAAATGACTCTTCTGGCCTGGAGGCTTGGCAGTGGTAAGAGCAATCAGCAAGATGACTGTTTCCAGCCAGCAGTGGCAAATAGGCGAATGTGGAGAGGGCTCCAGCTTCCAGAGTTCACCTGCTGCTGCCTAGAGCTCTCAGAGAGTTAGAAGGGCTACATACATGGCTTCCTGCCTGCCCTAACTCTGAGCCTAAGGAACCATCAGAGAGGGCTCCCTAGAGAAAACAGGAGCCTTTCACTACCTATCCCACTTGTGCTACAGTGGGCTAGGGAGGGCGTTGCTGTCATTCTTCTGGTGAGCGAGGGATGTTGTGCATTCTCTCTGCTAGATCTGGGAAGAGGACTTTGGATGTCTGGGTGAAGAGAGCAAATCTGACATATAGGATCCTGTAAAGAACAACTGAGCCACTCCAAACACACGTATCACTTGGCTTCCCGGGTTGGTTCTGGCTGAATGTTGCGCTGCATAATTGATTTTAATGTCATCTAGGTAAGAGCTCAGTTAATTCTCATTTCACCCCATGCCCTGCGAATTGTGCGGCACCGGGCTCTGGATGGTGACTCTGACCTCTGCCCTTTGACTCTGGCCAGTGGTGCTGCCGTCTGGACAAGGATGTGGGTAAATGTCAGACCATATATTCTCATTTTCTGCTTGGCTCTAGAAGTCAGGAATGAGGTATTATTACAGTGAGGGTTTTAGGAGTCCCTAGAGTTCACAGAATTGCCATACCATGACCCTTGAACCCAGGAAAGGTAACTGCCTAGTAAATTGTAATAATTTCTCTCTAATCTGTAGACTTTGGGAAGTAGCTAACCAGATGGATACAAGGCAGCCATTGAAATTGGCCTGCCTCAGATGAAAATCAAGTTTGCATAGGGATAACTGAATTTTTCCGATGGTGACCAAAGATTGGGCCTGAGATTTTTTTTTCCCCAGGGTAAATGTCTTAAGCAGAGTTGCTGCTTACAAAGTAGGAAAGGGTTGAGAATTTGTTTGCCTGAGAGGCTGGCATGATTAGATCTCTTGGGAGTCAAAAGCTTCTCAGGCTAGATTTCTTTCCTTTTGGACAGAACAACCCAGTTGTCAGTAGGCATTTGACCAATACAAACCCATGCCTTCAGGAATTCTTTCCCATTGAGCACTTAGCCACCTGGCTGGCACTTCTCTCCTCCCAGGAGCTTCCATGACTTTCCTACATATATATTATGTCAACTTGAATGAATATTTTATGCCTAGAGTGCAGCCAAGCCCCAGACTTCGTGGCCCATTATCGACAAGTGGGATGGGGGCGGGGTGCCACCTTTGGCCCCCTGATTGTGTCTCTGCTAAATGGACTCCCCAGCAGCACTTTGAAGCCCATTAATGGATTGGGGTGAAGTAACCTCAGCAGATGGAAAGGGCGAGGAGTGGTGGTCCTTCCTTCCCTGAGTCTGCCTGATGAGGCTTGCCTGCGTAGCCGGGCCCAGCCCCAGGGCCCTCTGCTTGGTTAAGCTGCAGACTGGGGCTGCTGAGCCTTTGCTTTGGAGAGGAGGTGTGGAAAGGGTTTCGTTTCCTCCTAGCTGTGGTGGTGCTTCCAGGTTTGCCACTTTTCTGTCAAAGCATTGAGAGGGATGTGGACGGGGTGGGCAGAGTTTAAACCTGGCCCTTTCTCCTTCGGCGGAAGTTCAGCAAAATTACAAACCAGATAGTGGCTGAGTTTTCTTCTCTGGATGAGAGATTCCAGCATTTGTACATTTTGCACTCAAAGCTGGGATCCTCCAGGCTTTCTCCCAGCCTTCATCAAACATGAGTGAGTCACTAAAGTGTTAGCTATGCATTTCCCCCTTCTGTCTCAGCAAAGGGAAGAGTAATCCTTTACAAACCTTGGAATGGAGGAACTCACCCGTTTCCCACTTCTGGCATGGGAAGAGACCATTTCTCCCCAAGTCAACTCTGGCTCTTGGAGCAGAATGTCACTACCCCACCACAACCTGTTGAATGTCACTGCCGTCTCTTAGACTTTGAGATGGTACATCCGATTCTGAAACATCACCAAGAAAGAATCTGGCCTCTTGGTTTCCAGCTCTCTCTCAGAGGAGGGGTTCCTTCTCTTGCTCACTAGACCTGCTCCTCCTTTTTGGAGGGATAAATAGGCTAGATCCCTTCATCTGAATGTATGTGTTTGTCTAGAGTGAAGTTTCTGGGGTCTCTTGGGGCATTCTTTCTACGGATCTCTCGTTTTGGATTGGCACTCATTTCCCCTTACTTCCATTAATTCCTTAACATTTCTCATTAGAAAAAGGGTGAAAAGGGCAAAACAAATGTATTTATTTTTCTGCACCAAATGATTCATTTTAGGCTTATAAAGCTGTATAAAATAAAGCAGGGTTGGGTAGGAGAGGGTGAGATGGACACTGATATTGGTGGCTTAGTGAATCCTGTGGGACAGTGGGGGGGGGTGTTTGGGGTTGGGGGGAGAGAGAAGAGGAGGGGTGTGTTCAATGGCTGGCTCCCAGCCACCTTTTTCTTTTTAACATAAGGAAGGCGGAGCAGACCAGAGGCTTCTCTGTAGAACCAGTCAAGCTGGTTTTGAGCAGCCTCGGCCTATTTTCCTCTGTGTTCTTTGGGAAATTGGCAATACAAAGGTCTGCCTCCTCTGGGGCTCTGCTCATTGAGGCATGAGTTTGGAGGATGTCTGTAAACAACCTCCTCCCCCCAATACTGAACTAGTCTCCAAGCTGGGCCTCTTCATGTGAATGGGCTTTCTCCACACCCCGTGCACCTTAAGGCAAGTTTGTCTGACACACCTTTCACTGGAAACTCGAAGATACAACTTTTTCCCTTGAGCCCCCTTTGCAATACACAGGTTGGCAAAAGGCCTGGCCAAGAGGGAGGGACTGGGTCTGTGAGCCGCTCCGCACTTGGGGATCTGGAAGGGGATCTGGACTCCTGACTGCTGGCTGTGGTGACCTGCCTGCTAAATCCAGCGAGACGCAGGCCTTTGGGCTTGGTGCGGTGAGACTTGGTGCCTTCCAGGCCTGCTGGGGAAGAAGAAACGGGGAGAACTCAAGTCATTTTTGGTCTTTGGCAGCCCAGCAGGTACTTCGGCCACAGCCTCGGGGAACAGTTTGAGTTTGTACCTGTAGGAAAGGTGGACTCCATCAGTCACCACATGCTGGCACTTACTGACAGCAGTAGGGAAAGGCTCCTGGGACCGACTGTCAGCGCCGCTGACACAGCAGTCTCCTACTAAGCAGAAAACTCCCAAGTCTGGAAGTTCGGGAATGAATGAATGAGTGAGGCTGCCTACAAACAGCTCCATCCTGCGTCCTTGTTCTTGGGGCCCGGCTGCCTCTGCCGCGACTGCAGTGATCTGCTCATTGCTTCTCCTGAGCACCATTGCACTGTGGGTTTTTCCTCCACCTTCTTTAGTCCCAAGGGTCTGTTGGCCTCCCCTCCACAGATGGCCATCATTTGACTGCTTTGCATGTAGTGTTGGAAGCACTTGTGGCTTCTTGCTTTGTTTTTTGCCTGCACTCCAGTCACAGGAAGTGGGGCCCCTTAGGCCCCCTTGGTCTAGCATAGCTTCTGATTGAGTTGAGCTTATGGCAGAGTTGAAAGGAGATCCCAGCACTCACTTTTGGACTTGAATAAGTGGTTTTGTTGTAGTCAGAGCAGGCTTTGCAGCTTGATTCCCTGTACTGGAATGTTGGGTCAGCCCCTACTGTGACCTTGGGCTTACTTAATCGTTCTAGGCCTGTTTGCTCATCTGTAAAAAAGGAGTAATAATAGCACTTACCTTAGAGGTATATGTAGTTGTTGTGGGTATTTAAGAAGCTCATGAATATAAAGCACTTAGAAGAGCGCTTGCCAGGATGGAAGCAGCAGCAGCAGCTTCGTGGGTTTTCTCTGAGCACCATGCAACTCCAGGTCAGTATAAGGGTATCCATTGGAATTACTCGGTGACCCGTTGAAAGAATCTTGGCCTCTTCTAGCCATTGGGGTCCCATAGGTGCTTTTTCCAGCATTTCTGTTTTTTTGTTTTTTTTTGTATTATTATTTTTTAACCAATCAGTTATCTGAAAGAAAAAAAGGATGCTGTTGGAAAGGTGTATGTACTTTTGAGAACACTTTTTTTTTGTAGCTCATTTTTTCATAAGTATCAATATTAGGCAATTTTATTGATTAAAGAAAAAAGCTACCATCTGCTGCCCATATTTCTGTGTCGTGGATGTTGGCAGTGGTGGTGGGTGTGCAGCCTCATCGATGGCTGGAAGGCCAACTCCGAAGGTACCGGAGTATGGGCTTTTCTGAGCCATAGAGGAAGGCCCTCCAAGTGCAAGGATTCCTTTCATGTTCTTTTCTTCAAGTGCAGTATTTACCCTTTGGCAATAGGAGAAAGCTCCGTGTTTCTCTTTAAGACCACATGGGAGCTCAGCAGCTAATGATTTTAGGTTCCTTTTTCACTAACAGAGGGGCCTTCAAGGGCAGGTTCTTGTTACTTCTGTTGGCTCCTCTGAAGTGAGAAGAAAGCCTTCCCTTTGTGAGGCCTGGAAGGGTCGCAGGCATTTCTCAGCTGCTCCTGTGAATTTGTGGGCTTTGAATCTGGGGCTGAGATTTTGGTCTCAGTTGGTTCCTTGTTTGTCTTCATCTCTTGCCACTTCTAGAGCCTGAATGCCTGGTCAGAACAGCAAGTGAGTTGCTTGGTTTTTTCACATTGCAACAGCGGCCGGGGAGAGAGGTAACAGCGTCGCCTCAGAGCTCATCAGGGAATAGTTCTTTCACTCGATTTCCCTCTTCCTTTTGACCCCTCTGCTGACTTGTCTCACTTCCTTTTTTTTCTGTTTGGTTTCTTTGAACTCTGTTCCTTCATTATCACTGCCCATCTCAGGTTTTCATCTCCGTGTCCCACTCTGCTCTACCTGTTTCTATGCCTCTTTTGTGGCATGGCTCAGGAGAGGAATTCTGATAGTCTGAGATCGCCTTTATGTATAGAATCCCAGAACCACCCAGTCCTTTCTTTCCCCTATTCCTCTGATTTCTATAAAGTTAAGGATTCACGCTTTAGAAAACATTTTCTTTTTATGTCTCTGGAGCCGCCTTCCTCAGTAAAGCCAGGCTTGGCAACCCAACAGCTTATTAGAGATGGCATCCCAGTTTCCCTGGTGACAGGGTCTAAGCCGTTTCCTCTGGCCTATCAGGAATGCCATAACTCTAGACCCTGTCTTGGGAGAAATCTGAGGAAGCACTTGTTAATTTTGGTAGCACAGTATTGAACTTGGTTCTCAAGGTGTGGTCTGGGGTCTCCAGGGGTCCCTGAGGCCCTTTCAGTGGTATATGAAGTCAAAATGATTTTCATTGCAACATTAATGCAGTATTTGCCTTTTCTTTCACTCTTGCTCTCTCACCAACACACCGTAGAGTTTTCCAGAGGCTGAATGATTGTGTTGACATCACTCTTGGCAAATGAAATGTGTTTCTGTATTCTTGTGTTTTCTAGAATTTTTAAGGTAGTACTTTAAGGTACGAATATAGAAGTTTTCAATGATGAACTCAGTTTGTTCTCAGTATTTTTACTGTGCCCTTACTAGCTTTCTTCGGTTGTATCTGCGATAATCTCTCTAAACTTCATTGTTGTTTAATAAGTCATTATTTCAAAATCCCAACATTTTCCTGGCACCTTCAAGGAAACACAAGAAGTAAGTACAACTTGTAAAACCTTTTGGGAAAACTTATAATTTTTAATATTTTATTTACAACTTATTTTAGTATTTAATGCTATTTAATTCTAAAATAGAAGAAAATTTATAGTATTTCTCTTATATTTAAGGATGGATTGTTGGCTTTAAAAAGCTTAGAAGACTTGCTTTCTCAACACATAGCTGCAACCTCTATTTACTGAAATGGATATATCAGCAAGTGAAAGGGAGGAATCTACTCCAAAGAAACTGGGCAAAATTGGAAATAAGAAATGAAAAAAAAAAATGAAAAGAAATGGAATCACAATGAAAGTTATCTTCTCAGCTTTATAGATGTTAATAATGTACCTTACTGTGGCTTACGCAACAGAACATTTTTGTATCCTATTGTAGTGCCAGGTAAGTGCAGCATCATTTCAAGACCCATCATTCAGAGTTCAAAGAAAAAAGAATTGAATATTTTACGTGTACAAACGATGAACTATTTCAAAGCCAAAATTTGTTCTAGCTTTTCAACCTAGAAGTGAAAAAATCAGTGAAGCCTCTTACAGGATAAATTATCACATTGCTTTGGCTGGAAAAGCTCGCCCAGTAGCTGAGAGATAACAAAGTCATGAATAGCTGACATTCTTGAATACCCTTTGCATGAAAAAGTTAGTAAAATTCAGGGCAGGGCCACTTCATGTGTTACCGCGACTTGTCGAATTAAAGATTTCGCTGCAAACTTGAAGACTGAGTTAATATCTTGTTTACAGGACTTAACTTTAACCTTATAGATGTGGCTCAACTTGTACCAGCACCAACTAGGCTTCAAAGAATATTTTCTTTATGTGAATGCTCAGCAGCAAACACACGTGCTGATAAATATGGAAGGGTTGAATAACTTTTTTGACTCTGACGGTTTACCCTGGAACAACTTCGTTTCCATTTGCAGCAGCAATGGCAGAGAAAACTGGCGCCTAATATGAATCAAGGCAGCGGCAGAGACTGCCGGCTGACAGACAGAGTTCCTCCTGCACACTTGTGTTAAAAAAACAAAAAACATTTTCACTTAAGGATGTCCTGGATGAAGCACTCAAAAGTACTAATTTTTATTAAACTCAACCCTCTAATAAAGGTTTCTTTACTATTCTGAAGGATGAAATGCAGCATGCCCATGGGGCCCTGCTGCTATATCCTGTAGTCCAGTGTTACTGGTCTGAGAAAACGCACTTTTGTGTCAGAACTGAACCAGTTGCATGGATCGTCATTTTTACTTGAAAGAACAACTGATGGACACCTTGATTATTATTCATACTTGAATGTTTCTTGGACATTTTCTTGAACTTGAACAAAGTAAGTCTACTACCATTGCCAGTGATAAAATTCAAGTTTTCAAGTGAAAATCGGAATTTTGGAAAATTCGTATTTGTCAGACTTTTTTGATGAGATTGATTGTAAAATTAATGGAATGCGATTTTTCAACATTGTGTGAACTGCCAGTATTTGGAAGTTCTGAATGAGTCAGTGAAGGACTACTTTTCCAGATAGCCAGTGGGCAAAAGAGCCATTCAGAGTGCAAGATGACCAGTGGATTTTAACGTAAAAGTACACAAAAGATTCATTGATAAAATTTCAAATCGCATATTGCCTTTATTTATTTATTTATTTTTTGAGGGCAGTGTCACTGGCCCTCATATGTGGGACCGAACCGGGGCCGCTGGCTTCCCAAGCCAGCGCTTAACCACCGCACCACTAGGCTGTCCCTCACATTGCCTTTAGAAACTACCACTTGTTAGGCCGGCTGAGTGGCGCATTGGTTAAGAGCTGGCTTGGGATGTCAGCTCTCAGCAGCAGGGCCCCAGTTCAGATCTCACATATGATTGATCTGCCTCACCTGGGAAGAGCACAATGATCACAATACCAACATGAGCCAGTGAAGCAACATCCTCCACAACTAGACTGAAGAACCAAAGGACATCAGCTTGGCTCTTCCCCTTCCCCGATTCCCCAATGCTGTTCCCCTCCCCCAATTCCCCAATAAAATCTTTTTTTAAAAAAAAAAATGCTTAAAACAAACAGAAAAACTATCACTTGTTGAGTTTTAGCCTAATATCAAAGAAGAAAATCTTCAGTATCTGAAGGGCTATTAAACTCCGTTTTCCAACTACAGGTCTGGGTGAAGTGAGATTTCCTTCATATCAAGCAACATACCAAAATACATTGAAGGCAGAAGCAGATATGAGAAGTCGGCTCTCTTCCATTAAGACAGACATTGAAGAGATGTACAAGGATGCAAAACAATTCAACTCTTGTCTTGAATTTCATTTTGTTTTAGAAAATATAGTTTCTTCATTAAGAATGGGTTATTTGAGGGGCCGGCTGAGTGGCTCAGTTGCTTAAGAGCTCTCAAGACTGCAAGCTGAGCTCGGAGCAACAGCGGTTTGATGCCTGGCCCAAGCTGAGCTGCCACTAAGCTGCCAACAGGTGGCAGGATGGCTCAGCTAAAAAAAAAAAAAAGAAAGAAAAAGAATAGGTTATTTGTGTAAACATGTAAAGGGTTTATTGTTTTGAATGAATTAATAAAATATTTTTTAATTATCAGTGTCAGCTTCTAATAAGCTAACTCTTGATAGCTATAACCCATATGAACAAAAGATCTTTGCAGTCCTCAATTTGTTAAAGAGTTCTTGAGACCAAAAAGTGAGAGAACCTCTGTTGTAGACAAAACTTGAGTTGATGGCCCTTCTTGGGTTGGGTTACTTGCAATGACTTCAGAAAGAGCCCTTGTTTGCATTTCCCAGGCCCTATATAATCACTGATTATTACCCCTGGAGACTTTGACCCAGGTTAGTTTACTTCCTTCTTCTAATACATAGAGCACTGGCCTTGTGAGGTGTTTGTTTTTGTTGTTTTATCTGTGGTTTATTCTTTCTCCCTGTTTTTTCTTGTTTTCATTTTTCCTCTTTATTAATTTTTCAAATGTTTCCCATTTTTTGTCTTTTTTGTTTCTTTAGTTTGTTAGGTTTTTTTGGTCTGGCGTTGTTTTTTTGTTTTTTGGTGTTCGGTTTTTTTTTTTTTTTTTTTTTTTAGATGAGCCATCCTGCCACCTGTTGGCAGCTCAGCAACAGCTCAGCTAGGGTACAGCGTTCATGGCCCATGTGGGAATCAAACCAGCGGCCCTGTTGCTTAGAGCACACGCTCTAAGCCAACTTTTAACCAGCTGAGCCACTGTGGCAGGCCCTGGCATTGTGTTTTGATTGCATTATAAGATCAGTTTGTCAGGTGGACTTCCTTTGGTAGGGTGAAGTTGTGGTTTGTAAAGTCTAGTTTTTTCATTAAAAATATGTTTACAAATAATGGATTAATTTTTTTTTAAAATATTTTATTGGGGAATTGGAGGAGGGGAACAGCATTGGGGAAGGGGAACAGACAAGTTACTGTCCTTTTCTTCAGTCTAGTTGTGGAGGATGTTGCTTTACTGGTCCATGTTGGTATTATCATTGTGCTTTTCCCAGGTGAGGCAGATTGGTCGCTGGCCTCTGAACAGCCGCTCATGGCAGCCCACTGCAGCTCCACTGAAGCCTACGTCGCGGCTCAAGTCAGCCCAGCTCCAGGTCGAGCTGTTGTTCGCCATCTGAGCTATAGAGGGCGCAGCATCACTGGCCCTAATGTGGGATCCGAACCGGGTTCCTGCTGCTCAGAGCTGGTGTCCCAAGCCCAAGCCAACTCTTAACCAGCGTTCCACTTGGCTGGCCCTAATGTTCTTTTATTTTTTTTTTAAGATAGAAATTTCTCTTTTTTTAAAATTAGCCCTTGGCTTTTTTTTTTTTTTTTAACTGTATTTTCCTTTTTTTTTTTTTTTTTTAAAACTTTATTGGGAAACAGTATGTTTTTTCAGGGAACAGTGTGTGTTTTTTCCAGGACCCATAAGCTCCAAGTCAAGTTGTTGTCCTTCAATCTTAGTTGTGGAGGCTCAGCTAGCTCAGCTCCAAATCCAGTTGCCATCCGGTGGCCCAGTGGCAGCTCACAGCCACTCAGTTCAGGGTGCTATGTTCGGCCTTAGTTGCAGATGAGCATAGCCCACCATCTCATGCTGGAGTTGAACTGGAAACCTTGTTGCTAAGAGTGCACACTCCAACCACTGAGCTATCCAGCCGCCCATCAGCAGCTCAGGGCAGCTCAGCTCAAGGTGCTGTGTTCAATCTTAGTTGCAGGTAGGCATAGCCCATCATCCCATGTGGGAGTCGAACTGGCAACCTTGTTGTTAGGAGCACGTAGTCTCACCTGGAGCCATCTTACCACCGTTGGTAGCTCAGCAGCAGCTCAGTTCAGGTTCAGCTCATTGGCCAATGTGGAAATCGAACCTGCGACCCTGTTGCTCAGAGCTTGCGCTCTTAACCAACTGAGCCAGTTGGCCAGTCCCCCAATGTTCTTTTTAAATGAGTGGATACATATTAAAGTCTTTCTTATATTAATTTCTAATGCATAAAATGTCGATAGATCTAATACATACAAAACCAAAAGCTTTTTGGGGACCCAGTTATTTTTAATAGGATAAAGGGTTTCTGAAATCAAAAAGTTTCAGAATCATGGTTGTAGACAAAACTTGGGTTAGTTCTTTCTGGCTTTGAGTGATCAGTTTCTTGGCAATTTCATAAAAATCATGTTGCAATTCCTAGGCCCTCTTTACCCCTGAGTGGGCCACAGGAAGGCACTTGCTGCCTTGGTTTGCTGTCGTCGGAGCTGAGGAAGCTAGCTCTCAGTGATCTGAGGGACTTTGACCAAAGTTGGCTCGTTTCTTCCTTTAAATACATAGCATTGGTCTTGTGAGTTTTTTTAAACAGTTAAATTTTAGTTTTTAAATTTGAGATAATTTTAAACTTAGAAGAATTGTAAAAATAGTCCAGAGAGTTCCTCTACATCCTTCACCCAGTTTCCCCTTATGTTAGCATCTTATGTAACCATAGAGCATATATCAAAATTAAGAATTAATCTGGTATAATACTATTAACCAAAGTACAGATCTCATTCAGATTTTATCAGTTTTTTTACTGATGTGCCTTTTTTTTTTTTTTTTAAGAGGGCAGTGTCACTTGCCCTCATATGTGGGATCCAAACTGGTGCCGCTGACGTCCCAAGCCAGCTCTTAACCACCGCGCCACTCGGCTGGCCCACTGATGTGCTTTTTCTGTTCCAGGGTCCAGTCCAGGATCCCACACTGCATTTAGTTGTCATGTCTCCATAGTCTCCTCAAATCTGTGACCAGTTCTTAATTTTTTTCATGTATTTTGTAACACTGACGATTTTGAAAAATACTAGTCAGTTATTTTATAGACTGGTCCTCAGTTATGGTAGTCTGAAATTTTCTTATGGCCTTGTACTTTCATTCCATTTTTTTTCATTGTAGGAAAATACACATAACATACTATTTACATTTTCATAATTTTTAAGTGTACAGTCCATTAACATTAAGTACATTCACGATGTTATGTAACCATCACCACTATTTCTAGAACTTCCATCATGCCAAACAGAAACTCTGTGTCAGTTAAACAATAACTCTCCATATTCCCCATCCCAGCACCTGGTGGCCTCTGTTCTACTTTATGTATATGTGAATTTTCCTATTGTTAGATACCACCTATAAATGGAATCATATATTATTTGTTTTTTTGTGTCTGACTCATTTCACGTAGCATAATGTGTTCAAAGCTCATCCATGTTGTAGCTTTAATTCCATTTTAAAAATTAACTTGGATTTTCTATGATGATATATATTAAGTTAATATGTTGGAAAATATACTTAAGACATGTAGTTGTAATGGGTTTAGTAATATTTTAAATGAATTAATAGTTGAACATTTTTTCCGTTTCAATTATAACACAGTAGCTACAAGCCACATAAACAAAAGCTATTTGAGGTCCTTAATAATTAAGAGTGTAAAGGGTTTCCAGACTGACGGGTGAGAATCGTTTTTGTAGACAAGAATGGGGTTGATATCCCTGCCCTTGATTGGTTTGTTACTTGCTATGACCTCATAGTGAGCCTTTGTTTTGCAATTCCCAGAGTTGCAGCAGGGCCGCTGGAAGGCACTTGCTGCTTTGGTTTGCAGTTGTTCTAGCTGAGGAAGCTGGTTCTCAGTCACCCGAGGGACTTTGACCAAAGTTGGCTTTTTTCCTTCTCCTAATACAGAGCATTGGCCTTTTTTTTTTTTTTTATTCCATTAAAAAGATCATTTGGCTTACTTGGATTTCATTATGACAGGTTTTTGTTTTTTTTTGTAAGCTTTTGTGTTGGCTATTGGTCAATTCCAAATTTGAAAACTGCAAAGCTTGCTTAGCCTCTAACCTTGAAGAACCTTGGTGCCTACAATAGCAGAAGGCTAGTGGGCTCCAATCACTCACTAAAGCCAGAACACCCCACAGCCTGTTCTCTGGGTGGCTGTAGCGCCTACACACTTTGTTCCTATTTCTTCTGTACTTAACTCTTTGTTGGCCCCGTTTCTTAATGGCTGCCAAATCCCACACTTCTGTAGGTACACTTTATTGTCTCCTGTAAGAGGTAAGCAGATTTGGTGTATCTTTGTAACAGCATGTGAACTTGATCATTGTTTGATGAATCTTTGACAGGTGAAATTGCATGGGGTATCGATTTCTGAACTATGTTACCATTCTTGGCCTCATTCTTTTCTTGATTTATCCTCCAACTTCTGTAGCACCTCTAACTTTTGAAAGCTTCCCTTAGTACCGTTAATAGTAGACCTTTGGGCCTCCTCTGATAGTCACTTGGACCAGCATTAAGCAAATCTTTTTTTTTTTTTTTTTTAAGATTTTATTGGGGAATTGGGGGAGGGGAACAGACAAGTTGCTGTCCTTTTGTTCTTCAGTCTTGTTGTGGAGAATGTTGCTTCACTGGCTCATGTTGGTATCGTCATTGCGCTCTTCCCGGATGAGGCAGATCAGTCGCCGGCCTCTGTATGTCACTCACCGCAGCTATTGGCCTCTCACACTGGCTACCAGCCACTCACGCTGGCTGCCGGCCACTCACTGTAGCCCATGGCAGCCCACTGCAGCAGGGGCTGCAGCCTACACCGTCGCCGGGGCTCGCACAGCCCAGCTCCAGGTGGAGCTGTTGTTAGCTGTAGAGGGCAGTGTCACTGGCCCTCATATGTGGGATCCGAACCGGGGCCGCTGGCATCCCAAAACCAGCTCTAACCAATGCGCCACTCGGCCGGCCCTAAGCAAATCTTTTTAAACTGATCTCATTTGCTCAGAATCACTTCTTATCAGAATCATTAAAAAATACTGTTTAGGGCCGGCCTAGTGGCGTGGTGGTTAAGCACTGGCTTAGGAAGCCAGTGGCCCCGGTTCGGGTCCCACATATGAGGGCCAGTGACACTGCCCTCAAAAAACAAACAAACAAACAAAAAATACTGTTTAATCAAGTGCTTAACTTATATCAATTTGAATCTACATATAGACTTGCAGGATTATAGCTCCTTCTCCCCTCACTCAGTAAGTCCCATAATCCTGTGCTTTTTACACAAAGCATATTTCTTTTCTGATTCACATGTGGCTTTCATTGCAATTGCAGAATTGAACTTGATGTGCTTTTTCTCTCTCTCTTCGGCCACTGGTTTGTGTGAAAGATGGACTTTTGCTTTCAAAGGGGATTTGTTCGCTGTTAGCTAAAGCAGTGAGTCAGTGTAACAGTGCCTCCTGGATGGCCCTCTAAGTACATCACTCTGTTCCAAGTGGTTGGGAAACTCTTAAATGGAATGAACAGAGTACTTGAAGGGTAGACAGTGCCCCCACCCTGTGTGTGCCTGAGGCTGTTTTTAGCTATAGACATAATAACAGCATTTGTTGAGCACTTAGTTTGTCCCAGACACTTGTTTAGGTGTTTTACAGTATCAACTCATTTAATATTTGTGAGATAGTGGGTCTTATTTTCCCCACTTTACAGATAAGGAAACAGGGCCCAGAAATGTTGAGTAACTTGTTTAAAGTCACAAACCCAAGTGGTCCAGCATGTGTTGGTGTCCAAACCAGACTTTCTAGACTGCGGCGAGCCCTTTGGCCCTGGTTCCAGTTAGCTCCCAGTCAGTGTGGGGCAAAAACGGACCTCCCAGGTTGGCATGAGTGTCGTGTGGATTGCCTTTTCCCGCCCTCGGTGGCCTATTGTCAAGGGGGCAGTGGGGCAGCTCTGGCTTACCTCTCTGCTCTCGACTGCGCCATATGAGAGCTTTGGGAAACATAACAAAAGAAAAAAAACCTTATTTAATCCTGGCTTCTTATTCTCCTCTTTATCTCTTCTCATCGTCTGGAATTTCAAGAACCCCTGTAGAAAAACCAGAGTCCTGAGACCTAAAATCGGAAACCAACAAATAAGTACCCCAGAGCATAGGACAGTTTGGGTTCCTAGATTTGAGTGTCCTACGTTGTGGTACCCATGAAATGCTGGGATTCTGGAACCCCTGTAGTAAGCACTCTCCCTCCTCCCCCACAAAAGAAAAAAAAAGAAGCAAGCTTTTGTGTGCGGATCTTAACTATGTACCTTTTATCCTTATGAAGCTAACATTCTCTCTCTACCACCTTCTGTGTGCCCCCCACACATGCAGAGACCCAGAGCTACTTGCTTTACTCCTTGACTGCCAAGGGCACTGAGCCCCGATGCTGCTGGTGTGCATTTGGGACCCGCCAATTCAATCCTGGAAACTGAACTCTGGCCGTCCTGCTGTGTCTCTTTAGTCCATTGTAATACGCCACCAGTTCCTGTTTGCATTTGTTCCATCTTTCTTTTGGTTCCCCTCTCCCTCCTTAAGCTAGTCCCGGTAGCTAAGTATGTGGTCCTGCTGGACATCTGTAGTTGTTTCTAGTGAGAGTGTGTGATTGCTGTGTGCACCTCTGTGGAATTTCAGTTAGCTTGAGTTTATGAGTTTATGGTTTGATTTACTTGCTTGTCTCACCCTGGCAATAGTGACTTATCCTGTTAGAGGTTTTGGTTTGTATTAGCAAAGTTCTAAAATTTCAAGCCTATTTTAAGATACCAGCATGGGGTGAGGATAAAAGGGTGAACTGCTGCCCTAGGTTTAAGCGTCACCTATCCACTTGTGCCCCTCTGCTGCCCTAGCAGAGAAAGAGAGGGAGTTAGACTGTATGATGGTGTTTGTGTTCAAACCTGATTCATTTCTCCAAGATCATGGTTATATGCCACTTCTAAATTACTTTAAAACCCATCGTTTTGTTATAGTGGAAAAAGCAAGGTCCACATAAATTACTTTGACAAGTACAGCTTTCTCATGAGTGGTTCTCCCTGCTCCCCGCTTCCCATCTTGGCACATTTTTATCTCAGCAGAGGTAGCTGCTGTTCACACACAGGTATTTTTCAGTGATGTGGGCCACTGCTTCCTTGGAGAGTGTGTGGTGGCATTTTCTTGCTAATGAAAAGGCTGTCATAATGGGTTAGGTCCATAGAGGCTCTGCCCTTCTGTACTTGTATTCCCAGGGAGAAAAATGTCTGCCTTAATTACCACAGCACGCTGGCAGAGAGGTGTGGCTGCTAATTGATTAGATGACAGCACTTTGCATTAATGTGGAAATGTTGGGGTTGTTCTGTTTTGTTTTTAAATAAACAAATAGATTTGAGCCAGGTAAGTTTATTTTGGAGAGATGCAGATCTGTATAGGGATTTCCCTTTATGAATCTCCTTTCTTTAGGACCATTTCTGTGTCCTGTTTTCTGCCTGTCAGTAAGAAGCACTTAGGTAGCTTTTGTTGCCATTTTGGTTCAGGTGATGAATAGCGCTTCTTCCTCCCCAGCTCCTCCCGTTCTGTTTGATAGCACCAGATTCCTTTATTTGGTTGGCTTTTCATTCCCTCCTTCTGTGTTGGAATGATTGAACCCTATTCTGAAATATATTTTTCAGACAGTGTTTAAAAACAAACACCCTGCCTTTCTTGAAACCACAGAAACTGCTTGTGAAACAGCCCATAGGGCAAGCTGCCAAATCCACACTGTTAAAACCAATCCCTTAATGACAAAATGTCAAACACTGATGTTAAACCTTCATTAGGATTGTGGTGTGAGGATTTTTCTCGATAATAAATGTTTAGGCCCTGAGCTCCCAGGTTCACACTCAGTGTGCTTACATTACAAATTCTTCATGGTAAACCATTCCGGGAGGGTCTTGTGTAGCTAATCTGCTGTCGACTGTACAGGAAAGGGTTCAAACAAACCAATTCCCATTCCCCCTCACCTACTTTTTTTTTTTTTTTTTCCAGGAAGTGGTTTTCTTTTGAGGTGATTTGGACCAAGCCTCTCACCAGCTTTTCCTATTTTTAAGATAGAACTCGCTTCAGAATTGTTTTTTCCCCAGCGGAGGAGGACTTGGGCCTTAATCTTTATCCCTGGGCTCTGAATTAACTGATTCTTTTTCTTATTAGATGGCATAGAATCTGCTCTGTTTGTCTAGGGAATTTGTGTAGGGTACCTTCAGGAATGAGTATTTGTTCCTCCCTACCTTCCAGAAGAGCTCTGACACTGCTGGTAGCCTGATGGGTAAGGGTGCAGTTTAAAGATTGGTATCGCTGTGGACTGAGCCATAACAGAGATTGGGAATTAAGGAGACCAGGCTTGACTACCAACAGTTGGGAAATAAAAGGACAAATACGTAAACATGCCCCCTGGTCACAGCCCTCACTGAGATGTGGCGGTTCCAGATGCGGATGTGGGGCTTAGGGCTCCCTCCCAAACCTTCCCCTCTGTGCTGTTGCTAGAGGCTTTTCCTGACTTCATTTCCACAGCCTGAGTCCTGAACAATTTATTTGACTGTGTTTACACTCTTCCTATATAATCTTTGCTTGTAGTTGGGCCTGTCCCTAGTTTCCAGATGGGGGTGAGATAAAGAAGGCTAAATTACTGATCCTGCAGTGGGTCTCCTTGGGTTGCCTTCCTCTTATGTCAGCATCACAGAACTCTGACCATAGTGGATTCTGTGAGTTCCCTGGCATCCCATTCATTGAAGCCCCAGGGTCTCCATAGAGCCCCCCAGTACTCATGGTCCTAGCTAGAAGTGAAAACTGGGGTCTTCTGATTTCTCAGCCCATGGCTGACTTCTAGAAAATTTGGGGGAAATAGGTGGACTGTAACTTTATTTCCTAGATTTGTTCCCATATCAAACTGTGTGATTTGTGCTATTTCTCCTACTAGGTAATCAACTCTTTTGAAAAATGGGCTGCATTTTATCCTTCTCTGTATCCCTTTCTCTCCGAGGGTCTTCAGATGCTTTGTGCATTATCATCTCTCAATTATTTGTGAAATAAGAAATAAGAAAAATTATAACATGGGCATTGTTTTCCACTTGCAGCCAGCCTTGGGGAAGTATATCCATATTGATTTGTAAATTAGACATCTGTGGCCGGCCGAATGGTGCGGTGGTTAAGTGCTGGCTTGGGAAGCCAGCGGCCCCGGTTCGGGTCCCACATATGAGGGCCAGTGATACTGCCCTCAAAAAATAAATAAATAAATAATAAAAATAAAGAAAGAAAAAAAAAGTGAATTAGACATCTGTGTGTCATAAGTGACAAGTCTTAATCAGTGTCGTAATAGGTGCAATAATGACTGAAAAGAACAACTTTTTCAGGATGAGAGGATGAGGGGGAATGCTTACACCATTACTGGGTTGTGATAAGAACGCAGAGTGGAAGCCACAGGGGGAGAATGCTGCTTAGGAAACCCTGTCTGGCTTTCCGAAGTAGGGACCAGAGCCAGAGAGCCAAGCCCTTCTGGTTTTGCTGAGTTCTGACCCACAACGTCTCTGGCGATGTTGTTGCTTCTGGTTAAATTGGCCTCGTCCTTCCCTCTTTTACGGTGGCTGGACAGAGGTGCCCTGAGTGGTGGGAATTTTGTCCAGAGTTGGACAGATCATGTGGTCTGTCTCAGAAGGCTGGAGTTATTTAGAGTGGGAGATGAGCTCAGGAGCACAGCCCAGGCGGAGCTGATCTCACACCACCTCAGCACCCGCTGCTGGTGAGGACCCCAGTTTGTCCTTGAGCCTCTCAGGGAGAGCATTTGCTTTTCTGAATTGACCAACAGCTTTGAAATCAGGGACCACATTTTCCAGGACCATTGTGGGTGAGGCAAGAGTGAGGAAAAGGACCATTTTCTTCTTGATTGCCTGCTCTTTGTGACTCGGTGTGAATACTCCACCTGACTTTTTCGAATCTTCTGTTTTTGAACGGGTACAGAAGGCACCAGCAGTGCAGGGCGGTGGAAAAAGGACCTGTTGGACTGGTCTGCTGGGACCCGCCTCCCCCTCCCCCACTCTGGGCAGGGAGACTGAAACTGCTGCTTCTGGGCTTTGCCAAGTCACCTACCCATGGCATGCAGGCCGCAGCTCCCCACCCAGGAGCCCTCAGAGGAGCCAGCTGCTGGGGAATCATGCTGCAGGTGAGGCAGGTGCTAGGTGTGGCATGGACCCTAGCAGGCACTGAGCCTACTCAGAGAGAGCAGCTCCGAGTGAGGCTGCGGAGCCCTGGGGCCTGCTGGAAATAGACTGTGTCATGGTGCCTTTCCCTGCGCCTTGTGGCCACGTTCATGGTATGCAGAAAGGCTGGGAAGGGTGAGGAGCTTGTAAATTGTGGGTAAATGAAGTCTAGGGAGGGAAAGGATCCTTCCCGAGGGCACACTGAGTTCAGGGTTGTAACGTTGCTAAGTCTGGAGTTGTCATGTAGGTTAATTTTCATTTTTTCAGCCCTAGGCAGAAGAGATTTTCCAGTGTGTGAGCCTAGCGTCGAAGGCATGTTAGATTTACCTATAGGACTAGACTTACTGGCAAGGTCAGGATGTGGTCTTCAGGACATGCAGACCATGTCCATTTCCTGCTCAGGTCTCAGGGACAAGGCTGGAAGGCTTGTGAGCACAGAGGCACTGAGAGCCCCTCATATCCACACACGACAGACCCTCAGAGTTCATCTCCAGCCCCTCATTTTACAAGTGGGGAAACGCAGGTCCCAGGAGGGTGAATGACTTGCTCAAGATTATGTAACTTGTTTGGGCGGAGCCAGGTAGAGACCTTGGCACTGTGATTGCTTCCACTTCAAAGGCAGTCCTGTTGCTTCGAAGGCCTATGTGGGGGCTACCTGCAGGCCTCACAGCAGACGTGAGACTGGGAAGGGACAAGTGGAAGGGTAGCAGGCCCCAGCCCCACAGCTGGAGATGAGTTCTGAAATCCCGCCAGAACTCAGGCCCTAGAGAATGGATTTAAGGAAGCGGGCACCACATTCTAGCTCTGCCCTAGGTGGGAGGGGTCCCAGGGAGTAGAGCTGTGCTAAGAGCTATTGGGTTAGGAGCCACTCCGAGAAAAGCAGGAAGACCCTGACTTGCCCTCATGAAAAGCCTTTCTTGAGAGCCTGTTAGGTGTCAGGCACTGTGCCTGAGCACTGAGGACACAGAGATGACTTAAGTCCTGGAAATTTCCCTTACGCGGCTCTCAGTCGTGTGTAATGGTGAACAAGACAGCCACTGAGAGTGGAGACGGGCCGTTCGGCAAACAGGGACGGCCTAGTGCAAGAAGCGCTGACCTGCAGATGCCTGGAGACACGTGTCAGGGACCCTGCGATATCAGGAGGATGGAGTAAGGAAAGCTTCCTGGAGGAAGTGATGTCTGAGCCAAGGCTAACCAGGATGAAAAACGGGAGCAGATGATGGAGGGAAAGTGTCCCAGGCAGTAGGAGACTGTAGCAAAGCCTGGAGGTCTGAGAGAATGATCTACATTTGAAGACAGGTGGTAGAAGCCCAGAGTGAGACTGGAAGGGAGACTAAGGTGGCTGGAGCTATTGGCAGAGAAAGGGAGCCAGCCAGCTCCTAATGCAGCTGAAGGAAAAATCCAGGAAGCATGTGGATCTGAAAATCAATTTTACGTGTATATATACATGCATAGACATTTCCATGTGTATACACGTACATACACATACACACATGTATTATAACTCGCGTGTGTGTGAGCATTTAAGGGGTGCTCTGCATATGAAGCCATCACTTCCTGTCCCCAGAGCTGCGTGCCCTGCTGAGCTGCCTGTTGGTGTCTCCCTGCCCCACCCCCCAACCACGTTGCAGAGTAGAAGGGACTGGTTTTTCTCTGTGTGGGTTTGGGTGGAGAGCAGGCTGTTCTAGGTTTCTGTGCTGGCTGGTGTTAGCTCTGGAGCAGGGCTGGCTGAGGGCACGCGGGCTTCTTCAGGCCCAGGGGTCAGTCAGCACCAATTTCCCCGCCTCCTAGGGGAGTGACTCAACCACCCGGAGCTGCCGCAGGAGGTTCCACAGGCTTTTCGGAGGCAGCCTGTGGAGGCCCATGGTAGCTGTTGGTGAGAAAGAGGGTGCCTGCTGGCTCTCCCTCCTGCCAATCCTGACGGACCTCTGTCACTAAACAGCACCTCTCTGTGGCAGCCTTGGGCTCGGCTCGGGCAGAGGAGGAGCGCTGCCCTCCCCTTGGGAGGGGCCCTCATCTGTGGCTTCTGCTCTGCCCTTGGTCACAGACCAGATGGCATGACACAGCCAGTGAGAGTCCCCCTTCCCTTCTGTCATTGGCACTCAGGGACATAACTGCTTGAGTGGCAGACCTTAACTTTAGAGGCTTGTGGAAATGACCGTGCTCCAAACTGCAGGTCTGCACAGCCGGCAGAGCGTGTGAAAATTGACCTAAGGGAGTGTGGACTGTCGGCCTGGGGAGGGCATAATGGGACAGCATGTCACTGCTGACTACAAATGGGTGTTGCCCTGTAGACAGCTGGGCTGTACCCTCCTGCCAGGAGTGAGTTTTGTTCCCATGCTCGTCCGGCTTTTACTGTTTCCCCTCCTGCCTTTCCCCAGAGACCATAAACCTGCCCACCTCCTGTTATGTTCTAGTTCTGATAGGAGTACCATTCAGAGTTCTTGGCAGGAGACCAACCCACTTCTGCCGGGCTAGTTCCCCTCCTTTTCCCAGTGTGTTTGATGTGCACGCTCCCCAGAGTTCTCCTTCTGCAGCCCGTTGGCTCTGTAGTGCCCAGAGACTGGAGTGCTCCTGAAACGGGAACCCAGCTGCTTCCCTCCTTGGCTTTAGGGGCGGGGCTTGAAAATAGAGAATCATAATCTCCCTTCCTCCTCCTCCTCCTCCTCCTCCCCACCACCCCCCAACACTGCCAAGCACACTGGAGTGACTGGCTCGGAGCCTCTGAGCCGGACTCAGCCCGCTCTCTGCTCTGCATGACAGCAGCCATCTGGAGGAAGATTAATGGACGTGTGAGTATGTGGACTCGGCAGCACGTTACTGTCTCGGCCTGCTCCTCTGCGGCAGGTGTGGACTTACCCTGGTGGTCGGGAGACCAGGGCTCCTTAGAGGAGATGGCGACCCACCCAGGTGTGTGTCGGCCAAGGCCACCCTGTTCTCTAAGGCACAGAGAAATGAAAAGCACTTCTCAACGCTCCTGCCCTTCGGAAGAGCTTGCTGGGTGGTCTGGAGTTTATTCTTGGAATCCCTTGCAGCACAATATCCCTTTTCTTCCTAAGCTGAACTTACTACCTTCAGTTTTTGTAGGAAGGTTAGGAAAGTGGTAGCCGCTCCTTTGCTAGAAAGGGGATGTTGACAGGGAGGGAGCACAGGTGGCCAGCGGGTGTATCATGTTGCCCCTCTGGCTGGCAGAGAAGGGATGCCACCCAGCCCTCTTCTGCTGACCTCTTCAGCCAGCCACCGGAACACCCATGTGGAAACATCCTCTTGCTGCTAAGGTTTGAGTGCCTAAGGCAGAGACCAGGCCGGAGCAGCCCAAGTTTGCTGGGAGGGCAGGATTGGTTATTTAGGGACTGTGACAAATGGCTTTGCAGAGGAGCTGGGGAAGAAAGACTCGGATTTCACAGAACCAGGGGCAGCATCCACAGCATCTCTGTGAGGAGCCTAGATTGCTGGCCCACCACCTTCCCGTCCTCCTGTCCCTTGAGGCCAGTACTGCCATTGTCAGGGTGACCCTCTGGTTAGAGAGGCCAGCCCTGACCTGGTCTCTGGGCTCCCTGCTGCTGAGTCCCTCTGCCCCCAAGCTGTACCTAATTTGTCTCCCAATTCTGACGTTGAGTAGGGCGAGAAATGGTCATATGAAGCTCTGTGTTGGGAGTTTGACTTCTGATTGGGCATTTCGGCATTTGAGAACTGAGGGCTCTTTTCATCCAGATGTACCCTTGAAAGCGCCCTCTTTCTTAAGCCCTAAGTCACTCTTCTCGGTGGGCCAGGAAGGCTTGCTTGGGTATTAATTTAATTTGGAGCTCTTTCCTGTAGTCTTCCCTCCTCACACACACCCAAAAAAAACACCCCAAACCTTTCATGCAAAGAATATTGAAAAAATTGAGCAGCGCCTCAAGGTCACTGGATCATAAGTGGTACTTGGCATAGGTAGCTTGTTCGCATTTGGTAAGAGATTTCTGCTTTATATTTGAGCAAAAGATTTCTTGGCGGGAGGCCTCTGTGCTGTGTTCCCAGTGCTTGCCCTGTGTAAGGGTTTGCCCTCTCCCCTCCTCTGACAGGTTGTTTTAATCCTCTTGCCTATAAACAAGCACAGCAGAAAGTGTCAGGCCAGCTCACATGACCTTGGTTATCTCTTCATGGGGTAACCAGCATCAACTTGAGATACCACAGTCACTTGATGTGCTAGAGCTGTCAGGGTAAAGAGGTGGAGATGCCAGGAGGAAGCCTGGGTCTGCCAAGGAAGGTAAATGGAAGTGAGTGCGATCCTTGGTGAGGAGGACCAGGTAGGAAAAGTCAGCTCCCATTGACAGGAGAAGAAGACCGCTAGACCGTTTCATTCCTTCTTGCCTTTATTATCCCTGAATTCCTACTCCTGGCATCTCATTTATCTTTCTTCTGTATCTCACCTCCTGTCTGCAGGGGCCCACGACATGCAGCTGTTTCAGGAACCTGCCCTGGAGACAGATGCATGCTAATTCATGGGATACAAAACCCAACACCAAAAACCTCATCTTCCCAAACCGTGATCTTGTTATTTCGTGTGAAGGACAGCTGGTGGTAGGATCCTGGCTGCCTCAGAAGGCTGCTGAGTCTCCACCCAGAGACACTCAGGAGCTGGAAGTGCAACTCAGTTTCCACCTCTGCACCCTGCCACCCCGCACATACACACACACACAGGTTTCCCTCATCTCACAAGTGAAGAGGCAGCACTCTTAAGTACCCAGTCCCTCTTCAGGGACTCCAGCCACTGTGTGTGTGTGTGTGTGTGTGTGTTTCTTCAATGCTAGTCACATTTCCCATTGTGACTATGGGTTTGCAAAGTTTCTAGGTCCATACATCTAGAAAATATTGGCACAATTGCCAACGTTGTGTATCTCAGGAGCTGTGTTGTGTACTCTGGATTTTCCTAGGGTGGGATGTGTATTTTTAAAGTGCTTTTTATTGGGCCGGCCGAGGGGCGCGTTGGTAAAGAGCTGGCTTGGGACGCCAGCGGCCCCCGTTTGGATCCCACATAGGAGGGCCAGTGACACTGCCCTCTAAAAAAAATAAAAAATAAAATGCTTTTTATTGGGGGAGAGTAGCATAGCCTTTTATGGGGGAGATAAAACATTTGAGCTGCTGGAGACCCAAGTTCAAGACTGAGCTGTGCGAATAGAGGACCAGAACTTGGCCTTTGACACTAGAGTTCTCCTAGGTCCGTTTGAAAAGATCTGTCTCTTAGAGATATAGAGCATTTGCAGTGATCATCGGGGTAAAGAAGTTAAAGCCCAAAGCATATGTTTTTCTGGTAACCTACAGAATAAGTTAGTAAAGCATTTGGCAATATAATTATAGCCAGCATGTCGTGAGTATTTAGTATATACAGGCATCATTCTAAGTGTTTTGGATGGTGTTGGATATTCGTTAATTTCTGACTTTACACCTTCTGTTTTCTCTTGGTAGAGACCCCGTTATACCTATGGGGTCTTTGTCCTTGGCGGTTGTATGGACACTAGACAAAACAGTAGAATGTGTAGCAGTGGCATCCTGCTGCCCAGCTAGATTCTTCTGATTGGAGGTATTCTGGGTGGTTTTTATCTCTCAACCTTCAGGTCTTTCTTTAAGCCACCATGCCTATTGGATTGTTAGGGAGGATCTGTTCCTCAGGATTTGTTGGGGGAGGATCCGTATCCCTTTTGTAGCCACCGTTTCTTCCCTGCCCTCTCTGAGTGAATTTGGAGAAGAGCTACAGAGATGGCTGCTTGCCTTCTTCAACATAACCAACATGCTCTTGTCTGCAGTCTGTGTAGTAGAACCTCGGTGCCCAAAAGTGGCCCCCTTCCTCCCCAACACCACCTGTTAATTGGTGGTTCTAGTTCCTGCGGGCTTCCACCAGCATATGAGCTAATCTGTACCAAAGAGCCCTGCTCCCAGGTTCATATCACAGAGGCCAGAAAGCTCAGAACCCCGGTCTCCGTGCTGCCTTGGCCAGGGCTAACTATAAGCTGGCTGTTGGTGGACCACTCCCTTCTCTGAGAAACCAGCACAATCACCCTCTTTCCCTAGGGTTCTCCCCGAAAAGATGAATATAAAAAGTGCTTTTTAAGAAGGCACTTGTCAGCCCCGGTTCGGGTCCCACATATGAGGGCCAGTGACACTGCCCTCAAAAAAAATCAGGTAAAGAAGGCACTTGTAATGGAAAGTGGCTGTCATCTCATTTACCGTACTCTGCTCATAGGCCAAGTGCACGGACAACTAGGGCATCCTGGAGTAGAATTCTCATTGCCACCAGAAAGTGAAGTGTCTGGCTTCGGGAGCTGGGGGATGGGGAGGGGAACCTAGGCCTGAAGTCAGAATATATTGCAGCATATACTGTATACTGACATATACTCAGGCTCACTGAGAAGCTTGTGCTTTCCAATCTTCTTCACCTAACTTCTGACCAATGAGCCCTCCTCCATTTATCTGGCAAGCTAGCCAAGGCATCTGCCCAGGTCATGGCCACTTAGTAACAGGATCCAGCAATCTCTGCCCTTGGCCCAGGTTTGGGACTGCAGTGGCAGCGGCAGCCCCACTGCTTATAGTTAGCCAGTGAGTTAGCCGGTGAGGTGGACATGAGGCATATCCTCCGCCTTAGTTGCTGAGCAGGGCAGACTGACCTAATGGAAAGAACATTGCTTCTGCTACATCCCGGGCCTGTCCAGGCTCCCTTTTCTCCTCTCTCTGGTTGGAGGGTTTATCTGGCCCTCTCTCCTGTAAGACAGTCTAACCCAATCAGAGTCCTTTTCTCCAGCCTCATTCTTCATCTCCACCTGGGTTCACACTTCTTAGCCCCTCCCTCCTACCCAGCCGCCCCATATGCTCTGAAGTCCCTCTCCCTCACCTCAAGTCCTCTTGTTTCAAGCCTTCTCCCAGGGTTTGCCGGTTAGGGAGCCCCCGTTTCTGCTGTCCATCCTAGGTTTTACTTGGGAACACAGTTAATTTCCCTGTTCTGGACTAGGGTTAAAATTTTAAGCATGTTACCATACTACTTCAGAACATGGTGGGTCCCCATGGGCTGCTGGCCTGAGGACACAATCTCCATTTGTAACGTGTCTGTGGATAAATAGTTCCTTTTCACATCACAACTTTTGGTAAGTTGGGGTTTTCCTGTCTAATATGCTGCAGAAGATTTGCATGTGCCCTGTGGAAGTGTCCTCATTCCTTTGTGGCCTAGCGCCATCTATCAGAAAAGTAAGTTGTCCTTCTGGATGCCAAATGACAATGACAAAAACAAATACACCACTTCCTGCCAGAAAGGCTGCTAGAGAGCTGTACTCGTCTCCCGTGATTGTTCTGAGGGACAGCTGAGACTGAATTCTCAATTTGGGCTGATCTGACCCATTGTCAGGTAACAGGTGCCCCCCATTCCACAGCTCAGGTGCCGTCAGCTGCGTGGGTGTTTAAGGACATACGGATGTGCTGTAGAAGGAAGAAAACACCTCTGCCTGTGAGCAGGAGCAGCCCCGTGGGGCTTTGCTTATGCAGAGAGCAGCCAGGGGGAGTTTTAATGGCCACTTGAGTGGAGCAGCCACATTGCAGCCTGGCTAGGTGGCGACAGTGGCGGCAATGGCCCTAGATAGTGTCTATGTTTCTTTCCTGCTTGAGCTCTGACCTCTGGCCTTGGTGACTTCTGGGGCAGCAAACTTTGCCCTACTGTTTTTTTTTGACAACTCTCTCTTTGAAACCAGAGGAGGAGGACAGCAGTATTTTCTTCGCCACTCCCAGAGGCAGAGGGAAGAGGCACATGCCTTATTCAGCTGGGCTGGGTAGGGCCTGGCAGGCTCCGCGCCCCTGCGCTGGGCTGGCATTGCTCAGCATGGAGACCTTTTAAGGAAACCACGTTGGAAAGGGCAGAGACAAAGGGTTAAGTCTGCATCCAGGTACAAAGGCTGTTGCATAAACACTGAGAGAGTGGTTTTTTTGTTTTGTTTTTTGTTTTGTTTTGTTTTTAAAGATCTCGTGCTTCTTTTTTACTTTGTGTTGGCAAAATCCCTAGGAGAAGATGGGAGATTCTGGGAGATGATTATGCTGGATGAGTCAACTGAGCTCCCCAGCTGCCGTTTTTAGTTCCTTTGCTTTTCTGTACCAGGAGGCAACTGGGGGGCAGGAGGGACAGGATGTGAATGCTGATTTGTGCAGCGGGACAAGGAGGCAGGTGTGTAAGGGTGACTTCTTGGCCTTCTGGGGTTCACAGGGCCTTACAATCAATCAGTACACTGGTTCAAGGAGAAAATATTAAAGCAGAGCTCTCAGTGTGGCAAACAGTAAATAAACGTCTCCTAAAAGTCACTGTCGCTTCCCCAAATCAGTAGATCTTAGAATGGTTCTAGCAACATTGCATTGTCACAGCAAGACACAATGGTTTTGATAGCAAAGCGTGGAGAGATTGAATGTAGAGAGGCAGAGAGGGCTGTCAGAAGTGGGAGGTCTGGTGGTTGGGCAGCAGGAAGTTCAGAGGACAGGGCTCCCTTCTCTGATGAAAAGAAAGCTTGGGCTTGATTTACAGGGGCCGGGGGTGGCGGCTGCTGGTCCTGGGCTGTGCCCGGCCTGTATTCTGAATCTCTCCAGTTTACCTTGGTCACCATCTTTGTCCCAAGCTTTGTGTCAGGAGAGAACACCAAGGGCCTTCTCACCGCCACCTTAGAGAGCTTGGTTGAATTAACGCCCCATAGATTAACGTCATCCATCCTTGAGAGAGGAATCTCGTGGCCACGGTCCCTGGTATACTGTCTGCAGCGTACACTGGTGTGGGCTGTTGCTGTGAGTCCTGGAGGTCGCCATGAAGATACCCCAACACCGTTCTCATGTATTCATTTATACACATTGACTTGCTCAATGCCTTATTGAATACTTCTGCTCTGTGCTTAGGCATTGTGGACCATGAATAAACCAGACCATGGTGCCTTTGTAGTGTACTCGAGTGGGACCAACCAACTTCCACAGGCCATAAACGCCTTGAAAGATGGGAAAAGGGGTCTTATGGCAAGAGGCTTTGCTCTTCCTTCCTCTGCCCTTGTCTTATCTCCTGCGGGGAGGGCAATTTTAAGGATCAGAAAATTGCACCTCTTTGATTCCGGAAGTATTGTAACCTGCGCCAGCTAGGTGCAAGCTCTGTCAGGCCCTCAGGGCATAGAGGCGAGACAGACATTGTCCCTGATCTCTCAGAGCTTGTGGAGACACCAAGTCAGAAGAGCCGAACGGGTCCAGATAGGGTGGCGTGAGAGTCCAGAGAAGGGAGAGATCACTCAGCTAAGAAGGTATCTAGATAACTCTCGGAACAAAAGGATTTGGGATAAACAAGGGATAAGAGGGCTGACTTACTTGGATCACTTAAAAGAAGGCATTATGTGATAGCTGGAGCTTTCCTTTTAGTTTGTGTGTATCTATGTAGCTCTAAATACCACAGTTCTGATGCCTTTCCTACATGGCAGGCAGAGTGCTGGGGCTGGGGTCCCACCACAGGCCTGTCCCAGGTCTCACCAGATACACCCAGACAATGTGCTAAAAACATCAATTACTCAGCAAAGAAAAGGAAGTCAGAAGGCGGCCCAGGCACCTCAGCTGCACTAGCCGGTCTCCATCAGCTCCCCACGATAACTCTGTGAAGTGAGCCAAACCTGTCTGCTGCAGGCTGCCTTCTGCCTCCCCCAGAGCCCTGGGCTCTTGGCAGGCTGGCTCTCCTGTGATATGGAGGAATTTGTTGGTCTCCATGGTTACAGCAACCCACTGATAGGGGAGGAGCCGAGTGGAGTTGCGAGGCTGGCAGTGTGAGCTTCCCCCAGCCCTTGGCACCATGTGGTACGGGTATGTCAGCTGTTTGTTGGGCCTTTTCTGGGAGGAAGGAGTTAAGGAACCGATGAAGGAAAGAACAGGCACACCTTCCTCTGGGCTACTCAGGGCAGAGGTGTGGCTGCCTTCTCATGCACCCACTCCTCTTGGCAGGAGTGATTTTATGTTAGGAAAGGGTCGTTTTTGCATGACAGCTCAGCCATGGTAGAAATCGGACTTTTTCTGATTCCAAAAGGAATACTAGCTTGGCTACACTGGTAACTGGCTTAGAGAACTCCTTGAAATGGCAAACAAAGGTTTCTACCCAAAAGTGGAGATCATACAAAACATTATGAAGACCTTACTGCACACCAGGCACTATGGTCAACACCGGTGGGTTTCCTCATTTCAAAGCCCCACTAACCCTGTGAAGTGGGTACAGCTGGTGTCCTCATGTCCCAAAGGAGGACCCTGAAACTGAGAGAAGTCATCTTGCTGCGTTCAGTCAGCTAGTAAGGAGCGAAGGCAGGCTCCCTCCCGCCCGGGCCCCTCTTCCCCAGAGCCTGGCCGTGCTGGCCCGCCTCCCCTAATACAGCCAGCGGAGGGATTGTAGTGCGTCTGCTGTACAGCTCCCCGCTGAGTTTCTAGAAGGCAGGAACCGATCTCTCTGAACTTGGCAACTGGCCCTGGCTCCAGAGGTAGGCACTCAGCAAAGGTTTGCTAAATCGACAGTAATTGGGGAATGAGATAGAGACCAGACCCCAGTGAGCAAGTTCTCAGAGGGGGAAGTGGTGCTCAGTAGAATGCCCAGTGTTTGAAGAGGAGCCCAGTGTTTCAAGTGGCCCTGAAGATGAAACTGAGGGGTGCCCATTGCATTGTGGCTTCCATGCATGAAGGGGAGTAAGCTGCAGGGGGCGGGTTCTGATCCCATGCCAGGCCAGGTCTTGCCTACTGGGCTTCCCATGCAGGCTCTAGCTTTGGCTGTGGCTGCTTTGAGGCCTGCAGGTGGCTCCCCTCATGGCCCAGGCTGTGGGGCTGGTCTCCCTGCCTTGGGGTGAGGCTGGCAGCTCAGAGAGCTCAAGGGCAGAGCCCCTACCCTTGCTTTTGGCTTTGTGCTTCAGTTGCAGGCTCTGCTTGTCTCCTTTGTCAGGGAGCCCCCGCACTGGCTGGACAAGGGGAGTAGCCCTTTGAGTTTTTGTTTTTTGGTTGTTTTTTTTTAAAGATTTTATTGGGGAATTGGGGGAGGGGAACAGACAAGTTGACGTCCTTTTGTTCTTCAGTCTAGTTGCGAAGGACGTTGCTTCACTGGCCCACGTTGGTATCGTCATTGCGCTCTTCCCGGATGAGGCAGGTCGGTCGCCGGCCTCTGGATGGTCGCTCACTGCGGCTATTGGCAGCTCACGCTGGCTGCCGGCCACTCACTGTAGCCTATGGCAGCCCTCAGCCCCTTACACCATTGCCGGGGCTTGCAGCCCAGCTCCAGGTGGAGCTGTTGTTAGCTGTAAAGGGCAGTGTCATTGGCCCTCATATGTGGGATCCGAACTGGGGCCGCTGGCATCCCAAAACCAGTTCTTAACCAGTGCGCCACTTGGCCGGCCTAGCCCTTTGAGTTTGACATAGCCCCACCTCCCCTCAGCAACAGGGTATTAAGGGGTGGTGGGGGTACCCCTAGCTGGAGCCATCACAGTTAATTTCATGGGTGGAGCAGTGTATCCAGCCTCTCCGCTGGACAGTGTTTACCACAGCTTTGCAAGATCTCTCCTACCCAGGAGGCTCCCCTGGCTTATTGACTCTTGGCAGTTGAGAGTGATAGTTGTTCAGGATAGAAAGATGCAGAGAAAGCTCCGAGATGCAGTGAAGGAGGAAGGGTTAAAGAACTGGTGACTTGCCAGGGCCACGGGACTCTTCACCTCAGTCCTACCCCCATCTCTCCCCAGCTTCTCTTTGAGGTCAGTGCTTGGTACTTCCTCAGGATTGAAAACCCCTTACTGCCTCCTACAAATAGAATTAAGGAAAACTCCTTCCATCGCACTGCAAAGCCCTAAGACTAGAAAAACAGTCGTTTGATCCTGCTCTGGCTTCTGAGTCATGGGGCAGGTGGTCCCAGGGCCCAGAACAAACCCAACTCCTTTCACCGAGATCAAGGCCCACTTTGAGGAGGAGTGAAAGGAAGGGTCGCTGTGGGGCCACCTGAGTGGGCCTTCAAAACAACCCCCCACCACTGGCCTTAGCCGGACATGGCATTCCTGTGGTCCCGGGCACCTTCCTCCATCTCCTCCCTTCCCCCTCCTCCTAGTCTGGAGGAAGAGCCCTGCAGAGACTTCACTTCTTTGGGGGCACGTAAGAGTAGATTAGGTATCAAGAGGGGTCCATGAGCTGGTAAAGGGGACCCCAGGATGCTGCAGTGGGCAGAAAGCTCTGGGCTCCAGTGCCAACCCTGCATGGGATGCTCTGGGAATTTGGGCAAGTCCCTTCACCGCTGTACTTCAGTTTCTGATCTGTAAAATGAGGGGTGCTCCCTCCTCCATCGGCCTCTGGTGGGAGAACACCGGAGGTACATGCTGGCCAATGGTGGGTGGTATCAGGCAAACCCTGAAGTAGCCTGGTCTCCAGGTGTCCGTTGCTCAGGTACAGGGAGGACACAGAGGAGGCTTTGCCCTTCCCCTGGGGGGACTGTGGCCTACAGCACGCACCTCAATGAGTGGCTTCATGGGAGAGATCCTAGCCTAGAGTGGTGGAGTGAATGAATGCGAGTAGATAGGGGAACGGAGCACAGGCGAGGCTTTGTACAGGAAGGTGTCAGGAATGGCTGCCCTCAGTCCCTCATGGTTGTTGGGGGTGGGGAGGGTGATGGATACTGGAGGTGGGTGGGAAACCAGAATCAGGCCTGGAGGGGACTTGGAGGGACATTTAGTTTGTTCCCCAGCTTCAGGCAGAATTTAGGATTAAATGTGTCATTGTCTATCAGTGGCATAGTTTCTTAATCTAGAACCCATAGACCTCTAAGGGGCTTCACAGGGTCCCCAAACCTCCTGAAATTATGTCCAGAGTACTTTGTGAATAAGTAAGATATGTGTTTTTCTAAGGTTAAACACTGCTTTTTGTGGAGTAGGAGGTCTGTCTGCCACTGTTGGGTGGCCGGTTTCTGTTTACCCCTCCCCCACCCGTGTTCTTGGTAGGTGGTTTGCTGGTCTCATCCCTCTCTGGGTCAGCATGTCTGATTCACACGCACTCCTCCTCCTCCCCGCCCTGCCCGATTTGAGCCCTTACTCAGGTCCCACCTGCTGCAGGTGAGATAAGGACTTTATGACTGCCAGCCCTGCCACAGTGAGTCTCCTCCTTACCCTCTCCCAGCTGTTACCCAGCAAAGCACCTTGGGGAGGGTGGGGCAGCCCACTTCCGGGGAGGGGGAGGGGAAGGGAGAAGGAAGTTAATCTAAACCCGCCTCTTTCTCTCTCAGTCTGCCTTCCTTCCTGTTCCCCTCCTGCCCCTTTCCTCCCACCTTGCTCCTGGTGTAGTATCCTGAGCTGCATGCATTTCCTGGCCACCAGGCTCGGGCCCAGGAGAAGCCACGGGCTTTGTCCCCGTTGCTCTCCTTGCCAAGCCTGGTCTCTCGCTGCTTGTGGTGGTTTCGGTTGCGACATAGTCCAGGTTCCCAGGCAGGAGCCGCTGGGCCTGGCTGCTTCACTGCTTCTCCCTGAGGAGGTGGTGGAAGGTGTCGCCAGCTTCGCCTGAGTAAGGGTGGCTGGCGGAGCCCCCGCCCTAAGCCTGGTTCTTCCCGGCCTCTGTACTTTGCCCTCGCTGCCTGACAGGTTCTGCTGTGGGTTCTGCTGAATGGAAGTCGCCGGTAGCCCTTGTCCCTTTCTCCAGCTGGGTATGTTTTCCCCTTTTTTTGGACTGGGATTGCCCTTTTTCTCTCCTCTCACCCAAACACAGGACCTTTCCAGATTTGCTCAAGGGAGCCAGACACTAGCACAGGATAATAGAATTCACGGGAAGGGTAAAAAGGCATGGGCTAGGAAAGGAGGAGCAGCGACTAGCAGAAGAGGCTCCCTTCGACTGGGTCCACAGGCTCAGCTAGAGGGAGAGGAAGGGGCTGGGATCTGGTCGCCCAGGGCTTGTACCCAAGGGACACTTTCTCCCTCCACTACACAGTGCCCAGGCTGACTCTGCCCCTGGCCAGGGGGCACCTGCTTGTCACCCCTTCCAGCTTGGGCCCTTCCCAGCCCTGAGGAAGCTTCAGGACACTTGAGGCCAACCCTGAATACAGAGCCCCAAAGCGGAGCTTTTCTAGGGGAGAACTGACGGTAGGAGCCTCCAGCATTAGGGAAGGGGCCCTGCCTACCTGAGTCAGCACCAGCCCTTTCGGGGTGGAGGCTGTCTTCCGGGCGAACCTGGCAGCACGCCTAGGCCAAGCTCTGAGATCCCAGGTTGAAGAGCCCACTGGATACAAGACTCCTTTGCTTTTGTCCCCCGTGTCCTAAGTTATCTCCTCCTCTCTACTGAGGACCCCGAAACTGTTTAGGCCCTACTCCTGAACCAGGCCTGTGTGCTCTGCCATTTGGTTCCAGGTGCTTCCTCATAGGGTGACCCCCTGTTCTTTCTGAAGCCTGCCTGAGAGCCATGGGGTTCCTCAGACCTTTGGGGCCTGCCTGGGGTGTCATGTCAGCCAGAGCTTTGGGAATGTCTGGTGTTCCACATCTCCTGTAAGCAAGGAGGTGGAAGAAGAGGGCAGAGAGCATGGCTTAGCCCGATGTTGTTTAGTTGGCCCGCAAGGGCAGCTTGTCTTCAGCCCCCCATCCTGTTGGTGAGATCTGGGTCCAGGCCCAATGGGCCTAGTCAAAACCATGGAAGGGACTCTCTCCAGAATGGCCACCCTTCAGCCTTCTGGGAAGCGCCTTGCGTGGGCCTTGGTCCAAGAAACATTTTCCACTGGACAGTTTCTCCTTTCTGTACTTCTCTCCATGGGCTCCGTTCACCCTGTCCCACATCCCTGCTGCAGGAAACACCTTACAACTTAGGAGAGGCGAAGAGGACGCACACTGAGTCCTGAGAGTTGGGTAGTCCTGGCCTGAAAGGGAAGTGGGTGTCTTGGGAGCAGGGGATCACAGAGCACATGCCAGGGTCCTCTGGTTCCTGGACAAGCTGAGTCTTCTCTTTTAACTCTCCTGGATACCCAGCTTGGAACCAGCCCTTCCCAGCTGGCCTGTCTAGCCCCTCCTGTAAAGGCTAGGGGTGCCTGTGTAGGCTGGCAACGGGGGCCGGAAGGGAGGGGCCGGCAGACGATGGGCCTGGACCTCTCCAGCGGGCAGGGCCACAGCATCTCTCCTTGGCCTCCATCTGGCCTAGGAGGGCTTGACTTAGATGCGGAAGTCTTGTTGACAATGAAACTTCTGGCTTTGTGGATGATAGTATTTGGGAACTAAAAATAATAACAGTAATGGTTGCTCTTTACTGAGAGTTGGATAAAGCATTTTGTGTGTGTTCTCTTGCCTATCTAATGTAAAGAAGGGAATATTTTATCGCCACTTTACAGATAAGAAAGCTAACGCTAGTAGGCGGAAGTGGGCTTCTGTTAGACAGAGCTCTCTGTAGACCGGGGTCAGCAAACTTTTGAGACGAAAGAGCCGCCAGGGGTCAGCAAACTGCGGCTTGTGAACTGTGGCTCTGAAGTAAAATTGAAAATGAAAATAAAACTATCATAGTTTCATAAAATTTTTAAAGGATATTATTCACATAATGGTGATTATGTAAAAATATACTTAATGGCTCTCGAATAATTTTTAAGTTGTTGTGAGGGACAGGATTGGCTCTTCCAGGGGTCGGCAAACTTTTGAGACAGAACGTACCCAAAGAGCCGCATGTGGCTTGCGAGCCGCAGTTTGCCCACCATTGGTCTAGACCATCTCCTGACACAGACATGGGATCACCCCACACCAGTCATCATTTGGATGCTCTCCTCCCGCTCTGTAATAATCTCGCCCTCCTCGGGATGGTGTTGAGCATCATAAAGTTAGCATGTGTTGAATAAGTGGCAGATTTAGGATTTGAACCCTGGCAGTTTGTTTCTGGCATCCACACTCCTAAGCCTCTCTTGTGGTGGTTGATGTTCCTTGAAGTCCGGTGTGTGGCTGAGCCTGGCAGGGAATGCTGTCCTGCCGTGCCACACAGACCAGCCTCTAGGGCCAGAAACAGCAAGAGGGACTGGCAGAGCAGAGCGCAGGACAGGCAGTAGGATTCCCCAATTTGACTTCGGGGCAGAGTGTAGACGCTAAGTCCCTGTTCTCGTTTTGAGGACTTGGAAAATTGCCAAATCCTATCCTCAGAAAAGAGGGGAGTGACAAACTTGGCAGGTGAGTTAGAGGTTGCTAAAGGAATGTTCCCACCCATCTTGCTCTCGTGGGAGTTGGGGCAGAGGAGAGGAGTTCCCTGTTCATGGCCCCTTAGGCAGGCTGGCTAAGAGCGCAGGGAGATGGGACTGAGGAGAAGGAGCCAGGCCTTCAGGACCCTGAGGGATGGGACTTGGGGCCCTTTGGTAGACTGAGCCAAATGCAAGTACCATCAGGGCCTAGAAATACCCTTCCCTCCAAGAGTTGTGAACCCTAGAGTTCCTTCTGGAGGGAAAAAACAAGCATTTGAAAATCTGCTGGTCTAGCAAATGCTGTTTGAGGACCAGCCAGGCTTGGATGAGCCACAGCGTGTGTGGAGACGGGTTAGAGAGCTCTGTAGGCTCAGGTGGACAGACAGCAAAGGCTTTCGGGCTTCGACTTGCAGAAGAGAGACTTGGCTCCCTGAAGGGCCAAGGCGGTTACGAGATGTCAGGAACCTCCGCCTTCAGAGTCACCCATACACAGGAGAGCTTTCTCCTCGAAGGTCTAGCCCCTTGTGCTTCTGGGATCTGAATCTAGCAGTTCACCCCAAACCAGCCAGCAGCTACTGTGCAGAGAGAAAGGAAGGCCCTCCACTGACACCGGAAGAAGGGAGACATCCGTAACAGATACTTACTTGGTGCTATTGTTGTCTTCCTGCCTGAGAAGCATCTGGTTGGGGAAGCAAGTCATGTTCAGGAACCCTGGACAGTTCCTTTGTGGTGGCAAGTCATTCCTTTTCTCTGTGGTTTTTGAGGGCTTCCTTTAGAGCCAGAAGGGGCTGTGAAAGGAAGAACTTTGACTCACTCGCCTCTGATCACCCTGCTTCCCTCCAGACCATCTCCTTGAGTTTTCCACTGCCGCTCTGGATGGTTCTGGGATGAGGCTCTGTCCCAGTGTGCTGGAGTGATGACATCAGGTGTTCTTCGAGAGGTAAATCAGGGCTCTAGACAAGACTTAGACCAGACTCTTAAGAATTTTACTGAGATATAATCATATACCATACAATTCGCCCATTGAAAGTGTACAACTAAGTACCTTTTAGTAAATTCACAGAGCTGTGTATCCGTCACCACAGTCCCCCTGCCCTCCTCTGCCCTCCTTAGCCCTCAACGAATCTCCTTTCTGTCTCCATGGATTTGCCTATTCTGGACATTTCGGAGACATGGAATCTATCTGTGGGCCTCTGTGACCAGCTTCATTCATCCAGTATCATCATGTTTTCGGAGTTCATTGGTGTTGTAGCGTGTCAGTAGTTCATTTTTTTAAGATTTTATTGGGGAGTTGGGGGAGGGGAACAGACAAGTTGCTGCCCTTTTTGTTCTTCAGTCTAGTTGTGGAGGACATTGCTTCACTGGCCCATGTTGGTATTGTCATTGTGCTCTTCCCGGGTGAGGTGGATCAGTCGCCGGCCTCTGGACGGCCGCTCAGGGCGGACCTTGGCAGCTCACACCGGCTGCCAGCCTCTCACTGTAGCCTATGGCAGCCCACTGCAGCAGGGGCTGCAGCCAATACCGTCGCCGGGGCTCGCACAGCCCAGCTCCAGGTGGAGCTGTTGTTAGCTGTAGAGGGCAGTGTCACTGGCCTCATGTGGGATCCGAACCGGGGCCGCTGGCATCCCAAAACCAGCTCTTAACCAGTGCGCCACTCGGCTGGCCCAGTAGTTCATTTTTTTAAATCGCCAATGACTGGATATTCCACTGTATGGATATTCGAGTTGGTTTCATCTGTTCACCAGCTGGTGGACATTTATATTTCCATCTCCCGGCTCTTACGAACATGGTATATTATGAATGAACATCGGTGTACAAGTTTTTGTGTGAATTACATTTCTGTTTCTCATGGGTAGGCACCTAGGAATGGAATTGCTAGGTCTCACAGTAATCATGTGTTCAGCCCTTTGAGGAATGTTCAAGTCCACATCAGACGTATGTTTTCGTCCGCACCATACCCTTCTTGTGAGCGTTTATATACCTGTTCAGTGCCGTTGTCGTCGTTTCTGCTTCCTCCCACCCTTATTGGTGATGATGGGGTAGCGAAGTAGGGCAGACTGTTGCCTAGCTCAGACTCTGTCATTCAGTTCATTCATTGCACAAGTGTTCATTGAACATCTACCACAATCCAGTCCGTCTAGGTGCTGGGATGTGTCAATGAGTAAATGATACATGCCTGTCTTAAGCTTCCATTCCATTGGGATGGACAACAAATCAATGCAAAGTGAGAAATAATAAAGGTAAATGTAAAGTGTTGGATGGCAATGAGAGCTTTGAAGCAATTCTGATGATGTTGCCCCCGTGCCCTTGAGCTGCAGCCTTATGGTGGGAACGGGCCACATGTGAGGTGGAGGGGGCTGTTGAGTTGTTAAGTGGGGGGGGGGGGTGTATTGCCAGGCGGTGGATCCAGTGATGGGACAGCTCAGGTCCTAAGCTCTGACACCCACAGGATGTTGGCACTGGACCGTAGGCTTTGGAGGGAAGACTGGCTCTCATCTCCTTCTTTTTCTTCCCCTGCCTTATGATTCTTTGCATGCCTGCCAGCCCCCTGAAATCTGTCCCTAGACCCCTCGCGTCTTACATTTTTTGCAGAGAGCTAAGGGCAAGAGTGTGGGGAACTAGAAGGGCCGCATACTTAGAGGTGTGCATGTTTCCACCCTGCAGCCCGCCCTGGGACACCTTGACTCCAAGCCCAGCAGTAAGTCCAACATGCTGCGGGGCCGCAACTCAGCCACCTCTGCTGACGAGCAGCCCCATATTGGCAACTATCGACTCCTCAAGACTATTGGCAAGGGGAACTTCGCCAAGGTGAAGCTGGCGCGGCACATCCTGACCGGGAAAGAGGTGAGCGCTGGGCTTGGCAACTTGGCAGCTTCTCTCAGCTGTTGACACCCCCATTGGTAGTGGAGGGGCTACTACCACAGCAAACCTCTTGTTTGTCAGACAGAACTGAGATCTGAACAGACCGGTACCAAGAGGGATGGGACGAAAGGAGGTGGAAGTAGAGAAGAGGAAGGAGATTCGAGCCCTGGGTTTAGCTTGGTCAAAGAGGTAACCCTGAGCTTTTTGTCTCATGTTCAGGTAGCTGTGAAGATCATTGACAAGACTCAACTGAACTCCTCCAGCCTCCAGAAAGTAAGCATACAGCGCCTCCATCCCTGTCTAAACCTCTCTCCAGGGGCCAGTGGTGTACTAACCCCATTCGGGCCTCCTCTTGAACCCCTAGTTTAAACTCTGGTCATTTCAGTGTCCCCACTCCCCTTCTCCATGGCTCTGCTACCTTTACGACTGTGGTTGGACCCCCTGTGTTGACTCCTGACTGGGCTTCCTGGCCACAGACGCTGGCTCTTCAGGAGCCTTGCTGCCCATTCCCAGCCACTTGACCTACCTACCTGACCTCCTTCCTGCATTTTGTCACCTTCTGGCTTGTGGCCATCCCTATGCAAAAACACGTTTGTTGCTGTTACTAGAAATACGTCCTAAGACCTCGAGTCATCCAAGATGGGTTTCTCCAGAAGCCCAGGATAAGAGGAGGCCAGAACCTGCCACTGGAGTCTGTGCCAGCTGTGTTTTAGAGAACGAGTATTGAAGACTGGGGTTTTTAGAAGTTAATCAACTCACTTCATGCCTCTGACAGTGCAGACTAAGGACTGGTGCTCCCAGTTTTCCTTCTCACATCTGGGCTCCTCTTAGCCAAATGTCACAGTCATTTGCATGCAGGCTTGACTCAGTGAGGCTGAGCTCTTTTACTGAACAGTGGGAAACTGAGGTTTTAGCTGGTTGGGGAAACCCTCCAGGTGGGGACTCATGCCCCTTGCTCAAGAAACTATGAAAAGCTGGTAGGAGGGAGAAAAGGAGACTTTCGTTTGCAGAAGGGACCACGTGCCAGTGACTGGTGGCTATGAACAGGAAACTCTGGGCCCCTCCACCCACCCTGGGCTCCGGTGGTTGGGAGAAGGAGGAGATCTCCCATCTGGCTTCCAGAAAGCTGCCCCTGCTCAGGTCAAATCAGATTTCCCTTGTGCCCTCATCCTCCAGCTGACCCTGATTCAGATTTCTGACCTGGATTAACCTAGTACTTTTCATCTCGTGGCAGATGGAATTTTTCTTTTCATGAGCACATTGTTGTTTGAATCAGGAGAGGTCATAACATCATGCTAACAGTCAACTAGTGACATTGGGAAGCTTGGAACTAGGGGTTGGGGGCCGTTAGAGACACTCATGGAATTAGAGTGTGTGTGTTAAAGGTGCCCTGATAGCCAAAACCAAAGTGTTTCCTATTTTTTGTTACCCCTGGGATCCCCTTAAGGTTCTTTGCTTCAAAGAAACATTGCTGTCATCACCAGGGCTTCCCTGCTTGGAGCTTTCCAGAAGGAAGTGAAGGGGGGCTACTCCTGACATGTTGGCCCAGACCCCACTGAGTAGAAGCTACCTTGGTGTGGCCCATTTGGTCTTTGGAGCAGTCCAGCCTGCCATCGCAGTGATGGCCAGTCGGCCAGGCTGTTGTATTTCCCACCTCTTTGTTCTCTCTGCTTCTTCCTGACTAGCTGGAAGGCACTAGTCCCAGACACACGTGGCCATTTTCAAAGACTTTCAACATACTCTGTTACCAAGGCCAGTCTGATTCTGGACAGATCACTCTGTTTAAATTAAATTTGATCCCAGCAATGCTCCCTCAATGAGAAACCCTGAAGAAACGAGCCCCCTCAGGGTTCTAGACAAGCGCAGAAAACCCCACGCCCTCCAGGAGAATGCCCTTCCAGACCAAGGTGGGCACCCTCGGGAAGAACCCCGACCACTGCCTCCATACCCCGTTTCAGTGCTGTTCCCCTTTACTGCCCATAAGGTGGTTGATGTCCAGGATTTTTTGCCTCTTCATCCAAGACAACTGCTGGGTCAGGGAGGAAAGCAAGAGAAACCTGGGCTCTACCAAGAAAAGGGAGCCAAGGTTAGAATCAGGTTCCTGAAGATTGGAAAGACTGTCTCTTCTCCTTTCCAGCTCACGAAAGCTCTGGAATCTCATTAAAGGTGGGGGAGGGATGTGTTCTCTTTATTCCATAAACTATACTCCAGACCTACACCCCCAAAAAGAAAGCAAGAGAGAGAGAGAGAGAGAGAGAGAGAGAGAGAGAGAGAGAGAGAGAGAGAGAGAGAGAGAAACCTAGCCCTGCTCTTAGTGCAGATAAGTGATGAGGCCTGGTAGTTATAGAAGCCCCACCTCCAGTGTTGTGGCCCCCGCAGAGGGGATGGAGTTCATGTCTGTCATCTTTCTTTATGGAAACGTATGGTTTGGAGTCCCTGATTTTGTTGCACAAAGAGAGCGTGAGTGTGTGGAGGTGGATTTGATTAAAATTGGCATCAACTATATATAGGAGTGGCTTCTTTGTCCCCACCCAGAGACCCAGGAGAGAAAGGCCTGCCCACTAGTGCAGAGCGCTGTGACTTTGTAAATCATGTTCAGGTAGCTGTGAAGATCCCCCCCCCCCCCCGTCAGCGCTGCCCCCCCCCACAAACCAAGCTGGAGTATGTTTTGTCACTCAACTTGAGTTCTGAATATTCCTGTACATGGGCTCATACTCCCTCCTTCAGAGGCTCTCTACCAGCCCGTCTGCTGTGTGGGGGCTGGATCTGGGCAGCCTAGGTGGGCGTGCTGGCTTGCCCAGGTGCTGAACCCCAGGGTACAAGTCGTGGGAGCCCAGCTTCCCCCCCGCTGGCCCTTCCTGCACTCCTCCCTCTCACCTCCCTCTCAGCCCTCAGGAGTGGGCACAGATGATCCGGACAGCTGCCCTGTTTCTTCTCCTTGCCTGTTTTCTCCTTGGGGAAAAGGAATCCTAGCAGTGACTCTGTTTGGACGGGACCCGAGGGGAGCAAGTTGAGCAAGCATGACCCCTGGCATTTTATTTTCCAGCTATTCCGGGAAGTAAGAATAATGAAGGTTTTGAATCATCCCAACATAGGTGAGAACCAGCTGTCATTCCTTTCTTCTTCCCCCACAGCAGGGCTCCACTGCCCAGCATGGAGCCCAGCATGGAGTCCTTCTCCCCAGGCCCTTACTTTCTGAGCCTGGAATCTTCAAGGATGCCCCTGGGGAAGCCCCGCTCAAAGCCTGCTCTGCCTGGGGCACAGGGGACCATCCTTAGTGGTGTGGCTGCTCTGAGAGGAGCTTGTCCTTGGAAAGGTGGACTGTGAAAGAGGGAACTTTTATCTTGAGAATGCCCTGTACATGCTGGGGCTCAATGTGTGGCTCCTCCACTCGCTCCCCCTACTTCTGTGACTCATGGCGTGGCCTTTTCTCTTGTAGTTAAATTATTTGAAGTGATCGAGACTGAAAAAACTCTCTACCTTGTCATGGAGTATGCCAGTGGAGGTAGGTATGGAGCTGCCTCTTTCTACTGTGCACCCACTTCCCGAGCCCCAGCAGGCTCTGACCTTGACCTGCCCATCTCTTGCAGGAGAGGTGTTTGATTACCTAGTGGCTCATGGCAGGATGAAAGAAAAAGAGGCTCGAGCTAAATTCCGCCAGGTGGGTGTGACTCCCTGGAGTATGGGCCCCACCTCGGCCTTTTGGGGTCTGGCTTGCAAGGAGGGGCTGCCTGTCTGTAAATGGCCTCTCAAGAGTCCTTGTGATCTGTGTGGCCGCTTAGAACTAGGCCCCGGGCTCAGAGCTCTGCCCGCTGCTGGGGCCTATCCTCAGGTGGCCCTGGGCTAACCCTTCTTCCTTCTTTTCAGATAGTGTCTGCTGTGCAGTACTGTCACCAGAAGTTTATTGTTCATAGGGACTTAAAGGTAAGGCATGCTCTTACCTTTGTGCCTCTGAGGCAGGTTCAGGGTGTTCCCCCTCCTTTCACCATGACAACCACCAGTCCTAAGCATTCAAAGAAACTCCAGCCTTTAATTTTTTTGGAGACGATGAGGAAAAAACCCCTAGGGCTGCTTCTGATTTAGGCCTTACAACTGGGCTTAGGGTCTCATTCCAGCCAGGGAGCAAGGGTCCCTGCCATTTCCCCTCTAAGCCATCACCTCCCCATGCTGCTGCTGTGGCAGGAGTGCTCCAGGCTTTGCTGGTCCTTCAGGCAGCCTGGTGGCTGACGGAGGGAGAATAGCCACTGTTGTCACAGCTGCTTTGCAGACACATATGCACATTCACCTCTTTCACTGAGATTTTAGAGTGTGAGGCTGCCGATGAGGCTCCTGGCCCCTAAGTCCTCATAGACATGACCATGAGTAACCTTAGCCTGCCACAGCTTTCTGCAGCCCAACGCGTCTCTGAGCCTTCAGATCACAGCCCTCAGATGGCTGCCTGTGTGAGGAGTGGCCTGCCTGCCCTCCTCCCGTTTAGCCTGTTGACACTGAGTGAAGGCCTGTCCTGGAGTTGGTGGAGAAAGTTCTGAGACTGGAGATGACTTCCTGTTTGTTTTCTCACTCCCTCAGCTCCTTCCTGTCCATGCCTTAGTGTGGTCCACTTGGTTTCCTTACATTTTCCATCTTACGTCCCAGGCAGAAAACCTGCTCTTGGATGCTGATATGAACATCAAGATCGCAGACTTTGGCTTCAGCAACGAATTCACCTTTGGGAACAAGCTAGACACCTTCTGTGGTAGTCCCCCTTATGCTGCCCCAGAGCTCTTCCAGGGCAAAAAATATGATGGGCCCGAGGTGGATGTGTGGAGTCTGGGCGTCATCCTGTACACACTGGTCAGCGGATCCCTGCCTTTTGATGGACAGAACCTCAAGGTAGAGTGAAGCGCAGGCTGAGATCATTTCTATTATTTCTCATTTTTCTCCCTTGGCTTCTGGCCTAACCCCTGACCTCTCACCTTTGCCACCTGTCAACATTTGTCCCCCGCCAGAGCTCCAATGAAGGGCTTGCAAAAGGTAGCAGTAGTTAAAAGGTCTTCTGCACCCAGTATAATAACCACTTCTTTTCTCAAGGGATGAGATCTGTTGTACACACACACACACACACACACACACACACACACTCACACACACCCGAGCCTCTCAGGCTAGAGGGCCCAGGGTGTTTGTCTTCACTGCCTCTCTGGGGAGGGCTGTCCGGGACTCTGCCCCCTACCGCGTTTCACTTATATCTGCCTGGCCTGTCTTCAGCCCTTAGGAGCCTGGGCCTTGGGTGATTTCACTTTCCGTCTTGCAGGAGCTGCGGGAGCGGGTTCTGAGGGGAAAGTACCGTATCCCGTTCTACATGTCCACGGACTGTGAAAACCTACTTAAGAAATTTCTCATTCTCAATCCCAGCAAGAGAGGCACTTTAGAGGTGAGCAGCTGAGAGCCCAGCTGGCCGGAAGGTCCCGGGTTCCCAGGAAAGCTTCAAGCTGAGTCTCCCTCCTATCTGCCCTTCCCCTTCTTTTGCTCTCCAGCAAATCATGAAAGATCGATGGATGAATGTGGGTCACGAAGATGATGAACTGAAGCCTTATGTGGAGCCACTCCCTGACTACAAAGACCCCCGGCGGACAGGTGAGGCTGGGCTGAGCCGTGCGGCTGAGCCTGAAGAGCACTCAGGACCTGCCCTAACTGAATGTGTCCCCTGTGCAGAGTTGATGGTGTCCATGGGTTACACTCGGGAAGAGATCCAGGACTCCCTGGTGGGCCAGAGGTACAACGAAGTGATGGCCACCTACTTGCTCCTGGGCCACAAGAGCTCCGAGGTGCGTCCCAGCTCCCTCCCCCCGGCTCCATCCCCCCCCCACGCTCCATCCCCCCCCTCTATCCCCCCCTCCATCCCCCTGGCAGCCCCCCCCCTGCTCCACCCCCACTCCTTCCCCCCTCCGTCCCCCCCTCCATCCCCCCCAGTCCGCCGCGCCCCCCCCATCCCCCCGCCTGGCCCTGCCGGTGGCGTGGCACCCCCATGCTTCTAGCCCTCCATTGAGAGCAGACGTTAATCTCTGAGTAGGTGTGCTGGAAAATTTTAAGCCTCAGCTCTGGTGGCCAAGGTCTATTGCTCTTTGCTCTCACTGGTCTCCATCAGTGAACGGATAGGGAAGCTGCTGGGGCCTGGGCCTCGGCCTCCATATGGCGGAGTGGATCTGCCTCGGTCTGTGTTGGTTAGACTGCGCCTAGGTCAGTCTGGCTGGGTCAGTTCTGTGTTGATCTAGAAATTTTGGTTCCCTGTGTTTGTCTGTTTCTCAAAGTGTGCATCTCTGGGTCTGTGGGTGTGTGAGTCCCTGTGTCTTTCTTAGAAGAGTCGTGAGTCTGTGTGTTGCTTCTTCCTGGTGCTTGTGTTTCGGTATGTGTAGCTCTGAGCATGTCCATCCTCCTGTCTGTGAGTCTGGAGGCTTCGTGAGTGTTCTTCTGTCCACCTGGGTCACCATGTCTGTGTCTGAGTTTGTGGCTCTCTGTGGGCAGGGGGTCTTGTTCACCATCTGTGTCCTCACATGTACTCATGGCCTCCACACCCTGCTCTGCCGTCAGTGGTGTTGGGCTCCCTCTTTTGATTCTGGCCTTTGTCTACTCAGGAGGCCCGGGGCCGGGGGTGTCTCTGCATCTGAACGTGCCTTCTTGTGGGCATGTGTACCCCGCTCTGAGGGCGGGGATCTTTGCGGGAGGTCACGTGTCTCTAGCTGTGTTGGTTCAGGGTCTGTGTCGGCGTGTGTGTCCCCAAGAGTGTTCAGTTGCACATTGGTCTTGCAGGGCCTATGTCTTGTGAGCCTGGGGTGGATCTGTGGATCTGCCTGACTTTTGCCCTCCTTTTCTGTTCTTGCAGCTGGAGGGTGATGCCATCACTTTGAAGCCCCGGCCTTCAACCGACCTGACCAACAGCAGTGCTCCTTCCCCCTCCCACAAGGTACAGCGCAGTGTCTCGGCCAACCCCAAGCAGCGGCGCTTCAGTGACCAGGGTGAGTGCTTTTGAGAGGTGCAGGTGGAGGACTCATCCCTCTGCGGAGAGGTCACAAGTTCTGGGGGCTTTGGATGACAGCTGACTTTCACTCCTTGTTCAGCCGCTTGTTAGTAGCATGGCCTTGGACAAGTCCTTTCCCTCGTCCAGTCCCCCTTGTGAAGTGGGATTTGCTGGGTTGCTGGCAGGAAAATAGAAGAGCGCTGTGGGGGGGGGCGTCTGTGGCCCCCGCCCTTACCCATTCCCGCCGTTACTCTGGCCCGGCAGCTGGTCCCGCCATTCCCACCTCAAATTCCTACTCTAAGAAGACTCAGAGCAACAACGCAGAAAATAAGAGGCCCGAGGAGGACCGGGAAGCGGGGCGCAAAGCCAGCAGCACAGCCAAAGTGCCTGCCAGCCCCCTGCCCGGCCTAGAGAGGAAAAAGACCACCCCGACCCCCTCCACGGTGAGTGTCCCCCGCCCCCCCCCCCGCTGCGGTGGCTGCCCACCTGGCCGTCCCTCCTGGAACACTGTTGCTTACTGTAGAAAGCCTAGCCCACGAGAGTAAAAGCGAGGTCCTGCCTTTCCCTGCCCCTGCCCGTCACGGAAGGTGGCTGGAAGCAGGTGCTCTGACCCTGCCCTTTATTTCCACAGAACAGTGTCCTCTCCACCAGCACAAACCGAAGCAGGAATTCCCCACTTTTGGAGAGGGCCAGCCTTGGCCAGGCCTCCATCCAGAATGGCAAAGACAGGTGAGCAGGCCCGGGCCCTGCCCGCCACGTCCCCGGGAGCCGCCTCTCACCGCGGGGACGTCTGTCAGCAGCATCACCTCCCCTCCCCGCTCTCTGGAGTTCCGTCCTGGCTCTGTCTAGTCCAGCTTTCCACACACCAGCACCTCCTCTCTGCCGTCCACTCCCCCACCCCGTCCTTCCTCTGCCCTGGGCTCCTGTGGCCAGTCGCTCCTGCGTGTACCCAATATGACGCCGCGGCCATCTCCGCTGCTTCTTGCCTCTTGACTGCAGCCAGGGCACGGCAGCCGTGCTCCTCCAGGCCTCAGAGCTGCAGCCTCAGCTCAGGGCAGAACCAAGATGCCCATCTGAGGGGTATACACATTGAGGGTGACGCCAGCTGTGCCCATGAGAGCAGAGCTACCCCCGCCTTGACCGGCAGCCTCTCTTGGTGTGCTGTGTGCTTGGCTCCATCTCTTCTGAGCTTAACGAAAATTCCCCTTAGCAACACCCTGCATTCTGGTGAGGAAACATCCTTGTTCTTAGAGTTCCTAGGAGACCAGTGCAGCCTGAAGACAGTTGCCTCGTGTGGGCTTTCCTGAACTCCTGGTTTCCTTCCCCAGGCCCCGGCCTGCCTTGCCTTCCTCAGCCTGCCCTCCGCTTCCCAGCCCTGCTTTCCTCAGCTCTGACTGGCGTCCCCCTTGCTGCTCCTGCCAAGCTCCCAGCTCGCCCTTCCCGCCCGCCCGTGCTTCCTAACCGGAGCCTCCTGCCCGACCCCACCCCTAACCCAGGCCTCTCCGCTGCTTTTGTCTCCTAGCCTAACCATGCCAGGGTCCCGGGCCTCCACGGCTTCTGCTTCTGCCGCGGTCTCTGCGGCCCGGCCCCGCCAGCACCAGAAATCCATGTCGGCCTCCATGCACCCCAACAAGGCCACTGGGCTGCCCCCCACGGACAGTAACTGTGAGGTGCCGCGGCCCAGGCAAGTGTGCTGGGGCAGCTGCTGCCCTCTGCCTGCCCCACTCCCTGACCCCAACAGCTTCTTCCCGCCTGGGGTCCTCTGTTCTGGTCATCTTAGCCACAAGAAAGGGCTTTGTCCCCTGCAGCCAGGAAGTGGAAGGAACAAAAAAATAGCTTAATGCCCCTCTTTTCCTCCAGTTCTCCCTCTCAGAACAGATATGCCAGAAGCCGTCCCGAGGCTCCAGAAGGAAGCTTTTTTGTTCTGAGCCTTCCTGGACTTCCTTAGGACCCCAGGGACAGTCAGCATCACAGGGACTCAATCCTTGAGGGTTGGTCAACATTGTCCCCTTGAGGTTCCAGTCTGCCTAGCTCCCAAGGAGCCACTTCTTTCCAGCCTGTACTGCTCTCCACACACGTACCCTCCTTGCCTCCCTCCCTCCCCAAACCATGTCCTCCAACCTCCCCTCGACATTCTCCTGACTGGTGTCCTCAGTGGTCACAGCCTTCCTTTTGTGTCCTCCCTGATGGCCGCCTCTGCCTTAGCATACCCCTTCCCTGTCCCCACCCCAGGGCTCCAGATGCTTGGTGGTAATGGCTTTCTCATGCTCTGATGCATTTCCCCCACCCCCACCTCTTTTTCCCACAGCACAGCCCCCCAGCGTGTCCCTGTCGCCTCCCCCTCCGCCCACAACATCAGCAGCAGTGGTGGAGCCCCAGACCGAACTAATTTCCCCCGGGGTGTGTCCAGTCGAAGCACCTTCCATGCTGGGCAGCTCCGGCAGGTGCGGGACCAGCAGAACTTGCCCTACGGTGTGACCCCAGCCTCACCCTCTGGCAACAGCCAGGGCCGGCGGGGGGCCTCGGGGAGCATTTTCAGCAAATTCACCTCCAAGTTTGTACGCCGGTGAGTAGGGGCCTTAGGGTGGCAGAGTGTGAGGCCAGGCCTTCCTTACCCCTCTGGAAGTGGGGATGGGGACACCTAGGACTGGGCTTGGGTCCTAGAATAGGCCTTGGGAAGCCTACGAAATTGGGTCTGTGTCAGCACCTCAGGTGCCCAGACCCTTCTTGTCCCTCTCAGGCCTCCCCAGCTCCTTATACACATCCCTTGTTCTCTGGCGCGCAACCCCCCCCCCCCCCAGCAGATGGCCGCTGATACTGATGCCGCCTCCTCTCTAGGAGAGTGTGAACTCAGATGCTAAAATAAAAGCCCCCCTCTTCTCTCCTGGGTTCCCATGGAAACTTATGTTTGGTGACGCAGCTGCAAAGTCATGAGGCCTGAGCCAGGCTGGGCCAGCAAGGAGAGTTTGCCTGGTCTCTTGTCTTGGCCCCCTCTGACCTCCTTTCCCCCGACCCAATTGGTTAGGTCTGGCTACAGCCACTCACCTCTGCCGCAGCCATGTTCTTGGGCCCCAGGTTCCCCGGATAAGGGCCATAAATGCAACGGCTGGTGGGGGCCCAGGGTGGCCTCCTCCCTTGCAGCCTCATGCACTAATCCTTTCCTGTATGGGAACCAGGATGGTGATTCTCTTGAGGTTTCTCACACCTGGCCTGACCCCCCAGAGAGACAGCTTTGCATTCAGCAATCCAGCCTCTGGGAGCTCCCTGGCTAATGGCACTGCCTCCTCTCCCATCCCAGTGCAGCTCCGGAAGCAGCAGGAGGCTTGGAGAGAGCAGGCGGCCCTGCCCTTCCTCCTGCTCTTCACCCCTTTCAGCCGAATGCCCCTCGCCAGCCAGGAATGCAGGCTCAGGGCTGCAGGGTGGGGCGTGAGCGGGTTGGATGTCTGGGACTCTAGTCTCGCTGAGCGGCTCTCCCACAAATAGGGTGACCCTTGAACCTGGATAGCCCACTCCCCACCTGCTTATCCACATACCGTCTTGTTGGTTTTTTTTTTTTTTTATTTCTTTTTTTATTTTGTCTTTTTTTTGTTTGTTTTTTTAGAAATCTGTCTTTCAGGTTTGCCAGAAGGTAGGCGTTGAGTCCTCTGTGTGTGCGTCTGTGTCTGTGTCCTGTCTCTGTCACTAACTTCCCTTCTCGGGCTCCTGCTCCCTCCTCCATCTGCTAACCACGTCTGTGTGGTCCTCTGCCATCTTAAAGGGATGAAGACTGCTCTGACTGGGCAGTCATCCAAGGCCACGTTTGCCCACTCAGGGCAAACGGCTTTGAAAATGATGGGCCTGTCCCCAAGCAAAGGGGACCTTCTCAGGTAATTCTCCCTTTAAGATTGTCTTCTCCCCTCCACCTCTCCACCCCTGGGTTTTGGTCTTTGGTCACAAGTGTTGGGTTCCGTTGCTGGCCCTTTCTGCTGTCTGTGCATGTGCTGTGAAGAGCCCCTCCCCTGGGGCAGAATTGTGTCTGGGATGGTATCTCATTCTGGGTTTCCTGGGCTTCCCCATTTCTGGTCCCTGGAACTTCAGGGCCCTGTGACCTCTTGCCCCTGTCCCTACGGGAAGGCAGGACTTTGGTGGTACTACAGGGACACTGGGTTCCCAGGGCTTCAGTTGGCTGCCTCCAAGCCCTAGGAGCCTTTGCCTCACGAGTGCACACAGCACCCCCTTCTGGCAGCTGCTGCAAAACTAGGCCCACCCTGACCCCAGCACACCTGCCTCCAGCAGTATCTGGATGAACCACCTCCCCTCCCCTCTGGGCTGTGTTCTCCAGATATGGTCTGTGGCTTCAAAGAGCCAGGAGCTGGGATGTTCCAGGGCCGAGGTTATTTACCCTTAAGCCCTGGTGAAACAAGGAGATCCCCCCTCACTCAGGCATCTCCCTTTAAAGATCGGATCCTGGCTCTGCCACCCCTGGCCCTGTCCTCATCCTCTCTGGAGGCCTGGGTGGGCCAAACACCAAGCTGAAGACCAAAGGCCAGGCTGGGAGCCCTGGTTCCCAAGGCTGTCAGCCCAGGCCCTGCCCTGAGGCTGGGACACCTGGCAGGCACGTTGGGGCCCCAACTGGCAGAGAAACGGCCAAGACAGGGTCTTCAAGCTTTCCCCCTTCCACCCACCACTCCCCACCCAGCTCTTCCCTGCATGGCTAGCTGTTGACTCATGGGGCCCCAACGGGGGCCTGCCGTGCAGGGCACCTCCACCCACAGGGCAGAAGCCAGGCAGGGCTGCAGAGAGCAGCCAGGCTCCTTCCTTGTGCAGCCCAGGCTCCCGGCTCACAGTGCGCTTGTCTGCATTCGTGTGTCTGTGGTGTCTCTGTGTTCCTTTTACATGTGCTGCTGCTGCTGTCTCTTCACACCCCTGCCCTCCTCTGTAATCCCCAATTTCCCGGCTCCAGGCCCCCATCTTCCTGCCAGGAGCTGGAGAAGCCGCTCAGCGGGGCCAGACCTCTTCCCCACCCACCCTCCCGAGGTGTCCGCCCGTGCTGCTCCCTGCCCTCCCTTCTGTACAAGCAGATGGCCTGGCAGCCTGGCAGGCAGGGGAGCTATCAGAGAGCGGCTCCAGGGCCCTTCTCCCCACCCCTCCCCAGGCATATCACAGCCGGTCCAGAGCTTGGCCCTTGGAGCCTCCTGAGAGAGGCCTCTGTTTACCCCCCGCCCCCCTTCCCTCCCAGAGGGCGACGATTCTAAGACCTGGTACAGCGCACAGATGACCCACCCACGGCCAGCGGAGCCCGGCTGGGGACGCTGCCTCATGCTGTGCCGGCTCCGTGCGTGCCGCACACCCACACCCTTTTCCTCCCCAGCACAGATCTCTGAGGGGGGAGGGCCAGGCTCCTGTGCTGGGCTCCCTGGTGGAAAGGGACAGTGGAGCTGCTAGTGTGAGGTGCTGCAGAGCCATGTCGGCCTGCCAGGTGATGGGCAAGTGGCCTTTGGGCTTGGGTCCTGCTCACCCACTGTTGGCACCTCCCGGTCGCCCTTACCTGGGTCTGCGGCAGCTGAAGGAGCGAGAGGTCCCAGCACTAAACTCTCCCTCGCTCTGTTTTTTGAGGAACCTGAATGAACCTGAAAGCAAAGACCGAGTGGAGACGCTCAGGTGAGAGGGCTGGAGCCGACACCGGCCCTGCCCAGGCCACTGGGCTCGCCACGCACCTCCTGCTCCTCTCCTCCTCCTGCCACCTGGCTCTTCCTCGGGTGTTTCTGCCCTGTCGCCACCGTCTTGGGGGTCTCCCTTTCCTCCGAGTCCCCACACCCCAGCTCAGTAGGCACGGGCCCTTGTCCTCAGGTCTAGGGCTCCTGTTTGTGCTGGGCAGCTTCTTCTGTCCGGCCTGTGGACTGCTCAGGGCCATTGAGCACGTGCTCCCCTTTCTTCCCTGACACCCCCTTCTCCCCCGACACCACCAGGGGCTGGCTTCTCAGCGTATCTGCCCTGAGACCCAGGTGCAAGGCTGCTCTCGCCTCACCCTCTGCTCCCCGGACCCAGCCGGGTCTAAGGCTCCCCCTGCCAGCCCGATTGCCTCCTGGGCACCTTCCCGCCTCCTCTGGTCTCAGGGCCCGCGTGCCAGGGTGGCTTCCCGTGGGTGGGGTGCCTCGGGCCCCGCTGACGCCACCTCTGCCCTTCCGCAGGCCTCACGTGGTGGGCAGTGGCGGCAACGAGAAGGACAAGGAGGAGTTCCGGGAGGCCAAGCCACGCTCGCTCCGCTTCACGTGGAGCATGAAGACCACGAGCTCCATGGAGCCCAACGAGATGATGCGCGAGATCCGCAAGGTGCTGGACGCCAACAGCTGCCAGAGCGAGCTGCATGAGAAGTACATGCTGCTCTGCATGCACGGCACGCCGGGCCACGAGAACTTCGTGCAGTGGGAGATGGAGGTGTGCAAACTGCCACGGCTGTCTCTCAACGGGGTTCGGTTTAAGCGGATATCGGGCACCTCCATGGCCTTCAAAAACATTGCCTCCAAAATAGCCAATGAGCTGAAGCTTTAACAGGCTGCCAGGAGTGGGGGCGACGGAGGCGGGCCCGCTGGACTTAGCTGCTGGGGCCGCTCCACGCCTGGGCGAGACGCGGAGAGGACCGCGAGACGATGGGCGCCTCCCCTGCCGGCTCCCCCTGCCCGCCCCGCCCGGTTCTTCTTCCATGTGTGTGGGGTGGGAGATGGTTCTTTCCCCCACACCTACCCCTGCCCGGATACCCCCGTCCCCTCTCCCCCACCGGAGGCAAAGGAAGGGGAGGGTGGGGGGGCAGGGCTCCCCCTCGGTACTGCGGTTGCACAGAGTATTTCGCCTAAACCAAGAAATTTTTTATTACCAAAAAGAAAAAAGAAAAAAAAAAATCCCAGCGGCCACCTTTCCTCCCTGCCCCATTGGGACAGTTGAGACTGGATCTGTGGGGTTTCCCGGGAGGGTGGCTCAGGGCTGGAACACTCTCAGGCAAGAGTGGTGGAGTTCCCTGTCAGGCCCTCCGCCAGGCCCACTTGGGGCTTCTCCCCTCTCCTCCCCTCCCTCCCCTCCCAGCAAACCACCAGAGGTGGCCTTCCCCTGACCTCAGGCCTCTGGGCTGGAGCCTGGGGGGCCGGGGCGGGGGCGGGGGTGCTGCGCAGCCTTGAGGTGGGTGGGTGGGTGGGCGGGCTGGTGGCGAGCCACGGGCTCTGGCCTCCCTTGACATTGCCCTCCGCCCCCCTTCCCCGGAGCTGGGCATTTCCTTCCACAAGCTGCTGTGGGGACTTTCGTTCCCCTCCTCAAAAGTCTGTGCCATCTTCTCCCACCCCCTCCCAGGTAGAAGGCGGGGCTGACCCCAGGCTGGGGGAGGGGAGGGGACTGCAGGGCCGTCGGGCTCCTGGGCCCCCCGGGGGCCCCTGGGGCTGCTAGTCTCCCACCAGGGACAGGACGCTGGGCATTCTCCATTATGGGAGAGGCTTTGTCTGAAAGCACAGCCCCCCTCGCCATTCCTCTTCCCTCCTTACTGCTCCCCATCATTGGCATTAATCTGGGCACCAGCTAGTTCCATAGCAGTTGACTTCCCCCACCACTCATCTCTCGGCCTTGCCTTTTCTTCCTGACACTGTCGCCCCTCCTCTCAGGAGACACTGCCCAAGGCCTCCATGGCCACCTGGCCGGAGGCTGGATAGGGCAGCAGGGCCGGGGCCTCTGCCCTCCATGGGGTGGGGGCATAGATAGGCCAAGTGACTCGCAGCTTACCAACCTCTGTGGCCAGTGTGGGAGTGGCTGGTTATGGGCGCTTGGCTGGTGGCGGCCGCTGCACCCCTTAATTTATTTCTCTGCTGTTTCTGTTCTTGAGAAATTGGGGAAGGGGTCCTGCAGACGCTGGCCCGACCCTTACCTGAGTTGTACATTTTTTTGTGATGGGTTTTATTTTTTATTTTATTATTTTATTTTTTTTTTGATTTATGAAGACCCCACCCCTACTCATCACCCCCCCACACCCAGGCCAGGCTCCATGGGAAGTCGAGCCCTTGGGTCCCAGGAAGGGGTCTTGCCAACCTCAGCCCTCCTGCCCCAAGCCCGACTTCGGTTCTGCTCCGACCAAGGGCTCCTCCTCCTTCCCTCCTCCCCCCTTCCTGCCCTATGGAATAGCCCGGGTGCTCGAGGGCTGGGAGGGCATGGCTTGGCTCCCAAAGGGGGTGGTGGCCAGGGTGGGGGGGCTCCCAGGCAAGGTGGCCCCTCTCCACCCATTCCCTGCCCCTGCACTTAGTTTCTCCTCTGGATCAAACACTTAATAAAGAGAATGTTTGGAATCTGAGTTGCCTCCTCCTTTCTTCTCCCAACCAGGCAGGTACCCCGGCCCCATGGGCAAGATGTGGCCCAGCCACCTTCCTTGCAGGAGAGAACGGATTCCTGTTTGGGGCCAGGGGAGAAGCCAGTGCTGGGCAGGTGGGCACACCCACCCTCATGGCACAATCAGGAAGCAAAGCCCAAGGTCCCACTCAGCTTGGAAGGTTTTATTTATTTTTTAAAAACATTGAAAAATAAACCCATGTCTGCATATGTTCCCGACCCTCGACCCTCTAAGCTTTTGGGAGGTGGGCACCCTCACAGCTCCTCGGCGCTTCCCGCACAGCCAGAAGACAGAGCTAGCTGCCCCTCTAGTTTCTGCGGCTGTCAAGCCCCAGGGGACTTTTCTGCCCACCTCCCCCCTCCAGCCCCCTCCCCACTTCACCCCAGACTTATTGCTAAAAGAAGGGAAAGAGGAAGAACAGCCAACAGGCCAAATCATCCCCTCCCCTACCCGCCAAGCTACAGTACTACCCCCTCTACACAAAAGGCAGGGCCCGAAGGCCATACCCCAGCAGACTAGGAGGCAGCCATTCCAGTCCAATCCAGGAAGAGAAAGTCCTCAGGCCAGCTCAGAAGGCCCCAGAGTCCCAGCTCCTAGCTGGGGTGGGCGCGGAGATGGGCTCCGCTGCCAGAAACACGGGCAGAGCCCACGGGTCCAGGCTGTGCCCATCAGCAGCTCTGGTCTTCGAAAGACCCGGCAAAAGCTCTAGTCCCTTCTGTCCTCTGAAGTCAGAGGTGCCCGAAGATGTCCAGCAAAGGCGATCTGGAGCCTCTGGTTGGTGGAGGTCCTCAGGGCTCAGAGTGAGGGTGCTGGAGGCTCCAGAGACGCTCCAATCAGGGTGGGTGGGGGCTGAGGGCCCGGGCGAGCACTGTGGCGGGAGGCAGCAAGGGCAGGGCGGATGAGAGGTGGTGGGGGCTGGTTGGGGGACAGCCGGGGCTGGAGGAAGCGGCCCTGCTGTAGTGGGGGTGGCTGGCGAAGCAGGGTGGGAGCCGTGGGCAAAGGTGGCCTCAGCAGTGGTGGTGGCTGGGACAGCGAGGTGGGAGGTGGAGGGGGGGGTGGCGCAGGGGGCACCGATCTGGGCACAGATGTTGAGACAGACGTAATCTGGACCTGAGAGGAGAGAGAAGAGTGAGAAACCAGGCTCCACCACACCCTTAGCGCAGCCTAAGGACGGCGGCGGTTCCTCTCCTCTCTTCTCTGAAGGGTTTCTCTCATCCCTTCTCACCTCATCATCTTCCTCTAGGGCTGGGGCTGGCAAGGGAGCCCCTCTCCTAGCCTCCTCCATGGGGACCGGGGCTCCAGGGGCCCCATCCTGCTCGGCCTCCCATTCCTGCAGCACCTCCTCCAGATTGAAGCGGCGCCGGTAGCTCACAAAGAAGGTCTTCACCTGGGTCAGAGTCTTGTTCCCAATCACCTCTGCAATAGCCCCAAAGTCTTTGCCATACCTACGGATGGCTGCAAGGGTCAAAAGGGCAGCAGAGTGTGAATACCCCTTAGAACTAGTTACTTCCTGATCCTTTCCCTCTGCCCCCAGCTCCTTGGAGGGTGGGGAGATTCCTGGGGCCCTCTGTTCTCCTCATAGTCTAACCCACCTTGTACAGCCAGAAGCTGCTCATCTGTGGTCCAGCGGGAGTTGAACTTGGTGTTGGCCTGGAGAGCAAAGAATACATCCTTTACACTCAAAAATACGGAAACGGAGGCCCTGCTGAACTCCCCTTTCTGCTCTGCCTCCAGAGAGAACCCCTTCCTGGACCCCAACTTGAAGGGAAGCTTACCTCAGGAGGGCGGAGGGGATCGATGCCACCCTCCAGGGCTTGGCGGAGGCTACTATTGGTCTGCTTCATGCTTTGCACCTGGGGAGGTCAGGAAATGAAGGAACATCAAACTCTCTGCCAGGGAGGCGTCAACACCAGCCCTCGCCAGGGCCCTGTTTCTGCAGACACCAGTGCCACTTCCCAACAAAGCTCTTTGCCACCCACCATCTAGCTCATTTAGCCCTCACAACCACTCAGTAGGGGAGACATGTGGTTCACCCCTTATCACAGACCAGTTTGGGGTTTTTTTTTTAAGGCCCAGAAAAAAATGCCAAGTTACCCAGAAGCCCAGAGGATGGGGCAGGGGCAGAGATAAGCTTGGCACCTGCACCATCTCCCTTACACCCAGCTGCCCCCTGTCCTGCTGACTGCCCCCTCTGCAGGGCTCCTTCTTGTCTCAGGCCCTCACCTGGCGCTTGAGGGAGATAAGCTGGGAGTCAAGGCCTCGAAGAGTGAGGTTAGCAAGGTCCGGGCTTCCAGACACGGCAGTGAGGCCCTCCGGGCTGAGGTACATGCCCTTGGGTGGGCGCCGCCGGGTTCGAAGTGGGTGGTGGCGGTACTGAGACCCCTGGGCCTCCTTCTTCCCAGGGCCTGGGCGGGCATTCAGGGGCCGAGAGGGCAGAGGCTGCCAGAGAAAAGAGAAGGGGGAGAGTGGTGCAAAGCCCAAAGGGAGAGTGGGCAGGGCCCAGAGCAGCTCCAGCACCTCACCTCTCTCTTGGGGTCTCCAGCATCCGGCTCTCCCTCACTTACTGCTCGTCCCTCTTCAAGCTCGTCACTGATGACACAGGGGACAGGGAGAGAGTGAGGAAGGGGCCGGTTTCCCCCTCTCCCCCACCCCCGCCCTAGGCAAGCTTGGCTTTCCTCCACCCACTTATCTCCCCGCAGACACCCACCTCTCTTCTTTGTCCTTTCGGCCCCCCAGCCGCCGAGCCTGTCTGTCCATCACGCTGGTCCGGCTGCGAGTCTTCTTCCAAGAGTAGTAATACTTCACCAGGCTGGGGATCAGCTTGTCAGGCAGCTGGAGGGGCAACGCCAGAGGCTGGGGCCACCCAAGAGTCTGGGCCCCGGGCAGGCTCGTCAGAAAGGAGGGGCTGAGGAGCGATGGCTGGGGTGGAGGGCTTTACCATCTGCTGGATCCGCTGGAAGCACTTGCCATGGAAGCCAAAGGCCTGTTCAAACAGCACCTTGTCTTCTACTGTCCACTCATCGGGGAATGGGGTGAAGTTGGCCAGATCGGCCAGTGACTTCTCCACATCGTGCTTATGCCACAGGAGCATGCCCAGTGCCTGGCCCGGAAGAAGGGACAACTCAGGCTCAGCCACCCCAAGCGCTGTCCATTCCCCGCCCCAAAGCCCTGTGGGGCCAAGGCTCACCTGCTCAATGTTGTAGCCATGTTTCTCCTTGGCCATTGCAATGTACTTGTCAACTGCAAGGGTGGGAGGAGCCAGGTCTTGGAGGAGGGGTTACGACTCCTAACCCAGGCCTGCCTGAACAGAGGCATGCTCCCGCAGCCTGAGCCCCAGGATAGGGATTAAACCCACACCTTAGCCTCCAGCCCACTTCTGAGAAGAGTTGGCCGCTGGATGGCATGAGCCCAAGCCCCCAGCTCCCAAAGGTGTGCATGAACCTGGGGTCCCACCCACTCACGCTTGGCATCCGACACACAGTGGTTGGGCGACCACACCAGCATCCCCTTCAGCTCCTTGTTGCTGTAACGAGCAGGGCTCTCTGAAAAGCACAGGAGCAAAGGAGGGGAGACACTTGGATCAGCCTGGTGGCGCTAGCCGGGACTCATGGCCAGAGGGCGGCAGAGGAGGGGGGGCCTGCGAGGTGAGGCCCAGAAGGAGGGAGGGGCAGAGACCCAGACAGGAAGGCAGAGCAGGAAAACTAACCATGCCACGGGGCCACCCACCCCCGCCCGCCTGTCCTTCTAGTGGGCACCAGCCAAGGGCTCCCCCAGGTGGGGCTCAGGGCCAAGCCATGGGCCCTGCACTCCCCTCCCTTCACAGCCTGTCCTGCCACTCACCAGGCTTGCACTCCGGAATTACGGCCTGGTAATTGGTTCCAACACGGATCATGCTGTCTGTGGAGCCAGGGAGAGGCAGTTAGGACTCCAGGGAGGGAGGGAGGGAGGGAGAGAGGATGGGAGGATGTGGCGGGGGAGGTGGCTGGCCTGGAGTTCTCCTTCCTGAGCACCCAGGGCCCCCACCTTCCAGGAGGCTCACTTTTCCCTCATCTTCTCCCTCAGTTACCCTCAGCCACAGAGGGTACAGGAAGAGACCCTGCCTAGTCATAGACTATGGGGGGAGCCCTATGGGTGGTGGGGGGGCAGAGGACAAGGGGACAGTTTTAGAGCCCAGGCCAGGCAGAGCCCTTTGTTCTGACTGGGGGGTGGGGGGAGGTTGGAGGGCTGCCCCTAGACCTGGACTACAGCCCTGCAGGGAATCCAAGGCTCCTCCCCACCACATGAGCCTCATAGCTCGGTGTGGAGGTGTCTTTCCCAGCCCCTGCCCCAGCCAGACCTCATTCCCCAGCAAGGTGGCAAGGGATGAGGGGTCCAATCTGTGGAAGGCAGGGACACCCGAGCCCCTCAGGGACTGAGTAGGGCGCGGCGGGCAGGACCGCCTTCTCGGCAGCTAGGGGCTCAGCCTCCAGATTCCCCGTGCCGGCAGCCCGAGGCTTGGGGGAGAAGCACGGCAGAGGCTCCAATCCAGGGAGGACAGGTACCATTAGTATAATAACGCCGGTGGCCGGCAGCTCTCCCCACCTCCCCCACGCCCGCCCATCCCGCGCCCCCTGGCCTGTGCGCCTTTAACCCTAGGCCGCGGGGCTCACCGTGCGAGTGCTCCTCCTCGCTGCTGTCATCCTCCGAGTGGGGCTGTCCACCGTTGGGCGCCGTCTTGGCCCGACTTCGGGACAAGATCCCGGAGCCCGCGCTCGGCTTCTCCATCACCGAGGGCATTACCCTGCCCGGCTGCCCCGGGGGGCGCAGGAGCCTTCGGAGAGCAACCGGGGGTTGCCGCGCAAGCCTCAAGTGCCGTGCCTGGCCCGGCCTGGAGAGGTCGCCACTGAGGCTACGAGAGGCAGGAGGTCAGCGAGGCTAGGGTCCGTAGGGGCGGGAGCCCAGAGGGCAGCCTAACGCTCTCCGCGACCCCCACGGGCGAGGGCTCGGAAAAGTTTGTGTAGAAGTGGGGTACGCGGAGGATGCGCGCAAGGTCCGGTGTGGCTGGGGTGGGGGGGCGCGCTCGCTCTGTGCGCTCTCCAGGGTTGGGGCTCCCCCGGAGAAGTCGGGGCGCCCTGCCCTCGGGGCGCCCGGGAGCCCCACCGCCCTCCTGCCCACGCAGTTCAGTGGGCGGGAGCTGCAGTGCAATTGGCGTCCCCCGCGGGTTCCGTGCCTCTCGGGTACACGGGGCTGCCCCAATCCGCGGGCGGAGACCCCTGTCCCGACCAGACCTCTGCCCGCGACGGCAGCCGGCGGGGCCCCGGCGGGAGCGGCGGTGGCGGGACGGCGCGCACGGCGCGCGGCGCTGGGGCAGAGTTGCCGGGCGGCGGGCGGAGCGTAGCCGCGGGCGCCGCCTCGCACCCTCCCCGGTGCGCTCGCTCTCCCTCTCCCCGGCGCGCTCGGGCTGCTGCTCGCTCGCTCGCCCGCCCGCTCTCCGCCGCCGCTCGTTCCTCGCGCACACAATGAAGCTGCTGGCAGGGAAGTAGTACCGGCTGCGGCCTCAGCACCCCTCCCCCAGCCGATGCCTCCGCCAGCTGAACATCTGGCCCTGGGGTGGAAGGGAGGGCCCGGGGGCGGGGCCTGGGGGCCGGGGCCAGACCTCCAGGGGGTGGGGTCAGGACCCGGGTGGAGAGCGCTTCCCTCTACGGGCCCCTGGGGCTCTCAGACTTGCCCCTGGGGGGAGACCCCGTTGCCCCCCCCCCTCAGTAGCTGGGGGTCAGCCCCACCCACGCGCACACCAGTGGGCTCGGGTTACTGCCGCCTGCCCTGGGGGCCCTGAGGCCGTCTGCCCGCCCGCCCGGGTGGAGCCCAGCTTTTCCTTCCATTTCCCTTCCTGCCAAGGAACTCCCCGCCCCCCCTTCCGCAGGGGGACCCCCCCCTCCCGCCTTCAGGCGCCCTTGGGGGCCAGAGCGGATGGGAGGCCGGACAAGCGAGGAATGAATTTCTCCGAGAACGACCGGGCCAAAACCTAGCTTCTAGTGCATCTGCGGGTCCCCAGGGGTCACCCCATTCCCTTTAACCGCTGCAGTGTGCACCTCGGAACAGTGGCATAAGGGGCTAAGGGATGAGGAATGGGAAGTGCAGGGGACGGTCTGGACTGCATGGAGAGGGAGGAGCTGGGTCTCCTCCCCACTGGGTTCACTATCACCCCAGCTGGGAGCAGCATCCCCCTCCCCCAGGACAAGCACGGGCAGAGTGACAGACCGGGAAGCGGGTAGAGCGGCACAGACGGAGATGGGGGAGGGGGTGGGCAGAGACTTTCCGAGCCAGACCCAGCCACCCTGCCAGGCACACAAAGAACCAGCACACACACCGGCGGTGGCTCCGAGCCGGCGAGCTGCGCGGGTGCCCGTCCCTGCCGCCCCGGGCACGTGCGACAGCTCACACAAGCCCTAGCCCCCGCCGCAGCCCCTCCCAATCTGGAGCCCCAGACTCCTAGACACACCTCCACCCCGGCACACCCGCTGTGCCCAGACTGAGTCGAGTCTGCACTCGCACCGTCCTCTCCCTTCCCTTCCCTTCCTCGGCCACTCTGTAATCAGATTCCTAAATTTAGAAGCAACCCAGGGCCCAGCCAGGGATCCCCGCCCCCACCCGCTGCCTGCGGCGGGCCGACCCGGGTCCTGTGGTCCATCCAGGACCCGGCTAAGGCCTCCTGGTCCTGGGAGCTCCTGGGGGCTGCCGGGCAAAATCGGCCACGACCCCACCCAGCTGCGGCGCTGTCGGGCCACATAGGGCCACCCTGGGGCTACCCAGCCCGCAGCCACGTTGCCCGCCACACCTCAAGCCAGAGCTGCAGAGCCTTTTTCCTCCTCTTAAATCATGGATTGGGCACCAAGCCCCAGGGTGGGGAGGTCTGTACAAAGGAGGAGAATGAATGGGCCAAGGTTAGAGCCGAGCTAAGGGGGTCTGTTACAAGATGAAAAGAGCCTCCGCACCCTGACCCCTCCTGAATGGCGGGGCGCCACCGTGCTCACAGCACCTCCGATCTTTAGGAAAGCTGTCATGTCTGTCCCCTCCTGCCTGGCAGGCAGCCATCACTGCACACAACCCTCTCCTATGATGGAGACTTCCACACCAGCCACCCATTAGGCAGAGCCTCAGTTAGGTCCTCCATAGCCCCACCCTTGCCTCCTTTCTGTACTCATAGGGTCCAGGGCCTAACCTCTCATCCCCAGGCCTCAGCATCATACCTTTTCTGGCCTCCCTCCTCCAGTGCTGCCCCAGGTACCCCCGGTTCCTGGCTTCTCTCTTCCTCCAACATACCCCGCCACACACACACACACACACACACCACCACCACCACCACCACCACCACCATAAGAACCTAATTCTGCTCTCCCATCTCCGTAGAGCCTGGAGCTCAGGGCCAGAAGAAGATTCTGCTCTGGAGGTGGGGGACGAGGCGGAGGTTTATTCCTTGGAGTTGGAGCGGGGAGTCCCTAGGCCCTGATGTAATGAAGGGTGGAGTATCCTAAGACTGTAGGGGCCACAGTATCCAGAGAGGAGGGGTATTGCTAGTGAGAACCCCCCCCCCAGGGGCAGTGGCGCAGGGTTAGCTGGGGGAGGGGCAAGGCCCCACCCTCCCACCTGCTGCAGCAGCCCCTCCCCAGCTGGCCCCCTCTTTTGTGCAAAGCCACACAAAGGACAAGGGGCCCCGGCCGGCCTGGCCATCTGCTCCCAGCAGCCTGAAGACTCTTAAAGAGACAGCACCCCCTCCCTGCTGTCCTGGGGCTGTGGGGTGGGGTTGAGTGGGTTGCTCTGTCGGACCTGGTCTCAGAGGTACCCCAAATCCCACCCATTTTTCCCGGGTTCCCCCAACCCCCAGGTCAGGAATCATCCTCCCCCCAGGCCAGGGGTGCAGAGGTGCCACGTGGTCAGAAACAAGGGGGTGTGGGAGGGGAGAGGAGAGGCAGCCTGGAACCAATCCCTCCTCCCCTTGAGCCTTAGGCAGCAGAGGGGCCAGCAGAGCTCCGGAGCTCAGCCCTAGAACTGGGGTCCCTTACCTCCCTGAGGCCACCTCTGAGCTTGGTGAGAGCTGGAAGGCCCTCCCCGCCATTTTCACTGATGAGCTCCCCCTCACCCTTCCTCAGGGAAGCTGACAGCTCCTTCTTTCTGAGGGCTATGGGCCAGGATGCAAGGCTGCTTTGCAGCAACCCTGTGATTGGGGACACATTTATTTCCTGTGTTTTCCAGTTAAGGAAACTGAGGCTGTGCCTGGCCCCCACACAGGCCCCCCGCAGAGCCCTTGGCCATGTCTAAAGACTGCCTCTCTCCCTAGTCCAGAAAAGGCTCCTTACCCCGAGATCTCCTGGGACCAGAGGCCCACTCAGGGCCTTTGTCACACTGCTAGGAACACAAGTTTACATTATTTGTGTGATTGTTTATTTCTTGTCTGTCTCTTCGCTGGGCTGTGGGCAGGGATTGTATCTACCATGTTCACTTTGTGTTCTCAGTGCCTGGCATACAGTAGGCACTCAATATTTACTGAAAGAATAAAAGCCAGGAGCCCAAAAAGCCTTTCTGTTCCCTGAGCTCCTCGGTCCTCCCTCTGTTGGGCAACTTGCCTCCTCCCTCCTCAAGGTGAGGCAAAGGGACAAAGGTTGAACAGGGATGCTGGGAGAGAAAAGGAGGGTGACCTTGAGCGAGCCACCGGCCCTCCCCTTACAGCTCCCTCCTCCCAAAGGCAAGGGCAGCTCCAGCCAATCCTGAACCCTCATCCCTGCCAGACAGACTGGGACTGTCCCGAGCTCTGGCCGCTGTGGTGTGGTGCCTGGGACCCTGGCCAGGCCCTCAGTGGCCACAGCCAAGGGGCTAAGCTTGGGGAGGGAGGCAGGCAGGCAGCCCTGGGGTGGGGGAGGGAGGGTGGCAGGATCTAAGCAGAAACCTGGCAGAGCAGTTGGGGGGAGGTTCTCCCCTGGACTGAAGGCCTGGGGAGAGGTGAAGCAGGGATGGAGCAGATGGTCTACAGCTTGGAAGGAGTTTGGGGAGATCCCTCCAGGGCCCCCACGATTCCCTCAATCCTGCCTAGACAGGAATGCAATTCCTCCGTCCCTCCCTGCAGATCCCACTGGCTGGCTGTGTGGCCCAGGGCGCTGCCCTCCCCCACTCTGGGCCCAGTTAGTACTCCCCTGGCCTGGCCCACACTCCCATTCAGGGTTGTAAAGAGGCAGAAAGCAGTGACAGAGGTGACAATCCAGTGCTTGGCACTGTCTCAGCACTGTGGCCCTATGAAGGCTATAGGAGGTGAGACTCCCACACGTGAGTGTTGTTGGGGGAGGGCAGAGCAGAACCAGGCAGGAGGTCAGCAAGGAGACCCCAGGCTTCCTGACACCCACACCGAGGAAATCTGACTCCCTGAGCAAAGCAGGAACTGGGGAGGAAGGGTCAGCAAGATCTTAGTTGAGGTAGACATGAGAAGGCGACAGGGGATCCCTGAACCCAGGAGGGGGCAGTTTCCAGAAGCGGGAGCCCAAGCTGTTTCTCTGGAAACTGCCAAGGGGACCTCCCCTCGCCTTCACCTGGGCAATAGCTGGCGCCCTCTGGCGGTTACAATGTGGACGAAGGGGTTCCCACCTCAGCCTGGCCACAACTGTCCTCCTAGGGAGACTGAGCCTGGCACCCTGGGGAGCCTGTTCTGAACCAAGTGCATGGGATCAAGGACCCCTCCGGCCCGTTTGGGGTTACTGAGCTTTAGATCTAATCCCCAGCAAGTCTCCTTGGCCCAGAGCCACCCAGAACAAAGTCAGGTGGAACAGAAACCCCTAGAGAAATGGCAGGAGAGATGAAGAGCAAGAAAAATGCAGGAACAGTACAGGTCAAGGAGCTCAGGTCTGAGGTGAGTCCTGGCTTTGCTTCTCCCTTGCTGTGTGGCCTGAGGTGAATTACCTGGCCTCTCTGAGCCTTAGTCTCTCCATCTCTCAAAGGGAATAATTGTGACCTCATCTGATGGTTGGGAGAATCCAGCATCATCTCAGATGGAAGGTAATTGAAGCCTCCTTCAATGCTGGTTTCCCTCTGAAGCAGGGGTCCCCTCTTGAGTACCCCAAGCAGGACTGGAAACTTCTTCAACTGCCCTGCGAGGCAGACCATGCTCTGTGGACCAACTGAAAAGGCCATGCCCACCCAGGGCTCCTGGGTCTGACCTCTGGAGCTAAAAGCTCTTTCTCTGTGACATTGACATTTGACACTTGATACCCTCCCTTGAGACTTGTCAGTGGCTCCAGATTCTTGCCTTCAGTGTGATCTCTGCAATCCATTGTGCACACCTCACTGGATACAGATCTTAAACTCTGCTTTGATCATATCCCAATAATGTCCCGCTCAATAATGTCCCATAGTTCCCTATTGCCTACCGGGCAAAGTTGGAACTTCTCCTTTCCCAGCCCCGTACTCACAGGCTTTCTAGCTTGCTTCTGATCCAGCCAAAAGGGTCTGCTCTCCATCCGCTGAACCTTACCTGGTGCCCCAGAATGCCTCATTCCACCCTGCAAACCATGGCCTGGTCCACCCATTTGCATGCCCCATGCCCAGCCTGGTCCTTTGGACTGCTGGCTCCTGCAGGAGAGCTCTGCTCTGACTGGGCACATTCAGGGCTCCCAGGGTGGCAGAGAGCATCCTTCCTGCTCCCCACTCAGGCTTTTCCTGCACCCCAACCCCCACGCACCTGCTGCATGGCTCTTAGCACATGACCTTGCCTCCCACTTCCAGAGAGAATTGAGGCCATCTGGCAGGAGCCCCTCTGAGGCCTGCCCCCACACCCAGAGGTTCAGCTCCTTCCCTCTCACCTCCAGGTGTAGATGACGCCTCCCTCTTCAAGGCCAACCTAGCTCCCAGGCTCCACATTTCCCCCTACACACACACACTCACTCCTGAGCACCTTGATCCTCATTTATTTCTCCTCCCTCATTATTGTCTTTCCCTTAGCACACGAATCTGCTAAGTCCCTCCATCCTAAACCCTCCCGCCCCCTACATACACGGACACACCAACACATGCGGGCACCCCTCCCTCTACCCATGGTCACTTTTAGCTACCCCTTTCAACTAAAGCTACTGCTGCCTTTTCTTTTCTTCTATTTTTTTAAAGCTGGGCTTCTTAAAAGAGTTGTTCACACCCCTCCAGTCTTGTCCTCACCTCCCACTCACTCCCCAACTCACTGCAGTGCCACTTCACCCTCTGCCACTCCACAGAGACTATTCTTGCCAAGGTCACCAGTGGCTGTTATCAGTAAACCTTAGGGACCTTTGGCAGACACTGGACAACTCGTATGGTCAGGATTGGACAGAGAGGGCCACCCCTGCCCCCAGACATCAGCTCCCCGCTGGCTGCCCTCCTGGCTGTCTCCAAACCCTACTATTGGTCCTTTAGGCCTGGTCCACATCCTTAAACTCCCTGAGCTGTGGACACGCCCATCTCCATCCCCAGCCCAGAACCCCACCTTGGGCTTCAGACCTCCATATTCAACCAACTGCTTTCTGGACATCTGAGCTTGATTAACTCTCAGATACCTCAAGCCCAGCCTTTCCAAACAGATTTCAGCCTCTTGACCACTCATTTGCACTTCCTGCCCCGCTCCCAATTCCTCTTTACATGGTACCCAAAGTAGAAACTTGGGAGCTGCCCTGAACTCCTCCCTGTGCTTCACTTCCATGTCCGTCAGTCTCCAATTTCTGTCAGTCCCCTCCCCCATAGCCACCCCCCTCACCCATGACTGAAGCTGCCAGCCTCCTAGCTGGCCTCCCTGCCTCCTCTCTTGCCTTCCTCTATTCTATTCTTTATTCAATAGCCAGAGTGATCTTTCTCAGATCCAATCTGATCAAGTCAATCTTCGGCTTCCTATTATCCTTGAATTAAGTTCAAGTTCCTGAGCATAACTGATCTCCTCAAAATTTGGCCTCCTGCCTCTATTCCCTCTTAGCCCTTTTCCTCTGGGGATCAATGTGGTGCTGGGGGCGGGGGTGAGGTTGATCCTAATGCCAACCTTTCCCAAGGCCTTGGACACCATGATTGGTTCGGGAAGTGGACCAGTGACTTAAACTGGCCCAATCAGCATGTTACAAATATGGGACAAAGGTCAGGAAGCTGAGCCAGGAGTGTTGGCTGCCATCTTTGATCCTCAAGGAAAGCCAACAGTGTGGAGGGCACCACAAAGAGATGGAAAAAGCCTGGTTTCTCAGTGACATCATTGAGCCGCTGGATCGACTTCATCCGAAGCCACGGAACCTCAGAACGCCTTAGTCATATGAGCCACTACATGCCCTTGATGGTTTGAGCTGGTTGATTTCAGTCTTCTATCCTTTGCAATCACAGCCTCTGAAATAATACATCTGTTGACACTACCCCACTTGAACTTCTGCTGTAGACACGCTCAACAACCTGCCATTCCTGATAGCTGGGAAGTGCTCCTCCTCTCCTCTTGACTAATTTTCATTTGCCTTGCAAAATTAAGCTCAGCTATTACCTTGCTTAGAACATCTGCCCCCTCCCATCTCAGTACTCGTCACACTCTGTTGTAACCACCTACCTGTTACTCCTTCTGTCCCCTCCTCTGGGCTGTGAGCCCAGAGAGGATGGGGTACCTGTCTTACTCACCTGTGCATCTCTGCTCCTCACACAGCTCCACAGCAGCTGGCACACAGTAGGTGCTCAACAAATGGCTGCTGAGTGAATTGGCCTCAGGTCTCTCAAACACCACCTCTTCAGGAGAGCCCTCCTAACTATCCCCAGCCCTTCTCACTCCACAGGTACCTACACTGCCAGGTCCAAGAAAATCATATCTCCCAAATCCCCTTTGATTTTGCCAACATATTAGGATCTCCTTGTAGGCAGAGACTTAGAATAATAATGGAAAGAGCCAAGTTCTTATGATAATATAACAGCCAACTTCTTTGAGTGCCTATTATTTTTTCACAGCTACATCCTCAGGCCCTAGATTAGTACAAATACATAGATTTTTCAGTAACTCTTGTTGAATAAACTAGTGGATGAATAAACAAACGAATTCATGCTTAGAGGTACCAACCACTGTGCAAAATGCATTATCTACATTAGCTCATTTTCCCCACATTAGCTCTATGATGTAGTTATTCTTTTCATTTTACAGGAGAGGAGCTGAGACTTCAGAAGGTGCCCTGAACAGAAGGTGAACTGAGCCACTCGGGCCGGCCGAGTGGCTCAGTTGGTTAAGAGCTTGCTCAAGAGTGCGAGCTCTGAGCAACAGGTTCGCCGGTTCAATTCCCAGCCTGAGCTGAGCTGCTGCTGGGCTGGATGGCTCAGCTAAAAAAAAAAAAAAAAAAAAAAGGTGATCTGCCTTCTGCCTGAGTGGTGGCAAAGCTGGGATTGATCCCAAACCAGCTGATGCCAGAGCCCTGTTTTTTATATTCCTGTGACCACATCCTTTCAGTGAATATGCATTTGTCTCTTCCTCCACTGCTTTGAGGAAAACAGACGTTTTACTATCCCTCCTAAGAAGTGTGGAGGTTGGTGGTCACCATGGACAGCGCTCAGTGGTCATCAAGGCCTCAGGTTCTCATCTCGCAGCTCTGCCTCTTCCACGTATCAGAAGATTTCTCCTCATGGCACTAGGTAGCTGCAGCTGCTCCATGCATCCCACCAAAAGCCCAGTTTCCAGAGTGAGAGAAGAGGGACATAGGGCAGAGGTTTTCTCCCTGGCTTCTCTCTTTTATCAGGAAGAGAACCCTTTCCCAGGAATCCCTGAGCAGGCCCATACCCCTTAAATTAATCCCCGGCAAAGAGGTATAGGATTCTCATGCTGGGATTAGACCCATCAGGTCTGTGCTCCAGCATACCTTCCATGACATCCAGGGATCTCCACCCATCACCTGAGAAGAATTGGGCTCTGTTAGCAAGGAAGACGGAAGCATGGCTGTTGGGTAGACAAGCAACCCCGGCCTCTGCTGCCCACTCCATCCCCTTGACATAGTGCCCTTCTTGCCTCAGAGCATTCAGAAATACAGTAAGTCCCTGACTTACGAACAAGTTCTGTTCCGGGAGAACGATCCTAAGTCAGATTCGTTCATAAGTCAGACTCGTTCATAAGTCAGACTCGTTTGTAAGTCCGACCAAGTGAGTCTTATACACCTTTGACACAAATATACAATGTAAAGCATAAAAAAGATAAACACACACACAAAATATTGTAAATAAACTATTTTTACTTTTACATGACCTTAAAATGGTGGTACGGTACAGTACAACAACTGGCATATAGGGGGTTGCATGGAGCGAACTGACAAGAGCAGACATGTCAGCTACTTCCGCGATTTGTTCACATCTACGAAGGTTCGTAATGCGAGGTCCGTTCGTATCTGTGAAAGTTTGCAACTGAAATGTTCGTAAGTGGGGGACTTACTGTACTTGTTGGCTGAACTACAAACAAGAGAAGAGGGTGGGAGGGTCTCTTCCTTGGCCGACTTGGGCTCTGGGCCTGAAGCCATGGCCCCAGGTGCCCACCTTTCCTGAGATGAGAACCAGCAAAGGGAGCTGTGGTTCCTACTGGAAAACAGGCTCATTGGGCCCAACGGTGAGTCTGCAAGGACAGATAACCTGGAACAGACAGACGAGTCGATGGATTTTTTTTTTTTTTTTTAAGATTTTATTGGGGAATTGGCAGAGGGGAACAGCGTTGGGGAATTGGGGAAGGGGAACAGACAAGTTGCTGTCTTTTTGTTCTTCAGTTTAGTTGCGGAGGATGTTGCTTCACTGTTGGTATCGTCATTGCGCTCTTCCCGGATGAGGCAGATCGGTCGCTGGCCTCTGGATGTCGCTCACCGCAGCTATTGGCAGCTCACGCTTGGCTGCCAGCCGCTCACGCTGGCTGCGGGCCACTCACTGTAGCCTATGGCAGCCCACTGCAGCAGGGGCTGCAGCCCACACCATCACCGGGGCTCGCACAGCCCAGCTCCAGGTGGAGCTGTTGTTAGCTGTAGAGGGCAGTGTCACTGGCCCTCATGTGGGATCCGAACCGGGGCCGCTGGCATCCCAAAACCAGCGCTTACCCAATGCGCCACTCGGCCGGCCCTCGATGGATTTTTAATTGTTTGTAAGTTAGATGTATTCAGTCATTCATTCAACAAGCGTTTATTGTTCATCATCCCTTCCAACTCCTCCCTCTCCTCTGCAAAGTCTTAAGCAGTGGTTTTGGCGGGCAGGTTGTCTGGAGACTGCTGATAAGGAGTCTGTTCAGATTGGGCATGACTTACCTGGACAAGGCCCTGAAGAGGTTGAGGGCCCCAAAGTCAGGACATCTCAACTCCCTCCCACCTTGGGCCCCTTTCGGGGCCTTCGGTTTTCCTGGCTGACAAGGAGAGAGACTCAGTGACTACCTGGTTCCTCCCAGCCCTAACAGTCTAGCAGCCTCTTTCACCTTCCTGAGGTCAGTGAGGCCAACTGTCACCATTAAATCCAGCCACCAGTTGTCTCCTGTTGACTTCTAGTGCCAAAGGTAGGGCTGGAGGACCTTGAAGATGAAAACAAGAACGAAATTTAATTGGGGCCTTGTATGTGTTATGCAGTAGTAGTGCTGCCTAACAAACAGCCCCGAAGCTCCTGTGAATCAGAATCTCAGGAGTGATTTCATCGGGTGGCTCTGCCTCTGGGGCTCCCATGAGTTTGCTACTAAGATGTTGGCTGGGGCTTTAGTCATCTTAAGTCTTAACTAGTATGGGACAATCAATCGTCTTCCAAGGTTGCTCACTCCCTGGGTTGCAAGTTGGGGCTGGCAGTTGGTGTGAAGCCCCGGTTCCTCACCATACGGACTTGTCCACAGTGCCACCTGTGAGTCCTGACAGATGGCCGCTGGCTTCCCCCACAGGGAGCAATCCAAGAGACTAAGGCAGAAGCTCAGCCTCAGGTTTTATAACCTAGTCTTGGGAATCACACACCGTCACTCCTGCAGTATTTTACTGTCACAGAGCTCAGCCCCATTCAATGTGGGAGGGAACTACAATATATAAGGGCAGGAAGGCCAGCAGGTGAAGATCATTGGGGCCATTTGGTGGCTGGCTGCCACAGGCTAAGTAAGAGATCTGGCAGTCTAGGGGATCCTGGGGGCAAGGGGTCATGAAAGAAGAGTCTTATACATTGAGCTTGGGAAAGATGGAGCCTTGGGAACGCATTAGCTTCGCACGGCTGCCATAACAAAGTACCACAAACCGGATGGCTTACAACAACAGCAATTTATTTTCTCACAGTTCTGGAGGCCAGAAGCTCAAAACCAAGGTGTTGGCAGGGTTGGTTCCTTTTAGAGGCTCTAAGGGAGAATCTTTCCCAAGCCTCTCTCTTGGCTTCTGATGGCTCCCGGAAATCCTCTGTGTGCCTTGGCTTGAGTTGTATCACTCCAACCTCTGCCTCTGCCTTCACATGGCTATCTTCCCTCTGTGTGTGTATGTCCCAAACCTCCCTCTCCTTTCTCTTATAAGGACATCAGTTACTGGATTTAAAGCCAATCCTGAATCCAGGATGATCTCATCTGAAAGCCTTAATTTAATTACATCTGCAAAGACCCTATTTCCAAATAAGGTCACATTCACAGGTACCAGGGGTTAGAACATCAATATTATCTTTTTAGGGAACACAATTTAACCCACTACAGCAGGCACCTCTGTGGAGAGGATGGCTGAGGCCATAACATAATGTCTCCATCTCTTTGAGGTCAGGTGTCACCTCCTCTAGGGAGCCTGCTACCTCTCCTTTGTACTCCATAGCACTTATGCCTGTCACCATCACTGCCACTATTATTCCTTCAACTAACATTTACTGAGCATCCGCTCTATGTCCTGCACCGAGTGGATCCTAGGGGAGTACAGCAGTTAAGGCTGCCAAATTTAGCCTACAAAAATACGGGACACCTGGTGAAATCTGAATTTCAGATAAAGAATGAGTTTAAGTTTGTGCCATGTATTTTATCTGGCAACCTAAGAGCAGTAGAGGAGAGAAGCACAAGGCCCAGCTGCAGGGAGTCTGCAGTCTTACGGGGGAGATGGGAGGGGTGAGTGACCTCAGTGCTGTGTGACGTGGAACAAACAAGGCATTGGGAGTTCCCAGGAAGTATGCCCGGGCCAGCTACATAAGAAAAGTCTTCCAATGTTTAAGCTGGGACCCCCAGGGCTGAGGAGGAAAGAAGGTTTCAGGTGAAGGGAACAGCAGGGCCAAAGGCAGGTGTGGAGAAGGGGTCCCCGGCCAGGTGGGCAGTGGCCAAACACACAGCCTCTAACCTCTCCAGAGTCCACGGCCTCAGAGGGCTTCAAGTGGTCTGACCAGATGTGCATTTCAGAAAGAGGAGAATGTGTGGTATCACAAATGCCAACGAAAGAACAGCCTTTCAAGGAAGAGGGAGAGCGTAACAGGCCAGATGTTACAGGGAGGTCCAGGGAGATAAGGACCCAGATGTGTCCCTTGGAATTAGCAAAACTGCTGGAGGCATCAGAGAGAGGATACAGTGGGGTGGTGGGAACCAAAACTAGCCTGCAGTGGTTAAGGAGTTAGCGGTGTGAAAAGCAAGGAGGTAGAGACAAGGAAATAGAGAAAAAGGGTAGGCCACTTTTTCCAAAAGTTTTTGAGTAGCGGGGAGGCCCAGCACAGGCTAGGGCTGGAGAGAAGCAGGGCTGAGGAGGGCTCGGGGACAGGAGGACTGCAGGAGGGGCCCTGAGGGGATGGAGCCCAGTGGTTAGAAGAGGAGGGTGGGGTGCATTCAGGTTCTTTTGGGGAAATCAAGGGACTCTCAGGGCCAGCTGATCACACAGTGCAGTTGCCTCTCTCTAGCTGTGCTGTGACACGCCCGCCAGGGACAGAGGTAGTCTCCCAAGCTTGTTCCCCAGCTCAGAAGCCTATGTAGAGCACATGGTGGCCCCATGCCTCTGCTGAGAAAATGAACAAACGAATAGTTGGGAGCAGTCAAGGGATCTCTAGAGGGAGAGGAGGGCAAAGTACAGTGGGGGAGTGGCTGCCTTGGGAGGAAGGGGAGTCCAGGAAGGAGGTAGGAGGGGTACAGGGCCTCGGAGAGAGGGGGAGACAGTGTCCCTGTCCAGAAGGGTTGCAGGAGGAGAGTGGAGAAGCTCCTACCGCCTCTCCACTCTGGACCCCCTGCATGGGAGCTGGCGGGAGTGCCTAATGAGGCAGCACAGACAGCCTTGTCAATAGGGGCAGATGTTTGGCAGGAAAGGGAGAAAGGGAGGGGTGGGGCAGAGGCAGTGAGGGTGCAGAGATGTACTGTTGTTGGAGGGGATTCCTTTCCTGCTCCAGGCCATGCCAGGTGCTGTCCACCATCCGATCTCGTTGAATTCTCATTTAATTCCCATGGAAGAAGATGATGAAGATGATTGCTATGGATAGTCTCACTGTAGAAATAAGGAAACTGAATCTCAGAAACTCTAGGCCCCTTGCCTAAAGTCACAAAGCCACCCAAGTAGCACAGAGGGAGTTTACTCCAAAGCAAGCTCTGTCCATTATCCCAGTAGACCTGAGCAGGGGAGAGGCCATAATTGGTAGCAGCCCCCAGGGACACTGCTGTGGGGCAGGAATAGGGGACTTGGGCCTTCTCAGGCATCCTTGGGCCCTAGATGATGTCACCTCCTGGAGAGACTACTGAGCTCACCTCCCAGGCCTTGTCCAGTGTCTAGCAAATTCCAACTACCTGAAGGAGTGTGGGTGGACCCAAGAGTAGGGAGTGGCAGAAGACGCAGGGCACAAGGCAATTGTGGTGGCAGGCATCTGTTCCTGAAACAGCTGAAGTTCAATGTGGGTAAAGAGAGAAGCCAGCACAGGGTGAAGGACTGTGCTGGGATTGGCGTTGAGCCTTATTCCTACCTTCACGCTTCTCTGACTCTGCAAATATTGTTTCCTCCCCTGGAATCTCCTTGCCTCCTCCTCCTTCAAGGGCAAGTTCACATGTCCAGTCTTTCCACCTTGGCCACCTCCCTCCTGCCCTAAGCTCCCTCTTTTGGTCCTCAGAGTGCTTGCAACCAGATTTCCTGACCGAGGAATAGTAGGCTGAAGGCTCATTCTAGCCTACTTACATCCCTTCCATGGTCTCATCCAGCCTCATCCAGCTTTAAATACCATCTATACGCTGACTGCGCTGAAATGTATATCTCCTGCCTGGACCGTTCCCGGGAGCTCCAGACTCTGATTACTCTACATCTCCATGTGAATATCTAAAAGACATCTCAAACCAGACATGGCCAAAACTGAAGTCCTGATCTTCCCCTTCCCCACCCCGACCTGGTTCCTTGCAGTCATCCACATCTCAGTTGAAGCCACTCCATTTTTTCAATAGCACAAACTAAAAACCTTGAAGTCATCTTAACTCTTTTCTTTCCTTCACACGCCACATCCAATTTGCCAGCAACTCCTGTTGGCTTGACCTTCAACATGCATCCAGGTCCTGACGCTTTCTCCCACCTCCACTGCCAGCACCATCACTTTTGCCTTGATTACAGCAGTGGCTGCTGCACTGCCCTTCTTTTGACCTTGTCCCTGCACTCTTCTCAACTCAGCAGCTGGGTGGTACTATGAGCTCATAAGCAGCCCTACTGCTCTTCCACGCAAACTCTCTGATGGTGTCCCAGCTCCCTCTAGCCTCAATCAAAGTCTTTCAAAACCTACTAGCCCTAAATGATCCTCTCCTTCACCTCCTACTACTCTGCTGGCCCACTCTGCTCCGGCCACACTTAACTTATCTCTTGTAGTTCCTCAAACCTTCCTACCATGCTTCTGCTTGGGGTTTTTTGCACTGGCTGTACCCCCTGCCTGAAATAACCCCAGGTATCCTCATACCTTGCCCCCTCACCTCCTTCAGATCTTGACTCAAATGTCACCTTATGTTTGCCTTCCCTGAGCATCTTTTTTTTTTTTTTTTTTTTTTTGTGGGCAGTGTCACTGGCCCTTACATGTGGGACCCAAACCGGGGCCGCTGGCTTCCCAAGCCAGCGCTTAACCACCACGCCACTTGGCGGGCCCTTCCATGAGCATCTTAATTCAAACTATAAACACTTATCCTCTTTCCTTGCTTTATTTTTATCTGTAGAACCTATATCATCTAACGTATTACGTGTCTGCCTCCTCCTAGAATACAAGTTGTATGAGAGCAGTGTCTTTTCTGTTGTTTTCTTTGCTGCCCCAAACAGTGCCTAGCATATGGTAGGTACTCAGCAAATGTTTGAGTGCCTGTTCGGGGGCCTTCACTATGCTGAGCACTGAAGATAGGATAATAAACAAAACCTGACAGTCTGTGAAGCTTAAGTCTTAGGCAGCATTTCTCCAATTCTCATGAGTTAGCCCTTACCTGGGGAGCTGTTAGAAGGGAAGTCTCTGGCTCCATCCTGGATTTTCTGGGGATAGATCCCAGTGCACAGGGGTGTTCCTGATGCAAGTCATATGGAGGTCACGTTCTGATCTTCAGGGATAGACTGAAATACCGTCCAGGACGCCTGGGGTCTCATTTTCACAGCACCATCCATTCTCCATTAAACAGTTATTACATGTCTGTTTCCTCTCTAAAGTGCTCTGGGCTGCTATGGCATCTTGCTCTTCTCTGTGGCCCCTGGGTTTAGCATAGCGTAGGTGGCCAGTAAATGTTTATTGAAAGAGCGAGTGAATGGAGAGTGAATGAATGAATGGTGACAAGATGAATGAATGAATGTTGTTAGAAAGAATGAATGACGCCGGTTAGAAAGGAATTTCAAGAATTCACGATCTAGAAGGTGGGAAAGTTTCCAAAGACTTCCCAAGTGCCCGAAGGCTGCAGGAGGGGCTGGTATTTCAGAGGTCATGACGCGTTTGGTTTTCTGTGAAGGTGGCTGCTCCTCCGGCTGTCTGGGGCCTGGCGTGGCCGCTGAGATGCGGAGCGCAGGGGCAGTGAGGCCACCCAGCAGGCGTCCCAGAAACTGGCTTCTCCTTGTCCAGCGCTGCCGTTGCCATAGCTACAGACGCAGCCTAGCGAGGAGAGGGCGGGCCCAGGGCGACGTCATTCCTAGCGCGACGCTGCTCCGTGCCTCCAGCCTCTGGGCTTGCTAGACCCTCCGCCCACCTTCGGAGCTCTCCACCTGCACGCCGCCGCCGCACGCCCCCCTCCCCGACTCTGCGCAGGCGCAGCGCCTACAGGCGCGCGGAGGAGCCCGCGAGGCGCATGCGCGGTGCCTGGCCTGCCGCCGCTCTGGTGTCGCCGCTGCCGCCGTAGCCACCGTCGCCGCCTCCCTGCCGGCAAGTGTAGGAAGGAGGAGCCGAGGGCCGCCGCCGCCGTTGCCGCCATGGGGGTGAGTGAGGCAGGGAGAGGAGAAGCGAGGGCCGGGAGCGTTTTCCGTTGCCCTCGTCCCCTGCGCCCCCATTGTTACTGAACCCCCTCTCACGTGACCCCGACCCCCTCCGGCCTCACGTGACCCCCAGCCCACACATGACCCAATTCCCCAATTCTAAGTGTCCCCGCTTGCCCATGCCCGAGAGTTCCCTGGGGAGCTCCCTTTTCGGGGCTCCACCCTCTTGGGTCCCCCCCCCCCCGCGCCCTTCGCGTCGCGGCCGCCCTGCCTTCCTGCTTGACCTGTTATCTTCTTGGTCTCCTCCTCCGTCCCCCCGCGCGGATCTTGGGGAACCCCCCTGCCCCTAGGGGTCACCGTCACCTGGTTGTCACCGGTTTCGCGGCTTCCCACATATTAGGCCAGCCCTGGCTTGGAGGTAACAGGCCCTGAGAAAAGAAGGCACTCAGCCAAGGTCAAATATGCAGTGACGGGGGCCAGACCCCCGACTCGGGAATTCCCGGCCGCTGCACTTCCCGCTACACGGATTCTCAGTGAAGCCGGTTCCCCTGCTCCCTTTCGAAATCGCTCCTCCAGGTTCCTCCTGCTCCTGAAACAGCCTCTTCCTTTTCAACAGAGGCCTGCCTTCACGGCCTTCTAGATGCAGTGAGGTGGCGTTTATTATTATCTGACTTATTAGCCTTAGTACTTGCAGCCTTAGTACTGCAGGTGGCTTTGCACGGGGAAGCTGTGCAGAAGGTGAGCAGGGGGCTGGTGGGGAGGGACCACTGATGATGGCTCCAGCTGCCAGGGACAGTGACCACCTGTTCTGTGCAAGGCCACCTGGAAATGTATTTTATGCCCTTCCCTGGCACGTGCTGATAAAGAGGGTTGGCGGAAGCTATGCACATGTTTCTTCTATGAGTTCACCTTCCAAAATCCCCAATATATGGAAATTTCCTCACCTTTAGGAAGCCCTGACTTTGGAGCCAGAGCTCCTTCAGTCCCAGCCCGATTCGCTGGCTAGCAGCATGATGTTATGCTAGTGACAGGGCCTTCCAGAATTTGAATGTCCTCATCCATGTGATAAGGATGATGGTACCTCCCGCTTAGGACAGATGTGAGGACTCAGTGAGATAGATGTATATAACCCACTAGGTGACTCCTAAACAGTGGCTGTTATTTTTGCCTGTATTCTCAGCCTTTACTTTAGTTATCTAAAATAGATTTGTGCTATTTTTAACCCATTGGGTTTGTCCCTGCTGTTATTAACCTAGATTTTTTTCTCAAGTATTTATTGACTGAACAAATCAACTTGTTAGATACAAATAGTTGTCTAATTCATGTCAAAACACATTCATCATATGTCAACAAGGAATTTTGGATACCATGTACTTCATGTGTAGAAAATTAAGTCTAGAGACTTTAGACATATTTACCCTAGACTTGGGTGAAGGGTCCCAGATCCAGCTCTTGTTGAAACTAAATGAAACCTGTGTGCCGGGTATCACTTGGTAAGTATCTACCCAGCATCAGCCACTATAGACTGAGCTGAAAGCAAGAAGCATAACGTGTGCCTTTCTGGTTCAACACTTCCTCATTGGTTGAGTTGAAGCAGCAAGCCCCCAGAGATACTGCAATCCTTGCTTCCTGTAGGGCCCCAGTCTCATTTCTCACACTTTGCAGACGTGTTTCTCAGACCGGTGCCTACCTAGTCTCTTCTGGCCTAAAAGTCACTGCAAAAGAGAGACTCGAATTTTCCTCCCTGAAACAGCTGGAGACCTCTCATTATCCTCATTCCTCTTGGGTGGGGGCTGTGGACACTCCACTCCAGAGGTGTCGCCCTCTAGCAGGGGGCCCTGCTCCATTTGACAGCCTGACCTCAGGCTGGGAGAGAGTGGCATCAGATGGAGCATCATTCTCCTCAGAGCACTTTCGCTTTGTTGCCACGCAGTTGTTGCCTTTTAGGAATTAGAATTTGTATCTGTTTCCCTTTGCCCCAAACAGATTCTTTTTGGATCCTGGATACTTTGTGGGATGGAGACAGTGACACTGAAAATCTAAGCAATGCCAAATTCCTTTTTTGAAAGGTGCCTCCTGCCCCCATCGGGTGTTTTTGTTTTCAAATTTCTCCATGTGATCCTTGGCAGTCAGAGAACTGCATGCAGAGATGCTACTGGGTAGCAGTAGCAAGGGGAGGGGTTTCCCAGCTACCTGTGAAAACAGCATTTATGTCACTGTAGTAACACGTGTCATATAAATGTCATTGATGTAGTGGAAGGAGCCTGAACTCTAGGGTTCAGACCTGGATTTGAATCTTGGATGATTCATTCATTTATCAGGTATGAACTGAGGACCTGCTGTTTGCTGAACACTCGGTGTACACGGGCAAATAAAGCACATGTGACCTCTTCCTCATGGAATGTGTAGTCTGGTGGGAGTGCAGCGAGGAGGGTGATAGGAAGAGATTTTTGATAATTCTGTTCACTGGCTCCTTGACCCTGAAAGTTGTCTAATCTCGCTACTGTGTGTAAGTTTTCTCATCCAAGAGGTGGGCACACATACCTTGCTGAGTTATAAAGATTAAATCATCTTTAGTAAAGCACTAGCAGAGTGTCTGACACAAGTCCTCACTATAAAGAATTTTTATTTCTAGTTCCTTCTACCATTTTGTCCTCACAGCAGTCCTGGGAGGTGGAGGCCTTGTTAGCCCCATTTTATGGATGTGGAAATTGAGGTTCAGAGAAACGGAGTAGCTTGCTGAAAAGAGATTAAATAACTTGCCCAAAGTCACACAGCTATTAAGTAGAAGAGCTGAGAATCAAATCCAGGTCTCTTGACTCAAAATCCCACACTCTCTTTATTATATAAAGCTCCCTTGGGAGAGACACTTAACCACAATGAGCTTTTCTGTTCACTGTGCTTATTTCCCATTTTAATTAGGAGAATTTTCCTGTGTCCCTGCAGGATAGTCTTACCTCCTCAAGGCAGGGCAAAGCTAATTGGAACAGTAGGAGACCACTTTTCCTAGTGTGTGCTAGGTTTGGGGGGAGCCCCTGCCTGCCTGGCCCAGCCTGCTGCAGTCTGCCTCATACCGGGTGTGCAGGCAGCAAAGTGCCTAAGGGACTCTTTCATTATCTGCAGCCTGGGGCCATGGCAGACGCAGGCCTCACTCCAAGGATTGCCTGGCTCGCCTGTTCCCCTGCACGAAGGAGCCCATAAATCTCCTGGAGGCCCAGGGCTGGCCCTCCTGCTGCTTGTGCTTAGGAATTACTTACTTCATGTGCTTAGAAATGAGATGCTGTGGAGGGAACCCACGTTTCAGTGCTTTCTGGGTCCCAGGAGTTGAACTTTCTATCCACCACCTTTGACGCTTCAGCTCTGTATCGTGTTAAGAGAGAGCTAGTGTACATGGTGGAGGCAGGGAGCTTTCTGCTGCCATGTAGGTATGCTGACTCTGGACCTATCCTTATAGCTGTTCCGTGAGGCCAGCACTGCATCCCCATTTTCCCAGAGATGGGAGTTGTTTCCACAGGTCATGCCAGGAGTGCAGGAGGAGCACTGGCCTGGCCTGACAGATGCCAAAGCTCATGTACTTTCTGTGCCATCGCACAGCCCTGGAGACCTTCTGTGTCGCTTTCCCTGTTGCTTACCTCAGTGTGGAGGTAGGGCTGGGGTAGCATGGTGTTGGCATGTTGTACTTGGCCTTACCAAGTCTGAAGAGTAACGAGAAATGAGGGCTTCCGAGGTCTCACCTTGACCTTACCTTGGCCAGGCGAGAAGGTCTTTGATACTGACATAGGCTCTCCCAGTGGGAGACAGCATGGCTGGTGGAACAAACACTGGATCTGTGGCCCAGCCCTTGGGATTGAGTGTCCCCTCTACCGTTTACTCTCTGGGGAGCTCTGAATGAGTCACACCATCCCTGTGAGCCTCAGTTTCCATGTGTAAGGGGGAGGTGATGGTTTCTGCCCTGGAAATTGAACCAGGTAATGTTTGTGAAAGCACTCTGCAAACTGAGTGTATCTCAGTGTTGTCTTGAAATTCCCAGAGAAAAAGATGGATGCTCTAAGATTTGTGTGTGGTAGAGGGGAGCTAGTTCTGTCCCCAGATCCCAGCATTATGAAGACAGTCTGTTCTTTTCTGTCTATTCCTTTTTCTAGGGAGGTAAGAAATGGGATCTAGCCTGGCTTCCAGTACAGTGCTCAGCCTGCAGATAATACATAGCTGGTGTTGGGCGAGATTATACCTGGAAGAGCAATCCCTGTTAGTTTCTGGTACCTGAACTCTTGCCTCCTGGGTGCTAAAATAGGAGTTAAGCGGTGTCATTCCTTGGGGAACTGAGGGTAGAATTTATCCTGAGAAACTTTGCAGCCATTGGTTTTTCAATTCACCAATTCCTGGGACCAGTCAGTGTGTGCTAAGGTGTGATTGGAGGTAGTACAACCTCTCTCTCTGGTGAGCTCAGGGAGAAGAGGGGGTGGTTGGTAAAAAAGCAGAGCCGTCTTCCCAGGGCCTGGGGTGCCTCTGGACTCGGGCTGGGTGTGCTGCTCTGGTCCTGGGGAGCGAGAATGAGAACTGTCATGTACTGAGCATGTGCCCCATTACCTGCTCATCAGATGAGGAAAGGGCTCAGAGAAGGGCTGTGGTTTTTCCGATGCCCACAGGGCCTGAAGAGCAAATAGAGGCTTTGGATCAGGTCTGTCAGACTCCAGAGCTGGGCTCTTTCCCTGTGTTACCAGCTTTTTACGGGAGATCAAGAGCATCCATTTAGGCCTGAGAGAACCCCACATGAGCCTCAGGATAGGATCTGCTCTAGATGTGGTTGTGGCCGGTTTGCTGGTTGCCCCTCTGTGCAAGGACAGCCTCCCTTTCTCCCCCGCTGCTGGTGTGGCTGCAAGGTGGCCTTGCTGACCACGTGTCAGCATGGCCTCTGTCCCCAGGTGAACCTCTTGGGGCCCTTCACTCTGCTGCGTCACTACTAGGTGCGCAGTGTGCCTGCTACTCACCGGCCTTGGCTGAGCAGCATCCCTGGGGGACGGCTCTCTCCTTGAGCCTGAGTGCCCTGGCCCTGGCTTAAAAAGGGGCACAGCTCCCAAAGCAGCTGCCCCTCGACCAGAGCCTTGTCTCCTGAAGCTGGACGATACTGAAAAGGCTCTGAATAAACTTACACTGAGGAAAAGCTGTATGCGGCCACCTCAGATGCCATCTCCTCCCAGAAACCTGCCCTGAGTGTTTAAAGTTAGTTGTACCCTCCTTAGGAGGGCATGGGTGGTGAATATGTATTAGGCACCTGCTGGGGGTCAGGCTCTGCTGCTGGCATTGTCACTGTCATGGGCAGTAGGCCTTCACAGTGACCCAGCAGTCCCGAGGGTCCATGCTCTTCCTGACAAGGAAGCCGAGGAGTCTGGTGATGCTCCTAGGATCTCACCACTGGAACACGCATGGGTCTTCCCCACCCCGGCAAGTCTGTGGCAGCCAGGATTGGAAGTTCCTGATGCTGAGGCCAGGCCTGTGGACACAGGGACAGACCCTTCGGTTCCTCAAAGGGAAAGTCAAGCCTTTGGTTGGCACAGCCCTTCTAGCTAACTTGACTTTTCTCTGTTGTAGAGGAAGTCGAGCAAAGCAAAGGAGAAGAAGCAGAAGCGACTGGAGGAGCGAGCAGCCATGGATGCCGTCTGTGCCAAAGTGGATGCCGCCAACAGGGTGACTCTCCCCTCCTTCCCAGCCCTTTCCTCCTGGAACTTCAACTTGGTTTTTAATTTGACTTCTTTTGGCACCACCTTGTGGTAGAATTGCATTACTACCGTTCCACACCTCCGCTGCCTCCTTGTAGGGAGGGAAATGAGGGGGAGTTTTGAGGAGGGCCAGCAATTGGCCCACGTGTGCAGGGAAATGTGAATTCACATTGGAAGTGTCTGCTTCTCTTGGTGTTGGTTTTTTTTTTTTTTTTTTTTGAGAGCAGTGTCACTGGCCCTCATATGTGGGACCGAACCGGGGCCGCTGGCTTCCCAGGCCAGCGCTTAACCACCGCGCCACTCGGCCAGCCCTGTCTCGGTTTTGGTTTCCTCCTTACCAACAGAAGAGGGTCTGGAGAAAATTTTGTTAGGATTTTGCATTTTGGGGAGGAAACCTCCCTCATAAAATGTGGTATAATTTCATGTTCATGCCTTCAAACATTTACTGACTGACTCCCCGTGAAGTACCAGCGGCTGTGCTGGGATCAGGAAGGTGCAGCTGCCCGGTTTCCAGGGGCTGTAGTCAGGGGAGGAGTAGCCTTGAATCTGAGCACCAAATGAGCCCTACTTCAAGCTGAACCAGAGAGATTCTGGTCATCCTTCCTATTCCCTCCTATCCCATGTTTTATTATTCTTGTAGCCCACTCAGTAAACAGTCCATATTTATAAGGATACGGCTCAGGGACGTGATTGTTCCATTTTGGGTTTTGGCCAAATGAGGTTAGTTGGGGGCTTCTTAGAAGTATGCAGGTGGATCTGATGGCCTCTCCTCTTCTCTGGGTCCTGAGCAGGTTGTATGCCCACGGGTCTGTAATAGTATCAGGCTGGTAAAGTCTCTTTTTACCCGACAAAGGAAGCTAACTTATTAAAGCCTCCCTCCTATATGTGATTTCAAAGCTGAGGCAGATGGAGAGTGCGAGTGAGGGTGTTCCTGGGCCCAGGAGCTAAGACGTGGGTCTGACCAGCGTTGGGCTTCAGAGCAGAGCCTGCGACTCTGCCACACGTGTGTTTGTGCTATTCCTCTTTTCTTTCCCTCAACAGCTTGGAGACCCTTTAGAGGCCTTCCCAGTGTTCAAGAAATATGATCGAAATGGGTGAGTGTTCAGCATTCCTAACTTGCCTCTTGGAGTGTCTGTAGGAATCCACCTTCCCAGAGTAGACTTCCTCAGACTCAAATTTTCACATTTTTCTTAAGGAAGAAGCAGAAATGGTGCTAGTACCCTGTTGATAGAAAATCCCCCAGTTAGGGTGACAGAGGAATCCGTAAATGAGCCAAGATTGCATAATCTCAGACTGATGTCTCCAGGACTTGCTATTCTTTTCAGACCAACGATCACAGAACTGAGATGATTGAAAAACCATTTAGGCCAACTCTCTTTTTATACAGGGGGAAACTGAGGCTCAGAGAAGTTGAATGAGATTCCTGAGCTTAGAGTTTCTCTCTGGCACCAAGGGGGTTTTAAATTCCCAATCTAGTGTTCTTTCCTTCAGTGTATAATATAATTGTTAAAAGCCACTTACTGGCTTTGTGACCCTGGACAAATACTTAATCTCTCTGTGCTTCAGTTTTCCAATCTGAGATGGCTCTAATAATAGTACCTTCTTAATGGAGTGGTAGGGAGGATTAGCTGTAAAGCCTTAGTGCCTGGAATGTACTAGAAGCTAGATCAGGGTTAGCTGTTATTACTACTGTTACTATTATCAACCCAGTGTACTGTAGGGTCTGGATTAAAGGCCCCATCCGCTTTCTGACTTCTTGTTTATAAAATAGGAAGCATAATCTGTCTTACCAGAGAGGCATTGGCTGAGGGGGAAATGGGAGTTGTGATCTTAACCGTGCCTCTTATTAACTATACTTGGACAAGTCAGCCATACTCTGCGAGCCCCATTTTTTTAATCTGTTAAATGAAGTGAAGATGCCAAATTTGCAAGGTTGTTTTAAGGAGGAAAGAGAATGTATTGAGTTCTGGAAGTGGCAGCTGGTATGAGTATTTTACTGAACAAGGTAGACTAATGCAAATATTTGAATTATGAAGTAAAGACTAATGTAGTAGGCAACACTGTTTGCTTTTCAGAGCTGTATCTGGATTTCATAGCACCACGTTAATTTATTCGTCCTTCTTCCTGCGTGGGATCAGATTCATTGTAGCTCCTCTGGTAGCTTTGTCATTCAGCTTCTGGGAAGGCCTTCACATAGTTTACAGACCCCTGTGTGCTGCTCTTAGTGCCCGTACTCCACGTTCTCACTGACCTCCAGAAACCTGAAACAGCTCTGAAGCATCGCGGCCAGCAGACGCTGGGCTCATCAGTGCCTGGAATGTGGTGTGATTTGTGTGGCCGTGAGCCTACGGACATGAACTTAAATTTAAAGATCTCAGATTAGCAGAGTGTTTATACCTGCAGACCGCCCTTTGCAAAAGTCGTAGCTTAGCAGATTCAGTGCTGTGTTTGGGCTTTTCTGACTACTGCATGGTCACTACTTACAAAGAAAGAAAGACTTCCGAGTCAGGAAGTTCTGAATTTACCAGGCTGAGCGCTTGTGCTGGTCACAGAGGTGAGGGTGGATTCCAGTGGGAACATCTTCCAAGCGGTCGTGTCACAGGTCACTGAAAGGTACTAGGACGGGAGATTTCTAAAGCCTTGGAGTTGCGGCTTCAGTCCTTTCAGAATGTGGCCCTACCTAGGGCATGTGGTTTTCCAGTTTGGCCAAGGCATTTATCTATAATTTACTTAAATTTCATTTAGAAGTAAATACCAGATTAAGATACCTTAATGCCTACAGCATTTATTAGTCTAGAAAAAGTGTGTGGTTTGCTTCACTGTATCCTCGGAGGCTGCAGGCAGGACTCCTCAGAGAGGATTGGGGGCCATAGTCTTCTCGGAGAGCCTGAGGTCACCCAGGCACTTCCAAAGGAGAGAGGTAGATAAGAAGGAAAAGGTCTCAAGGAGCCCAGTCAGGAGTCAGTTCAGAATTAAAGCAACAGTAAAAATGCCGAAGGGCAAGAACTAAGGGAACAGAGCAGGCTCGAGTGTTTATAACAAAGTGCAGAAGAGAGGGTGGTAGCAAGAGGGACAGTTTACAAAGTGCTGAGTCTGATAAGGGCGGGTGCATAGGGGAGGCAGGAAATGGGACTTGTGGTCAGGGTGGTGGGCCTGTGATGACAGTTGTTAATCTCGGCCCAGAAGGCTTAGTTCCTGCACAGGCACCTTCTGTAGTCACGTCGGGAAGGCAAGGCTTGGCTTGGCCTTTTCTGTGTAGCTTAACTGAGATCAGGCCCGCCTCCCTGCCTGACTTTCAGGCCAGCGGGCAGCTACCGGAGCTGGCTCCACGGCCTCCTTTCCTGTCCTCAGGTTAAACGTGTCCATTGACTGTAAGCGAGTGTCTGGACTGGAGCCAGCCACTGTGGATTGGGCCTTCGACCTGACCAAAACCAACATGCAAACCATGTAAGCACACCCTGACGGGGCATCTCTTCCCCAGGCCCGCTTTCCTCTCCCGCAATTCCCAGGCCTGACTGCCCCCCAATTTCTCAGGTATGAGCAAAGCGAGTGGGGCTGGAAGGACCGAGAGAAACGGGAGGAAATGACAGATGACCGAGCCTGGTACCTCATAGCTTGGGAAAACAAGTCGGTCCCTGTTGCCTTTTCTCACTTCCGGTTTGATGTGGAGTGCGGGGATGAAGTCCTATACTGGTAGGAGCCCCGGCTTGGAGGTGCGGTGTGTGTGGGGAGACCCTGGTGCTGCTCTAGGCACTCCCACGGTTGGCAAAGTCCGCCGCGCCTGCCTGAGTCTGCAGGCCACCAGCGGCCGCAGGCTTCTCTGACTGGCGCCGCAGCCTCTTCCCGCTCACATCCCTGCTTTCTTCATCCAGCTACGAAGTGCAGTTGGAAAGCAAGGTGCGGCGGAAAGGCCTGGGGAAGTTCCTCATACAGATCCTGCAGCTCATGGCCAATAGGTAAGGGCCACCCCACATGTCGCCCAGTTGGAAGGAGCTGCCTCTGAGGCGCCCGCTGTTCTTCGAGCCTCTGTGGATGACAAGGCTCATGGGAATGTTTTGGAAGAAGGGCATCTAGAGCCCTCGCAGCAGTATGGTCCCTGCTCTGCTGTGACCCTAGATCTTGTACATGCAGCTCAGTACATAATGGGGACACATAATGGGGTAGCCAGTCTGGTGGGGGCCTGCTGCTTGTGCAGCCTCATCAGCCCCTAACAGAGGGAAACGCCAAGAGCGGTGGGAGCCCAAGACAGGCTGGAGTCGGGCCTTAGGAGTGCTTCTCGGGCAAATGGGAGACGGCAGGCAGAGGCACGAGAGGAAGCAGGACTTAGCACCTGTCTTCTGAAAGGTATTCTCTGCTTTCTTCTCAGCACACAGATGAAGAAAGTTATGTTAACGGTATTTAAGCACAATCATGGCGCCTACCAGTTCTTCAGAGAAGCGCTGCAGTAAGGAACTGGGCCCCGGTGTGGCACTCGGGGTGCAGGAGATGCCTGCCTCGGGGCCTTTCTCCTGGTCCTGGCCCCCATTTATCCTGACACCTGAGCTCCCAGACCATCGGGTTTGGGGTTGGTGGGATGATGTGGGAGTACCTCTGGCTTGGCCCCCTGCCCTCGTAGGCGTGGAGGAGTTCTCAGGCTTGGGGGATGGGGTGGGGCAAAGGCAGGCAGCTTCCTGCACCCAATCCTGTCGCCCTGCCTGCCTTGCAGATTTGAAATCGACGACTCTTCCCCCAGCATGTCTGGTTGCTGTGGGGAGGACTGCTCCTATGAGATCCTGAGCCGGAGGACCAAGTTTGGAGACAGTCAGCACTCGCATGCGGGAGGGCACTGTGGTGGCTGCTGCCACTGAACCCCCAAACCAGGACACTCTCTCCAAGGCCTGTCCTCTCCCCTGGTCTCACACCACTTGCCAGGTGCCCTCAGAGTTGTGGCCTCCTCAGCCCCGCACGTGCCAGGCTGCACCCTGAGAGCGCAGAGCCTGGGGAGGAGTGGTCCGAGCTGCCCCTCCTGTCTCCGGGAAGAGCAGAGAGGAGAGGATGCTGAGGGAAGAGCTGGCAGAAGCCGGGGCATGAAGTCATCCTTGCACAGAGGCTGCCTTCTCACTCCACTCTTGTGCCCTTGAGCATAAGACTCCCTGACTTCTCTGTAGCTAGATTCCTGACAGTCCCCACCCACCCACACACCCACACACGCTTGGACAAATGGAGTGTTTATACCCACCTTTATGAAAGTCCTGGAGACCTGGGTCGGGATCTGGCTGGTCCCCAAAGAGGAATGGACTCAGTGTAAGGTCTGGGCATAGAGAGGCTTCAGAGAGACAAGCATTGTGGACAGAATGCTCCGATGGAGACCGTGGGAAGGTCTTTTGTGCAAGGGAAGCAAGGGTGCTCTTCCTAGCTTTTATGGATCCACAGTTAGAGTGGATTCATCCCAGGGGACCAGCCAACTCTGGGAGGAAGGCTGCCTCCCTCTCCATCGCTGTGAGAGAGGCTGAGAGGACCAGGAGCAAAGTATCGAATGGAGCCCGCCATGGGGACAATTGGTTGTTTGGGCTTTTGGACTTTGCTGCATTCTAAGCAGACCTCTTGATATGGCAGTGACTGGAGTTTTTCACTCATAGAAAAAAGCCAGAGGTCCTGCCTGTTCCTGTCCCTGGCCCCTCACTGCTCTTTCTCCCTCTGCCTCTCACCCCCACCCAAGATACCTCTATTCGTACTCTCAAGGGCGGAATAACATCAGGGAGCCCATCGTCTTCCCCCAGGGGGACCCCTCCTTCCTGGCGTATTCAGTGCCATTTCCGCTCATATCTTGGTGCTGATAGCTCTCTGCAGGGGCATCCCTCCTTCCTCAGAGAGCCCCCAGCCAGCAGCAGGCCCTCTGCCTGCCCTCCCCAGCCTCACCCCTTGCTGCCTCAGTGAGGCACTAGTGCCACTGTCCTGGCTGGCAGCTCAGGCTGCAGCAGGAACGCCTAGGTGGACACGTCACCCTGTGGCAGCGGGCTGGAGCAGGGGAGAAGGCCCTCCTCTTCTCACAGGACAGGGTGCGGGGTCAGAGCTCACACTCACCCTGATCTCCAGGCCTTGTTCCCCCTCCAGGGGAAAAAAATGACCAAATTCTTATCCAGGAAAAAAACACCTAACCCCTCCCCTTAGACTTCTTGAGGCCTGTGTTAGGGAGTGTCCTAAAGTTCTAGCTTTTGAAGTTGCTGTCCTGGAAGTCGGGGTCATCCTGACCTCAGAATCTGCCCACAGCCCCCCTCTGCCCTGACTCAGGCATCTGTGCTGGGGACCTCCCCGGAGCTGTTCTCCCCCAGATCCTGCTTGTGCAGGGGCCTGTGCACAGACTCCCCCCAGGCCCAGCCCCCGCTGAGCACTCGGCTTGCTCTTGACCCTGCCAGCTGTGGCATGGGTCACTCCCTTGGAGAGGGCCCTGCAGCTTTACACTGGACTAAGCCCACCTGTGCCCTTGTCCTGCTGGCTCCCAGGGGATTTTACTCAAGGGGGAGAGTTTCCGTTGTTGGGAGGGCATTGGTGGGCGCCTTCCAAGAACCATGGAATGACAAGCATGCTTAGGAAGAGTGTTTCCTCTAATCCCTGTCTTTCATAGGACACAGAATGGTAACTATTTATTGTCTTAGATCATGGATTTCTGATACCTCCCACTCAAGGGGACCAAAAGGAACCCCCAGTGTAAACCCCACATAAGGTGAGTTCAGTATATGTTGTCTCTTCCCAGTAACAGGACACCTGGCACTGAGCCCATTGGTGCCTGGGGCACTTGGTGCCATGCCCTGCCTGTCCAGCCTTTGCCGGCCACCGCAGAAGGGCTGCTCGGGAGGTCAGGGCTGGGGCAGGCGAGGTGCTGCCTGAGTCGGCGCGTTGCTCTTGTCGCCATTGAGCCCGTTCAGTTCTCAACCATCAGTCTTTCTCCACTTCCCCAGGTCTTGGTTTTGAGAAACGTAGCAGGCCTTTACCAGGCTCTTTTGTTGTTTGTTTGGGGCACATTAAAATTTTTTGGAGATTTTTTTTCTTCTTAGTTTTATCCACTCTTGTTTCAGGTTTTTGTTGATGTCAAATGTGCACATGACATGTGTATGGTTCTGTTTAACCCTTTGTGGTTTTTTTAGAGGAAACTTTGAAGATAAACTCCTTGATATATATTTTTTCTTTAGCAACTTGTTATCACTGGAATCAAAGGGAAAAAAAACGATCTCTTTTTTGCATTGGTTGTATTTGTATGTCACAAATAAAAGATACTTTGTTCAGCTGCTGGGATAGCTCCTGATGCTGGGATGTCATGGGTAGTATGGGTTTGGGATGCCCTGGGCCCTCAGCTGGTCTCAGCGTTGGGCTTAAACCCTGGGACGCACGTAGCTGTGATGCCCCGCAGTCCTTCCTGTGGAAGAAGCTTCAGGCCTGAGAAACCTCAGTGTTGGGCAAGGAGCCAGACGTGGGAACTGAGACCAAGTGCATATGTTTGTGCCACTTCCCAGAATCCCTGGGTAGAGGTCAAAGGTCTTCTGAGGGGCACCAGCTTTGCATCCTGGAGAGAGTCCCTAGCCAGACATTGTGACATCTGACATCTGTGGCTGAACCTAAATTTGAGTGTATTTTGTGTGGGACTTAGATGAGAATGTCAGTTTCTTTTCTCCCTTTTTACTGGGTTACTCAGAATATTCTCTCTTAAAAAGATTCCAACCCCCTCTTCCCTCCACTCACAAAAGACGAAGACTCAAAGGAAGGGTAGCTCATGTCAGTCCTGACGAGGCAGGAAAGTTATGAGCTGGGGAGGCTCCGTCCAGTCCCTCGAATGTGACAGATGGAGCTATGCACCTTCTCTCCCGGGCTGGCGGGACTCCTGCCAGTTCTGTCCCAGGGTGAGCTGGGAGGAGAGGCAGGAAGTGGGCTGGGAGGTAGGGCTCGGAGGCACTTCCTGTGGTGCTCTTGTGATCATATCTGTTGGAAGATGGTGAGGGAGGCCAGGATGGAGCCCAGGAACCACCCATGTTTGCGCTTTGGCTGGGGACAGAGGAGCAGGGTTGATAGCTGCCCAGTGGGTGCCAGCATGTGGCCTCAGGCCTGTGAGCAGGGGCACACCCAGGGGATGGTTTGTGCAGCTGTCCTATCTTGGAGGCACAAAGAAAAGCAGCCTAGTCCTTGGGGAGGGAGTGCATTTCACTGGCTAATCAAACAACAGATTTCTCATGTGACAGAATTCTGCCCCCAAGTTCCTTGTTCCTTGAAGGCTGTTTTAATCCTAGGCAGGAATTCCTTCGGCCGGCCAACCCCTTGCTACAAGATAAATGGCCAGAGTTCGGAGGGATGGGGCCCTTCCTTCGCCGCTGCTGGCTGGGGTCTGTGTCTGCGCCTTCCACCTTCCTAAGTGGCTGGGCCTCTCTTTGGTCCTCCAGTGACAACCTCCATGCCGCTGCCTCCACCCCTCCCTCCAGCTGCCGCTCAAGCTTCTTCGCTCAAGTGGCATTTGCTGAAACACCATACCTTCAGCCAGCAGGTGCAGTAAGAGGCACAGTTACGGGGCGAGTGGTCAGAGCCAGAGCTGGTTTCTCCAGTGGGGGGAACCTGAGCGCCAGGTATCTGTGTGCTGGGCACAGTGGGGTGCTTACTTGTATTAATCCTTACACCAATGCTGTTTCATCACAGTGGCATTATTCTCAATTTAAAGGTAAATTCAGAGTCCCAGAGTGTAAATCAAAGTGCTCATGGTCCTGGTAGGAAGCAGCAGGGTCAAGATTTAACCCCGGTAGGTGGTATTACCCCATTTAACGGGCAACCTGAAGCTGGGGCGAGCTCAGTAAGACACAGCAGCAAGCCAAGGAGCTTGGCCTGACAGCCCCTTCCCTCCCCAAGCTGCCTCTCTTCCCCCAAAGAGGCTGGGAGACTGGGTGTCCGCTTCCTGAGGAAGAGCCATCTGCCCCTGCAGCCCCCAGCGGGTGGGAGGTCCCTCCCCACCTTGATCTTACTGGTGCTGGGGGCCAGCCCAGTGATTTACAGCCAGTCTGCAGGGCCCAGGTACACAGTGGTGCCCCGGGCAGACTGGGTTGGCATACAGGTCTTTGCGGATGTCGTCATACCTGATGGAGTTGTAGGTTGTCTTGCTGATCCTGGCACCTGTTGGTCTTGAGGCCAAGGGTTGGCCTGGAGGGACAAAGCTGGCCTGTCACTGGCCAGTAGGCCATTCTCCCCTGAGAGAGGGGTTACTTCTGTCCCATTCAGGGACCTGCCAAGAAGGATGGGGACTGGGGTTGGGAAGGGCCGTGTTGAGGAGGGGCGGCCCCGTGGGGCAGAGACTTACCCACAAAGGAGGGCTGGAAGAGGGCCTTGGGACGGGAAGCCTGTGTTGCCAGTGGTGAGGAGCTGTTTGTCAGGCAGCTCGTAGCTCTGCTCCAGAGAGGAAGAGGAGGCAGCCGTAGCCATCTCATGCTCAGAGGCCAGGGCCATGTACCCCAGCTTTTCCTAGCTGTCCTGCATGATCTCCTCGGCTGGATGGGGGAGGAAAGAGTGATGGGTTAGAGGAGAGGCGGGCTGTGCCCTGACCTCTGGGCTGCCCTGGCTCCAAAGCCTGCGGGCGAGTTAGCCCTGCCTGATCCGGTCCCTCTGAATGCCCCCGCCTGGCCAGGGAGACCAGAATCTATGGGAGCCTCTCCCCTGCTTGTGCACGCGCTGCTCCCACATTTCCTGGTTGCTGCCTGTGCGGAAGTGGATGAGATGAACCTGTAAACTTGTATTGGGGCTGTAGGAATCCCTGCTTTGAGATCTTAATTATGTGAATTTGAATTTGCTATGGGCTGGCAGGGAAGGGCTGTCCCTCCTGGGGCTGAGGTGAGACCACACTGTACTGTGCTCAATGTAGGCCACCCCAAGGTTGGAGGGAGGAGGCCCTGAAGGAATGGGACCAGGCTGAGAAGAAGGGCCTGGAGCCTCTGGTGGAATGGGAGCCAAGGTGAAGGAGCAGAACTGGAGTGGGCTGCAGCTGCCCTGGGGGCTTGGGCCCTGGTCCCTCTGCCCCCGTGGACTGTTAGCCCCAGGAACCCGGAAGAAGGACTGTGCCAAGGTGTGGTCCTGCCCTGGCACAGGATGGCACTGTTGCGGGGAGTGCCCCCATCCACCCCACCCCTCACCAATGGTGATGAAGAGGTAGCCGAGCTCAGTGAGGATCTTCGCGAGGTTGTCAGTGGGGTTCCGGCCCCCCAGGTCCAGGTGCAGGGTGGTGAGGGCAGCACATAACCCTCAGGTGGGCACATCGTGAGTGCTGCCATCCCCGGTCCAGTGTGATGCCTGGGGAATGGCTTCCACAGGGGCTTCACGGGGCGTCAGGGAGGGGGTGTAAGGGAGGGGCCTGCACTCCTGGGAAGACTGTGTCCCGAATGTTGGATACAGGGAGTGGAGAGGGGTGTGGGGATCCAAGGATGGGGCTCTCAGGTGCAGGGCCTCCAGAGCAGTGAGCAGGAATGGGGAGCTCACCCTCAGGCTTGGAATTGAGAGTCTTAGCTGGGGAACTGAAAGACAGAGGGGCCTGGATGTGGGGTCACAGCAGGGTTGGGGTAAGACTGGGGCACAGCCTGAGGCACACAGCAGCAGCACAGGCTTGGATGGCCACCTACATGGGAGCAAAGGTGAGGGTCTTGAACATGACGGGTCGTCCTCTTGCTCTGCGCCTGAGGGTTGGCTGGGGCCTTGATGAGCAGTGCCTGTGCCCCTCCCAGGCCACGCACAGCGTGTTGTAGAAACTGGTGGCAGAGCCTCTATGTGTCCTCCCAGCTGCTGCTGATGCCATGCTCCATGGGGTACTTGAGTGTCAGGATGCCACGTTTACTGGGTGCATTCTCACCCATATGAGTTCTGACTCATGCCCACCGTGGTGCCCCCAGGGGAGGTGGGAGGCCTTGGGTGTGCTTGGGAGGTGGTCCAGCCTAGCAGCCTGCCTCTCTGTGGGTCTCAGTTTACCCATCTGTACCATTGGAGCTGTTTGGGGCAGGGTGTGGGTGGACCCGCCTTCCCATGCGAAGCTGGCCTGTGCCAAACCCGAGTTGTGGTCACACATGAGCGAGGTGATCTAGTTCTCGTCACACATGGCCACTTGCTGTGGGCTGCAGGCCGGAAGGGGTTCACCACCACCTGGTTATGATGGAGGGTACCCCCCGGCCCACAGCCTCACTGTGCCATGGCAGCCCACCTTTCCTGTGGGCTGCAGGACCCCTGAGGCAGAGCCAGGCAGCTGTGTTGCATTGGGGAGAGCAGCATCCCTGCGTCCTGACCCCTGCCTCCTCCCTCCCCCATGTCGCTCCACCTGACTGCTGCTTCAGGGCCCACTCCCTGGACATCTGGAGCCTGGGGACAGCTGTACATACTCCAGGAAGAGCACAGGACCCTACCTCATACCTGTCCCACCTCTACCCCGGGGCCTCCTCGTTCCTTGTCAGGGACATCCCAGATCAGTGCTGGCTGTTTCCCAAACTTTTCTTCCAGGGAGGCCGCCCCTCCTGCCCCCTTCTCTTGCTGGACTTTGCAGAAATGCCCCCATTTTGCAGATGAGGAAGCTAAGGCCCAGGTAGGGAAAGTGAGGTAAACGAGCAATTCAGTTTTGGGCCTGTAGCCACCTCTCTACCTCTCGCTACCCCTTTTTGAACCCTCCTTCTTTGGACACTGGGCCCTTCAACCCTTGCCCTGGCCGGCCCCAAGGCTCAGTGCCTGGCACCTACTTGACATGCCAGGAGGAGAATCTAGGCCAGCTGGGGAAACTAGAGACCCCTAGCTCAGGTTTGTACCAGCTCTGTGTCAGATGCGCCGGGAGGTGGCAAATTCCAGAAGGTTAGGGGGGAGGGCTGCTGAGGGATTTCTACCTGCTGGGCCCACAGAGCTGGGGTTCAGCCCCCCTTCCTGATTCATAAGCTCCATATTTGGACAGAGCAGTTACTGGGCTGGAGCCTTAAATGCACAGGGGGCCAGGCCTGGGGTGGGGGCACCCTGTGTGGCCAGTGGGTCTGGGGGCCAGCTCTGGGGGCACCTGGGATCTTCCTGGTCCATATATGACCATCAGGACCTGGGGGCCTGGATTGTGAAACTGGTCTCAGGAGTAAGGACCAGCTCCCCTACCATCCCCGAGGCTTAGGATCTGCTCCTACTGCCCCACTTAGGGAAGAGGGAGTGATGGGACCGCTTGGGCCTTTGGGTCAGAGCCAGGACTCAGGCTGGGACCTTTAGGCCTTCCCCCGATGCAGGGAAAGACTCCCAGCAATTTGAATGTGGTGGGCAGTCCTGGGGTGGGAGAGTGAGCTCCCCATCTTTGCACCAAAGTTTGCCAGGGTGTTAGAGGAGATCCCTGCGGTGTGGAAGGCGGTCCAAGGAGCCTGTTACTCATGGGCAGACCTCCCTCATTGGACCAGCGAACCCCCCTCTTCTTGCTTATTCCAATGCAGTAAGAAGTGCCCAATGTTCAATCTTGGAAAATGCAGGAAAAAAAGACCAAAAATTTTCCCTCCACCATCTAGACAACACCACTGTTCACAATTTGTGCGTCCTCCCAAACTTATCTATGCACATATATCTATTTCTTTAGATATTTTTTCTCTGCTTTAGGAAAATAAGATCATACCACACATTGTTTCCCTTGCTTTTTTTGCTTGTCTGTTTTAAAATTTTGTTAACGGAAGTGTAACAGGCATACACAAATGTGCACAAGTCATGAATGTCCAGCCACTTGTGATGGAATTATCACAAAAGGACCATATTTATGTAGTCAGCAACCAGAAACCCCGGCATGCCTCTTTCAGTCCCTATGCCCACCCTCTCCCGCCAGGATCCCCACTACCTGACACCCCCTCCACCCATGGCTTAGTCCTGCTTGCTGCCCTTTATATAAATAGGATCACACAGTGTGCCCTTCTCTGTCTGGCCTTTCTACTTGACACTATGTGCGTGGGCTGTAGTTGGCTTCTTTCACTGCTGTGTAGTGTTTGGTTGTATAAAAGACCACAAGGTTCTCTCTCATTGAAGGTCTGTCCCTGCCTTTTGGGAGGGGTGGGCTGCTGGGGTGTAGGGGAAGAGCAGAGACGTTAGAATTAATCCAACAAACCAAGGTGCAAACCCTGCCCTGGCAATTGTAGACTCAGCCGTAGTATTTAACCTCTGCCATCCTCTCCTCTCTGATGGGGGTTCTGAGAAGCCATGTCACAGGGGCTGTGAGGAAGGCCCTGGAACAGAGCACCTATGTGCCTGCTCTACAACGTTCACTTCTTTTCCTCCAGCCACTGGTGAAGGAGATGAATATGCAGTTCCCTAGGGAGTAACACAGGGAACCACAGGAAGGCCCATCCCTTCTTCAAGTATCTCTGGGCCTCTTGTCTGGCTGTGCTCTGATCTGGGCATTAGTTACTACTTTGTCCATAGGACAGAGGCTTGACAAAGTCCAGTCAGACAGCAGGGAGGTCCTTGCCCCTTCCTTCTCCCAGGACAGGCAGCTGAGGCCTGGGCCACCCAGCCCTGTGTCCCTAGGCTGTGCCCCTTGGGATGGGGTGGGGGCAGGGGGCGGGTTGGAATTTAGAAGCATGTGCCCTGGGCCGTTTGCCAGAGCCCAGGGTAAGGTGAGGGCAGGGAGCCTGGTAGCGGAGGGGTGGTGGTGCTGGGGGCTGGGCTGAGACTGGTGAACATTAGCAATATCCACAAGTGGGGGAGGAGTGAAGAAGAGTCCTGCATAGCTGGCCTGGGAGCCCATTCCTTAGAGGAAGCTCAGGCACAGCCCACCCTTTGGCACACTCTGGGTCCATTGCCACCTTTCTGCGAACCTCCCCTCCCCGCCTCCATGGGGCTGAGTTTTCTCCTTTAAAGATCCCATTTTCCCAGTTTCTTGCCACTCTGCCTCACCCCCACCCCCTGCGGCAGCCTTTGATGCTATTGACCACAGTATCAAAACTGGAACTTCTGGAAACTCCCTCCCCACAGCAGCTTGTGTGATGGTTAAAAGCATGGGGTTTAGAACACATAGACCTGCCCTGGAATCCTGCCCAGGCAGCCTTGTAGTTGCATGACCTTGAGCAGGTCACCCATGTCTCCAGGCTATTTCCTCATTTGTAAAAAATTTGAAATTATAGCATCTCACTCATGACCCTGTAGTGAGAATGGAATGAGATTATACAGGTAAGACCTGGCTCAGTGGCTGGCCCCTCACCCCCTTCCAGTTTGCCTTATACCTACTATTCAGTATCCTGCAATTCATAAATGTCTGAGTGTCTGATGTGTACCAGGCCCTTTGGAGACAGTGGTGAACCAGACACAGACTTTGCTCTTAGGTGGCCCAGTCTAGTGATGGACACTGACCTAATGGGTAGTGCTATCACAGGGGCTGCTGGGCGCAGAGGCAGCACAGGGCCTGGGGTGGCCAGTGAATGCTAACTGACCCAGCACCATCCCATTACTTCCTATTACGTCATGGCACTTTCACTAGCTTCTCATTAAGTGCTTCTTTATTGTCTGTCTCTCCCTTCTATAATGTCAGATCTGTGATAAGGGAGGCCCTTGTTCACTACAGGTCCAGAGAAGTTCCTGAAACACAGTAGGGTCTAGGAAATATTAGTTGAAAGTAAGCTGTTATCAGTCAGTGGAGGCCTGTAACTAGGAATGGGAGTGGTGAAAAAGGAAGGCTAGATAAGAGCTGAAAAAGTGTTCTAGGTAGAACATAAGATACAAAGAAGCAAAAGGCTTGGGGTGGGGTGGGGGAAAGGGGAGGACCAGTGAGCAAAGAGGAAGGTATGAAATATTTAGAGATGAGGTTGGAGAGTGACATTCAGAAATTGGGACTTGATCTAGTAAGCAGTGGGAATCACTGAAAGTTAAGTAGGTGTATGACTTGGTTAGATATACTTTTAAAAACAAGAAAGGCGGGCGGGTGGTTAGCTCAGGTGGTTAGAGCACAGGCTCATAACACCAAGGTTGCTGGTTTGATTCCCACATGGGCCAAGAAGCTGGGCCCTCCACAACTAGATTGAAGACAACTTCCTTGACTTGGAGCTGATGGGTCCTGGAAAAAAACGCTCTCCACAACTAGATTGAAACAACTATTTGATTTGGAGCTGATGGGTCCTGGAAAAACAGTTCCTCAATAAAATTTCTTTTAAAAAAAAGGGAGGGAGGAAGTACGGCTGTCACTGCGTGGAGACTGGAATTAAAGAGGGTAATAGTAAATGAAGAGAGTTCAATTACAAGGTTAGTGTCAGGCGTTTCCTTCAGAAAATAGGGAGGGCTGGCAAAGAGTGGGGAGTTGCGAAGAGAGATTTGAGTATTTACTGTATGAATGGAAGGAGGAGTCAAGAGTGCCGCCTACGTTTCTGATTTACGTGATAGGCTGACCACAGATGTCACTCACGAAGATAGTCTCTTTGGGGGCGGGGCATAGCTGAAAGGGACGCCCTTCCGTGCCCCGCCTATCGGCGGTAGGGTGGCTTCGATTGGCTGTTTCGAGGAGCGCGCCAAAACCTGACACGGGTGGGAGGGAGGAGCATTCGAGCGTCATCTCCGGGAGGCTGCCAGCAGCCCTTTCCCTGCCTCCCTGTCTCCGGAACTTCCGGCGGGGGCCGCCATTTTGACTTCCCGACCTTGGGCTCCTGCTGGCCGCTGTCTGCAGTTTACTCAGTGCGGTCATGTCTGCGCTCACGCCGATGATGCTGCGGGGCCTGACCGGCCCGGCCCGGCGGCTCCTGGTGCCGCGTGCCCAGGTCCATTCCAAACCGCCGCGGGAGCAGCTCGGAACCATGGTGAGGAGCGGGCCCGACCGTGGGCCCGCGGCGGGTTCGGGGCCGGCCGGGCCTCTGGAGGCCCTGAGAGCGCCCTGCTCCTCGCGACCCGGAGCCACAGTGCCGGTTTGGGCGTGTTGGAGGGCGCGCACGAGGGGGCAGTGCTCGGGCTACAGTCGTTCCGTGAGCGCCAGGATCTCGGGCCATAGCGTCAGCCCCAGTCCTGTCGCCTGTTTGCTACGCAGCCTCGAGCAAGCTTTTTTAGCTCTCTCTGACCCCGTTTACTCATCGGCTCTTCGGGGCTACCTGACGACTGTTAGCTACCACTATTAGGGGACGGGAGGCGAGAGGACTCCAACACGTCTTTGTAGTTCCCAGAAATGGGGGAGGGTTTAACCCTTACTGACACCTTTCACCTCTTGGGCACTTCTGCTTCAGTGGCAGAACCCGGCCTTGAATGCAGGTCTTCAGAACCCAGGTTAGCGGGCCTGGAGTTAAAGCAGAGCTGGGAGATCGCTGCGGCTGTGAAAATCATGGTGTTGATATTTGCAACTGGCATCTGTTGATTGCCTGCAGTGTGCCAAGCACTAAGCGAAGAGTGCTGTGCTGGTCTCATTCAGCCCTCCCAGAGTCTCAGAGAAGAAAGAGCCATCATTAACATGTCCTGGTTGAGAAAACTGAAATTGAGGAGCAGTGTGCTGACTTGTCAAAAGTTACGCCTTCACTGGCAAAAAAGGAATTTGAACTCAGGGTGACTCCCAAGTTTTGCTGATCTTACCTGGTATAGGGAATATGGAAATGGATATAAAAAGTCGTTTATCCCTAGCCCCAAAGGATGAGTAGCAATTCTGGAAAGGAGATGGGAAGGGAGGGTTTTTAAGGCCATGAAGGGAAGGCTCATTTTTCGAGTTATCAGCCTGTGCAAGGTTCCTGGATCCCAACACACCAGCTTTAAAAAGGTTTAAGTCCTTGTTTTTGTCACTTCACTTTATCAGCTGATGGTGGCTTTCTCCATGGATTCTCACCCAGCCTGGCCCCGCCTCCATATCTGACACTTGACCTCAAGGCCTAGAGTAGCCCTTGGATCTGCCATGGCCCTCTTCGGGAGCCTGAGTGTTGACTCCCTAAGTGGGGCTTTCGACCGCCTGAGAAGGCTGCTGGGACTACAGAAAGCCTGGGGGATTCCTTACTCTGGGACCTTCTTTCTTGTGCTCTGTGTAGGATATCGCCATTGGGCTCACCTCCTGCTTCCTGTGTATCCTTGTGCCATCGGGCTGGGTCCTGTCTCACCTGGAGAGCTACAAGAAGCGGGAGTGAAGGGGGTTGTCCTCTCTCTCACCCTGTGACCTGACCACCCCCAGCCTATCCTGATCATGTCTGCTGCATTCCTGGCCAGCCTCCCCTGGATCATGTCCATCAGTTACAGTGACCTGCAATCATGACCTCTTGATTTCTCCATTGTGACAACCTGGGACCACATAAATCGTTTATAAGGCCCTGCTCGGTGGGGCCCCTGGTAACAATAAAATCTATGTTAACATTGCTTCAGAAACTCTTGGTGGCTTTGACCTGGGCTCCTGCCTCTGTACTTGAGCTGAAGATGGTGTTGGGTGGGAGTGTGGAGAAGAGGTGGGTGTCCCTGCTGGCTGATTGTCCTGTGTGCTCAGCCATTCTCCTTGCTGCCTGGGAGTGATGATTCATTTGCATGCTTTTGTGTGTTAAAATGTTTTCTGGCTTCTTGGGAACACAAAACCTGTTGTGATTGGGCAGGCTTTCTTGCTTGTGCCCTCTAGCACTCTTGGTTGTGCCCCGCTCAAGGCCCTGCGAGTGTGTCTGTCTCCTGTTGGGGCCAGCTCTGCTGCTGGAAGCCCTTCTCTATGGGGCCAGCCTTCCCTCAGTTGGTGGGCTCCAACCATTTCTCAGGTGGTGTGCTTCCTAGTGAAGGATGGGGCACTTGACAGTGTCTTGCTTTTTTATCTCAACTCCAGGGTCCCTTTTAGCAGTATAACTATAAATGCTTATGGACTGACTGGCTTCCTTGTTCTTGCATCCTTCTCTGTCCCCTCTCCTTGGCTTGGGGAATTTGCTGCTCCTCCATGCATAGGGCCCTTCTTCAGTGATTCTTCCTGGGGGTTAGGGAGCCTCCTTAACTGGGACAATGTTTGTGAAGCGCTCCACACTGAGCTGGGATCCTGACTGCCAGTGTCTGGAAAGAACGCTCTGAACTTCTGGCCCCATCCCTGGAGGGTATCTCAGCTTAGCTCTCCTTTTCCTTCTTCGCTGAGGTGACATGGGTGATTTCTGAACAGACACAGGTTCAGTGTCCCATGAGGCTTCCAGGACTCCTGGGGCCCACGTGGTGGGCAGAGCTGCCAGGAGATCGCTGAGGGGCTTTGGGGTGTGGTTGGCTTTAAGCCCTGGGTGACAGAACACACATCTCCGCCCCTCTTCCGCAGGGCTCTTGTTTCCTGACTTACATTAACAGAAGCTGAAAGTAGACCCTGCTCTTTGTCTCATCCCTCTGGCCTTTTTGTAAGGTGTCCAAGTGATGCCTGTGGTACTTAGTGCCTGGATACTATGGCAAGTTCGCTTCTGCCCATGGCTGCTTCCCTGAGGGGTGGGGAGTCGTTTGCCTGCCCCCAGAAGGCTTGTTTCCTTTCACACAAGCCAGCCTTTGTCTCTGGGCCTGAGGAACAAGGTCTAGAATGCTGGGAAGTATGCACAGGTTAGGCTACTAGCCAGGGAAGGTAGAGGGCCCGTGTTGGATCTGAAGGGCTGACCTGAGCCAGGCTGGGTTGCTGAGCAAGGGGCATCCACCTGTCACCTGCAGGTACCTCAACAGTTCCCTTGTCTCTGGGGGGAGGGGCCTTATAGCTATCTCCTAAACAATGGGGTCACTCCTGTTCCCTGCCTCACTTTGGGAGGCTTTCCTGACACTTGCTGAGCAGAGAGGGCTCTGAGCTGCTTGGTTCTTGGTTGGCTCAGGTTGCTGTGGGCACAGATTAGACCATGGGGCTGTCCCCTAGCAAGAATGACACCAGGAGAAAAGAGCTGTTTCTATGGCAACTCCATTGCTTTGCCAAGGATTTTGATTGGGTATCCCTCATTTTTGTGCCCCTGGAATCCAAAGACACAGTGGCCCCTGTCCCAGGAGGACTACTCCAGCCCCAGAACTGCATCTCAAGCCATCTCTTGGGTTGATGGGAAGCCAGTGGTTACAGGTAGGTCCTTCAGAACGCTGGGCTGAGAAAGCCTTAAGAAGCCCAACAGCCCCTCCAGCCCTTGCTCTCCCACAACTTGCTGGGCCCTGAAGCACTTGTGGACATGGGCAGGGTCCAAACACTTGGAGGTGGATGGGAGAGTGGGAGAGTTTAGGGTGCGAGTGACCTGTCATGCTTGAACTCCATCCTCCCTTCGGTTCTCAGTGTGGCCACTAGGCCTGAAACCTGGTCACCTTTTCAGTGTCCCTCTCATCCCCAACCAAATCAGGGTCCCTGGGGCCATTCCCTGTAGATAAGAGGTTCTTTGTATTCCTCAACAGTATTTTCTGTGTCTGTCTGAGGTGTGTGTTGGATCCTGAGTCTTGAGGGGTGGATGTCTGTGCCCTGCTGTGCGCACTGGGCTGGGGGAGGCTGCAGTCATGGCAGATGCTATAAGGTCCAGAATAGTGGACTGGGAGTCAAAGGCTTGGGTTTGAGGCCTGGCCATTTATTGTATGACCTTGGGCAAGCCTTTTAGCCTCTGTGAGCCTCCGTTTTCATGATTATAAAATGAAGGTATCAGAATAATGTCCCCCCTGAAGATGTCCATGCTTTAATCCCTGGAACTTGTAAATAAGTCACCTTACCTGGCAAAGGGGACTTTGCAGATGTGATTAAAGTTAAGCATTTTGACATGGGAGATGATCCAGTGGGCCCTGTATAATCAGGAAGAGGACAGATCATGCACATCTCAGAGATGCCATCTGAGAAGGACTCCACCCACCTGGGCTGGCTTTGTAGATAGAGAAAGTGGGCCGAGAGCCAAGGAATGCAGTGGCTTCTAGAAGCTGGGAACAGACAGCCCTCAGTTTACAGCCAGCAAGTACATGGGGACCTGTCTTACAGCTGCCAACAAGCTGCCTAAGTAGGAAGCAGATTCTCCCTTAGAGCCTCCAGAAAGGAACAGCCTGCACATACCTTGATTTCAGTCCTGTGGAAGCCATACCAGACCTCTGACCTCTGAACTGCAAAATTATATATTTGTGTCGTTCGAAGCCACTAGATTTGTGGTGATCTGTTTACGGCCGCAATAAGGGGACAAATGCATCATTGTCCTGGTCCTGCGAGGCTCCCCTGGGAAGGGCTGGATCCTGAACAGATGAGGTGTTTTGAAATGTGAGGTATTTACAGGACAGTGTGAGGAGTGTGGATGGTGTGAGACTGAGAGGGGAGGCCTGTCACTTTGCTGCCTCTGCTTGCTTTCAGCCTTAGGTGGCCTGAACCCTGCCTGCAAGTATCCACCCAGCCAGCGGCCCTGAAGTACAGCCCCTGCCGTTTCATCAGTCTGGTCTCTGTGCCATCATGATTTTGGAGCCAGTGGCCCATGGACCATCATGGGTTCCTGCAGCAGCAGCTTCAGAGCTCCATTTGGGGCTCGGCATGTACCCATTCTTCCCATGTGGGCAGTTGCCCACCTCCCAGTGGGGAGGATCTTGGGAAGGATCGCTGAGCCCTCATTTTCGGCCCATCTTCGAGGGTATCTCTTGGCCGCTGACCCCTCCCCATGAGGATTGTGGCTGTCCCAGGACTCATGCCTTGCCCTTGTTGCCTGGCCCCCTCCACTGAGAGGTGGAACAGGTTGGGTGGGCCTGGAAGCCATGTGGCCCTCTAAGGCCTCTGTGCCATTCTGTAAACCCCTCTGCGGTAGGGGTTTCACAGTCCCTGGGTCCTGGTATGGGGTCTCCTCTCCTTCTACCTGACAGAATCCGATGGACATGGATGTGGGGTTGATCCAGACACATTCTGGGCCAGCAGGGCTGTGAGAAAGCATCTGTGCCATGTCAGTACTATGGAAAATAAAGTCCTGGGCCGCTGCCTGTCACCTCTGTGACTGTATCCAACAGCAGCCAAAAATCCCAGTAACAGTGCTGCCTGTTTTTGTGACAGGTCTCCGCAGCCAGGGGCAGCAGCCAGGGACTGTTTCTGGGTTGGCAAATTGGGAGGCGGAGAAAAATCTGGAGATACGCTGGTGATTCCTGACAAATGTGTAGTTTGGTTTTAGATACTTCAGGATAGACTCGAAACCCCCGAAATGGGTAAAAGTAACATTTATCATGGAATGAGGGTAAGAGAACCATTATCAACCACCAAGTAAATTGGCCTGGAAAAGAGTGGGGCAAAAGTTGAGCACTCTGGGATGGATTAAGAACCACAGCTTCTCTCTGGCCATTTCCTGCCCATTTTGCCTGATGAGATGGGGAAGGCTGGGCAGCAGGCAGGAGAAAGGAACCTCATTCTAGGCTTTTTGTACAGGGTGCGGGTCTGCTCTTCAAGTCCCAAGCCCTTGGAGGGAGGTTGACAGTTGACAGTCTAGCTATGGTCCTGCACTGGGCCACAACGGATTCCTCGCTCTCCAGAGCAGCTGTGTTCCCTGTCCTGACCTTTAGTCCCAACCCCAGCTGCCCCTGCACCCCCTCCCCCATCATATACTCCTTAGTTGAAGAAGGGGTGGGGGTAAGGGTGGAATTGTTATAGCTATTTTCAAGATTTTGAAAAGTCAAATAGAAATTGGTAATACCAGTTCTTTTCTACTGACTGAAGGAAGATCTGATTGGCAGTTACAGATTTCATTGTTAAAATCTGAAAAGGAAGGCTGGCCGAGTGGCACGGTGGGTAAGAGCTGGCTTGGGATGCCAGCGGCCCCGGTTTGGATCCCACATATGAGGGCCAGTGACAGTGCCCTCAAAAAAAAAAAAAAATCTGAAAAGGAATGAACAGTTTGGTAGGCATGGGGTCCAAATAGGGTGGACTCTTTGCTTTTTTGAGTTTGGAAGAAACCCCAAGACTCAAGGACCCAATAAATAGAAATCTGTAGTTTCTGGGACACAGATTTGACATTCGTAGCATTGCTGAGGCCACCGTGGGCTGTGTGGTGAGCCCAGGGACCAACTGCACCTGCTCCCGGACTGGACAGAGCTCATGAAAACATTCGGTCATATTGCACTCTGTTTTTCAGCTGAGCCATCCTGCCACCTGTTGGCAGCTCAACGGCAACTCAGCTCAGGCTGGGCATCGAACTGCTGTTGCTCAGAGTTCAGCTAGCATTCTTGAGCGAGCTCTTAACCAACTGAGCCACTTGGCAGGCCCCATATTGCACTCCTGTACTGTCACAAACTGAGGAATCTGACTGGCACTCAGGTGCTAAAAGACCACTGCACTGTTATGAAAAAGGCTCTCAGTGCAAAGTCATGACTTAGAGACCCAGATTGCAACCTCTCTAAATAATAGCATCTTTAGCACCCAAGGCCTTGCCACTTTTTTTTTTTTTTTTTTTTTGAGGGCAGTGTCACTGGCCCTCATATGTGGGACCCAACCGGGGCCGCTGGTTTCCCAAGCCAGCGCTTAACCACCGCGCCACTCGGCCGGCCCAAGCCTTGCCACTTTTAAACCTTTTTATTTTTAGCAATTCACAGGCAATTTTAATAGATTACACAGGAGGATCCCGTGTACCCTTCCCCCAGCTTCCCCCATTGGTAACATCTTGTGTCTTGCAAAGCTATAGTCGAGCATATACTAGGATATTCATACCCAGTTAAGATACAGAATGTTTCCATCTCCAAAAGGATCCAATCCTGTTTCCTTTTTACAATCACACCCACTTCCCTTCGGTCCCACCCCCTCAGCCCCTGGCAACCACTAATCTGTTTTCCATTGTTATCAACTGTGTTTTTAAAAAGACCGTGCATCTCTCATAACCAGAACTGTACGGTGTCCAAACTTAGGTCCCGAGACTTTGGCCTTGACCCCAAGGGAAGCATTCTCCCTGCCGGAGGCGGGGCAGCGAAGCCCGCTCAGCACCGAGGCTCGTGGAGGGGGCGGCGGGCGCAGGCTCTGATGTTAGCTCGCCTCCCTGTCTCCTCGCTGCAATCACCTGCCGTGAGTTCTGGAGCCCGCCGCAAGAATGTTGCCGCCTCTGATCTTGATTTCACCTTCCTACTTATCGCAACACAATCCGCGTTTCAAACTCCAGAGAAAAGAAAACTGAACTGGCTCCAGGAGGCCCTTAGCACCGGGAGCTTTGGGAGCCTGGGAAGATGGAGGAGCTAAGCGGGTGGAGGGTGGGCGGGGCGGCCGTCCCCTCTTTGGGCCTGGACCCCTAAGCCCGTGGCGGCCCCAGGAACGGAGAGCCCCTCAGGAGACAGCTTCCGAGGGGGATCCCGTCGATAAGGGCGTTGCCAGGAAGAGGCCACAAGGAGGGGCTCTCTTCCGGGAGGAGGGCAACGGGTAACCCGGAAGCGGTCGGCAGTGCGGCGCTGTTTAAAGATGGCGGCGGAGGAACCTCAGCAGCACAAGCAGGAGCCGCTGGGCAGCGACTCCGAAGGTACTGACCGATGGAGGGCCGTCCGGCCCGGGCTAGCGGGGCCGCTGCTGGGCCTCCGATTCCCGAGGAGGCTGAGCGCGGGGCGGGCGGGGGCGAAGCGCACGGACGACTCCCTCCGCCGCTGCCTCCCCTCCCCCTCACAATGGAAAGTGCCGCCGCCGCGACCCCCGGCCGGGCGGGCGGGCGGGGCGGGCCCAGGCCCGCGGCCCTTCCTCCTCGTGCGCTCCCGGGGCGGGGCCTGGGGCGCCCCGCCCCCCGCCTAGCCCCCTGGGCCTCGGGCTCGCGGGTGCCCGGCCCTGCCACCCCTGCCCTTGCAGCCGGGCCCGAGGCCTAGGCCGGGATGCGGCCGCCGGCCTTCTCCAGAGCAGCCTGCACCCGGGAGGGCGTCGAGTTACTCCGGGTTGCGGAGCACAAAAGACTGGTCGTCCGCTGGGGATGCTGCGGGCGGCCGGGGGGTGTGAGCGGCCGCGGGTGCGCCCTGAAAACGGCAGCCTGCGTTTCCGGTAGAGCCCCCTCTTCTGGCCTTGCAGCCCCTTTCCGCCAGCCTGGGCATTGTTTTCTGAGACTTCTGAAGAGTTGGACCTCTCAAAATGGTGCCACCTTCTCCTTTTTCACCCACGAGTTAGACCTTGGGGACTGAGGAGGTCGCTTGGGTGGGAAGGGCAGCCCCGTTGCAGGGCAGTGAAGGGGCATCCGGGATGTTCAGGCCCAAAAGGATTCACCTTAAAAGTCGTTCAGCACCGACCCCCCACCCCCCAATTCTATCAGTACACTGGAGGGACTGAGCGCTGGGAGACCCAGGCCCCCAGAAAGGGACTTGTTTGGGATCACGGAAGTTAAGAAAGAGCCAGGACCAGCATTCCTGCCTCCGTACCAGTGGCTGCTCAGAGTGGGGCCCACAGGGTGGCCCTGCCCAACTCACTGATGAGCCCTTAAAAGTGTACCTGTAAGGTACCACTTCCTCCTCATGACATTTCAATAGGGAGGAAGGCGGTGGTATTGGCCTTTTTTTTTTTTTTTTTACCAAGGAGGAAGGTTCTCAGCAGTGAAGCGTCTGAGGAGAGCCATGGTGAAGAGCTCAGCCTAGGGAATTAGGCGGACCTGGGCTTGACTAGTTGTGACTTTGGGCAGATTACTTCACCTGTCTGCATTTGTTTTTATCTGTAAAATGGGCACCATTAAGAATACCCAAGACAGGGCTGGCCGAGTGGCGCGGTGGTTAAGCGCTGGCCAGCAGCCCCGGTTCAGGTCCCACATATGAGGGCCAGTGACACTGCCCTCAAAAAACAAAAAAAAATAAAAGAATACCCAAGACAGCAGGAGGAAGAAGGGTGTGGTCAAGTAAAGTGCAGGCTCACAGGAAGCTCTCATCCAGCCCAGGACTCTACCTCCTCATCTTACTTTCCCCAGGAGACCGCGCCTGGCCCCGGAGCATTCCCAGACTGCTGGGAAGTGATGTTAGAAAGCTGAGGGAGGCGGTGTTAGAGCTGCAGGAGCACACCTTGGGGGTGATCACCTTTGCCCCCTCATTTTAAAGATGAGGAAAGTAAGGCCTGAGAGGGAAAGGACTTTGCCAAGATCACACAGTTGGGTTGGAGCAGGGTATGAGCCGCATGCTTCTAAGCAGATTCTAAGCCTGCTCTCCTGGCTGCTCTTGTCCTCAGTCTGGCTACCTGGAGTGGAGATAGCCAGGGCCCACTGTAATCCTTGGCCTCTTCCTTCTTCCAGGTGTTAACTGTCTGGCCTATGATGAGGCCATCATGGCTCAGCAGGACCGTATTCAGCAAGAGGTGAGCGATCATTGGCCCTCTTGTGGGGACATATAAGCTGGGTCTGAGGCTTGTTGTTTATCTCTATTTTGGAAGTGTCTCCCTCCAAGCTGTGCTAGATACTGTATGCCTTGTGGGGAAGGGGGTCACCGTGCCACTGGGTGACTGGCCCAGCACCCCTGGTTTAGGTGTTCTGGCTATTAGGTGCGAGTCACTGTATCCACCTGCCAGAGCGTGATGGCTTTCCTGCCTTCTGCAGATTGCTGTGCAGAACCCTCTGGTCTCGGAGCGGCTGGAGCTCTCAGTCCTGTACAAGGAGTATGCTGAGGATGACAACATCTATCAACAGAAGATCAAGGTGGGAGCCTGGCTGAGGGGGCAGGAGCAGGAGCGCGCCCGCTTCAGACCTGCTCCTTGCCAGGCCTGGCCTCCTGAAGGGTAGGGTGTTGGGGAGCCCTCTGGTTGCTGGTTCTTAAGTGTGCAGACTCTGGAATCAAAAGACCTCGGTTCAAATCTTGACTGTGCCACACAGTAGCTTTATCTTTGGCAGATCCTCTGAGTTGTAGGATTCTTATCTATAGAATCGGGATGATGAAAGCATGGGTCTGTGGTTGTTGAGGGTGGTGGTGAGGTTGAGAGAGAGATGATGCTTGTGGAACCTGGTGCGGACTTGGGGGAGCTCACACCTTGGGGGTGATCACCTCTGTGCTCAGTGGGGCTGAATGGGATGGGGTTGTGTGGGGTCGGAGGGTTGTGGTAGGGCGTGTCCCGCAGCCTGCCTCTGGGGTCTTTGTGGAGAAGCAGGCAGCAGTGGGGAAAGGGGCCTACAGACCTTTGAGCCACGTCCTGCTGCATCATTTACAAACAGGTAAGTCCCTTATCCACTCACTGTCTTCTCTGTGAGCTGGGAGATTGAAATGTGACTGGATATGTGTAAACAATAGAGCCATTGGCACAGCCAGGGGTTTTAGTAAATGTTACTCCTCCTTTCTTCCCCTAAAGAGCAGAGATGCTTAGAACCTTCTGTCTGAAAGGAGGGACCTTTGGGAACTATCCATGTCTGATCAGGCAGGTAACCCAGGTGATTGAAGGTGGTCAGGTGGTAAACAGCGGGCACCACAGCTCTGTCTCAGCCAGCAGCAGGAGTGGAAGCCCCCAGGGCAAATGGGAGTGTCCATGCCTATTACCTATTATTACCAAATCTGTTTTTCCAAGACAAGCCAGAAATTATTTTTTTTAATTTTTAGTTTTATTTTTAAAAACTTTTTTTTTTTTTAACTTTATTAGAAAACTATCAGCTCCAAGTCCAGGACCTATCAGCTCCAAGTCAAGTCGTTGTTTTCAGTCTAGTTGTGGAGGGCACAGCTCACTGGCCCATGTGGGAATCAAACCGGCAACCTTAGTGTTATAAGACCATGCTCTAACCACCTGAGCCAACCGGCTACCCCCAGAAATTATTTTGATATGAAATCTCCAGACTCCTAACAGTTGGCATCTAGTTCAAATTGGAAATGTGTGGATCAAACAACATACCTGTAGGCCAGATCCAAGTATGTGTGGCTTGTGGTCTACTCTGACCCTTTGCTCAGGGTGTTTATGATTTACCCAAGAGGCCTGTGGAGAGATGAAGGCATTGGCTCTGGAGCCTGACAGCCCTGGGTTTGAGTCATGGCTTCACTACTTCCAGCTGTGTGATCTCGGGCAACACACTGAGCTTCTTGGAGCCTGTGATCGCTCATCTCTGGGTGGAGAAGTCTCTGCCTTACAGGACGAGTGTGGGGCATGAAGGAGATGGCAGTGGTCAGGTGCTGCCGAGTCCATTGTGCAGTGTTTAGCCAGGGCTTAGGAAGTTGTGGGTCTCCCTCTTCCCCATGTGCTGGGTTAGCGGAGTAGGGCCCCCATTTCAAGGCCTACCTGTCACATTTAGGCCACCCTGGCAAAATTGACAGGACGGGCCTCTCACATTCTTTCTATTGAGTCATTCTGTCTATGCAGGAGGTCCGACACCCCCACTCTGCTGTGCCTGCGCCCCCTTGGCTCCTGGGGAGGACCCTAAGCCTAGATGGCAGAGCCTAGGCAGAGCTGGATGACTGTGAAATGGGTCCCTTTAAAGATTAATAGGATAATGGACACTAGCCCTCAGCAGAGGGCCTGGCAGAGAAAGTGCTCAGAAGGATTCTAGTAGCTGTTCTGGTAACTTGAGTGATTTGGGCTCTTTGTGTGTGTGCGAGCTGTTGATTTAACAGTTCGGAGCACATACTGTGGGCCAGGTGCTGTTTGGGTACTGGTGGTAGAGTGATGACCCCATGACGAACTCTTGCCCTCATGAAGCTTACAGATCCTAGTGGACAGACAGTAAGCCAGGGGTAACTAAAATGTCTGTGTCAAGTGCGAGGGGCTCTGAGAAAAGTGAAGCAGGACAAGGAGATGGGGAGTTTGCAGTTCTAAGTATGGGGCTCTGCGAAGGGCTTGCTGAGCAGGTGGTGTTTGAGTGATGGACAGGCAAAGGCGTGGGAGCGGGTGTGGCCGCTCCAGGAGAGCAGTGCAGCTGAGGTCCAGGCAGGGTGCACCGGGGCCTCACGGAGCCATGTGGAGGCCGGTGTGACTGGGAGATGTGGGGCTTGTGGCCAGAAAGAGGACTTGGAGGGAGACGAGAAGTGTCAACAGGTTTCTCGGGTTGCTCTGGGGTAAGAACAAATTGAACAGAGGCCGGGAGACCTGAGTGGAAGCTTGGCAATGAAAACAGCAGGAGGCCGGAGTGGCTGGGACCTGGGAGGGAGACTTAAGTAGTGAGTCACAAGTGCTTGATACGGGATGTACTAGAAGATGGAGCCAAAAGGGTCTGCACTGGACTGGTTGTGGTGTGAGGGAGAATGACTGATGTTTTGGCTTAAACAGCTGAGAGGTGGACTTGCAGTTGACTGAGAGAAGGCTGAGGGCAGGTGCGTGGGGGTCAGGAACCACTGTGTCAGGCAGTGGGGACATGTGGGCGAGGCAGTGGGATGTGTGAGTTGAAATTGGAGTTCAGGGCTGAGCTAGGGTAGGCAAAGAGTTACATTTAAGGCCATTTAAATTCTAAGACTGACGATATCAAGAGTGAGTATAGTTAACAAGTGGAAGCTCTCCCAAGCCATCCACGTGACAGTCACTGTGGCTGGACCTGTGTCATGACCGTCTTCTGGCAGGTGACACTCTGTCTTGAGGAAGGGTGCTGTGTGATTTGATGTTGGCTCTGACCACAGGTTAGAGAGATGAAGAATGGCAGTAAGGTAGGATGGGGACAAGGAGAAGATGGGGTCCACAAGCCATATGGAGGTGGCATCTTGGGGTGGGTGGCTTTGAAGGATGGTGGTGTCACAGGGCAGGTGGCATCACCACGCCTAGATACTGCTGAGGGGCCAGTATGGGGAGGAACAGGTTTGATCCTTGGACTTAAGAGGGCATCCATGACCTTGACTAGAGGAAAAGCCTGCTTAGATTCCGTTCACAGGAGAAGAGAAATGGAAACAGTGAACACAGACAATTTCATGAACAAAGGAGAGCAGAGAAATTGGGTGGTAACTGGAAAGGAATTCATGTGAAACAAAGGATTTTTTTCTTTTTTTTTTTTTTTTTCGAGGGCAGTGTCACTGGCCCTCATAAGTGGGACCCGAACCGGGGCCGCTGGCTTCCCAAGCCAGTGCTCAATCACCGCACTACTGGGCTGGCCCGACAAAGGATTTTTTTTTTTAAGCGAGAAAGAGCCTTATGTTTATATGCTGATGGGTCTAAACCAGTAGGGAGAGTAAAAGTGACAATGCAGGAAGAGGGGAAGACTTCATGGAACAATGTCCTTGAGCCCAAGGGAGGGGGCTGCCTCTGGCAGCAGCCTCAGACCCTCGGGGGTCAGGAGAAAAGGCTGAGGGGTTCCCCGGTGAAAATCTTTATTTGGAAAGGAATCCAGGCCATCGGGGAGATGGGTAGGGTTAAAGAGAAGTAGACGTCGGGGAGAAGGGGCGGGTGCCAGGCCAGGCAGCATAATGGCCCGCTCGTGTGGGTGGGTTCAACAGAAGGAATTCCATGGAGTTTGGGAGAAAACCAGAAAAGACTACACAGAATGGTACCTGTGAGAAGGCAGGCACCTCTGAGCAGGAGGCTGTCCCCTGCTCTGGGTTGCTGCATGCAGCCCACCCCACTTCCAGCCTTGACCTGGCCTCTCAGGGTTAGAAGACTGCTCACTGGAAAAGCTGCATTGGTCAAGGACTGACTCACTTGCCCTTTTTTTTTTTTTTTTTTTTTTAATTTATTTATTTTAGAGGGCAGTGTCACTGGCCCTCATATGTGGGATCCGAACCGGGGCCGCTGTCATCCCAAGCCAGCTCCCAACCACCGCGCCACTCGGCCAGCCCTCACTTGCCCTTTTTTATGAGTAGACAGCCCCGGAGGGCCAGGCACTGTATGGGTACCGGAGATGGAGCATGGGTGGCCAGGGGCTGGTGACTACTTTGGTGACCTGTGAAGCCAGTGCGTCTATCACTCAGCTTCCTGCAGCTTTCGAGGCGCTGGGCAGTGGCCACTAAGTGACTCCCATCAGCAGAATCAGCAGCCAAGGAAGGCAGGTGGCTGCCCGGAACTCAGTTGCCACTGCTGTGGTGTGGCCTTTGTGTGTGTGCGTGAGGGGGAGGGGGCTCCTTGGCCTGCCCTGGTTTTGGCCTGATGTTGATGGGCATGGGGTGGGGCGGGGGCTGCCTCTCTGCAGGACCTCCACAAAAAGTACTCGTACATCCGCAAGACCAGGCCCGATGGGAACTGCTTTTATCGAGCCTTTGGCTTCTCCCACTTGGAGGCACTGCTGGAAGACAGCAAGGAGTTGCAGAGGTGAGGAGGGTGAGCGCTTAGGCACTGTAGGAGTTGAATCACGGCCCCATGAAGGGCTTGTGGGGCTCCCTTTTACCCCAGCTGGGTTCCTGCTGGGGGCTTCCCTTCTGAACTAGGGGTAAGGGCCAGCCTTGTGTGAGGCTGGCCAGTGCTGGCCTGTCACCACCCCGGGCTGGCCTCTCTGGGCGCTTGCTCTGCTGGCTGACGAGCCCATGCCTGCCTCCCTTTCCCTCCCACCGCCAGGTTCAAGGCTGTGTCTGCCAAGAGCAAAGAGGACTTGGTGTCTCAGGGCTTTACCGAGTTCACAATTGAGGATTTCCATAACACGGTGAGCCCAGCCGTCCCTGTCACCCACTGGGCCAGGCAGAGGGTGGGTGGCCTGGCATGGCAAGGCTGGCCCATCGCCTCCCTCATCTTGCCCTCTGTCCCTGCTGGTGGCAGTTCATGGACCTGATCGAGCAGGTGGAGAAGCAGACCTCAGTAGCCGACCTGCTGGCCTCCTTCAATGACCAGAGCACCTCGGATTACCTGGTGGTCTACCTGCGGCTGCTCACCTCCGGCTACTTGCAGCGGGAGAGCAAGTTCTTCGAGCACTTCATCGAGGGTGGGCGGACCGTCAAGGAGTTCTGCCAGCAGGTACCGCCCCGCCCCACTCCTCAGACTTGGGGCCCTCCCTTTTCTCTCCCCTGGGGGGAGCACCAGAGCTGGGGGGACCCAGGCCCTGACCTGTACCTGTGCCGCAGGAGGTGGAGCCCATGTGCAAGGAGAGCGACCATATCCACATCATCGCGCTGGCCCAGGCCCTCAGCGTCTCCATCCAGGTGGAGTACATGGACCGCGGCGAGGGCGGCACCACCAACCCGCACGTCTTCCCCGAGGGCTCCGAGCCCAAGGTCTACCTTCTCTACCGGCCTGGACACTACGACATCCTCTACAAATAGGGCTGGCCCTGCCCGCCGCTGCCCTGCTGCCTCCCCTCTGCCAGGCTAGACATGTACAGAGGTTTTTGTGTGGTTGTAAATGGTCATATTTCATTCCCCCTTCCCTGTCACACAACCTTCCATGTTTTATTAAAGGGGATGCTGGTGGTGAGCCACGTGTGCGTGTCCCTGCTCTGCTGCTGCCCACCTGGCTGCTGTGTGTCTGGCTGTGCCCCTTCCCCCCAGGTGGGTTCCTTTCGGCCTTCCGCCTGTCCCCCCGCAAGCTCCCTACCAGCAGCAGTTTTGAGGGACCAGGCCTCTTGGGTCCCATTCCTGGTTACTGGGTTCTGCTTCCTTCACGGCTCCCCCCTTCCCTCCTTAGTGGATCCAGAGGCTTCCATGGAAATTTGGGGGTTTGCCCAGGGATGCAGGACCATCAAGGCTTCAAGCTGCTCCCTCACAGACCCCGCCTCCACCCTGCTTTCATGGCCAGGGCCCCAGATCCCAGCTGCCTGCCCTCCATCAAGCATCTGCACGGTCTTGGAGTCCTGGGTAGAGAGGGCCAACATGATGGTGGGGCCTGGCTCAGGGCAGGGAGAGGAGCTAGGACACCCCCAGTGCATCCCAGGTGGCTCCAGTCTGGTGGAGGAGGGGCAGCCTGTGCTTGGTCTTGTTCCCAGGTCTAGGCAGGGCTTGCCAGGCCGCCATCCCCCTGCCCACCCCAGGACCCCTGCCTGTGCCTGCTTTGCACCCCCTTTGCTTGGGCCGCGGTGTCTGCATTGCCTGCCTTTTTGCCTTCACCTCCTTTCCTCTCCCACCCCAGCACATGTGGAAGCTCGGCCCCCAGGCTGTGAGCTCCTTGGGGGCAGGCCCTCAATAAATGTGAAGTGCTGCTGCCCACCTCTGCTGTCTGGCCTGTGCCTCCCTCACCCGGCTCAGCAAGAGCTCTCACCAGCCTCTGAGCCTAAGCACCTGCCCACCCCCTGGGCTGCCTCCCTCACCCCAGCCAGGGCTCAGACAGCAGGAGCTGCAACAAGGGTGGTCTTTATTAGGAGGCTCCTGGGGTAGGGGGCTGACGGAGAGTGTGGGGTGGCCAGGCCCAGGCCCAGCTGTATGCGTCGGAGACCTCAGAGCTGGGAGCGAGGTCTGGCAGGCCCGGGCGAGTCTGCGGGCAGAGCACAGCGGTCAGAGGAAGTGGTGGGCTCTGGGCCTCCCAGGCTGCCCCCATGCGTGCGGTGAGCGCCAAGGGGGAGCGGGTGTGTTAGTGGGAAGGAAGTTAGTGGACAGCCAGCCGCACAGCGGGCCAGGCCCTGCTTACCAGTCCTGGTCAGGGTGGGCGGCGGGGTGCCTTCAGGCTGGAAGGCAGAGGACATTGAGAACCAGCACGGGGTGGGTGGGGAGGGGCAGGGGCTGGCCGGAGTGCTGGCACCACAGCAGGTACGTACCCAGGGGGAAGTAGTGGGGGAGCCGGTCCAGGTAGATGGTTTCGTCCTTCTCCAGAAACACACAGATGATCAGCCGGTCCACCTGCACCAGGGCCTGCTCAGTGTGGGCGGGGGCCACCCTCTCCTGGGTGGGTCCCAGGCCTTATCACCGCCCCTGGTCCTGCAGGGTCGCAGCCTTGGCCTTGGGACCCCCCCCAGACCCTGAGCTTAGAGCTAGGCTACATCCTTTCCGGAAGGGGTTCGTGGTGCGTGCAGAAGAGGTAATGCGCGAGGGGAGGGGGGAACGCAGGCAGAGCTGGCGCCCTTGCTCTAAGCGATGACGGGTGGACCCCACCCTGTCCAGTCCCCTCGACCGCGCACAGGTCTCACCTTGTCCTTGTGCTGCTCCAGCCACTCGCGCAGCGCGCTCAGCACGACTTCGGCCGCCGCCTCGCTGGGGTAGCCTGGGGCCCCGCGAGAATGAGTCCGGGCTCTGCCCGCCCCTCGCGGCTCCGCGAGCCGCCCCGCTCCCCCGCCCCGGCCCCTCCGCGTGCCTGACCCCACTCACCAAACACACCGGTGGAGATGCAGGGGAACGCCTGGACGGGGGGGAGGGGAGGGGCACAGTCACTTTTCGCCGCCCCCCCCCGCCCCCGGCTTCCGGCCTCTCCCGCCCCGCCCCGCCCCCGGCGCCCTCACCGCGGAGCGGAGCCGGTGTTCCAGCAACAGGTCGAGGCTACTCAGGTAGCAGCTGCGGAGCTCGGTAGCCTGGCTGGCGCTGGGCTCTCCGTGGGCAATGGGACCCACCGTATGGATGACATCTGCGGGAGACGACAGTCAGGCCGGCCGGAGTCTCCCTGCGGTCCTCGGCTCTCCCCCTGCCGGCCTGAGCCCTGGAGGGGGCAGGAAACGGGCCTTCTACCCCCCAAGTTCCGAGACTCCCCAGGGGAGGATCCCACCCATGGGGGTACACAGGTGTGCCCTGAGTCCAAATCCACACCTCGCTAGACACGGCAGGCCCGCGCTGTGCCACTCCCCGCATCTGTGAGCTACCGGTGTAAGTCCTTGCCCCTTCCCAGCCTCCGTGCATCCCCCCTTCACGTGTTTCCTGGGGTGTAAGAGGAGGGTCCCCATCATGGCACTTACAGCTAAGAGTGCCCCTGAAAAGGCCTCCAGTAATTCTGTGGGGGCCGCATCATTAACATCCCCAAATGACACAAAGCGCACGGGCTGCGCCCCACCGGGACGGGGAGTGTCGGCACTCACACTTGGCCGGCAGCCGATAGCCGCCAGTGATCTTGGCCTTGCCGGTCTCGCAGCTCTGCAGAGTCCGGCACTCGTCGGTGAGCAGGGACCCGGCGGCCCGGTGAATGCAGCCGTCCACTGCAGGGAAGGGACAGTGAGCCATGGGCTCCCCGCGTCCCGCCCGCGCCCATATTAGAGAGAAGGCCGATGCCCACAACTGCATGGTCCCAGTCCCCTCGGCTGTGTGGGACTCACCCGGCCCCGCGCCTTTCTCCCGCGGCCTCCAGCCGCTCGCGTCACCGCCTCCCAACACTGGGGACGCCTGTCCCCTCCAGGCTCAGAGAGGGGCAGCAGCGGACCGACCGGGAGAGACGCGGGGCGGCCGGCAGGGGGCGCGCCCAGCCCGCCCTGCTCTTTGCTGGCTGCGCAGCTGGGGCATTGCAGGGCAGGGGCCTCCCGGACGCGAAAGTCTCTAGGAGGCGGGAACAGCCTCCAGCGCTTGGCCTGGGGAGTTTCGTCCTCGGGGCTCCGCCCGGTTAAGCCAGCCGACCCACGCACCCGATCCCAAGGCCGACCTCTCCAGGCGAGGCCCCTGGTGGCCGCGCAAGCTCTAAGATCTACTTTTACAGATGAGGAAACTGAGGCCACTTAGTTACAAGTGGCAAATCGGTTGGGCCTTGAGTCTAGTCTTCCAGCCTCTTCCCTGCGCCAAGGAGGGGAGGTGGGCGGGCGGCTCCGCACAGGAGTCTCCGGTCTCCTTAATGAGCCGCCTCATTAGTGCATCTGGCTTAATTGGTGCTGGGCCTGGGCATGTTGATTCGAAGGCTGCTCCGGGACCTTGCCAGGGACCCTGGGGGCCTGAGCCCAGGTAAACAACTTGGGCGCTGTGGGAGGCGTGGAGAGATGCTCCTGCAGCATCATCTTGCCCTGGTGCCAAGGCCTGAGAGGGCCCTGCTAGAGAGGCGGGGCGGGGCCTCAGGCAGGCCTGGGTCAAGTCCCAACTCGTCCCTCATTGCCTGTGATAATAGGGCACGTTGGCAAGTCCTTTCCCTTCTCTGTGTCCACTACCTCATCTGGAAAATAGGGACAGTGACCCATCCTCAGGGGTGGAGTTGGTATGCTGGCCAGGAGAACATGACACACCCCTGGTAGCTCCCCAGCTCCCACTGCACCCCAGGCCTGTGCCAGGAGCTCCATGGGCACCAGCTGCTGGGCAGCAAAAAAGGACCACCATTTCCCCATTTTACAGATGTGCAAATTGAGGCCCTTCTTCCTCCATCACAGCCCCATCCCCAACATCTTGGCAGAGGTCCAGGGACACCAGCTGGACTCTCCTGTTTTCTTTTGTACCCTGTGGGGCCCAATTAAACCTAATTTTGTGACTTCACTCGCAGCTGGCACCAGGCGATTTCCCAGTGTCCCATGGTTGGGGTGTAGGGGGTAGAGGAGCTGGGGAAACCCTGCTAGGGGCTCTAGGACTGGGTCCCTGTCCCCTCCTCTCCACTGCAGGGAAAGGGCACCTGTAGCCCATGGGGGCGGGGAGAATGTCCAGGTGCTGCACAGTGGGTATGTGGCCTGGAGTGTGCCATGTCCACGTGCAGTGTGTCTGCTCTGGGTGGGGGTGCCAGGTGACCACTCAGCATGGTGTGCAACAGCCGGGGGTGTGGAGCTGGGCAGTCTGGGTTCAAACCCCAGCCCCTCAAGTGACAGATGTGTGGCTCAGGGCACATCATATATCTCTCTGGACCTCAATTGCCCCATCTGTAAAATGGGATAAGAGTAGACAGCCATGTCATAGGGCTATTGGAAGAATTAGGTGAGTTCATTCCTGTAAGGTGCTTACACCGTGCCCGGCATGAGTGAAGGCCATGTGCGTGTTGGCTATTATTTTATTAGGAGAGTGTGATAGTCTGGGCATGTGCCCGGTGCGTGTACACCTGAACATATGATGAGAGGTGGGTGCTCAGGGTGTTCAGGGCCTATGGGGATGAGCACAGGGATGTGTCTGAGCCAGCTCTCCTGGGGGCCTCCCAGCCCTGTCCCAGGGGTGTCAGCCACTTGGCACTCTGCTGCCGACCATATCCTCAGCTGTCTGCCCTGCGGGTGGCCTTGGCTCACTGCGGGCGGGGAGGGGGGATGCGGAAGTGGAGTTCACTGAGATTTGTGTTTCAGGGAGTTAATATTTCCTGCAGAAGTGGATAGGCCTGTAGCCAGGCCTTTGGGGCTGACGTGGGGGCATGAAGTGGGAGTAGGAGGGAGGAACTGGAGCTAGCAGAGGCTTCGGCTGGAGCCCTCCAGCAGCGTCACAGTTCCCCCAAAGCAGAGATGAGGGACGGGCCCTGGGCACCACCCCTGGGCCACTGCACAGACTGGCCTGGCAGGCAGGGGCTCAGCAGCCTGGCGCCCCCTGCCTGCCTCCTCCTTGTCCACACCTTGGTGTTCTCCCACCTCTGAGTGCTAAGGGGACCCCCCCCCAGCCCTGATGCTTTAGCCAGAGGCCCAAGGGGCCGCCCCTCCTGTTTCCTCACATAGCCAGACCAGCAGCAACCCTGGCTCTGACTCCAGGCTTTGTCCTGGACTCATTGTTAAGCTCAGCTAAGCCTTGGAGCCTACAAGGAGGAGGCTTCCTGGGACTCCACCAAGAAAGGGGTGCGTCCCGTCCCCACCTGACCCTGGGCTGCCTGGTGGAAGGGTGGTGTCCCCAGTTCATACCAGTTGACCCTCAGTTCCCTCCCTGGAGCCCTTGGCCACATCTTAACAAACTTCAAACCTCCGACTTAACCCCCACCCGACCCCGACCAGCAGAAAACCTGGGGAGACTGAGCCGTGGGCGGGGTGGGGCTGTCCTCAGAGTCTCCCCAGCAGGTCAAGGCTGGATCCTTCCTCCTCGAGAAGACTGCCCGGGGCCCGCCTGCCTCTGCCTCAGCACCTCCTCGATCCTCACTGCTGAGCTCCCGGCTCTGACTCCTGCATTTCAGCCTCTCACGAGAACCTGCCAGATGCCCAGCGGTTTCCATCCACCCTCTTGTTTGATTCTCACAGACACCTAGGAGCTGCTATTATTTTTCCTGCTTTAGAGAAGAAGTTGAGGCACAGAAAGGGCGAGAAACTTGCCCAAAGTCACACAGCTGGACCACTCTGCTCCCTGTAGGAGACTACCAGGGCCATCTCTCCCCGCCCCACTCTCCCTCCAGCCCTGGTTGTCGGGCTCCCGCCCTGGTTGTGGGCTCCCGCGTGCCCTCCTTACCCACTCTGGGAAGTCAGCGTCCCCACCTCACTGCCAGCTCCTGCAGCCTGGCTCCTGTCCCCCTCCCCATGTCAACACTTCCCTCTCCCAACAGAGGGACTGCTTTGGGGACCTCTTCTTGCTAAGAAGTCTGGGGCCACTCTTGCTTGACTATCCAGCTGTGTCCACACGCTGACAGCTAGCTGCTTCCACACAGCAAGGCTGCCTTGGAGACCCTCTTCCCGGTCCTCTTGCCACCCTCTCTACTGCCTGCTCTCTGAGCTCCTCAGATGCTGCTGGTGTCTGGGGGTCCTGTCTGCCCTCTCTGCTCCAGCCCTGACTCTCTGCCTGGTCCCAGGCACCCCCGCAAATAAGCCCAGTCGCCCCTGCTTGGGAGCCGACCGGCCCTCCTGCCAAAAGCATGGCCTTCAAACCCCACAGCAAGCTTCCAAGGCTGCAGCTCACATCCAGCCCCTCGAAAGTCCAGGTTGGGAAGGGCACCAGGGAGGGCACAGCCAGCTGAGGCGGAGGCAGGCAGGCTCCTCTGGGGGCCATTTGCCAAGGCGCTTAGGATATGTTGGCCGCTATTTAGGGTGCTGTAATATTCATGAAGGGAAGATTAGATATTTAAATTTATTCAGCAATAAATGCATCTCAGTGGGGGAGCATTCCTCATGCTAAACAAACAAGCAAGCAGGGCCTAATTAATTATTTACAGGAACAGGAGGAAGCCTATGGCCTGGGGGAGAGGGGGCAGCTGGTAAGGAGACCCTTACCAGCCCTGGACCTGTCTGTCTATCTCCCCTATTGCCCCGTTCTCCCTCCACTGTCTGGTGGGTCTGGCTCCTGTGTACCCCTTCCTGGAAATCCTGCCCACAAGCTTGCTGGTGGCTTTGGGCAAGTCACTTAACCTCTCTGAGCCTCAGAGAGTTGTGGGGAGGACTGAGATGCTGAGAGGTGGCGGGGGTAAGATGGGGTGAGGGGAATGGAAGGCCAGAGTGATTTATCAACTTATCCAAGATCTCCCAATTAGAGGACAGCAGAAGCTAAGAGCGGATTCACCAGCCCATGTCACAGAAACAGGGATGCATGTTCCTGGAAGCAAAGCCCCTCTCTCAGCTAGGTGGGGAGTGTGAGGCCTGCGCAGCCCTCAGCCCTGCCCTGCTCTTCCCAGGCTCCTGACAGCCCCAGCGCAGGGGAGGCAGAGGATGGTCCTGGGGGCACCCGGGGTGCGGGGGGAGAGGTGCTGAGTCTCACGGCCCCTGAACTGAGCTTGCTGGGGCTGTGAGAGGATGGCTCCCAGTGACAGAGCAGACCCAGCTCAGTGAGACCCAAGTCCCCTCCCCCAGCTCCTCCACGCCATCGCTGTGCCATGTCGCCTCTCTGCACCTCAGTTTACTCATCTACACAAGGTCAGTGACAGCACCTCCCTCCAGGGCTGGCATAATGTTCAGTGAGATCCTGTCCTAAAGTACCCTGTGCTTTATCACACTGTCACCCCGTTTTATAGATGGGGACACTGAGGCCCAGCCACAGACTGTAGACAGAAGACTACTGTGCCCCTCATGCTCTGGGGCCTCCTTTACCAGAGGGACAGGGTGCACTACTGGGGGGAGATGTCCCCAAGAAAGCCCTGGGTGTGAGCTTGAGGTCTCGGGGGCTGGAGGAGGGCTGTGCCTCTTGAGTGCAAGAAGGCACCTGGGTTTGAGCCCTCAGGACCGCTCTCCACCCAGACATCAGGCCCGGCCTGAGGTGAATCCACTCCAGTCTGCCCGGACCCCAGCCACCTGCACGAACACCAAATGCCAGGACTGAAAGGGGCCAGGCCTCACTGGGCAGATGGGAAACTGAGTCCCTGAAAGGGTACCAGCTGGGCCATAAAGCCTGGACAAATGACCCGCCCCAGGGGCCTTGTGCCCTCTTCTCTCCTGGCCCACATCGCACGCTTCATCTCTGATCTCCTAGGCTCTGGCTGAGCCTTGGAGGGTCACAACCCCATATGATGCCCCAGAATGGCTTTTGTGCTTCTGTCCACACCCTCCTGGTCACTCATCCAATCAACAAACCCATGCCAGCCCCGGGCTCTGTGCTAGTCTTGGGCTCAGCGCATCTGTCCATCAAGGGACGCAGAGCCTACCCCTGACAGGCCCCACTCTCATGGTGCCAAGGTGGGTGGGCGCCCCAGGGAGAAGATGGATGGACGACAGCGCTGTGATGTGATCTGAAATTCATTACGGGGTGAGATCAGCTCCTTAAATGGGGATTTGAAAACATTAGGGCTTCATTATGTACACAACGGCAGCGCCTCATTCATCATGCAAAAATCACTCCCGTTATTAAAAATCCCCATGGCAGCTGCATGCAGGGGCTTGGCGGCATCTTGCCTGCTGGGGGCGGGGCACGGGCCCCACAGGCCTCCTAGAGTCCCTGCAGGAGACTGAGTCCAGTTAGCCCTCCTGCCCAGGGAGTGCCAGCTGAGGGGCAGGGGTGGAGAGCACGGCTCAGCTCTAAGGACTTGGGGCTTCGATTTCCTCACCTGCAAAAGGGGGTGTTAATGGTACATCCCATAGCGCGTGGTGAGGGTATGTGAGATTCTGTAGGGAGAGGCTCAACAAGGCCCTGGCATCCATGCAGGGGTGCAGGGAGGTGCTGCAGACTTTATCTGGGGAGGGCATAGTCCCTCCCATGCTCAAAAACCCTCCGGGGCTCCCACAAGTCCATGAAATAAAACCCTCAACTCCAAACAAGGCTGGGACTCCCTCCAGCCTCCACCTTAGATGGCTGCGGGCCCGCCGGCCCACCGGCCCGCCAGCACTCAACAGCAGGAAGAGGCTGTAGGGCACACTAGGCTCTGCTGGAGGGAGGGAACGGCTCCAATATCACCTGTGAAGGCAGAGCTGACAAGGAGGTGCTGCTTTGTGGTTAGCAAGGCCCCCCTGAGGAAGTGGCATCTGAGCAGAGATGAGAAAATGACAAGAAAGAACTGGCTTCTGGAAGGTCAGGGGAGGAGGGGTCCAGGCAGAGGGCTCAGCAGGGCAGCGGGACGTGCGTGGTGGGCAGTGGCAGGAACTTCAGAATTGACTCCATTGAGGTGGGCGGGATGTGGTCTGAGACAACCCCTGGGCCTTTGCTGTTCCCTCATTCCAGCCCTTCCTCAAAGCACAGCCCTGTCCCAGACACCCCGCGGCCACGCCCTGCCCCGCACACCCACCCGCCCCGGCCTGGTACGCAGTGGCGCTCATCGAGTTTCTGGACTGGCTGGGTGGCCCTTGGGGCCACCTGCTTTCTCCCTTAGGGCCACCTGCGTTCTCTGAGCCCGGCGCAGCCAGGAAGGGGCCAGCTGCACACAGCCTGGTCTCGCGGGGGCTCGGAGGCCACTAGGTCTGCCTGCTGTGCCAGGCCCGGCTGATCGGGGCAGCTGGAGCAGAGCCCTGGCCCAGCAGCCCAGGACACAATCACCGTGTGATGGGAGATCGTGTTGGGCAGGGGCCCCGGGGTGGCAGACGAACAGGGCGGAATATTTAGAGGCCTTGCTAATCCTCCTTGGATGGCCTGTCCATGAACAGAGGAGAGTGAGAGAGAGCAGGAGAGAGAGAGCGCGAGAAAGAAGAGAGCAAGAGAGAATGAGAAATGGACAGAGTGCACGTGCCAGGGAGACGGCATGAAAGAGAAGAATGGAGAGAAAGCCAGTGAGAGACGGAGACAGCAAGAGACAGACCCAGCAAGCAAGAGCTGGGAAGACACACAGAGGAGCGTGCAGAGTGACTGAGGCAGGGAGACAGAGCACGCCACTCCCCCTGCTCAGTCATGGGTGCCTGTATGAAGGAGAGAGAGGGTGGCCCCCCAGTGGTAGGGTCCACCCATGGCAAGGGACCACTGTGGGGGGGTGGAGGGATTTGTGCACGTGTGCACACTGACCTGGGCACAGCGGGTCCCCACGTAGTCTGCACCAAGCACTGACTCTTTGCCAGGAGGTGGGCAGACAGGTGCCTGTGCATGCCCCTTAGGAGGTGGTCTGACGGGGAGCAGCTGGCACTTAAATAACCACACCAACGGGAGTCTGATTATCGAGGGTAACAGAATGCCGACCCAAGGGGGGTCAGCGTCTGCCATATCCCAGCGCTGCGGACAGTGCCAGGTCCTCAGTAAATAGAGCAGGGGTGAAGGGTGGCCTGAGAGGCAGGCCTGACATGGAGATAACTAGGCAGGAGGATTGTGGTGGGAAGGCAGAGGAGCCCTTAGGCACAGCAGCAGCATGTACAAAGGCCCTGGGCTAGGAGAGCGCTATGACGGAAGCTGAGATGCCTGAAACCCTGGGGCGATGGGACACACACATGGATTTGCCATGTGGGCATGGGGAGCATGGGCTATACAGAGCAGAGTGGGCTGGAGGGTAGGGTGGCTGCACCCTCATAAGCCTGTGTTGGCTCCTGCAGGGTTGGGTGGGCTGCTGACCTCTGGAATGGAGGGGTGTCACTGGCAGTGAGTGTGTGTGGGATGGGTTGGGACTCCATTCTGTCCTGCCCACCTGCGCCTGCCAGGAACCCGCCTCACCCCAGCTCATGCCAGCACTTCAGGGCACTGGCCAGGCGGGAGCAGAGATGGCGGCCACGCAAGCAGAGGAAGGCGGCCCTGAATTAATCTGTCACTAAAGCTTGGCCATGGCAGGCGCAGTCATGATTTAGATGAATAATTGAAACGCTCTGATACATTTATTATCCCTTTAGTGCAAAAGTGGCAGAGAAAGACGAGGGGTAATTGAAAAAGAGCGCACAAATCTCCACGAGAAAGCCGGCTCCTTATCGCCGAGTAAACATTTCAGTCCTAATAAACAGGAGAGACACGTGTCAGGGCCCTGTCGATTCCCATGCTGATTTAGGGCCCGCCTCCCTTCTTACCATACAATAGAAGAATGTTTCAAAAAAATTTTTTTTTATTGAGCCAGTAAAAGGGAGGTGGGAGAGCAGAAGTGGGCCCTGCAGTCTCTAGGCCTAAGGGTTTGGTCAGAAGCTAGGTGGCTGCCCTAGCTCCATCAGGTCTCCCTACCGTATGGGTCTCTCACCCCGCTGTACTTGTGGAGCTCCTATTCAGCCTTCAGGGCCCAAGTCAAATGCCCCCTCTGCTGGGAAGCCTTCTACCACAATGGGTCTCTTTGAGAGCAGAGCCAAGTCTCAGGTCTCAGCAGTGTTTGACACAGGAACCCCCCGCCACACACGCACACTCTGAAAGAGCCCTGAGAAAGAAGGGGCATAGGGCACTTCCCCAAGATTCACTGTTTCCAGAACCTAGCTTCCTAGCTTGGCTGGCCCCAGGAGCTGGTGGGGGCTCAGGCCGGGTGTGAGGCAAGCCCAGGAGCCCTGGACCCTATGGATTAAGTCCTTGTAGCCCCAACAGCCTCTGGGGGCTTTCTCTGAGATTAGGGGTGGGTATCCAGCAGACTCCCTTCCCTGCTCCACGGAGACCACAGTCCTCCCGGACCATGAACCAGCACAGACTCGCAGTAAAAACTGTGGGCTCACTGCACGAAAGCCCTGTAGGCCAGGCCCTGGCCCCCCTTTTGAGGGCCCCTTTCTGAGCTGATAGCTGCCCCGGGCCCCGCTGGTTTATTGCCTGCTGTCCCTCCACCCCCAGGACTGGAGGTTAGAGCTGTGTCCCAGCTCCTAGGGCAGGGCCCAGCACACAGAGCATGCAACTAACTGCCCCACAAAATCCCCTCGAACCCTGCTCCTGGGAGAGTACATCCTAGTGGGGAGATAGGCAGTGAGAACAAACATAAGGCAAGTCAGTTAAGTGGATCATGACGTGGAAAAAGGCACAGAGCAGGTAAGAGGAGCAGCGTGGTGGGCTGGGCTGGGCTGGCTGTGCGATTTTAGACAGAGCGGCCATGGCAGGCTGAGTGGGACTGGTGCTCGTTAAATGCCTCGATGGGTGGGTCATGATGGGAGGAGGGTGGGTAGGTGGATGGTGACAGGGGTGGTCGGATGGTTATAGAGGCCTGAACCCCTCAGGGTAGACTCAGGAGAAGAGGGCAGAACCTTAGGGGACCCCATGGGAAGACCGGGGTCCGTCTGGGCAGTCAGGTGGGGATGAGGGACCCTAGTCCCAGGCTACTCCTGCCTGTGTCTCCCACCCTGGCAGGTCAGTGGGTTAAGGCTGGATGGACTCGACAACAGGGGGCAGTGCAGGGCACAGGTGGCAGACGTGAGGGCAGAGGTGTCCCGGAGGTCTGAGGCCCTCTCCCTTGCAGCCCCAAGCAGGTTTCAGGCCCCTCTCAGCCCCAGCTTCACCCCTACCCCAGCCCCTCCCTAACACTTCCACCTTGTTCCAATCACATTAGCGCAGTGACAGCCTCAGCGAGTACTTGCAGCGGCTCCATAAATCTCAGCCAGCGTTAAAAGGCTAGACTCCAGGCCCACTTCCTCCCAGGTCCTGGCTCACCCCATCCATCTCTGCGTCAGTCAGGCCGCACTTGGGGCCTGTTTTAGCATCCTTTCACCCTCAATGACAAAGGAAGGGGAGCTAGAGGGACCCCCGTGGTGCCTCCCCTCTCAATCTGGCTAGAGCAAGTCCCTTTGACTTCCCAGAATGAGGTCACCAGGCCATCTATGAGCCACTCCCTGCCTTGCCTAAAACCTCAATGGCTCCCACTGCCCTCATCAGCAAGTCCTTCTCTTAACATGATGGCCATCCCTGCCATCACCTGTAGTTCATTCATTCATTGAACAACCATTTATTGAGCACCTGCTCTATGGGCCAGCCCCAGTTTCAGGTGCTGGAGATACAGTCGTGCCCTCAGAACTTTTGCTCTCACTGAGGAGACAGACAATAAACAATGAACATAGTAAACAGGTCAATTATATGGCAGGTCAGGAGAGAGGTGCTCTAAGAAAAATAAAAACTAGAGCAGCATGAGGGGCCAGGAAAAGCAGGATGGGGCAGGGCAGGGCAGGTGGACCTCAGGGAGAAGGTGGCATACAAATAAAGACTTGTAAGAGGTGAAAGGGGCAACCACATGGCTATCTGAAGAAGAGGGAACAGCCAGTGCAAAGGTCCTGAGGCAGGAGCAGGCCAGACCTGTTCCAGCAAGGAAGGCCAGTGTGGCTGGCACAGAGGAAGGGACAGGCAGTGTGGCGGGGACTTTGTAGACCTTGGCCTTGGCTCTGAGAGAGGTGAGAGCCCTGGCAGAGTTTTGAGCGAAGAAGGGTGTGACCTGACTTAGGATTTAGAAAGCCACACCTTTTTGCGATCCTTTCTTTGTCTTCGGGTCTGAATGGCTAAAAATCCAGCTCCTCATATGGTCTTAGGCTCCTCCTGCATCATCTCCTGCCTCACCTCCTCCTGGCTGGGCTCTAAGGACACCCTTCTCACCACTCTTCACTGGCTTTCTCCTATCTATCCCTCAGGTCCCAGTGGAGGCACCACCTCCTCCCAGGAGCCTTCCTGATGCCCAAGCCTGGTTAGGTGCATCTCGCTGAGCCCCCATTATGCCTGTGAGCTCCCCGCCCCCCCGCCCGCCACAACTCACACCTGCACAGACCTGTGTAATGCTGGGTGCTCTCATCCGGACTGTGAGCTCTGGGCAGGCAGAGATCAGGCCCCTCTGGTGCCCAGAGGATTTGCCCTGACACCCAGCTCAGAGCCCAGCACCCAGCACCAATGTAGGCACACAATCATTGGGTGAAGAATGAACAAAGGAGAGGGGTAGCTGTGGGCAGCACGTGGCAGGTGTTGTCAAATCAATAGGGCCCGTAAGTCCTCCATAAGTACAGGCTTCGGAAGAGGGTCCTAGATGGCCTTTCTATGGGTCCCTGGCCTCTAGCGAAGCCCCTCACTCTGGGATGCCTCCAGGGTAGCTGTGACCTCCACAGGGACAGCTGGAGGAGACGTGGGGAGGGAGGGAGGGAACACATCTCCAGCCATAAACAGACCCCCCCCAACCCCCGCATCCTGGCTGGTCACTGACAGCTTAGTGTTGCTCATATTTATTCCTGACCTTCACTGCCCCTTTTATTTTTCCCCCTTTTAAAACCTGGCCTGGGCCCCGCCACCGCTGCCGTAAACATGGTCCCCGGGATTTATCCGACGGCACATTAACCCCTGCCCCCTGCCTCACCAATCATCCTGCTGCCTGTGCAGACAGCCGGCAGCCCAGCCAGCGTGCGCAGCCCAGGGGCTGGGGGTGAGGGGCGGGTGGGGCGGCCTGGGCAGGGCTGGCCAAGGAAAGCAGGCCCTGGGGGCATAGTCACTGCCCCCACCCCATAGCACCTGCTGACCTTGGCCCAGCCGCACAGCCCACCCTGACTTCCGGCCTCCAGCCCGCCTGGCTCAGCTGAAACCCCTACCTCACGGTGATCATTCACAATTGTGAACACACAAATGTTCTCGAGGGCTTAGCAATTAGCAGAGCTCTCCCTGACGTCACGAGGCCTTGGCCTGGCAGTGGGGCCACCTGCGCAGTTTTGGGGCAGAGCAGAGATGACAATTTTGTCCTCACAGGTGGGGAAACTGAGGCCAAAGGGGCACAGAGTATGCCGAGGGCACGTGGCGGGCAGGGCGGGGCTTTTCCCACACACCTGTGACTTCCTACTCCCCAGCCCAGGCCCTTTTAAACCTCACATGTCCCCCAACCCCAGTTATAGGCCAGGAGGTCTCTGTTCAGAGGGTGAGGAGCTGCCTGGGTCATCCAGTGGTGAGGAAGCTAGTTCAGTCATCCAGATGTCCTGCTGTGTCTACACTGATGGCAGACCAGGCAAAGCCAAGAGAGTGGGAGACAGAGAAGGGCAGAGATGGCGAAATGGCGGTCGGGGTGTGTGTGTGTACTGTGCGGTTGATGGGGAGGGCTGCGGCAGTGAAGGACAACAGTGAGCTGGGTCAGCAGGCGAGGGGCCCGGGGGAGAGAAGCTGCCATGGAAGGAGAAGCGTTGCCACCACCCCACCCCTGGCACCCCAGACCACAGGGAGGGTCCACTCACCGCCTCCGCCTCCGAGCAGGGAGCTGTTGGCTGCAAGAGAGAGAAAAGGCTAGTCAGTCGGAGAGTGGCTGGTAGGGCAGGCGGCTGTGATGGGGGGCTGCCAGCTGGACCTTCGGACTCTGGGTACAGGGTCTCCTCTGAGGCAGGAGCAGATAAGGGCGGGTGGAGGGGCCTGGGACTTCCTCTCCTGCTAAGGTCTAATGGGCCTGGGGTTTGTATGGTGGTGACGGAAGGCCAATGAGCCCCCAGGGTCCTGCCCGCTCTCCCCAGAAGCAGCTGCATTGGGGTCTCGAGTAGCAGATGACCCACGGCCACCTTAGTCCTTTCCTTCAATCATTCTTTCGCCCCAGGGTCTCCTGAGGCCCATCTATGTGGGGTACACAGGGCAGCCCTGGTCCCTGCCTTGGGGAGCTCACAGGCTGCAGAGGGACACAGACTTGAAGCCACTAGGAAACAAATAGCTGTGGTAAGTGCTGCCCAGGGAATGAGGGTGTGTGTGGGGGGCAAGAACATGAGACTGTAAACCAGGGCTGGCGCACCTAACAGACGACCAAGTGTGATGTAAGGACCCCGGCCCCGGGCAGACAGTGAGGGCCCAGAGCACTGGGCCTGGACCCCAAGCTGGATTCGACAGATGGCTGCCTTCAGCCACTTTGCTCTGTGCCTCAGTTTTCTCCAGGAAGAATAGGCCACCTTACTGGGTTGGTGTGAAGGTCCAGGGAGAGACTGGGATCCTCAGCTCCTGTCCCTTTCTCTCTGCCTGGCCGGCTGCCCCCTCCCGCCTTTCCACAGGGCTGACGTGGGGACAAAGTGAAGCTGGCAGTCTCTCCACCAGAGTGTCAGGGCTGCGCAGGTCAGTGTCCCCTCCCCAGGTGGGGCTCCAGCTTCTGGCCACACAGCTGCTTCTGTGTTAACTGCTCACACTAATCAGCACAGGTGATGGTGAGACAGGACAGGTCATCCCCAGCCCCAGGTGCTGCCCAGGTGGGGAGACCAGCTGGGCTGGCTTCCAGGCAGGGCCTTCAGCTCCTCACCACTCTGGCACCCACCACACCTCCCCAGGTCTTGTTGCAGCCCCTTAATATGGCGGAACGCACAGCAGAGCCAGGGCCAGAAGTGGGGGCCATTTCCGGCCAGCGAGGCTGCAGGCCCCAGGGTGCCATGTGGAACCTCTGGACGCTGCTAAGTGGTATCGGTGGCTCTGAGTGGCTGGTCTCCCAGAGCTGACAGCTCTTCGCTTGGGGAATAATTAATTCCACAGCCCAAAAACCCAAGGCTGTAAGTTGCCACGTTACTTGCCAGATTAATACAAGCAGCTAATTAAGATGGAGAGCCAAGGAGCAGCTGGGCGTTCCCAGAGCAGGGCTGGGGGTCTGCAGGGATCTCGGGGGAGGTGGGCGAGGCAGCTGGAGCCAGGTGTGAGCAAGACCAGGAAAGGAACCCCAATAGGACCCCCAGGCAGACACGCAGGCCACCGAGAAGGTCTGGCTGTGGCCAGCGCCCCACAAGTGCACATTTCAATGACAGAGCGAGGGCTATTTGCCAGGCACACACTGAGTGCTTCACACAAATGATCCTGTTCACTGTCATAACAAAGCCACAAAGAAGGGGCTACAGCTCCCACTTTATAGATAAGAAAACTGAGGCTCAGTGATTGAGTTGTACATAGCAATAGCAGGATTGGAACTGGGTCTGTCTGACTCCAAAGCCAAGCTGAAAAGTAGGCCGACCTCAAGGCAGATTGCTAGAGGGACTGTCACAGGGAGGCTCTCCTCCTGGCCAAGACTGGGGCCTGCCTCCTCCACACTCCCTGCAGAGCACACAGTAGGTCTCACCACTACCCCAGTAGGTCTAGCTGCAGACCTGAAGGGCTGGGCATCTGGACAGCCCTGCCTTGGAGCCAGTGGGGGAGGTCAGGCATCGCAGGTCGCCGGGGTCCAGCTCCCGGCTCCCTTGGTCCTTGGGGTAGGCCTGGCAGCTGTTGGAAGCTGCCCTCTGTGGCCCTTTCCCACCTCCCCCATCACCTCTCTCTCTCTTAATTAACACCCGCGGCAAACGAGCTGGCTCCTGCGCAGAGGGCTTAGTGCCAAATGGGTTGGCAGCTAGCCTTGAAAGGGTGGGAGGGGAGGGGGCGCTGACCTGATGATCTGCAGGGCCCTGCTGGAAGGAGATGCTAACCCCCTACTTGCCCAGCACCCCTTAAACTCCACCATGTGTGGCCCTGCCCAGATGAGGGGTCTAGGGTGAACTGTCCCATATCCACCAGGCCAGGAATATCCAGGGGCCAAGGAGGTGGGCCTGGGGTAGAGGAAGGATTTTACTAGGTTGAGCTGTTGGAAGGGCTGGCCAGGTGGCCAGGTGGCTTTACCTGCCACAGGTGGGAGAGGGCAGGTGGGCTGGCACTGGGGCTCAGACTTGGGCTGCACAGAGGACTTGGACATGGGCCTGTCCCCAGCTCAGCAGGTATCCTAGGAGGCCAGTCTGCAGTGTCCCCTGCCCCCAGCCCACCACACCTGGCAGTCCCATGGGTGGGGGCTCAGGGGGAAGGACAGCGACCCAGTGGTTTGGACCCGATTCCTCCCCTGCTCTTCCCGCTGGGCCCCTATCTGGCCGTCTCCCCAGAGGCCCAGATGCCTGGCCACATGCTGCCCCCATAAGGCTGCCCAAGACTCTCACAGCTGGGCCAGACTGCCCGCGGGGGAATGGCCTGGAGGCTTGGGGAGGACGTTATAAAAGGGGAGCAGTGTCAAAGACACCAGCAGGTCATCCCTTGGGTGAGATCACCCTAAGCAGGGTGGTCCCAAGCATTCCTGCTCCCCACCCAGGCCAGGGCTGGCTCTTCCCACCCCACCTATCCCTAATGCTGGCCTTGAGGATCCAGCTCCTGCCCTTTCTGCTGTCCACCCACTCATGTTCCCCTTAATTTGGTTTCAGGCTTTAAATCACAACTGGTCATTAACCCATTTCTCAGATGAGGAAACTAAGGCTCACAGAGTGGCTGGGGAGTGGGGAAAGGGGTTTGTTTGAACAAGACGGTTGGTTGTCAGTGCGCATTTTCTTCACCCCTGCTGTCTCCGGGAAAGGGTTCCTGACACCTTGCTGAGACACGGTGATGGCTGAGCAGCTGCATGGCATGATGTGGGGACAAGTACTGGACTTCCCGTCCAAGCCAGGGCTCCTGACCCAGCCTCACCCAAGGGGCCCTAACCTGCCCCAGCAAACAGCCAGGGTCTTTGAACTCTTGAGGGGCTGGGTGAGCTAGGCCCATGCCTCGCCCAGGGGGCCCGGGTATGGGCAAGGGGCTTAGTTGGAATTTGGGGGGGTATAGGTTCCTGGGACAGAGGGAGCACATTGGGGGTTGGGGGTGCCTGGTCTGAAAACTGCCATCGGAGCCCACTTGTTGGTCCCCACCGCAGCGTGAGGTGGTCCAGCCCAGCCGCAGCCCCCGCCCGAGGACATGCCTACGCCATGCTCCACTAGACTTGATTAACTGGCTGGCTCCAAGCCCTAGTGCTGGGCTTGTGACCTTGGGGTGGAAATGAGGTTTGCACCCCTCTTCACCAATGACTGCCAAATCCCCTGTCCCCTGATGGTGGTCTACCGAGCCAGGGCCTGGGGGCCCTGGGGAACTCACTCCCCATCTCCCATTCATTCTGCCAGCCCTTCCTTGCCCCACACTACTGCTCATGCGGCGTGCCCCCCAAGCCGCCATTTTGCCCCCTGTCCCCTCCACACCTTCTCAGGCCTGGTGCACCTCCTCTGAGGAAACCCAGCCCGCCCCCCGCAACCTGAGCACTTGCTGTCCCCTGTGGGCAGGGTGGAATTACCCCCCACACCCAGTCTGTGCCCCAGCTCCCGACCTGGTTCAGGAGATGGCATGTGGCCACTGACCGCTGAAAGGGAGAATGCTTGGCCATTGTCACTATAGGTCAGAGGAGGCCCCAGGGCAAAGGTGGACCTGGGCGGCCCCTTCTTCACTCGACACAAAACATTTTAATTGGGTGCCAACCATGTGCAAGCATACAGAGATGAACCAGATACTGTCCCTGGGCGGAGGGGGGAGGGGAAGCTGTAAACACCACGGGGAGGAAGGCACAAGAGCTGGGGCAGCCTGCGGATTGGTCAGGCTTCACGGAAGAGGTGGCCCGTGAGCTGAGGCTTGCGGCTCTGCTGTCTTCAGAAAAAAGACAGAAAGGCATCTGGGGAGGGGAACAGCACGGGCAAGGGCCTAACGGGTCAGAGCAGCTCCCTGACTCCACGGTGTGTTCAGGCTGGGGAAGGACAAGGTCAAGGTCAAGGGCAGCTGGGCCTGACTCTCCACAGCTGGAGGGAGGACCGAAGAGGCCGTAAGAACTGGGATGAGGAGGAGAGTTGGGGGGGCAGAGGGAGGCCCTGGGGCACACAGACACCTCTTGCCCACCCCGTGCCCCCTGCCCCTGACAATAGCGCCTCATTGGAGGGAGAGCCCCCACTTTGAGGACCCACGCATGTGCCTTGGGCCCATAATACTTTTAGGGACCCACAAAAATGTTGTAATTTCTTTTAAAATCAGAAGAAAAAAATGAACTTTAAAGTTGAAGAAAAAAAATTATATAATGTTAATATATTTGTCTTTATGCCAAAAAAGTAATAAAATCTAACTTTAATTTCTTTATGGAGGAAGGGCCCACAACGCCTGGGCAGGGGCCAGGTAAGCTCCGAACTCACGTGAGCTCATTTGGTCCTCACTCTGTGCAGAACCCATTTTACAGATGACAGAGCTGAGCCATGGAGAACGATCTTCTCACAATGCAGATCTGAGCATCTCCTATTTTACTCCAGTGTCCTGATCAAACCCTCCCACAGCTCCCCATGGCTCTCAGGATAAAGAACGGGTCCCTAGCATACCCCAGGCCCATGGACCCCACTAACTCATCACCTCATTTCTTCCCCTCCGCCCCCCATCTCTTCCTCAGCCATACTCGAGGTCCACAGACTCGCTCCATCCCCTCTGGTTCCGCGGGCTGGTACCTCTGCCTGGAAGATGCCCTCACCATCCCCCACCCTGGGAGTCAGCCTTGAGGAGTACATCAGGCCTAGAGCTAGTTAGTCCCTGGTTACGCCCTCCCAGGGGAAATGAATCACTGCCTCCAGCATTTTCACCTCCCAGATGAGGGCCTACCTTGCCTCCCCGTCCCGCAACCCTGTGTGTCTACACATCCACGGTTGTGTCCCCAGCTCCCAGCACAGAGCCTGGCGTACAGCAGGTGCCCGCTAACAATTTACTGAACAAACTGAACAAGTTATGTATGGATTATGCCCAGAGTCATTCAGCTCGGCCACACGGGGTCTGCCTGGCTCTGAAGCCCTGCATTTCATCCTCTGGGCCTTGCAGAAGAGCCCGCCCCTAAAGAGCCCTCCGAAGGCAGGACTTGGGGTGGGGGCTGTGCATGTGACAGGGCTGGTCCAAGGGCAATGGCCGGAGGCGGTGTAGGAGCTGCCTCAGCTTTTCCCTGATGTGAACTGAATCCTCCAGCCCCTGCTGGGGGAGAACGGAGGGAGGCGCGGGGGCACCACACGGGGGCTGCGCCCCTAGAGAGGAGACTCAGTGACCTGAGGAAAGCGCTGAGCAGGTGACTGGGCCAGGGAGGGGCCTGCACTCAGGCACAGCAGTGACAGCAGTGACTTTGAGCAGGCACAGCCGCTTTGTGTTTTTCTGGGGGCCACTGCTGAGACGTGCCCCTGATTGCTGTTCCAATACCTCATCCTGGCCTCAAATGCCTGAGAGGCCACCAGCCAGGCTTGGGGAGCTGGAGGCTGCTCCCCCAAACCCCAGCCCCTGGGCCTGGCTCTCTTTCTTCCACCCTCCCTTGTGAGGCCAGATCTCAGCTTTCTGTCATTTGACAAGTATGCATGTAGCACCTACTGTGTGCCAGGTTCTGGGGCACTGATGGGCAAGGCCCTGCAGGCACAGAGCTCACCATCTAGCAGGGGCTGAGAAACATTAGAACAAGAATAAACTTGAACAAAAATGACTGTCAGCACTACAGGTTGTGAAGGAAACAAAAGGGAGGAGAGACTGGCAGGCAGGCGGGTGGGGGCTGATCAAGAAGGAGGCAAGACCTGCTGAGCAGAGGGAGCCAGCTGTGGGGGGCATAGCCTGGCAGGGGACAGCCTGTGCAAAGGCCCTGAGGCAGGAGCCTGTATGATGGGTTTGAGGTACAGGACGCAGCTGTGGCTGAAGCAGAGAGAGAGAGGAAGGGAAGTAGAAGAGAAGGTCAAAGACGATGGGGGCAGGAGAGGGACCTGCTGGCTACTGCACTGTCCAGGGATCCCTTCCCAGACCTCCCTGAGGGAGTGGGAGCCTCCTTGGCACACCCCCAATGCCTATGCACCCCTGTCACAGCCTCTACTGGTCCACTGCAGCTGCTCCCCATGGCTGGGCCCCCACAGCTCACCTGCACCCTAGAGTGTACCCCAGAGCCTGGTACCTATAAGGTGATGACCAGCCCCATCAGCAGGTTTAGGGGAGTGGGCTTTGTTCTTGGGACATCAGCAGCGTTGCCTGCTCCGCACCCCGCAGGCCGGTGGTTGGTGTCTGTGTTACTGAGGGTGAGTCCTTTAAAACATGTTTTAGATGAGAAACGCCCCACTGATGGAATAAAATGTAAAATGTGCTGAGTTTTTGAAGATTAAACAAGAGACTTCAAAGGCATCTCAAGCTACAAGCAATCGCCATGTTTGACAAGCTCTGTCCCCCTAGGCCAAGGTCACTGTCCTCCGAGGTGGGGCTGACCATGAAAGTGTGATGCTTACTGGACAGTCCTCAGGCTTGGTGGCGCTCAGAGGGAGCAACGGGGCTCACATTTATCGGCACCAAACTGCAGGCTAACACCCACACAGGACCTCTGCTGACCATCTGGACAGGTGCGTATGTGTGTTCACACACCCCTTCCTGCCCCATTTACCGAGGGGGAAACCGAGGCCCAGAGAGGCGAAGTGACTTGCCCAAGGCCACAGCCCTTAGCTGTGGGAGGAGCCAATGTCCTGTGTTTTGCAAGACCTGGTCCTGAAACCTCCATCTGTGACCTTGAGCCAGTTGCGCCACCCCCTGGGGCCTCAGTCTTCTCATCTGTGGGTGGGAGGTCAGTTAACTGGGGCCTTTGTGGCATAGATGATGAAGTTTTAAATTCCTGTGAACTGTTATGGCTTCACAGAACATTGTGGTGGCAAGGGGTGCAGAAGCTGGGGTCCTCAGGCACAGCGGGTCCCCAGTTGTCCCTGGTCAGCCAGGGAGAAGAGTGAGATCGGCCTGCTGACAGGTTGGATTAATAATAATAATAACAATGATAATAATAATAATAATGACAGCAGCTTCTTATCAATGTTTGTTCCCCAGCTTCCTAGGGAGAGCCATGGGGACCTTGCTGGATGTGCAGCTCCATTCTACAGATGGGGAGACCGAAGCTCAGGTAAGTGGCCCAGGCCACACAGGTTAGGATGGTGTAGATAGGATTTGAATCCTGCCTGGACCACGAAGCATCCTGCTCAGCCAGACTCGGCTTGTTTGCCTTCAGGACTGAGCCCCTCACTCCCTCTTCTCGGAGTGGAGCCCCGTGATTTCTGGAATCTGTTGGCAGTTGTACCCTGTGGGCCCCCAATTCTAGGACCCCCATCTCCCACTGGCCCTGTGCTAGGCCCCCCTTCTTCTTCCTCCCCTGAACCTCGGATCCACCTTCCTGAATCCTGCCCCCACCTCCCAGCTCCTCACTGCCCATTCATTCTGTGCATCCTAGCTCTGCAGCCCCCTCCCTGGTCTACCTCGGGCACCCCCCCCCATGACCCCTCCAGGCCTCTCCCTGTAAAAGCTGCACAGTCAGTCTCTTAAGCTCAAAGCCGGGGACTTATCTGTGGTTCCTGCTGGCCTGGGCCTCTGCTGCCTGCGTACCTTGGGCACTTCCTCTGGAGAGTCAGTCTCCCAGCCAGCCACCCCCAAGCTGGACCCCAATCCCTTGGACCCCTAATCTCCCTTAACACCCACTCTCCAAGTCCCATTGTCCCCGGACACTTTCTACTTTTTGGTAATTTGTTATTTAAGAAATTCATGTGCATTACCCTAAATTGGATAATATACATAAACAAAAAGCAAAAGAAAAGTGAGTCACCCATTAGCTCATCACTCAGATTCATGTAGCCCCTGTTCACATTTTCCTATCGGACCTTTTAGACTTTAAACACAAAATAGTTAATAACGCATTTATCGAGCAAATTCTCTGTGCCAGGCATTGGGCCAAGTCTTGCTGGTAGAGTCTTTCATTTCCTTTTTCCCTCCCCCGAGAGCCTAATCAGAGGGTAATATTATTTTTCCCACTTTCTAGATGAGGAAATGGAGGCTCAGAGAGGTTGCGTGACTTGCCCAAGGTCATGCAGCTGGGAAATGGGGGAGCCGGGTTTGAATCAGGCAGTCTGATTCCCAAGGGACCACTGAATGCCACAGCACTGGCCACTCCCCTCCCCCAGGAGCCAGGGGGCAGTCGCTCAGTGTCCCACCATTAGCATAACCATGAGCACGATCATCCCTGAAACCCAATTACCAGGAGATGGCTTGGGCCCCAGCCAGCCGGGTGCAGTCTCCATCTAAGCAGGAATGAGGGGCTGGGGCCCAAGGGAGCCCTGGCAGTTGGGAGAGTGGATGCCTGGGGAGAAATGTCCTGGGAGGAGGGGCCTGTAGAAGGCACCTGTTCACTGCTCAGGGTCAGTGTGGGTGGGTCCCGAAGGCAGCCTTGACCGCTCTGCTCAGCCCCAGCTGGACAGGCCCCACTTCCCCTGCGGATGGGTCACAGGTTCTTCTGCCCCTCGCTCCCTGGGTGACCCCACACAGCCCATTGCCCTCTCTGAGCTTCAGTTTTCTTCCTGAAAGAAGAAAACCAGGGGCTGTTTCAGCAGAAGACAAACCGTGGGGTTAGAGGAGGAAAGACTGCCAGCTCTCAACAGCCAGGCAGGCTGGGCCCCTACTTCTAACTCCTCCACGAGGCTCACCCACTGTCTCCTCCCTCCTGGGCCACTCATCCACTGCCCTTCACCAAGTGGGGATCCTTTTCTCTGGACTTCATGAGCATAAAAGAAGGCGCGTGCATGCGCACACACGGCTCCTTGACCCACCACCAGCCCAACTAATACACCTATATGGAAGACTTGAAGGCTCCCCTCCCCCAAAGAGGAACCCACCACCCGGCAGTCAGCCTGTGTTTTCCTTAGACTTTGACTGTGTATACCCCTCAGCAGGGCAGTATCTAGGTCTGTGTGTCTTGGTTTTCTATAAAGTGGAGTGCCTGGGGTTGGCTGTTGCTGTTCATGCATCACCATGCTGGGGAGACCGACCCAGGCTGGCCGTGCTGTTTTAGTCAGTCCGTTTTCACTGCGTATAATATTCCAGGTGGGGCTATCCCACACTCATCCCCGCATCGTCCCACTGACCAATAGTCAAGTGTGCCCAGTTGTGTCTCTTGCAAACACAGCTGCAGCAAGTAGCATCTTGCACATGCCCTGTGCACATACGTGCTGGAATTTCTCGGGTGTACGCCTGGGAGCGGGACTGCTGGGCTGTGGTATACGCACATCTTTAACTTTACTAGTTATTGCCAAATTGCTCTCCAAAGTGGTTGTTCAGATGATCGTTTTAAAATATAAATTAAATCATGTCACTTCCCTGCTTAAACTCTCAAATAGCTTCCGATTACACTTAGAATAAAATCCATATTCCCCTCCCTGAATGCCTGGCTGCCTCTCATACTCTGACCCCCCCCCCCAATTTCTTGGCCTCCTTTCTCTTCTTCTAATAGGTCTGGCTCTCTCATGCCCCAGGGTCTTTGCACACACCACACCCTCTGCCTAGCATATTCTTCTTTCAGCTCTTTCCAAACTGGCTCCTCCTCATCCTTCAGGTCTCAGTGAAAATGTCGCCTCCTCTGAGAGGCGTTCCCTGGCCACCCAGCTAAAGTGCCTCTCGCCCTGTTCCTCTTATTACCCTGTTTATTTCCTTTGGAGCCCATGCCATGGTCCCGTAATGGTCTTGTCCTCAAATTTGTTTGCTGGTGGCATGGCAGCTTGTGGGAGAGGATCTAGTCTGCTTTGGTCATTCCTGTACCTAGAGGCCAGCACAGGCTTGACACTGAAGAACTGCTCTTAGTGCCACTCACTCCTTCAACAGACGTTGATTCTGACCAGTCTGATGGCAATGTCTGGAGGGGTGAATGAGCTCTATGTGTCAGGGAGGGTGAGCTGTGGGGGAGGGGTTCTGCAGAGGGGAGTGTGGCCGAGTTGAGGGCAGAGGGGCAGCCGCCTAGGCCCTTGAGCTTTCTTGCACAGCCTTGGGAGCCATGGCAGGTGTTGGAGCAGGGGAGCAGCAGAGTTAGGCTTGCACTTTAGAAAGACACTGCCCCCCTCAGAGCTGAAGGGGAACTGACTGAAGACGGTGGACCTGGGGGTGGAGGCTGGAGGCTGGTGGCCATGAAGCATGGGTTGACAGAGGGCCAGGAAAAGAGGCAATGCTGAACCCACGGAATCAGAGGACAGTGGGACACAGGATGGGATCAGGCATGGGATCAGCTTCCAAATGTGGCGTAGGTGGGTCCATAGAAGGCACTTCGTGTGTGAGCCCCCACCCTCCTGCCCCCACCATGGCAGGAAGTTGGGGAGGAGCTGACTCTGATTTCAGAGGGTGGTGGGAATCCAGTTTCCTCCCAGAGATGCAGACTTGACCTAGTCCAGCCCCTCATGCACAGATGGGAAATCATGGCCCTTGAGGAAAGGAACTGGACGAAGACCACGCAACTGAATCCTCACCCTTGTTGCTTTTGGAATATGAAGTGTGGAACTGGGACCAAACACACATTGCCTTCTTCTTAATAAGAACAGAAGGAAGGGTGCAACTACTTGCTGAACAGAGAATTTAAGTTAGACACCAGGAAGGACTTCCTCGGAAACTCTGCCCACCAGACACAGCCTTGTCTCGCCAGCCTCCCCTGGGTCGCCGATGATTGCGGGCTCCTGCACCCGACTGGGACTCTCAGGGCACAAGGCCTTAGGGGGGTGGCTTGTTCAAGGTCACTCAGCTAGGAAGAGGCAGTTTCATCTGGCTCTAAAACTAGTGCTCCTTCAGTGAGGGTGCTGGGGGTCCCATTGGGAAGGCCAGGTAGGGTAGGGGTAAGGAGTCCCAGCTCCTTCCTGTTCCTGGGTGTCTGGGAAGCCAGACACCCCCTGCCCTGTAGGCCTTAGTCCCTCCCGGGCTGTGTCCTGTGGGGCACAGGATAGGACCGCAGTGTGGTTCCTGTCCTGACTGCCTCAGTCCCCCCTGGGTTGGGTGCCCCTCCTCTCTGTCTCCCTGACCTCCCAGCTGGGGCTCCACTGGGAGGAGGGAGGAGGAGGCTGGCAATAGCAGCCATTGGTATGCGAGGCTGTGCCTCAGCCCCTCCAAGGCCCAGCCTTTCTGCTCAGCTCTTTAAGAACCCATCCTCGGCAGCATAGTGGTTGCCGGGCAACCCCATCCCCCCTTGTCACTGGCGCCCTGCCCTTTTCCTCTCTCCCCCTCCTCTGTGCCTCCTCTCAGCAGTGTACTTAGCTCAGAACCTGCCAGGCCTGGCTGCACCTGTGCCCAGCAGGTGAGGAGCCCAGCGACCCCACCCAACCCCAGCCCTGGGCCACAGCTCTGTGCCATCAGAACTTGGGGAGGGAGACCCTGGGCTGAGGATACCCCATCTGTAGACTCCCACTGCCCTGCCCCCCATTATCTTCAGTAGCTTCAGCTGCCCTAAGGTGTTGGAGCTTGTTTTTTGGGGGACTGAGAAAACCCAAGGGGAAAGGCCCAGGAGCTGTCTGAGCCACCAGGGGGGTGGCCTGTTCAGGGCCCCAGGAGGCCCTGTGTGGTAAGAGTCCGAGGTGGTAAACTTGGACTGGGCGGGGGTGGGAGAAGGAGGAGGTAAGGAGGAATACAGAGTTCTGTGCCCCTGAAACGAACGTCAGCAGGGGGTCTGAAGAGGCACTGCGATGGGGTGGAGGTGTCCCTGGAGGCTGGGCCCCAACAGAGGTCAGAGGTCTTCCACCCCTACCACCTGCGGCCCTGCCCTCCCCTTCTCCCTCCTTGGGCAGTCATGGGGACCTCGCCCTCTGGCACCCCAATATCTTATCTTGGGCATGTGCCCTCTCTTTGCCCTCCCCAGCTTCCTTCGTAATCAGGCCTGCACTTCTGGCCTCGCCTGGTTCCCCTTTCCATGACCCTCTGACCAGGAGCTGCTCACCATCCACCCCTCTGTGTCTTGGCACGTTAGTGTCCCTCACATGGACTGTCCTTCGAGACACAATTCGCATCTCCCTTCCTGAACCTGGGATGTGTGTAACAGGTGAATGATGGCCAGAGTCAAGAAATGCTTAAATCACCATAAAAAGCATTACCTCTGCTGGGAATAATGGTCAGGGAGCGAGTGGGTGAGGGAGGGAGTGAGAGGCAGCCCTGAGTGTCTGGCAGGGTTGGGGGGGTTGGGGTGGCAGTGATATCATTTGTAGGGAGAAGAGGAAGCTCCCTAGGGAGAGGAGAGCCCATCGGAGACAAGCCTGGGCAGCAGCCTCCATCCTGCCAAGTCCAGGGAAGATGGGCTGGTGCAGAACCCTGGCCCTAGGGTGGCACGGCCTTGCCTCTGCCTAGGCCCGGCTCAGACTCTCTCTGACATTTCTCTCCCCACTCCCTGCCAGGGGCTTCGAATTGCAACTGTGAGTCCTGATTTCTCCCGCTTTACCTCCCCATCACCCCTCACTCATACACACACCCAGACTCCACCCTGCCACTGTCCAGGGGCTGGAAGTGTGTCTGACCTGCTCGAGCCCCTGGGACCATCATCTTGGGGCAATTCCCAGTTTGGAGCAGCTGTCACCATTGCCTGGCAGGGCTATTTCAGTGTGACACTTAGCAATATCTGACGGCTGTTGCCATACACCGGGCCCTGTGGCAGGTGTTGGGGACACTCAGGGACCACAGAGGCCCTGGCTGTGCCTCAGCCAGGTGCCACAGTCTGTTGGGAGAGAGGGACGCCAACAAAACATGTCACTAAACACAGGCTCTGTCAGTTTTCAGTCTTCGCCCGTTTCCTGTACCACCGAGGACAAAAACGAGCCGCCAGCCACACCCTGATCTCAGAGTTGTTAGTGTTGTCCGGTAGATGAAAAATGTCGTCACATGAAGTCACATGTAATCACAGACTGAGCTAAGTGAGAAGAAGCTGAGGGAGCAGAGGGAACAAAGCGACCTCATTAGGGAATGTGGGGTTAGGAGAGGCCTCTCGGAGGTCAAGCCTGGATGAGGGCTGAGTGAGAGCTGGCTGGGCCCGAGAGCGGGCAGAGTGCGGGAGAGCCTAGGGCAGGAGTGTGTGCAGAGGCAGGCGGCGGGGAGCACTAAGGCAGGCATGTGGAACGGAGGTGCCCCTGCCCTGGCCAGAGGTTCCCCAGGCCAGCTGCCCAGGCTGACCCCTCCTTAGCACCACCTGCTCCCAGGAGTTGCTGGCTTTGTCCTGCCTGGCTTTGCTCCCTGCTGTGCCCATCCCCTGGAGCACCCTCTCTGGGACTTTCTCTCTGCGCTGGGGACCTTGCTCCCCGCTCGTCCTGATATTCTGTGCTGGGGCGCACCCAGCTGCTCCCGTACCCTGATCCTGTGCTTTTGGGGAGGAACCCCAAGCCTCTGTGCTGCTGTGCAGGATGGAAAGGTTCAGTGCACAGTGGGGGTGGGGGGAACATGGTGGCTTTAGGACTGGATCAGAAAAGTGGCCGGGACAGTCTTGGGAGGCCTGGTGTGCCCAGCCAGGTGTGCCCAGCCATCCTGCCCACAGGCCACATGTCCATGGTTGATGGAAACATTGCTGGGTGCACCATGCATCACCAGGGGCCACGGTCCGGGAGTAGGTGGGCCAGTTATTCAGTGACTGTGGTTCTCTGGGAGCCCACTCAGATGCCCCCAGACCCAGAAGACCCTGGGGATCTTGGAGGGCAGAGATGAGGTCCCCCTGCTTCCAGCTCAGAACAGTTCCAAGAAGGGCCAGTGGTGGCACAACCTTGGTTGACAACAGTCTAATAACGGTGACCAGTATTGTCATAGCTCTTCACAGTATACAAAGCACTTTCCTCTTGGGACCTCAGGAGACTGTCACACTAGCCCTAGGGGGTCTGTGATGGCCCCATTAAGATCATAAAACTGAGGAGCACTGAGGCTGATATAGTGCCTGGGGTCACCAGCGGGGAAGTGGGCAAGTGGCGAACAGAATCCAGATGTGGAGACCGCTGCGAGGGTAGGCGGGTGGTGGGGAGGCAGGGGTGCTGCGGGCAGGGCTTGGGTGGCCTCGGCTGCCCAGTGGCAGGCCCGCCACACCTAGTTGCTGGACACTTCCTGTTTACTGTCGCCCAGGGAGGAGGGTTGCCGGGTCTTGTCGAAGCCAAGGCTGAAGCCACAAATGGTCCCCAGGGACTGCGCTGCCTCAGGCGGGGAGCATCTCCCCGAGTGCCCGGCTGGGAGACTAGCTCAGACCTCCGGAGGCCGGCCCGCCACCGGCACTGCTAACTAGTGCACACAGGGGCTCCGCAAGTGTTGAATGAACCAGTGATCTTCCCGAATGTCATAGTTGATGGTGTTGAGGCTGTACTTACACTACCTCCCTGGCAGCCTACTCCTTCCAGGATAAAGGCCAGACTCCCCAGGCTTGTTCAAGGCCCTGCATACCTGGTGTTGCTGACATCAGTCACCTCATCAACACCATGGCCCCCCTGATCCTACTCCCCAACTCTGACCAAGAATTCCTCATCTCCAAACTCCAGGATCTTTCATGTCACAGCTCCTGTGAACAAGCCGCAAAGAGCTTCTGGAGTCTGCCCAGAACATTCCTCCTGACCCTCCAAGACCCAGCCTAGGAGCCACCTCCCTTGGGAAGCTGTCCTTGCATGTCCGAGAGGACTTGGGCCTGGATCCTGGGGTCGTGTGGCAGTGACGTGTATTTCAGCGCGATCCTGCTAAGCCCTGACTCTCTGGGTGCCCATCCCCACGCCGCTGGATTCCCGGGTTTGTCAGGGTGGGGTCTAACAGGGCCCAATTCACTTTTGGTTTTTGGTGCCCTCAAAGCACTCGGGACACGGTAAATATTCTGTGAACTGTATGCAGCCACCAGGCATGGCTGAGGGAGTTTAACGGTACATCAGCTAGAGGGAATATCATGCAGCCATTAAAACCACAATTATGAAGATGATATTTTGATATCTAAGAGCAACATGTCAAATAGAGCTATATCTACACCATCCATTCCACTCCACGGCACTGAGGGCTGCTCTGTGCCAGCCCTGGGCTTGGCATGTGGGCAGCAGGGATGGAAGGAGTCCCTCTTTCAAGGGATCCAGTCAGAAGGAGAGGGAGACACGCACACGCACACAATTCCTGAGCAACATGCTAAGTGCCACGATGGAGAAATGACAGAGCCCCGGGGCCCCCACATTCATCCAGGGTCTGGGCAGGTGGAATGGAAACTCTAAAAAATGACAGCCGACAGTGCATGGACAAGCCTGGAAGGGCGCAGAGGAACGAAGGCAGTTGACGCCACAGGGCGGTGGCACTGTGGGTGATTTTTCTCTCCTTTATTGTTGGTATAATGCCATTTGGGCAATAAATAAAAATTGGGAGGAAAAAATAGCTGTTTGGTGAATTGAGTAAAGCAGAGAAAGAAGGGAGTTAAGAGGAGGTAAATGGGAAGGGGAAGGGGAAGAGGGAGAGGCAGGAAGGGCAGAGGGAGGGGAACTCACCGTGAGGGTAGAGGCAGCAGAAGCCCCCTTCTGCTCCTGGGCTTGGGGAAGGAGGGATGGGGGAGCACAGGAGGGGGCTCGAGTATCCCTTACTTGACCTTCCTTCAGGAGGAATCTGGGAGGGCACCTCAGAAGAGAGGTGGTCTGGTCAGCAGAGAGGAGGGTGTGCTGGGCCCCTGGAAGTGCCCGACACAGGCCTAGGTTTGGGACAGTAGATGGGAGGTGTGGGATGGGTCTTGGGGGTGAGGTCCCAGCCAGATTGTGGGGAGTCTGCTTGTGCACCTGCAAGCAGTGGGGGTGGTTCTAGGCAGAGGCAGGGACTCAACTCAGAGCAACCCTCCAACCCCCCTTTCCAGACTCCACAGAACAGGTGCAGACGTTTCCTGGGTCCCCAATGTGTGCCAGGCACTGCCCTAGCCACCTTCCCATTCAAGGCCTCCTTCAACCCTCATATGAACCCTCTGGGGTAGGTGGTTAATGCTCCCATTTTTCAACAGAGGATGCTGAGGCTTGGAGAGGTGTAGTGACTTGCTCAAGGTCAAAATCAGCTAGTGAGGGGAGGGGCAGGGTTGGGATCTGACCCCAGCACGGCCAGCTTAGGCAGCTGGGTGAGGCACGGCACAGGGAGGGCTGGATGTTTATAGAGAGAAAGCGAAGGTGAGGGAGTCTGCGTGGGGAAGGGGCGCCACGCAGGGAGGAAGGGGTTACCTTGACACACAAGAGTAGGCGTTGGGTGCCTGTTAGTGAATGAATGCATTGGTGGACGGATGAATGAATGAATGAATGAATGGGTGGACGGTCGGAAGGATGGATGAATGAGCGGGTGCAGAGAGGAGGGGGATTAGGGGAGGCTGCGCGTGAGCGAGAACCGGTTCCTCTCTCCCCCGCCCCCGAGCCGTAGGCTGGCTTTGGGAGCCTCCCTCCTCGCCCCCCAGGGGGCCGGCTCCCCAACCTCCTGCCCCCGCCCCCCTCCATCTTCGCCTGGGGCAGGGGAAGGAGGACGCGGATGCCGTTTCTCCCGGACTGGGCCGGAGTCCCCGCGCGGCGGCGCGGCCTCCCGCGCCGGGTCCCGCCGGCCAGTGCGCAGCGCGGCGCCCCCGCCCCCGTCGCCTCCTCCCCGCCCCCCGCGCCCGCTGCCTCCCCTTCTCCCCTCCCCTCCCCGCTCCGCGCCTGCACGCACGGCCCCCGCCGCCGCCGCCGCCGCGAGGGGAGAGGCGGCCGCCCAGCCTGGCTCCCCGCGCCCTGCTCGCCGCCGCCGCCGCTCGCGCAGGCACCAGTGCCGGCCCTCGCCCCACCGAGCGCACCCACCCGGGCACACGCACCCTGCCTCCGGGTGCGCCCCCGCACACCCCGCTAGCGGCTCCGCCGGGCGCCCGAGCCGGGCAGATGCGACGCCGCGCACCCCTCGCCCCGGGCCCGCCACCGCGCTCCACTGCGCGCCGGGGGCTCCTCTCCCGGGCCCCGCTGGGCGCCCTCGGGCTGCGGTTCCTGCCCGCTCCTTGGAATAACCCCTGAGGCTTCAGTCGCCGCCGCAAAGTTTCCCGAGGAGACCCGCCTCCCGGCCGCAGCGCAGGTAAGACAGATTGCACGGGGCGGGGGCGGGGGCCGGGGGCTGTTGGAGCGGGACGGGGCGCGGGGCGCAGCGGGGCGGGGCTGGGAGCGCACGGAGGCGCCGCGGGGTCAGGCTGCCGGCGCTGCCCCGGCGCCGCGGGGACCACGCCGCCTTTGGGATCTGGGGTGGGGGCCCCCCGGGTCGACAGCCGAGCGCCGGCGGCCGTGGCTCCACCGCCGGGAGGCGCGGGGTGCGCGGCCGGCGGCTCCACTCTCCCCAGCCGAGGCTGGAAAGGGCGGGGACTCGGCCGGAGCCCCAGCCCGAAGCCTCGCTGCGCTCCCGGGGAGGCTGCCCGACCCGCGAGGGGCGCCAGGCTGGGCTGGCTCGTTCCGGCTCCAGCTTGGCACCCAGGAACCCGAGGGCTTGGGGTGCGTGGAGACAGGCAGCCCTCCAGCTCAGGCGCGGCGCTTCGGTCCCCACCAACCGCGTGAGTCACCGTTGGAGCGAGGTTTTATTTTTAAAACGACTTCAAGGGGGCCATGAGCAGCCTCCAACTTCCCTCTCCTTGCGCGCCGTGGACTGGCAGCCCTGTGCGGGGCAGGGGGCCGGGGCGCTGCACCTGGCGCTGGAATGGTGGGTCTGCCTGGCTGGAGGCCGGGGCAGCGGGTCTGCCCCCCGCCCAAGCCGGAGGCCAGGCACACGCCCCTCCTCGCGGAAGGCTGGGGAGTGCCGTTGCCCAGCTGCAGGGAGCCGTGGCTGATCAGAGCTCTCACAGGAGGAGAAAGTTGTGGAGCAGCAACATCAGGAAGCTGCCCCAGGCTTCCCGGTGGCTCCTGAGGGCTGCGAGGCTCTCTGAGTGTGTGATTTTAAGAGAATACAGCCCAGCTGGGGTGTGCCAGGCCCCTGCAGCCCGTGCCGGAGCCCTGATGTGGATAAATAAAGCGTAGGCTGGGGGGCGGAGGACGGGGGCTGCTGGATCCAGCCCTGCTCCACCTTGGCCCCTGCACCCTTAGGGAGGATGGGGACCTGGCTCTCCTGGCACCTTCCCCAGGTGGCTTAGGAGTTGGGGAGGTGGCTGGCTGTGTGGGGGCACCGAGCCCCGCAGGATGCCACTAGCAGCGGGATGTGGGCTGGGGCATGACCCTCTCTGCCCAGCAGGCATGAGGAAGACGGTCACACTCAGGGGCTCCAGGCTCAGGTTTCTGGAGTGAAAGCCAAGTGCATCTCTTCCTGCCAGCCCCAGGAGGAGAAGCGCAAACATCACCTGTCAGCTGGTGCCGACTCCGTGGGCGACTGTTCAGGGCTTCCTCAGAGGTTTAAAATGGAAATGGTCTGAGCTGCCAGGGCTCATGCCCAGGAGGGGGGGTGTTGCCCAGCGGGGTGGGGGTGGGCATTGAGGGGGCCCTGGTGGATCTGAAGGGCAGGAGATGAGCCAGCCATGGGCAGGTTTGAGAGCAGGAGAGGACCAGACAGGGTGTGTGTGTGTGTGTGTGTGTGTGTGTGTGTGTGTGTGTGTGTGTGTACGTACGTACACGTACCCCTAGCCCCGTGATCCCATATAGACAGAAACTAGACACTTCTGTAAAAAGCCTCCCCAGCATGAGTTCAAGCCTTACACGCCTGGGGCTGCCGCAGCCTGTGGGGACTGTGTGCCCTCGCCCTACCACTTACTGGTTGCAAGTCTCTTCACCTCTCTGAGCCTCAATTTCCCTCATTGGTGAAATGGGGTTGACTATACCCACATCCTGAGCTGAGTGTGTGTGGGGTTGAGGACTGCAGTGTAAAATGGGGTGAGGTGGACTAAAGTTGCCCCCAAGGACTGAGGGCAACTGTAGAGGCCTTGGAGAGTTTGGGGGGCTCAGGTTCCCCCAGCCAGGGGCTTTGGATGGACTTCAGCTTGATGCTGACCCTTAGAGGCAGTAGCACCTTCCCTGTGGCCCCCTCACCTCTCCTCTGAGACCTCCAATCGCAAGCCCCTGGGAGGTCCCCCAGTTTGTTTCTAAAGTGGCAGTGAGGATGGGTGCTGCCACCCCCTCCTATCACCTACTCTATGGGGAGGCCAGTAGCCTGAACGACTCAGCTCCATGCAGACTGAGCCCTGGTGGCTGGGCCTGTGTCACCTACTGGGCGACTCCAGGCCTTCAGCCTCTGGGGACCCCACTTCTTGCCCGCACAGGGGGATACAGCGGCTGTTCAGCCTCTTGAGGGTGTGTGGGCACCCTGAGTGTGGGAAGGCAGGGCAGGACAGCACACAAAAGGGGTGCTCGCCTCTAAGCGAGCTGAGACGGACCGGAGCGGAAGCTCCAGGTGCACCTGGACAGCAGGTGCCTATGGACAGACAGGCAGGCCTGGAACTGGCTGCCCGCCCACAGAGGCCCGGTGCAGTGGCAGTTGTTAAGTGGCTGGCCTGGTGCAGGGATGGATGAGGCCCCTGAGGCCTGTTGGGCACAGCCCCCTCTGCCCAGTCAGGTAGGACAGAAGCAGCGGGCAGAGGCAGGGAGGCAGGGAGCTGGGTGTTGGGTGCAGCAGGCTTGGCAGGCTCTGGGCCTCTGGGGGCAGCTTGCCCCCAGCCAGGGGAAGGGCAGATGGCTCAGGGGAGACGGTGAGCAGGTGAAGGCCCTGCCCTGCAGTGTGGATGGCCCCACTGTGTCTCTGGGAGCTGGGAACCTGCTGGCAGCTGCCATCCCAGCCAGCCAGGCTGCCCTGGAGTCAGGGCTGAGATGGGCCTGTCTGGGGCTGTGTGGGGGTCTGCTGCCCCAGGGTGCTAGGGTCTTGTGCCTCCTGGGGAGGGTGTCTCTCCCTGGCCTGCTGACCTCGAGCTAGTGACCGGATATTGTGGGACAACATCCTCATATGTAAAGTGAGGTAACAGCAGTGCCCATCTTGGGGGGGTATCCCTATGAGATGATGCTTATGAAGCTTCTGGCACAGAGTTGATGCCTGGCAATGTGGGCCTTCTGTGTTCCCCACCCCTGGGTCATGCTGGGCCAAGGGCCTCCAGCTTCTTAAGGCCTTGGAGTGGCAGGAAGGACTGGGTTGGCCCCCAACCCAGCCACCAAAGCCCATTCCCAGTGGAAGCTCACCCACCTGCTGGCTGGGGGTGTCAGCTTTAGTGCCTGGCCCCCAGGGACAGTGGGAGTGTCCAGGACTGAGGCATCGTAAACAGGGATGAGACTGGGGGTTTTACCCTTGGGGCTCTCATGGAATGGGCTGTGAGTGAGTGTTTGGAGAAGAAACGGTGACTGGAGGTCCTAAGTCCCTGCAGTGTGTGTGTGGGGGTGGTGGGGGGGGGCGGGGGCGTAGGGCACTCACCATCAGGAGAGGCTGCCAGGGCTCTGGGAGGCTGGGGCTGGCTCAGGCCTAAGGCCTGCGAACTGCCCTTGATGCACAGCCCTCTGTGTGGATTTGGGGTACCTTGCCAGAACCTGGGCTCTTCTCCCCAAGACAAAGTTCAGGCCTTCTCCGACTTGTGCCAGGGCACAAGGCAGTGGCATCCTGTCCTCTGCCATGGGGCAGTCACTCTGAGAAGGCTGGGATGGGGGGAGCGGACCGGCCTTGCGCCCACCCCACCCCAGCCAATCCGGCATTCCCTAGCAGCAGCTGGAGCAGAGAGGGCTGCACGGAGAAGAGCAGTGTTTGTGCAGGCCGTGTTTGCCTGAGCGGCCGGTGGATGCCTGTTTATGCCGCGGGCAGCCCCCAGAGCCCAGCCGCTCCCCAGGGTCAGCAGCTCTGCAGATGATGTCAGCATTTGGGGGCCTCAGCTCACCTTGTGGAAGTTGTTTGCTGGATTTGCTGCAGCCCTGGGTTTTGAAACTCCCACTGTTGGGCTTGTGTGTAGTGCCCTACACCCCCGAGAGAGCTGGGGCTAATGAGTGTGGGGGTAGGGAGAGAAGGGGGGATGGGACGCTGGGCTTCGGCACTGCTTCAGCAGGTGTGGGAGCTGGCCCACGAGGCGCTCTGTCCACTATCCCTGGCTCTTCTGTCTTTCCCTTCCTCCTTCCTGTCTTGCTTTTCATTCGTTCGTTCGTCATTCATTCATTCATTCATTCATTGGATGTTGAGCACAGGTTATGGGCCAGGCAACATGCTGGGCTCTGGGAGAAAAAGGGGGTACGAGAGCAGCCATAAGGCTTGCCTCGGGGAGTGTACAATTGGGAGTGGGGGTCAGATAGAAATCAGATGCTTCCCCTCCCACTACAGAGCCTTGGGCTCTGAAGGTGAGAAGACAGCCCTGTGAGCTTGAGTAACACAGGAACCGGCTGGACACTGGATTGGGGAAGGGGTATTTCAGCCAAGACGTGAAGCAGGGGCAAGAGTCTGGCAAGGAGGGGGAGGAATGAGGGACCTGATGGACAGCACCAACAGAAGGGGGTCTGTGCGGACACTTGGCAGGTGTGAGAAGCATGGGGGGCTGGGAGGCACGTAGCACCTGCAGGCATCTGGGCTGTGGGTCTGTTCAGAGCTTGTGGCCTGTCTGTCTCCCTGGGTCCCTGCTGGCCTGCCCACCTCCATATCTCAGGATTCCTGGGTCTGCCTCAAGGGCCATCTGCCCAGTCCTCCCGGGTGCGCTTCCTGGGCCTAGGGTGTGGGGTCCCCTGTTCCTGAGAGCTGTGTAGCCACCTATGTGGACAGGCTACCCAGCATCTGATGGGGCGGAAGGGAGAATATTTAGGCTTGTTTTGTGATGGGGGCAGTGGCTCTGGTGTAGACAGAGGACTACTGCTAGTAACGAAGGGGGTTCCTTAGAAACCCTCTCCTGGTTCTGAATGTCCCCCAGTCTGGAGAGGGGTCACTGGACAGAGTGGGTGGTGCTGCAGGAAGAGGAAATGAAGGCAGGGCATCCTGGCAGCACCATGACCCAGATGTATGGGGCTCCGCTAACCACTAGGGGACACTGCCTCCCAGGCAGAGTGCAGGACCCAGGCTGCGCTCAGGAGGGGGCACTCCCTGGCTGGGAGGCAGTGGCTGGCTTGTTTCGTGGATGGCTTTGTACTTAATTAAACCTGGGATTAAAACTGGGGTCGCCGAGGCGCTCGTCCTAGCTGTTCCTGCTGACATGGATCTAGAGGAGCAGCTCTGTGGCAGCAGTTTTTTTGCTCCCCTTTCCCTCCTTCTGCCTGAATTTATCGTTGGCACCAGATTACACAGATTTAGCAGGAGAGAGAGAGAGAGAGAGACACTGACTTTGGAGAAGAGATGGCATTTATCCACAGAAGCAAATTGCTCTTGTCGATTCGTTCCCCCATCGCCCTCCGCTTCTCACCCCCCATGACGCCTGGGAAATGCTGCCTGGAAAAAGGTCCTTAAAATGTTGCTGGGTACTGGTGCCAGGAAGGGCTTTCCAGGGTGTGGTCTGACCAGGGCTGCCTGGTGGAGGGAGCAGAGGGGAGAGCGGAGTTTTCACTGGCTGTGTGTGTGCCGGGGGCGCACACCCAGGGCTACTCTGCGTGGCGTGGCGGGGCTGGGGATGAGGTCTGGCCGAGGGCGGAGGTCATGTCTGTCTTTATTCCCTGGTGCTTCCCCAGGGCCTAGTGTGGGGCAGGCACCCATAGGTGCTCAGTGCCGTGCAGGGTGAATGAACAGATGAAGGAATGATGAAACTATGATTGAACAACTGCTTCAGCTGGTATGGGTGGCAGCAGAGGGTCCAACCTGCCACCTGGTACTCCAGGGGATGCAATCCGCTGGGCTAAGCTGCCCTTGAGGGGTACGCCTTCCTGGGTTCTGAATCAAGTGCAGACCAAGGTTCCCTGTAGGCCCTACCCAGCGGCTGCCTGCTGGCTTTTCTGGAATGACCTTGATTTACAACACCCTCCTCTGTGGTCAGATCTGAGAGGCCTGTTCTGGCTCAGATAATCTGGCTGCTTGAAGTCCCAGGATCCTGGGAATTCGTTGTGGTCCTGAGGGCACCCGTCCCACACAGAGCACAGGGTGGATCCAGGTGGCCCAGGGCCACCAGTCGGGGCTGCCCCTGCCCTGAGTGGCAGGCAGGGGATTCACTCTCAGGAGCTGCTGTGATGGCCAGGCCGAGAGCGGGCCACAGATGGGCTAGTCAGGGTCCAAGTCCTGACAGGGCCAGGTGTGCCTCGTGCTCACCCCTCTCACATGCTCACATACACTTTTGCACACACAGGCTCACACCTAACCCTCCTAACCTGCCTTCCCTGAGCCATCCCAAGCCAGGCTGTGAGGTGAATGAATCTCACACCCTGTCCCTCAAAACACTGCCAAGAAGAAGCGTGAGTGGCTGCCCCACCCAGACTCAGGGCCGCTTCCTGTCCTGCCCCGCCAGACTGAGCCATCTGTTTCCCATGTGCTCTCCCTAGACCCCTCTCTGGGGGAGGAATGAGAAGGAATGAGAAGCCAGGGTGCTAGCCCCCTCCCCAAACCCTGCTCCAACCAAGGCGGCCTGGCCATTGTCAAGCCTCTGACCCCAGGGGAGGAGCAGGGTCACCTGCCTGGAGCTAGCAGAGAGAGGGCTCCTCGGAGGACGGCGGGGTTCTTGGAAGCCCTTCCCCTCCTCACTGAGGTTGCACATCACATAGACTGCCCACCTGTCCCAGGGAGACAGGCCACACACACTCCCCTGCCCTCCAGTCACAGTGGAGCTCTCTGTGCCTCAGTTTCCCCACTACTGTTGGCCAGGGGTTTGGATGACAAGGACTCAGCAGCATCACGTCTCTGGGACTCTGAACCCTGAGTCCCCCCAGGCTTGGGCTATTGAGGGGCTGAGCAGTGCCATGCCCCAGCTTCCAGGAACTTCTGACGGACAAGCTCTGCCTGGCTTGTCCTCTTCCCACTGTGAGAGCAGGGAAATGGAGGCACAGAGAAGAGGAATGCCTTATCCAGGGCCATTCAGGAGTCAGGACCCAGGGCGAGGCAGCGGGCTGTGGAGTGACAGTGCCCGGGCTCTGGGGTCTGGACTTGGATTCGAATCCCACCTCTATTACTTATCAGCTGGGTGCCCCTGGATGCCTCACTTCCCTTCTCGGTGCCTCAGTCTCCACATCGATGAAATGGAACAACAGAGCGCATGTCCCAGGGTCAGTATGAAGACTAAATGTAACAGTGCCCATGGAAGGGCTTTGTGGGAACCAGTAGTTCCTGCACTTGGGCAAATAGGACAGGCTCCCCCAGATTCAGGGCTGGGGTGCTGACTGCCCTGGGGCTCCAAGGAGCTCAGGGCTTGTGGAGGGGCTGTACACACTAGACCCTAGACCTCGGGAGTACCCCATCCTTTCTGGCAGGCACGCTTACGGAACATTTGCTGAGCTCCTGGCTGGCCCCTCGTTGGGCAGAGATCAGGCCCTGAGGTCTGCAACCACACAGATAGTGGGGTGGACAGATGGGAAAAAGGAGGGGATTCTAGGGCCGGCCGAGTGGCTCAGTTGGTTAAGAGCTCGCTCAAGAGTGCGAGCTGACGAGCTGAGCTCTGAGCAACAGCTGTTCGAGGCCAGCCAGAGCTGAGTTGCCGTTGAGCCACCAACAGGTGGCAGGATGGCTCAGCTAAAAAAAAAAAAAAAAAAAAAAAAGAGTGCGAGCTGAGCTCTGAGCAACAGCAGTTTGATGCCCAGCCTGAGCAGAGCTGCCACTGAGCTGCCAACAGGTGGCTGGACGGCGCAGCTTAAAAAAAAAAAAAAAGAAAAGAGGGGGCTCTAGACCGCTCAGTTGTGATAAGGAGCAGGCTGGAGTGTAACTCTGGGGGGATTGGGGAGAATTGAGTCCCTGAGGGCTCCAGGAAGCGGTAAGGGCGGGGGGTGGTATGAGCCACAGGTTAGGAAGGAAGTTATGGAAAGGGAGAGTGTGGGGCTCAAATGTCACCTTTTCCCAGGATGGGTCCCCTTAGGTATTTACTGGGCCCCTCCTGTGTGCCAGGCTTCCGGGTGGAAGAGAGGCCATTTTACTGGGGTCAGATGGCTGGCTACCTTTATTGAGTGTTTACAATCTACACTGTATGTCATGAAGCGCCATCCTGGATCTCCTTGAGGCTTTACAACAGCCCACTTCACAGAAGAGAAAACTGAGGCACAAAGTAACTGGACCAAGGTCCCTCAGCCCAGATATTGCATCGCATAAGGAGATTGTCCCAGCAGCAGTAGCCCACTAGATTGTACTTGCTGCATGTGGGCAGTATTAACTAGATTACTCCCCCAGCCAGCCTCTAAGGTGGGCACTCTTATCCTGATTTTACCCCAGGAAACAGACACAGGTGAAACGACTTGCCCTCCGAGGAAGGGCAGCCTTCAAGGCACACTGTTCCCAGCCCCGCCTGGATCCTTACAAACGCTCTCAAAGATGAGAAACTGGGGTGCAGAGATGGCGGGTAACTCCGAGGTCTCTAGGGCCTGAGGTTTGTCTCTCCTGCTTCCCCTGAGCCATGCCCCTCCCCGAGCCTGGGTACATGAGGCATTTGCTCTGTTCTCAGAGCCTCAGCCTCCTGGAGGGCCTCTCCCTGCCCCCGCACCCCTAAGGCCCCACTGTGTGCAGCCCCAGCACCGGCCTTGACAACATGTGACATCATTTAACAATAGTGGGGGTCGGGGGAGGCATCAGGGAAAGGCTCACAGCAGAGGTGCCATTGTAGCCCCAGAGGGAGAGCCAGGCGGGGTCAGCCTGGGGTGGGGTGGTGCGAGTGGGTCTGGCCTGCTGGGCTGAGGGTGAGATGTCTGGGTGGCGGGGGCATGGCACTTCTCTCCAGGCCCAGACGCTGCTTGTGACGTCAGCGGGTGGCCCAGCTGGGCCTGGCTGCCCCGCTGGTGCCCCGGTGCCCCAAGAGGAGCTGGGCAGTGTCTCGGAGTGGGGGGGTGCCCAGGAGGGCGCGAGCAGCCTGTGGTCACGGAGCAATCTCCATTAGCGAGTGGCTGCAGCTTCTGGAATCCTATTAAAAGCTTTTTCATTGTTCCCTGTGATATGCTCCACTCCGCCGGGACCTGGGCATGTTGATAATTTATTTGTGGAAGGGAAAGGGGCGCAGAGTGCAGGACAGAGGGAAATGTCATTATTTACTCAGCCGCTCTCTACAGCGCAGGCCCCTCCTGGGGCAGCTTGAGTGGGGGGCACACCATCCTCTCCCAAGTCAGGAGGTGCGGGGGCAAGGCAGGGCGCAGCTGCGGGGGCAGTGGCCAGGGTAGGAGGGGCCTTGGGGGGTGAAGACTGCATCCTCTGATGGTGGTCGGGGCAGAGGCCCCTGGCCCAGACCTACAGCTTAGGGGGGCCTCTCAGAGGCCTTGTTCAGCCCGACTCTGGTGCGAACTGTGGCGGGGGGGTGGGGTGGGGTTGGGGGTGGTTCTCGCTGCTGTGACTCTGGCTTGTGTGGGGGTGGGGGCAACCTCGCTGGGCTCTGAGGGTGCAGAGAGATGGCTCCTGGGGTCTCCGTGGTGGGGAGGGGAAACCAGTTGTGAGTGGGGTGACTGGGGGCCCCACATCCCTGCAGCCTCCAGCTGTGTGGCTACTCAAGTCTCTGCTCCCCTGGCCACTATGAAACGGGAAGAGGCCTCGGCCTCTCTGGGGGAGGGGAGGAATTCACAGCTAACAACAATATTAGCCTATTTACCAAGTTCTCAATTTGTGCTGAGTGCCTCACAGATATCATCTCATTTGGTGCTCACAATATCTCTGTGCAGCAGAACTATATTACTGCCTTTTTACATATGAGGAAACTGAGGCACAGGGAGTCAGTCACTCAGCTTCTAAGTGGCAGGGGTGGGATTTGAACCCCGGCCTCTCAGCATGGTTACTGAGAGGTGGCGGCCCCGCAGAGACCCAGCTGCCCCTTGGTGCCCAGCCAGTGCCCTCTTTCAAGGTGAGGAAGGCCTAAAGAGGGAACAGGGGTCTCCTTCTGAAGACGCCTTAAAATCTCAAACTTAATTGTCACAGAGGCACTGTGGGGCACGGCTATGGTTATTATCCCCCTTGCACAGGTGAGAAAACTGAGACTCAGAGAGGTGACGCCATTTGAACCAAGGAAGAGCAGAGTGGGATTTGAACCCCAGCTGGCTCTGGTTTCCCAAAGTATCCCCTGTGCTGGGTGCAAGGCCGCCCAGCGGGGCAAGGGAGCCTCAGACGGTGCCAGCTTTGGGACTAGGGCTGCAGAGGGTCAGGCCCCAGCAGCTCTGCTTGGCTGAGAACCCTGTACGCACCCTTCTGACTGGCCCGCACGCTAAACTGTAATGATGGGACAGGCAGACGGGATGCCACACAGATGCCCCCCCATGCCCATTCCTCCAGCACAGATACTGCCAGACCTTTAAAGAATGTATGTTCAATCAAGTCACTCACTGGCTCTGAGATCATCAGTGGCTCCCTAGTTCCTGAAAAATTGAGTCCAAGGCCCTTGGCCTGGGATTTCAGACCTTCCCAGCCCGGCCCTGGCTGTCCCAACAGCCTTTCCTCTTGTCCCTGCCCATTAGGCCTGTGGATGACACAGCTCACACCTCTGAGCCTTCGACGGTGCTGTTCCTTGTGTCCAGAGGGCCACCCTCACTCCCCACATTAGGTGAATGCCACCTCGGGAGTGAAGCCCTCGCTGGCTGGCTCGGAAGAGGAACCCGCCCTTCCTGCCTCCCAGCCTCCCATTTGAGGTGTGACATGATGGTGCAGGTGGCTGCAGTTTACACCTGCCCCACCTCCACTGGCCTTTCCTCCTTCCTCTTCCTCACCACAGGCCCCCAAGGTGCTGCTTAACCGTGGAGTGAATCTGGGAGTCATTCATTCATCCAAGGTTTCCTGAGCCCGAAGCATGTTGATCAATAGCTTTCTCTTTACAGCAACTCTGGGAGTGGGTGGCGTTATTCCATTTTATAGGGGAGAAAGCAAGACCCAGGGAGGTGCAGTCACCTGGCCACGGTCACCCAGCAAGTCTGAGGTGGAGCTGGGGATGAAGCCGGGCCCCAGGCTGGAGCAATGATGGGGTGGTGATCAGTAGCATCCCCTGAGCCCTCCCGCCTGCTTGTTACTGAGTAGAGCGTTAAATGCCCATCTCATTCGATTTTCGCAGTTGCCCAGGGATGTACTTGGAGGCTCCATTTTACAGGTGAGGAAACTGAGGCTAAGAGAGGGAGAGAGGCACAGCCCAGATCTGTGACTTCGTGAGAGCCCTGGGTAGGAGAGAGAGGCTTTTCCCGTACCCTGTGTGCCGGGCCTAGAGCTGTCCCTTCAGAGCGGAGACAGGGGCAGGCCCTGCTTCCCCTGAGGTCCCTGGACGCCCTGCCTGGCTCTCAGGCCCGCAGCCTGCCCTGCCCGGATGCCCTCCGGGTGAGAGGAGGCTGGGGAGACGGTGTGCCCAGCAGCAGGACAGGCGTGGGCCCTGCCCCCACGGCAGCTGCCTGCCTGGCCTGGTGGCCGCACAGACAGACAGGGCTTGTGAGAGCCGGGGGCCTCCGAGGAGAGCCTGGCTCCTGCAGCATCCGCTCAAAGGCCTCATTGTGGCAGGAGGGCCCTCCGTGGGCAGCTGCCCCCACCGCAGGCGCAGACAAAACCCAGCCTTTGTGCCAGTGCACTGCCCCTGCCCTGACCCGGGTCTTGTCTGCGAGAGGCTGGGGCCCTCCCTGGGAAGGGGCTGCCCTGGATGGTCTAGGACAGGTCTGGTCTGTGTTGCCAGGACCCGGGAACCCACCCCTCCCACCTCACTATGGAAGGGGCTGGTCCCAACCCAGGCTGGGGGGGTGGGGTGTCGAAGCTAGAGCATTAATTAATAATAACAGCAGCAACAGCAATAATAACAATGTCTGCTGTCATTTGAGGAACTCCTGACTTATGTCTGGTGAGAGGTATTTATGTGGATTATCTCATTGATCGCTCAAGCAGCCCTACAAACTGTGCAGTTATTCACCCCGTTTTAGAGGTGAGGAAACTGAGACTCTGTGAGGTGAAGACCTTCACCCCACATCACATAATACTAAGGGGCATGCTGGGTCGCACTCCAGAGCCCATTCTATTTTTTTCTTTTTTTTTAGGATTTCATGATTTTTTTTTTTTTTTTTTCTTTTAAGGGCAGTGTCACTGGCCCTCAGATGTGGGATCTGAACCCGGGCCGCTGGCATCCCAAGCCAGCTCTTAACCACTGTGCCACTCAGCCGGCCCTCTTTTCTTTTTTTTAAATTAAAGTTTATTGGGGTGACAATTGTTAGTAAAGTTACATAGGTTTCAGGTGTACAATTCTGTAATACATCATCTATATATCACATTGAGTGCTCACCACCCAGAGTCAGTTCTCCTGCCATCACCTTATATTTGATAGAAGCACAGCCCATTCTTAAGCACCAGGTACTGGCATCCCTGGCAAGCCGCACAATGGCCACTGCAGTGCACAGAGGCAGAGCTCCCAACCATCTCACTTCACTTGAACTGCAGTCCTGGGTGAGGGTGGCCCTCTCACCCCATTTTAGAGCCAAGGACACTGACACTCTGAGAAATGGACAGGAGTGCCTGACACAGGATGGTCATGGGCAGACTGCATCTTACATTTCCTACTGCACCCTTCCTCAGCCTTACCCTTTGGGGCAGGTGCGATGGTTGCCTGAACTTTGTGGGTGGGTCACCAAGGTCCTAGGCCATGGGTCGTGGAGTAGGTGACAGAGTCCCAGCAAGAGACTTGAAGGATTTCGGGGCTGAGCCGCACCCACTGCTAGTCGCTTCTGGGAGGCTCTGCAGAGACCATGTATTATCAGGGAAACTGAGGCACAGAAAGGGGAAAAGGGACTGGCCCAGGTCCCACAGCCTTGGGGACTGACCATAGGCCCACCAGCCTCAAAAAGCTATGCTGTTCACCAGGACACCACTGCTGGTCCTGGGTAGGGGGGCAGGGGCCCAGCCAACTCTGAGCCCTTCCTGTGCCCCAGGCCCAGTGCTAAGTGTGGAGCTACATAACTAACTACGCCTAACAAGGACCTCATAAGGGAGGTGCTATTAACTGCTCAGTACAGATGAGGAAACTGAGGCACCTGCCCCCAGGCCACACCCCGCGGGCAGATTCCCTGCGTAGTCTAGGCCTCCTAGTCCACCAGCCCATCCCTCCTGCCCTCGTGGTGCCTGCTGGTAGAAGGACAGGTGCTTTGGGTGGGGCCAGGCAGACAGCTCAGGGACCTTCTGGAGGGCAGGCTGCAAACCAGCCATGTCCGGCTGCTGAGCCTGCCTTCTTATCCTGAGCTGGATGGGTTTCCCCATTGGTGAAAGGGGTTCAGAGCCTGTGCCGCCCCTTCCTAGGGGACCCCTAGGTGAAATCCTGTCTGCAGACTCCCTCATTGCTGGAGCAGGGTGGGGCTACCTCACCAGCCCCCTACCTCGGAGCTTAGTGGCCAGCCCAGGCTTGGATGTCTGATTAGAAATAATTAATGCTACTAATATTCATAATAAGTGGCCTAGTGAAATGATGGGGGTGACCATCTGTGCCTCCTGGCCAGGGCCAGGTGACCCCTGCAGGGAAGCCAGGGGCCAGGCTCTCAGTCCGCTCCTCAACCCCACCGGCTCCCTCCCTGGACCCTCACACTAACCGGGGACCTGAGCCCCAGAGAGAGGCAGCTCATGGAGGCCGGGCAGCCACCAGCGCTCAGTCCCAGGGCCTGGCTTGGAGTCCAGAGCTCTCCCTACCTGCCCCTCTGTGCAGGCCACCCGAGGGCAGCTGGACAAGCCCTGCCTGCTGCCCCGGGCTGTCTGCCGTCCCATGGGCAGAGCCTATGTAGCCCTCGGTAGGACACAGTGGCCCTGGCTCTGCCCCTTCCTGACCATGTGGCTGTGGACGCTCCTGTGTCCACACACCCTCTGTGCTTCAGTTTCTAGGGGGTACCTGGGGAGGAGAGTCCCCCTCACAGGGCTGTGTGCAAGCCTGGCACAGTGCGGGCCATGGCGGTTATCAGCATCACCCAGCCAGCAGACTGAGCAGGTTCCCCTCTGGTCCCGCTGTGCTGGCTTCCAGGTGGGCCCTGCACCCGAGGATTCTAACGGGAAAGACAGGCAGGTCCTCGGGGACCCAGGGCAAACCACTCACACCTGTCGAGGTGGGAGTGAGGGCACAGCTGCGGCTCAGTGAGCAGAGGGGCCACTGGCCCTGGGCAGGGTCCCAAGCAGGGTTCTGACCCATACAGCTGACCCTCCTTTTCCTTGTTATCTCCCAGCCTTGCTCTTGTCCCACCTCCAAGGCCTTCTCATTGTAGCTGGTGCCGATCCCCGCAGCACCCACTCCTAAATCCTCACTCAGCGGTGCCAGGCGGACAGTCTGATGCCCCCCCGCCATGTACTTCAGCTGTCTGGGCCCAAGTATTTGTACCCACCTCTCTGGGTGGGGGTTGGCTCCATGGATGCCACCCTGGGGGTGTAGCTCCCAGAGTCCTAGGCTCCAGTCCCCCTGGCCACTCACCTAGCCACCTCTCTAGGCCTCAGTTTCCTCATCTGTAACATGGGCCCAGGGATACCAAGATAGGATGATGTGGGCAGCAGCTTGCCCAGCACGGGTGCCGGTCAGGGAAAGGAAAGGGTTGGTCCCACTGGGTGAAGCAGCTCTGGGAAAACACCAGTGTTGACAGCCCTCTGGGTGCCCACGTGGGCGACAGGGTGGGTGCATGGGTCTGCAAGCCAGGGAGGAACTGGGCAGGAGTGGGAGGACTCTGGCGGCTTGGACTGACACCTTGCATGGTGACAGCCTAGTGGCGGCTCCTCCCTGGGACCTAACTCTGGGCCCCCGGAGGGCGGTAGAGCTGACGGCTGAGCAGGCTAACAGCTATTTGAGTGGAAACTAAATCTGTCCGGGTCTGACAGACGGCCACACGCCACCACTAATGCAATTTCAGCGTGGGAGAGGCCTGGAAGCTGATGGCTATGGGCCCACACACTTTGAACTCAGGCTCCCTGGGCTCTTGGGACGCAGAGGGTCAAGGCTGGCGGTCTCCTGCCTGCACAGTGGGTTGTCCAGACTGCCCTTCGGCCAGCAGGTGGGCAGGGCTGGGGCTCAGACCCTCAAGGGTCGCTCCCACCCCCACAAACCCTAATCCATCTTAAAATGATGGGCACAGTGTCCATGCCCTCTGGGGCCTAACTGGGCTCCTTTGGACACAGGGGGCCACCCCCACCCCATCCCTAGGTCTTGTCTTTCCTTTCCGGAGGGGCTGTGTGAGAGGGGCAGTGAGTAAACATTCTGGGGCCACTCAGTCCCTGAACACCGTTACCTGTTTATGCCATTTCTCTTCAGAGGAGAGGTGGGGGCTGCTCCTGAACTTGGCTGGCCTCTCGGGCAGGGTCCCCACACCAGAGCAAAGTTCTTCTCAGAGGACATCCTCACCGTCTTCCTTCCAGTAAGAAGGAATACCCTCAGGGCCAGGGGATGGCTCTGGATAAACCACCCCGAGTCTCCATTCTAAACTGGAGATGCTCAATTCTGCATCTTGAAGGGTAGCGGGAAGTGCAAATGAATATTGTCTGTTAAAAACCTTTCTGAGCTGTGAGATCTTGTAAAGATGAGAAGGGTTGTAAGAACTGTTTCCCTCCAGCTAGCTGTGGGAAAGATTTGAAACGCTGACATGGAGACTTGGCCTCTTTAGAGGCTGGCAGGATGGGCAGGATCAGAGTGGCACAAGGACCTCAACTTCTTACCTGCTGCCCTGGGCAGACATGGCTAATCCATCCCAGCACTCTCTCCTGCTGAGCTGGGGAGGGCATCCTGGGAAGGGAAGCTGCCAGGTACCCCAGGCAGGTGTTTTGCAAAGGAAGAATGGAGTGCCAGAGAGGCAAAGCAGCTTGCCACAACCGCCAGCCTCCAGAGGTGGAGGTGGGATTTACACCCAGTTCTCCTGACTCCAGAACTTTGTGATCATGGAAGTTGGTGGTCCAGGAGCTCCATGCCCAGGTGGAGTTCTGCCACAGTGCCAGCAGTGCCCGTGCTAAAGCTCCCCCAGCTCCCCTTGGGACAAGCGCCGTGTGGCCAGGCCATGCTCTCGGGGCCTGTTAACCTTTATTGGCTATAACCTGTCTCTGCTCTGTCTAATGGTCTAATTTCGGCCTGCGCTTACATTCTGGGCTCTTAATTGCAGCCAAGCGGCGAATGTGGGATTTGTGATTCCCACCAGCATGCTGAGCCCCACTGAGGCGCGTGCGGGGCCCGGAGAGGGTCAGCAGTCACCAGGCTGATGTTGGCTGGGGGCAGCAGGAAGCCGGGGCCGGGCTCAGGGCCCCAGGAAGGGCATGCTGGGGGTTAGGCGGGGGGCTTCCCTCTTCAGCTTTGGGCTGCTTCCGCACAGCCTCGTGTCTCATTAGGAGGTAGTTCTGCTGGCTTCCAGGTTACCCTTTTAATTAAGCCAATTAATTAGTGCCTTTAATGAAGCAGATTAACCAGGCCAGGCTCTGCAAATGGGCTGTCACAGCCTACAGTTTCCTTCAGGTCAGGATTTGGAGGGGCTGCTAGGCCGGGCATGCAGTCCTGGGGGTCTGCGGTGCTCGGTCAGGCTGGGCCAGGGATATGTGTCCCCCATGGGAGTGTGGCCCGGAACTCAGGCCTGGGGGGTAGGGAAAGCAGGGCTGGTCTGAGGCTGCAGGGACACCTCTAAACCCAGACTCCTCAGCACAAGCAGCCCAGGGTTGGTGCTGGCAGTGGGAGGGATACAGGCACCCTGCCCTGAGGACCTACAAGGGACGGCTGCTCTGCTCGGTGGGGTCCTCTGTAGGTGTGACTGCCTGGGCGAGGGAGCTAGGGGAAGCTGGAGTCCCCACCTCTCCCCTTTGCCCTCCCCTCTGGCTGCTTCCAGCCCAGTGGGGGCTGCATGCCGAGCAGGACCCTGGGCTCCTGGGCTCTGCACAGCCACCTGCTCCAGAGGTCCTTGCTTGCCTACCGATAGAGAAGGCGACTTGGAGAAGGGAAGGGGCCTGCTCAGGGCCACCCAGGAGTTAGTGGCCCAGCTGAGAGATGATCCTGGGTCCCTTCCATGCCATCCTGCCTACCACCTGACTCGGCCTGGAGTCAGCTTCCTTACCAAATGCTTCCTACATACTAGGCACAGTGCTGAGCCCTCCACCCAGGTGATGCCATTGAATCCTGTCTGCAGCCCAGTTCAGGAAGGGAAGCCCAGCCCAGGATGGCAGGAGGTGCCCCAACCTGTGAATGGCCCCAGACTTCTCCCACTAGGCAGGAGCGGGGAGCTAGCCGGAGCCAGAGGAAAGGCCCCCAGCTCCCAGGAGATGTCTTTATGAGATGGGAACCCACTGGGGTTGTGGAGAGGGTGAGACCTCAAACAGTTTTCTGCCCTTCAAAGGGCACCTGAGTGAGGCCAGATGGCAGCCAGCTCCAGGATGGCTGGGCCGCACAGAGACAATTGGCTCAGCCATGACTGGGGAGATTTAGGTTAGACAGAGGAAGGACTGTCTGACAGCGGGGATTATTAGCAAGTTTGTGAAGGAAGGCAGTGGCTGATTCCCTAGGAGACTGAGTGTGCTCGGCAGCGGGTCTGATCTGAGTGCACCTTGGAAAACAGGCTTCCCTATAAATCCAGGTGGCCTATCTGGTTTATATCAACAAAGTGGGCTTTGGGCTCCTCGCAGGATGCCCTTGGGGCCCTCACCCCTCCCATCCCCTCAGCCCAGAGACACCTGACAGAGTACAGGCCAGCAGCTCCACGTGGGCTGTGCACGGGGGCAAACCGTGGAACCTTCCTGGGCCCCAGTTTCCCTGTCTTTTAAATGGGCAGGTGTTTCTGGGGAGAGAGAGAGAACCTCATCTCTCACTTCAGGGAAGACAGAAATTCCCCTCTATCTTGCTAGCCAACCTATAAACATTCTTGCTCCTGGCCTCTACCCGCTACCTGGGCAGCCCCTTTCTGCTTTGATGGATCCTCCCTTTGACACTCATCCTTCCTCTTCTTGAGTGGCCAACCCTCCTCCGATGGCACTTTCCAGTCAGCTTTTAAGGACATTTAGTGTCTCCTGTTAAAAACAACCCCTGAGCCTCCCTTTCCCCTCTAGCTACTGTCCTCTTTCTCTCCCCTCCTTCACAGCCACAATTCTCAAAATGGTTGATGAATTTCCCACCTGCCATTTCCCAAACCACTGCAGTCTGGCTCCTACCTGCCTTTTCTTCCTTTCCTGTGCTGAGATGGCCTCCTCCAGGAAGCCCTCCTTGCTTCCCCTAGCTTGGTCTAGACGTTGACCCTCATCATGGTCAGCCAGTGTGTCCTGAGAGCAGCCCTGGGCTCCTCTGAATCTACCGTGCCCAGTACAGGACCTGGCACAGAGCCCAGCCTGGACAAGGTGCTCTTTTGGGCCCAGAGAGGGGGTTGAGGGGCAGCCAGTAGTTTTGCCTCTGATTTACCTTGAGAGGAACAATGTAGGGGGTGGGAGACAGTCATCACACTCAGATTGAGTACCAGCTGGCAGCAGCTGGGTTTCTGGGTGGGTGGAGTCACCCTTCGTTAGCAGGACCCACAGTGGGGAGGAGTTTTGCACAGGCCAGGGGGGTAGACACAGCTGAGGGTCTGCCTGTCCCCATCCCACATGGCTTTCCCCCCAGGGCCAAGGAGGAAGCGGGGAGCATCTCACCCGTCCTTTCAGGGCATTGGGCACATCATGACATTTTCTGTCTATAGTCTGTGCCCACCAGGCAGTGAGCTCTGCGGGGGCAGGAGTCTCGGTGCTGTTCTGTTCCCCAGGGCCTGGCGCGTTAGACAAGCAGTGACTATTCACGGACGGTGGGCTGTGGGGTGAGTGCCAGGTGTGTTCTCTACTCCTCTGCACTGCCTTGGTTTCCCCCTCTGGACAGAGGGCACAGGTGTGGGCACAGTCCTTAGTACCAGGCCTGCCTGTGACTGTTGGGTGTGCTCTTGTCCCTTTGGGGCTGCTGGAGCAGGCAGGACACAGCAGGGAGGGGCAGAGGCCACACTAGCGCCTGCTGACAGCCACATGGGCGCGAAGGCACTCGGGGAGCTCATGTGAGCGACACGCCCCCCAAGATATGTTGTGAGTTCTCTGGACCTTGGGCCTCCCATCCACAAAATGGGAGAATAGTTTGTCCTCACTGCTGGGAAGGTTGGCAGGAGGCTGTATTAAGAGAAGAGGAGGGGGCCGGCTGAGTGGTGCGGTGGTTAAAAGCGCTGGCTTGGGAAGCCAGAGGCCCCGGTTCGGGTCCCACATATGAGGGCCAGTGACACTGCCCTCAAAAAAACAAAAAAAAAGAGAGAAGAGGAAGAGGAAAGGGGGCCCAGGAGTCTACCCTGAGCCCCCACTACTGATACGCAGTCAAGGCGGTTGGGACCACAGCCTGCTTTGCTGTTTCCTGGGCCATCCAGGCCTGGATGCCATCGCCTGTGTGGCTTCATCAGAGGACGTGTGGCAGCTGCACCCACAAGGGAGGCCAAGACAGCGGGACCTCAGCCGGGCTCTGCAGGGTTCCAGGGCGCAGTCACTCCTGCTCCCTGGACCCCACCCCCCATGGCTTCCAGCTCCCCTCCACCCCAGGCTCTGCCTGCTTCAGTGCCAGAAGAAACAGGCCCCCCTTCCCAGTGGCAATTCACACCTACAGCCCAACCAAGCTGTCAGCAGAGCGGGGGAGCAGTTGTGGGAATAGGAGGCTGTGAAGGGGATGGAGTGACTGAGCCCGGGTCTCCGTCTGTAAGTGCTCGCCGGGGGGCCAGCTGGGCCACCAGCCCCTGTCCCACCCCGGCCCTCACAGCCCAGAGAGCTGGAGCTGGGTGGGAAGTCCAACAGGCTGTAGGAGAGAGGGACCTCTGGGGGCTCTGCTCTCTTCACTAGCTGCTCTCACTAGGGATAGGTGAGATCCCAACGGGAGGTGTTAGGCCAATCCTGGCTCCGTGATGTGAGGTGGGGGTGGTATGAAACCCAGGCTGAAGTCAGGGGTCTGAGGCACCTGGGGAGGGGCCTGTCCTATCCCTTTGGGAAGGCCCCCAGTCTCTCCTCATGTCTATACCCCCCAGACTCAAGGCTCCAGGCTCGGGTTGAGCTACACCCCGGGCTCACCGCCCCAAGGACAGCCCCGCCTTCCCATCCTGGCATCCCTACCCAGCTCAAGGCCTCTCGGGCATTCCTTTTGGCTTTTGCTCCAGTATCACTTTCCCCAAGAAGGCTCCCCTGGGCACCCCACGGTCAGGCCTCTCCCTGCAGGCCAGTCTTCACCACGCCGGGTCTCACTAAACAGGGCTTTCAGTGTGCTCATCCGGCTCCTTAGTGCCTGCTGGCCCTGGTGGCCCCGTGCCACTCAGCTAGCCCAGGTTTATAAGGCTGGGGGAAAGGGCTCTAGTGGGAAAGAAGTCTCTGGGGCAGGTGGCTGGGGGCTGGCGTTAGGGGCAGGGCAGCCCAGTCATCCAGGCGCCCCACCTGTGGACTGAGAGCAGGTGGGGTCCCTGGGCTCAGGCGGAAGGATGTGGGACGCCTCGTCTGCCCTGTTCGGGCACAGCTCCTGTCTGGTAAGCGGTTGCACTGCCGAGGTGGAACGAGAACCTCCGGGGCAGTCCCCACTCGGGGCCAGATAGCACCGCCCTGGCCCTTCCCGGCTAGTGGGGAGCCTGGCATGGAGGCGGGTCATGTTCTCCAGAGCCAAACAGGCCCACGTGGCCATTTTCAGGTGAAGAGAGAGGGGCAGAGGAGCTGACTCCCTGAGGCTGTCTGGCTGGTGGGGGACCAACCAGGACTTGAACCCGGGGCCTTGACTCCAGGTGCATCCCCTCTCTGCCTGCTGGAAGGGGGCTTCAAACAGAAAAGGGACTCTCATGTCTCTGGGGCCCCAGGCGACACATAAGTGTGTCATGGGAGGGGCAGCCCTGCCGAGCACCTGTCACCCCTTGGCCATAGAGGAGGCCCAGGTCGGGAGAGGGGGTGCAGAAGGGTGTCCCTCGTGCAGGATCTCCCTCTCTCTGTCTACTGACCTGAGGGAGACGTTCCTAGAAAGGGGGATCTGACTAGGTTCTTGTGGGAAGAGAAGGAAGGGGACAGTCATTTGTTGAGTATTTACTCTGTGCTCAGTGCAGTGCCAGGAGTTACATTCATGGGCCCATTGAATTCTCACAGCAACCCCAAGCAAGCAGCAGCACCCCCACTTTACCGATGCAGAATTGGAGTTGAACTCAGGCGGGTCCAATCCTAAAGCCAACTCTCTTTCCACCTGGGTGCCTCGCCATCTCTGGTCAGGAAGGGTAGCCCAGCCCTACCCTTGGCTCAGCCCTCCTGGGATAGCCGTCCCCTCTCCGATCTGTGCGCCACAGCGTGATCTGCTAATATTGGGCTGCGTTATGTGCAATTGCAAACCCGTTATAGTCCTATTTATCTAATAGATGACACCCTATCACAGCCCCCAGCGGTGCTGCATTTCTGAACATTGTCTGCCCACAGAATTATTAATTCTCTCATTTGGTGGTTGGTAGAGGGGACAGGGACCTGAGCAAGGTGATCTGCTCCTCCTGTCCTGAGGGAGCCCTCGGATGGGGCAGCTGGGGACCCCTGCCAGCCTAAGAGCCCCTCACTGCTCATCTCAGCTCCCAGCCTGAAGGGTGCCTAGGAGAGGAGGCAGCCCGGGGCAGGACTCAGCCTGGACAGTCACCTGCAGGTAGGGAGGGCCTAGAGGGCAGGGCTGCTCCCCTGTATGCCAGGCTGGGTTGGGGGCGGTATCCACAGCTGTCTACCTGGAGCGGGGAGTATCAGGGCAGGCCTCTCTCTGGGAAGCTGTCTCGTGCCTTCCAGAAGAGGCAGCAGATGCCCCAGGCCTAGAGATACTGTGAGGACACTGGGGAGGGGGCCGCAGCTGAGCCGGCAGCTGCTGAGTGCAGTGGGCACAGCCCTGTAATTGGGCAGCCTGTTCCTAGATAAGGCCGATGACACTGAACAGCTTCCCGCTCCACACGCTCTGCGGCCGTTCATTTCCTGCTCCTGTGGCCGGCGATGCCAATTACCTCGCCTTCTGCTCGCCAGAGGCGGCTTCTGGGGCGGCCAGACCATTCCTCTGTCATCAGCCCAGCCTGCGCCCTCTCTGGAGAGTGGGATGGCATGGCGAAGGCGGCATCCGGGTGAGGACTGCACGGAGTATGGCAGGAGGCAGGGGTGTGCCACACAGACCCAAGCCACCCCGGGAAGGCCCCATTTTCTTTCCTGTCCCCCACCCCCGGAATGGGCTTCACCGTTTGCGGAATGGGCTGAGGAACGGGTGAGTGGGTGTGTGAACAGAGCAGACGGAGCTTCGCCCACCCCTGGTATTCCGCAGCTGCCCGGCCTTGCCCTGCCCTCTCTCCTCCCTGCCACGCTGTGGACTCAGCGGACCTGGGTCCCGATGTGAGTCCCTCAATAAGTCATTGAGCCCTTCGGACCCGCTGCCTCTAAACTGGAGTGATGGGGGCAGTGCCCTTGTGACATGGGTGTGAGGATGGGGTGGGTTGGGACCTCAGGGCGCTCAGCTTGCCCAGTGGAGAGGACGCTCTCCTTTTTCTCTTTTGATTTTTAAAGCATTTAGTTTAGTACACAAAGACGGGTCCAAATGAGTGATACAAAGAGTAAGTTGGTGGGAACAAGCAAAGACTTAGAGGTAGCAGCTGGTTTAAACACTGCTTCTGGGGGGGCACCCCTCCTTTAGTGTCCAACACTCAAGTTCTGCTTGTTGGATGAGGCACCCGTTTTGCACTGGGGAAACTGAGGCTCACACAGGGGTTTGGCCAGTGCTGAAAGGACAGAGTACCTCTGACCCTTCTCTGCTGTGACCCCCCGACCTAGGACAGACTTGGGGGAAGAGGGAGAAGGAGCAGCCTGTCTGAAGGGGCAAAGATTGGCTCCAGACTTCTCTCACCCTTGGGGGAGGTGGGAGAAGCATGGAAGAGGTGCAGGCTGTGAGGCGGGACAGGCAGGTTCCAGCTCCACTTAGGGTGGATGTGGCCAGCCACTGATTTGGGTTGTGAGCACCTACTCCAAGAGGGGTGCAGCAGAGCGGGCGGCCTTGCAACCTGCAGGGGTGGTGGGAGGAGGTGCCCCAGGGTGGGAGGCTGGACAAAAAAAAGATGGGTTCGCCTACCCTGAGGGGGCATTCCCAGGCCTTTTCTCAGCTGGACCATGAGGTCTCCGGGGTCCTCCAGGCTATTCCTGCCTGCAAGGCACCTCCACTTTTATTGGGGGCACAGGCAGCACAGAGGCTGTGGGCAAGGAGGTGTCTGCCAGGGGCCTAAGAGGACCAGCTCTGCTGTGGTGCAAATGGGGAAAGGGAGGCTCCAGCGCAGAGAGGGGCAGATCACTTAGCCACTCCAGGCCGAGTCAGACTCGGCCTTCCCTCCAAGCCTGGGTCCGTTCCCTCTCGGAGGGGTCTCAGACACGCATTTTGAGGTGGAGGGCAGGGGAGCTGGACCTTGAGAGGCTCGCTCCTAGGCGCTGACTGGTTGCCAGTCTCACCCTGATCCAATAGAAGAGCCTCGATGACCCGGGGTGGGGCGCGAGACCCCGGCGCCCGCTCTGCGTGAGGGCTCTGGCCGGGCAGGGCGCCCGGGTGGTGCACGGCCGGCAGGGAAGGGGCCCCCTCTCACTCGGCGGAGGGGGAGCAGGCGAACAACTCCCTAAGGGGCAACTAACAGACCAATTAAGCTGCCAATAAAAAATTTAATCAAGTAATAATGCACCTTACTTTGTTTAATTAGTGTTCTGTCAAGTGAATGAATATTTAAGGCGCGGATGTCGGTGCCAGCATCTGCCCAGCGGGCAGAGAGGCCGAGCCCACATTTCAATCCGCCTGACAGCTCCCCACGCGGCCACTGATTGCCGCCACCGCTGCCCAGGAGGCCCGAGAGCACTGGATGAGGCGGGGAGCTTTCGGTCCTTGTGCAGGCCCACAACAGCTGGCTGGCCCCTGCCTGGGCCTCAGTTTCCTCATCTGGAAAATGGGGGCAGGAATCCAGGGGAGCTCTGCCAGTCCTGAAAAAAAAAAATCTCGGACTGACTTTGTTCCTGGAACCCCAGCGTCCCAGGCGGGTGCAGAAAGCATATGGAGTCTGAGCCCAGTCTGTGCTGCCAGGGTCGCCCTAGCCTCCTCCCCCAGGGTGCCCAGCGTTTGTCAGCTCTGTGGCTACAAGGTCAGAGCTGTGTGCCTGTGAGGGGCGTACCTGGAGAAGACCCCAGCCCAGCAACACCCTGGGAGGCGCTCCTGCATGTGCCCCCAGCCTGAGGACCAAGAGGAAGCAGGGTCTCCTCCGGCCTGTCCGGGCTGTACCTCCATTCACCTGGCCTTGCATTCATTCACTAACTTGGGGGCTTTGTGCTCTGTGCCCAGCCAGGGTTTCTTTCCCTGGAAAGTGTGGGACTTGCACGGCCTCTGAAGGCCCAGTCTGGGAACCCTGCGAACCTCAGGTCGCTCCGCCTTCCTCCCACCTCTCTCCCAGCCCCCGGTGTGGGCGGTGGCCAGAGCCCACAGGCCCACACGTGTAGCCCCGCCCTGCGGGGGCTCACTTGCCTGTTCCTGACCTGCGCCAGCCCAGTGCGCCCCTGTGGCGGGAGGGCAGGGTCTCCCCCCACTCAGGCAGGCATCTTCATCGCAGCCTCTTCCTTTTCTTCCTGCAAAGGGCCAGGCGCTCCCCTACTCCCCAACCACCTGAGAGTCTTGTGCTGGAAGGACTTTGGTAATTATTTGTTTCAGTTGAGCTGTTTTCAGTCTAGGCTAGGCTGAGTCTTGTAATGAGTATGGATTTGCCAGTAAATAAGTCTCCCGCTTCTAACCCCTGTAATAAATGCATTTGGAGTAATCTGGCGATCACGCGGTGTAATTGCTGGCTGTCAGGGCAGATGGATGCGTGCGCTGACTTTGCTGCTGTCCGTCCTTCCTTCACGCTGGGCCTCCGTCCCTGCCCCCAGCTGGAGGGGAGGGCCCTTCTGCTAGGGGAGAGGAGTGGGTCTGGTCTGCTTGACCCCAGTCCAGCCTCTGGGGCCTTGGGATCCCTCCTGCACCCAATGGCATGGGCTTTCAAGTCACCTGCTTCTGACCCCTTAGTGCCCCTTGGGCAGCCAGCCTCCTGCTGCGCACTGCAATCAAAAATGCACAGTCGACCCCCACTTGTTAAATTGGATTATCTGTGGGTGGGGTTCCTGATTTGCATGTGCAGATGTCTTCCTCTGGCCCCAAGTTAGGCAGCCAAAGCACTTTTGGGAGCATCACTCAGTAGAACATTAAGTTTCAACTTTACTTTTCAGAGGAGTAAATGAGATATTCTTGGACTCCCCTCCACACTCCTCTCGCTTTTCTGGTGGCTACTTTTCCAAACAAACACTGCTTTGTTCATGTCTCTGAGACTTTGTCCAAGACTCTGCTTGGCGTGCCTTGGCCCCTTCTCTGCCTGGAAGATGTCCACTTGGCCTTGCTCAAATGCCCCCTCCTCCATGAAGCCTTCCCACACTTCCCCAGACAGGGCTCCCTCTGCACTCCCATGGCTGGCATCACAGTTGTTTTTTTACACAGGGACCTGGTCCTGCCACACTATGAGGGGTGCACCTCCCATTTGCTTCTGTGAGCAGGCTTCTGTGCCTTGCACAGTGCCTGGCACACAGTAGGTGCTCAGTAAACATGAGGTGCATGAATCAATGAGCAAGTGATGAGCCTCAGCTGCCTCCCAGAGGGAGCCTTGAGTTTGTGGGCTGACTCTGCTAGGCTTATGCAGAGATCTCAAATCCTGGAGTCTTAGGTCTGCCAAGCCCTCTGCCCACACCCTGGGACCACTTGGGCACTCTAAATGTGGAGGGAGACACCATCCCACCTCACACAAGGCTGAAGGAAACACCACAGCTTTCAGCTCTGCCTCCTCCTGCACTCTGGCACCCAAACTGGGGTGAGTATGAGATTCTTATAACAACTTGGTCAGGGTTGACTGAACACCCACCATGTGCAGGCACGGGTCCTAGGTGCTGGGGGTGGAGCCATACTGACACGATGCTGACCTTTGACAAGACTGACAAACCTCTGCTGGGCAGGGAAAGAGCCCACTCTGTAGCGAAGCTTCTCAGGGAAGCCACTTGTGCTGAGGTTCTCAGGGCACTTTTCTCTGCCTTCTAGGGCCTGACCTAGGTTAAGGCCTCAGATTGCTATACCCAAAACCAGGGCAGCGAGGGCTGGGGGGAAGGCCGGAGGAGCCCTCCCCCCTGGTACCACCTCCCAGGCCAGCCTTTCCGGGTCCTGCACCTGGGCCCTGAGCCACTCCTGTGCTCTGGCCTGGCCTGGAGCTGGAAAACCAATGTGCCTGGCCCAGTGACAGTGTGATATGAAAGCTCAATCACTGTAGTGTAGTGTAGTCTCAATAAAATGAAGCCACTGTAGAGTGGTCAAGGGCATGGACACAGGAGCCAGGTGAACTCTGGCTCTGTGTGCCCTTGGGCTGATCACTTAACCTCTCTGTGCCTCAGTTTCCTCAGCTAAACTGTATGGAGTGTGCTCCTCCTAGGATCAATATCGGCTCGAGGAATTAACGGTTATAAAACACCTAGAGGATTGCTTGTGCACTGGAAATGCCATAGATGTGTCAGCTACAAACACAGCCAGCCCATATGTATACTAGACACCAGGGAAGCCCACAGAGTGATGGAGGGAGAGATGGTGATGGTGTGCTTTTCTTTCTTTTTTAAAAAATTTTAATTTTTATCTTTTTTTAGAGGGCAGTGTCACTAGCCCTCATATGTGGGATCCGAACCGGGGCCGCTGGCATCTGAAGCCAGCTCTTAACCAACGCGCCACTCAGCCAGCCCGATGGTGTGCTTTTCTTGAAAAATGAATAGGGGTTCATCAAGGGGTGGGGGAAGGGCAGTCTCAGGCACCCCAAGGGGCCTGGTCACCCCCAAGAAGCCTCCATTACCAGCACCCCTCCTTGCAGCTTGTTCCGGCTCTGCTGGCTGAAGCTCATGTGGGAATAAAGTTACCTCTAGAGGAGCGAGGTTTGAGTGACATGGGTGTGTATGCTGTAGGGGTGAGACGCAGGGGCAGACGCCAGTTGGGGGAGCAGGGACACACCTCAGTGTGTGCCGAAACCCAGCTCCCCACCACGGCAGCCAGGCTGGCTCTCTGCCGGCTGTCAGCCAGCAATCATGTTTAATAAAGGCCCCAAATTAGACAGCCGAGCGCAAGCACCTTCACTCTAACAATGCAATTAGCACAGACAAAGCCTCCTGCTTCCTCCCGGGCCCCGGAGAGGGTGGCAGAGGGCGGGGGATGAGCCAGGCCCTCCCCAGCGAGCTGTGGAGAGGTTTGAAAAGGAACTGGTGATAGACCAAGAGGTGACAATGAATCGCATCGAATGACGGCTTCTCTTGTTGTCAGGCATCCGTGGGGAGAGCGCATCTTCAGTGGATCTTTCTAGGTTACCCAGCTTTGAACAGCGACACCCACACATACCCAGGTCGCCTTCTCTCCGGCCCCTCTATCTCTCCCTCTCCTGCATCTTCTCTCTCGTCTTCTGAGGACAGATGCAGGCTGGGTTTACATGAATAAAACATCAGTGAAGGGGGAAAAAGTGCCAAACTGCACAGCCTGGGCTTGGGGACAGAAAGCAAGCAAGCCACACTGCCAGCTCCACGTGCCACCCTGCTTGTGCTGGGGGTGGGGGTCTCACCCAGGGGAGGGCCTGCTTGTTCGGGGTAGACCTGTCCAATGCCTCTGGCCCATAGGGAGGGGGTCTGGAGGGCTGGGAGGCTGAGCAGGGTCTGCAGTGGGGCCAGGACACTGGGGCCTTGATTCCTCGACCTTCTCCCGGCACAGATAGGCAGTCCCTGTCTTGGCTGGGCATGGGGGACGGATGTGTTATATGGATGACGCATGGCTCTCACCCGAGACCGGCCTGCTGGCTGCCGAGGAGCTGGCTTCTCCTCTTTGGCCTTATTAAAACCCAGAACATGTTCTGACAACATTAGAGCAGGGTGCAGAGGGTGGGGCCTCTGGCCAGACATTAAACAGCGCAGCACAGGGGGGCTTTCTCTGAGTTCTCCCCTCCCTATGCCCTGCCCCCTCAGCAGGCAGCCAGGCCTGGCACCCATCTTCCAGTGGAGAGGCTGGCAGAAATAGGGCTGCCAGCCAACCCCTTGGGCACTCAGTGGCCAGGAGCCCAGAGTTTCACAAGGACCTTAATCATTCATTTGTTCATTCATTCATTCTCTGGGTGCCTTTGGAGCCCACCCACAATGCATCAGGCAGGAGGGACACCATAGTCTCAGAGAGAGACTCAGGTCTCGCCCCCCACTGCCTGAGTGTAGTCGAGTGGAGGGACAGGCCAGATGCAAGGCAGTGACAATGCTGGGGACATGAGTTGTGATGAAGGAGCCTGGGACAGGTGCCTGACCCAGAGTTGGGGGCTTTAGGAATTTTCCAGAGGAGAAATAGAGGCAAGCACGGCAGGGTGTGAGCTTGTCCTGAGCTAGAGGAGGTTTAAAAGATGCACAGAGAGAGTCCGCCCTCCCTCGATGCACAGCCAGCTGGGTAGGAGAAGGACGTAGCAAGGTTGGAGAGCACAACTAATTCTGACTGAGGAAGGCTTCCCAGGGAAGGCCACCTTTGGGTGGGCTTTGAGGGATGAATAGGAGCTTGCCAAGTGGCTATAAAGGTCTATTTAAAGAGCCTCTCTCCTTATGAGATGTCTGCCTCCAAGGTAGGAACATAGTGAGGCTTACTACCTTCCAGGTGCTTCTGAACACGTTGATCCATTTCATCATCAGTGTTCCTCTGAGGACCCCGTTTTAGAGAAGGGCTGCCTGACTGGAAGGCAGATGGCCTAAGGTCACACAGCTGGAAAGCCACAGAGTTGGGATTTGGACCCAAGGGCCCAGCCCTATCGCCTCCAGCGATAACCAGCATGCCACGCTGCCCCCAGTGCCACGAAAGGCCGATAGTGAACACCTGCTGTGTGGCAGGCCCGTGCTGGGCACTGCGGAGGAGGGGCAAAAGCGCCACCAGCGTCCAGGGCCTCCTCCCTCAGGCTGGCCAGTCCCTGGGGAGTCTGATGAGGAGTCCAGTGACTCCCAATGACCAGTGTCCCAGTCCATTAGCCAGGGCCTGGGCAGCTTTCCAGGGACGTGAGGGTTGAAGGTCAGAACGGAAGTGTCCCATGTGCCCCCAGGCAGGGCTAGCTTGGCCGAGGGCTGCTGGAACCAGGCAGGTGGGCTGATGGGGGTGGGAAGCCAGCGTGCCCCCCTGTAAGAAGGTGCAGCTCCAGGAAATGGGCAGGGAAAGGTCTTGCTTGGGGCACCCGCTCTGGCCGAACAAGCACAGCTATGTCATGCACGGGACACTTGGTCCCCTCCCCACTTCCTTCTCCCTGGAGAGTGGTGAGGGGGGAGTACATTATCGGACAAATAGCAGCTGTTGACATGAAAATGAAATACAGATTCAATACCTTTGCCTTTCGGCTCACAAATCATGCCCCCAGCCCAGGTGACAGCCAGCACAGATGTGGACTCAGATAACAGAATGAGGGGTACAGACATCACCCCAACTCCCAAGCACTTCTCTTTGGGCTCCGGGACCCAAAGCAGAGACCAGACTCTGCCTGCCTGCTGCCCCTCAAGGGGGTGACACACGCGCACACACACGCACGCACACCACCTGGACCAGCTGCCCCAGCTTGTGGCAGTCTCAGACTTGCCCCAAGGGCAGCCTGGCAGGTGCAGCCCAGCTTGGGAACTGGGAGTGGCCCCAGAGCTGTTTGCTTTCCTGACTGCAGGCGGCTATGCCAACCCCCCCACCTCCACACTCCCAAAAAAGGGCACCACGGGGGTGCAGGAGGAGCTGGGCAGCTGCCTTCTGCTCCCAGCCGTTTAGCCAGTGGTTTCCCCCCGACTTTTATGAGTGGGCTGGCGTGAACTCATCCCTGTTACAATGCACTCAGGGACCCTGACAACTAATTCAATTTAAAACAGCCTTGCAATAAAAGCTCGGAACGGAAAACCGCCGAGTCTTGGGGGTTATTTAACAAATTGCTTCACAGATAAATACATTAAAATGATTCTCAAACTGGAATCGTGCAAAGTTAGAGTAAAATTAAGAAAGTCGAATCAAAATGTAAATTAATGGCATTGAGATACAGCGTTTGCATTGGCAGGAGTCACGCGTGGGGAGCGTTGGCGCGTTGGCAAGGGCTCTGCCTTCTGTTCAGGTGACGTGGCGCCGCCAGGCAGTGCCAGAAACCCCTTCAGTACCAGGCAGCGGGGAGCTGGGGACCAGGCTGCCCTGACCCCACCCAGCACCTGCTTGGCCCACCCTGTTGCTTTCAGAGACCCTCATGCCTACCAGCAGCGGCAGGGACCCTGGCTGGTTCATTTCCTGCCTCTGGCGCAGCTCCCAGCACACCGCAGTAGTTGTGAAATGGGAGTACCCGCTGCACCTACCTCACCAGTGGCAACAAGAAGTAAAGGAGATTGAGCATGTCAGGGCCAGGCGCAGACTGGAGCCCACTGTAAGTGTGAGGTCCTAGGATGACGATCGCACGTATCTACTGCTGAATGAGTCTTACAGCATGTCTCTGCAAAGCTGGCAGGGCTGGCATGCCCATTTGACTGACAAGTAAACTGAGGCCGGGAAGCATGGGAAGAATGGGAAGGGCTCCAGCACTGAGGGGCTTTTGCCTCCACCTTCTCCAGCCAGTATGGAGGTCCTGCTTTCAGTGCTCTGTCTGTGTGTCTATCTCCCTGCTGAGGGCAGAGAAGCTGGGGCTGGTACCCCGATGATGGGCTCAGAACCTAACTGCATCCCTTTGGCCATGCCTTCCCACCCCCCACATACTGTGGGCCTATGCCCCTGAGTAGCTTTTCCACCCTGGCCAACCTCTGGGCTTCATTGGAGGTGCGAATTGTAGGGGGCTTGGCGGGAGATGGGCACCCATGTGACCCCCAGTTGCCAACAGACAGCGTTGGGAACATTATCTAGAGCTGCCTTTCTTGATAGTGCCAGTGCTCATCAGTCTGGGAGAGCAAAGAAGAGAGAATCCCCAGGGAACAGAGGCAGGGAGGGCTGAGGAAGGATGGAGCAGGAATGGGGCCCAGGGAAAGTGTGAGGGGGCAGGTGACCTCCCCTGCCCCAGCCTTCGATTGCAGGGTGGTCACAAGAGGTAGAGGGAGGAAGAGCGGGAAGGAGCTGTGTGTGTGTTGAGCGCCCCTGCCCTGCCCCCGGACTGAGCCGGCTTCACCCGGAACCACAAGCCCATCTGACACCCCAGACAGCTCTGAACCCGGAGGGGAAGGCGCTGCCAGCTCTGGCCAAGGTGCCGGCTGTCAGCTGTCCGCGCCTGGTGGGGTGAGCAGCCTCACTGGGCTCGCCAGGTTGGCTGGAGGAGGGGATGAGTCTCAGGGTGAGCATAGCCGCTGGAATCCTGGGTCGGGGCTGGGGCTGCTGGCTCTGCTCTGCAATGGCCTGACCTTATCCCAGGCACCCGGGAGGCAGTCCTCTTCCCTGCGGGGACGTAGTAGAGCTAGGCACTCATGTGGGAGGGGATACGGTGACACCCCCGGGCCTGGCCTGGGCAACTGCATCACCTCAATGCTTCATGGGAAACCTCTGCAAGCTGTGGGCGCTGTAGACGCAACAGGCTTCTTATTGACAGTCATTAAGTCTTTAGCAAGTGGTTTAGGGAGGAAAAATAGTCATGATGAGGATTTATCTTGGGCGCCCATCCCAGGCCTCAGCCGTGAAGGCACGTGCTACCTACTGGGTGGGACCCTCAGGGCTGGATCAATGTCGCACCACAGGGGAGCAGAGCAGCGGCTCGGGGAGACTCATGGAAAGCTGGGGGGCTGGAGGAGGGTCCTGGCGAGAGGCATGGGCAAGTAGTAAGCTCTGTGCAAGGTGAATGTCAATTCCTTAGGGAAGGAATGCTATTGTTGTTATTATATCCCTTCTACAGATGTGACAACTGAGGCCCAGAGAGGCAGGTCAAGTGCTCAGGGTCACACAGCTGGTGGGTGACAGAGATGGGAACTGAATTCCCACTGCACCAAGTGGGGCGACTGAGGTGGGTTGTCAGAGCCCAGCCCTCCCCCTCGCCAAGGAGACCAGGCCAGGCCCAGCTCCCTGGGGTCCTGCAGAGCTTCCGCGGAGGGTTAGGGTTCTCCTGGCTTCAGGCAAGTCCCTGAGCATTTCTGAGCTTGAGTTTCCTCTCCCATGAAGTGCAGCTGCAGTGGCAGGGCTGGGCCTCAGGAGGAAATGCGTGGGAAGTGTTTGAAAAACAATAAAATGCCAAACAAACAGACTGGGAGGAAGCTTCCCCCGCCCTCCTTGCAGGCAATCGGAGGGCCACCTGATGGGGGTGCCAGGCCAGGCAGGATCCAGCCCCGCCACCACCACCACCAGCACCATGACTAACTGGCAGGGGGTTATGCTGGGGCCTCGGGGCTGCCCGGCTGATCAGGGGCAGATTTAACAGGACTTTGAAAAATAAAAAGGTAAAACAGTAAACCACTGCCCGCTCCTCCAGCTGCAATAAAAATGGATTTATTTGTTCGTGGAATGAAATTTAATAACTTTGGCGGGAGATGAGGCGTGAACAATAATAGTTTTTTGCTCTTTCTCGATGTGAAAGGGTGGAGAGGAGGAAAGAGGAATGATGGGGGGACCCCATCTGGGACACTGTCGGGCAAGGGGGTGCTCTGAGTCTGCGCCCTCCAGGGGTAGGTTAAGTAAACTGAGGAGGGGCTGTGTACTCACTGCTCCAAAAGAACAGTCTGTACAGAGGTCTCGTGCCGGCCGGGCTCGCCGGTCCTTCCCTGCGCGCCTGTGGGACACGCGGCCCCTGCTCCTGCTGGGCCCCCCGCCTGGGCTGCCTTTCTGCCCTTGTTGCCAAAATCTTATTCACTCAGAGCCCCTTCAAAAAAGTTCTGTTCTCAGGATCCCGTGGTGCCCCAGCTGGGAGCAGCCTTCCAGGCTCCCCTGAGCCCCCCACTCCCTGTTAGCACCACCCCTCTCAGGGAACCCACCCCATTCTCCACCCAGTGCAGGGCTACATGGGGCGCTATTCTTAGGGCCCTGCACATGGCAGCTCCCTGGCAGTGCATTGAGTGAACGAATGCGCAAAAGTCATGGATGGAGACCCAGTGCCCACCTTTCACTGGGTCCTGATCGGGGTGGGGACTGGGCTGAGGCCAAGGAGAGTCCCCTTGCCCACTTTCCAGGGAGCCATGGCTCCTAGTCTGGACTGGGGCCAACCTGGGGCCCATCCCAGACCAGGGGCCTGCTCCTGGGAGCTCCTGCTCCTCCAGCTACTGCCTGTGTCACCTCTCTGGGCCTCAGTTTCCCTATGCGGGGAGTGGTTGTGGAGTCGCCATGAGCCCAGGGCCCTTTGTAAGTAGGAGGCCCGAGGGTCAGGTGTGGCAGGAAACTGGGCTGCTCTGTCCTCCTCAGGGCCTGTGGGTCCTGAGACCGTGGGGGGCATGGATCTTTAGGGGCCCTGAGTCAGGACTCACCCAGGCTGTGTGCAGGAGCAGGAGGGGCAGGGGGCCTGGGAGGCAGCCGCAAGGAGTCCCCCCAGCCTGCCCAGCTGCGCGTCCAGGCACTTGCGCGTCCAGGCTCCACAGCCTGAAGAGGCCTGAGCGCCGAGGGGGCCTGGCCGGCTCCTGTGCAGCACTAGAGGGTCGATAACAAAACAAACGCACTATTGACCGACTGCCGCTCACTAAATCCTCCCGGCAGACAAGATGATGTGAGCCCGAATCGACTGCTGAACTCATAACCTGCTCAGCCCTGCCCGCTGGCAGTCAGGGGAGGGGGCCGCGGAGCAGCGGCTGGGGCTAGGGGAGGCAGGGGCTGGTCCTGTAACCATTGCACAGGCCAGGCCCGCCCCCCCCCGGAAGTCAGGCCTGGGGACACGGGCCTGGTGGGTGGGTCATGCCTAGCTGTTGGGGGCTGCCTCTGGCCCAGGTTTTGGAAGCCCAAAGTGCAGGAGGCCCAGAAGCTAAAATTAGGTCTTTTATTTTTAATTAAAATAATTACATAACATCAGATAAGTACAAAAAAAAATACATGTGGTATCTCTAAGTTATGAAGCATGATGATAAACCACACACTCTGAATCTGGCATGCAAATTAAGTCCCGCGGTTCAATGCCTGGACTGCTGGGTTAAAACACGGGCTGTGCTACTTCCCGCTGTGTGACCCTGGGCATGTTATTTCACCTCTCTGTGCCTTGGTCTCCACAACCATAATATAGGGATAATAAAGAGCAGCCCCTCACTCCCCACCTCAGTTATAAGGCTGTTCTGAGGATTAAAGGAGTTAGGCTTTCTAAAGCATTAGGAGTGCAGCAAAAGGTAATGGCTCTTGGAATTTGGGGTTTATTTCTTCCTTGCTTCCTGTTGCAGCTTCACCTGACATGTGGCCCAGGGGGTCCCTCACCTAGCCTTTTGAGGGGTTGTGACCACCCCACAAGATTCCCATGTAAATCTGAATGTCTGGAGAGGGGTCGTATTCCCGTAAGAGGATCAGATTCTCAAGATGAGCCCCCCTAAAGTGAAGACCCCTGATAGGCTCCAGCTGCCTCATTTTATGAAAGGTCCTATGGCTCAGAGAGGGGGAGAACCCCACCCGAGGTCAGCCAGTGGCAGAACAGCAGACCTTATCCCTATTCCATGATGCCTGGCCATGCAGAGAGCCTGGGGAGGGACCAGAGACACCCTCCTCAGCCCCCCACTGCAGGTTCTGAGGGCCAGGCACCAGGCACAGACCTCCAGGGCTGCAAGATACCCGGCTCCCTCTCTGAGCTGATGGTGTCCGGTTGTCACCAATGGGCCGGCCTGTGGCCTCTGCAGATGCCCCCCGTCCCTACACCCATCCTTGCTCCTCTCTGAGGCAGCCCAGGCCAGACTTGTGGTCCCAAAGATCTGCCTTTGAACCCCACCTGCCACCTTCTGGCTTCTGCTCTGGCTAGGTTACTTAGCTGCCCAGAACCTTAGTTTGGGCGTCTGTAAGATGGATAGACTAAAACTGGGAGGCTTGGGGAAGGATTAGCTGAGGTCACACATGGCACTTATGAACTCTTTAATTCAACATTAGTGCCAGTTCCCTGTTGTGCTGAGGCCCCCAGGCCCAGGGCCCAGGTACAGGAGGCACAGCCCGCAGCCCTGAGACGGCGCTGGAGGTGCATCCATGGCTGGGCTGGGAGCCCGCGTGGTCTGCCACATCAGATGGTGTGTGAGTGTGTGTGTGCGCCTGATTCTCGCCTCCTAAACACACTCCTCTGGGAGTAAAAGCTGGGTCTCAGCGGGTAAACACTGCAGCTTCCCACGGAGAAGCGGCCCAGCCCTGTGCTCCAGGAGGGGGCACCTTGCAGCCCCAGAAACCTGCAGGGGCCAGAGCCAAAGCTGGGATCTGGGTCCTGCCCGGCCACCTCTGGGCTCTGGGATTGGAGGACTGGCCGGACTAACAGTGGCAGGAGGCAGGCCAGGGCCCTGACCACCAGGAGTGCCTTGGAGGCCCTAGCATGAAGGAGAGGGGTCTGGCCAGCTGACCAGATTCCCATCATGTCAGTCAGTCAGAGGGATATTGGGGGGAATACCTCCTCCCCACCCAGTACTGCCTCTCCCATCCCCAAGGAAGAGTCACCTAAAATGTCACAAGTAGACATGAAACTGGCTCAGGGTAATGGTCTCCTTTCATGATGCTGAAACTGAGGCACAGAGAAAGGCAGGGCTTCCCCAAGGCCCCAGAATCCAGTCTACGGGGTTCTTTCCTCTCTCTACCGGGGCAGAGGCTTATGAGGGAGGTCCAGGGCTGAAAAGGGAGGTCTGAGATCCAAGACCCTGCCTCAGCCACTGCAGGACAGAGGAAGGTGTGGCGACGGGGTTAGGGGTCTTGGCTTGGGCTTCAATGTGGCCCCAGGAAGCAATTTGTTCTCTCTGCACCTCTTTCTTCTACTCAGAGAAGATGGCAAGTGAGGCTGACCTCACAGGGTGGCTTGTGAGGGTCCTTCCCACAAATCCTGGGCCACGCCTAGACAGGCTGGGAGCTGCCCATCGCCCCATTGGGATAGAACGCTGCCCCAAGTGGTCTGAACCATTCCCTGGGCACCATCCAAAGCCTGGCACTTGAAATAATTCATTTCTTTGGGTTCTCATCACAACCTGCTATTGTACCCATCTTATAGATCAGGACACTGAGACTTAGAGAGGCTAAGTAACATGCTCAAAGCCACCCAGCTGGTAGGTGGCATAACCGCAGACAGGCTTAAACTGAAGGTATGGGTGGGGGTGGATGGATTATCTGGCCCCAAAGCCCCTCCTCTCGGAGGCTGGATTTTTGTCCTTTTCCATCCTAACTGTAAGTGACAGTCTGCACAGCTCCTGAGGAGGGTGAAGAGGAGACTCCAGACAGGCCCCGGGGTGGAGAAAGCCTGGAGGGAACAGCCCAGAGGTCCCCCGACATTGTTCTCACACCTTTGGCTGCCTCCTTACTGCTGCCCTTTGCCCCCACAACCAGAGGCATCTCCCTAAAATGCAGTTTGACCCTGCTAGTAGCTTGCCCAGCTCTGGGGCCCTGAGGAGACAGTGGAGCCTTACCTTTAGACCCAGCTCCTGACTCTGTCACCCCTCCCCCACTCTCTCTCTGCTCCTCAAATAAGCCACCCCCATGCTCCCTGCCCCCCTTCCTCTCAGCCTGTAGGCTTCTGCTTCCTCAGCAAGGCCCTCTGATCCCCTCAGCGGGCCCCTGAGGCATCACCACTTTTCAACTCCTGGGTCAAAAGAGCCCCCTCGCTGTACCCAGGTTTAGCAGCCCCGAGGTCTAGAGGCTGCCTGGGTGCCCACAGCAGCCTAGTGCTCTGATCGCTTGTCCGTCTCTAGCACCCAGAGCAGTGCCTGGCATGTCACAGGCGGGCCCTACGCCCTGGGGGAACGAATGAGTGAATGTCTTCTCTGAGCTGGGCCCTGTCCTGGCACTGGGAATCTAGAGATGGCCGACCTTTATGTCACTGCTCTAGCTCTCAACCAGTATCAGCTCATTTAAGCCTTATTCGGTTGGTGGGCACCATTATTAATCCCATTCTCCGGAGGGGGGAGCTGAGGCACAGAGAGGGAAGTGAAATTGCCCAAGGTCACACAGCCAGGACTTAGCAAGTAAAAATACCAGATGCCCAACTAAATCTGAATTTCAGAGAAACAACCAAGAATTTTCATAGCGTAAGTATATCCCATGTAATCTTTGGGACTTGCTTATGCCTAAAAAAGTATTTATTGTTTGTCTGAAATGCACATTTAAGTGGGTTCCTGTACTTTATATGCCAGCCCTACAAAGAAGAGGTAGAAAGGACCCAGGAGGTGAGAGATTACAGACCAGGCATGGCCTTGCTACTGACAGAGCTAAGGCAGAGCCCAGGCTCCGGGGTCCTGTCCCTTCTCAGAGGGCCAGGCCTGGTGCCACCGCCACCTCCACCACTCGGCAGAGCTGCCGGGTGCCCCTCTGCCAGGTGCCTGCTGCAAGTCACAAACCACGTTGCCCATGGATCTCCTCCCCTCCAACTTAGCCCCCCCCACCCCTCTCCTTCTCATGCTCCTGCCTTGCTCAGCTCCTGGGCTTGGAGCTAAGACTTCCTCATGTGGAAGGGATCTGCACGGAGTGAATTTTCACAGCTGGGTTACCACCTCCTAAAAATAGGGCTGAGTGATGGATAGGAGCTGTCACAGGGCCCTCCAGCAGTGGGGAGCGGTGGGAGTGGGGGGATGGGTAGGGTGAGGGGTCCACAGCCCAGTGTTCTCACCCCAGGGTGACTCCCCAGCCCTGGGCAGGCCTGAACCCCCTCTTACTCATGGGGGAGAAGCTGTTCCGTGCCTGAGGTCTTCAGAGCTGGGTCTGAGCCTCTGGGAGGAGACTCCTGCACAGGCATGAGCCATACAGGCCAAATGATTCATCTGCTCAACAGGTGTCCCCCCCCCACCCCCTCCCCCACTGCCAGAAGCATCCATCTGGACAGTCTGGGCAGTCAGGGGCTATGCCTCCTGAGGGATGTCTGGGAATCAAGGACCCTGTCACAGGGCTGCCCTGTCCTTTCCCCCTCCCCAGCTGTGCCCCATTCTCGACTTTGTTTTTCAGTTTCTTGGTTTTTAAAGATTCATCAGCCTGACCTCGCTGATGGGCATTTGTGGAGACATGGCTGGGCTTCAGGCTACGGATGGGAAAGTGGGGACGAACGGGCTTCTTGCTCCCCACACACATACACACACACTCAGCTCAGACACTGGGCACACACACCACAGATGGGCACACTCACAGACACACTGACACACACACACCCATCTCTCCCCCTTGGTCTCTGAAGATACTAATATTTAAGCATAGGTTGGGGAGGGGCTCCAGCTGGTGTCACTTAGCATCCGGCCGACATTGGTGAGGGAGGATCCCCCCACCCCATGGTTGGGCCTCTGGCTGCTCGGCCACTTGGGCCAAGGGCCTCCCATGGCAATGGGTGGGCTTCAGGAGCCCACTCTGACTAGCCTGGCCTCCTTTCCCTGGTCCTTCCTCAGCCGGGGTCCCAGGGGCTCTCCCCACATCCCAGGCCTAGGTGGTCCCAGGTCAGCTGAGTAGCCTGTCCCTTCCCCAGGTATGCCCTCGGTCCACAGGTTTGTACAGAGCGCCCTCCATGTGTGCCTGGCATGTGGGTGCTGGAGACAACCCCTCCCTTCCTCATGCCCAGCCCCTGCCCAGCCTCCTGTCCAGCCCAGAGAAGCTGGCAGAACAGGCCACGCCCCTCACCTAGAAGGACGATGCCCTCTGAGAGGGAGACACGATCTCGGCACAGGTGGAGATGTGAGACCCCACTCCTGGCCTCTTCTCCAGCCCAAAGGCCCCACCCAATGCCATCTGCAGTGATGTTCTCAGGGGGTAAGGCCGCCTTGGAATTACATATTAAATGCAGCTGCACCGAAACATGGCCTCAATCCAATTACACCAGAAAACAAGAGGAGCCGCTTAGGCTAATCTGGTTATTCCTGCCCGGCCTCCCTCAGCAGCCTCAGAGGCATGCCCAGGAGGGCAGCTGTCTGGGTGGGCATCGGCGTGAGCACGGCCCTGTGCCCCATGGGGTCCCGGGGGTGGCCACAGCACTGACTGCCTGTCTTCCGGGGCAATAGGCCTGCAAATTCGACTCCCGCTGGCAGGGAAGCCATGGGGCTATGGAGAGGCTTCTGGGCTGGCAGCCTGGCGGAGAGTGAGTCCTTCATCGATCATCCTACAAATATTTACGGAGCGCAGAGCTTCAAGGCACAGGCCTGATTGGGCAGGGGGAGCCAGCAGTGCAGGGAGAGCGGGCTGGGCCTTAGGGAGGGCACCCTGAGCTGGGGGGACAGGCAGGGTTGTAAGCCTGAAAGATGGTTTCAGATGGGGTAACAGCCAGGAGGGAGGTCTCTCTGAGGAGGATCTGGGGAGGCCATAGAAGACAGGATGGGGGCCAGGAGCAACTGATGGCTGGGTAGCAGTCAGAGGGGATGGAGTTCTAAGCAGCTAGGCCACACTCAGGGCAGGCTCAGAATTCCCCCTGCACGAGGTGATGGTAGGGGCTTGGGGGCAATTGCAGGCTGGGCCCAAGAGCTGGTCCTGGGGTCCTGGGGGGCGAACAAGTCCATGGGGATCAGAGCTCAAGGCCAACGTGGCCTTCAGATTCTGGGTGGAGAGACCAGGCGGGAGGGTCAAGTGCCTGAGCCGGAAGCCCAGACCTCTGTCCTCCGTTCTGCAGGCTCTGGGCACCCCATGAGGGGCAGGCAGGGTTGGGGTTCCTCTCCAAGAGGAATCTGGGGGACTCCTCAGCACTTGAGAAGGCTGAGGCCCCTGCCCGGGCTCCGTTCCTGCAGCTCCAATTTCGCCAGGACCTGGAAGGCATCCGGGGTCCGAGATGGGCCCCAGCAGCTCCTTCCACTTCCGCCCCGACCTGTCCCGCCCCGACTTCTCCATGTGCCTTCTGTCCTAAACACAGTGGCACCCCTGTGCTGTTTGCACCTCCCATGTGCCAGGGCGTTCCCTGGCATTTTCTCATTTCATCCTGTTACCACCCTCTGGGTGGGCACCATTTTACAGGTGAGGAAACCAAGGCTCAGAGAGGTGAAGTGACTCCACAGGAAAAGTTAAGTAAATAAAGATCAGGATTTGAATCCAAGCCTGCCTGCTCAGAGCCTGGGCTGTCCCACCCCCACCATACTCCCTCCTCTTAGGTTGTATTTCTGTAAGCTGCCACAAACCCTTTAGGACGAGATGGGAATAAATAAATATGTACATAAGTAAATGAGAAGCTGCAGGAAGATGTTGACACCAGGTCAGAGCTGGGAGTGGGAGACAGTGTGGACACAACTATTTCTGGGCCCTTCTACTAGTGTGTGGGGGGATGGGGAGCTCCCGAGGTACCCCAGCCCCAACGTCAAGAGTGAGTCAGCGGCTGACGTGTGGCACCGGGCCAGAGGAGGACAGCTGGATAAGGGTGAGGGTGAGGGCCCTGGCAGGGGCAGTGTGGCTGGCAGTGGCAGCGGCGTGCGTGCCTGAGTGCGTTCCTTACCTGTTGCTGACTTCTTAGAGCCCAGACCCTGATGCTCCTGTTAGAATGCAAATATGTTGACACATTAATCCCTCCACCCTCCTGAGCACACTGGGAGGGTTAGCTCAGCACTTGCAAGGGACAGAGCTGAGTCCCCAAGCAAGAGAAAGCAGGGCCCTTCAGCCCACATTGAAGCAGTGAGTGGAAATGGCTGGTGCAGCTGGGGGAGGGATCCCAGGGGGTCTGAAAGAAGGACCCCAGATTTGGTGGGGTGGCGGGGGGGGGTGACTAAAGGGAGACCCTCAAGGGTATCCTATCCCCCCTCTACAGCTTGGCCACACCTCTACGTGCAAGGGTACTGGGCAGCCCCGGCTAAGGACCACCGTTGGGCAGGAGCTGGGGACCACCTACTCCTCAGTGCAGACACCCCCCCAGGCATTGCCATATGTGGTGTGAGGAGCTGTCACAAGTGGAGAATAAACGTGTTGGGTTCAGGCTATACCTTCACTGGCCCCTCAGGAGGCCAGGCTAGTAGTGAGGCCAGGCCAATGGAGTCTGAAACTTGTCCCTCCCCATCTCGTGTGCACACGTGTGAGTTTGTACACGTGCGTGCGTGCGGGAGGGTAAATATGTACACAGGTGCACATATGCATGTGTGCATGCACATGCGCCTTGTGCATTCCTGGATTGTTACAGCCGCCCCTCTCTCAGCCGCCTCCCCAGGCCTGGGCAGAACAGCCAGCAACAGGCACTCGGCCTCCAAAGGTGACACGGCTAGTTCCGGGCCTGGATTCCTGCCAGTGGCAGCGTGAAGTGTGTGTGTGTACAGGCATGTGTGAGCATGTGTGCATCAGAGTACTAGAAGTAGGGTGCTCCTATACTGAGCAACACTGGGCCCCCCTCAGCATCTCCCCCCTGCCTGAGCTGTCTCAGTTCCCCCTCTTCTCTCCATAACTCCCCAGCTTTGGATAGTAGCTGGGAGGCAGCAGAGAAATCTTAGGGTGGTGGGAGGAGCCTGAGCTCTGGAGTCAAAGGGCCTGTACTCAGGTCATCCCTGCTGGCCTCATCCCTGGCAGTTTCTTCATCTCTCTGAGCCTCACTTCTGCATCTGTAAAATGGGTGCACAGTGCCCACTCAGGTCAGCACCTAGGAGGGTCCCAGCATGTGGTAGTGGATGAGAGTGGTGATGGGGCCACTCAGCCAAGAGGAAGCAGGTTTGTGCCCAGGGGCCACCAGGGCTTGGCCTTGGCCTCCACACCGCTTGCCTTGGGGACCCCAGCATTGTTCCTTATATAGCCAGACTGGCCAACCCAAAGCTACAGGTCCAAAGAGGTGAAGCCCTGTCAACTGTAACTCAAAACAAATTTAATGAAAAGAAAACAAAACCAAAGAGGCGATGCCCTGGCCCTGGTGGGGAATCAGGCCACCAGATTATTAGAAAGTCGAAGAACCCTCACCAGCTCAGCAAACCCCCTGCTTCCCGGATCCCTTGCAGCCTGGGCACTGCCCTGTGACACTGAGGGGTGGGGGGACCATGTGCAGGGCCATGGTAACATTATCATGTCAGCTAATAACAATAGGTCCTATTTTACAGACTGTCCCATTTTACAGATGAGGAAACTGAGGCTCCGAGAGGTATAGTCACTTGCGCAAGACCCCCCAGTGTGTCTGAGATTCATGCCCAAGCAGTCAGGCCCCAGGGAGGATCAGGGGACAAAAGGCAGCTGGGTGAGGCCCATCTGAGCCGACAGGTAGAAGTGTCCAGGGCCATCTCCCCCAGAGAGAGGGGTTGGGGGGCTTGGCAGGGCTCCTCGGGAGGCAGCTGTCCCTGGGCACTGCAGGGAGGCCCCGGCAGAGGCAGTTCCCGCCCAGAGCAGATTCTGTCCTGTTCAATTTAGAGCTGAAGTGCCAACAAGGCTCAGAGCCCGCTACTCCCACCCCAAATCAAATTCGGTGCTATGATTACTCTGCGGGCGGCGGGCGGCCTTCCGGGGAGGGGTGGGAAAAGCTGGCACGGGGGCTAGGACCAAACGCAGGGCTGGCGGGCAGGATTCGGCAGGGGCTGGACCATTTGTCTGGGGCAGCCAGCTCGGCTGGCCGGGATCTTCCACCCAAATCAAATTTTAACCCAGCTCATAAATCTTCCAGGTCCGTCCCCTGCCACCCGCCGGGTCCAGCAGCAGCCACAGCCTGGGTGGGCACGGGGATAGCCTCGTCCGATACTCTGTGTGGCCTTGGGGCAGCAGGGCCTGCCTGCCTTGGGGAGAAGGAACAATCACGCACGGACAGGCCTGGGGATCGCGCGGCCACAGGCCAATGCGGCTGGCTAAGGGCCTCGCCTGGCTGTCCCAGGCAGAAGCTCTGTGTCATCAGTCGGGGGCCTTGAAGGTCTTGGCCAGGGTGCCACTGGGGTGGTTCTATCAGAAAGGCCCAGGTGCAAATCATAGCTCCACCTCTTCCCAGACTGGCCAGCTTAGGTGGGTTTCCTAACTGTCCTGGGCCTCAGTGCGCAGCTGTGCAGTGGGGAGTAACGGCGTCCGCTGTAGGGATCGGGGGAGGAATACGGGAGGTGGTACAGATAATGAACACGCCTGAGACAATGAAAGTGGGCTCCTCTAGGGGCCGCTACCAGCCCTGCCCATCAGAGAGGTGGGCTGGGTTCCCCTTCTTGTCCCTATAGCCCTGCCCCCCAGCAGATGGTGAGTGGCCTTGCGGAACCAAGGGAAGTGCCCTTATTTATTTGCTGTTTTGTGGAGGTGTGAGGTATGCGGTCAGCCACGCCAACTGCAGGGCACGGCTCGTCTCCATCTTGTGCCCCGTAACCGCCGCCAGCAGATACGTTCCTGTTCAGCCCAGGCCTCCCTTCCCCTCCTGCCCACCCTGCCTGGGGATGAAGTCCAGAGCCCTCCCCACACAGCCTCCCTCAGCAGACTCACACACACACACACACACACACACACACACACACACAGGCTTGTCCTTGTCCTGCCCCAAAGCCAGCCTTCTCCCTGCCTGCGGGTCCTACTCAGGCTTCAGGTATCAGACTGTACAAATTCAATCCACGTGTAGGGAAGGAAGAGAGAGAGGATGGAAATCATGCCCTAAGTGCAGGTGACAGCCCGAGGGGAGTCTGTGAAACGCCCAGGTCCCCATGCAGTGGCAGCACTGGCACCCTCCCCACCAGTGACTTCTGTAGCACGCCAGCTCTGCCCTGACCCTGCAGGAGCTGCCACTGTCCTCTCTCCTCCTCGGCAGGGGCACAAAGGGGAAAACTGGAGAAGCCTTTTATGTTGAGACCCCTTCCCTGCCCCCCCCACATCTCCCTGGAACATGGAGAGTCCTAACACACGGGTGTCCTGCTCCCCACCCTTCGTGACCCCCCCCTGCCCTCGGCCCACTGCATCTGCTGGCTTTTCCACACAGCTGCCACACGGCCACCTCCCGAGAGGCCGTCACTGTGATCTAAGCCCCCCAAATGCATGTTTCTCCTCTACCAGGACAGCACAATTAACATTCCCACCCGTTAACGATGCAGAGCTATATTTCACCTGCACCCAAATGTGGGCCACAAAGGCAATAAAATAAATGATGGCAAAGCTAAGTGAGCCCCAGGATTTGTGGGTCTAGAGGAAGCACAACTGCCCCAGCCCGGAAGCCCCTGGGCCCTCTGCAAGTCTCCCCGGACATGAGGTAAACAAGCCGGCTGCGGTCCCCTCTGAGAGCGGGCCAGACGGGCGCTATTTCTGCTGCCCAGGGAGGAAACGGGGGCAGATTAGGGCAGGCAGCTGCCCCTTCTTGGGAATCACCATCCAGACCTCCCTCCTCCCTTCCACCCTCTGCCCCACCCTCCTGCGCTGGAGGTCAGGCCAGTCTCCCCAAATCAAGCCCCTTCTTCTCCCTGGGGCTCCTGCTCAGGGCAACAGGGAGGACCTAGGCCAAGAGAGGGGCCCCTCGGGCTATGTCTGGCTCCCACCCAGCAAGCCATGTTCCCTGGGAACTAGAAGGGCAGGGGCAAGCTGAGCACACCCCCAATGTCACCACCCTTTGATGGAGCTCTGGGCTGGGATGCAGGGATCTAGATGCCAGGCTGGCAGGAGCTGCCACTGATGCCCCAAGGTGACGGTGGCCCATGGAATGGGCACAGCTGGTGCCAGTTTCCTGCCAGCCTCATTCCCACAGCCTGGACGTGGATGGCTAGAGGCTGGGCTAAAGCTGTCCATTGACCACTTTCCTCAGGGCTGTTTCAGAAGACAACGGAGGGCGGCAAGGGCTTGGCTCCTCATTTCTGGGGCAAAGAAGAGGCAGGAGAGGCCCGGATTGTCAGAAGGGGACTCCAGGCCGGGGAGGGCCTTGCCCCAGGTCACCAGCATGGCCAGACAGACAGGTCCCTCGTTAGCGCTGTTCCCCATCCCTGTGTGCCTCTCCTGGCCTCCTTCTCTCGCTCCTCCCATAGACACGTGGGTTCCCCTGTGTCTCCTGCTCCCACCCCAGGACCCAGAGGACTCTGTGACTCAGACAGTGTTTGGCAAAAATAAAGTTGAGCCATCTGGGGACCCTTTCAGGTGAGTAGATAAGAGTCACTGCCTCCCCTGGGGAGGGACCAGGTGGGTGCTCCGGGAGCTGTAACCAGGAGATGGATGAGCCCTGCGTCAAGAGGCTCAGCGGCCAGGCAGGGCTGGGGAGGGGCAGGAGGGACTTGGGGGCAGAGAGGCTGGTCCAGCCCCAGCTCCGCCCCTCTGAGGCCGAGAGGCTTCCGAATTGGCTGCCTGGGGCCCCAGACTGCTGACCTGTGAAAGGGAGACACAAGCACGCTCCTTGTGGGGCTGCCCCGTGTGAAGGTGAGCCTTAGCAGAGCAGGCAGCGGCTCTCAGTAACCACCAGCCTCGCCTTGGACAGAAGGTGGACTCTACTTCCATTTGCATGTGGTAGCTGGGGCCGCCACCCTCTGCAGTGGGGCCATGCGACACCTTAGTCCCTGCACTCTCCTGGGCAGAGCTGTCCTGCTCAGGGCTTCTCATGATATGATGTACCTGCATCTCCCCTCCTGCCCTGGAGGGGAGGGCTCAGCTCAGTTTCCTGCTGTCTTGGCCCCCAGCATCCCCATGCCAGCCCCTTGGCCTCCGTACCCTGTCCCCAGCATTCGTCTCGTAGATACCCACACGGCCCATGCCTGGGACACTTGCAAAGGGCTCACATTGCCTGCCCGGCAGCCCCGACAGCACTGTCTCAAGTCCCTGTGGCTCCAGGCTGTACAGCCCTTTACAGCTTGTCTCTTGTGGCCTTCAGCAGATCTCCCCATCTCTCTAAGTTTTCATTTTTCCATCAGCCGAGGCTCAGAGCCAGGCTGTTCTTATCTCAGCTGTGTGACCCAAGGCAAGTCACTTAACCTCTCTGGGTCTCCGTTGCCTCATCTGTGAAATTGGGACAATATGCTTCCTCATGGGGTCATTAAGAGCATAAAATGAGTCAGTGCAGACAGTAAAAGATGTTGAGCGTGCCTGGCACACAGTCGGCTCACGGTGGAAGCAGCTATCCTGTTACTTGGCAGCGGATCAGTGTACTGAAGGGACTGGTCACACAGTCATGGGTGGGGTTAGGGGCACCAGCAAAGGAGGGGAGGCACTCTGGGCGACAGCAGGGAGCTGTCATTGTGCAGGGGAAGGGGAAGCGTGGTTACTTGACCTAGAGAGAGGGTCACCAGCCAGGGAGGGATGCAGCCGGGGAACCGTGCCCCACCTGGCTCTCCGCCCTCCCTTTGAGCTGCTGCCGGGGCTCCTGGTGGCCAAGCCCAGTCGGAAGCCAGGGGTCCAGGGACCTGTTGGTGACCAACGGCCTTCTAGGCCCAGGGTAGGCTGGAGAGTGATCTGAAGGGACAGCGGCACAGCCTTTTAAGGTCCAGTGGGCCTTGGAACAAGATGCAGGCGGGGATGGTCGAGGGAGTGGCATTTCACAGAGGTAAAGAGGACCCATAGACTCTGCGTTGGAAAGAGCAGGGTCCCTGCCTTGACTCTGCTATTTAACCGCTGTTGCTGCCCGGGATTTGTGCTAAAACTGGGAAAGTCCTCGACAAACCGGGACCTGTGTGTCACCCTGGTCCTGGGGCAAGGACCTAACGTCTCTGAGCCTCGGTTTCCTCATCTGTGACACGGGGAAGGAGCCCTCTATCTGGGACACCACATTGGACAGGTCGCTGGGAAAGTCAATTCAGACCCAGCAGGGCAGATGGGATGGGCGTGGGGCTCCAGCCCTCGCTTGTCCTCGCAAAATGGATCCGAGTGTGTTTTTCCCGCCCAGGGAATTTAATAGCAGTTATTTAACCTCGCATTTCCAATGGGTAGGAAAGCCACAAATAAGTAAATTCAGACAGCACGGCACAATTATTGAGCCAGTGCTCTATTTCCCCATCTGGTCTCCAGCCCGGGCCGGCACCAGGTCGATAATAATTTATGACGCAACCCCCACAGCAGAGGAGAGGTGGCCAAAAAGCCACATTCGCCTGGAGTCACCCTCCCGTACCAGTTCTGTGTCACAGGTGGCCGTGACGCTGGGGAGGGGTCTGGGGAGGGAGGCAGAAAGCAGAGGCCGTGGGCGGGCATCCCAGGAGAAGGGGAGGGGACGGGCAGCTAGGGTGCTCCCAGGCCTCGTCTCTGACTGCCAACCCGGCCCACAGCCTGCCGCAGATGCGTCACAAGACCAAAATGGGGCATGGGGTCAGCAGTGGGTCTCTCCACCAAGCAGTGTGGGCTTTTTCTCCAGTAGGAGCCCAGGAGAGCAGGGCCTGAGACGGGTCCTGTGCCTGTGCTCTCAGGAAGAACCTAAGGGAGGCAGGGGGCCGCGAGAGGACAGGGGACAAGGCCAGCAGAGTCTCGGTCACGGGAACTCAAGAGCAGAAATCACGACAGCGCTGCCTCACTGGGGCAGGCAAGGCCCAGCGGCCTGGAAGAGGAGGAGGGCGGGGGAGAGGGCACTCTCAGCGCCCTGGTAAAGGGGTTCAGGGCACGCCAGAGCCCCCACCACAGGGTATCCAGCCCACAGAACAGCAGCCAGCATTGACCCAGCCACCGAAAGCGCGGGGCTGTGATTTGGTTTCATAATTTACGCAGCTGATTTCATCATGTTTCATGTGCTGTCATGTTTCCTGCCGTGACAATTTCATCCTTCCCTCTGGGGGCCTTAGGATGTTAAACTGGGATGCTGGGGGGGAGGTGGCCCCAAGCTAAGCTGTCAGCCCAGCTGGTGATGTGGGAGGGCCGGGGGAGGGAGAGGGGTTTCCCAGACAGTAGGGCTGAGGGGCGGAGGCTTTACTGAGTATGCTGGCTCCCGGGTTATAGTAATAATAACTGACGTATATTGTACCGAGAGTGCCAGCCTGGCCCTTAGGGGGTTCACGTGGTACCTCCTTTGATCCTCACCACAGGCCTTCGAGGACGCTTCTCTCCTGACCCTGATGTGCAGAGATAACACACTGGTACCAGGTGGCACAGCTTTTGAAGCTCCAGGAGGGGCTCTGCTCGGACCCCTGACTCCAGGCTGTGAGCCACCTCTTCCTGTAACAGCCCTCCTAACCCTGTGGCCACACCCAGCGCCCAAGGAGGCGGCCGCAGCCCCAAGAAGTCAAGGGCTCATCCCAGGTTGTCTACCTCTGAGGCGCTCCCCCTGAGTGCACTGGGCCCTGCACGGGCCTCTCTCAGGCCAAGTCCACTCTCCCACCTCCCCAGCCCTCCCTCTATCTCCACTGTAACCCTAGCCCCATCGGGGGAGGCCCCAGCCTCCATTTTCTGACAGGAGCTGGGCAGCAACCTAATTTGCAAACAGTAGACAGGGGAGAGGCAGCCTGGCTGCCCACTCTTAGGGCCTCAGAAACAGCCCACCCGTGTCGGGGCCTGCAGCATGCCCTGGTGTATTCAGAAGGCCAGCCTGGGCCCCTTCCACTGCCCCCCACCTTCTGGAAAACAGGGCTGCCCACTCCTTGGCCTGTGTTAGGGGACAGCATGGTTGTCCTGGGGTGGCTGGTGGCACTGCACATCCTCAAAGCCCGCCGCCCAGAGAGGCTCTGAAAAGAGCTTGGCGGAGGGCTCCAACTTCCACCCACTGATGCCTCCCCTTTTCTTGTCTTTTCTCTCCGCCTGGCTCTTAAAAAAAATTAAACACGGATGGTTTCATCTTGGGAGAATTAGTATTCCAGGCAGGACTAGGGGATGTGATCGGAATGTCAAGACTAGAGCCACAGAGCTTCAAGGGAAGGGACGAGGTGCTGCTGTGCCTGGCAGGGGCCCTGGGGTAGGGGCAGAGGGCTCTGACCCACCAAGGAGGCGTGGTGGGCCTTGTGCCAGAGGAAGACTGAGGCTGGGTGTGGCCCAGGGCCTGGCATCAGGGCCAGGACTGGAGAAGGAGATGGGGGCAGCCCAGGGCAGACTCTGCGTCTGGCCAGGACATGTGGCTTCCTGTGGCCTTAGCCCAGCTCATCTACCCCATCCATTCTCTCTCTCATTTGGCCCTCATTTGCTGAACGTGTGTGTGCCTACTATGTGCCAGGCACTGAGCTAGGTGCCGGGATGCAAAGGGCAGGGTCATGCCTATTCTCACCACTGCATCTCGCCCTGCACAGGGCCATTGCTTGGCACACAGCAGGCAAGTACCAAAGACTGGTTAAGTGGATGCATGAACATCACGAGGCATCTCCCAAAGCCTATTGTGAAGAACACACAAATCCTAGGAGGTTAACCGGTAACCACTGAAGCGAACAGAGTTAAACTGGTGTCCTTGAGGCAGGACTTAGAGCCTTTAACATGCTCCTGTGCCCTGTGAACCCGCGGAGGGAGCTCCGGCCCCAGCCTCCCACCTGTCTGAGCACAGCCCTGGAGTCCCTGGACACCCAGGAGACGCTGCTGACGGCACAGAGCCGGGACAAGCGTGGGTTTGTGTTCGGGCTCTGCGGTGGACACACTGTGACTTGGGCAAGATCCTGAATAGCTCTGTTGCCTCCGGTGGAAACCTGAATGGCAGTCACAGTGTCTGTGGGTTCTGTGTGGTGATGCCTCCGACTGAAGGCAGGGTTGCGACTGCCATTGTTGTATTATTATTATCATCCACATCAAGCGCTTAGCTCTGTGAGCCTGGGCCGTCGCAAAACTCAATCACATTAGCTACGGTTGTTGTCACCGCTGCTGACACAGGCCTTGCCCTTAAGGACTGGGGGTGGGGAGCCCTGAGGAGGAGGACTGAGGCTGAGTGTGGGTTAGCCAGACGAGGCGACAGCATTGCTGAACGAGCAGGCCTATGGGAAGGAAGCCTGGGTCATCTAGGCCCCACTTGATGTGGTCACCTTCATCTGACCTCTCTGCCAAATGGCCGTCCCCATCTGGCCCGGGCGCGCCTGGCAATGGCAGCCTAGCCCACCTTCAGGCATCGCTGCCTGTTACAGATTTCTTCCTTAACTGAACCCTTCCCAGTACATCCCTCCTGCTCCTTCTAGTTCCTGGGCCTCCCAGACAGGTCGGTCTTCCTTTTTTGGGTCAGCTGTCCAGAAAATCAGCGCCAGGGGACCACTCTCTTCACCGAACAGCCCCACCCTTGCCCCATCACTGCCTGACCACTTCTCGCCCCCCTGGGCCTCCTGCCCTGCAGTGTGGCTGTGCATCTCGTGGGGTCCAGACTGATGAGGGTTCCTGTTTGATCTGACCAGGGCAGAGGCAGGGAGGGGGCAGAGTGGAGAAGACCTCCTTTGATGTGCAGTGTGTCTCTGCTTTATGCAGCCTGTCCAGGAACAGTGTGGTTCAGTCAGCCACCTCCCTCTGCAGACACAAGGCCAGGCTGATAAAGGGTCCCAGGAACATTCTAAAGTAGGCTTGGAATAAGGGAGGGCTTCCTGGAGGAGGGGACACTTGTCAGCCAGAACTGAATGGCAGGCTCCCGGAGTGAAGACCTTTTGAGTCACCCAATCTGCCCTATCTGACTGCAGTGAGACTAGCAGAGCTGTTGGTCCCTTACAGCATGGGGCAGACTGCAGGCGTAGCAGGAAGGGTCACTTCTCTAGGAAAAGTAGCTCAAGGAGGCCGACTCCAGAGGCCAGAGGCCTGGCAATGCTCCTTGTCTATCAGGATTCAGAAAGCCCCCCACCCCCGACCATGACCACTGCATTTTTGGCTGTCCCTGGAGGCCTTGGGGGGACTGAAACTAAGTGCTTCCTTGAGGTCACACCCAGGTCAGGGGCCTGGGAATTGCTTTAGCCCAACGTCCTGTCTGGGAGGCGAGTGCCTGTGTTGGTGGCCACAGGTCAGAGAAGCTCCTGGGCCTGTGGCTGCCGGGCACAGCCAGGTCCTGTGAGTTCCAAGAGCGAAGGTGCCAAGGGCCTCGCTAGCCAGAGCTTCAAAGAGCCTCGTTATTAACAAAAGTGCTCCACAAATCCTTTCTTTCCCTCTTTTCCTTAAGGCAGGCTCCCGTACCAACAGGAAAATACACAATGAGTGAAAATGAGGAAACCTCAGAGGAAAGCTAAGCGTCTGCAGAAAAAGCAAAGGAGCACCCGACCACCCTTGCGTGGGGTGTGGGCTTCCTTTATTTATTTAAAATAGTCTCTCTCTCTTTTTTTTTCCCTTCCTCCCCATTCAGCGGGTCTCTCAGGCTGCGCTTTAAGTCCTTTTGAAGTGTTACAACCATTTTCTCCTCTTTCAATTAACAACAAGAAAAGGAAGCTAATAGCTTCCTGAGCCACTCGCTGTAAATATTAACAAAGTCTGGCCATGGGGCCCGGGTGCGCAGTGCTACTCCGGGCCGGAGAGCGTGTTTACGGGAAGGAGGGGAGGGAACAGGAGATTTCCAACACGGAGGCGAAAATCCCTTGGCACGGGCTTGTGCTGGTGTAAGGAAGCCAGAGAGCTGGGGGAGCTGGGCAAGAAGGCAACTGTCCCTGGGGACCAGAGGCTGGCACAGCTGGCCGGGAGGGAAGTGGACAGTCCTGGAAGCAAAGACAGCTGCCCCGAGCTGCACCTGGGTAACTTGGAGGACGCAGGGGCACGGCCCGGAATTCCCAGCTCGTGGCTTTGACTGTGGTCAGTGGCAGAGGTCTAACGGGGGTGCTGATGGTCCCAGGGTACACACTGGGCTCTGACACCTGCTTGTGTCTGTATGGTGTAGGGCTCCTGAGGGAATCTGAGGCTGGGGAGTGGACTGAGGGAAGGGGGTGGCGGAGGCGGGGAGCTGACACCCTGTGAGCAGGGTCCTGTGGGAGAGCACGCAGAGCCAGGGTGGCCAGGAGGGGACCAGGGCTTCCGCCTCCGGGCTCCCACTGCCCACCTTGGCCCAGGGTGAGGAACGCACAGCCACTGTTCTGCCGGCAAAAGCAGGTCAGTTTCCTGAGAAAGGTATAGCCTTCGCTGGTGGCTATATCAGAATCATCATTTTTGAGGCCCCTCCCTGGGCTAGACATAGGCCCTCTGGTGCAGGAGCTGAGTGACAGCAGCCCTGCAGGGTGGGGCCCGGCTTGCAGGCGGCCTCCTTCCTGGGAACCAGCTGGCAGGGGCCAAAGAGTGAGCAGGCCCGGGCCTGCCACTCCTGCCGCCTATCACATGCGGGCAGGCTCTGACCATGGTACCCCTCCCTGCGGGCCGAGGGGCAGGCCTGTGGAGGGCTGTGAGCCCCCACACCGCCTCTGTCCCTTCTCAGCGGCAGGACCACCTGCAGCTGCCGCGCGAAGGCTGCCCCCTCCAGAGGCGGGGTGCCAGCTGCCCCTGGCTGGCCCTCCCCCCTCACCTACCCTCACAGCTCACCAGGCTCTGGAGTTCCTCTTGCCACCCACCCCTGCTGAGAGGAGAGGTCAAAGGCTGGAGAGCACTCCAGGTACAGGAGGCCTCTTGCGCCTGCATGCTCTTGTCTCAGCGGCCCAGGGGCGATGGTGCCCACTCAGCAGCCTTTCTAAATCCCCTACTGCTTGGCTGCACTGTGGGGGCAGTGCCCTAAACTGGTGGAGCCAAGCCTCTGGACCCTGCTGGGCCCAGTGGGTGGGCAGATGCCAACAGTCCAGGCAGATTTGGCCCCTGGGCTGTTAGGCCAGCCCAGCACCAGGGGATGGGAGTGAATTCCGAGGCCACCTCTGATTATCTAGCTGTCCTTGCTCCCCAGGTCCTGTCTCCAACTCACACACATGCGGAGGGAGAGAAAGAGGGACATCCTATCATGGCCGAAATCCCACAATCTTTACCCTGTTCGAGAAGAGCTGCCCCCTGGGCCCCTGGAGCTCTTGGCTTCTGTGCTCTGGGCGCAGCCCGCCCAGGTTCCCAATGGTCTGTCTCTGAGGGTGGGTGCTGGCAGTGGCCCAGGCTCAGTGGCCCAGCAATGTGGGCTCCTGAAGCCACCCACAGACTGGCTCACACACTTGCTCGCACACCCATCCCCAAAAGTCTGGGTTTTGTCAGGAAACGGTTTAATTAGCAGCAGAGAGGCTTGGAAGGTTCACACTGCGTTATGCAGCCTCTCTCGCCTCCTCCCCTTCTCACCTGCCATGTGGGTGCTGTGCTGTGGTGGTGCCAAGCCTGGGGGCCAGAGCCAGTGTGGAGGGGGCAGGGTGGAGCCGTCTCATCTCACAGTGTAGAAGGGAGGAGCTGGCACACCCCCTCCAGAGGACTTCCGGCGGCCCCTGTCCACGGCACCCATACAGGAGCACTCAGCCACCCTCCAGCGAGGGGAGGGAACCCATTCAGCCCCCAGGCTTGTCTTTGGGGAGGCATCCAAGTCAGCCCCTTCCCCTCAACCCACTGCTCCCCATTCCCCAGCCCAGGCCACCACCTCTGCTCCTGGGGACACTGTCCCAGCCTCCCCTCCCATGTACCCCAGCACCCTCCAGTTCTCCACCTGGCAACCAGTGTGATCTTTCTAAATTGCAGACCTGGTCATGCCCCTCTCTGCCTGGCACCCTCGCTGTCTCCCCACTGCCTTCAGTATGACGAAAGAGCCCTCAGCAGGGCATTCAAAACTCCCCAAGGCCAGAATCCCATCTCTCACTTAAGCTCATCTCACTGCCTTCCACTAACTCAGAGCTTTGGGTCACCAGCCTTCTCACCACAGTAAATATTCCCACCTCTGAGCCTTTGCATATGCTGTTCCCTCAGCCTGAAATGCCCTTCCTGCCCCACTCCCTCCTGTGCTGACCCTGTTACAGGAACCATCCACATTCCCAAATGGAAAAGCTCTCCCTGTTACCCTAGTCCCTAGCCCCCTGTCACCCAGAGAGAGGGAACATGGCCGTGACAGCCCTCAGGTCCATGCTAGCACGAGAGGAGTGACCCACACACTGCAGTGGGGAAGAAGGAACAGGCCCTGTGGATGGCCATCCTGGTGGGAGGAAGTCAGCAGCCACGGAACAAACCCCAGGTTTGAGTCACAAAGAGCCTTTTCATCTATAAAGGTCAGCTACAGATGCTGACCTCAGCCTGGAAGTCTAAAATGAAAGAAAACCCCGGGTCTCCTAGCTCTTGCCAGCTTTGACCTGCTTACAAGATCTAAACTCTGCCCTCTTTGCCTAAGGAAGGGGCGGGCATGGTGTTCATTTAGAATGCCGTTTGGCTAAGTCACCAGCCATAAAGCCCACCAGGTTTCCAGCAGCAACCCCGGGCGTCTGGTTAATGACACAGACATAAATCCGTCCTAAGAGCCATAGGTTGAAATGAAGCAGGGGGGCTAATTGCTAATATAGGAAATAATATCACTGAGGAGTCATCTTTCAGTCAGCTAGGAATTGACAAGAGGAGCGTTTCCACTGCGAGGGAAGCTCAGAGGTCCCAAGGTGGGGCCGGGGCTCTGAAGATGGACGGGTGGTCAGGGGTAACCGGCCACACCTGCCCCACGCTAGCTTGCCACTGAGCTCACATGTGACTATCACGACATGGGAGTCCGAAGCATCCCTGAACCACAGCACAGGGTCACCTTCTCCAGGAAGCCCCCTGTGATCCATACCGTCCCCAGGCTGGGCTTTTTGCTCCCATAATGCCCTGTGTGTCTCACACTGTGGCCCTCTGCAAACCAGTGGCCTCTCCACTGGACCGGGGGCTCCCGAAGGGCAGGGCTCCTCTTTAGACCCCAGTGTCCCGTATGGCACTGGGGGCGTGACTGGACTCAGTATATATTTTCTAGATGGATGGAGAGATGAATAGACGGACGGAAAGATGGACAGGTAGATGGATGGAGGGAGAGAGGAGGAATGGATGGATGGATGATTGCATGAGAGGGCCTCAGGAGAAACCCAAGGTTTCTCTGTGCAGTGGGCCCAGGGGCCACCTTATGTTCAGTTGACAGTGTGTTTCTGTTGTACTAAGACTTGGCGATATGCAGGGAGATGGGAATGGGCCTGGAGTCGAGGCTCTGGCTGTCATGTAGGTGTTACGACCTTGGATAAGTCCCCACTTCCCAGTGTCACTGCACCTGCACAGTGGGGATGGTCCTTTCTGCTCTGCCAGCCATGGTGGGTTGTCCCAAGGCTCAGGGGAGATGGCACAGCAGAAATGACCTGGAAAAGGATAGAGTACATTGTCCCTTTGTAAACGGCATATATGTATAGGCAGATCTGGCCAAAATGCAGAGTGGTGTGGGGATGTGGGATTGTGCACTTGGCTTTCTTTCCCCCCTTTCAAATTTCTTTTAATACAGTTATGATGTTGTTATTTATAACAAAAAGTAAAACCCTGTAAGCATCTCAAGCAGTTACAAATGGAAGCTTTTATTACGTTGACCCAAAAAGTGGTTCTTTGGCACCCAAACACAAAGACCAGACCTGGAGCCGGTGGGAACAGGAAGAGGCGAGGCGGGGCCGGGGTGAGCAGAGGCCGTCTTGTGGGGAGAGTGCCCACAAGCTAGCCAAAGAGGCAGGGGCCAAAGAGGGACCCCGGTTACTGAACCCTTGGGACCCCACATCTTCATTTCGCCCTTGGCCAACTTCACTGACCACATAGAATGTCCGCATGCCACCACTAACTTCATTTGCACTGTGTGGTTTCGGCTTACTCGATCCAATTGCGTGCTGCTGATTGTAGGTGTTTGCCAAGAGGGCAAATTTACATATTCATTCCTGGACCCAGTGAGTGCAGGAGGCTACGACCAGACCAGTCATCATTACAGCACCCACATACGGAAAGAGCTCATACCTCCAAGCACTGCCTGCTGGGCTGACCTTGGAATACAAAACACACCCTAGATGCCTGAGGCGCAGCCACTCACCCAAGGCAGAAACACTGAAGGAGCCCAGTAGCCTCAGTGGGGTCTAGGGCATGCAGTGGGCTTGGGGTTCCCAGGAGGCTTTGCAGGACCACAGAGGCTAGAAAGCAGGGGCGGGGAGGGCGGGGCGGCAGCACGGAAGGCAGACCCAGGACATACAAAGCTGGACTAGCCAGAGCCTCGCTTGGACCCTTGGTTTTCTAAATGAAGAAGCAGAGCTGGGCGTTCACTGAGTGCATTTAGGCACCTACTATGTGGAAGGCACTGAGCCTGGTGCTGTCTCAGTGATCAGCCTCAGTCAAGCAGATGCACCCCCTTCCTTGAACCAGGGAGACAGTTTTTTTCATGATACTGTCACTGCTGTCATGGTTTGTGTGACCACACACACAAGGAGTAGGGCAACCCAATATAGGAGGTGAGGGGTGATGTTGGATACATTCTCGCAGGAGGGGAACAGCTTGGGGTAGGACCCACTGGGATCCAGCTCGGGCTGCTGGGGAAGTGACAGGACACAAGGCCAGGAGATTGGGCGGGCGCGGCCAGGCCTTGGGCCTTAGAGGCTGCCGTAGGAGCGCTGCTCTGAGCCTGAGGGCCGTGGGAAGGGCCTGATGCCAGCAGGATGACGCTGCCCTCCTGGATTCATAATTTCGAGAGCAGGACTCAGGTAGTGTCTCTCTGTCTTGGGGGACCAGCGGCCACGCCTGGCTGGAGCCTCTGACCCCACCCCCGGTGGTATAAAACAATTTCCTCGCCCCAAGCAGGGAGGCAGATGACCTCATTGGATTCTTTCCATCTCTCGCTTTCACAGAGAAATTACCATTTATAATTGGATGAAATCCTGCAGGTGTAATGGCAGTAAAAGCCCATGCTGGAGCCCAGCATCACCCCTCATAGGGGGACTCTGTCCACATCCTCCCTGCTGTCTGCCCCTCCCCTGCCCCTCCCAGGGGGCTGCACACCACCGGCCTGCTCACACCTCGACTGTTTGCCAGGCCCTGGCCATTCTGGACTGATGTCCCCTGGGGCGTGCCAGTGCTTAAACCTTCCTGCCTTGGGGAAGCTTGTCCCAAGACCTGCCCCTATCCTGTCAACCCCATCGGCCTCAGCCTGCACTCCACCTGGCCAGCACCTGCCCCTCTTCCTGGATGCACTCCCCACCAGGCTGGGCGCCCAGTGGGCAGTGAGCCCTCAGACTGGGTTCTGGCCTTATTAAAACATGAGCCCTAAAAATCCTCGATTTGATTTGGAACAGCCCCAGACAGCAAGCATTTCTCAAACCAGCCACCTTCGGCCCTACAAAGAAAAGTGCCCAGATGCAGCTGAGCCCATCTGGATCCGATTTCAAACCAAGGCTGACACTTTCAGATGTGTAATGAAAGCCCTTTTCCAAAGAGGGGCTCCTGCAGGGGGAGTACGGACACCAGGACACGGGGCCCTCAACATGCCACACTAATGAGAGGCAAAGAAAGGAGGGGGCTCTCGGCAGCCAAGAGCTAGCCCCGCCCGCCCCCCACCACCACTCCGGTCTCTGTGGGAAGGCAGCTGGGGGTGTGGAGCGCTGACCCGACCTGGGGTTACAGGAGGGAGGGAGGGACACAACTTCCCCGGTTCCCTGATGCTCCTGCTTCCCATGGAGGGGAAAGGCAGCGCTTGTTCTGGAAGCCGAGGCCACGGTGGCCCAGTTGGATCTTTTGAATGACATTAGCAAGAGGAGCAGGTGCTGTGGGCCTGCAGGGCCAGGAGCTCTCAGAACTTCCTTTTTCTGTTCACAGTCCTCCCACCCCCAGGAAAAGGGGAACCAGGGCACTGCGAGGAAGGGGGCTGCGCATGGCCAGCTGTTTGTTATCTGGATTTGAAAAGAGAAGGAAGGTGGCAGAGAATAATCGCAGCCCCCTCCGAGCTCATGGGAAAGTGGCGTTCAGGAAGCAGGTTCCAGGGAATGGGAGGGGAGGGGTTGTCAATAACGGGGCTTAATCACTTGTATTGTTTTTGACAGGTGAGGCGGCAGGCGGTAGGGGAAAAGGACTCCTCTTTGGGCAGACAAGACCAGGGGGTGAAGCGGGAATAACCTGTCCCCACTTTACCGCCCCAGCAACAAAACCTCTCTACAAACAGGAGCAGCCAAGCGGGACTGAGCCCCTACCACCCCCACCCCAAGCAGCTTCCCAAAGAAGGGCCTGTGGGGCCTGACAGCTCAGCAGCGCATGTCAGCAGCTCAGCCCCGCAGTGAACATCTGAACTCCTCAGCGGGTAATGGACCCCCTCGTTCCCCCCGGAGACACAGCCTGAGTGGAGAGCAGCTCCCTCTCAGCTCTGTCACACAAGAACGCTCTCTGTACCGGAGCCCATTCTGCCAAGTGATTTAAAGGGATTAAAAAAAAACACAAAAAAACACACCAGAAACTTGGTAAAGAAAAGGGGGCAAAAGCCAGGCAGAAGGCTTTTGGAAGAGGAGGTGGCGGCCAACAGACAAAAGGGTGAAAGTTGAAAGAGGGCAGCGAGAGGCCAGCCTCCCGGGATGGGCGCTAGGCCATAGGGCATGCCTGCGGAACGGGGGCCTAGAACACGCTCGGGCTGTGCACAGGAGTCCCGGGGCCGCAGGGGGACGCCTCTGCAGGCCCCTCACTTGGGGGCAGAGGCCAGCAGCACCCAAGGCCTGGGGCGAGGAGGATGCTGCTCCACAACCACAGCGACGTCTGACCGCGAGGAGCCCAGCAGAGCCAAGCACAGGGTCTCCTGCCTGCACCCCAGGGCATCCCCAGCGCCTCCCAGCACCCCAGGTCTGCAGTCTGCACCCAGAGTGCCAGGGCCACGGGCCGGAATGTGAGCCCGAGCACAGCATCCAGAGCAGTGACCTCAGCCAGACCCAGCAGGCTCCAGGGCTGCAGCGAAGGAGGTAAGGTGGGCAGGGAAGCGCTCCAGTGGCCAGGAAGGCCCAGGGGCTCCTTGTGCCCGGGGAGGGCATACATAGCTTGAGACGGCTGGGGCCCGCCCTCTTCCCGGGCTGGGTGGCACTGGGGCCTCACGGAGCTCCCCAGGTCTGCAGCTCCATCCCACCCACCCCACACAAGAAGTTCAGGCAACTAGAGGCTTCTGCTTGCCAGGGGAGGGGTCATTTGCTATCTGGTGGCCCCCACGCTGCTGGGCTGTACTCCAGGGTGGGTGGTCCCAGAGTTTAAGGGAGTGGCCTTTCACGGAGTAAACTGCTGCACCCCACCCATCCAGCAGGCCCCTGTTGCCCTTGGAGGAAGGTCTCAAGGAGTTATGCCCAAAGAGGTCAGCAATGAGGTCTTAGGGAGGCAGGACCTTTGGTGACCTCAGCCCTGGCCAGGAGAACTCAGAGTAGGGTTGATCCAAAGCCACGAGCCAAGGCCCTGCTCCTGTTGGCCTTGGGTATCATCTGTTCTGGCTTCCAGGTGAGAGTAGGGCCCAGAGAAGGGCAGGAGTGCCCTAAGGTCACACAGCAGGCCGTGAGTGCTCCCTCTTAGTCAATGTTGAAGGAACTGCTAGGGCTGGGCCCAGCGAGGGGCAGGGTCCTGCCTGGGGGCAAGGCCCAGTCCTTTCGGGCTCCCCAGAAGCCACGAGGGAAGGCTTGGGTCTCCCCAAACACAAATCTCAGGCAACCGGGAGCGGAGGCAGTACCCTGGGCCAGGCAGGGAAGCCCCAATTCATTACCAAGATGGAAAATGACACTTCCCTGTGCGCTTCCCCAGGAGGGGGGCTGATTTATGACTGCACCCGGGCTGGGACATTCGTCAGCGCCGCCCAGCATGTACGCGTCTGCAGGGGCACTAATAGCGGTTATTAGCCACTGGAGTGAAAGATGCCCTGCAGATGGGCTATTTACTGTTATTTATTAGAATGGCGCCAGCCTGGCAGCAGGGGCCCTGCCCGCTGGCCTCTCCACCACCTGTTACTTGTCCCTACTCTCCTCCCAGCCCCTAGAAGAGGTTGAGGGGGTCATTCCTGGGGCTGAGGGCATGCCGGAGGGAGTAGCCAGTTATGGTCCCCCAGGCTTACACCCAAAATATTTATGGAGAATCCACTCAGTGGCCAGCTCTGCCTCAAAATTGGGCCATGGGCCAGTCAGATGTAGGTTGGCACCCTGGCCCCCCAGTTGTGAGAGATATGACCTTGGGCACGTCCCTTCCCCTCCCTGAGTGTGCTCCCATCTGTGCACTGGGGGCACAGGCTCCACAGGGCAGTGGCCAGCTGGAAAGGACAAGAGTTTGTGAAAGGCCCAGCATACAGCAGGCACTCAGGCTGGGCAGCTACACGGGGCCTGATCCCATAGGACCAGAGGGGCTGCAGACCCACTGGTGGGGGAAACAGCCCCCCCAACACCTTGCTTCAGCTGGACACTGTCCATCATCACTTCCCATGCCAACCTCAGGAAAGGGTCTGAGAGTTCCGTGCCAAGAGTGGGGGAGGTGGGCAGGGAGAGGGCTGTCTGCGGCTGCTGGGTGTTCTCTGTGCCCTGGACCTGTCCTTCCCCGCTGTGGGCCTTGGTTTTTTTCCCTCCTTTATAAAAAGTAGATGACCTCTGGGGTCTCCTCTCTCCCTGATTCCAGGGTCCTGTGCAGGTTCCACCTTGTGCGTTTCTGTGGGGGCAAGAGGGAAGGGACATCTCTAAGAAAGTGGGGCCAGCCTCTGATGCCTCGAGGCTGGCCTGCAGTTGGGCAGAGCCAGGCTGGCCACCCCATATCAGAGGAGATGGGTGAGGACAGCAGGGGTCTTCCCTGGGTTTGCTCCCTCCCGGCCTGGGGAGGCCCCACAGGGCAGCTGAGAGGGTCAGGAAAGAGCACTGGACAGCGAGTCCCAGGTCTGGATTTGTCCGGCTCTTGCATCGCGCGCTCCGCAATTCAGACCAGTCCCTTTGCCTCTCTGGGCCACCATGGTGAGGGCACCAGGCTTACTGCTACCTCCTGGAGTGGGATTAAAGGGAGGCCAGCTTCCCTCTTCTCTTCTGCTGCCCAGTCCTGAGTTTCAGATTCTAGGGCCTCCCTTTTGGCATCCCCATTCATTCATTCATTCATTCATAAAAATGTTTATAAGCACCTCCTGGGCCAGGGCCCATGCTAGGCCCATTGACAAGATAGAACATAGTATGACTCATGGGAGTTTAGAGTTTAGAGGGAGGGGTTGGACAATTGACTTGTGATAAATAAATAGGGGGTTTTCCCCCAGGAGCAGGGCCTGCTTGTGGAGGATGCCACCCAGCATCAGGCGGCCCCACCTCCACCCCCACCCAGCTCCAAGCCTGTGCTTCATTATAAGTAAGTATCTCCATACCCAGTCTTTCCCCTCACCCTGCTCTCTCGGCCCCTGGCTGCCAGGATCCCGCTGGCTGCTGAGGAGCCCAGAAGTGCAGATCTCGGGGGCCCCTACCCGCCCTGTTCTCTGGGGCTGTCACCAGCCCTGCACGCAGTGCCCTGCTTCTTCCCGGCCCCCCAGATTTAAGGTCCTCAGGCCTGTCTCCTACCTTCTGAAACTCCCTAGCCTCTCCTTTCTCCTTCCCAAAAGGAACTAAGCCTCAGCCTAGGCAGCTTGACTAAAAATGGCACACAAACGGGAATATAAGGTGCAGGAACATCTTATTAAATAATACATGGCAAGAAAGACACAAAATTACACGTGTCTCTTCTCATGCCCCACCACCACCTCCTGGCCCTGAACAGTTTAATATCGAACACTATTATCAATATAATTAACCTCCTAAGACCTGATTTTAAAGTCTCGGTTTTTAAGGTGATTTACATTCTCCGAAGTCCAGGACATCTGGGCACCAGGCACCGCCCAGGCGGCCACGCAGAGAGGGAACTTGAGGTACATTTCTAGTGGATTTGCATACCTGCCTGCAATTGCTGCCAATGATAACTACTGATGCATAATGCATACAGCATGAAATTAGAAAACTAATTAACTTTAGGTTTTAAAAGAAGGCCCCCCCCCATCCCCATGCATTACAAGTTCTCAGTGGCACCAGTAGACAGACCGAGGATGAAGTCGCGTAGCAGGGTTAGAAGGGCCTGAGGGCTGGGGAGGGTACCAGGGCAGCGCGCCCGAGGCCTAGGGTCTCCAACGGGGAGGTACCTCTATCCCGCTGGCAGATATTTACAGATGTTACTTAGCACCTACTACCCAGTCAAGTAGGTGTGGGAGCAGAGCCAGGCTTGGACGCAGCCTCGTGCAGGGCCAGGGAAGGCTTCATGGAGGGGAAGTCTAAGCTGAGGCCTGGGGAGGCCCAAACAGGGGAGGGTGTGTTGGTGTCCAAGGAGTGGGCACAGCACGTGCAAAGGCCCAGAGAGAGCACTAGGGAGCGTGGGGCCTCGGGAACCAGGGGTGGGCTGCGGTCTCAGAGTTCCAGGGGGCCCAACCCACTCACACCCCCTGCCTGGGCCCCAATGCCCCTGGTGAGGGAGCGGCTGGCACAGGCTAGGGTCACAAAGGAGGGGCCTGGTGCTGGTGGCCCGGTGCCTCCGCCCTAGCTTAGGGGGAGGGGGTGCACAGTGTGAGGTTGGGAGGATCCAGCATCACAGCCACAGACAAGGAGTCCTGCCAGGAGGCAGCACGCCTCACACTCCCAGTCTACCCTGGAGGCGCAGCGGGGGCAGGGGAGTTTACAAGGGGCCACAGAGAGCACAGGAAAGAGACAAGCAGGTAACACAGAACCTAGACCAATGTGCCTAGAGCAGTTGGAGAATTACAGTGGCTCTTAAACCTTATGCATGTGTTACACACAGGTTGCACTTAAAAGGGGGTACTTCACCCATATTGTTTCATTGGATCCTAAATAGTAAGTTCCTCTGTAAAGGGAATTATTGTGACCACATTTGTAGATGGGGAAACTGAAGCTCAGAAAGGCAAGTAACTTGCTCAAGATTACCCAGCCTAGAAGTGGCAGAGGCAGGACTCAAACCCAGATTTCTCTGTCCTGGAAGATGGCGGGAGCTAGTGACTAATGGAGAATGCCGAGAATGATGCACCAGGTACCCCCTCGGCTAACGGGGGTCGGGACACCTCCAGTCGGAGCCACCTCACTGCTCCTCTCCCCCACTCCCACCCCCCCATGGCACACCAAGGATCCTGCTGTCAGTCATGGAGCTGGTGGGTCATAACTGACACCATATTGAAGTCTGCAGGATCCATGCAACAAGTGACCCTGTAAAAGAAGGGCGATTTACTAGGTTTAATTTGACAGCCACATAAACCATCAAACACACAACAAGAGAATAAAAAAGCTGCCTGGCTCCCAGGCAATTAATGGGCTCCTCCAGCGAGGCATGCCCCTTCCTCCGCACCCCAGGCCCCGCCTTGCTTTTCCGGAGCCAGAGGGCTCAGCGCTGGCGGCCTTGGGGAAGGGGCGGCAGGGGAGGCTTGCGCCAAGATGGATGAGACCCATAGACAGAGGAACGGAAAGGCCTTGGGTCCCTGCCTCCCAAGTGCTTCTTGGTTATCCATCAGGCATCTCTGAAAGGTGCAATTTACACTCTATCATGATGCCAGGGCCTCTAGAAGCTGAGGGCTGTGGCCGTGAGCTGAGTGGGCACCGGGCGCTGGCGTCCATGCCACAGAAGGCAGTGGCTGGCCTTGCCTTTGGCCTTAACAAATCTGCCCCTTGCTCAGGGCATTGGCCGGAAAGGCCGAGCCCAGGGGCCACCCACGTCTTTGTGTCAGAACTCAGTGTTGACAGACCAGGGAAGGTTGCCTCTGGCCTTTTGCTGAGGGCCCAGGCAGAGGCTCTCCTGGGCTTGGACTTGACTCCTTTGGGCAGGCCTGTACCTTTCTGTCCCCAGCACCTGCCCTGGCCCTGACTCTCTGCTCAGAAGCAGCTTGAGACAGGACCTCCAGGCTCCATAACCTCTGTGGTTCTGACTCCGTGCAGAGGAAGGGGCAGAGATGTGCAGCTGAGACCCTGGACAGGCCCCTCACCTCTCCGAGCCACAGGCTGCTCAGCTGTAAAATGGGATGGAGGGCCTATGTATGTGTGACCGGCGGGCACAGGTTCAAACATGTGCCTGTGAAGGGGGTAGTGGGTGAGGCCTGGCCGGAGGGGACCCCCTCATGCCTGGGTTCATTCCTTTCCTCTGAAGGCCAGCACACCCAGGTTTGCACACCCATCCCCTGCTTCGAGTCTGTCTGCCCTGTAGTCTGGGCCAGTGCCCTTTCCAGTCTCAGATATAATGAGAGGTGGGGGAGTCAGTGGTCAGATAAAGACCAGGCAGCCTGGGATGCTCACGTTGCACCTGGATCTTACCAGGTGACTCAGTGCCCCTGGGACAAGGAGGGACTGGCTAGCACGGTGCAAGGCTCTGGATGAGAGATGAGCAGAGAGGAACGGCCAGGGAAACAAAGATGACACCCCAATCCACAGAGAGCCGGGAGCTCATTGTGCAGGAAGCAAAGGCCAACTTCACGTTCCGAGGGACCGGGGTATGAATGGGGTCAGGACCCCTAGCCTGGGCTGTGGGCAGAGCTCTGAGGCAGCAAGCGAGTGTCCTCAGCCCCTCAGGCCAGCGGGTGCTGGTGGGAGGGGGCTTGAGCTGGCTTTAGGGGTTCCCAAGTGTTGGACTCAGCCTGATCAGCCCCCTTCCCCGGGCTTCCCCTTCTGGGTCCAGACCCCATGTGTCCTTCCCCCTGGCCCTCACTTGCTTCCAGCCAGGTGTCCTTGGACAGCCCCCTACCTGCCTTGAGTCTACCTCATGGACAAAGCTTTGTGCCGCAAACACGCCTGAGCAAGGTTAGTGCATTAGCCATGAGCAAAGCCTGCACTCTTTAGAAGACCTTGGAGTTTCGGGCTGGGCAAGGCCCCTGCAAATGCAAATGGGGGATGAATGTGGGGGCAAGTGGGTGCTCCCGCTTTCTCAGTCCCTTCTGTGCTTGGGTGGTCACTGATTCCAAGCCATACCAGGCCGACACGGCCCATGGTCCCCACCCTCCGGCACCAGAAACTTAATCAGAGACATTAAAGTACCAGTCACCAAACAGTGCGACCTGCAGCCCATGTAGCAAGCACTGTGAGCCTGGAAGTCAGGATTCTGGTTCCTCCTCCCCACCTCTCAGTGGTCTGGAGTAAATTCCCATCTCCGAGCTTCAGTTTTCTCATCTGTTAAATGGGAATAAGAAGGGTTCTGACCTCATGTTTGCCAGGAGGATTAAATGACTTAAGTATTCATAAAGCTCTAGGCAAGGTCTTTATTATTGTGTGAGCTCCTGTCCCACCAGAATGGAATGCCAAGTGGCTAGAACACAGGTTGGCTCATGGCAAGTGCTCAATAAAGGTCTGCTGGATGGCCGGATGGATGAGTGAGTGGGGGATGGCTGGTTGGCTGGATGGCGGATGGCTGGATGGAGAGGTGAATGGGTGGATGGATAGAAGGATGGACAGAGCAGAAGGAAGCTCTATTTGGCATCAGGCAACCTAGCAAAGGAAGGGGACATTTGAGCCTGGTCCTGAAGGGTGAAGAGCGGTTTGCTAGATTGGGAGGAACAGTCCTAGAATAGAGAGAGACAGAGAGAGAGACAGAGAGAGAGAGAGAGAAGGAAGAAAGGTTTGACATGGTTGAGAAATGGAGCTGCTTGGCCCCTCGAGCATGGGAGTGAGGCCCCACTGACTCCTTTGGCAAGCAGTCCCAATTCTGCTCTGCACACCAGGGCTGCCCTCCAGGCGGGGGCCTTGGCTCAGACTCCAAGAGGCCATTGTGTCCCAACACTGGAAAGCCTTCGTGAATCTAGAGTTACACAGCAGACCTTTGCCGGCTGCATGAAGACACCTTTCCCACTGAGGTTGCAAGATAATTTCTCTTTAATTGATTTTTTTTTACCACTATGAACAGTAAAATAATATGAGAAAAATCTATGCTGCAATTTTTCCATTTGTGAAAACTGAAATTACACCTGCAGGCAATTCCCTCAGAGCATGGAACCCCTCCCTTCTTTTATTTGTCTCATTTCTTTAAATGCAAGAAAACAGATACACGTATTTTTCAAAATAGCTGAAAGTTTCGTGACTCAAGAAGGAGGCAAGGTGTGGAATAATTTCCCACACAATACGGAATACAGAGCTAGGGAGGGCACCTCTGATTTTAAAAAAAAGATTGCTGTAAATACACGAGAAAGCAGTTCTGTTGACACCTTCTTCTTCTGTCTATAAAATGCACGAGTGACAAACAGGACATGTTTTAACACCAGACAATGAAGCTCCCTGCTCTCCGCTGCTCACCAGTGACGACGCTGGCAGCTTCTTTTTCGCAGGTTTTAGTGAGCCCCCCCCACCTCTTTTGAGCTCGCAGGCCTCCCAGAAGCAACCCTTCCCTTCAAACCCTGGGTCTGAGCCAGATAGGATGTGAGTCCCCTGTTTCAGTGACAAATGGTGGCTCTGAATCCATAAAACATACCCTAAATCCAACCCGTTGACATTGACCGGCCACTTTTAGCATTAGCTGTAAAGACTGGCTTAATGTGAAGTCTTGAAAGAAGAAATGGAAACAGCAGCGTGGCTCTCACTAAATTAACCCCCTCCGCGGCGCAGAGTCATGGTCCGGGAGGGCCGCGCAGCCTCCGTCTAAGTCACAGGCAGCGCCTTTGCTCCTGATGAGATTGAGTCTGACCTCAGCCTGGGTGATCAGCTGTGATGTCAGATTGGCACAGAGAGGGCCTTGGTGCGTGTGCCTGGAGGCTTGACCTTTGCCCTGTGACCCCAACTGCAGCAACCGCTTGGTGGCAGACAGGGGCACCGCGAACCACTCTCACCGCACGTGTCTTGTGCTCCTTGCAGGTGTTGAGGCCTCAGATCAGGTGAGGCCCGACTCCCCCAGCCATCCACCATGGTGGTGGCACACCCCACTGCCACCGCCACCACCACGCCTGCCACCACGGTCACGGCCACCGTCGTGATGGCCACGGCCACCATGGACCTGCGGGACTGGCTGTTCCTCTGCTACGGACTTATCGCCTTCCTGACGGAGGTCATCGACAGCACCACCTGCCCTTCGGTGTGCCGCTGTGACAACGGCTTCATCTACTGCAATGACCGGGGACTCACCTCCATCCCCGCCGACATTCCCGATGATGCCACCACCCTGTACCTGCAGAACAACCAGATCAACAACGCTGGCATCCCCCAGGACCTCAAGACCAAGGTCAACGTGCAGGTCATCTACCTGTACGAGAACGACCTGGATGAGTTTCCTGTCAACCTGCCCCGCTCCCTGCGGGAGCTGCACCTGCAGGACAACAACGTGCGGGCCATCGCCAGGGACTCGCTGGCCCGCGTCCCGCTGCTGGAGAAGCTGCACCTGGATGACAACTCCGTGTCCACCGTCAGCATCGAGGAAGACGCCTTCGCCGACAGCAGGCGGCTCAAGCTGCTCTTCCTCAGCCGGAACCACCTGAGCAGCATCCCCTCGGGGCTGCCCCGCACGCTTGAGGAGCTGCGGCTGGACGACAACCGCATCTCCACCATCCCGCTGCACGCCTTCAAGGGCCTGGACAGCCTGCGGCGCCTGGTGCTGGACGGCAACCTGCTGGCCAACCCGCGCATCGCCGACGACACCTTCAGCCGCCTGCACAACCTCACCGAGCTCTCGCTGGTGCGCAATTCGCTGGCCGCCCCGCCCCTCAACCTGCCCAGCGCCCACCTGCAAAAGCTCTACCTGCAAGACAACGCCATCAGCCACGTCCCCTACAACACGCTGGCCAAGATGCACGAGCTGGAGCGCCTGGACCTGTCCAACAACAACCTCAGCACGCTGCCCCGCGGCCTGTTCGATGACCTGCAGAGCCTAGCCCAGCTGCTGCTGCGGAACAACCCCTGGTTCTGCGGCTGTAACCTCGTGTGGCTGCGGGACTGGGTGAAGGCGAGGGCGGCCGTAGTCAATGTTCGAGGCCTCATGTGCCAGGGCCCCGAGAAGGTCCGAGGCATGGCCATCAAGGACATCACCAGCGAGATGGACGAGTGCTTCGACACCGGGTCGCAGGGCAGGGCGGCCAACCCCGCCGCCAAGACCACAGCTGGCAACCACGCCTCTGCCACCACGCCGCAGGGCTCACTCTTCACCCTCAAGGCCAAGAGGCCAGGGCTGCGCCTCCCAGACTCCAACCTGGACTACCCCATGGCCACGGGTGATGGTGCCAAGACCCTGGTTATCCATGTGAAGCCCCTGACAGCAGACTCCATCCACATCACGTGGAAGGCCACACTCCCTGCCTCTTCCTTCCGGCTCAGCTGGCTGCGCCTGGGCCACAGCCCGGCCGTGGGCTCCATCACGGAGACCCTGGTGCAAGGGGACAAGACAGAGTACTTGCTGACAGCCCTGGAGCCCAAGTCCACCTATATCATCTGCATGGTCACCATGGAGACTGGCAACACCTACGTGGCCGACGAGACACCCGTGTGTGCCAAGGCGGAGACGGCGGACAGTTATGGGCCCACCACCACACTCAACCAGGAGCAGAATGCCAACCCCATGGCCGGCCTGCCCCTGGCAGGCATCATCGGTGGCGCCGTGGCCCTCACCTTCCTCTTCCTGGTCCTGGGGGCCATCTGCTGGTATGTGCACCGAGCCAGCGAGCTGCTGACCCGGGAGCGGCCTTACAACCGGGGCAGTCGGAAAAAGGATGACTATATGGAGTCAGGGACCAAGAAGGATAATTCCATCCTGGAAATCCGAGGCCCTGGGCTGCAAATGCTGCCCATTAACCCTTACGGCGCCAAAGAGGAGTACGTGGTCCACACCATCTTCCCCTCCAACGGCAGCAGCCTCTGCAAGGGCACACACACCATTGGGTACGGCACCACCCGGGGCTACCGCGACGGCGGCATCCCCGACAGCGACTATTCCTACACATGATGGGCCTGGTATGGCCGCCCCCGCCCCCCGCCTCCTCCCGATATGGCCACCCCATGGCTTTGTCCAGCCTGCAGAGCTTTGTCCAGCCACCCGACAGAGCGAGGAAAAGAAACTCCATGACGACTTTCCCAGCAAAAAGCAGTTTGGGGAGGGTTGACAATTTTCTAGAACACAACAGTGAAAAATTTTTTTTTTAAAGAATAGAAGGCAGGAGGGGTATTTGACGTTGCTGAAGACATAATTTATACCAAATTATGCCAGTTGGGGAGGGAAGAACTAAAAATAATATCGCAGGAAGGGTTGGGACGGGATTTTGGTTTTTTTCCTGAACTGGAAAGATACTACCTGTACAACGTCTGTGTATGCCTCGCGCTCTGTTCAGGGCCGTCATAAAAGGACCGTCAGAGCGCAGCAGCTGATACGCGAGGCCCCCACGCAGCTCTCACTGCCGCCTGCTCGCTGGCAAAGACGTGATAGAAGATTTTCAGGCTCCTCACAAAGGAGAGGGGGAAGAAAAGATCTTTTGCTATGGAGATATTGTCCTGAAATCTCTTCCCTGGTTCTTTCGATACCATTTCCCTTCCAGATTTTCAGAAATATTGCGTCTTTCACTGCATTCTTTGAACAATGATATAGCCAATTAAAAAGCAAACTTTCTTTTTCCTATACTGAGACCTTCTTCAATTCCATGCACCCTACTCTGTGGAAGCCCCATGGAAGCTGTGGCTTTCCCGGCCACTTGGAGATGCATCTATCTACTGTCTGTCTATGTCGTGTCTCTAAATTCAGACTGGTAGATAGAGGCACACAGATGGTCCGTACAGTACTTCTTGGGTCAGTTCATGCAATTTCCTGAGACAATAGAGGCGCAAAAACGTTGTTTTCTCCTAGCAATCATTGAGTAAGTAGACATAGTGTGTTGGGGATGGGAGTGGGGATGGGGGACAATACTGTTCCTAAAGGTGGAGGTATGTCTGTCCTGGACAGGTGGCTGGGCAAGGGGTGCTTTCAGTTTGGTCCTATCTCAGGTTGGCCAGAGCTGGGCCACACTCCTTTCTGATATAGAGAAACTTTCTTTGACGGCCAGTGTCTTCATCGCCCCCGCACACACACACATGCAGTCACTCAGTAGCAACTTTCTCTTTGCTCTATGCTGCCTCTTGGGACAGGTTATTAGCACAGGGATCGGTTTTGGGTTTGTTTTTTTTTTTTTATATATCAGCTGATTAGACCTAATGCTTTCCATGGCTGCTCAAACAAAGAGCCCAGAAAAAGACATGAAAATTCTGAGAAAAGCCCTGAGAGCTAGCACCCCCAAAATGCAGACCACTCAGCCATGCCCACCCCTGGGTGGGTCTGGGGATGGAAGCCCAGATCGCCCTCTAAAAATGCCAGCCTCCTAAAGGGTACTGACCGGGGCCCTCAGAAGAGTTAAGATTTTATTTCCTCCCTCTGGAATCAACGTTGCCATCATTTATCAACTGACAGTGCAGTGTGGTGGGCCATGAGATTAAAACGATGATGACATAATGACAGCAAATCTGGACAGAAGAAAGGAGTGGCGCCTGGGGTTCAGGTACCTCCTGCATCCCAGCACGCGGGAAACTGAGGTCACCATCCATCAACATGCCACCTGTCCTGCACCGAGGAAGAGCAATGTCAAAGGAGGGACGCTGGTCTGAGGGCCGGGAGGATGAGAAGGGACCCAGCTCCCGGAGGCGGTGTTTTTCAAAAGGCCTCAACTGCTTTGACAAAAGCCAAAGGCGGGAGGACGAGACTGAACAGCAGTCACAGGGCTGCCATGACAGGCCCAGGGGCTGGCCACCCACAGGATATGAAAAGATGCCACTGGCAGCCTTCAGTGAATGGGGAGAGGGTTGAAAGAAATGGACACAACAGCTGCATGAGAGAGGTGGAGAGGAGGAGCGGGCTCTCCATGGCCGGCCAAAGGGACAGTCTCGCCAAATGCAGACTCCCAACTCTCGAGCCCCGGGGAGAGGCCGAGGGGCATGGACATATTTCATTCTAAAACAAGCCTTTTATCCTTTTTCCCACTTGAATCATTTTCTTGTACATGAGGTCAGGAGAGAAATTTTTCCAAGCCTTAAATTCACGTCTGTGTAGACGGCCCTCCCTTTGGCCTGCAGGGGCCCCAGACACAGGCCTGTTCCCGGCAGCTCAGGGAGGAGGAGAAGGTGCACCAGGGTGTGGGGCATTGGCTGGAGGGCAGAAGTCCAAGGTCTCTGCTGTTTCTGAAATGAGGTCCCCTCCCTCAAGGCACCGCCTCTGCCTTCTGTCAGTGTCCCAGCAAAATCAGTCCCTGGCCACCCCATTACTGGCCCCCAAGTCCCCACTGCCAACATACTCTGTTCCCCATCTCACTCTAGGTCCTCCTTTCTTCTTTCCCCATGACAGGCAGAGGTCAGATCATCCCCTTAGAGGCTAAGAAGGCGTTTGGGGAACAGCAGGTGGCCTGGTGCAGTGAGGGCTGTGGGATGAGCTTTCCCCCGCCCAGAGCACAGAGCAGGCCCAGGCCTGGCTGGGCCTGAGGACGCCATAGGTCGCCTGCTCCGGGCTCTTGTACTGATTGAGCTCAGGCAAGGCTCACAAGAGGTTTCAGAGCCAAGCCCTGCCTGCCTCACCGCAGACATCGTCCCACCCGTGTAGGCACAGAGGACAGTGGAAACTTGACCCAGCTAGGGTCCTGGACCCGCTCTCACCTTTTCTGCCCTAAGCATCCCGACATCTTCCCAGCATCCTTCCTGAGAACGGGCTCCCAAATATCTGCGATCTCACATCCCCCGCAAGCCAAGAAGTGGGCCTCAAGTTAGGTCCACTCTGAAACCCCGTCCCCTCCTGGTCCAACTCCTCTGAGCTGGCCCCACCACACAAGGAGGAGGTGATGTTTCAGGATACCCAGCCTCCCCCACCCCGGACGCATGTGAGGACACAGGGACTATGAAGACAAGTCCAGGGCCTGGGCTACCACTTCGGTCAAGAATCTCCTTTCTGTGGGTGGCCATCCTGACCCTTGCAGCCTCTAACTAGTCAGAACAATCTCGTTGGCCTTAGCGTTGATGAGTGTATTTTGCGGCATTTAAGGCAGATTTAAAGGTTTGTTTTTTTTTAAAGAAAAGCCCACGATAGGTCTTTGGTTAAGTGGTTTACCCTTCGTGGTAATTAGATGTAGTGATTGGGATCTCTTTTCTATTACATGGCAATTTTCCTTTAAATTTCCCCTTGAAAAAAAAAAAAAAAAGGAAAGAGAAAGCAAGGAAGGAGAGAAGGCAGCAGGGCCAGGCGAATCATTTGCATTTTGCGAATGAGGCCTCTTGTAAGCTCAGCTCAGGCGTGGGGCCCAATGTATGGAATGCTTAAGAGATTACTAAGAATAAAATCTATTAATTAGTCATACTCAATTCCACAGACATGATGTGCATGAAAAGCTTCTTTTCTTCCCTTTTCTCCTTCCCGCTTCCTGCGGCCTCCCGTGGAAGCCTCCATCTTCTCCTGTAAATTGGCTCCAGCTTCCTGGACCGCCTCCATGGTAACATGGCACCCAGCTGACTAAGGGGGCTCCCCAACCAGGGCCGGGATGCTGGGTTTGGGGGCAGGAACTGGGACACTGGCTTCTGCCCGCGCTGGGTGATGCTACCAGGGGAGGTGACAGCGGCTGGGAAGACGGCAGTGGCTGAGGGGGCCCAGGCGGTCCCTAAAGGCCATGCCTGCCTTGTGCCTCTTCTCCCTCCCTTGAGGGGGACAGGGAGGCCCACCAGCCCCAACAAAGGGAGGGAGGCTGAGGCCAGGCAGAGAGTGAAGAAGGGTTAGAGAGGGTTCCCAGACTAGTGCAGGACAAGTGTGTTTTGCGAGTCACGGCCTCTGTTTACCCTTGTGTAAAGTAGGGGTGGGCTGAGGCAGGGTTTAGCTTCATCCAGAAAAGCTAGGTGCTCCAGAGGCCAAGTAGGGACTCACTGATTCTGGAACATTCTAGTTGGTCCAATGCAGGTGACAGGCCCGAGCAGAAGGGACAGGGAAGGTAAGGGATCCCTGTGGGATCTGCGTGGGCTGACTGGGGCCTGAAGAAGGGGCTGGCGGCATGCCCAGGACTGCATCTGAGCCGCCCGCCTTCATCCTGGCAGCCAGGGAGCGAGGGGAGGACACTACCACCCGTGACAGTGGCAGCTCAAGTCCCAAAGCCAATCCACTCTACTCCAGAAACCTGCAACCTGCTGAATGCACCAGGGAGGGGGACAGGGCATCTGAAGCTCGTGCTTATGAGAAGTACCAGGAAAATTGGAAGCAGCAGGCGTAGAGAGATGAAGCTGGGCATCTGCTGGAAGAAGGGCCTGTGCCCCCCAAGAACCAGACCTTGCTCTCAGGGCCAGGGCCAGGCCAACACCCCCTCCCACACTCAGATCAGCACAGGTGAAGGGCGGCAGACACCTGGGGCTGGATTGGTGCCCAGTTGGGCGCTAACAAGCAATTCACAGCCCTTCACAGGCCTTCCAGAATGCAGGCAGAGGAGGCATGTTTTTTCCTAAGGAGGGATAAAAAGGCTCACAAATGCAAATCTTTACCGTTTACAACCAAGCGAGTCCGCTAAATTGATTAGGAGAGATTAAACTCCTTGGAAGGGAAGGGAAAGGGGGATGTTTCAAGTTTTATGAACCTGCCCCAGTGGCCGTGTGCAAAGCTGATTTTCTGGGCCTGGCTCAGGGGCTGCCCCTTTGCAGCTCCCAAGGAAGCTGGTCTGTGAGGGCTGACACCACACAGGCCAGAGCACTTGGGGCTACACTGGGTCTGATGGAGCACACTGCCCCTGGAGAAAGCAGTTCTGCCTCTATCAAGGGGCTTGTGCTTGGGACTCCGGACAGGGCAGGTTAGTTGGTCCCCACAGGTCGATCAGTCCCCAGCCCCCAGCAGAGACCCTACTCTTGTCCTCCAGATTCTGTCTGCCTTCAAGGGTCAAAAGTGAGGGGAAGTGGCCGGTCCAGTCACTTAGAGCAGGACTCTAGGCCATGAGCTTTTCTGCTTCCTTTCTGTTCCAGGGTCGGTCTGTCACTGATCCATTCCCTGCAGTCAGTAAAAGGGAAGTGGGGGTCAACTGTGAAGGGAAAACCAATGGTCAGGGAAGAGAAACTCTGGCCCAGAAAAGGAATCAGATAATGAGCTCTCCGTCACTAGGAGCATTCAAGCACTTGATAGGGATATGGAAGATATTTTCCAGCAGAAGCCAAGGCCTGGTTCTTTGACTAGAAGATCCTGGTGCCTGCCCTTTATCATCCCCCAGGACCTTATAAGGAAGATACCAAGAGATGATCACTGTGCTACTCAAAATGACCAGTGTGCCCTGAAAATCCCAGGTTAGGGCCATCCCACAGCCAGGCCAACCAACCTCCTCAAAGGGCTGCTTGTGCCACCAGAGATGCCACAAAATTCCCATCCTCAATGCCCACAAGGCACAGAGAGAGGAAGTGCACACATGCGCCACTCCATCCTGGAGTCCAGACAGGGAGTTGGGGGGATGGGGGTGACCCACCCACTTGGGCTGGCTTGCCGGGGGTGGGGGGCCACCTCCAGGGCCTGGGTCTCTGGGTCCCGGGCTGCCTCCTGGACCTGCTCTAGGTTCCAGGGCTGCTGCCCCACTGGGCTCTGCGATCCCACCAGCCTTTTTCCCAATTCAACACACTTGATGCTGGCAGCTCAATGCATCCGTCCCAGCCAGGTTGATGGCTGCCTGGGGCACTGTTCACTCTGCCTTTTTAAGCATTTGCCATTTCTTTTGAAATGTTCCAAATACTTGCCTGAAAAATCCACATTTGCTTCGCTAAAAACACTCACAAAAAGATTCCCCAGGCTCTTGATTCCTCCTCCCTCTATTTTCCCCTTCTCCCTTTGCATTTTTAATACATTGTTTTTCTCTGGTTTTGTAAATTCCATTATCACTGGGATCAGGCCCACTTTCTCACCATAAATGGGATTTGCAGGTATGCTCAGACCCCCCAAGGCCATAGGAGCAAAGTGTCTTCCCCCCCCCCCCCCCCCGTTACGCACAGGGCGGATCTTCAGCTTGGCGCGGCCCCTGCGCTGCTCGCCCCTGGACCTGGTCATGCCCACCCACCCCTTGTTATTGAAGTGCCTGGCTTATGCTGGGAGGGCAATGTGGGCAAACTGAAGGTACAGGATGCCCTGTGGGGGGCTCACCGGGACCCTACTTCCCAGCAAAGCCAGCCCCTGAGGCTCTGTGGGCACCAGGGCCACCAGGGTGCTCTGACCCCTGTCCTTCCCACACCCACCCACACCTGAAAGCCCAAAAGGCCAAGCCTGGAGAGCCCTTGCAGGAAGGTCTTTGCTGTCACTGCCCCTAAATCTCTTCTACAGCTGTCAGGATGGACAGCCTCTTGGGGCAAGATGACCGGTCCCCAAGCTCCTCCATGCTGGTTCACCAAGCCCAGCACAGCACATGGCACATGGGTGCTCAATCATGTCTTCTCTAACCCTCCTCTCGCTTCCTTGTCCTCCCTGCTTGCTGTCTGCCCCCAAGGGCTCAGCACAAAGGACCCAGGCCGGTGTTGTCAGTGGCCTTCCTCCCGTCCGGTGCCTGTTCCGCTGGCAGCCTGACACAGAGAGGGGCTCCTCTCACAGCTCTTCTCTGAAGCGTCTCACTCGGCTCTCCCTTGGACCCACCGATCACCAGCTCTGAGCTTGATGGGAAAATAGCAGCCACTCGGCGGTGAGATCCAGTGGCTGGCCTGGAGGACTCAGTTTCCCCTCTCCAAGCAGAGCCTCAGGTGGGTGACAAAGAGGTCAGAGAACTGGGTGTCCTGCCTTGTCTGACCCTCCCATCAAGAGTCCCCACACCCAGAGCCACCCACCTGGAGGAACTAACCCGGCTTTCTTCTCAAGACAGAGAAAAACAAATGCAACATGAACCGACAATCAAAGCACTGTGGACACAGGCTGCTACACACTCATCTCCCTGGAGCTGGGTGGTCCAGGGTACCTCTCACCTGTCCTGTTCGTACGACAGGCTTGCAGAGTGTCCCAGAGACCCACCTCTGACTGGTCCGGTTTTTGAAAAGTTCTGGGTACCCCAGAGGAAGACCCAAAACCCTGAAACTAGCCTTAGCTTTTTTCACCCCGCCCAACACACCACCTGCCAACAGGCCTGCAGCCCCACGAAGAAGCCCGCCCAGCGTCCAGGGCCTGGCACCAGGCTGCAGTGGGGGGAGTTTCTTTGGACAGAGAACCCTGGTGCCTTCCAGCTCATAGAGATGCTGAGAGCCATGGGGAGCAATCTGGATGGCCCAGCACTTGAGGTTTGTCATCTGAGAGGAAGAGAGGGGGAGGAGAGAGGTGGTGTTGAAGGTTGGGAGAGGCTGCAGGTTGTGAACACAGGCGAGCCAGAGAGAGGCACAGTTGTGAGATTCTGCAGCCTGGAGCGGGCGCCTGCTAAATACAAACGTCACCAGGCAGGTGTGAATGGGGAGGCAATGGGAAAAATATAAACTCAAAGAAACCCCACGCATAAGCAGAGTGAATGTTTTTTAAGAGCCACCAACAGCAGCCTTTCCTGACGGTAAAGGTTGTTTGTATCGCATTTGGTATTGTTAAGCATTGGAGCCACTGGTGCTTTGTTCGGTATAATCCATTCACAGTGAGCTGAGCAGGAGGAAGCCTGGGAGAGGTCCTCAGCCAGACCCTGGAGAAGGGGTGAGTCCCTCTGCTACAGAAGGCGGGATGCCCGGCCAGCCGATGGCACAGGGAGCGCAGGCCCGGTCTCTCACAAGCCTATGACCAAGGTCCCTTCTGCCCTCTCAGGGGCCCTTGCCCAGCACCCCTCCCTTCCCGGGCCCCTGACCTTCCTCACCTATAGAATCAGCCCCATGTGGTCACTCGGCCGCACGCTCCTTGTCTTTTTTCCTTTTTCTCTGAAGGGCAAAGCAATCTCGGGGGTCTGAGGGATGGGACCGCTCCCACTGCTGCCTGCTGCCCTCTGAGACCCAGCTGGCTGACCCAGCCTGGCTCCAGGCCCACCTGCCTCACCCCCAACCTCACCACTAGATAGGGGTTTTTGGAAATGAAACACACAAACACCCACCACGACGACAACACAAACCAAAGTGCACTGAGAACCACCCTCGGCCTCCTTGTAGGTGCCTTGAAACTTCAATGTTGAGATGAATGTGATGAACTATTTGGTCCTATTTTCTGTTTGTCTGTTTTCATATAAAATGTCCAAGTCCCACGTTCCTTGTCCTTTCTTGAAATAAATAGATTTAACTTTTACAGTCATCTCGCTGCTGACTCTTGGCTTGGGGACCAGCATACAGGGGCCAGGTGTCTGTCGCACACACGGTCTCAGCCCCCTGCACCCCCTGCCCAGGCTTCACTCCCAAGGGGCAGCTCTGCTGTCGGGTCCACCGGCCCAGACGTGGCGGCCAGGGGGACGGGTGAGTGAGACTAAGTTCCCCAGGGCACCATCGGAACCAAAATAATCATTCTGCTCCAAGGCAGAGAGGGACCTCTGACCCCATCCCACAGGCCCCAAGAAAGGCGACCACCGGCTAAAGGCAAACTCCGAGAGGGTCTCCACGCAGAGACATACTACTAGAAGCTGTGGATTATCCCATAAGAGGCCCGGCACCCATGTGGTCACTCAGATAAGACGGGAACTGTACAGGTGTTGGGGACACGTGCTATTCCTCCGCCCGGTGAACACTTGCCTGGGTCCCCCCACTAGATGCCCCTCGTCCCCTAGTTGAATTCACAACTCCCTAGGCCTTATCTGATATCTCAGATAAGGAGAAAAAAATAATTCTCCGTGAGAGCAATAGCAGTTTCTACTAAATTTAACATAAAATAAGAACTCATTACTTCTGTCTTAGATCTGATTTCATGTCTGGAACAGGTGAGTGAGTTTTTCCTTATATTCCAAGGAAGCAAAGTTATTTCTCGCGTGACTCGGTGGCAGTTGGCCTGGCTGGGGTGATGCAGGACGCTGTGACCCCCACAGGCGCCCCTCTCGCCCCTTACCTTCTCTCATCCGCATCTCCTGCCCCCTGGGGGCAGGAGCCAGCCCAGAGGGACCATTCTAAACAGCAGAATATGAGGTGATCCCCCCAGAGGGCCCAGCACACAGTGGGTGCTCAGGAGGGCTACCCCACTCTTCCTCACCTGAGACCCTTTCACCAGGGCTGCCAAGGGGTCCTTCAAGAACACAGTCATCCAGCTAGTCAATGGGTGTTTACTCAGGGCCTACTACGTGCTGGGGGCGGGGCTGAGGCATCCTTCCTGCCTCATGGAAGGAGAGATGGGGGAGGCACTCAGGGGTGAGGAGCACTTGGAGAGCAAGGGAGCACCCGGCACATCACCCATCAGAGCTCTGAGGCAGGGGCAGAAAGACGAGGCTGACTCTGCTTCCTGTGGAAGGCGCCATTTACCCAGTAAGCACAGGACGCATCCACTGGCCCAACCTCCCACACCACCACAGGCCCTGTGAGCTGATCTCTCTGCCTGACATCTGGAGAGGCCGCCCCTCCTATCCCACCCTGGGCCCCACACCTCTGCTGGTTTCTCACCTGTGCAGGTGATTAGTTCCAGTGCCTCACTCCCTGGGGGCCCCTGGTTGGCAGGTCTCACCTTCCACCCTTTCAGATCCCCAGAGGGCACCAGCCTAGCACAGAGGAGGCACCTATAAATGTGAACTACAGTGAGTCCATAAACACCATTAAGTTGATCAACCAACAGATGGATTGATCAATGTTGAGTCCAAGGAGAATGACTTTCTAGGAGCCACAGCCTTGGCCACCCCAGCGTCACAGTAATGGAGACCCTCTTACTTCTCCCCTCACCCTCTCCCGAGGGCAGGAGGACTACATATCTCATTGCTGAATATCACTACAGTTACCTTCGAAGTACTCCCCTTGGGAAGTTATGCACTGACACCAGTGCCTAGTCCACCGTTCAAAGCAATTGTGGAACTCTTTTTCTGGAATGGCCATCACAGCTGTCGTTATATAACCCTTGATGTCCTGAATGTCATCAAAATGTCTTTCTTTCAATATTTCCTTTCTCTTCGGATAAAGAGATATTGGGGGGCCAGATCAGGTGAGTAGGGAGGGTGTTCCAATACAGTTATTTATTTAGTGGCTAAAAATTCCCTCACAGACAGTACTGTGTGAACTGGTGCATTGTTCTTATGCAAGAGCCATGAATTGGCAAAAAGTTCAGGTCGTTTTTGTCTTTTTCACACAGCCTTTTCAGCACCTCCAAATAGTAAACTTGGTTAACTTTGTCCAGTTGCTACAAATTCATAATGAATAATCCCTCTGATATCAAAAAGGTTAGCAACATCATTGCACCAAGTTCAAGAACTTAATTATCACACCTCCTATTTCTACCATCATGACAACACCAAGCCTGCTAATGTGTGCTGGATTACAGTGAAGGGTATGTGAGGCTGGGTTTCCCTCCACTCATCCAGGGAGTGTAGGCCCCCATCCCTGCGCACCCAGCATCCCTGGTCCTCAGGCACCGGGGCAAGCACTGAGCTGGCCGGCATTTCTTGCAAGGAGGCCCAAGTGTCTCAGCAGAACCCTCAGGACAGGGCAGCAAGGTGCCCCCAGGTCTAGCACAGAGAAGAGGTGTCCTGGGGGGCTGGGGCCTATTCCCCAAACCACCTGGACCACACCCAAGGTCTGTGGCCTGCTCTCCAAAACCTGCTAGAGAGGATCACAGGCTGACCTCAGCTTCCGGCTTCGGAAGGACAGGGAATGCGAGGAGGGCATCTTAGGTTTTAATAAGTGCCCCGGGAGAGTTGGAGGCCCAGACAGGGTTGGGCCACATGAGAGGGACTCACCAGAACCCCTGGGGGAGTTTTCAGGATTTGTATTTCAGGTCAATGGAAATAAGACACTCCAAACATAACTGAAAAGGAGTAGGTGGCTGAGAGGTAGTGAGCCCCGCCCCATCCTCACAGGATTGCAAATAGAGCTGGCCAGTCCCTCAAGGGCACATGAGTTCCGCCAGGTGGAAGGAACCGTATCAACGTGAAGTGCCTCCGTGTCTCTACCAGGTCTTCAGATGGACCCCAGGAGATGGGTGGTGTCCCGCAAGCCTGGGACCCTCCCTGCTGCAGCTCCTGCTGTGCTGTACTCCAGCCAAGCAGCTCCCGGCCCTTTCCTTCCCAAAGAAATCTCAGGACTTGCATATCACTGTGGTTATGGACAGGTGTGCGGCAAGACCCCAATGGCTGCCCTGCAGCCAACAGGCACCCCAAAGCCCAGGGCCCCTGCTTCTTGTATTCAACTCTGCCTGTTTGGTCAACATCAGGACTAAAAGTTCCAGTTCAAGTGGAAGAAAGAGTGGGTGGCTGCTACCCCCTGTTACCTACACCCTACTCTTACCTCCAGGTTCCATAAGCTTCCTTTCCGTAGCCCCCAACTCCCAGGAGGGGTCTCTGGCTTCAGCAAGCATCCTAGAGAAGAGGCACTAAAATCTGGGAAGGTTCTAATACCCCTAACCACAACCCCCCAAATTCTGTGGCCTGTTCTTAGCACTCAGCCTAGGAGTCCCAGAAGGATCTGAGGTCACAGAGCCAGCCCTAAAGGCTGTGCCTCAGTAGGTCTGGGTGGAACCTGCTCATCCACTCTCAGGTACCCCAAACCAAATGTGCTCCTGGCCCCGCTGGCTGTCTCCCCTCCCTCCTCCATACCCCTCATCCTCTTGTCAGCACCTGCTTCCCATCGCCCGCTGTCCCCATGTCAGACACCCTGAAGGACCCTTTCCTCCTGCCGCTCAGTAAATAGGTTCTCTTGAGCCGCTAACTGACAGCACAAATGAAATCCCGGTGCTCCTCCCTCAGAGATTTACAGGGGAAGTGAAATCTTATTTGCACTGCTGCCAAGCCTGGGACGCGATGAAATTATGCCTCGAGAAGAGACCCGGCCGGCTTCTCGCGGAAGCGGCTGCATCGGAGATGGGCTTATTAAAAGCCACAGTGGCCACATTTCAACCTGTTTCAGGTGTTAAGTAATTTACTGCCACCCAGGATTCAGTGGTAGGTTTTTATCATTTTTATTTCCATTGTGCAGGCGAGTGCCCCCAAGAGGTCCCTGCACAGGGAGCTGCGAGTCTTAATGCTCCCTGCCCTCCAGCACTGCGGAGGGAAGAGGGGTAGGAACTGGGGGTGGGGGTGGGGAGGGCGAGGATGGGGGCCGGAATGGCAGCAGATGGCCCTGCTCTCCCCAGGGTTACACCAGGCTTGGCCACAGCCCAAAATGACAGGGAGGGTAGGTTCTAAGACCCCCCCACACCCCATATTTGGAGGACCAGTGATTTTCCCCCCACCAAGACTGCGTGGATGTTTCCCAAAGGCAGAAATAGTATGAGCTCTGTGAAAGCAGAGATTACCTCTGTCCCAGGACCTGACTGCCAACCACAGGATCAACAAGTCTTCATTAAGCACCTACTGTGTGCCAGGCCCTGCTCAGATGGGGGACACAGCAGTGAATGGGGACTCCAAAGATCCCTGCCCTAGGGAGCTCACATTGTGCTGTTAAGTGTTGAATAAATAGTTGTGGTTGATTAAAATCTCTGAGAGGCAAACCCACTCTTGAAAGAAAAGACACTGACATAGGAGGCACCGGTGTGTGTGTGGGGGGGGAACAACTCACTTCATTGAGCAGCTGCTACACGCCAGTCACCATAGCAGCCCTTGAAGCAGGGACGTCCCCGTGTCACAGACGAAAAGGCGCAGAGCTTCTGGGTGCCAGTACCCAGTGCCTTTCGTTGCTCTGGAGAAGGTGGTAAGGGGCCCAGGCTCTGTCTTTCCCCTTCCCAGAACCCCAAAACTCCTGGGGAATGCACCGCCTCCCATTCACAGAAAGCTCGGGACAGGGGGCCATGCAGTCTGGGACTCACAGAGACACAAAGGGTCCCTTAGCAGTGCTGGGCCAAGGGCTGTTCGGTGCCTGCCAACATCGGGGGATTAAGCCTATTACAGAGGCTCTGGGGCACTAATCCAATGCCCTTTCTGTCGCCCCATTTCTCTACCTGTTTTCAGACACTCCAGGAAGACCAAGGGGAATCTTCGAAGTCCAGGCTGAGCCAAGAACAGAAATTCTTTAATTAGCTTTCCCTTGGATCAGGGCCTAGAGAATGGATTAGTCGTGGTGGGGAGGAGAAAGGGAACAGGGTCCTCCCTAAAACTAAGATTACACACTGGGGGCAAAGGGCTGAGGGGCCACTGCGGGTCCCCAAGCAGGCCCTCTCCAATCGGCAGCTCCCCAGGGGCTGGCAGATGGAACCTGTCACCAGGAAGACACGGGACATGTGCTCTCAGAGTCCGCAGCCCCTGGGAAGTTGGCTCAGCGAGATGCTTGGCACGGCCGGGCTGTGTGTCCTAATGAGTGCGCTTCCTCCCACGTGGCTGCTGATCTGAATCTTCGTAATCAGGGCAGATTTCCTAAAGGGACACCCATCTGTGAGAGGCAAGGTAGTGCAGCCCAATGGCTCCAGGCGCCAGACATCTGCCACCACGTTCCATCCTCACTTATCCCATTTTCATGCAAGCAAACTGAGGCTCAGACCCAAGAAGCTTGCCTAAGGCCATGGTGACATCAGTTAGCATTGCAACCAGGTCTGTCCAGGCTGGTCCAGCAGCCCCGAGTCCTGGCCCATGAGGCCTCATGAAGAGGCCTGACTGGGCATCTGTAAGCCTGGAGGAAGAGGCATAGGTGAGCCCCCACCAGAAAATGTGGGGAAGTAGGCCTCCCAGGCAAGCCTCCTCCAGGAAGCCTTCCCTGGCCTGCCGACCAATGCACTTACACCCAGTGCTGTAACCCTGTGTCCCCGCTATGCAGCCAGAGCCTTTTAGAGGCAGGAACTGGGTCTTTATCATTTCATACTCTGAAAGAAGGAAGGAGGGCTGCAGCCACCTCAGCCTGGGGAGCCTGGAGGAAGCTGGGCCCTGGGAGCAGGACGACAGGAAGGAGGGAGCCAGGAGAGGGGGCTGCCCAGGACCCCAGGAGCTGAGCTCCAGGCCAGCGTCTCCCTCAGGTCCAGGCTCTCCTGCTGGCTGGCTGGCTTTGCTCAGGAAGGCACAAGAGGGGTAGGCTGGTGGGAGGACAATTCAAGAACTCAGAGACCCAGATTCCTGGGGACTGAAGCTCTTTGAAGTGTGCCTTGTGCTCTACCCCTCGAATTCCCCATCAAAGGCGGTCCTGCTCTCTGCTGTGGTCCAGCCATGCTGGGCTCTGAAAATAAGGGCTGCCCTTGGGGGCAGACAGAGAAAGGGCATCTGGGGCCCCAGCCTCCCTCAGGCATCCCTGCTCCTGGTGCAGCAGCCTGATCCACGCCCAGGCCTCCACCTTGCGCTTCTGTGGGATGTGCCCCTGGCTCGCCCTTCCTGACCCTCCAGGCAAGTCGTCCCAGGGTCATTACAGGTGACTGTGGAGCTCCCTAAGGTGTCCCAGCGGCCTAGGCCACATCTCCCTTGCTCCTGGTTGCTGCCCCAGCACCCAGCACCTACTAAACGAATGAACACAAAGCTGAATGAAAGACTGCTATGAAGCACACAGGAGGGATGCTTAACCCAGGTCAGGAAAGGTTCCGGGAGGATATGACATCTAAGACCCTGGAGCATGACCAGAGTCGGCCAAGTGCAAATGGGAGGAAATGGTGAAACCCAAAGTCACCATGGAGCAGCAGGAAGCCAGAGGCCAGGCCCAGAAAGACCACAGCCACAGCCACGGAGGTGCGTGGACTCCCAGGGCTGCGGGCACGGCCAGGGCAAGCAAGGGACATGAAGGCAGCAGCAGAGGCCCTGCTGAGACTTATTGTGAGCAGAGAAGCATTCTATGTGCTTTCTAGCACAAAGCAAGTATTTCCAAGCACCTACTATGTGACGGATCGGTCCAGCCACTAGGGGTGAGCCGGGAAAGGGCCCACCTCCCTCGGAGCCTGCATGCAGCAGTGCTTCCAGCCTTGCCCCGCCAGCGAGAAGAATGATGTCTCTTATTTCAATTAGCCTTTTCTTGATTACTAGCGAAGGTCTGCATCTTTTCACTTGTTTACTGGCCATTTGTTTTTCTCCTTCCGGGAATTGCCTGTCCACATCTTTTGCCCATTTTTCTTATTGATTTGTGAGAGCTCTTCGCATATTAAGAGAGGAGTAGAGAAGCAGCCTTCTCCTGAGGCAGACCCTCAGCGCCTTCCTCCAGGGTCCTCAGTCCCAGGAAAGGGAGAGGGATTCACGTGCATTTCTGCGTGCTCCCACTGAATCTTGACACCCCCGCCCAGCTCCCAACAGCCAACTCTGCCACAAGATGAAGCACCTTCTGCAGGTAGGAGCCCCCGCTAGGCCTGCATCTCAGCTGGCAAAACCCAGAGAGCTTATTTTTTACTTACATATGGCTGGCAGGGTGCCTCCGATGGCACCTGAGGGGAGCCAGCCGGTGTAGCTGGGCATCTAGGAGGAAGGAATGGCTCTCACCATCCCAGGCCAATTCAGTCGGGACTATCTGACAAAAGAGGCAGGTCCCAAAGCCCCAGGCTGACTCTCCCACCAGAATGCCAGGACCCCTCTGGCACACACCACGCCTGCCCCCTGCTTCTAGTTACGATGGGCGCTAAAGAGTGACCCAGGACCAGGAAGACACATCTGATCCCTGCCCCTCGCCCTCTGCCACCTGACCTCTCAGGGCCAGGAATAACCCCGCAGTTTATTTTCCCTCCCATGCTTTCCATATTTCAGCGGACCAATAACGCAGGCCATAAAACTGATTTCCAAAGCCTATAAAGGCAATAACATTCAGGGAGCCAGGAAAAATAAAGCCCCTTCTTTCCTGGAGTAATGGCTGCCGGGAGCCCTCATGGGGCCCTTTCTACACCTGGGGGCAGCACGGCTCGGGGCTAGCCCACAGCCTTCCCTGCACCAGATGGTAAATGGCTGCTTGGCACATGTTCCGAGGGGCCCACAGCAGCCAGGGAAACTGCAAACTGCCTATTTACCTCTTCCCTGACTCCCCTGCTCACAGCTGCCCCAGCTCCCTAAGAACCAGGGACGGACTGGCACCCCATGCCACCCTTTTCCGCATCCTCCACACCAGATTGCAGGTTGCAGGCCACTGTCCTGGTGCCAGCCAAAGTCACCCCACTGCAGTCAGCACAGGAAAGACTCCATGCTGAGGGTGGCCTGGTGGGCATCCTGGATAGCCAAGCCCATCCTGCTCTGCACCACGCTTAGGTGAGCCCTCCAGGAGGGCAAGCAACATGAACACAAAAGTGGCCACCGTGACCTCTGGGTGACAAAAGGGGATGGGGGCCCTATGGAGACCTGGAAAGCTCAGGTCTCCTCCAAGCTCTCCAAACACCCCATGCTGGGCTGATACCATGCCACCAACCAGAAGGACACCTAAAACTACAAGTGGTTACCGCATGTCCCCTCCCCCCATTTATTCACACATTGCTTCATTCAAAGATGATGTGACAGAGTCGAGAGTATCCAGGATACATGGTGAGAAGATGTGGTTCAAGCTTCCTGACTTGTCTAGAGACATGACAAATAACAGCCCTGTACCAGAACCTCCCCACCTGAAAAGCGGGAATACTGAAAGCCACCTCCCAGGCCATTTTTACGATGATTTTCCTGGGCTCAGAGCTTTGCTGGACCAGGGTGGGACCAAGATCCGCTGCAGCAGGGCAGAGGGGAGAGGGCCTGTCTGCAGGCAGGGCGATGCACCAAATGACCCCAACAGTCCTTTCCAGGCAAGAAAAGGTCGGAGACAGCGCATCTAAGCAGTAAAAACCCCACCTTCAGGGAAGAGCCACTGTGCAGTTAACAGATCCACAGCCAAGGGTGAGAGAGGATCCCCGGCCTGTGGGGGACCCAGATGGCTCTCAGGAGCCCCTCTCAGGAGTCACTCATCCTCATTCTCCTCCAGGATTAAAACATGTCAGGACATGGAATTAGCCACGGCCTCAGCCTCCGGCTTAACCACAAAGAGGTAGAAGGAGAATCTTCCAACCAGGACCAACCTCCTGCAAAGGCCCCCCCACACACACAGTCTCTGTGGGGACAGGACGGGTGGGGAAGTGGGGCGTCAGCCCCCGGGAGCACTGGGGTGGGTTACTAGGGCTCTCAGGCTGGCTGTGGGGCTGTAAACCGGCATTTGCATGGAGAACGCTTGGTGATTCTGGAATTTATGCAGCTGCCTGTGTGATTCCTAAGGCGAAACGAATCTCCAGGCCGCTTTTCTCAGCAGGAACAAGTCTTTTCTTCAAATCGATGGTGACACATTTTTAAACTGCCATATTAAGGAGGGAAAGATTTTGCTGGCCCCCCGGGGGCAACACTTATTAGTCACTGGCTCATCTGAGAGGAATCACAGTGGCACACCCAGTGGGCCTGGGCAAGGCAAGAGGCCCAGAGGCCAGGCCAACAGACATGGGAAAGGACAGCAACAAACACGAGGACAGAGGGCACCTCCCAAGTTGGATGCAAAACGGGGCGAGAGAAGGTGCACTTAGGGTGTGAGGCTGGAGAAGGCTCTGAAGCAAGGTTAAGAAGCGTCTGTAGGGGCGGCCGGTTAGTTCAGGCGGTTAGAGTGCAGGCTCATAACACCAAGGTTGCCGGTTCGATTCCCACAAGGGCCAAGGAGTTTGTGCCCTCCACAGCTAGGTTGAAACAACTACTTGACTTGGAGATGATGGGTCCTGGAAACACAACACTGTACCTCAATAAAATTAAAAAAAAAAAAAAAAACCATCTGTAGGGAAAATAAAGAACTGTTGATAAAGGTAATACAGGGAGAGACTGGAGAAAAAAGGGAGAGAGTTGAAATAAAAAGAGGCATTAAGCTGAAGTTTAAATTGATTTTCAAGTATGGAGTTATAGAACCTAAAATCTTGCTTCCCATTTTGCTGTGGCCACCAGAAAGCTCAAAGCCACATTTTATATTCATTTGTAATAGACTTTCTCAGCCTACTTTTAATCTGGTCAAGGCCAGGGTAGATGCCAGGAGCCAATCTGTCCCAAGCAGTCTTGAGGAGCATAAAATACAAGTGCAGGCATAAAATACAAAGCCAGCCACACTGCCTCCCTCAGTAGACCTGACACCAACCTCAAGTGGCAGGTGGTAGGGCTGAGCGGAGGGCCACACCAGGAATCCAACAAGAGGCTGGCAGGTTCGAAAGCACGTGCCAGGGGCATGCAGGCCAAAGGGCCCCAAGTGTGGCTGAGCATGGGGCACATTCTTATCAGATGCCCAGGTCAGCATCGTCCCTGTCCCTTGCTTCTTTTTCTTTCTGTTTTAATGGTTCCCTGATTTTATTGTACCTATATTTCAGTAGAAATAGGTGGGTTAAACATTTTTAAAAGTCGATTCCAGCTCAAATGCCCACTTTCTTGGTGATAACAGTCCCCATTTATTGAGTTCCAATGACTTGTTGCATTTGCATGCAGCCTCTCAATCCTCTCAACCACCTTCAGATGGAACTTCACTCCGCCAGGTTACAGCTGAGGAAACCAAGGCTCAGAGGAGCGGTATATCCTGGTCAAGGTCACAAGAGCTCATAAGAGGCCATGGAAGCCCTGTCCTGTCTGTCCTCTGACACCCCCCACTCCCCCCCCCGGGCCACAGACCCCAGCACCCTATTCTCCCACCTCACTCGTTAGGAGGAGATGAGGCTGTGTCAAGCTCGAGGCCAAGAAGGCACTGAGAGGTGGTCAGGTGACCCCTGGAATTCCATCACCCCCTGGCCCTGCCTACAACGCCCTGATCCCCTCCCTGTCAAACCCCAAATCCTCAGGCCATGACCCAGGAAAGTTCCCTGCCAGCTGCCAGATGGGATTTAGCTCCTTTGACAGTCAAAGCTGCAAAGCTCCCGTCGCCAATGTCAATTCTGGGCCATTTGCTTCGTAGGTTTTAATGTTCCTGTTTCTCCTCAACATCCTCAGTAAGGTAGCTCTTGCTTTTCAAAAGGGATGTGGCGTTTGATGATGTTTAAACCATCATGAAATACAGCCAGGCGGCAATAATAAAACAGACGCGAGCCCTGCTGGCAGGGGAATGGCTGACAGCCGGGCCCCTCTCTTCCCACATGCTATGCGCAGCTAAGCTCCTATTTTTATGGCACTTACAATGTCCGAGAGGGGGAGGAAGCAGAGATGGAGAGAAGGGTGGGTGCCACTGTACAGGGACTACTTATTGCCATTGGGCGTGGGGTGCAGCCGATGCGGTTTTAATGAACCAAGGCGGCGATGCCAGCCGGGTGTCCCGGTGGAGGAAAGCCGGCTGCGTCCACCACCCGCCACCACCCTCAGCCGCATCTGTGCTCGCTGCCTCCCACGCCCACTGCCAACCCAGCTCCACATGGCGGTGCCTGTCCTCCCCCAGGTATGCAGTCACCAAGCTCCCAGGTCCCGAGTCCTCATCGGCTTCTGCCTCCGCATGCAGCAGATATAAATAGCCATGTCCCTTCCCCTGCTCGGTGTGCAAGGAGCAAGAGTCCCACACACACAGCTTCACCCACTGGGCAGCCTGCTTCCACCCCAGGGTCTTTGGAGGCCACAGGAGCTCCGGGGCAGGCGTTGTCAGGACACCCCCACTGCAGTGGGCACCGCCCCTCCAGGGGCTCCCATTGAGCGAGTGGGGAAGTGCGATGCCCCAGTGATGCAAACAACGGTTGCCGTTCAGCGCACAAGGCATTAGAGGCAGTAATTCAGTTTTTCCTCTTAAGCTTTCTATGAATCGCACACGTGGACACTGAGGCCCGGAGAAGCAGTTAGTGGAACTGGATTTTACTGTCGTCTGCTTTGTGAGCAGCCATGGCCCTGGCCTCCAGACGCCTCCAAGACTGGCCCATGCCACACCCGGGGTCCTCCAGCTCAGGTCTGGCCGCCCGCCCCCATCCCCAGGACAGCTACACCCTCTCAACAAACAGTAAATCAAGTCAGCAGGGATAGGGGACCTGCGATGGTGCCAACACAGCCACTAGAAACAGGGCTGCCATTGGGCCTAAGGAAACATCAGGACAAATCATTTGCATCACAAATGGATGAGCTCAAAAGGTGAGCTTCTGAAATGCAGTAGGACCCTGAGGAGGGGAGAGGAAGGTCGCGTTGGAGGCTGCAGGAGAGCCTGCAGACGCTTAGGCTCTGCCAGCTCAGGCTCAGCCCTGGCCATCAAGCCCGGACGGAGTGCTTCCATCACAGGCCTCCCAGGGAAGGAGGGCAGGCCCCATCTGGCCCTGCACAGGCTGTTCCCATGTGACACACACACCCTTCCCCACAGAAGGCAGAGCAGCCCTGTTGCAGAGGGGAGGGAGGGGCGTAGCCCACTTGCCCTGCACCCTCACAGTCAGGAAAAGGGCAAATACAAAAGACTGGGAGACAGGATGGGGCCGCTCCCTCAGTCACCCTGGGCCTAGACCCTTCAGTTCACCACAGGAAGGAGGTGCCCTCAGCCTGCCCAGCAGGTAGAGGGCCCATCCCCTGTCCCCAGCCCAACCAAGTGCTGGGTGAACAGCAGGCCCCGTCCCGAGGGTCTGAGCAGTGAGGCAGCAACAGCAGCAAGCACAGAGCTGGCATCTTCTCAAGGGTTTACTCTGTCCCAGATGTTGCACTGAGCTTTTCCACCAGCTGTCTCCTTTCACACTCACAGCAACCCAAGAACGTAGGTCCTAGTGTTCTCGTATCCCTGTTTTACGGATGAGAAAACTGAGGCTCAGAGAGGCTAAGTGACTTGCCCAAGGTCACACAGCTAGTACACAGTGGAGCCAAGACTCGTACCCAAGACTCCAACTCCCCAAATGCAGTGTCCTGTGATGGAGGCTCCAAAGCAGATGCGGGGGTTCTGAGGAGTGGGAGGTGAGGAAACAGGACTGGATCCTTTGACTCTCTTTTAGGCCATGTGATGTCCTAGAGGCCAACTCAAGATAGGACCAGGCTGGGCCTTACCCAGGAGGCGCCAGGGTCTGATGTGTGTGTGAGCCTACCCTCTAGAGAGAGCATATTCAACTCAACACCTCTGCAAAATGCATTGTCTGCACAGGGGTGCGTGTTGAGAGGGAAGGAAGGGAACCCGTTTCTGGAGGAGGGGGGTGTCACTCAGTAGCTTCCACATGCTGCATCAGACCCCTTCACCTCCTAGGGACAGGGTGCCCTTCTGTTAAATAGGCAGGCAAGCCACAGCCTCCTGGGGAGGCCTGAAGCCGGCTGGACAGCCCTTTGCCACGCGCTGGTGGATCACTCCGGGAGAGCAAGCCCTTTTCATGCTTGGCCAATTTAATGTCCCCATTAATTTCAAAACACACACATTCCCACAAGCGCTGGCCTTCTCAGCTCAGTGCTCAGTGTGGAGAGCGCTTTGGGGATGCAGGAGGGCACACAGGTGCGAGAGCTGAGGCCAGAGGGCCTCAAGGGCAGGAGCAGCTGGACACAGTGTGCTCACAGCCTCCTAGCAGGGGCAGCAGAGCCTTAACAGGTGTTTCCTGACCGTGATCTGTCATGAGGGAGACAAAAAGGCTGAGGAGAAAGGGCCCAACGCAGGCAGCCAAGAAGGCTTTGCCACTTTCCCGCTGTGTGACCCTGAGCAGGTCGCCGTCCCTCCCTGCGCTTCAGGTATCTCCTGTCTTCATCTGAGATCGCAAACGCCTTGAGTGCAGGCACTGGGTCACTGAACCTGTGTTCCCAGAGCCTGACACAAAGCCAGGAACTTCACAAGCAGCCCACATGCGTCTACCAGTGTTCTCATCTGTAAAAGGCGTTAGCCCTTCCAGCCCTGACCACCAAGAGGGGCAGGGTTGGGTCTGGGCTGGGGCAGGAGGAGGGAGCCCAGGGGGTCACTGGTTCACCCAGTATCTCCCGTTGTCTGACCAACCCTCAAAAGCATCCGATCAATCACTCCATCATTCAACAAACATTTATTGAGACCCAGGACAAAGGCTCATTGGTCCAGGGTCTATGGTCCTCCCTCACATCCCTATGGAAGAATGGGAAAGATCTGGCTAATAAATGGAACGTTTGGCAGAAGACCTCAGGATGGAAGGACCTTCCAGGGTCCGAGAGTCCCACCCATCAGCCAAAGCTCAGCTCTTTGGACCAGGCCCTTCAAGCCCTCCAGGGAATCTCAATAATTCAGGAGGAATCCATCATTTATGAATTTATGTAACCGCTTCCTGACCTTGTAAAAATGAGCTGCCCTCCTCTTGCAGTGGTGGAAATTAGACCTTGGCACTTCCTCAGGGGTTCTGGGCTTTCTAATGTAGGGAGGGGGCCACCTGGACCCCAGCCTCCCAGTTGGCCTCCCCGATCCACTGTGTCTCTCACCCCCAGCCGGGACCCAGAGGGAGCTTCTGAAAAAGCAAACCTGATGGCATCTCTCTTTTGTTTTTTAATGAATTTTTTTTTTTTAAGATTTTTTTATTGGGGAATTGGGAAGGGGAACAGTGTTGGGGAATTGGGGAAGGGGACTGGCCAAGTTGTTGTTCTTTTGTTGTTCTTCAATCTTCATTGCAGAGGGCACCAGTAGCTATCTGGCTTCCCGTCGGCAGCTCATGGCCTCTAAGCTCAAAGTGCTGTGTTCAATCTTAGTTGCAAGTGGGCGTAGCCACCATCCCATGTAGGAGCCAAACCAGCAGCCTTGTTAAGAGCGCACTCTCTATCCTCTGAGCCATCCGGAAGGCAGCTCAGCTCAACGTGCCAAGTTGTCTTACATCCAACAGGCAATCTTGTTACACCAGCTGGGCCATCCTGCCACCTGTTGGCAGCTCAGCAACAGCTCAGCTCGGGGGCAGCATCACTGGCCCATGTGGGAATCAAACTGGCGGCCCTGTTGTTCAGAGCTTGTGCTCTAAGCCAACTCTTAACCAACTGAGCCACTCAGCTGACCCCCTGATGGCATCTCTCTTAAACCCCAAATCCCAAAGGGGAAGGTTTGATTCCTTGCTCTGCCTTTTACCAGCACTGTGGCTCCATGCATGCCTCACTCTCATCTGTAAAATGGGGGAAATGAGGTAACATGTGCAGTATGGGGTGCAGCCCCTGACCCAGAGGGAACTCAATAACAAACTGCCTTGGGCCCAGAAGCAGGGCCTGTAGGGGGCGTGCTGGGGACAGGGACTGGTACAAAGGACAACCAAGTGGGCCACTGGGCTAGAGGCCTCATGGGGCCAATAAACCTGGACCCAAATGTTGGTCCTATCTTTTCTGCACTGACCACCTGCTGTGCCAAACATCCTAACCCCTTCTCTGTTTCCCTGTAGTGAGTACAAATGGCAATACACCCACTCTGGGGACCCAAATTTTTCAACCAGAAAAGAAAAGGGAACAAAAAAGAGGTATTTCCACCCACCCTCAAAAAAATAATAATAAAATAGGATCTCCTAGAGGCTCTGGAGTCTGACAAAGCTCCCTTCCCCTTAAGGCTGTTGCTATTTAGCTGTGTGTCCTTAAGCAAGTTGCTTCAAGTCTCTGAGCTTCAGTTTCCCCATTGACTTCATGGGGCTGCTATAACACTAGGAGGCCAGGAAAGGTGGCATGGAGAGTGAATACAGTCTAGACTTGGAGGGAGGCGCTCTGCTCACGACAGGTCACAGACCATTCAGAGCTTCCGAGTCCCACTCACCTAACCTCTCCCTGCCAACTCTCTTCCTCTCTGCCCTTGGAATGCCCTGTCCAACTTCTGACTCAGCTTCCCCTCCTCAGCTAGAGCTCCACTTCCTCCAGGCAGCCTTCCTGGTTGCCTCGCAACCCCGTAGGCAGGACTCCCATCCCTCATACATTTTGCTGTCCCTTTCCATTCACATGTCTCACCCCACATTTGCGATTAGAGACTGTGTCTTTTGTAGCCCAGGGCCGACCCCAATGCCTGGTATACAATAGTCCCGCCATATTTGGCTGCTGAATGAAAGAAAGGCCACACATGAGTTCAAAATTTGATTCAGTCACTTGCCAACCTAGGGAGTGTTATCTCTTTCTCTGAGCCTTGGTCTGATCACTGAAAATGGGGATCATAATCCTGTCTGCCTCACAAATGCCTCAGGTCAGCTCGAAGGGGTCAGCACTGAGGGAGGGCCGGGTCCCCACCCCGTGCTCCCCAGGGAATAGAGCCCAGCAAGATCTGCTGCTGTTCACAGGTTCCTGCCCGCACCCACCCTCCCTGCCCACTGCGGAGAGGTTGCTGCTGTTGGCAGTGGCAGCAAGCCTCAGCAAACACATTTAAATCTGAAGTGACAGATAAAGCGATTTATGGCGACAGTTTAGCGTCAGATCACTTCCCACAAGGCAGTCGGTGTCCCTCAGCCCCCTGCTTGCTAGTCCATCAGGGCGGTCTCTAAATCACTGACTCCAAGCGGTGGCCCAGGAACAGCGAGGGGGCCAGGCTCCTCTGGGCCCTCCAGGCAGCAGAGGGATGAAGCAAGGACTTTGGCTGGCTTGGGTGGAGGAGGGGGACGATAAGCAGCTGGCAGACCACAAATCAAAGCCTCAAGACTTAAGGAAACAGAGTACCACTTCATGCCTTATTTTAAACAAATAAGCGGCTTAAAAAACTCCCAGTGAGGCCAACTTGTCGCTGTGAAACATGGCTTCCTACCCAGTCTGCATGGCCTGGCCCGCATGCCCAGGGCCCTTCAAAGGCCTCACTGACCCCCCTTGCCTCCTGCCACCTCTCTGCGAATTAATTGGTCCCTGAGGCGTCTCCGGGCACTTTGTTCAGACCTTGCTTCCAGTGCTTTGTCACATTATATTCTACTTAGCTACTCTTGCTCTTGACTTCCTAATAATAACTTCCTCGGGGCTCCCTCTGTGCCAGGTCCTGGGCCCAGTGCTAGACGGACCTGAACTCATGTCATCCTCATACCACCAGGGGTGGAGCCAATGATGATCCATTTTTCAGATGTGGAAACAAAGGCCCAGACAAGCCTCACCAGAGGCCAGCACCGCCAGCAGGAACACTGGGACCCCAACTCAGCTCCTGGCCTCTGTGCCCACGGCCCTGACTTGCTGGCCTGGGACACCTTTGAAGTGAAAGATTCTTTCTGTCTCTGCACAAAGCATCACATTCATCCCTGCTCTGTCCCATTATGCCTGAAGGCCAAAGCCTGCAGCCCGACCCCTGGGCTGGTGAAGAATGGGGTCTTTCTTTGTGCTGGGACACTTCCTGCCTGGGACTAGGGACCCACAATCACAGGCCTGGCACGCTGGGTCTCTCAAGGGCATGGAAGTGACCCAGTCAAGGTCATAACCCACCATGGCAAAGAGAAGATGCAAACACTCTAGAAGTCAAAGAATGCCCCCAGGTGGAAAACCCCAAAGATGGAGGAGATGCCAGGCATGGCTCCCCCTAGACACAGCCTGGGAGTGGTCATAAGCCAAGCTGAAGAGGTAGGCACTGCCCCCGCCCCCCAGAATCTCCTGCTTCAGTACCGGGGCCTGTTGGAAGTCCGTGACTTATCTTGCCAGCGTGGCAGCCCAATATAATTAAGATGGATGTGTGCCCCATGGGCAGGAGCCATGGCCGGCACAGATGGCGGGAACCTAAGACTCTTCAGGTACTGCCTGAGCCAAGTGGCCTTGGCCAGCAGGGCCGAGGAGGGTCCAGAGACACCTGCCCTGTGCCTGGGGCCTGTGACCTCAAGCCCTGCCACCTACCAGCCAGGCAATCCCTTCTACTCTTTGCCCCAGCCCCCCTCCACAAACCATATCATACACATCATAACACACACACACACACACACACACACACACACACACACTCACACACACATCCCAATCACAGCTCAAATATCAGCAAAGTGGGGTAAAACCCAGTCCTGGACTTCCAATGCCAGGGGGCCAGTTGGGAAACAGTCTGATGTTCCTAGGTCCAGAGAGAGGCCATGGGTGGGGGAGCCCCTCTGAGGGGTGGGGAGGAGTGAGGCACAGTCAGGGAGGGTACCTGGCCCTTGCCTACACCAAGGATCCCCAGGGTCCTCCGGAGGGGGGCAAGGGAAGAGTGCCCTGGGCTGGGCTGGAGACGCCCCCCCCACCCCCCAGACAAAGGCTCTTCAGGATGGAGGGGGTTTTGGGGTCCTGACAGCCGTTTCTCTCACAGGCCCTTCCCAGCTATCTGGTCCAGGAGCAAGGCCCAGGCAGCCTGTACCCCCCGCCCAATTTGGCTGCAGAGACAAAAAACAAACACCCCCACAAAATCCAGAAGCTCTGCAGCTGACCTCAAGCCCCCAACGCGGTCCGACGTGGCGCAGGTCCCCAAGGGCCACCAACCCCCACGGGACCAACACTGCCCTTGGCTTCAAAAATAAAAATTTTTAAATCTCCACCCTGAGATGATTGCTCCCTCCTTTTCCCCATTGTGGTGGCTCAGCGGTCGGCACTGAGAAGCAATTATTCACGGCTAATGATTATAATCAAGTCAAATAGAATTTAATGGACACGTATTCTCTTTCTGCTTGAAACTTTACATATGAATTAAGCACATATGGGTTTCACGAGGCACGGACCAGATTTATGCAGCCCGGAAAAGCCCCGTGACGCCGCGACTTTTATTCCGCTAATAAACAGGCTGATTTACCGACGCCGCCGGGCGCGGGGCCTGCGATCTGTGCTGCCCCCTGGTGGTCAGTGGGCCGCGCTGCGCTAAGGCAGTGGGCCTCCAGGGATGAGACCCCCCACGGCCTCCAGAAATGAGGCCTGAGGACCCCGGTGTAAGTACCCGTGCCAAGACCACCAAGAACCCACGAGGTCTGAGCAGTGCCAAGGCCACCCGAACACCAGAGCCGGGCAAACATCTGCTCAGAGGACCTGGAGGGGGCGCAGGCTCTGTGTGGGACCCCCAAATCGAGAGCCATCCTCAGCCATTCCCTGGGGTTCCAGGCAGGTTCTGGGTCCTCCCTGCTGTGATACTCTTTCTAAAAAATAGGAGATCCCAGGAAAACAGGCCAAGAGGTATTAGGTAAACTGAAGCAAGGAGAGGGAGGAGACAGCTTGCTCATGGGGGGAGGGGGGACACCCAGCATCCCTTTTCATCACTGGAGCCCGGTTGACACCCTCAGTGATGACGATGGCATCAATTCTAGCAACAGCCACAGGTGCTGAGCCCTGGGTTCATGCCAGGCATTACATGAGCATCACAGTTTATGAGCATTGGCTCCCAATGTCCCCCAACACCCCATAGCTGGGTTTTCTACTACTCCCATCACACAGAGGAAGAAACAGAAGCCCAGGCAGGTACATGGAGAAGGGGAGTCCTTGGAAAGACAAGGCAAACGCTGTCACCCCAGCCCAGTGCAGTCAAATGAAGCCAGGACCAAAGTGCTTCTGTGTGCACGTGACAGGCTGTCGGAGCTGCTGCACTCAGAGGCTGGCCAGGCACCAGGGCACTCAGGAAGGGCCATTAATCACACCCGCAGCCCTCCAGAGCCCCCATCCGCTCTATCTGCATACTGATGACACCCTGCTCTGGTCCCCCCACCTTCCCTCCTGGCCCTCCATCCACCAGCCTGGCTGGGAAGGAGCTGATAAGATGCCCCACTTTTCCCTGTGGCCACTTTGCAGCTCAGCATGGAGAAGTGCCAGCAAGGTGCTTCCCACATCCTTGCCAGTGACTGACAGGGCCGGGAACACCAGGCAGGGCAGCCCCACAGGCCTGCTGGACTGTGCCCTCAGCCACGGTTTCAAGGCTCGATCTTTCTATCCTAGGCCAACCCAGCCTGGCTCCAGGCAGCAAGAAAGTCCTTCTCCCCTGGGCTGCTATGACATTGGTCAACCCAACTTGGCTTGTCTTAGCTGTGTCTCCCCAGATGGACTCACAGGCCTCACTGCCATCCACCATCCTAAAGGGTCAAGGGAAACACCGCAAAAGCCAGCAGAAACCCAAAGGCGACCCTCTGCTCCAAGTTGGAACTCCTGTCTTCATGTGACTGGTCACCTGTGCACTGAGACTGGCAATGTAGGGGGACAGAACACCAGTGTGACTGCACAGTTCTACAAACATCAGCGGGCAGACACGCAGAGTGAGGCCGCTGACAAATGCAACCCAGATTATAAATAAGCAGGCCCAGAACGGCCAAGCGGCCACCTCTCACCGGGTCCCAAGAGCCTAGTCACTAAACAAGATCAGCATAAGCACCGCCATGTGCCAGAGCCCCCCAGCAACCCCACTCCCTGGCCAGCACTGGGGTCAGACAGTGGCTGCAAGAGTGCGAGAAAGGAGACTGGCGATGCTACTGGGAGGACCTGAGACCGCACAGGCGGGAGGGGGCCAACACAGCAAGGTTTCCTGTGAGTTGGAGCCCAGGACATAAGGGTCTGCCCAGGTCCCCAAACCTTCCTTTAAGGAGGCTCCTTCCTGTGATGCTCAGCAAGCAGGCAAGCAAGGGCTAGGTTCAGCCCCACTCACCTTGGTCCCACAAACCATCTGTGCACCTGCTAAACTTGACCGCCCCTTGACACTCCAAGCCTGACCCAGACAACCAGCACATGACAACAAAGCAGCCAACTTCCTCCCTCCCCCAAGATGGGAGAGAGCAGCAGGCTGCTCGACGCATCACAATAAACTGCCAAGCCAGCAAGAGCCACCACAGGAAGCTGAGCATGGGGGCACAGGGTGGGCCGGAGGCAGAGAAAGGAAAGCCGTGGTCAGGGGCGTCTGCCTTCCTGGCAGGGCCACCCGGCGCAATTCCAGCCAGGCTCTCTCTTCCCGGCCGCTAATGGGTCTCAGAGCTGTGAGGCAGCTCAGCCAAGGCGCCCCTGACACAGCCGGTCAAGGTTTCAAGGGAAGCGGAGTCCAAGTGGCCGACACACTGCGCTCCCGTGGCGCCAGCAGGCCATCTCGTCCCGCCACTCAAGCCTCACTGGAGCCAGGTGGCATCCCCTGTGCCTGGCATGACAGACCAGAACAAAGGTGACAAGATGATCCAGTCTCTGGCTCAGGCCAGCCAGCCCCAACTCACCGGCGTTGATGATGGCGTCCACCTCCAGCTTGGTGATATCACCTCGGAACAAGGAGATCTTCTCGTTGAGTTGTTTGTCTTTCTTGTACTTAGGCTCCTCCACCTTCACGGTCAACCCTGGAACAAGCAAAGGCCAGAGTGAGAAGTGTCACAGAAAGGCCCCCACTGCAGAGTGACCCACCAGTGCCCACAGGCCAGGCTCCACCTCCAGAGGTAGCCTGCTTCATGGTGACTGCCCATGCTAATTAAGTACCTACTATGTGCAACATACATGCCATCTTCTTGAATCTTCATAACAATGTTACGCACAAGTACAGTATTAACGTCATCCATGCCATTTTACAGACATAGAACGGAGGCCTAGGCAGGTTGAGTGACTTGCCTGCGTTACTGGTTACCAGGCCTGCAATTTGCTCACCAGCACGCCATTGCACCCCCTCCAGCAAACCACTCCACCACAGCTACAGATCCCAGCTCCACACTATGTGATGGCGGGTCTGGGCTTACCCTCCCAACGATGGCATGGGGATAAAAACCAAACCTGCCTCAGGCTGTGTTATTATTGTAAATGAGGTGACACATGCAAAGTGTCCTGTACACAGCAAGCACTCAATAAATGCTACTGTCATTTTTCTTGGCCGTATCTGTATAATTCTCCCAAGATGTGGGTCCGAAGAGGCCACCCCACCAGGGGCCAGTGCGGCCTCCCCAGTCGACCTACCTTTCGCAGTCTCTTTCCAGGTTGGGATCTTCTTCAGCCTGATGAAGTCCCGGCAGAAGTAATGTTCCTCCCGCTGCTTGTCACTCAGGCCCTTCAGAAAGGCTGCAGGGGTGGGGTGGGGCGGGCAGGAAGGAGAGTCAAGGCAGGCAGGAAGGGGAGCAATCCTGAGGGCTTCCTCACACCCCCATCCTCATGGGGATTCCCAGCGGACTCGCATCTGCTCTGAGGATGCAAACCAGCCCTAGAAGTCCATCCTTCCCACAGGCTCCCGGGGAGGGGGCACAGTGGGAGGAGCCATACCACCTGGGGTGCTCGAGTCTGGAGGCCCTTTATTCAGGAGGGGAAACTGGGGCCCAGGGAGGTGGAAGATGCCTCTCAGGCACCACAGACCTGAGTTCAGAATTCAACTCTGCCACCTGTCAGCTGCACCCACAACTCTAGGTCCCTAATTTCTTCATTTACAGAATGGGGACTAAGACGCCCCTTGCAGGATAATTTCAAACTTATTCACACATGCTAAAGCCAGGCAGATTGGTGGCACTAAATCAATTACACTATCCATTGGTTATGTTACCAATCAGTTACACCGTCCATCAGTTACATTACCAATCAGGTACATCATTATGGTCATTATGTAAAGGCTCAGGACACAGGGAACCAGGACAACCTGCCTCCTCCAAGAGCCACACAAGCGAGCAGATCTGCTGCCTGTTCACAACCTACCCCCAGCAATGGCTGAGGGCTCCCCACTTGCAGATGGCTGCTGGGGCCTCTCCTGGTGGTGTGAACCAAGGGAGCAACTGGAACTTTCCCCATTTTACAAGTGAGAAAATGGGGGTTTGGGTGGTGAGGAGGCCACCCGTGTCTGGTGAGTGGGAAGCCAGGGCCCCCATCCTCTCACGGACTCTGGCCCGGGCTGGTTCCCTTGCTCTGGCCTTGGCCAGGGGCCTCACCTTCCCTTTGGGCAGCACCAGGAGCAGGCGCCGGAGTGCCCCTTGGAGGTGTCTCTCCTGAGCGGCGGTCCAGGCTCGCAGCTCGTGGGCTCCCCCTGCAGGCCTAAGGCCACCTGGGTGCTCAGGCACTCAGCCCAGCCTCGCTCCCTTGGACCACACGTTCCCCAGATGGAGCAACTGCCACTGACCTCTGGGGATGAGGGGAGCAAAGAAACAGCAAAGGCCACAGACAAGGGACTCAAAAAGCATCAGAAAGTATGCAGAGCGGGGTGGGGGGGCATTAGAGGAAGTGGCGGGAGAGAAAAGGTTTGCCTCCTGGAGCCTTCTGGGAAAATGGCTGGAAGGGGCAGGTATTCAAGAGACCGGCTGGTCCACTGCACATGCCCTTTTCTCTGACAAAGTCACTAGGTCCAACCGAGTCTCTGCCCCTCCAGGACGCATGTGCATGGCAGGGGCCCAGTTCATGGTCCAGCTCAGGATACGGTGGGATTATCATAAAAGGCTCGTAGCACCTCAAATCCATTTTAATTGAGGCTCAAACCAGAACCACGCTTTCTGGCAGCCACATCCCACCCCTTCCGCAGACACCTACAATGTGCCAGTCGGTGCTGGGGATACAACGCTCAATGAGGCAGATGTGGTCTTGGCCCTGAAGAACCTACAATCCAGCAAGGGAGATGGAGGCCAACCAGGTTTTACACAAGCAGGCAAGCAAGCAAGCAAGCAGTCCAACTTTGGAGCTGCGCTAAGGAAGGAGTCAAGATGCTGGGAGACGAGTAACCAGGATCCCAGCCCAGGGAGGCTAAGGGAGGCTCAGAAGAGGAGTGGGAGGCAGTCAGTGCAGGCCAGGGTGTTCTGCCGGGTGAGGGCATGGGACAAGGCGGGGAGGGATAAACATAGGGTTCAGAATGATGCTGAGAGGAGGCAACACCAACCAAGAATCCACCATGGCCTGTTAGGGATTGACTTCATCCCAGGGGCACGATAATCAGACTGAAAATGCTTCCACCAAATACAGGTTCAGACCCCAAACACATGTGCCATTTTCATTCTTTCAAAGAGGTCAAGGGTATCCCTACCACGGATAGAACCTAGTGTGGATGATGCCATCACTAGTATCCCTGAATGCTCACAGCCCCTTTCCCTGCCCTCCTTCTCAAAGGGCTGCCCTACCCACTGGGCACATGACCCCACGCATTATCTGAGGGACAGGCCAAGGGCTCCCACTTAAACTCTCCTTTCTTTGTGTGTTTGGGGGTTGGTGGTGGGGGTAGGGCACTGGTATTTGGAAGGAGCTGAAGTGCTTCTCCAAGCCTTGCTTGTTCTCTTCTGTAAATGGGGGTATGGAAAGCTCCCTTGTGTGTTACATGAGAAGTGAACAAGCTTAGTTGGGTGCACAGCAAAGCACTCAGCTGCTGCCAGACGGTACCACTGAGCAAAGAGCAAGCTGAGGAAAGGCCAGCTCCACCGTGGCTCTGCCTCTCCCTGGAAGTTTGGTTTGAATGCAAATCAGTCAGCTAATAAATATTACTGAGCATCCACCAAGCCTGGGGGTGGGAGGCAAGCGGAGGTCCCGGGACCTGACCCAGTAGAGGGGAGTCCGGGATAACTTCCTGGAAGAGGTATCCCCAAATTCTCTGGTCTGCCCCAGGAGCTGCCAATTGCTAGAGAAAATACCACCACCAAGCAGACAGTTCCCTCTAAATTCTTTTTTTTTTTTTTTTTTTTAAAGATTTTATTGGGGAATTGGCGGAGGGGAACAGCGTTGGGAAATCGGGAAAGGGGAACAGACAAGTTGCTGTCTTTTTGTTCTTCAGTTTAGTTGCGGAGGATGTTGCTTCACTGTTGGTATCGTCATTGCGCTCTTCCCGGATGAGGCAGATCGGTCGCTGGCCTCTGGATGTCGCTCACCGCGGCTATCGGCAGCTCACGCTGGCTGCGGGCCGCTCACGCTGGCTGCGGGCCACTCACTGTAGCCTATGGCAGCCCACTGCAGCAGGGGCTGCAGCCTACACCATCACCGGGGCTCGCACAGCCCAGCTCCAGGTGGAGCTGTTGCCAACTGTAGAGGGCAGTGTCACTGGCCCTCATGTGGGATCCGAACCGGAGCCGCTGGCATCCCAAAACCAGCGCTTAACCAATGCGCCACTCGGCCGGCCCCCCTCTAAATTCTTGATCTCCCCCTGGTAGCCTGTCTTCCAGGTCATTCCAGCTGCTGCTTTAGAAATAGGCGCCCCCTCTCCCTTCTCCCAAGCCTCCCCACTCATCCTCCAGTCATGGATGCTGCCTCCTCCTCCCACCAAGCCAGGAACATCCTCCACACACACCTCATCCTCCCTCCCTCAGGTCACTGGGCATGAAGGTCCTTTCTCCCAGCCGAGACTGCCCAGCTCACCTTCCAGGGGACAAGCTCCTGAAGCTCTCCCTCCACTGGCCTATCTTGTCTGCCCTCAAACATCCTCACACGTCCTGGTCTTTTAAAACAAAACCCTCCCTCAAACCTGCATTCCACGCCCCACAGCTGTGGCCTCACTTCTCTGTCCCTCTCCTCCACCATCTACATTTCCTCCCTCCCATACCCATCCCCCCATCACACCTGTCTGGCCCCACCTCTCACCCAAGGCCAAGGTCAGAGCCACCACACCAGCCCCAGCGTCCGTGGCCCTTCCTGTCCTCCTGTGCTTAGCAGCCCCAGCCCCTCCGTCCCTCCCAGGAACCCCCTACTGGACCCCACCGGGCTCACTGGCCATCCTGCTAAGTTTTGCTGCTCCCCTCTTCCTGACTCCACACCCTCTCCCTAGGTCTTCACAGCAATTTCATGCATTCAGAAACCCTCTTTATGCTCATGATCTGATCTCAAGGCTGCATTGCCAGCCCCTCATCACTCATTTGAGCTGTTAGATTTATCCCCACAGTACCTCAGAAACCAAGCCTTCTGCTCACTCCTGTCAGGAGCCAAGCCTCCATCATTGCTCCCTAGACCCCTCCGAAGCCCCCAACTCCCAGCTGACTCCGTGTCCATCTGATCATTTGTTCCTCACACAGCAGCCCAAGGAGCTTAGGCATATATGTCAGAAGTTGTCACTCTGTTTAAAGCTCATTTCAAACTCCAAGTCCCTAGCCTCCTCCCATGCTACCCTCCCCAGCCCCCACACCTCGGCCAACGGGCAACAGCCATGGCCACATGCAGATCACCTTTCAGTTCCTCCAACAGCCAAGCCAGACTGTTCCCTGCCTCAGGGCCTTTGAACCTGCTGTGCCCCTCCCCTGGCCTTCCTTTACAGACTCCTCCTCACTGCTCTCCCTCTCCCAGAGTAGCCCCTTCCCCTACTGTCTAAGCTTTATTCCTTACTTGACCTTGGCCACAAGGGGATCTGTTGTGTTTCCTCTGGATTCCCACCACCTGGCACAGTACACGACATGTGTGAGCACCGTGGGATGAATCAATGAGCGAAAACAGTTGAGACCTGGAGGTTGAGGGCAAGGTTTTTGCTTGTTTTTTTTGTTTTTTTGAGGGCAGTGTCACTGGCCCTCATATGTGGGATCCAAACCAGGGCCGCTGGCACCCCAGGCCAGCTCTTAACCACCGTGCCACTCGGCCGGCCCAAGGGCAAGTTTTTTAAGAACAGAGTCTTCCGGGTGGAGGGAACAGCACGTACAAAAGCCGTGAGGTAGAAGAGAGCATTTGGGTAGAAAAACGGAGAGAAATCTAGACCAGCTAGAGCAGAGCAGAAGCAGCGCTGTGACGGAACGCCCCTGTCGCCCATCCGAGGAATGGAGCGACCCAGATGGGACATGCTGGCCCAGGTCCAGGCGGCTATGGTGGCTTTCCTCCTCTCCTGCTCCTCGGTCCCACTAGGTTTGGGCTCAGGACCTCCGGACATCATGTTCATGGGCAAGTCGCCCAGCCTCTGGGAGCCTCAGCTTTCTCCTCTCTAGAATAGGGACATGGCAGGCTCTCTCTGGAGCCCAGGCTTGCTGTGAATGAGAAGGTGGCTGTGAAAATATTCTGTAAGCTGTAAAATGCAATGTACATACCAGATACACACACTCCTTCCTGAATGAAATAAGACTCAAAGAGAGCAAAGCAAAATGAGACACAATTTGGATGGGAAAATATTTCTTTTCCAACTTGGGGCCTAGCGAGTGGAGGAGCTTTTTAAATTACTTGGGTCCCCATATTTGTCATCTTGCACAATTATGTACCACACATCCCGCTCTCCCCAAGTGCAGGTAGTCCCAGCCAGCTGGACCGGGGCCAGAAAGTGAATGCATCTTGGAGAGACTGGTCAGCTGGAACCCAGGCCGATCCCATAAAACTCCCATGAGCTGAGTCCCTCTGGCTGGGGCAGGCCCCAGGCACCCCATGGAACTAGTCTGCTCAGGTCCCCTAGCAGACACCATCTGGCAGATGCCACCACCTGGTTTTACAGAAGAAGCAGAGAAATCTTGCCTGGCCACAGGCAAGCTGGGGCAGGATGCAGCCCAAGGCTCTCTCCTTCACTGTCCTCCCCAGTATTCATGGCCTGGTCTGAGTGACTCACAGCCCGCACGGCCCCGTTTCTCCAGCAAAGTCCAAAAGACAGCTTCACTTCCCCGAGATGACCAAGAAAGACAACCAGAGCTCTTGGCTCTGCCACCACCTGGCTGCGCACCAACCTTGGGGACATCTGTCAGCCTGTCCCTTCCAGTCCATGGTCCCCACACCTTTGGAAGACAGCAGGGCGCCGTGTCCTCACCTCCAGAAAGTGGCCTGGCTGATCCCCAAGGAGCTGCACTGATCTCTGATTTACGGGGAAGGAGAAGGCAGCAGCGATTCTCACTGAGTACCACCGGCATTGCCTCAGCTTCCTCTGTCATCGAGGCCACCCACCAGGCCCTCCTCACTCACTCTGGAAGGAGCAGCAGGACCCTTCGGATGGGATGCCCCACGCATTTATAACATTTTCCACCCCCGTCTGCCTGAAGGACAGGTGCAGACTTAAAGCATAAGTGAGTTTTATTTTTCTTATAAAATATGTACAACATAGGTTTTAATTTTCTTTCTTTTTTGGAGAGGCAAGAGTATTTCACAGCTCAGTGAGACAGGTGTTGTAAAAAGATGTTTGCAGTAAATTTTGATGAGGAAGCCTGACCCCAGATGAAGCTTTCAGCAGCTCCCGGGCACAAAAGCCGAGCTAGAGGAAGCATGCGCCAGAACCATAAAGTGCAGTGGGCGAGCGGGAATTCAATGATGTGTTTTAAGAAGTGTCTTTATGGCACTTTGCAAGATGGTGTTCAGAAAGGTGAGGGCAGGTTGGAGTGGAGGGAGGCTCCTCTTTTGGAGAAGGCCGGGTGGGCAGGGCTGATAACAGCTGGGCTCTGGGAACAGCAGCAGGGCCATTAATCACCTGGGTGCACCGTCCCCCAAAAGCAGGGTCTTGTCAAAGACGGGAGCATGAGCAGCAGGGACAAAGAGCACGAGCAACTCAGAGCTTCTCTGCTCTCCCTAGGTCCCTCACCTCCGATGGTGTTGGGACATGCCAAGGCTGCTTCCCCAGAAGACAGGGAGGAGAGGGCCTCCCCGATTCCCAGGTGTGCCTGGAAAATCTCCCAGTTCAGCAATTGAATCAGATAAATTATCCAGTCTGCATGAAATCCCACAGGAGTTGAAATGAGTCCCTGCGCCTGCCCAGTGCACACTGAGGCTGGAACATGTGAACCCTGTCTTGAGTCACCAGGTAGAGGAAACACGAGTCAGTCTCCAACATTTGAGACCACGTGGGAGACTAGTTTACACCCGCCCAGTGTCAACATGACCAGAACAGAGGGAGGAGACAAGCCCAAAGGACAAGGGAGAGAGCCACAGGGGTCCTTCTGTACACTGTGTGAGCCACTGCATACAGGACAGTTTCTGATGTGATCCCAGCACAACCTACAAATCAGCTGCTGTTGGTCCCATTTCACAGATGAGGAAACTGAGACTCAGGAAGCATGGACGCAGTGGTACTAGAGCTTACCCATGTCTGATGATACCAATACCTGTTCTTTTTGGCACACACCTCTGCCCCCACTATAGATCAGGAGGATCCGTGGCCCTTCTCCTGGAGACCAGGCCCCTCCTGTGTGACACAGCCCCCAGATGCCCCCAGTGCCTAACCTTAAGACCCTTCATACCTAACTGCCTTTACAGCACAACTGTTTCCACAATTTTCTGATCAAAAGGCACTACCCTGGGGGGAAAATGAGGAAATTAGAGAAATTGGCCAGTGAAATCAGGTACTACAGAGGTTTCCTCAAAAGACTGAATGTCTCTTAGCCAGGAAGATGCAGCCCCAGTGGGTCCATAGAAGCGGAAGGCGGAGAAAAGGAATGCCCAGGGTGAGGGAGAATTGGCCACCTGTCCAGAGGACTCGCTGCGCCGTGGGCTGAGGCACGCTGCACCTGGGGCCCAGAGCAGGCACGCAACACTGCATACAGACTGAAATATTGAGCAAGTGCTCAGGGAAGGGGATCCTTGGTGGGTAAGTCCATGCCTGGCAGGGAAGCTTGACCAGCCTGCCCAGGGCAATGGGATCAGCTTTTAAAATCATTCAACCAGATCCCCAGCTGAGAACACATGATGCTGAGCAAACTTAAGACTGCAGTTTGGCTTCCGCATGGCTTTTCCACAGAGAAAGGAGGCCCTGCCCAGGCACACAAGAGTTTCCAGACCTCCTGCCATAATTCCCACTGTGAACTTCACCACAACCTTCTGACCTATACATCGGTCTCTTGTGAATTTGGTTACTGTGTATCAGTCTTTGAGAAAGGATCATCTCAGGCACAGATGGGCATTTAGAAGCCTAGTAGGTATGTCTCCGAGAGCAAGGAGAGCACATGTCCATCCACGACATGTACAAGAATACTCAGAGAAGCTTTACTGCCAACAGTCTCACACCGGAAACCCAAATGCCCATCAACGAGAGAATGGGGACACAAACTGTGGGACATCCACACCATGGAATGTTACACAGCAATGAAAAAAAGCAAACCACTGACATACCCAGTAATATGAGCAAATCCCACAGATATAAAGAGGCGCCGACACACTGTATGCCTCTGTTCATGAGGTCCAAGAAGAGACAAAGCGAACAGATAAGACAGTAACTAGCTGTACAGGGTTGATTATAAAGGGGCTCAAGGGAAACTCCTGGGGTAATGGCACAGTTGGATATTTCTGTACAAGCACCGACGGCACACTGAAGGGCTGTGCACTTCCCTGTACAGTTTAACTCTGCCCAGGTGTAAACTGAAGGGAATGAAGAAAAAGTGTGAGGTCTTCAAGGCCCAAAGCTTCGACCCCAATCAGAGGCAGAGTCCAGCTGAGGTAGCTCCCAGTGTGGTGGTTTAAAAATATGTCCCAAGGGCCAGCCGAGTGACGCACTGGTTAAGAGCTGGTTTGGGGACGCCAGCGGCCCCGGTTCGGATCCCACATGAGGGCCAGTGACACTGCCCTCTACAGCTAACAATAGCTCCACCTGGAGCTGGGCTGCGAGCCCCGGCGACGGTGTAGCCTCTGCTGCAGTGGGCTGCCATAGGCTACAGTGAGTGGCCGGCAGCCAGTGTGAGCGGCTGGCAGCCAGCGTGAGCTGCCAATAGCCGCTGTGAGCGGCCGTCTAGAGTCCAGCGACCAATCTGCTTCATCCGGGAAAAGCGCAATGACGATACCAACATGGGCCAGTGAAGCAACGTCCTCCACAACTAGACTGAAGAACAAAAAGACAGCAACTTGTCTGTTCCCCTTCCCCGATTCCCCAACGCTGTTCCCCTCCCCCAATTCCCCAATAAAATCTTTAAAAAATAATAATAAATTAAAAAAATATATATGCCCCAAATTCTTTGATCATCTTCCCTTTCAAAGGTAGAGACTAATTTCACTCCCCTGGAATGCGGCCCAGACTCCATGACTCGATTCTAAGCCCTGGAATGCAGCAAATCACAAAAAGGCACTGTGGCTTCTGGCTTGATCTCCTCACTCCCTCTCTCTTGGATCATGTGCTCTGGGGGAAGCCAGCTGCCATGTGGTGAGGACACTCGAGCAGCTCTGTGGTGGTCCTATGGTAAAGAACTGAGGTCGGGGCCGGCCGAGTGGCGCATTGGTTAAGCGCTGGTTTTGGAATGCCAGCGGCCCCGGTTCGGATCCCACATGAGGGCCAGTGACACTGCCCTCTACAGCTAACAACAGCTCCACCTGGAGCTGGGCTGTGCCAGCCCCGGTGATGGTGTGGGCTGCAGCCCCTGCTGCAGTGGGCTGCCATAGGCTACAGTGAGTGGCCCGCAGCCAGCGTGAGCGGCTGGCAGCCAAGCGTGAGCTGCCAATAGCCGTGGTGAGCGACATCCAGAGGCCAGCGACCGATCTGCCTCATCCGGGAAGAGCGCAATGACGATACCAACAGTGAAGCAACATGCTCCGCAACTAAACTGAAGAACAAAAAGACAGCAACTTGTCTGTTCCCCTTCCCTGATTCCCCAACGCTGTTCCCCTCCGCCAACTCCCCAATAAAATCTTTAAAAAAAAAAAAAAAAAAAGAACTGAGGTCCGTAGCCAACAGCCATTTCATTTGAGTGAGCTCCCTGGGAACAGCTCACTCCAGCCCCACCCAAATCCCCAGGCCTCCTGAAAAACCCCTGAGCCAAAACCACCCTGTTAAGCTACTCCCAGGCTCCTGACACTCAGAGATTCTGAGATAAGAAATGTTTACTACTTGAGCCACTTTGTCCCGGGAGTAATTTGTCATGCAGTAATATATAACTAAAACAGAAGTCTCTGTGTCTCATCCCCATAAGCTACCATCTGACACCTGCTGGGGCCTTCACACCTGGTGCTGGGGTGCCTGGGGCCAGGTTGCCCTCCTCACACGCTCCCTGACTGGACACTGAAGCTCAGGGGGCCCATCTGCCGTGGTTTCTTCACAGCCCTGACCTTTCCCTGGCATTGACCCATTGGCCTGGCCGGATTCTCTACTTGGTTTCCTCCCCTAGGGTAGAAGCACTGTGAGGGCAGGGCCCTTGCCTTTCTCACTCATGGCTGAATCCCCGGCACCAGGACAGTGCTGCCACATAGAAGGTGCACAGTAGAAATGGACTGACAGAATGGAGAGCCCAGCTCCAAACAGAGAGAAACCAAGGTAGCCTGGGAATCCCTGGCCCATCAGCTTTCAAGAGGTCTGGAAGTTTTCAGCAGCACCAAGGAATGGGAGGGGGCAGGGAGCTGGATCCTAGAAACAGAGGCACACTCAGAGGAGGTTCCCCCGGCCCCTGGCCTCCCTAGCTCCTTCCCACCACCCTGGGTTGCTGTTCCCTGACACAGAAGGGGAAGCAGGGGTCTTTGCCAGCCCCTTACGCCCTTCCCTGACCGGTTCTCTGGGGCCAGGGCCAAAAGCCTGGCAAGCACTCCTTGTGCTCACTGAACAGTCAAGTGATTTCTGCCGGCAGCGCTTTAAGATCCAGCATAGGCACGCAATTCGGTTGGGGTAAGTCATCTTGAACTCTACCTCCAATCCCGAGAAGATGCCTTCCCTTTACCCACAGCGGCACCCGTCCCAGGCCTGCCTTCTCAGCCCCATTGGCTGAAGCCACTCCATAGGCGGGCCCAGCCAATAAGCTGCTTTCCCTGCCCTTTTGAAAGGGGATCCAGCCGGGAATGGTCACAAGGGCCCAGGGAGCAGGGCCTGAACGGCAGGGGCAGCTGGATGGCAACCTGGGTTATTTGGGGCTCTGCAGGTCGGGTTGCCTCCCCTCCCAGCTCTGTGCAGGGGTGCCTGGGACTCAGGCCCGTCAGGGAGCTGGAGGAAGTGGCTTGAGTCCTTGTGTTGGGGGGTGGGGGGTGGATATCAGGGTTCTCAGACACAATGCCCCACCTCTGCCCTGCCCCCCAGCCCCTCTGCCCAGTGTCCCACAGGAGTGGGGCAGAGATTGCTCACAATTGGCCAGAGGCCAGTGATGAGGGCAAAAGGGCATCAGACCACGTGCCCAGAGAGGCAGGTCCTCGGCAGAGGGTGGGGTGAAGGTAGGACAGGCCTGCCCAGAGAAGCCACTCCTTGGGGCTATCAGATCCCTCCAGGTGGGACACGGGCCATAGAGCAGTCCCCTCAGCACATTCTCTGCTACTCTGCTTAAAATGCCACTACTTGAGAAACCATACTATGCAAAGCATTGGGAGTTCAGAAACCTAATGTCTGCTGGGAAACCTGATGTCTGCTCTGCTATAAACTCCAAGTGACCTTGGGCTATTCGGCTCAAGCACTGGGCCTCAGTTTCCCTCCTGCACAACAGAGTAAGGTAGTAGGTCCTGGATGATCTCTGGGGTGCCCTGTGACCCATTCCCTGGGGTAAGGCCACCTTCTTCACACTGCCCCTGACAGGGAACCTGGACTTGGGTGAATTGGTTTGAGGGGCTTGGCTATGAATGGGGGCGGGGGGAGGGGAGGTGTCCCATACCAGGGCAATATGGGGCCTCAACGTCCCCATGCCTTCAGGTGGCCGAGACTGCTGGTGAGGTGCCGTCCTACCCCGGAAGACCCACGTGGGGCTGCCCTCGACATTGCCGCCCCCTCCCTTTCTTACACTTACATTTTGCCTCCTTCCAGTCGGTGGAGGTGTTCAGGTCCACCTTCGCCGCCATGGCCAGGGGGGCCCAGGTGCGCACCCCAGCTCTCGGCCCCACCGCCGCCGCCCCCCAAGCCCCAACTCCTGCTGGGGTCCGCGCGCGAGGGGCGTAGGCCCCGAGGGACGCCGGGGGAGCGCAGGCACTGCTGCGGGTGCGTGTGGCACCCGCCGAGGGGCAGGGCCAGGGGCGCGGAACACGGAGCAGCTGCCCCTCCACGCTCAGCTGTGCCAGGCGGCGGGACACTCGGCTCTGCAGAGACATGAGCGGGAGGCGCGGGACGGCTCCCCGCCCACTTGGACTCCGATTACTGTGCTCGGGAGAGTCTCTCCCTTATTTACTCCGGAACCGGGTGGCGCGTGCCAGCCCCCGGCGACCTGCTCGAAGACAGCGGGCCGCGCGGCCAGAAAACCCAGGCGCGCCGCTGGGCACCCTGGAACTTGTAGTCCGGGCCGCCAGATGGGCCACCGCACTTGTATACACACGTGCGCGTCCCGCCCAGGCCTCTCCAGCTTCCCGCGCCAGGGGTCGTGCAGCGCCGGAACCCCTTCCTTCTCCTCATTTAGACTCGGAAGGTCGCCCCGCCGCCTGGCGCCTCCCTCGGGGCTGGCCCGGCCGCTGCCAACTTCCCGGCCCTCGACAGGGCCCCGACCGACCCGCCTCTGCCCATCCGTCCGTTGCTCGGTACCGAACTCAGAGAGCGGGGCGCGGTCCCAGCTGTGCAAAGAATTTTGCAGCTGGCCCCGGCTTGTCTCCCCGCAGATCACCCGGGTCCACCTGTCACCCCATTCCGCCCCAAGTCCCTAGGAACCCAGCCGGGCTGGTCGTGGGGAGGTGACAAGTGGCTGGCCCCTTGCAACTTGCTTCTTGAGCTGTAAATTAGGACAGTGCTCAGGTATGGCTGGTTGCAGACCTGCCCCTGTGCTCAGGCCTCTCTGGCACTAAGTGTGGTAATAACCCTAGCCAGGGCTGCCAGGAGGATCACAGAATCTGCCTGTGGATTCACCTGGCACCAGTGGTCAACCACGGGAGTGAGAGCAAAGGGGAGATCAGGAGCCAGGGGCCAGGAAGGAAGGACCAAGGACTCCCAACATTCCAGGACCACCAGCAAGGCCTGTGCCTTCTCCCTAAAAGGGTCAGTGAGATGATTTCAGGATGTGGTAGTCAGGCTTCCATGCCCAAGGTCACCTCTCCATTTGTCACCTCTCAGCAGTACAAGAAGGGACTTGCCAACTGCAACCAGGATAACAACCGTTGACGGGGCACTAGGCACCAGCTGGTGAAGAGGTAAGCAGTCTGCGTCCATTCGCTCTACCTCCATTAACTGTTAGGTGTTCCTGTGCTCCTGACAGCCGGGCGAAGCAGTTCTGCTCTTTGGCAGAGATGAGCAGCCTGGACTGGCCCAAGGTCAACACATTCCGTGAGGGTTGAAGCCCAGACTTGGGCTCAGGTTGTTTGGCTCCCATCTGTGGTCTGGAAAGTGATTTACACAGATGTCACTGATTCAGGAAATGAAGCATGGCGGTGACCCTGTGTATTAAGTTTTCTATTGCTGCTGCAACAAATGATTAGAAATTTAGCGGCTTAACACAAATGTGGGTTTTTTTTTGTTGTTTTGTTTTGTTTTTAGCTGAGCCATCCTGCTACCTGTTGGGCATTGAAATGCTGTTGTTCAGAGCTCAGCTTCTCCTGAGCGAGCTCTTAACCAACTGAGCCACTCGGCCGGCCTCTAACACAAATGTATTTTAAAGTTCTGTAGGATAGAAGCCTGACTTGGGTCTCACAGGGCTAACATCAAGGTGTCAGCAGGGCTGTCTGTGTTCCTTTCTGGAAGCTCTTCCTTGCCTTTTCTAGCTTCCAGAGACCACATTCCTTGGCTTGTAGCCCTCTTTCTCCAGCTTCAAAGCAGGTGACAGTGCATCTCTGACCATTCCTTTTCCATTTTCTAGGCTCTTTGTGATTACATGGGGCCCAGCAGGATAATCCATGACAATCTCCCTATTGAAAGTCTGCCTAATTCCAGCTACAACTTTAATTCCTCATTGCTATGTAGTGTAACATATTCACAGGCTCCAGGAATTAGGATGTGGACATCTTGGGCCAATATTCTGCCTACTCCACCCTACCCAGGATAGTGTGGGGAGGAGGACACAAGGAGAAGCAGGGGCCCTATCCAGAATCGCAGAGCGCAATCAAGAAGCTGCCTTCTGCACTGAGCCTGAAATCCATGTCCCCTACAGCCATGCCATTGAAGCTCCCAGACACCCTGGGCCTCTGTACCAGTCCTTTTGCTGGGACTCAGCTCTGTTCTCACACAGCAGAGAAGGTCCCAGCTCACAGGTCTCTGCCGTCTGGTCCAAGAGAGGCCTGGGCCACACACACAGGTGGATGTGAGCAGAAGCATGATTCTCACTGGGCCAGGCAGGACTTTCTCATAGTTTCAGCTGGACCTTGTGGAAAAAGTAAAATTTTGCTGGGTACCAAAGACGTATGTGTGTGTCAGGGGCATTCCAGGCAGAGGGACCCACAGAAGCAAAGGTATGGAAATCTGTGGAATCCCAAATCTTCCAGTGGGACTATAGCATCAGGAGTTGTCAGTTGAGGATTTTTAATATTGGAAAGTGGCTTTTGTGCAGAGAAAAGCTACATACTGCTGCTTGTATTTAAATTAACTCTGTGTTTATTAAACTTATAAATTAAGAAAATAACTAGTTTTTCTTAAATATCCAAGTGCAACTTGCAAGTCTAGTTTTCTATTTATAAATCTAATTTTTGTATAAAAATAAGAACAACTTTCTTTTATTCTTTGATGAATATTTAATTAACTCACAGGTTCAACAGATTACATTCTAAAAATGAGTGCCAATTACAAACTTAGGTAATTAAATTCCCTAATAGATTTAAACTACATTTTATAGAGTCGAAATAGCTGTTCTTCTCAAATACCTCAAACTCTCAACAGAAGAGATTTACACATCCAACAAGCATATTTTTTTCTTTTTTGTTCCTTTTTTCTTTATAAATAGGGAGGGAGTGGGCATGAGGGGTGCCCTCACCCCCACCTTGCTCTGCCCGCTCAAGCCAAGCTTTTTTTTTCCTAATCAGCTAAGCAATTCTTATGCCCTAATCGATTAAATTATAAATATGGTAAAACTGTTCTCTCAAATAGTAAATGCTATTTATGAACTTAGATCCTTTGATACTAAGTTACCTATTGCTGTGTAATAAATCCATGAAAATTTACTGGCTTAAAGTAACAACCAGAGTGCTGAGTCAGCAGTTCGGGCTGGGATAAGCTGGAAGGTTCATCTGCTGGTCTTGCCTTGGTCACTCCTGTGGCTGCAGTCATCTGACAACCCATCTGGGGCTGGGGGCCCAAGATGGCCTCATTCACATGACTGGCAGCTGGCGCTGGTTATCAGCAAGGCCATTGGGTTCTGCTTCACGTGGCCTCTCACCTTTCAGTGGGTTAGACTGGGCATCTTCATAGCATCATGGTCTCAAGGCTCAGATCCAACAGGGTGACAGCAGAGACTACAGTGCCCCCTAAGGTCTGACTGAAGTCACACTACGTAACTTCCACCACACCCTGTTGGTCAATGCAGGTCACAAGGCCAGCCCAGATTCAAGGGAGTAGAGAAATAGACGCCACCTTTTAATGGGAGGAGCAGCCAAATGCCATTGCAAAGGGTGGGTATCCAGAAATGGGAGGAATTATTACTGCTGCAGGCAGCCTACTGCTCATACCCTTCTAATTGAAATCACAAATCAAATAGGGCAGATTGACTCAAGTATTTAAAAAAAACTTAAATAAACACTCAGATATGAGCACGCTGATCACCAACTTGTTCCTAGTTGGTACCAAGATCCTGGGTTGGCGTTGCCGGCTTCCATGCCTTTCAGGGTTGCAAAGCCACCCAGAGGAGCAGATTCACCATGGCAGCAGGGCTGAAGGTAATACAGTGAGATTCGGGACCACAGTACAGTGAGGGTTTGCTGCTCCTGGTCTGAAATTTAAGACCAGAGTAGGACCCAGAATTCTGCCAGATCTGAAGGGAGCCCCCCACCCAAAGCCCACACCTCTCCCCAGGGGCTGAATTTTCAAGCCCAATGCATCATTGTTTCCTGAGAGTCTTTCAAGTCTCAGCTCCTGCTATCTTTCTTCTTTTTCTTGCCTCATTCAGATAGATGAGCCCCTGCACTTCCCAGGTCCCCCTAACATCTGGCTGTGTGATCACAATTTAGCAGGTTGTAATGCTCTCTTCATATTTTACTTTACCACCTGCCTGTGTTTCATTTGATTGGCCAGTGTTGTACAGCCATTATCATGAAAGGGAATATCATGTAAAAGGGAACGAAGGATTACGAGGTGTTAAATGTCTAGAGCATGTACGAGGTGTGATTAGACAACACAATGAATGTTTAAATAATTTTTAAAGAATGTATTACAGTAAAAGACACATTGCCATTAAGCCCCCCACAATACTCCCCCTCGCTTCAAACACACTTATACCATTGCTCTTGCCACTTTCTGAAGCGGTTCTGGAAGTTCTCTCGTGAGTGTCTCAAGTTGCTCTGGATGCTCAGGAGACATTTGGCTTGAAGTGTACAAAAACCTCAAATAGTAATGTTTATTGTAACAAATTTTAACAACATAATCATAAGTGAAAGCCCATGTTGAGGGCTGGATTGTGTTCCCCCCAAATTCATATGTTGAAGTCCCAACCCTCAGTACCTCTGAACAGGACTGTATTTAGAGCTAAGGCCTTTAAGGAGGTGATGACGTTAAAATGAGGCCCTTAGGGTGGAACCTAACCCAATCCGATTGGTGTCCTTAAAAGAGGAAAGTCAGACATACAGAGACATTGCGTATGCATATACACACAGAGGAAAGGCCATGTGAAGACACAGCAAGAAGGCAGCCATCTGCAAGCCAAGGACAGAGGCCTCCGAGGAAACCACATCTGCCCACACCTTGATCTTAGACTTCCAGAATTGTGAGAAAATAAATTTCTGTTTAAGCCACCCAGTCTGCGGTATTTAGTTATGGCAGCCCTCACAAACTAATACAACACTCTTCCCCATTCACAGTCCACAGAGGTAACAACTTTCGCAGTTAGCTGTGTATTCTTCTAGACTGCTCCCATGCATATACAGCCCTATATAAAGACATACACATATCATTTTTTTGTTTTCGACAAAAAATAGAACTCGGCCATACACACTGTTCCACAACTTTCTTCATTCCACGCTACGTCATGTCAGTACCATGTCAGTACCTACCCAACTGTTCTTTTGAGCGCTCCCCAATAGTCCATCCTATGAGGGCAGCGTCGTGTTTCCAATAACTTCCATGGCTGCACATGTAGTTGGTTACCATTCCTTTTGCTGTCATAAACAGGGCTGCAATAATCATCCTTGTGCCACCTGGTGAGCTCACCTGTGGGATAAGCACCTAAGAGTGGAATTTGTATTTTATTTTATTTTTTTATTTTTTTAAAGATTTTATTGGGGAATTGGGGGAGGGGAACAGACAAGTTGCTGTCCTTTTTTTTTGTTCTTCAGTCTAGTTGTGGAGGATGTTGCTTCACTGGCCCATGTTGGTATCGTCATTGCGCTCTTCCCGGATGAGGCAGATCGGTCGCCAGCCTCTGGATGTCGCTCACCGCAGCTATTGGCAGCTCACACTGGCTGCCGGCTGCTCACGCTGGCTGCCGGCCACTCACTGTAGCCTATGGCAGCCCACTGCAGCAGGGGCTGCAGCCTATACCATCGCCGGGGCTCACACAGCCCAGCTCCAGGTGAAGCTGTTGTTAGCTGTAGAGGGCAGTGTCACTGGCCCTCATATGTGGGATCCAAACCGGGGCCGCTGGCATCCCAAAACCAGCTCTTAACCAATGCGCCACTCAGCCGGCCCATTGAATTTGTATTTTAAATACACGTTGCTAAGTGGACCTTCCCAACAACAGGATATGAGATGGCTTGTTTGCCCCACACTCACACTCTCCACCACTTGGTATTCCTCAAGAAACAGATGCTGGAAAGGAGATGGTGGTGTTGGGACTTTTGGATCTGAGGGGATCCAACCATCTGGCCTGGGGGAGTGTAAGCAGAATCAGGAGTGAGGAAGTCTAGAGGGAAGAATTCTAGGGAGGCTCCATGGGAGAGGCTCATGGGCCACGGAGGATGTCAAAGGGTGATTAATTCCATTCGCTCATTCACCACACTTCTAAGCATGGACTGTGTCCCCGGCCCTAACGGCACATGGCAGTGAACAAATCATAGGCCCTGCCCTAGTGGAAGCAGCATCCAGCATGGGAGATGCATGGTTAGCAAGTGAGCAAGTACAAGTCATTTCAAGCAGAGCTGAGAGCTGCCCAGGGAGAGTTCAAAGAGCGGAAGGAGCCAAATGGCTGAAGCATGTGGAGGCAGAACCTAGAGCCACGTGGGACGTGGGCTCCATACACTGGGGGAATCTCTGGAGGAAGCCAATCAAGGTTGTGGACCAGCTGACTTTTAAAGAGACAGTGGCTCTCGGACAAACAGGGCAGAGCTGGAGAGGAGTGGATGGAACAAGCATGACTGTATCACCTGCTTTTCTACTATCATCAGAGGAAAGCACAGGAAAAGCCCTGGGGGTGACTATTCTGGTTATCTGTTGCTGTGTAACAAACTACCTTCAGCTACCTTGAAGCTTAAGACATTTAATTATACCTCATGATTTTGTGGGTCAGGACTGGGAGCAGCTAGATTCTTCTGCTCCATAAGCCTCGCTGGGGTCACTCAGTGGCCATCAGGTGGGACTGGTGGGTCCAAGACAGCTTCCCTCACACACCTGGGCTGGGATGGCTGAACAGCTGGGCTCTCCATGTGGCTAGCCTGGACTTCCTTGCACCATGGTGACCCTGGAACAGTCAGACTTTTTACATAGCAGCACAGGGCTCCAAGAGCAAGTGTCCCAAAAGATAGGAGGTGTAAGCTGCCAGTTTCATGAGGATTGGAAGCTAGCACAGTGACATTTCCACTGTATTCTATGGGTCAAAGTAGTCCCAGAGCCCACCAAATTCAAGGGGAGGGGACAAATTCAAGGGGAGGGGATAGACACCCCCCCCACCGCCAACACCCCCCACACACACCTGCCATCACCTTTCAATGGGATGGGTGTCACCAAATTGGCACCGTCTTTCATTTCTTGCAGTGCTCCTTGAGAGCCTTCTCTTGGTACTGGGTGTCATATCATGTACTGTGGTCAATTTAAGTCTGCTGGTCATGTAGCAGGTTTCACTCTCAAGCCTCACCCAAGCTCAGGTGTACAAGAAATATGATGTTTTACATTTCCTTAGATCAGGGTTTTCCAAACTCAGTTCTATTTATATTTGGGGCCAATAATTGTGGGGAGCTGTCCTGCACATTGTAGGATGTTCAGCAGCATCCCTGGCGTTTGTAGTACATCTGCCCCCCAAACTGTGACAACCAAAAATATCTCCCGACATTACGAAATGTTCCTTGCAGGCAAAATCACCCCTGGTTGAAAACTACTGCCTTGGGATCAACTCATTCTTTTTTTTTTTTTTTGAGAGCAGTGTCACTGGCCCTCATATGTGGGACCGAACCGGGGCCGCTGGCTTCCCAAGCCAGCGCTTAATCACCGCACCACTCGGCCGGCCCAGGATCAACTCATTCTTTTAAGTCCCCATCCTACCCAGCTATCAGGAAATTTTATCCCAGTGATGACTGGAGCCCCTTCTCCAACCAGGTGGTCCCAAATTGGGACAAGAGCATGTGGTGTCCTAAATCTTGAGAAGAGTGCTTGCTAATCTATTGTCTATCAGAGCTGTCATCAGTGTCCTCATTAGGCTCACCTCGGTGGTCCCCTGAATACAGCACCTCTCCTCCCATCCTCCACCCCAACCCTGCACCTCTCATAGGATATGGCTTGGGAGCCGAGGCTGCGGGGGTCCAGCCTCTGGCTCTGGCCACCCACCAACTCAGGGAGCCAACACTCCTTCCTCCTCCCCAGTCACAGCTAGGAGATGGCCGGGAGTTGCAAAGGGGTCTGTGTCAGCTGATAGGATTTGCTGGTGAACTAGATGTTGTTATGAAACACAAGAGTCAAGGATGCCTCCAAAGTTTTCAGCCTGAACCAGTCCAAGAATGGCGAGGCCACTGACGAAGAGGGAAATCAAGGGAGGAACAACATGGGGGGAGAATATCATGAGCTCCGATTTGAACACGTTGGGAAGTCCATTAGCCTTCCAAGTGAGACATCAAGGAGGCATCTGAGTGGACAAGTCTGGAAATGGGGAGTGAGATCTAAGCCAAAGATAGAAGTATGGGAGTCATTTGAGATGGTATTTATAGCCACGAGACTGAGGTCACCCTGGGAGGCAGTGTTGGATGGCAAGGTCCTGGGCTGGGCTCTGGGGCTCTCTGATGAATAATTATCAGATAATAATTACCACTGTTTTATTCCTTGAAGGATCTGGCACCGTGCCTGGCTTTCCAGACAAGTTCACTGAATTGAGCAGAACTCTATGGCACTTTATTTCCCACCACGCTTTCCCCACTCATCAGGACTCAGATGTTATGTTAGCAGGAGTGCTAGAATCACTCAGTTAAGTGGGAAATGAAAATACTGTAGGGATTTCTCAGAAGCCAAATGGAATTCACTCTTACTTGGAGAAGGAAACAGGTTGTCTCAAATTCCCACTCCAGTAGTGGAAGTTGTAAAAACAAAAATTCCATGTTCTATAAACCCCAGAATTCAAGCTCAAATTCCTGACTCACAAAATCACAAGATAAAATTAAATGTTAACCTCTACTCCTCACTGCCATGCTGAGCTTCCTGAGGTCCAGATGTTTTATTTTTACTGATATTGGGAGAACTTTAAAACTGGAAGTTTGCTATGCAGAGAATCTGGTTGCACGCGTTGACCCCTTCAAGTCTGTTACTCGTTGCAGGATGCCTGAGTGGATTCCAAATACAGCCCTCGCCATTTTGCTCCCCACCCTGAGAGCAGCAGTACCAGAAAAGCAGCACGAATCACTTGAACTGTTGCAATGTATGGACCAGGACGCCTTCTGTGGTGGAGCTTCTGCTTGTGCTGCAGGGATCTGGGGAAGGGGACATCTCTGCCTCCCTGCCCTCTCAGGATGGCTCCGAGTTCACCGAGAAATCTGGAGAAGCCCAAGTTGGTGGAAATTATAAGAGCTAACATTTATTTATTTTTTTTTAAGATTTTATTGGGGAATTGGGAGAGGGGAACAGTGTTGAGGAATCGGGAAGGGGAACAGACAAGTTGCTGTCTTTTTGTTCTTCAGTCTAGTTGCGGAGGATGTTGCTTCACTGGCCCATGTTGGTTTTGTCATTGTGTTCTTCCCGGGTGAGGCAGATCGGTCGCCAGCCTCTGGATGGCAGCTCATGGCAGCTCCTGCTGGCTGCCAGCCACTCACTGTAGCCTATGGCAGCCCACTGCAGCAGGGGCTGCAGCCTACACCATCCCTGGGGCTCGCACAGCCCAGCTCCAGGTGGAGCTATTGTTAGCTGTAGAGGGCAGTGTCACTGGCCCTCATATGTGGGGTCTGAACCGGGGCCGCTGGCATCCCAAAACCAGCTCTTAACCAATGCGCCACTCAGGCAACCCAAGAGCTAACATTTCTGAATGTTCAGAGTGGCTTTACCGTGACACTGAATAAGCTTAAACTTTAGGGTCTCCTATATGCATCCCTTCTAAAGCTCCATACCTCATTTTTTATTTTTTCAAAGAAAGATCTCAAAATTTTTATAAGTTTCCAATCTGACAAGATTCTAGCATGAGTTTTGTTACAGTGATCCTCACAGTAACCTTGGGAAGTCATTGGCACTTCATCATCCCTTTACAGGCAAAGACATACAGCATAGAAAAGCCATGTTTGAGTCCTTGAAAATTCCACACTTGCTTCAGCCTCAGGGCCTTTGCACCATCTGTTGCCCTGTCTGGACCCTTTCCCTGACTGGCTTCTCATCACTCCAGGTCTAAGGGGCCTTCACTAACTACTCTAAAAAAGCCTTCCTTTCCTGCCTTGCTGGTTATTTTCTATCGCTTACCTTTTGTTTTCTTTATAGCACTCACCACTCTAGAATTATCTTCATTTATGCACTTATTTTTAGTTAACAAATGCATATAGTGCTTACTCTGTCGTGAGGCACTGTTCCAAGTGCTTTACAAATATCATTTAATCCTCACAACTACTCTGACATTGGAACTTTTTCATCCCCATTTTAAAATGGAAGAAACTGCAGCACAGAGAGGTTAAGTAGGTTGCTTAAAGTCACATAGCTGAGGGCTGGCCGAGTGGTGCATTCATTAAGAGCTGGTTTTGGGATGCCAGCGGCCCTGGATCGGATCCCACATATGAGGGACAGTGATACTGCCCTCTGCAGCTAAGATGGTGAACAGTGGCTCCACCTGGAGCTGGGCTGCTGTGAGTCCCTGGGACGGCATAGCTGCAGCCCTTGCTGCAGTGGGCTGCCATAGGCTACAGTGAGTGGCAGCGTGAGCAGCCAGCGTGTGCTGCCAATAGCAGCGATGAGCGACCATCCAGAGGCCGGTGACCAATCTGCCTCATCTGGGAAGAGCGTAATGACGATACCAACATGGCCCAGTGAAGCAACATCCTCTGCAACTAGACTGAAGAACAAAAGAGACAGCAACTTGTCTGTTCCCCTCCCCCAATTCCCCAATAAAATCTAAAAAAAAAGTCACACAGCTGATGAGTTGAAGTATCATCTGTTCCCCCCCCATTAGAAGACAAGATCCATGATCCATGCAGCAGAAGGTACATCTGTGGGCTGCCTTGTTCACTGTTGAGCCTGTGTACCCAGAGTAGTGCACCGCACATAGTAGGCCTGCAAAAAATGATGTGTGTGGGATGATAAGGCCAGGTCACACAGAGGGAGGAATGAGAAAGAGGCCTGAAGACAAGCTGTCGGGAGACGACAGAAGGCCTCCAAAAGCCACTAGAGAGGGAGGAAGAGCTGGCCTGGGGGGCAGAGGTTAAGACTGACAGAAGTGTGGTGGTCTGGGGACAATGCCAAGAAAGGAAAGGTCTTGTTAACAGATTAATTTAGCAGATAAGGGCTGGCTGAGCAGCTCAGTTGGTTAAGAGCTCGCTCAAGAGTTTGAGCTCTGAGCAACAGGGTCGCTGATTCGATTTCAGGCCGGAGCTGAGCAGCCACTGAGCTGCCAACAGGTGGCAGGATGGCTCAACTAAAATACATACATAAATATTTAGCAGACGAATAAGAGAGAAGGCCAAAAGCCTCGAAGTCATCCTTGACTCCATACTTACTTCATGCTATGCATCCAATGCATCAACAGATCCTGTCAGCTCCCCCAAAATGAATCCAGAATCCAACTCCTCTGCCCTCCTCTGCTCCCACCGTGGCCCAGGTGCCGCCATCACAGCTCTCCTGCATTACTGCATCGGCCACTTAAGAGGCCTCCCAGCTTTCACCCTTGCCCTCTTCATCTACACAGCAGCTAGAGGGATCTGATCAAATGAGGTCAGATCATGTCACTCTTCTGCTCAAAACCTGCCAGCATGTTCCAAAGTGAACATAATTACCTCCCACCTGCAGGACCTGGTCCCTGCTTCCTGTTCTTCTGGCTCTCCCACTTCCTCCCTGCTCCTGCCATTCTGGGCACCCCAGGGCAGTGCCTACCACAGTGCCCTTGCATTTGCTGTTCCCTCTGACTGCAAGGTTCTTCTCTAGGTTTCTCATGAATCTCACTCCCTCTTAATTTTTCTCATGTATTAGCTTCTCAGAGTTTGCCCTGGCCCCCCTCACCCAACACCCCTTGCACCCTTTCCCCAGTTTTTCTCCACTGCACTTAAGCAGATACACTATATAAACTTTTAGTTTGTCTCTCTCACTAGACCAAGCATCATGAAAACAGTAATTGTTGTCAGTTTTGTTTACTGCATTTTCTCCAGTGCCCACAATTACATCTAACACATAACAGGATTTCAACAATATTTGATGGATTAATAAATGCCTGCTATGTGCCAGGCATTGTGCAATACACCTGGAATACAGGATAAAGGAAAACAGACACAAGGCCCTCCTGGACCTCACAAAATGTGGTGCTATAACAGTCACTGGTTTAATCTGAGATTGGACATTATGTACAGTCCACAGTGCTGTGAAAGCAAATAACAAGTAGACAGAAATGAGTGTGCTTGTTGGGGGCAGGCTGTCAAGGAATCTTGACAGCTCATTCAGCCTGAGAAGTGAGAGGTTACCCTGGCAGAGCTGGTGGAAGGGGGATCCCAGCAGAGGGAGCAGCTTGCAGCCAGGCCGAGTGCAGGAGCCCACCTAGTTCAAGAAACAGAGAGGTCAGTGTGGCTGAAGTTGGGTGCTGAAAGTGGCAGACAAGAAAGAAGAGGTGAGAAACTCAGGCCTGCCAGATTAGATGGGCCCTGAGCCCCAATCTAAAGCCTCCAAATTTAAGCGAGGGAGGAGATTAGCAGGCTTGTGGGTCCACAATGACTTTGCCTAGTGTCCAGAATGGATCAGATACAGCTGGGATGGAAAAGGAGGCTGTGGAGACAAGCTATTGGCATACAGAGGACATTAAAATCCTGGGAAGGGACATTAGCCTGGGAGGGGACATTAGCCAGAGAGGGGGAAGAACAAGGACACAGTAAGGCCCAAGACTCATCCAAGCTATCTGGAGACCTTTATGCAGCTCCTTTGTTCCATAAACCACATATTGGTCCAAGGGGAAAAATCAGCATTTTAATTCCGCAGGTCCATTTCTTTCACGATCTAAGCCTTTTCTTTCGCCTCTCTTCGGGTGCCTGCTCTGCCTCTCGCATTTGGGCAGCGAGTTAAGACCCTCCCAGGCCGCCGTCGCCGGCCAGAAGGTGGTCAACCACCATACTGAGGTGCTTCCTTCACCCCTTTACATCCGAATAAAGGCGGTAGCTCCCTTTCACTAACTGCTCAATACTGCATGAATATGAATCCTCCCGCGGCCCCAGATCACCAACCCTTTACCGGAGCGGTTCAGAGAGGGTATGCGTCTCCACTGAGGGGACCCAGCGGGCTACGGCCCCGCCAGGGTGAGATCCCGGGTCTGTCCTAGCCAAGCCCCAGCGCCTTCACCGCCACGCGGTATTTTTGAACATTCAGAATCGAACAGCAGGGACCCGGGGACCGTCCAGGGAGCACTTTTAAGGCCAACCGAGACAGACCCCCAGTGGCTGGGACCCCCCGAGCCCGCCGCACGGGCGAGACTGAGGCTCTTTGTCTCTGAAGAGGAGTGAATCCTCGGCAGGGCCGCAGCAGATGTAGGACAGAGGCAGTCCACGGTCCCGCAGCCGGCGAAGCCGCCACTGCAGAGAGCGATCGTGGCGTCGGACTCCCACAAGCCCCACACAGCTCTTTGAAGGGCAGCGATTTACACCTATCAGCGCAAAGCGTTAGCAAATCTCCGCCCAATGAAATTTTATTTTATCTGAAGGAGTTTCCGTCATCGAGTCCGCCAGCCCAATAGGAAAAGTGGAAATTTCCAGAAAGAACAGGACCAATGGGCGCGGCCAGCGCGGTCAAGATTGGCGGAGCAAACAACCAATTCCAGTCTCAGCTCTCCGCCCCTCCCTCCAATCTTAGAGCTAGGATGGGCGGAGCGGATTGGGAAACGCCCAATCCCTAGGCGCGGCTGTCCAATGAGAGAGAAGCAAAGATGATGGACTAGACTTAAAGCCAATACTAGAGAAGCACAGAAAGTCCCTAGAAGACCGCGACCAGTGAGCAGGCGAGGAAGGGGTGGGATCCGGGGGTCCCGGCAGCTTCTAGTAGGTTCCAGAAGGCGGCGCGTGCAGTTGGGGACTCGGAGCGGACGGAGTGTATTCAACGGAGTACCGGGCCGGCTATGGAGCAGGTGAAGGGGGAGGGGCAGGCCGAGGCCCAGGGGCCGCTCGCTGACCAGCCGAGGCCAGGCGACGGTGGGAGGGACGGGGCGGGAGGGACGGGGCGGGTGCTAGCTGGGGACTGGGGGCCGGGGCGGGCGAGCCGCGACGGAGGCGAGGGTGTGAGGCCCGTGACTGGCCGGCGTGTGAGCTGTGGAGCGAGGCCCGGCCGCGAGGAACGTCGGGTCCATTCAGCGCCGGTCCTCTCCCGGCTCGGCGAGGGGGGCCCGGGAGTAGACGACAGTTGGGCGTGAGTCCGGCTCGGGCGGGAAGAGGGGCCGCGGCCGGCCCCGGAGGCCTCCCGGAAGGGGGTGGAGGCAGGCGAGGGACCCCGGGAGAGGCGCGAGCGGCCGGGCCCACGTCAGGGAGTTCGCTTCCTGGGAGGCAGATGAGAGGCTGCCGACGCAGAGGCCACCCAGGGCTTGGCCACAGCGGACTTGGATGCAGGAGCGCAGGCAGCGGGGCCGGGGTACACTGAAGCAGCCGAGGCGCTCAGCCCCCTGGGGGACGTGCTATTCTCTTGCATCTGAAAACCTGGATGGACGAGTGTTGAGTGAAGGTGTGACGAGTAGCAGGCCGATTTCTTTGCTGGGTGCCGAAAAGGAGCGGGTGCAGTCAGTCATTGGAACCAGTTCCCTCCACCAGTGTTTCCCCAATATATTTGTGGCCTTCCCCCTGTCCCCCCCGCCTTGTGTGTGTGTGTAATTCTAAAGTAACTGAGGATAGACACTTCTGAAAGGTCGGCTTCTAATTACACAAGGAGGAATTAGTCGCTGTAGAACATTTAGACTATAGATGAGCCGCAAGAAGTAAGTTATTTGCCTCTCTTCAGCATTTTGGAGGGGCCGAGTTTGAAGCTTACTTGCTGGTTGCTTTCAGTGGCTTAATGATACCTCAGTGGCTCGAAGGTTATCAAAGGCTTAAAGTGGCTTACAGTTCAATGACAGCTTCAGTGGGAAGCTGTCATTGTAACTGTAATGATTGATCTGAGGTGGGGGAGAGAGGGGCCCACTTTTGGGGTGTTATCTATAAAGCTGAACCTTAAACTGTTGGGATAACCATTTTTCTTTTGGTCCAATCCGGAGCCTGTCTGCTAAATTAAAGAACATTAGAGTGGAATGGAGAAGTTCGATTTTTTGAGCCCTTGTAAATTTAAAGTGTATCTGGGATTACATAGCTTTAGTATAGACAAGGAAAAAAAATTCTGGAATGAGAAACACATCATAGTTAAATATAAGAAAGGCTTTTTTCCTGCAGTTTACAAAATACAAAAAATTAAGAAAAAAAAATCACACACCTATTATGGAAGTGTATTTACAGGTAGACTTTAAATAAATGTCAGACTGAACTCAGGACTGCAGATTTAGCATGGCAGTTGTACAAATGACCTGGCGTTTTAACTCCAGGTGTGAGAATGGACTGTCTTAAACCTGTTCCTAAAAAGAAATATGTGATTTCTCTACACTTTGTTTTCATTTTCAACTCTGAGATTCACATTTCAGTTTTAAGGAATATTCAAATTGGACAAATTAGAGTGTCCAAAATTGTATTTTTTAAAAAGTAAGTGCAGTACCTTTCAAACAAATCCCACAGTGATTCACTTCTTACATTTGACCCACTACATATGTACAACTGTGTAACCTTTTTTTTTTTTTTTTTTTTTTTTAGGGCAGTGTCACTGGCCCTCATATGTGGGATCCAAACCGAGGCCGCTGGCTTCCTAGGCCAGCTCTTAACCACCGTGCCACTCGGCCGGCCCTTGTGTAACACATTTTTAACAAAATGATATTGTTATGTGTATTACACACTGGTATTTTATTATTCCACTTGATCTTCTAAAGTGCTGGTCATAATCTACAAACTTGATTTCCTGACTTACCATACTCAGTTTGGAAAATGATGTTCTATAGGATAAGGCAAGAACATCACTGAGCTGTTCTCAACTCTCTTGTTACTAGTTCAGTTTTTATTTATTTATTTATTTATTTTTTTTGAGGGCAGTGTCACTGGCCCTCACTTGTGGGCCTGAACCGGGGCCGCTGGCTTCCCAAGCCAGCTCTTAACCACCGCGCCACTCGCCTGGCCCACTAGTTTAGTTTTTAAACTTCTTGCCTTCTGGCCTCCATTCTGGGCTCTAAGATTTTTATCCCTTATTTGCTTAAATTTGGCAGTCTCCTGCCTTTTATCACTTGAGGTTCTCTCTTCAAGGTCTCTCTGATGGAGGTTCCTGATTGGTGTGCCTCAGGGCTCCAAAATCATTTCTCTCAACAGAGTTCTTTCTTGCATCAGTATACTGGGTCAGGGGTGGATGATAAAAAGAAAAAAATGCTGCAGTAACTTGAATGACATAGCTTCATTTTTGTGGATGTGTTTGTGTTTGAGATGTGGCCCTCCCTCTGTTTTAGGGCATCCCTGGTTAGAAACCCCCTAATTAGGACCCTGTTCTGATGGCCAAGGCCCGCTTCACTTTTTTAAATACTTTGGTGTGTTCCTGCTTCCCATTCTGAATGTTTGAAAGGATAAGAGATTAAACTACAAATATTTCTTTATTCTCAACTTCTTTTGCAATATATTAACATTTAAGTATGGTAAACCCTGATTTGGGGGTGGGCCGAGGAGCTAGCATTCCTTTACCCATTAAGGAGCACTAATCTACCATGTTGTAACGTGTTACCACACCTATAAATGAAAATACATGGATCCTTTTCTACTTTTTTTTTTTTTTTTTTCAGCTGAGCCATCCTGCCACCTGTTGGCAGCTCAGGGGCTGCTCAGCTCGGGCTGGGCATCGAACTGCTGTTGCTCAGAGCTCAGCTCGCACCCTTGAGCGAGCTCTTAACCAATTGAGCCACTCGGCTGGCCCTACATGGATCCTTTTCTGATCATGGACGAGCACCTTGATGCTTCTGAAGAAGCCATCCTAAAGCCTTTAGTGCACACTTGCTCTGCTTCCTTTCTGATGGCCTCTTCCTGTAGGGAGTGATGAGTGATCAGGCCTTTGCTCAATTTATCGTTTGGACTCTTCGGAAACTTGTGGCAAATTAATTTATTTTGCTATGACAGGAACTCATGAGTGTGCTCTAGAGTGGTTTCATTAGCTCAATGTGGACATTTGGAAGAATAGTTGGGGTTCTTAACTAATCGACACAGGAACCTGTGAAAAGGAGAGTATCAGGCTTCTGCCTGGTGGTTTTACATTTTCCTTGCAAATTAATTAATGTATGATTTCTCTCTTATCTGTAAAGTAACCTATTCATTGTTAACTGCAACAAAGAACGAGCATCACCTAAAAAGTTGGGACTGAATAAGTATATTGTGGAAACAAACTAGATTGGCTCTTTTTTTCCTCAGGTAAATGAGCTAAAAGAGAAGGGCAATAAGGCCCTGAGTGCTGGTAACATCGACGATGCTTTACAGTGCTACTCTGAAGCAATTAAGTTAGATCCCCGCAACCATGTCCTCTACAGCAATCGCTCAGCGGCCTACGCCAAGAAAGGAGACTACCAGAAGGCTTACGAGGATGGTTGCAAAACAGTTGACTTAAAGCCTGACTGGGGCAAGGTAAGCGGGGGTAAGTTGGGGCTCTTCAGACTTACCAGAAATGCCTTTTGGTGTGCAGTTCTTTTTTTTCTTTTTTAAGATTTTTATTCGGGAATTGGGGGAGGGGACAGACAAGTTGCTGTCTTTGTGTTCTTCAATCTAGTTGTGGAGGATGTTGCTTCACTGGCCCATGTTGGTATTATCATTGCGCTCTTCCTGGGTGAAGCAGATCGGTTGCCGGCCTCTGGACAGTCGTTCACGTTCACGGCGGTTCTTAGCAGCTTGCGCTGGCTATCGGCTTCTCACTGTAGCAGGGGCTGCAGCCTACACCGTTGCCTGGACTCTCGCAGCCCAGCTTCAGGTCTAGCTGTTGTTCAACATCTTAACTGTAGAGGGCAATGTCACTGGCCCTCAAATGTGGGATCGGAACTGGGGTCACTGGCGTCCTAGGCCAGCTCTTAACCAACGAGCCACTCGGCTAGCCCTGGTGTGCAGTTCTTAAGTATTGGGCCCTCCTTACCTGGCTGGTTGCCTATTCCAATAGACCAGGGGTCAGCAAACTGTGGCTCATGCAGCTCTTTAGATATGTTCCATCTCAAAAGTGTGCCGACCCCTGGAAGAGCCAATACTGTTGCTCACAACAATTTAAAAATTATTCAAGGGGTCGGCCGAGTGGCTCAGTGGTTAAGAGTTGGCTTGGAGCATGAGCTCTGAGCAGCAGGGCTACCGGTTTGATTCCCACATAGGCCAATGAATGCTGAGCCCTAGCTGAGCTGCCAACAGGTGGCAGGCTGGCTCAGCTGGGTGTAAAAACAAGATTTCCTGTTCAATGGTGGGCTGTGCCCACCCACAACTAAGACTGAACTCAGCACCTTGAGCTGAGCTGCCGCCCGGATGGCTCAGTGGATAGGGCATGCGCTCTTAACAACAAGGCTGCTGGTTCGACTCCCGTATGGGATGGTGGCTACGCCCACCCACAGCTAAGATTGAACACAACACCTTGAGCTTAGAGGCCATGAGCTGCCGACGGGAAGCCAGTTAGCGACTGGTGCCCTCCACAACGAAGATTGAAGAACAACAACTTGGCCGGTCCCCTTCCTCCATTTCCCAACACTGTTCCCCTTCCCTAATTCCCCAATAAAATCTTAAAAAAAAAAAAAAATATTCAGGGGCCGGCCGAGTGGCGCGGTGGTTAAGCGCTGGCTTCGGAAGCCAGCGGCCCAGGTTTGGTCCCACATATGAGGGCCAGTGACACTGCCCTGAAAAAAAAAAAAATCAAGAGCTGTGAATATATTTTTACATAATCACCATTATGTAAATAATATCCTTTAAAAATTTTATAAATGGAACTATATACCCTGTTTGAGAACCATCAGTTGTTAAGATGTACCTTATTTTTTGAACTACTGAGAAAGAAAATGCTGCTCAGGAAACTGACAATACTTGATCATGAAATGAATTGGGATGGGGAGTGTCAGTCTTGGCATTATATCCTGCTCTTCTTCCTGTTGTTCCTTTGGCCTTCACATGAATGCCCATTGAGTTCACCTTCTGGATTGACCCCTAGATCCCCTTTACAGTCACACGTGGTCTAACAACGGGGCACATTCTGAGAAATGAGTAGTTAGGTGATTTTGTCGTTGTTGTGCAAATTATCATCACAGCCTGCGATACACCTAGGCTGTATGGGATAGCTTACTGTTCCTGGGTTACTAACCTGTATGGCTTGTTATGGTACTAAGTGCTGTAGGCAATTTTAACACAACGGTAAATATTTGTGTATCTAAACATAGAAAAAGATAACAGCAGAATACCGTATAAAAGATAAAAAAATGGTACCATCTCTATAGGGAAGTTATGAATGGAGCTTGCAGGACTGGAAGTTGCTCTGGGAGAGTGGATGTGAAGGCCTCGGACCCTACTGTAAACTACAGGAGACTTAATAACTACACTTAGGCTACACTAAATTTATTTAAGTAATAGCACAGCATTGTCCTACAACGGCACTAGGTGATAGGAATTTTTCAGCTTCATTATAATCTTAATGGGACCATTGTCGTATATGCAGTTTGTCGTTGACCAGAACGTTGTTATGTGGTGCATGACTTCATTGTGTTTTATGCCTTTGCTGATATAAGGGCTATTCGCGAAAAGCAGCAGCTCTTGAGTTCTTAAATCGATTTGAAGAAGCCAAGCAAACCTATGAGGAGGGTCTAAAACATGAAGCAAATAATCCTCAGCTCAAAGAAGGTTTACAGAATATGGAGGCCCGATTGGCAGGTGGGTACCATGTACATTGTTGTTTTTCTTCTTTATTTTTGTTAATTTTTTTACATGGGATTAATTTTGAGGCTATTTCCCGCCTTAGACGGGTCAGTTTGCTAGGCTCTGGGGGCATAGTAACCTGAGTGAGCCTGCTTCCTGGTGATGCACTTTGCTTTCTTTGGAACAGAGAGAAAATTCATGAACCCTTTCAACATGCCCAATCTGTACCAGAAGTTGGAGAATGATCCCAGGACAAGGACGCTGCTTAGTGATCCTACCTACCAGGAACTGATAGAGCAACTACGAAATAAGCCGTCTGATCTGGGCACGTAAGTCTGGAGGCAGCACAGTGTGTCTGGAAATGGACGTGAACCTCGTGCTTTCTTCCTGGGATCCTAGGCAGGGCATTCCCTCGGTCAGACTGCAGAGTTTCTGCCTTTGTTTTTTCTCCAAAGAGCAGTTGGAGTTTGTTGGTTTGTTTGTATTTCCAGAAAGAGTTTAGGAGAGTAATCTGGAATGTTCGTTCTAATCTCACATGGCTCTTCACTGTTCTCTGTTTGATCTGGCACCAGTCCTACTCTTTGCATACATACAGGCACTGCTGTCTCCGGGAGTGGAAAACTCAGTTAAAAAGAATGTCAGGTGTAAAGAGGTGTCTGTAAGTCTTGTACTGGTGTGTGTGTCTATCTGATCTCTCTCACCCCTGGGATCAGATGAAGTATACATATAACCCATTTTTTTGTATATCTAATGGCTTCAAGAAATAAATCTGACCTCTGTTACCTCATTTTAGATGGATTTTTGAAGGGTTGAGTAGTCCCCAGTTGTAACTCATGAGTAAGTTCAGAATTCAGTACTTTCTTTTGATGGGTGAGAAGCTTTTATATACAGTATGAGCTTTAGTAGTAAATGGGAGTTTTAAGATCAGTTGTAGGGAAAAATGATTGCTATTTTTCATTGTTTATACTAGGAAACTGCAAGATCCCAGGGTCATGACTACTCTCAGTGTCCTCCTTGGAGTCGATCTGGGCAGCATGGATGAGGAGGAAGAAATTGCAACACCTCCACCACCACCTCCACCCAAAAAGGAGACCAAGCCAGAGCCAATGGAAGAGGATCTTCCAGAGAATAAGAAGCAGGTCTTGATTTTTTTCTGTCGTGATTATCGCATACATAGTAAAATAGCCCAGTCAACTAGAAATTGGTATGTCAGGTAGGAAAATCTATAGTTCTTGGATGGCAGTAATTTTGAGTGCTTAGTATGTGCTAAGCTCATTATTAATTGAAATGGTCAATATGTTAAGAGGTCCACTTTACAAGCAATATCCTAGCAATCCCCTATCTCAGACACTTCTGGCAGTGAGAGCTACCTTTCCGTGGTCCCACAGCCACTGTGGTTCTGCCAGCATGGATATTGTCCAGGGCAAGCCAGCAAAGTTGTGAGTGGTCCTTGTCCTTGCCATGATCCAGGAGACTGTTGTCTATATCAGTCCTTAAGCCTCTGCTTCTGCATTCTGCTTAGACATGGTGTGTAATTCAAAGTCAGTTGTCCACTTAGCAACACTGTCTTCCAGAGCAGAAGGCAAATGCCTAAATGGTTTTATTTCCCTTCTTGTAAATGAGAAGAGCAGATTGTTGCCAGATTTAGCACCTTTCAATGGGTAAGCGTTGGTTGGGGTGTCTCGAAACTGGAAAAAGGCCCTATGGTGTGGGTGGTAATGAGCTGTGCTGAAGACTTGTGCCACCAGTACAGCCCCTTCTCCTAATCCTCTCACCACCCCCTCTGCTGTTCCCTGACAACTGAGACCCCGCAGCAGCCACACAACAGAAACGACTAGGTACAGCCTCTCACAATAAAACCTAGTACAAAATTCTATCCTCTTTGAAGTTGATTCAAGTTGAAGAGCTTGCCTTTCCCCTGAAGAAACCCTCTATTTTCTGACAAAGACCCAGGAGAGTGGGTGTAAAAGGGAGTTTCAGAGGAAGCAGAAATTAACGTTTCATTCTCTTAGCTGGTAATTCCCTAGAGACGTGGAGAACCTGCTTCTATGGCGTATTGGTTGCCGGTGCTGTTCAGTGCCTGTGGCACATCACAGGCTCTTGCTGTCTTTGCCATCTGGGTTAGAATTGCTCAGCATTCACTTCTTTCAAACCTTGTCTAGGCGCTGAAAGAAAAAGAGTTGGGGAATGATGCCTACAAGAAGAAAGACTTTGACACAGCCTTGAAGCATTACAGTAGAGCCAAGGACCTGGACCCTACTAACATGACATACATGACCAATCAAGCAGGTGAGGCCCAGTACAAGGGGCAAGTGAGTTGTTAGGCGGTCCCGGGGTAGAGGCGTGAGCTGACTCTTCCTTGTTAACCATCCTGCCTGGCAGCTGTGTACTTCGAAAAGGGCGACTACAGTAAATGCCGGGAGCTTTGTGAGAAGGCCATTGAAGTAGGGCGAGAAAACCGGGAAGACTACCGACAGATTGCCAAGTACGCTCAACCTTCTGGACTACCTTGAGTAATGTGGAGGGTTCAATGCCCCAGACTTAAATTTCCCTGCATGGGGAGGAGGGTTACTGGCTACAGAACCTGTTCTGCTAACAACAGGCTGGAAAGGAGACTGCAGGAGGCAAGACAAAGTTGTCAGGAAGGGTGCAGTGCCCGAGTGCTGATGGGGCCTTGTCTCTTACTGCAGATGGTTTTCTCTGCAGGGGCTAGCCTTAGCTCTACTCTGCCCTTAGGAAACTCATTCTTCTTGTCTTTGTTAGAGCTTATGCTCGAATTGGCAATTCCTACTTCAAAGAAGAAAAGTACAAGGATGCCATCCATTTCTACAATAAATCTCTGGCAGAGCACCGAACGCCAGATGTGCTGAAGAAATGCCAACAGGTAGGTAGGGAAAGAATAAGGGATGTTTTATTACCTCTTAATTTATTATTTATTGTCATTATTTAATAACGAACCTTAAATTTTTTTAAGTAGTATCTTCGGTTATTTTATGTGATGCTGCCCCTGTCACTTAATTTAATAATGACATGTAGGGAATGGCCCAGTTTTTGTTGTTGTTGTTGTTGTTTTTTTGCCATACTTTTTTATCAGCCAAGACTTCAGTCTTAGATGTGTTGATATTAAGGGTCAATGTGAGAACAGTGTTAATGCTTCTTATTGTCACTTAAGATTTTTATTTTATAACCGAAGCGTTGTGTATTTTGCCAGTTGTCAAATTATGTAGGGGAGTGATTATTCACAAACAAACTGGTCAGAAAATTACTTGGCGCTGTTGACACATGCATCCTTTTCTCATAGGGCATGTATTTGTACCAAGTGTAGGTCAATACCATTCTGTTGCACAGTGCGCCTTGATAATAAGGAATATCAAATTCTTAAAAATGAAATCTTGCTGGCAGTATTCTTTGAAAATTAAAATCCTAATCAGGCTTTTTAAGCCCGATATTTATGTTTCTAAAAGTTGAAACGACTATTCCAAGACAATTTTTTCTTAGGCAGAGAAAATCCTGAAGGAACAAGAGCGGCTGGCCTACATAAACCCCGACCTGGCTTTGGAGGAGAAGAACAAGGGCAATGAATGTTTTCAGAAAGGTACCTCCAGCCTGGAGTGGGGCACTGGGAAGAGTGTGGTGTAGGCATGCTGTATGGGCTTTGGCTGACTGCAGGGGAAATACGCCTTCTCAGAGAGGGTGGCTTTTTGCTTTTGAAAAACAGTCCTCTTTCCCTTATCCAGGGGATTATCCCCAGGCCATGAAGCATTATACCGAAGCCATCAAACGGAACCCAAGAGATGCCAAACTGTACAGCAACCGAGCTGCCTGCTACACCAAACTCCTGGAGTTTCAGCTGGCACTCAAGGTGGGAGGATCTGGGAATGTGGAGCAGCCATTATTGTAACTTGTACCTAAGGAATGTGTGTTTTCTCTTTTCACGTTCCCATCAATGTCAATTTGATGTTCTTGCTTTGATTGTAGGTTTAAGGTGGTGGTGCATGTGTGAGGTTTGGAAAATAGAGGACCTGTCGTTACCCAGTCCTGGCCCATGGAGTTGTTTAGTGGTTGGGGGTATTTGGGAAAGTGGATCCTTCTCCAAAACTTGCCCCAATGACTCTGATCTTTTTTCTCCCTATATCCTTCCTCACGTTTTGTTTCGCCTTTTTAACATTTTAAATATACAATTCAGAGGCATCAAGTATATTCACATTGTTGTACAGCCATCACCACTGTCCATCTCTAGAACCTTTCCAGTTCCTGTTCCTCAGTCCCTGGCAATCAGTGTTCTGCTTGCTGTCTATGAATTTGATCACTCAAGGTATCTCATCTAACTGGAACCAGGCAATATGTTCTTTTGTGTCTGGCTTAGTTCACTTAATATAATGTCTTCAAGGTTCATGTTACAGAACATGTCAGCATTTCCTTTTTAAGTAAGTCTGAATACCATTTCATTAAATGTACATACCACCTTTTGTTTATCCGTTCATACAGTGGGTTTCCACCTTTGAGCCACTGTGAGCCATGTTGCTTGAACATGAGTGTACAATATGTGTTCACGTCCCTAGTTGCAATTCTGTCGGGTATTAGATTCAGCAATGGAAGTGCTGGGTCGTAGGGTAATTCTATGTTTTGTTTTTGGGTTTTTTTGTTGTTGTTTTTTTAAAGATTTTATTGGGAAATTGGCGGAGGGGAACAGCGTTGGGGAATCGGGGAAGGGGAACAGACAAGTTGCTGTCTTTTTGTTCTTCAGTTTAGTTGCGGAGGATGTTGCTTCACTGTTGGTATCGTCATTGCGCTCTTCCCAGATGAGGCATATCGGTCGCTGGCCTCTGGATGTCGCTCACCGCGGCTATTGGCAGCTCATGCTTGGCTGCCAGCCGCTCACGCTGGCTGCGGGCCACTCACTGTAGCCTATGGCAGCCCACTGCAGCAGGGGCTGCAGCCCACACCATCACCGGGGCTGGCACAGCCCAGCTCCAGGTGGAGCTGTTGTTAGCTGTAGAGGGCAGTGTCACTGGCCCTCATGTGGGATCCGAACCGGGGCCGCTGGCATCCCAAAACCAGCGCTTAACCAATGCACCACTCGGCTGGCCCTCTGTGTGTTTTTTAATAGCCATATTGTTTTCCACAGCAGCTTTACCGTTCTTCCTCACTTTTTTTTTTTTTGAGGGCAGTGTCACTGGCCCTCATGTGGGACCGAACCGGCGCCGCTGGCATCCCAAGCCAGCGCTTACCACCGCGCCACTCGGCCGGCCCTCTTCCTCACTTTTTGATGTTGAGCTCAGTTAGACAGGTCTGCCATTCTCAGTCACATGAAGTGTGATTAAATATTATGTTCGGCACTGTGGAGTTATTTCCCGTTCTCTTGAGCATGAGCCGCTGTGTTCCTCTACTGGCTACTTTTTTGGGGGGAGGCTTAAACAATATATATTTCTCATGGTTCTGAAGGCTGAGAAGTCCAAGGTCAACGTGCTGGCAGATTTGGTTCTTAGGGAGGGCCTGCTTCTCAGCTTGTAGACGGTTGCCATCTTGCTGTGTGCTCATGTGACCTCTTTAGGTGTGAGGAGTGAGAGAGAGCTGGCTATTTTTTTAAACCATTCTTTAGGAGACAAATCTGGACCATCTTGTGAGAAGGTGACAAAATGATCTATCTAGAGACACCAATACCTGAGTCCACGGTGGTTTTTTTTCTGATGCCATTATCTTCTGCGTCTGGGTCTGGCCTCAAGACATCACTGCTGCTGGTAGGACTGTAGAGGGTCAAGCAAGTTGGTTTGCAAAGCAGAGAGGAACATCATCAGTCACCTGTGATGAGGAGCAGTACTTTCCCAATCATGCACGTGGGAGGACAGAATGAATGGATTTGCTTCTGGTCTTAGAGATTCTTGGTGGAAGAGTTGAAATTTTAGGCCGAGCTGTGTAAACTACATTGTTGTATTCTTCCACGTAATTTTATTTTGAAGATAATTTCAAACAAAAACACACAGAATACCTGTGTATTCTCCATCTCTATTTAGCAGTAAGTGTTGACGCGTTTTTGCTGAATCATTTGTAAAAGAAGAGTGTATACACTTTGGCCCTTGACCTCTAAATTCTTGCGCGTGCATCTCCTGAAATGAGTCCCCATCCAGTCACAATATTATTAGCACCTGATAATACAAAACTAAGGCTGTAATGCCATCTGCTATATGTCTATATTCAGATTTCTCCACTTTTCTAAAAATACGTTTTAAAGCTGTCAGTGTCTGAGGCCCATGCATTTCATCTGGTTGTCATGTCCTCTAGTTTCTCAAGCTACAGGTTTCCTCACCTTTTGGGTCTTTTTCATAATGTTAGCCTTTTGAAGAATCCAGGCCACTTGGATGGGATGATCCCTAATGTGGATTTGTTGTCCCTCATGGTGGTGTCTGGCTTGCCCGTCTGCCCTCCTTGTGCTGCACCTGCTGTTAAAATACCCAGATGCTGGGATTGACAGCACTGGAACAAAGATAGAATACTCTGTACTGGTCTGGGTGAGGGTTCCAGTTGTCATTCCAGATGAGCAATCTCCCCGTGGACCGGAGTGAGCCTAACTCTGAGTCTTTTGCCTCCTCTTCCTAGGACTGCGAGGAATGTATTCAGCTAGAGCCAACCTTCAGTAAGTACCTTTCTCACTGCCTCTCCCCGCCCATAGACTCTGGTCAAAAGATTACGAGAAGGAGAGGACAAGCTGTATGTCCTTGCAGCCTGTAGCATGTAGCACCTGGCATCAGCAGGCCTGAGGGGTTGGTGTTCATGTAGAGGTGGAAGCAGCAGCCCTGGGAGCTGTGTTTTGGATAAGGCCTCACCTTTCCCATTTCTGTCTGCAGTCAAGGGTTACACACGGAAAGCAGCTGCCCTAGAAGCGATGAAGGACTACACGAAAGCCATGGATGTCTATCAGAAGGCACTAGAGCTGGACTCCAACTGTAAGGTGGGACTGCGTCTGGCCTTCAGGGAACTCTCCCCGCTGCCGCTTCTCCTTTGGGTCTTTCCAGTGTTCATTCACTGGTCCTTCCCTGTCACCTGTTTCTCTGTGTCTGTCTCAGCCCTTCTCAGTTCCTCTGTTATCTGACCTGCTGGAGCAATGAGGCAAATGATGCTAACGCCTTTCCCTTTTGGCTTTGCTGGAATGCAGGAGGCAGCAGATGGTTACCAACGCTGTATGATGGCCCAGTACAACCGACACGACAGCCCCGAAGATGTGAAGCGACGGGCCATGGCCGACCCTGAGGTGCAGCAGATCATGAGTGACCCAGCCATGCGGCTTATCCTGGAACAGATGCAGAAGGACCCTCAGGCACTGAGCGAGTGAGTAGAGCTGGGGGAGGTGGCCTTGAAGGAAAAAACAATGAAAATGCACGAGGTTGGTGGGCCTGTGGTCAGCCTGAGGGAGTATCTATTTGTGGAGTATTGTTACTTAAAACTTTGAAAAGGTTGCCATGAACTAGAAGGGCTTTATTTCTATGTGAGATAGCTTAAGTGGTCAGTAAGAAAGACCAGCTCGCTGGGACAATGGTCTCAGTTGTGTCCATGGACCTGCACAGTGGAGCTGGTTCAGGTTATGACTGCATGGCAGTGCAGGCCTTTGCAGTTCTGCCAGGACTTCTCCTTAACCCTGAGGGATTTGCCCTGAGGGGTCAAGTCTCATTTCAAATAACTTTGCCTCTTCTTCATTAGACACTTAAAGAATCCTGTAATAGCACAGAAGATCCAGAAGCTGATGGATGTGGGCCTGATCGCAATTCGGTGATGACTTGCTCATCATCCCCCTTCGCTTTGCCCTCGTGTGGAAAGAGGAGCTGGGACCGCGACAAGCAGAAGGGAGAGAAGGGGGAAAGGCAAACAACTTAACCTCCATATATTTATACAGACCTGTGTGGAAGATACAGAGACTTGAACCTGCATTACTCTACAGCCGCTGCCTCTGGGCCCTCCCAGCACATGCATGGTCTCTTCGGCTGCCCTTGAGTTACATGTCTCCGTCCCCTGGCCCCTGGCCCCAGTTGCTATCTCAGCTGCTCTCCCATAGTTGGTTATTTTTTATTTGGGGCAGTGGGCAGTACGGGGAGGGGAGGGTGTTCTTCCCAGCCTCATGTCTCAGTTGTCTTCACATTGTTAACTCCACATCCCCTTCTCCAATAAAACAAGCCAGATGGGCGTGGTTATACTTGTGATGTCCTTGAGTCATTTTTTAGCCAAAAGACCTTAAAATGGCTGTCCTCCAGGGATCACAACCTGGATTGGGACAGGAGTAATGTGAAGCAACTAAAGACCAGGGCCTCTTTGGAATGGGTGGGTCTGTGAGTTTGGCTTGGTTCCATGCCTTCGCCAAGGTGGTCACTAGGTGGTGCTGTCACTCAACAGCTGAAAGGGAACCTGGAGACTGTACCCAGAGTGGCCAGGTTCAGACAAACGTCCAGGTGACTCCCACGCCGTCAGTTCTCCACACCAGTCTCAAAACCAGAAACCAGCTGGACCCAGAGAACACTGGGTTCCGCCCAAGAACCTGGACTATTTCCATTTCAGGAGATGCCTTGGACTTTCCTTTAGGAGAGATCAAATCTGTCAGCTACTATATGTTTTATTTTTAAAGAACTCATGCCCTGAACTGGGCTTAAAGTAGATTTTGATTACATTTTCACGGTCACGGCAAACTTTCTAAAACGCTCTTCTTGGACTGGGATAACTTCTAGGGCAGGAGTAAAACTTCCTCTTTTCCTCCTAGAGTGTAGCTTGCTGGGCTAGGAAGCTGCTGAGGCCAGCAACTGGCTGCACTTCCTGCTGCCCTGAGTTTGCATAAACTGACTCGCCGCCCCCCTCGGGGAATCCCCGCAGGCCCCCTCCCCCACCTGGGTGGCACATTCAGAAAGCCTGGCCACCACGGGGATTCTGGTCTCCAGGCTCGGTTTCCTCCAGCCCCAAACTTATTTTCAGGGAAGGCCAAGTTCCTGCTGGGAGCCAGGAGCGAGCACAAGGCTCGTGGCTCTCCCAAAGGTAACATCCCAATGCAGGGATGGGTGGGGAAAAGGTTGGGCTACCAGGGACTCGCTCAGGTCACATCTGAGCAGGGACTTCACGAGTACTCGGGGGAGGGAAGCAGGATGCCGGTGGGCCCGTGGAGGTGGCAGGTTTGAAGTACCTGCAGCAGCGGGACAGGGAGGTTGTGAATGTCGGGCCAGTTTCATTCAGTTGTTTCCCAGGCAGCTCTAAGGTTGACAACTTTGGAAACAGAGGCCCTTATTGGGGGCAGGAAAGAAGGAAGTTTTCTCTCAGGGCCTTCTGGTTTCTACTTTGTCATGATAAGGGACATCAGGTCTTGAGCTTGCTTGACCTGCCAAGTCCTAAGTAACCTGGATCCGAGCCTTTCAACTCCATGGCCCTCCTTGGCAGCTCAGTGATATCTCATGGCTCACCTCATGACAGGTTGGAGATGGGAGATGGCTTCTTACCTGGCCCTAAACACCAAGTGGTGGCTTCTCTAATTTGAACCAAGCTACCCTCAAAATGAGGGACCTGTTTTGTGGTTAGGTCCACCAGCCCTGCTCCTCGCGCCCTGTGCTCCCTGGCAACCAAGGCGGGGCCACGCTGGAGCCCTCAACAGCTGGCTGGCAGTGTGCTTCCTGCACCCAAAGCCACCAGACCGCCCTGGGGAGGGGCTGAGTAGCTCTGCGCCCTGCACCCTGCACCCTTAAGATAGGACGCAAGTGCTCCCCTCTGAAGGAAGTGCCAAAGAGAAAGCAGGGAGAAGGAAGTGCCCAGTGGTCTGCAGGTGTTCAGGCTGAAGCCAGGAGTGGCTGACGCTCCAACCCCCCACTTGCAGCCCCAACTCCTTGCAGGCAAGGTAAGCTGGGGCCCTTCTCTGCCTCGCCCTCCTGCAGCCCCGCTGCCCATGCCTCAACCCATGCAGCAGCCTGGTCTTTCCAGTGCCCTGGGGAGGCCTCAGGTGGTCTGGGATGTTTGGCTCTCAGCTGCGGCCAGAACTGGAATTATTTTCTCACCTGGATTCACATCCATTTCCAGGGTGGGAAGCTGCCAGTGTGGGCTTGGGGTGAGCTGTGGGCTGCAAAGTGGGCAGAGGACGTGCTCAGCTCTGCCATCAAGCTGGGTGATCTTGAGAGAGCCCCTCATTGTTACTGGGCTTCAGTCTTCCCCCCTGTAAGGTGGGCGTGAATTGGACAACATGGCCTCTGAGGGTGCTTTCAGCTTAACCACCCGTGATGGTGAGAGGGGCGGAGGTTTGCCTGGAACAGCTCAGCCGCCTGTGTCTTGGGGGCTTCTGTGGCATACTGGCCTGCAGGCTTGCTCTGCGCTCCCACAGGTCCAGGGCACCATGGGGCCTCTTTTACTTGAACATGGGCAGCCTAGCAGGCCCAGCACCCTGTTCACTTGGCTTCCTCCTCCTCAGCTCTCAGTAGAGCCGCCACAGCCATGGCGGGCATGAAGACGGCCACAGGGGACTACATCGACTCGTCCTGGGAGCTGCTGGTTTTCGTGGGAGAGGAGAATCCTGAAGCGGAGTCAGTCACCCTCCGGGTCACGGGGGAGTCACACATCGGCGGGGTGCTCCTAAAGATCGTGGAGGAGATCAGTGAGTGCCCCTCGGCCCTTCTGCTGATCTCAACACCACGGGGTGCCTACAACTGGAGTCCCTTAGCACTTCCGGGCCATCCCTGCTGCACAGCTCTCGATAACGGTGTCAGTGACTAAGGCACCAGCTTAATCATTTGGTTCCAAAAAAGACATTTCCCCAACTTCCCCTCCCTCCCACCGTCTTTCCTCCCTTCCTCCCACTCCAGCTGCTTCTGCTAAGTCCCCAAGAAGCAGATCTGGCCACAGCCCTCCATTTACTCACTCCTAGGGGCCTTGCCTAGGCTGAGGAAGAGGTCACATTCCAGGGGTCTGAGGGGTGATCAGAGGGGGCTTGTGGGGAATTGGGAGCCTACTCCCATACCTCCTCCCCCAGGCGGAAGCCCTCAGCAGGCTGATGACAGGCCCAGCCTGGGTGGGAAGGCCCTGCCCCCACAGGAAGTTGCAGCAGAGGAGCCTGTGCTATCAGCCATGGAGAGCAGTAGGGCCAGTGACATGGAGCTTCTGTGCAGGGGGTGAGGGCTGCCCCTTCCTGGGAGGGCAGTAGGCATGCCCACAATAGTCCCAGCCCGGAGCATGGGTGGCCTGTGGGTGGGGGTGGGTGGCTTTCCTCAGGCCTAGCCAATCCACCATGCCTCTTGGGAAGGAGGTCAGTAGCTTGTGGACAGGCCAGGCCCCACAACAGCCTGGACCAAAGGCTGAGGTTATGAGGGAGCTTTCAGAAAGCAGGGCCCAAGGAGGCTATGAAAGCAGAAGTGGGGAACAGAGGGTCCCTCAGGAGACTGGGCATCAGACCAAGACTCAGGCAGGGCCTGGCCGAGACAGGGCAGAGTGGGTGAAGACCTGGTTGGCCCCAGGGCATGATGCACAGCAATGCAAAAGGCCTAAACAGGGAGTCAAACAGACCCTACTCCACCTACTGCAAGGCTCTCCAGGACAAGTCCCTTTAGCTCCTGTCCCCTGTGACGGGGATACCCCTCCTACTCACACTCATTCCTTAGTGCATCAAATGCCTACTGGTGCTCAGCTGAGCTGGGCCCCATGCCAGCCCCTGACCTCCGAGAGCACAGCCGGGCAGGTGAGACTAACCCTTTTGCTGCCGGCACAGGGCTGAGTACTGGTGCAGCACAGGAGCCCGTGTGGGGGCCTGGGGCCAAAAGAGGGTCACACCTAACCTGGGAAGGGGACACTTCCCACGAGAAGCCAGTTAATGAGTCTTGAGATGGGGCCACAGCAGGGAAGAGCGAGGTATGAAGTTGGGGCAGGGGGTGCTCTAAACTGGAGCGTCTAGGCCAGGTGGGGGGACGGCTGGAGCGTGACAAGAAACAAGGCCAGGGAGGCCATCGTAAGGACTTTGGACTTTCCTGGAGGTGGAGGGCACCTAAGGGCACCGGTCAGGTAAGGGCTTACATTAGGCAGGTCCCCTGGGTGATGGTGGGCTGGAGACAGGGAACACAGCCTCGTACCGTGGGTTGGCAGTGAGGATGCACAGGACGGTGGATTTTGGAGGTGGGATTGGCATCAATTAAACATGGTAGCTAAAAGTGAAAGTCATGACACCCTGACCTGAGAGGAGAATCTTTGTCACCAGCCCCCAGATATGGCACAAATTTGCCAGGGGCATCCCTGTCCGTATCAGACAGACCAAGGTTAACATGAGCACCTTGGCTGGGACTAGGAGTCATTGCATTTATAGTCCCAGAGCCTAGCACATGGCCTGGTAAACAAGGTTTCTGGAAAGGTTCAAGCAGATGAACGTGCCCCTTGGCCAGTGGCTTGCAGGTTGAGGCTGGCTCGCCACAGGAAGATGAAGTCACAGAATAGGTGAGACCCCCACCCCGCCAGGAGGAAACCATGGCCAAGGAGGAAGAACAGGGTCCTGGACTGAACCAGGACAGGACAGGGGCGGGCTGGGAGGAGAGGGGCCAAGGAGGACAAAACAGGGGCAAAGGGTCAAGAGGGGAGGGGTGTGGGTGCCAGAAAGCCAAGAACAGAGTGTGGGGGTGCGGGTGGGGGCTCAAATGCCCCCCGACAGATCCAGGTGGGGGTTTTCTTCACTCAGCAGCACTGGTGACATTAGGGAGGGTGTCAGGAAACTGGGAGTCAGACCCCTCACAAGGAAAGGCTTTGCACATTCTGGAGGGCTGTGCTCATTCTGTCTTCAAGTATACCATGTGTCACCCATCACTAGCTGTGTGACAAATGAAGTATTCACATTTCTAACTGAATGTTCCCTTGTGTGTTAATGTGCCTGCATGAGTGTGTCACAAACACTGTACCTACCATGTAGCAGGCATCATTCAGTGTTCATGGGGCCAGAGTGATTACTAGTCACATCTCATGAATTAGAAAACTAAGGCACAGAGAGGTTAAGGGCTTGGCCAAGGTCACAAAACTAGGAACCACTAAATATTTACAGAGTGTCTGCTGCTGCCTGCCAGGCACAACCCCGGGCCCTGCCATAGCCTCTGCCCTGAGCTCCCAGGAGTGCGGAGAAAGGCCGGAAGTGGTGGGAGGACACAGAAGGGAGAGCCCGATGGGCTGGAGTACATGAGGTGGGGACACTAAGACTGGGGCACCCGGGTTCTGGATTAGGGGCCCCCTAGGAAGTAATGTAGGAACTGAATCCAGAAGGATGATCAGGGCTAGTCAGCAAAGAGCCGTTCTGCTGTAACCTTGGTCCTAGACCCCAAGCCAACCCATCCTGGCCCTGCCTTTGGCTTGGGCAGGGAAGCACAGGTCACCGCAGGCCTCTGAATCCTAGGCTTGTCCTCAGTGTTGGGGGCAGGGCCCTCGAAAGCTGATGTGCACCCGCCCCCCTCTTCCACGGCCCCGCAGAACGCAAGCAGGACTGGTCAGACCATGCCATTTGGTGGGAACAGAAAAGACAATGGCTGTTGCAGACCCACTGGACTCTGGACAAGTACGGTATCTTGGCCGACGCCCGCCTCTTCTTCGGGCCCCAGCACCGGCCAGTCATCCTGAGGCTGCCTAATCGCCGCGCCCTGCGTCTCCGAGCCAGCTTCTCCCAGCCTCTCTTCCAGACTGTGGCTGCCATCTGCCGCCTCCTCAGTGAGTCCCCAGATGATCCCTACTCTGCCCCTCTGCAAGGGGCCTGCAAGGAATCTGGTCCCCTCCGTTTATAGGCCCAGCTGTTGTCATGTTGTTTTTGCTACCCTCTCCCCCATCCTGCCTGCTGTGACCTGTCCCAAAGCGCCCACAGTGGGGCATGAGGTCACAGGGCAGGACCTGACCCCCTCAGGTATCCGGCACCCTGAGGAGCTGTCTCTGCTCCGGGCTCCTGAGAAGAAGGAGAAGAAGAAGAAGGAGAAGGAGCCGGAGGAGGAGGTGTATGACTTGACCAAGGTCATCCTGGCTGGGGGTGAGCACAGGCGGGGCCAGCCAGGGGCTGGGCGCAGGGATCAGGCCCATGAAGCCCGGGGCTGGGGGCCAGGCCTGGCTGACCCTGACCTGCGCTCCAGGGATGGCACCTGCGTTGTTCCGGGGCATGCCGGCCCACTTCTCAGACAGCGCCCAGACCGAGGCCTGCTACCACATGCTGAGCCGGCCACAGCCACCACCGGACCCCCTCCTGCTCCAGCGCCTGCCGCGGCCCAGCTCCCTGTTGGACAAGACGCAGCTCCACAGCAGGTGCAGTGCCTGCTGGGTCTGCACCTGGGGCCACATTCCCCACGCCCAGGGCTCATGCCCCCCTGTGTCCTGCTCACCCCAAATCTACGCTTCCTGTTTCCAGGCCGTTCCTCTATGTGTGTGCTTGCCCCCAAGCCCCCGACCAGCCCCACCCCCCACCCCCGAGCTATACCTGGCTCAGCCCTGACTCCTGCCTGTGCTGTGGCCCAGGTGGCTGGACTCGTCGCGGTGCCTCATGCAGCAGGGCATCAAGGCCGGGGACACGCTCTGGCTGCGCTTCAAGTACTACAGCTTCTTTGACCTGGATCCCAAGGTGGGCCGGGTCAGGGCGAGGTGGGGGGCGGACTCAATGGGACATGGGGACCTAGGGTCAGGGCCCTGGGCCCTGGGAATGTTAGACACGTGTGGGGATCCATCTCTCGTCCACATCCGTTTATTAATTCCACCAACACAGTGCTGGGCTCAGGCCGATGCCGAGGGCGTCAGGGAGATAATGACCACAGATCAGTGTAGACAGCGGTGAGTGCCCCTGGGAAGCCTGCTCAGGTGGGCAATACCCAGCACCTGGGCTCTGGGAAGCCTTCCTGGAGGGGGTGGCACCTGCAGAGATTAGGGGTGGGTGAGGGACCAGGCTTTATAGGCAGGCACCAGTGTGCACCTCTCCTCCCAGCCTCCTGTCCCCACTGGCAACCAACAGGCTTCCACGCATCCCTCAGAAAGACCGCCAGCACCCCACACACATTCCCCCTGTCCCGCTTCACTGAAAAACTTCTAACTGCTGCCATTGTCTACAGAACACTTGGGGTCTAGTATCCTTTCTCCCCAAATTCCAGCCTCCGTTTTCCCAGGCTTTCCTGGGTGCTCCCTGACTCCTCTCTCCTTAGCCAAATCTCTCCTGGTGTCTTCTGTCCCACCCCACAAAGAAGCACACCTGCTCAGGCGACCATGCCTTCCATGCTACCTGTCCCCTGCTCGCTTCTTACTCAGCTGCTTGTGACGTCCACACACTCCGGTCTCCAGCTGCCTCGCTGGCTCCTCGGCTCTCTCTCCTGTCTCCAGGCCTCTGGGCATTGGCAAGCCCCAAGGCTCCATCCTAGCCCCCTCCCTTTAACTCTTTCTCCCAGAAATCTGGTCTGGTGGATTTAGATATCATCTCTGTGCTCTTTGTAGCTCCCAAGTTTATCATCTCCAGCCCAGACATCTCTCCCCTGAGCTCTAGGCTCATGTGTCCAACTGTCTCTGTTCAGGTACCTGATAAACACCTCAGGCTTTTTTTTTTTTTGAGGGCAGAGTCACTGGCCCTCATATGTGGGACCCGAACCGGGGCCGCTGGCGTCCCAAGCCAGCGCTTAACCACCACGCCACTCGGCCGGCCCTAGGCTTCTTGCTGCAGCAGGTTCCCAGGCTGCCCAGGGCCTCCTCCTTTCCCGCCCACCCCATCCCTCGTTGTGTCCTGTGATCCTCCCTGGAACTAAAACCCCACACCACCCACTCTTCTCTGTCCAGCCATCACCTCTCTTATGTGGGTTACTGCAGCCCCTCCTATTGGACCATTCTCCTCTCTGGGACTCCCCCACCTCCGCACAGCTCTGGAATGAACTTTTGCAAACGCACATTAGGTCATGCCACTCCTGCTTAAAAGGCTTCTGTGGCTCCCTATGGCCCCAGCTGCTGTTCTGAGGCCCAGCCTGATCTAACCCTGAACCCCTCGCTGCATCCCGCCCACTCCTTTCCACCCACACCCGCCTCCTCTCCGCTCCGTCCACATCCCCTTCCTCTCCAGGGGACTTTCTTGTTCCCTTCTCTTGCCTTTTCTGCCTTCTTTTGGATTGAGTAGTTTTCATGATTCCATTTTATCTCCTTTAGATTAGCTTATTAGCTATGCTGCTTTTTTTTTAAGTCGTTCGTTTGGGGGTTATAGCACACATATTCTATTACCATCCAGTAATATTATACCACTTCACATATAGTCGAAGACACTCAGGATACTTCCATTTCTCCTCTTGTTATCGCACATTTCACTTCTCCATACGTGAAAGCCCACAATACATTTCATACTTCTTGTTGCTGTTATTGTTGTTATGATGCTGCATTGAGAAATAATTCTTATGTCATATAATTTGCCCGTTTGAAGTGTACAACTCAGTTGTTTATAGTATGTTCACAGAGTTGTGCAACGATCACCCCAGTCAATTTTAGAATATTTCCATCACCCCCAAAAGAAATCTGAGTCCCATTAGCAGTTACTCCCCATTTATCCCCCACTCCCCTCAGCCCCAGGCAACTACTAATCTCCTTTCTATCTCTATAGCTTTGCCTATTCTGAGCATTTCATATGAAGGGAATCATACAATACATGGCTCTTTGTGATTGGCTTATTTCACGTAGCATCATGTTTTCAAGGTTCGTTCATGTTGCAGCATGGCTCAATGCTTCCTTCCTTTTTATGGCTGAGTAATATTACATTGTATAGATCTGCCATATTTCATTTATATCAGTTAATAGACATTTGATTTTATTTCCCACTTGTTGACTATTATGAATAATGCTGCTATGAATGTTCATGGACATATATAATATATTTTCATTTCTCTTGGGTATATATCTAGGAGCAAAACTGTTGAGTTGTCAGTGTTATTTCTGCTTTAACCAGTCACTTATTTAGTTTTTTAATTAGCTGCCAACATTTCTTTTTTTGGAAGATTTTACTGGTGAATTGGGGGAGGGGAACAGTGTTGGGGAATTGGGGAAGGGGACCAGCCAAGTTGTTGCTCTTCAATCTTCGTTGTGGAAGGTGCCAGTCATCATCTGGCTTCCTGTTGGCAGCTCGTGACCTCTAAGCTCAAGGTGCTGTGTTCAATCTTAGTTGTGGGTGGGCATAGCCACCATCCCATGCAGGAGTTGAACCAGCAGCCTTGTTGTTAAGAGCACATGCTCTGTCCACTGAGCCACCTGGGTGGCAGTTCAGCTCAAGGTGCCGAGTTCAGTCTTAGTTGAGGGTAGGCATAGCCCACCATTGAACAGGCAATCTATTGTTACACCAGCTGAGCCATTCTGCCACCTGTTGGCAGCTCAGTAGCAGCTCAGCTCGGGCACAGCATCGCTGGCCCATGTGGGAATCAAATCTGGGGCCCTGTTGCTCAGAGCACACGCTCTAAGCAACTCTTAACCAACTGAGCCATTTGGCTGGTCCCCAGTCAGTTATTTTCTATTAAACTTTTTGTTTTGAAATAACTATAGATTCACAGACAGTTGTAAGAATTAACACAGAGAGAGAAAAAAAATAACAAACAAACAAAAGAATACACAGAGGTCCTAGAGACCTGGGTACCCTTTACCCATTTTCCCCAACCAGGATCCCAACCAGGGTGTTGACACTGATACAGTCAAGATATGAAACAGTTCCATCAGTCAAGTGTCCTGTTAAGACACCTAAAACATATGAGAAAAGTCTTCTGTACATTCCCATACACTCTCCATTTCCTGTGCTCTTTGTTCCTGTATATAGATCCAAATTGCCAGCTGATATCCTTTTCTGTCTACCTGAAGGACCCCCTTTAACATTTCTGGTGATGAATTCTTTCCGTTTTTGAGTGTCTGTGAGTCAATATTTTGCTTGTAATTCTGAAAGATATTTTTACCTGGTGTAGAGTTCTCTATCGACAGGCTTTTTGTTTGTTTGTTTTACAGTACCTTAACTTCACAGTCTTGTGGCTTGCATTGCTTCCAACTTTGGATCTGCTGTCGTTCTTTGTTTACCTGTATGCAATGTGTCTTTTTTTTCTGACTGCTTTTACGATTTTCTTTTTATCACTGGTATTAAACAATTTGATGATGCTGTGCCTTAGTTCACTTCAGGTTTCTCATGCTTGGGGTTCACTGAGCTGTTTTCATTAAATTTGGAAGTTTTCTGGATATTATTTTTTCAGATTTTTTTTTTTCTGCTGCCCTCCTTTTATGGCATTTGAATTACATGAGTATTAGATTGCTAAATATCACCCCACAGCTCACTGATGCCATTCAGTTTGGGTTATTTATATTTTTAATCTTATTTTTCTTTGTTTCATTTCAGATAGTTCTATATTTTTAAATTTACTAGTCTTTTCTTCTGCCATGTCTAATCCCATGTCTAGAAGTTAAATTTTGATCTTTTAAATATTTTCCATGTCTCTCCTTAATGTACACCTGCTTTTCTCTACTTTCTTGAACATACAGGATATATTTATAACTTTCAGTGTTTTTGTCAACTAATTCTATCATCCACGTCATTTCTGGATCTATTTCTATTGACTATTTAGCACCTCATTATGACTTGTATTTTTCTCCTTGTTTTCATGCCTGTTTTTTTTTTTTTTAAATTTTATTTTTTTTAGCTGAGCCGTGGTTATTTTTTATTTGATGCCAGATATTACAAATTGTATGTTCTTGGGTGTTGATTTTTTTTTTTGGTAGTCTTTTAATTATTTGTAAATCTTGTTTGGGGATGACATGAACTTACTTGAAAGCAGTTTGATCCTTCAAAGACTTGAATATTAATTAGACAAGACAAGAGCATCCTTTAATCTCAGGCTAATCTACTCCCTTACTAAGGGATTAGCCTTCTGAGTACTGTATCTGATGCGCCATATATGATGAGGTTTCTCTAACCTGGTGGGGAGTGTGAACTATTTCCATCCTATGTGAGATCTGGTAAATGTTCCCCCTGCACCTTTCCAGAGTTTTCTTCCACCTGCCTTGGGTAGTTTAATTACACACACACACACACACACACACACACACACACACACACTGATTAGTATCCAGCTAAAGACTCAAGAGGAGCCCTCTGCTAACCTCCAGAGCTTTCTGTGAAGCCATCTCCTCTGCAGTACTCTGTCGTATGAACTCTAGCTACCTTGGATTCCCCAAATTCTCAACTACATCTCAACTCAAGGGATATGCTGAGCTCTGTTTGGGGTCCTCCTCCCTGAGCTACAACCTGAAAACTCTTTTCAGGCAGTCAGCCGGGGCAATCTTAGGATTCATTGTGTTCCCGTTCTCTGTTCTGTGTGATCTGTTTTCCAATAAAAGCCATTTGCTCTTTATTCTTATTTTCTTCTTAAATTTTATTTTTTGTCAAAGTAATATATGATGGCTTACAGAGTTAAATAGTCCTCCCAGGTTTGTAATAATAACAACGACAACAACAACAAAAAAAGCAGTTCCCAGCTGTACCTCTCCTTATTCCGGATCTCAGATCTCTAAAAACTAGATTTTAATGCTGTAGCTTTTTATTCTAGTGTTTACATCTGTGTCACATACTTATATATTTCTGTTCCTTGTTTTTTTTGAGGGCAGTGTCACTGGCCCTCATATGTGGGACCCAAACCAGGGCCACTGGCTTCCTAAGCCAGTGCTTAACCACCGCACCCCTCGGCCAGCCCTGTTCCTTGTTTTTTTTATTTTTTTTATTTCACTCATTATCTATTGACATTGTATGAAAGATGAAGATTTAGCTGTCTTACACCCCCAACAGATAAACACTACACACATATCTTTGCACCTTTCCAATTGAGTCGTGCTATAGTTTTTGGTGAAAACAATGTCAGTATGACTGTAAATGGTAACACATAGAAATAGTATTCTTAGCTAAGCCACAGAGTAATGATATTTCCTTTCTTGGTCAAGTTTTTCTTGTAGTTCATAATTGCTATATTTTTATTAACTTATTTTTCCATTAATTATATCTATACAATTAAAAGAGACCCCAAAGGGCTATCTGAACACTCTTGATATGGCTGTGGCTTGCCACTGGGGGTCTTCATAGTGATGAGGTGGGGTGTTCCATGGCCAAGCCCCTCCAACACAGCAACCCAGCCACAATACTCCTTTCAAAATGGCTGATGACATTAGGACATCAATCAGTGTGATTTCCTTCTTGGGACCAGGGAATGGCTGTACTCTACATCCACTGCATGACTGTTGTCCTTGGACTTCCCTTCACTATTTTCTGGGAATTCCTATATGGGACTTCTTGATTCCTGGATCCCTTGTGTTCCTCTTTCTTGACTGATCCCCTCATTTCGATGGAGCATATACTTCACAGCTTCCCTTAAAAGGGTATATAAACTTCGTCTGATACCTTTATGTCTGAAAATGTCACTGTTCTACCCACACTCACATTGTAGTTCAGCTAGGTATAGAATTCTAGGTTGGAAACATTTTCCTGATAATTTTTTTTCTTAAAGATTTATTGGGGAATTGGGGGAGGGGAACAGTGTTTGGGAATTGGGGGAGGGGACCAGCTAAGTTGTTGTTCTTCAGTCTTCGTTGTGGAAGGCGTCAGTCTCCATCTGGCTTCCTATCGGCAGCTCATGGCATCTAAGCTCAAGGTGTGAGTTCAGTCTTAGTTGCGGGTGGGCATAGTCACCATCCCATGCAGGAGTTGAGGGCCAGCCGAGTGGCTCAGTTGGTTAAAAGCTCGCTCAAGAGTGCGAGCTGAGCTCTGAGCAACAACTGTTCGAGGCCAGCCCAAGCTGAGTTTCCGTTGAGCTGCCAACAGGTAGCAGGATGGCTCAGCTAAAAAATAAAATAAAATAAATAAGCCCATGCAGGAGTTGAACCAGCAGCCTTGTTGTTAAGAGCACACGCTCTATCCTCTGAGCCATCCTGGCTGCAGCTCAGCTCAAGGTGCCAAGTTCAGTCTTTAGTTGCGGGTGGGCATAGCCCACCATTGAACAGGCAATCTTGTTGTTACACAAGCTGAGTCATCCTGCCACCTGTTGGCAGCTCAGGGACAGCTCAGCTGGGGTGCAGTGTTTACTGGCCCATGTGGGAATCAAACCAGCGGCCCTGTTGCTCAGAACACAGGCTCTTAGCCAAATCTTAACCAACTGAGCCACTCAGCTGGCCCTCCTGATAATTTTTGAAGCCACCTTCCCACTGTCTTCTAGTTTCCAATATTGGAGAAGTCTGTTGAGAAGTCTGATGCCATTTTTATTTCCAGTCCTTCCATATGTGACAAACACTTTTATTTTTTCTTGGAGGTAGGGGGCTGATGCCATTTTTATTTCCAGTCCTTCCATATGTGACAAACACTTTTATTTTTTCTTGGAAGTAGGGGCAGGGACAAGAAACTTTAAAAATCTCCCTCGGGTAGGCCACATGGCACGGTGGTTAAGTGCTGGCTTGGGAAGCCAGCGGCCCCAGTTCGGGTCCCACATATGAGGGCCAGTGACACTGCCCTCAAAAAAAAAAAATCTCCCCCTTATCTATTGGTGTTCTAAATCTCTCAATAGTATAGATCTTTCTTCATTGATTGGTCTGCACACTTGCTGAGCCTTTCAAATTAGAACCTGGGTCCTCCATTTCTGGAAAAATGCCCTTTATAATTTCTTTATTAATTTCCTCCCCTCCATTTTTTTTTTTTAAGATTTTATTGGGGAGGGCCGACCGAGTGGTGTGGTGGTTAAGCGCTGGCTTCGGAAGCCAGCAGTCCTGGTTCGGGTCCCACATATGAGGGCTAGTGACACTGCCCTCAAAAAAAAAAAAAAAAAAAGATTTTATTGGGGAATTGGGGAGGGGAACAGCATTGGGGAATTGGGAAAGAGAAACAGACAAGTTGCTGTCCTTTCGTTCTTCAGTCTAGTTGTGGAGGACGTTGCTTCACTGGCCCATGTTGGTATTATCATTGTGCTCTTCCTGGATGAGGCAGATCGATCACCTGTCAGCCGCTCATGGCGGCTTTTGGAAGCTCACACCAGCTGCCGGCCACTCACGCTGGCTGCCAGCCACTCACTGTAGCCTATGGCAGCCCACTGCAGCAGGGGCCGCAAACCACAGGGTCGCTGGCGACTCACCACAGCCCAGCTCCACGTCGAGCTGTTGTTCACCATCTTAGCTGTAGAGGGCAGTGTCACTGGCCCTCATATGTGGGATCTGAACCGGGGCCCTGCTGCTCAGAGCTGGCGTCCCAAACCAGCTCTTAACCAACGTGCCACTCAGCAGGCCCTCCTCCCCTCCATTTTTATGTTCCTTTTTCTTCTGGAACTTAGTAGATATTAAACCTCCTAGATTGATTCTTCAAGGAAACAAATTAGACATTCATCTTTTCTTTCTTGTTTTTAAGCTCATTCTCTTTTTGTTCTACTTTCTGGAGAATTCCTTGATTTATCTTCCAAATGAACTTACAGTTTTTAATTTCTACAACTGTATTTTTAAGTTCTAAGAACTCTTACTTTCTGAGTGTTCCTTATTAAAGCTTACAACACTTTACCAGATCCCAGAAGCCCCCCTAAAATTCCCCTTCCAGGCACTGTCTCCCACTGCAGCAACCACTAATGTTACCTCTAACACCATAGATAAGTTTTCCCTGTGTTTGAAATCTTCATAAATGAAATTACACAGTCTATACTCTTTTGTGTCTGGCTTCTTTCACTCAGCTTATGTTTGTGTGATTCATCCATGTGACATCTAGTCGTAGTTTGTTCTTTCCCAGTGGTGTGTAACGTTCCGTTCTGTCAATACACCACAATTAATTTCCATTGATGAGCATTATGTTATTTCCAGATTGGGGCTATTATGAACAGAGATGCTATGAACATTTCAGTATACATCTTTTGGTGAACATAGGTACACCTTTCTGTAGGGTGTATATCCAGTGGTGGAATTGCTGGGTTCCAGGGCAGACATTGGGGCCTGCAGCAGATAACTGTTAAACAGCTTTCCAAACTGTTAAACAGGTTTCCAAAGTAGTTGTTCCAATTGACACCCCATCAGCAGTGTATGAGAGTTTCGGTTATTCCACAGCTTCACCAGCACTTGATATTTCCTATCTCTTCCAATATAGCCATCCTGGTAGGTGTGTAAAGGTAACTCATATGTTTTTTATTTATTTGTTTTTTAAAACAGCTTTACTAAGATATAATTTACATACTATAAAAATCACCCATTGTAAGCAGTTTGGCTATTTTTAGTAAATGTATACAGTTGTGCAACCATTACCACAGTCCAGTTTTAGAACATTTCCATCACCCCAGAAAGTTCCCTAGTGCCCGTTTGCAGTCATTCCTCCTCCCACACCCAACCCCAGACAACCACTGACGTACTTTTAATGTGGCTTTAATTTACATATCCTGATGACTAATCAAGTTGAGCCCTTTTTCATATGGCTATTAGCCATTAGGATATCCTCTTTTTGTCAAGTTTCTGTTCAAGTTTTTTACTGGTTTTATATTGTCTTTTTCATATTGCATTTGAGGAGTTCTTTCTTTTTTTTTTTTTTGAGGGCAGTGTCACTGGCCCTCAGATGTGGGACCCGAACCTGGGCCACTGGCTTCCCAGGCCAGCGCTTAACCACCGTGCCATTCGGCCGGCCCAGAGGAGTTCTTTTTTTTCAAAATGTAGAGAATCGTTTTTTGGGGCTTTTTTTAAGAGATTTTATTGGGGAATTGGGTGAGGGGAACAGAAAAGTTTCTGTCCTTTTGTTCTTCAGTCTAGTTGTGGAGGATATTGCTTCACTGGCCCATGTTGGTATTATCATTGTGCTCTTCCTGGGTGAGGCAGATGGATCACTGGCCACTGGATGGCCACTCAAGGTGGCTCTTGGCAGCTCACACCAGCTGCTGGCCATACATGCTAGCTGCCAGCCACTCACGGTAGCTTATGGCAGCCCACTGCAGACCCCACTGCAGCCTACCCATTGCCGGCGACTCATGGTAGCCCAGCTCCAGGTCTAGCTATTATTCACCATCTTAGCTATGGAGGGCACAGCGTCACGGGCCCTAATGTGGGATCCAAACCAGGCCCTGGTGGTCAGAACTGGTGTTCCAAGTCAACTCCCAACCAACGCTCCACTCTGCTGGCCCTGCTTTTGAGAAGTTCTTCACTCAGCATATGAGTACTTTGTCAGATAAATATATTGTGAATAGGGCCGGTCGAGTGGCGTGGTGGTTAAAAGCTGGCTTGGGACTCCAGGGGCCCCAGTTCAGGTCCCACATATGAGGGCCAGTGACACTGCCCTCAAAAAAAAAAAAAAAAAAAAAAAAATATATATATATATATATATATATATATATATATATATATATATATATATATATATATATATTATGAGTATATTTTCCAACTCTATGCTTTGTTTATTTATTCTCTTAGGGGTTTATTTCGATAAACAGAAGTTACTAATTTTAATACAACCCAATTTATATCTCTTCTTTTATGATTAACATCTTTTGTGTCCTGTTTAAGAAATCTTTTTTATTCTAAGATCACAAAGATATAGTCCTATTTTTCTCTTAGGGCCTTATTGTTTTCATTTTCACATTTGGATCTGCAATCCACCTGGAATTGATATTTGTGTGTGGCATGAAGTAGCAGCACAGATCATTTTTTCTGACACGTGGGTATCTAATTGACCCAGTGTCATTTACTAAAAAGAGCATCCTTTCCCCAGTGACTGCAGGATCACCTTTGTCCTAAGTCAGGTGTGTGTCTATCTCTGACTCTCTTTGGTTCCATTGGTCAATTTGCTTCTTGTTGCCAGTGTCACAATCTTAATTACTATAACTTTAACTTTATAATTATTCCTTTTAAAAATAGCATCCTGTTCTTGTTTTATGAGTGCAGTATTTTGTCTCCATAAAGATTTTGACTAGTGTTGGAAGTTTTCTTCTGCGCCCTATGTTGTCTTTATTTCCTCTAAACTCTTTTTTTTTTCCTGTTTGTCTTGCTCTCTGTAGTTCTTGCTAGCAGGATTCCTTAAATGTGGATAATCCTTGACTGACCTTTTGTATTTACAAGTAAATCTCTAAGAAGCCAATTGAAAACCCTGAGTGGACGAATAGAGCTTGGCATTTTGGGGGCCTTCTGGGGATGCTAGGGGAGGGATGTCACTCTCTTGAGGGGATTTCTCTTCGGTTCATCAGTTTATCAGCAGTGAAACTTCTGATCTCCTGACTGGACACAGAAGGCTCACTGACAATGTCTTGGGTGGCAAGTGAAGAACAGGTGGGGTGTCTCATCTCTCAGAATGCCTTCTCTTGATTCATCTGTTCTCAGCACCTTGCACTCCCTCACACATCCAACTGTGCCTCAAGTACCAATTTGGGGGTACCTCTAGCTCAGTATCTCAGTAAATTTCTGGCTTCTGCCAGGTGCTAATTGGCTGTCATTTGGTTGCAGGGAGTAGGGAGGGACCTGTTTCTTTTCTTTTTTTTTTTCTTAAGAGGGCAGTGTCGCTGGCCCTCATATGTGGGATCCAAACCGGGGCTGCTGGCGTCCCAAGCCAGTTCTTAACCACCGTGCCACTCGGCCGGCCCGGGACCTGTTTCTTTTATAGACTTTCTACAGTCCTCATTTCAGCCCACCCTTACCTCTCAGTCAGGGAACCCCAGACTGGAGCCTGTACAGGGGTTCGCATGTGAACTGGATGCCTTTATCCAGATTTTTGTTCTTATCATTGTTTGCTTTCTGCCTATTTTCAAAACTCATCAGTGCCTTTACCAGAGAACAAAAGAGGGAGAACAGTGTGAGATCCCAACTCTGTGTCCCTGCAACTCCATTCCCACTCATATTTTGTTTTATTTTTAGCTGAGCCATCCTGCCACCTGTTGGCAGCTCAGCAGTAGCTCAGCTCGGGCTGGGCATCGAACTGCTGCTTGCTCAGAGCTCAGCTCGCACTCTTGAGCAAGCTCTTAACCAACCCACTCACATTTTTGCTTTCCATCTTCCAAAATGTTGTTGGCATCGCTCACCTGCTCTAGTCCTTTCTCTTTTCCTTGTCCTTTTGGGTTTACCTTTTTTATGCCTTTGTTATCAGTTTTAGTAGGTCTCAGAGGGAGCATAGGCTTGGTCGTCTGTGGTTAACTAGGATCCCCCTTTGAGCTTTGCACTCCCTGTTCAGCCTCTCTGGAATGTCCTTCCTGTCACTCTTCCCTTTAGTGGTCCATTGTCCCCCTTCAGGTCTCAGCACAGCATGTCACCTCCTCAGGGAAGCCTTCCCTGAATGCTTCCTCATGTAGAGTAGCCCCCTGCAACCGAACTCCATGCTCTGTCATCACCATCAAACTGGTGGTGTCCTTTCCTGAGGGCATGAGTGAGTTGCCCCGGCAGCTATTTCCTTCATAGCTTTTATTGCACTCTTGAATCACTTTACTTATCTGTTGATTAGTTTACTCAGTCCTCCTTTTGCCCTCCACAGCATGTGGGGTGCACAATGGACATATAGTCAACATCTGAACGAAAAGGCTTAGAGAGAAAAAGGTGCCACTTCCCTGGACAGATGGGGCTGGGGGGCTATAAGGCTGGGGTTGGGATCTTCTGACCATGTGGGGCCACTAAACGAGTTGCCACAGTATGAAGGACAGGGCTGAGGGCTGAGGCTTGCAGAGGCTGGGCACATGGGGTGCTCAGGACAGTTGGCACCTGACCAACCCAGCCTTCCCCCGCCCACTGCTCCAGACAGACCCGGTGCGGCTGACCCAGCTGTATGAGCAGGCCCGGTGGGACCTGCTGCTGGAAGAGATTGACTGCACTGAGGAAGAGATGATGGTGTTTGCAGCCCTGCAGGTGCCAGGCAGGCCTGGGGGCCCGGGGTGGCTGGGGCGCAGGCCAGTCCCGGGGCAGGAAGGGTCTTCCAGAGTGGGGCCCCACCTCCCAGGAAGCTCTGCTCAGGGCATGGTTGGATGAATGGACTGCCCACTGAGCCCTCCCTGGCCATGTGCCCCTCCCAGTACCACATCAACAAGCTGACCCAGAGCGGGGAAGTGGGTGAACCAGCCGGCATAGACCCAGGGCTAGAGGACCTGGACGCAGCCCTAAACAACCTGGAGGTGAAGCTGGAGGGGTCAGCACCCACAGATGTGCTGGTGAGGAGGGGCTCTGGTCAGGGGTTGCGGTCAGGGTCAAGCACAGGGACCAGGCCCCCCCGTCTGACTCCTCTCCTCCCCAGGACAGCCTCACCACCATCCCAGAACTCAAGGACCATCTCCGGATCTTCCGGTGAGTTTCGGCGCAGAGTTGCCAGCTCTATGGTAGGGACCCAGTGTGGAGGGGGAGCAGAGAGGGGAGAAAGGTGGCCCCTCACCACCTCCCGCCTCACCCTCAGGCCCCGGAAGCTGACCCTGAAAGGGTACCGCCAGCACTGGGTGGTGTTCAAGGAGACCACGCTGTCTTACTACAAAAGCCAGGATGAGGCCCCTGGTGACCCCATTCAGCAGCTCAACCTCAAGGGTGAGTGAGGGTGGCCTGGGCAGGACAGGGACAAGGGCAGGGCTGTGGGCTGCTCAGGTGAATGGTCTCACCTCAGTTTTGTCCTGGGGGCCAGGGGCGATGCCCTCTGTCCTGAGCCAGCTGTGCAGGGGGCAGGGCCCCTCAGGCAGAGCTGCCCCTCTGCAGCCTGTTAGCCACCCCTTCTTCTCCTTCCAGGCTGTGAAGTGGTCCCTGATGTCAATGTCTCAGGCCAGAAATTCTGCATCAAACTCCTGGTGCCCTCCCCTGAAGGCATGAGTGAGATCTACCTGCGGTGCCAGGATGTAAGGGCTGGGCAGGGACCAGGGCCAGGCCGAGGCAGGAGTAGGGGCAGGGACAAGGGCAGGGGCTGAATCAGAGCCTGGCTAGCTCCTCACCATCCTCCCCTGTCCTTCCACCCCAGGAGCAGCAGTATGCCCAATGGATGGCCGGCTGCCGACTGGCCTCCAAGGGCCGCACCATGGCGGACAGCAGCTACTCCAGTGAGGTGCAGGCCATTCTGGCCTTCCTCAGCCTACAGCGGACAGGCGGTGGGGGCTCGGCCAACCACCCCCAGGGCTCTGATGCCTCCCCTGAGGGCCTCAACCCCTATGGCCTTGTTGCCCCCCGCTTCCAGCGCAAGTTCAAGGCCAAACAGGTGCCAGAGGGAGTGGGTGGTGGGAATGACCACAGCGTTTACCTGGTCACCCTTGGCCCCTGGATCTCCACAGAGCCTTCTTCTAGAAAGCCATGTGCTCACTTGTTTCTTCTCCCACCATGTCCCTGAGACTGAGTATGCTGGTCCCCTCCCTCTGGGAGGGGGTCACAGCCCAGCTGCCCATGTCCACTTCAGGGCCCGGCTCAGCTCATATGTGTTGACTGGTGAGAGGGTGCCCCTCCATTCTGGTGGCCCCACCATGGGCACTGGCCCTGCCCAGGCTCAGCATCCTGTCGCCCTGATGGGGGCAGGCATCGGGTCTCAGGGACTTTGGCAGCCCCTCACCAGTGTGATCCTGCAGCTCACCCCCCGGATCCTGGAAGCCCACCAGAACGTGGCCCAGCTCTCGCTGTCTGAGGCCCAGCTGCGCTTCATCCAGGCCTGGCAGTCCCTGCCCGACTTTGGCATTTCCTACGTCTTGGTCAGGTATGAACGCCACCCCAGTCTTCTCTGCCCTCACCTGCTGCTGCCTGGTGGGCGGCACCCTGAAGCCTCTCTTCCTGTTTTCTGTGGGCAAACCTTACTGAGGGCACCCCATGTGCCCCCCACCCCCACCCCTTATCCCCACAGCAAACACAACAGAGAGAGAGATCAGGTCAGGAGAGCAGGACACCAAGCTCTCTGCCACGGATCATTCCCTCTCTGGATCTTGGTTAGCTGGTCTGTGGGACAGGGCCAACAATGACTGCTGTGACAGGGAGTTGCCCCCACTTGCCCATTTTCCAAGCCTGCAAGGATATGAGTGAGGCAACGGATGAAGATGGTACCAAAAAAAGTTGTTATTTAAAGGCATGGACTATTTGCCTGATGTTGCTAAACGTCCATATAATGATTATATCAATTAAGCCCCATTTTCCAGATGAGGGACTTGAGGCCCAGAGAACCTAAATAACTTACTTGTACAACTTGCTCCTGTGCACTGCACCAGGCTGTCTGGGTGGGCTCTGGGGCCACACAGGATGGGGCCCTTGCTCACACTCTGTCCCCCTGGGAACCAGGTTCAAGGGCAGCAGGAAAGACGAGATCCTGGGCATTGCCAACAACCGACTCATCCGCATTGATCTGACTGTGGGCGATATGGTCAAGACCTGGCGCTTCAGCAACATGCGCCAGTGGAATGTCAACTGGGACATCCGGCAGGTGGGCCCAGAGAGAGGGGAGGAGTAGGGTCAGGGGCTGGGTCCAGCCAGGACAGGGCAGGGGCTGCACCCTTATCCCACCCCCCATCAGTCCCTCTGACTGCCCACTCTGCAGGTGGCCATCGAATTTGACGAGCATATCAACGTGGCTTTCAGCTGTGTGTCTGCCAGTTGCCGCATTGTGCATGAGTACATTGGGGGTTACATTTTCCTGTCAACGCGGGAGCGGTCTCACGGGGAGGAGCTGGATGAGGACCTCTTCCTGCAGCTCACGGGAGGCCACGAGGCCTTCTGAAGCTTGTCTTACATCCCCCCCTCCCCCGTCCTGCTCATCAACTGCCATGGCCACTCGTAAGCCCACGCCCACTGGGAATCACTGCCTATACCCTCTCAAGACATGCACCGAGTTGGGCACATCCACCCACTGTTACTGGCTTTGTGCAGACCAGGGATCTGACTGGGCCTAACTCTGCATCCCACAGGCTAGGGAGGGTGGGCCCTGAGTTCTACAGCGCCCACCCCTCCCTTGTCAGGGTAGCCGAGACCGACACCCTTGACCTTTTATAGTCCCTGAGCATATGAGGACCAGCTGTAGCTACCAGATGATTCATGGTTTCAAACTGGAATTTCCTTTCTGTTATCTTTTTTTTAAAATAAATATTTTATTGTTGGATCATCCTTCTTCCTCTGGAGCTGTGCTTAGGGCCACTCTGACACTCTGTCTCTTCATTACCAAACAAGGAGAGGGGTTTTCCTGAGATAGAGATGAGTTGATTAGAGAAAGGGAGACCTAAGTCAGCCTGGGGTTGGGAGCTGGGAAAGAGGTGAAGGGCACAGGCTTCAGGCAGAAAGAATGAGGGTGGAGTGGTGGTTCTCACGGGTAGGGCGTAGCTGCAGAGCCTCCTTGAAGTACTTGGGAAGCAGGAAGCCATCAGCATTCCCTGGAGTCAGGATCACTCCATTGGCAGAGCGGAAGAAGGGGATTCCATCTGTAGACAGAGCCAGAGATGTGACTCGGGCCCTCTGTGCAGGCCTAGGGCAGTCCCTGCTATGTCTAGACTCACCTGCCAGGGCCAGGGGCCCGTTGATGAACACAGCCACTTCACAATTTGGCCGCATGCCTGCGGAGACAACTGGAGCTGGGGTCTGGGGCGTCTGGGGTTGCAGTTATCAAACCTGGGCAGGCTGGCATGCTGGGATCAATGGGAAGAAGGGGGTGCTGCTGCATGCAAGGTATGGAGTGGTCTTGGATAAAAGAGGCTAGGACCCTTGGAGGGGTCCCTGGGAGGACAGAGTGCGTGGGAATAGCTGGAGGGGAGAACTGACCACTGATGACACCAGGGTCTCCAGGCAGTCCTGGGGCCAGGTGGATGTGTGTCCTTCCCTGGCACGACAGGCCCTTGAGCAGGATGGAGGGCCAGTGCTGCCAGAATGTGCCATGGACAAGCATCAGGGGCAGGGCCTGCAGAGTCTCCAGGGGCATCAGCTCCAACTCAGGTACCTAGCATGGGTTGGGGAATATGCAGTGAGACCTCCCTCACACGCAGGGGTCCCACCTGGCTCTCCCATTTGTCTCCTGGGCCCCACCTGCAGGGAGTGGCCCTGATTGGCCCGGATGAGAGGGCCTGTGCTGGGGTCCCCTGGCTTCAGGGCAAACCGCTGCTTCCCACTGGTGTCCACCACGCGCTGCACATCTTCAGCTGAGAAGCTGCGGAACTGGGGCAGCTGCAGGAGGTCACCCAGGGGCACGAAGCCGTCTGCGGGCAAGCAGGGTGCTCTTGAGCTGAGCTTGCTTTGGCCTCATCCAGAGTTAGCAGGGTGAGCCACAGGCAACCGGAACAGAGCCTGGGCTTGTGGGTCACAAGGGTTCATTTGTGTGACCTTTAGAAAGTCTCCCCTTTCTGGGCCTCAACTCACGATGGGAATAGGATCTGCTTCATGGTGGATCACAAAGATAAAATGACCCTTTTTAGCACAGTACTCAGCCCCAAGTGGACACTCAATAAGCCTCATTTGCACCAACACCCCCCACCCCCAGTGCCCATTCTTGGGATGTGTTTATTGGGCCACTGGGCTGGAGGCATCAACAAGCCTGGATCAGGCAAAGCCTCCTCTCCCAGTTTGCTCTGGGCATGATACTGGGTTTGGGGCCTTGGTCTTCCCTGTACATGGTGGGAGGTGCCCTCTGAGTTGTCCCCATAGGGCAGTGGTAGGAGCCATGAGTGAGGGCAGTCAGACAGGCTCCCACTGCTTCCTACACCTGTACCCTTCCTCTCCCCAGACTCGAAGAGCCTCCACTTACCAGCCCCCATGGGAAGCCCCAGCTTCAGGGCCCCATGGCGCAGGGCGTAGGACAGAGCCTTGGACAGTCGCACATCTCCATCCTGCAAGAGCCCAGAGGTGGTCCCTGGTCCCCGTGGTGATCCTGCCCTGCTGCCCACTCTGAACTCTGAGTGAACTGCTGCAGGGGGAGACTAGAGGGCGAGGAGTCCCTGTGTTCTCTTGGAATAGTATGACCCATCAGCCCACTTCATCAGCATTTCCCAGGGAGACAGGGCTCAGAGTCCCCTTACCCCTGCCCTCCCACCATGGGGGTGGAGTGCACCTGTTCCTGGGGTCTGTGAGCCCTTCTACCCCTGGGCCCCGCTGCTTCCTGCTTCTTTCCTCCAGAGGAGTTCATAGCCAAAACCTGAGGGGAGCAGTGACATGTGGGGACTGTTAAGGACCCTTCCATGTCTCCACCGTGCCCACAAAGTCACAAAGCCTCAAGATGTGAGAGCTGGGAGGGGGATAGTTCATTAAATTCACTTCCAACCCCAGCTCCTTAGTGCAGATAGGGAAACTGGGGCCCATCAGGCAAGCCTTGCCCAAGGTCACACCGTCAACCACGGAGCCCACGGAAGCCGAGCCTCCGCGCTTCAGGATCGCGGGTCCGCGAAGTGGGCCTGAAGAGGCGGGGCCGGCGTCCAGGCTAACGGGGCGAAAGATCGGGGCCGGCCAAGACAGTCCCAGCAGGAACGCGGAGGACGAACGGGTGGGCTCACCGACTCCTAGGGCTGGGCAGCTGACACCGCGGGCTCCTGGGGCCAACCAATGAGAAGCCAAGGAAGGAGGGGCGGGCACTTCCGCTCTGGGAAGAGGGGCGGAGTTGGCGGTGAGTGCCTGCTGGAGGCTGGAGCTTCTGGACCCTGGTAGGGGTCCCTGCGCGTCCAGGGTTGGAAGCAGGACCCTTGGGTTTGGGAGACATGGGCATTAGTGGGTAATCGGACCCAGGACCTCCGGGTGGTAGGCGTGCCCTGGAATCCCGGGGATGTCTGGCAGCAGGAGTCTCCGGCTCTTGCTGGATGAGACACTTTACTACCCACGGGAGTGCAGAAGGGCTGGGGGTATCCTCAGGAGGTCTGTGGGTGGCTGTGGGTCCCCCAGGGTAACAGGTCTGGCTGTGACCTCCCCCAGAGCTCCCCTGTCCTGACCATGGACCCTGAGGTGTCCCTGCTGCTGCAGTGCCCCCCCGGTGGGCTGCCCAAGGAGCAGGTAAGGGCTGAGCTGAGCCCAGCCCACGACCGTCGCCAACTGCCAGGAGGGGACGAGGCTATCGCTGCTGTCTGGGAGAGCCGGCTACAGGCCCAGCCCTGGCTCTTTGATGCCCCCAAGTTCCGCCTGCATTCTGCCACCCTGGTGTCCACTGGCTCACCAGAGCCACAGCTGCTCTTGCGCCTGGGCCTTACTTCCTACCGAGACTTCCTGGGCACCAACTGGGCCAGCTCAGCTGCCTGGCTGCGACAGCAGGGAGCCGCCGACTGGGGTGACAAGCAAGCCTACCTGGCCGACCCACTGGGGGTGGGCGCTGTACTGGTCACCGCTGATGACTTCCTTGTCTTCCTGCGCCGCTCTCGGCAGGTGGCTGAAGCACCTGGGCTGGTGGATGTGCCTGGTGGGCACCCTGAGCCTCAGGTGAGATGCCAGGCTGGGCACAATGGCACAAAGACCCAGACAGCTCCACTTGGTTTTCCTCATCCCTCAAAGGAGGAATTGGCCTGGTACTTTTCTCTGCTATTCAGCCTCCCTACTGCCCCCGACCCCAGACCTGTAGGAAGCTAGGGAATGGGGCGAGGACCTAGTGGACATCTGTTTGTCCATCTGGAAAAAGAGGGCCTGGATCAGGGGATCACCAACACTCTTACACTGTCCCCAAACAGGCCCTCAGGGACAGCAAGTATGAAGGAAGGCAGGGTGGGAATAGGTGGGGAGCAGGGGCTGAGCCTTACCTCTCACAGGCCCTGTGCCCTGGTGACAGCCCACTGCACAAGGACCTCCCTGGGGAGCTGGTGGTGCACGAGCTCTTCTCCAGTGTCCTCCAGGAGATCTGTGATGAGGTGAGTGAGGGGTGGCCAGGAGAGTATGGTGGGCTGGGAGGGAGGTGGTAGAACATGCCAGAACTCCACAACCTCAGTCGGGGCTGGTGGGTGAGTCTATAGGCATGTGGCATTGAGCGAAGAACCTGGCTTTGCAGCTGGGCACACTTGGAGTGGAATTCTAGCTGTCATTTCTGTATGCCTCAGGTTCTTCCTCTTTACAATGGGAACAATGATAAATGTCTTGCCTATTCCCCCCAGGTTTGTTGAAAAGAGGAGTAAATGGGAGTAGATTTATTGACTCCCTTTGGGGGTCTCTGGGCAAATTGTTCAATCTCTCCGGTTCCAGTTTTCCCATCTGTAAAATGAACATGCCCAAGATGTGACATCCTGTGATTCTGGACATTTGAGCTACAAACTGTAAAATGATGTACAAGGGTAATGCATGCTCTGTTCTCTATTGAGAGGGGCAGAGATGTGGGCAGTGGGCACTGACAAGTGGAACCCCTGGCCCCAGGTGAACCTGCCACTGCTCACCCTGAGCCAGCCGCTGTTATTGGGCATCGCCTGCAATGAGACCAGTGCCGGCCGCGCCAGTGCTGAGTTCTACGTCCAGTGAGTGACCTCTGAGGGACAGAGTCCTGGTTCCTGGGTTAGGTGGGTGGTGGAGGGGCATGGCTGTGACAAATGGGGCTCCAAAAGGATCCTCCAGGGGCTGGGCACCCACCAGCCACTCTCATGTTCTTGTCCAGGTGCAGCCTGACTTCTGAGCAGGTGAGGAAATACTACATGAGTGGGGGACCTGAGGCCCACGAGTCCACAGGAATCATCTTTATGGAGACACAGGTGCGAGGTGGCAAAGTGGTTTTCTTAAAAGATTTTATTGGGGAATTGGAACATTGTGTTTTTCCAGGACCTGTCAGCCCCAGGTCAGTCGTTGTCCTTCAATCTTAGTTGTGGAGGGCGCAAGCTCAGTTCTAAGTCCAGTCATCACTTTCAATCTAGTTGTGGGGGTGGGGGGTGGATGGCTGGAGTAGTCCACCATCCCGTGCAGGAGTCAGACCGGCAACCTTGTTGCACACTGAGCCATTCCACCGCCTGTCTGCAGCTCGTGGCTGCTCAGCTCAAGATGCTGTGTTCAATCTTAGTTGCAGCCCACCATCCCATGCAGGTGTCAAACTGGCAACCTTGCTGCTAAGAGCATGCACTCTCACCAACTCAACGGCAGCTCACCTTGGGCGCAGCTCATTGGCCCATGTGGGAACTGAACCGGCGACCTTGCTGCTCAGAGCTCACGCTCTTAACCAACTGAGCTACTCGGCCTGCTCGAGGTGGCAAAGTCTTGCTTAGAAAAGGAGCTGAGATTGGAACTTGCAGAGGCCTGGTGGTACATGTCTGTCTCTGAGGGCAGGATCAGACAGGGCTCCCAAATATCTGAGCTTTCCTCAGGAGCTACAAGGCCTCAATGGGGATGCTCACAGCCCAAAGGAGAGGGCCAGGGACTTGCTCAGCGCCTTAACGTGTATCCCTGGGGACCATGCAGTGCAGAGGGCTGAGGCTCAGGAACTCTGGGCACAGCTCCTGTAAGAGACCTGAGGGCTGGATGTCTGGATCTCACTGTCTCCCCACAGAGCATATCAAGATTGCAGGAGACCGAAATGTGGGCCGAGCTCTGTCCCTCTGCCAAAGGCGCCATCTTCCTCTACAACCAGGTCCAGGGAAGCCCCATCTGAGCAGCTTTAGGGTCCCCAGCCGTATCATCACAGCTTGAAAGATAATAAAGGACTTTATTCTTGGATACGGCTCGCATCTGCTGTTTCTGTGATACAGAGTGGGGCCGCCCGCTGGAAGAGCCCAGGGTGGGTGGAAGACACAGGACAAGTGACGGGAAAAAAAAGCCCAGCCTGTTTTCCCCTGTGCAAGCTGGGATGAGAGCCGTGCCCCCTCTGGGGAGGGTCCGGGTGGAGTACGGGGTGGAGGCGGCTGTGTGATTACTGTCTCGCTGCAAAGCGGAGTAACATCCATGTTTGCGGGACAGAGCGACGGCAGCTGCACCAAAAACTTCACTGAGAGTCAGGCTCCGTGCCGCCCGCTTCCCGGGTGGGCACTCGCGCCTCACAGAGCGTCCAAAGCACTCGGCCTCAGGGGGCGAGCCCGAGACATCCAAGGCCAATGAGCTACAGGCAGAGCCTCCATTGCACTTTCCGGTTAGGCGGGCGTGCCCTGGGTTTATAAGCCAATGAGAATGTGCAGGTGGGGCCTGAATCAGCGTAGGAAATGGCGGCGGCGGCGGAGTCCGTGAGTGCAGCGAGGGCGGGGCTTGGTGTGGCTCCTCCTTCGTCCGCCCCCCTAGCTCCCTGAGTGGGGCAGGGGGTCTCCGTGCCGGGGCCTGGTTGTCCAGACACCGAGGCCAGTGTGAAGAAGGGTCCGGGTCAGGAATAGGACAGGTCCAGGACACGGGTCTGGTTTTCAGCAAGGAGATCCCACCTGCCCCTCGGTCCCCTGGGCCTGCTTCAGTTTTCCTTCGCCGGTAAATGGGGCCAGGGTCCCTCTGCCCCCGGAGTGCTTGAAGTTTGGTCCCAATGCACTCCTTGTGGCCACATTTCACCAGCTGCCCGCCTGCCGCCATGCTGCCCCTGCTCCTATGCCGGCTGTGGCCCGGCAGCCCTACCACCCGGCTCTTCGCAGAGGCCACCCGGCAGCGGTGAGTTCTGTCTTTGAGGGCCCGGTGTCGGCCTTGTAGTTCAGTGGGTTTTTGTTGGGGTCCTGCCCAGCTCGAGGTCCTGCCCTAGGTGCCGAGATAGTTGTGATCTCTCTATTCTGTGTCAGGTGCCTTACAGGCTTGTCTCAAGTAACCCTCACCTCACTCTGAGGAGAGGATCAGAGATTGAGGGACAACCACCAAGGTTATACAGTGAGTTACTTAGTAAACCTGGAGTTTGAGCCCAAGCCAAACCCAGTGCATTTGCCACAACTCCTGTGGTTCTCCAACATCACTGTGCATAACCCACGTTGGGGGGTGGGGAGGAGGCTTACAAAAATGTAGATCCCTGAGCCCTGCTCTGGAGCTTCTGATCTACAGGTATGAGGTAGGACTCAGGAATCTGTTTCTTTAAACAAGCTTTTTAGGTGTTTCTGACACAAGATGTCTGATGAGGACTACACTTTGAGATGTTCTGATCTGCACCATTCCCAAAACACTCAAAAAGGAGGGATGATTTGGAGATAGATCTCCTTTGGAACCCACCTCAGCGCCCACAGCTACTGGTTGCTGAGTTGAGGAGTGTGGCCGAGAGGCTGGGAAGGGTAGGGCAGAGCTGTCCTCTGTTTCTTTCACCCCTGCAAGTTCTGGCCTCTCTCCACAGGTCTGGCCCCAGTAACTACTATGAACTGTTGGGGGTGCATCCTGGTGCCAGCCCTGAAGAAGTTAAACGAGCTTTCTTCTCCAAGTCCAAAGAGGTACCAGTGGGGTCCTAGGCAGAGAAGTGGGAGGGCAAGTCTGAGCCAGATGGGGTACACTCCAAATTCCCAGGAATGGAGCTGAGTGGCTCACTCTAGCTGGTGCCACATTTCGTCAGCATGCATATGGAGAGAGAGGTCCCCAAAAGGCAAATGTCTGGCCTGGCTGGAGGAAGGCCGAGGTGGAGGAAGGCCGAGGTGTGTCAGGCCCAGGTGTGTCTTGTCTGATGGGCTGGGCTTGGTTCTCTTGACCTGTCTACTCTTGAGAAAGCCTGGACCAGGGCATATAGTGAGAGCCAAGCAGCAAGCAGGTGGAAAGGGGAAAGGAGTGCTTCCTGACTCTGGCCTTCAGAGGGGTGGCTGGTCTGAGGGTGAGGGTCACTGCCCAGACAAGGCCTCTGGGAATGATTTGAGCCCTTGTGGTTGGACACTATCAAGATGGGTCCTGGGAAGAGACATGGGAAGGGAGATGAGGGGAGTCCTGCCCCACCTTAGCTGCACCCTGACCGGGACCCTGGGAACCCAGCCCTGCACAGCCGCTTTGTGGAACTGAGTGAAGCGTACCAAGTGCTTAGCCGGGAGGAGAGTCGCCGCAACTACGATGACCAGCTCCGCTGGGCAACTCCCCCAAAGTCTCCAGGAACCACAGCCCATCCCAGGTCTGCTCATCAAACACACAGGTACTGTATCTTGCCACTGGCTTGCCCGCCACCAAATCTCTTAGGGAGCCTCATTCCACACTGTCCCTTCTCCCTCCCAGCAGCTCCTGGACAGCCCCCAATGCAAAATACTGGGCCCAGTTTCATCACGTGAGGCCTCAGGGACCAGAATCAAGACAGCAGCAGCACAGACACAACCTGCGGGTGCTGGGGTACTGCATCCTGATTATGCTGGCAGGCATGGGCCTGCACTATGCTGCCTTCAGGTGCATCCCTGCTGGAGGTAGGGGGCGGGGGGATAAAGCCCAATGTGGTCAGCCAGCCATCCTACCACCCCTGTGGCCTGCATTTGTGTCTCTCCAGCTAAGAATTGCATCAAATATGTCACCAGAGCATTTCCTCACTTAGCAAAAACAGCTCTGCACTAAGAACTAATGTTTTCAGGGTTTGTTTTTTATAATTTGAATGTAAATCTTTGGTGCTGGCTGCCATGGAGTGGTGGAGCCAACCAAAATCATACAAAATAAAGAAATGCATTGTAACTAGGCCGTACCAGCAATTGTTTTCACTTGTTTGGCAGCCAGCTGTCACCCCGCCCCTCTCTCATGCATGCCATAACAGAGATGCTGCAGCAAAGATAAAGGCAGTGCAATGCCCACTGCTAGCAGCCTGCCTAGTTCAGTGATGGCGTGTATGTACAACCCTTTCTAATATCCTGCAAGGACCACCCTGATGTTCAGTGCTGTTGTCACCACCTTTAGCAGGACAGCTGGGGACTTGGGTCTCCATTGGACGCTGGACAAGCCTGGCCTTTATGTGTCCCTCTCCCTGCCTAGCACAGGCAGTTAGGCTGAGGTCCTTGCAGATGTAAAGCTGTGATACCCTAGAGTAGGGTGCAGGGGGTGGCACTTGGGGAACAACAGCGTTTGGGGGACCCATGGTTAATTGTAATCCCTGTGCAGGAAGCTGGAGCAGATGCACCGTAGCTTCATGGATGAAAAGGATCGGATCATCACAGCCATCTACAATGACACACGGGCCCGGGCCAGGTCTGTCCCTGCCCTACCCTGCCCTCTCTTCACTGTCCTGGCACCACTTTCCAGGATCCCTGTCCCAGTCACACCGGTGCTCTCTCCTGCAGGGCCAACAGAGCCAGGCTCCAGCAGGAGCAACAGCAGAGGCAGCAGCTGCAGCCACCACCCGGGCCTCCCCCAAGCCCAGGAATAGTGCCCCCAGGCACCAGCCCATGAGCAGCTCACCTGGATGGGACCTGCTGTGTTTCCTCCGGGGACTCTCCACTCCCCAACATGCATGTAATAAAGTGGTTCTCTGCGCTCGTGTCCGGCTCCCTCCTTCAGTCCCAGCACCCCACGACCGGGCCCCGCGGTGGGACAGCACCCCGCCCTCCGGGTTCTGGCGGCAGCGACCCAGGAGCCCGGCCCCCTGGGCGGTGCGTCCCCTTTCCCCTGCTTCGGAGGGAGGGGGTGTGTGGAGAGGGCGGGCCCGCCGGCGGCCTCGCCCCCCCGCCCCCGCCCCGCCTCTGCCCCACGGCCGGGTGGGGAGCGCGTGTGTGGGTCACATGAGCCGCCCGCCCGCCAGCCCGGGCCCGGCCCCCTGCCGCCCCTGCCACCCCCGCCGTCCCCGACGCCTACGCCCGCCGCTCGCCGCCGCCACCGGCCGCCCGGCTCCTCCAGCCGCTGCGCTGCGCTGCCTGCGCCCAGGGCTCGGGAGGGGACCTCGGAGGAGCCGCCCCCCGCTCCCGGTCCCCGCCCGCCGCGCCCGGGCCCGCGCCATGGGGCTCTGGCTGCCACCGCCCCCGGCGCCGCCGGGCTAGGGAGATGCGGGCGCCCCTGGCGCGCGGCCCCCGCGGGCACCATGAGCCCCCTGCTCCGCCGCCTGCTGCTCGCCGCGCTCCTGCAGCTGGCCCCCGCCCAGGTACGTGCGTCCCCAACATCCCGCCCGCCTGCGGTGCCCTCTCTCAAGGTTGGCGGAAGTGAGGAGGCGCTGAGAGGCCTCCGCGGAGGGGATCCGCGTGTCGGACCGCGGACGGTGGTGTCGCAGGAGTCCGGCCAGGGCATCCCCCGGGAGATGTCCCTCCCCGCTGGCCCGCCAACCCATTCCCGGGGCCACTCCTCCGCCCCACCCCATCCCCTGGGCGCAGCAGGGGGCGGAGCCACCTGGGTGCCCGCAAGACCTAGTTTGGCGCCGACTGTGACCCCTTCTGACCTGTGCTCACCGGAGCAAGCCTGGTCTGCAGGCTTGGAGATTCCTCTCCACCAACATAGCCCACCTGGCGGGTCGTGGCCAGGGTCAGGTCCCCGGTGGCCAGGAGAGGACAGGTACAGTTAGAGTGGACCCAGAAATAGGGCAATCTGGAAAAATGTCAGAGAGGAGTTTAAACCTCCTGACTGCAAGGGTAGATAGAGCCTTGGGGACAGTGACAGGGCTAGCTCTAACTAGAGTGCACCGTGGGTCCAGCTCTCTTCTCTCCTACAGATTCCCGTCTCTCAGCCTGATGTCCCTGGCCACCAGAAGAAAGGTAATAGTAACAATAACTTCTCTCTAGCCAGCACTGAGGTTTGTTGTGTGTCCATCATCTTGTGTAACCACAGCTGCTCTGTAAGATGCAAACTCTTAATAACCTGTCCATTTCACAGAAGTGGAAATTGAGGCAGTGGGGTTCCTGGGTTCTGGATGAAGAGGGTAGGGGAAGGCAGGTTGGGAGGGCAGGAGGTGGGGCTCAAGGAGGGTGGCTGTGACACAGGAACTAGGGAGAACAGCTGCTGGGCACAGGGGTAGAAGAGCCAGGGAACAGCTGCAGGACACCCAGTGGGGACTTAACCCTTATACATGTGTCCCCAGTGGTGTCATGGATAGATGTGTATGCTCGTGCCACCTGCCAGCCACGGGAGGTGGTGGTGCCCCTGACTGTGGAGCTCATGGGCACCGTAGCCAAGCAACTGGTGCCCAGCTGCGTGACTGTGCAGCGCTGTGGCGGCTGCTGCCCTGACGACGGCCTAGAGTGCGTGCCTACTGGGCAGCACCAAGTCCGAATGCAGGTACTGGGGCAGGTGGCACATGCCTGACTGGGGTGGATGCTGGCTGAGGGGGTGGTGGCCAGGGCCCAGGCTGGTGGGCGAACTGTCCTCCCTCCAGCCCATGGAGTGTCCCCTTCTTCTCTTCCTCTCTCACTCTCTCTCTTTTTCTTATTGTCTCTCTCCATTCTTCCGAGCGCAGATCCTTATGATCCGGTACCCAAGCAGTCAGCTGGGGGAAATGTCCCTGGAAGAACACAGCCAGTGTGAATGCAGGTGCCAGCCAGGCCCCACATCTGAGCTTGCAGAGACCAGGCTTGGGGGGGTGCTGGGCATGGTGGTACACCACAATGGGGACCAGGATTCTGAGGGTGGAGCCGGAGTAGGCCTGGGATCTGGGATAACAAGAGTAGGATGCTGGGCATTCCTGATCCTCCTCCTCCTTGTCTCTGTCGGTGTCTCTTACTTTTCAGACCAAAAAAAAGAGAGAGTGCTGTGAAGCCAGACAGGTGAGTCTCTTGGCCTCCTGCTGAGGTGGGTTGGAGACCAGGCCCAGTGCCCAGGATGTAACCTGTGGGTGGGGTGGGGGCTGTACGAGTGTGTCAGGTGTGCCCCCCTCTGCATTTTTCCTTTGCTCTCCAGTCTATATGATCTGACCTGACCGCAGCTACTTCCCGGGAAGACTCTCCCTTCCCGCCCCAGACATGTTGCTTCTCCTCCTAGGGCTTCCACTCCCCACCACCATCCCCAGCCCCGCTCTGTTCTGGGCTGGGACTCTTCCCCCGGAGCAACCTCTCCAGCTGACATCACCCATCCCACTCCAGCCCCAGGCCCCTCTGCCCACGCTGCACCCAGCACCGCCAGCGCCCTGACCCCAGGACCTGCCGCTGCCGCTGCCGACGCCGCAGCTTCCTCCGTTGCCAAGGGCGGGGCTTAGAGCTCAACCCAGACACCTGCAGGTGAGGAGTTGTGGGGTGGCAGTTGTTTGGGAAGGCAGCAAGGCCTTGTCCTGGAGCACGTCCAGGGTGAGCCTGCCAGTGGGAGAAGAGCCAGGGTAGGGGAAGCTGTTGAATGCTTTGAACAAATATTTACCAAGCGTCTGCTGGCATTGGGATCCGCATAAACAAGGCACACATTCTAATGCGAAAGTCAGACATAAGGATACATGATGCCGACAGAGGCTATCAAGGCCTATGGTAAGAGGCATTTGACATTGTCTTTGTGAGGTCAGAGATGTCCTGGAGGAGGTGACATGTGCCTGGAGTAGAAATGAGAGACAGCTTTCCGATTTGCAAAGCTCTGGGCCTTCCTAGAAGCCCCTGTGGTAGACATTTGTCCCACTTTGTGGGCTCTGAGAGGCCAGGGTAACTCTGTCCATCCTTCTCCGGGGGCTTCTCACCACCCCTCCCTTCCACAGCAAGGCCATGGGTAGCATGTTGGTGAGGCCAGTTGGGGCTTCCCAGGAGTGCTAGGAGAGAATGGGGTTCATAGACGGTAACAAGGGGGTGAGTCCAGAGGAGCAGATGCTGAGCTGTGGCAGCATGACCATACCCCCTTCCTCCTCTCCTCCTTAGGTGCCGGAAGCTGCGAAGGTGACACATTGCTTTTCAGACTCAGCAGGGACATTTGCCTCATAGGCCAAACCCCAGACGGGGACTAGAAGGCAGCCTCGCAAGAGCCTCCCAGCCCCTCAAGACCTCAGCCCAGGCGGAAGCTGCTCCAGAACCTGGGCCTCTCAGGGCTTTCTGGCCATCCCTTGTCTCTGCAAGGCTACCATCCAACAGGGTGGGCAGAGTTGGATGAGGAGACTTGGAGGAAGCAAGAGGGGCGCATACCAACTTGGGAGAGAATGGGGTCCTTTCTCATTGTTTAACCACCCTGTGCAAGTGAGCATCTTATGACTGGCCCCTCCCTCCCCTCACTAAGAAGACCCTGATCCTCCGCAAATAATGGGAATTGGGCCTCGGTGTGAGAACTGTGACACCCCCGCCCCAACCCTGATAAATGAGATGGAAGGAGCTGTCCCTGCCTGTGTCCCTGTTCGTCATTGTCCAGGCTGGCTGATTTAGGCATGAATGTCTACATCACACTGCCTCCTAGACCCAGAGCTTCTTACTCCATTCGTTGTGCAGATGGAGGGAAATGAGGCCCAAGGTCCCACCCCAGATCAGACAGCCAGAATCATGTATTCTTCACATTCATGTTAATGCCTGGCCCTGGGGAGTCCCTGTCCCCCTACTCATCACAAGGGTTATCACAAGGGTTTCTTTCTGGAAGGAGATGGGCTGTTATGGCCAGTGAATTTGAGGCCAGGACCCAGATCTGCTGACTTTGGGCGTCATTGCTCCCTCTTTCTGAGCCTCAGGTTTCCACATTGTGCACATGGAGGGAACGGATGATTGCTGTGGTCCGGACCCTTGGGCTCCAGGAAAGTTTGAGTGTGTCTTCACGTAATAGAAAAGAACACCCATCTTCCCTGATGGGTAGCACTCTGCGTTTGCTGCTTTTCCTCCCTGTAGCTTAACCTTAAAGCCATACAGCTGACCTGTCTCCACTTTGCTCCCATCTCCCTGGAATGGGAAGAACCAAAGGTCTGTGGCTGGTGGGATTGGTTTGGAAGATAGGCCCTCCCGCACCCCAGCCACACAGCCTTCTCCACTTTTCACCTCCCTTGCACCTTGGGTGCCCCTCACCAACCCCTGCTTGAGACCCTTCTGACCTTTGACCCAGCCCAATCTCAGTGCCCAGCCTTCTGCCTGCAGCTTCCAGTGCCCCTAAGGCTGAATGATGAGGGGGTGTTCCAAAGGCCAACTTTAGATACAAATGCCTTTGCCCTGCTAAGGCAGGACATTCAGAGGTTAAACAGAGGTTAACCCAAAGCAGCCAGCCTCATGAAGACCTTCTCTGCGGTGTTATATTGGAGGATGTGGTAGTGATCTTGCTGGGCCCAAGACAAAAGTAGGGTTAAACCAGAAGAGATAATTGCTGAGTGATTTTTTTCATATCGTAACAGCCATACTGTCAGTGAAAATGCCATAGCCCAATTAGAGTGAGACAGATAAGGGTTAGGGACTTAGACCTACCATCTCCTGAGTCCACTTAGACCCACTGGAAATGCACAATGCTTCATATACCCCTCCAATGGACCTGGGGATTTGACCAAATCAGCTGTCTCCCTAACACTCAACTTAGGTTTAGCTACCTCCCAATGGCAGGTTCATTACTTCAAAAGAGATGTTTTCTGGGCTCCGCTGGTGAGCCTCAAAATAAGTGGTGGGGGCCTGGCCCAGCCAATTACAGTTTGACTCAGTGGTCAGTGTGCGGCAAGTAAAGGCAGGCTTGGATGCTGGGGGAGAGAAAAAGGAAGAGCATTCGCTGTGGCCCAGGGCCTGGCAGTGCATACCGTCGCCACAATCTTACAGGGACCCTTGCAAGGTGGCTGTTATCAAGCCCGTGTTAGAGACGCCAAATCCTACCATGCGAAGGAACTTGCTCAAGGTCACAGAGCCAGTCAATGAGAGGTAGACCCTGAATTCAAACCTGTCTTACTCTGAAGTCCAGGCTCTTTCCATAGCAACTGAGGGTTACGGATCCTGAAGAGACCCGGGGGTAAACGAGTGCTGGGGGTGACAAAATGGCGTCTCAAAACCCCCTCCGCGCCAGCCTGACCTCAATTTCACCTCAACCGGAAGTGCCTTCGGCCCTTTCGGAAGTCACTTTCACCTAACCTTACGGACCACCGCTCTACAGGAAATGATGGAAGTCACATGGTGTCGCAGGGGCGGAGCTAGGGAAGAAGCTGCCCTAGCCGGCGTGTGGCAGCGGCTTTCGCACGGTCCAATAAGGGCGGGCGGCGTGGCCCGGACTGGTAGCGACGATGACGCGCCTGCGCAGAGGCGGCAGCGCGACTGGGTTGACTCCGGGGGCGCGGTGAGGAGGTGAGCGGGGGCCACAGCCCGGGCTGGGGGGAGCCGGGGTGTAAGGGGGCAGGCTGGATCAGGCCGGGGCGCCGGGTGTCAACGAGGTAGAGATTACGAGGAAATTGGGGGTTGGGATCGGAGCTGTCTGGGGATGCCGCAGGGGGAGGGTTCTCATGCCGCACGGGGCGGAGTCCCGGGACTTGGGGCGGGACGTGGAACAGACACGGGTGGGACCTCTGAGCTGGTACCAGTGGAAGGCGGGGCTCTAGGGCTGGAGGCGGAGCTAGGACTGGTGGGGGACGGAGCCTGGTCCTTGGAGGAGGAGCTGGAACAGGCGGAAGGCGGAGCCTCGGATTTGGAGACCAAGGGGGACGGGGCCCAGGCGCTGGGGGCGGGGTTTCAGCCGGTGAGTGGCGTGGCTTCAGTTCAGGAAAAGCGGTCTCGTTCTATCGAGGGTGGGGCTTCAGGTCCAGGGGCGGAACTCCGCCCTCTAAAGGGTGGGGCCAATGAACCAAGCGCAGGGGCAGGCCCAGGTAATGGCCCGGGGCGTCCACGCGGGGGCGGTCTCCGTGGTGGCCGGGCCTGGGGGCGCGGTAGGCCGAGAACTCCCCCAGGAGAGGTGGTGTGGGTGGAGCGGGCTCGGCGGCCACCGGACACGGGGCCAGTCTGGGTACCCCGCAGACCCCCGAGGGCTCAGAGCTGGGGCGGCGCCCCCGGTGGAGGTACAGGGCCAGCCTGGGGGGTATCCACAGATGACCGGGGCTCCTCGGAGCCACCCAGCGGCGATGTGTGGGTGCCTCGTGGTCGGCCCCCTGCAGCTGCTGCAGAGGTGTGGGTGTGCTGGGCGGGGGGCAACTGGGTGTGGCGTGAGTGGGATCGCCGGGTCGGGGCAACTGCTGTGCAGTCAGATAGGGTCTGGACTTTGCGCAAAGGGACGGGTGGGAATTGAACGGATCTGGGGACCAGGAGGGAAGGGAGGGCTGGGGGTGAGCAAAGGGGCGGGGCCCTGGCTGCTGTGGCCTCCCCTGACCCCCTCTCCCCGCTGCTGGGGTCCTCGGGCCAGCCCCCTTCTCACTGGACTGGTAAGTGTGGCCGCGGAGCTCGGGGGAGTGGGGCGGTGACCTGGGACAAGGGGATACCCAGGGGCAGGCAAGGTATGGTGGGGTGGAATCCTTCCGCTTCCTGCTGGTATTCCATGCCCTTCCCACCCTCCCGGTCTGTTGGTCGGTCGGGGTCTGTCCCCGCAGAGACATGAGGCTGAGCTGGGTCCTGACAGTACTGTCCATCTGCCTGAGCGCCCTGGCCACGGCCGCGGGTGCCGAGGGCAAAAGAAAGCTGCAGATCGGGGTCAAGAAGCGAGTAGATCACTGTCCCATCAAATCACGCAAGGGAGATGTCCTGCACATGCACTACACGGTGGGTGAAGGAGGCGGAGTTTTGGGGTGTGGGTGGGGCCTCTAGGGACCAGAAAGAACTTGGGAGCCAGGTTCCTGTGCCAACAAGGTGGGTGACCTTGGGCAAGTCCCCTCTTCCCTGTATGCCCGTTTCCATCATTCCACCCTGCTCTTCACTATTCCCCAGGTTGGCACAAGCAAGCAGTTATGATGTACTGTGAGCTGCCTAAGGCTCTGTCCCCTTCTAGGACAGTGGCCACCAATGCTGTGGGGGGCCAGCTTGATGAGGAGAGCAGCTGGGGGTGGCTTTCAGAGTAGTCCCTCCTCCTCACTGGCTTTCCCATGGTCCCACAGGGGAAGCTGGAAGATGGGACGGAGTTTGACAGCAGCCTGCCCCAGAACCAGCCCTTTGTCTTCTCCCTGGGCACAGGCCAGGTCATCAAGGGCTGGGACCAGGGGCTGCTGGGGTGAGTTAAGGGGCCAGAGCTGTGGTCCAGGAGGTGAACTGTGGGAGGCAAGCCCCAGGGATGGGAATGGGGGGCAGGGAGCCTGACTCTTGCCATATGCTGAACATGTGTTGTCCTGCAGGATGTGTGAGGGGGAAAAGCGGAAGCTGGTGATACCATCAGAGCTGGGTAAGAGGTCCTTCCTGAGCCAGGGTAGGGCTCGGGGGCATGTCTGGGAAAGGGTGAAGGCTGGTTCAGCCTCTGCATTTGTTTCCCACCCCCCACCCCCATCCATTCATTCCAGTTCATACCTCTTCCAAGTCTGGCAATGTCCAGCAATGAGGACAAGACAAGACCCTTGGGGCATTCGGCTGATTACCCACCCTCTGCCCTCTATCTGGCCTTTTGTAGCCCCTTCCCATCCATTGTACCTTCTCAATTTCTGGGTTTCTTAAGATGGGCAGAGGTCTGGATGTCTTTTGTTTCTTTTTTTTTTTTTTTTAATTTTTTTAGCTGAGCCATCCTACCACCTGTTGGCAGCTCAGTGGCAGCTCAGTTTGGGCTGGGCATCGAAGTGCTGTTGCTCAGAGCTCAGCTCATACTCTTGAGCGAGCTTTTAACCAACTGAGCCAGTTGGCTGGCCCTCACTTTGTTTCTTTGTGCATCTTTGACAGGGTACGGAGAGCGGGGAGCCCCCCCAAAGATTCCAGGTAATATACCTTTCTACCCCTATCTCTTGTACCATCCCATTTCCCTGTGGCCCTGGTTCTCATTCTGACCCCACTTCTTCCCTGCAGGCGGTGCAACCCTGGTGTTCGAGGTGGAACTGCTCAAAATCGAGCGACGTTCAGAACTGTAGCCAAGCTGGGGACAGGCAGTGGAGAGGCCATCAGGGACCAGACTGTTTAAAACAAAACAACAAAAAAAAACCTTAAAGCCCATGAAGTGAGCCTGTGTTTCTTTGTGGGCCCTGAGAGACTTAGAAACCTTAGTCCCAGCCACCCCTCCCATTTTTGGCTTTAGAGCCTTAGAATCTAGGCTCAATAGCCTGGAGGTCAAGATGGCGAGTCCCTGGTTGGCATTGTGGCCCTTGTCTGTAGGGAAAAAAAGAGTGTTCTTGCCTGCCAACGGCAACACTGCTCCCCCCAGCTCCCCAGTCACTTCCAGGTCCTGGTCTGGGAGCCAGCATTGGGCTATCTCCATGGCTACATGTCCCTCAGGAAGGCCTGTGGTCACCTGGGAAGAAGCTGAGCTGGCAGCAGTTGTAGAGCACTGTGTCCCCCCTAAAAGAGACCAGCCAAGGCTGTTAGCTGCACCAAAGGCATATCCTAGCTTTATTAAAGGGCCCGCGCCGCAGAGTCAATATAAAAACACAAAAAGTCCCATCAGTTTAATAACAATAAAAAACCCCAAAAATGGAAAACTGAGGGGGCAGGGAAGAGGCCCCTGGGCCAGGGATATGGGGAGCCCTGCTCATGGCACCAGGCCTGGCCGCAGGGTCCCCTGGTATTGCTGTTGCTACGAGGTCAGGAGGCAGCGATTGTCCTGTGGGAGCCATCGTTCACCTGGGTTGAGGACCCTTACTTCTTCTGGGGTGTGCTCAGCTTCTGCATGCCCCGGATCTTGTCCAAGAGGCCAGAGATGAAGGCCTGGACAGCAGGGAGGACATTAGGGAGACCACATCCCAAGATGACAGGAGCCTTGGCTCGTCTTTACTCCTCCCTCTGGGGAAACCACTTACTTACCTCAGTGGGTTTGTAACAGTCAACCAGCAGCTCCTAGTGGGACATGAGGGAAGTATAACTGAGCTGTCAGGAACGGGTGCCTTCAGTTTACCCATACCCACTTCCAAAGGACTGGGGCCACCCTGAGGCAGAGGAGAGGCCATAGCAAAGCAAGTTACCATTAGCCCCATTCGATGGAGGCAGAATCTGAGGCCCAGCATCACAAAGCTGGCTGATTCAGACTACAGAAGGCCTGGTTCCAGTGTCTTGCTTACCCAAGGGGCAGTGCTTCCAGGCAGCGCTCTATTCCCAGCTCCCCTGACCTGACCTTGCTGCTCTCCAGCCCCTTTCTCACCTTGACCCTGGCAGCCCGGGTATCATCACTCTCCATGTCTAGGAGTTCATCCACATCAATCTCCAGCTCTGGGATCTCCTCTTCCTGGGGTGGGGGTGGGGGAGGAGGGAGAGACAAGGGCCTGAGTTGGGAGAGAGGGTGTGAGAGGGACTCACTGGCTGAGGCCCCTGCCCTACTGCAGGGCGAGCCAGCCCTCTGACCAGCAGACAGCGGCAGCTGCTCCAAGGAAGAAAACAGATCAGGCTCGTGCCAAGGCAAACTGCCTGGTTGGAGGGGGGTAGCTTCCTGTCTCTGCCAGTTGGACACCCTGGGTGCCAGACAGGGCCAGGCAGGGCTGGGGACCCTGGGCTGGGGACCATGCAGATGTGTCTCCCCAACTTCCGGACCCCCATTTCAACTAGAGCCAGTGGGGCCAGCTGTCCCAGCTCATCACGGCCCCTTCCCCTCCCCCAAACACCTGTCACAGCTTCCCAGGAGTGAGGAGGAAATGAAGGGTGAGGGGTCAGTGGGAAGGACCCAAGCCTGGTAAAGGGGAAACAAAGAGCCCATGCTTTGCTGAGGGAGGGGTGTCCTCCACCCCACCCCACCCCGGCCCCGTCCTCCCCCGCTCCCCGGGCCCAGGAAGCGCCTATCCAGTGTAGAGCCAGCTGCATTCCAGGGCTGGGTTAGGGAAGGCAGCACAGGGCAAGCCCACTCCTCCACCCTGCCCCCGGGGACTGAGTCACCATTTGAGCAAGGAAGGAGTCATGGGGTGGAGAACCAGAACCCAGAGAACAGGCTAGCCTGCCCCCATGCCAAGATGGAGCTCCAGGCTAGCCCATTAGAATAGCCCAGACACTTTATGGTTCCCCCACCAATAAGGCTAGCGTCTTTTAACCAGTCTAGGTTAGCAAGCACTAAGTAGACCTCCTTCCACTGCCAGCCCAGGCTATCCCTTGAAGCTTCTAGAGGACCCTGGGCTTGACCAGGGTAGAGGCATGAGGGAGGCAGAGGAGAAAACGGGTGGACCGAAGTCAGACAAGAAAGAGCACACACTGGGGACGGGGAATAGACAGGAGGGGAGAGTGCGGAAGCAGAGCGCTCATTGACTCCAGGTGACAAACGGGCTCAAGGTGGGTTTCCCAAGCTGCCAGACTCGGGACCTACTTTAGAGCGTCGGTACAGGGTGGGGGACACACCTGACAGTCGTAGAGGCGAGTGAGCTGCTCCAGGATCCACTCCTCCAGGTTGAGGCGCTTCCGTAGCTCCTTGCGGTCGTACTTGACCGTGACCTTCCCTTGGCGCCTCACAGGGCCCTCGTCGTCCGCACCGCCCGGGCCCTCGCCTGCAGCCCCAGGGGGACTCTGAAAGTAGACGCGGGGCCCTGGGCCGCCACTGCCCGGCCCGGGTGCCGGGGCTGCCAACGCCGCGCCCCCCGCGGGGCCGCTGTCCGCCATGGCGGCCGCCGGGGCCACGTGCGCGCGTCCGGCCCCTCCCTGCGCCGCCGCCTCCGGGACGCCCGCCGGCTGGCTGCGGGCCGCTGGCTCTGGTTAGCTGGTGGGCTCGGCTCCGCGCAGCTCCGCGGCGAGGGCGGCGGCGGGGGCGCCCGGGGGCAGCTGCAGCATGCGGAGCCCCCGGGCCAGACTTGGCCGCGCCCCGCCCCCTACCCACCGATCCGCCCGCCCTTTGTCCCCCGCGGCCGCCGCCCGAGCCGCCGCCGCCGCCGCCGCCGCCGAAGCCGCTTTCTCTGTCTCGCTGGCTTCCCCCGCCCCCCGACCACACCCCCTTAAAGGGCCAGTCTTCTGCAGTCCCTTCACCCCCACCCCGTCCCCGAGCAGGGGCTTGGGGAGGGTCTACTCTTCAGGGGTTTGGGCTTAGCTGTCCGCTATCCCTATTAACTTTCCTGCCCCAAATCCAGATGTTCTAAGCGCCCAGTACCAGGATTTGCTCTCTCGCTGGAACCCTAGTATTCTGTCATCACTGAGGCAAAAACAAGGGGGAGTCTGGAAAGGGAGGCAGTGGGCACTGTGTGCAGGGTGGGTGTCCGGTGAGGAAACGTGGGAGCCCCTGACGTCTGGGTACTCCGACGCTTGGCCAGCGGGGGGCGAGCAGGCTTCTCCGCACGGACCGACACGTGTACCGGGATCCCAAGTGTGGAGGAGTGGAGAAAGTGGACAGGAGTTGCCCAGGTCCCCGGACGCCCTACTCGGCGGGATCCCGCGCCCCCCATGGTGGAGGCCCGGAATGGGGGTGAGCAGAACTGGCTGGGCGGCCTGAAGGGCCAGACCCCAAACAGCCACCGCCCCACCGGCCAAGGTGGCGGCCGTGAACGGAATTATGGGAAATGTAGTTCGCAGACTCCGGCCCCACATGGCCGTCTGTCCCTTGCAGCGGAGCCGGGACCGGGAAGCACAGAACTTGTTTGGGGCGCTCTCGTAGGGCTCGCCGCCACGGCCCTCCGCACCCCTCAACGTCTGTGTACAAATGAGGAAAAACGTCTGTGTACAAATGAGGGTATAAAGAGCTGGGAATTGGGGGAGCCGATACTCATGACAATAAAGACAATAATAACTGACCCATAATAAGCGTTCCTAGAGACTGCTCTACACAGTGGGTTCCAACATGAAAGCACCTCACGTGCTGTCCTGCAGATCCTGGCCCTGAGGCTCCTTCTGTCCTTCAGATCTGATAGGCGCCGTTCCTGCCCCACCTCTTAAGCAGACTGCACATCTCATTCCCCCAACCCCATTTGATTTTCTGCATCTTTAAATACTCTTTCATTTGTTCGCCTGTCTCCCACTTCTAGTCTGTGAGCTCCATGGTGCGGAGACCTATCCTGCCCTTGTTTATTGCTGATGCTTGTGGTTGAGTGGGCCTGCTCCTGCTTCAAACCCATGTGTATCTAGCAAATTACCTGGTTCTTGCTGAACTCTCAGCATCTATGTGAGACTCAGTAGTAGGTGCTCGATAACTATTGGTTTGAACAAATGACTGAATGAAAGAATGATTGGCTTCATCTGAGCCCCCATTTTCTCCTGAGGTTGTGGTGAAGATTAAATAGGAAAATGCATGGAATGTTCAATGACTGTACCACAGAAGTTCACTAAGTCACACAGCTAGATAGAGGTGCAGCTCATCTTGTGAACCCAGGCCCTTGAAACAAAGTCTCTATTAATTCCTCTACCTCCCCTTAGCTACCACCCAACAAGGTTGTGCAGCTCCTCTGGGATGCTTCTCACCCTTTGAAGTGCCAAGCAGAGTCTCAGGGTCTGAGAGGCAGTAAATGATTCTGTCCCAGCCCTTCACAGACACCCTTTCCCTGGATGCCGGAGAAGCCCTCTGCAGCAGGTGGATGGGGTTCAGAGAAAGGTTGAGACTAGCCCAGGGTCACACAGTTGGTGCTGTAGCTGAACTCGAACCCAGGACTTCAGGCTTACCCTGTAATGGAGAGAAGAGACAATGAGAAGGCAGAGGCTGCTTGGAATGGTGAGGGTGTGTGGAGGGGGTTTGAGGTGGGTTTCTTGCTGAGGGGCCTGAGTGGAGGGGCAGGCTCGCCAGGCTCAGCCTGGGGTAGGTAGAGTCAGCTAATACCTCCTTCCTCTTCAGCCTTCTTTCTGACTTTAGCCTCCCTTCACCCAAACTGGGGGACTAAGGAAGGGCTGACCCTTGCTTTTGTAGATTAGATAGGACTCACCCTTTCTACCAGGAGCCAAATTCCTGGCCTGGCGTCTGGCTCTGAGCCTGGCCTGTTGGGAGGAGCAATTTACCCAAATCCAAATTCCCCACCACACCCCACCCTCACCCTACCAGAGCTTGTCTGCTCTTTCTGAACTGGAGCATTGAATAGGTACTTGGAGGTGCTTATGGTTAACCGGGGGAATATACCATAGCTTGCTGTGAGAATGGGGCCTACAGGCTATGAAATCTGGGTATCAGCCCAGCTCTGCCCCCCAGATGCTGTGACTCATAGTGCTAACCTTCCTGTTCCATCTCCTTTCAGGGCTGGTGTGAAGGCCTGCTGTCATGTCAAAATTTCAGGGGGGTGGGGGTGAGAAAAAATAATTTCAGGGGGATACCCCCTGGGGATTCTCTGGGCAGAACAGAGAGGAACCAGGGTGCTTTTCCTGTCTTTCCCTCTCTCCACCTCCTATGCAACCCCCAGGGCACTCCCAGATTCCTGGGGCTGACTCTCTGGTCCATGCAGTCCCTTCCCATGGCCACCCACCCTGAGAAGAGTTAGTGCAGAAGGCCATGCTGGCCTGCAGCCTCTTGGAGGCTGGGCTGCCCTGCACAGAATTCAGAGTGCAAGAGCTGGGTTCACTTCCTGGCTCTGCCCAGTAGGGTGCGAGGCCTCAGGCAAGTCGCTTACCTGCCTTTAGTCTCTTCAAGGGGGCTGATTCTTTTTTTTTTGAGGACAGTGTCACTGGCCCTCATATGTGGGACCTGAACCGGGGCCGCTGGCTTCCCAAGCCAGCACTTAACCACCATGCCACTCGGCCGGCCCAAAGGGGGTTGATTCTATGGACCTCCAGTGGTTGGGGGTTTAGAGCTCAGTGCTCTGTGCCCACATCCCAGCCCTTGACTTCCTGCCTGAAACAATCCCACCCCCCCCACACACACCCATCCCCCCACCCCTGGGTTGGGGCTGGAGTGTGCTGCCATGGCTGCTCCTCATCCTTCCAGCTGGTGTCCTCCCAGCCCCACCCATACTGGGGTCCCAGCCCCCCTCCACCAGAGTGTAGCTAAGGTTGCTTTCAGGCCCCTCCTTGAAGCCAGACCCTGGGGAGGGTCCTGTGGGCCATGACCGCTCCCTTAATCGAGTGTAGAGGCCGGAAAGGCGGCCTTCCTTCCACCATTACTGCTTGCTGAGAAACCCTATTAGCATTACCAAGCCTGAAAAAAAGTGTCCGAGGAGGAAGGAGCCCTTTAATGAGGGCTGCTCTGGCCTCCGGAGACCTGGGGCGGAGGGAGAGGCTTAGGCCCAGGAAACAGTTTCCCATGTTTTTGAAAATGCTGCTGCCCAGTGCTTTTCTGAAGTACACCTGTCCAAGGCCCAGGGCCCACAGCTCAGACCCTGGCTCCCCTGTCCTTTCCTCCTTCCTCCCTGATGTCCCCACAGCCTGCTAGCCCCTCCTTAAATATCCAGCTGCCTGTAGCCAGGGTCATCTGGTACCCATGTGCTTATTTCATACTCTGACAACCTCCAGCTTCTGGACAAGGTGACTGAGGCACAGAGATACTAGATTCTATGGGAGCAGAGGACAATCTCCACCCTGCATGGCTCTACCCAATGAGACCTGGTGATCCCTGGGTCTCTGAGGGGTATGGCTCTGCTGATCTGCTGAGAGAAGACCAGGATGACAAGTCCTGTTCCCCTTTCTTTTTCTCCTCAAGGGCAAGGAGTGGAGGCAGCACAAGGTGGCCTTCAAGTCAGAGGGCTGAAATCCTCCTGTGAAACTGTGTGACCTTGAGCAAGTCCCTTCCCCTCTCTGGGCCTCAAATGGAGATAATAATCACACCTCCCAGGGCCTTGGCCACAGACAAGGAAATTCCTTAGGTTAGAGTTGGTGTCCAACATAGTGGGGATTTTGAGGACCATCTGTACCAGACTGAGCTCCCTTTGGGGGTCTGAGAGCCTGGGGCAAAGAGGCCTGCAGGGCCAGCTCCTCCTTGACTGATCCCTCCTCCCCCAGAACCAGCTCCCTCTCTTTCTGGGTTTCTAGGTGACTTGGCTGGCCCCTCTGGATGAGTTCTACTTTAAACTTGCTGCTGCTACTGTCTCTGTATTGGGGGGGCTCCCACAGGGGCCCCCAGGCAGGAGCCCCCCCCCAGGCCAAGCCCTGCGGGAGGGGCTGTAGCCCCCACCCAATCCAGTGCCCATGGGTCTTCTCCCTCCCATTCCTGGAACACAGATTTCAGGGCACCTGCTGTGGGCCTGGCATTGCAGATCCCCTCCTCAACTCCCCTGTTCCTGGACAAGCCCAAGGCTTCTGACCCCTCTGGGCAAACGACCAGCTGTCCCTTTCCCAATTTTCAGTCAGGAGCTCCCCCAGGGACAGGCTCTAGGTTGGATCATGGGGGTCTATGGCACAAGAAAGGGCTGTTCCTGAACTCGCTCTGAAAGGCCAGGATGTTTGGGTCCTCAAAGGAGGTGGCAGGCGCCCAGTCTCCCCGGGCTGGGACCGAGGAGGGGCGCCTGCCAGCAGGAGGCCCATTAGCCAGCTAAGTGCTCCCAAGGAGGGGGGACCGCGCTGCTGCAGGAGGGGGATGAGGGGAAGTGAGGGCAGAGATGGGGGTGGGAGTGGCTTTCCTTGCACTCAGCTAAGTGCTGTAGGAGTGAGGTGGAGGCAGGGCTCTGCGTCCCCCGGCCCAGCCCAAGCAAGTCTGGCCCTCCAGTGGTACCCCCAACCCTCGCCCCCGCCCCGCAGAAACCTTAGCGGGCTGACCCCGGCCGGTCTTCAGCAACGCCTTCTACACCCAGTCTCTCCAGCTGCACCCACAATAGCCCCCCTGCCCCAGCGCCCTTCCCTCACCCCCCCCCCCCCGGCTTGCCAGCTGAGCCACCTAGCGAAGTGTTCAGGTTCAAGTATGCCCCGGCCCCAATCCCGTCTCTGACTGCAGTCGCCGCCCCGGCCACCAGGGGGAGCCGATGCGGGGCGGGCGGGCCCGACGCGGTGGGAGGGGGCGGGGCTGCTGTGGCCCCGCCCCCGCCCCGCCCCACCCGGGCCCCGCCGCTTCTCTGGTCTGTCCCCGACAGACTGGCGGGCAGGCGGACGCTGACGCCGCGAGGTCGGAGCGGGCCGAGTGGAGGGAACAGTGGCACCGTCGGTCCCCGTCGGGGCTCCGTGGGTCCCCGGCCCGCCCCTGGCCCGGCCATGGCGGGCGCCAGTCCCGGCGTCCACGCGTTGCAGCTGGAGCCGCCCACCGTGGTGGAGACCCTGCGGCGCGGGAGTAAGTTCATCAAATGGGATGAGGTAAGTGCGGGGCCTCCCTTCTCCGCCCAGATCCCGGGACTACCTTACTCAAACTCGGTCAGATGCCGGGGACCCCCATCCCAGCCTGGCCAAGCGCCCCCCCATCCCAGGCTGGCTGCGCTCCGGAAACATGAGTCCCCAATCGTCCCCGTAATGAAGACTTTGTCCCCAACCCCCCACCCCAGTCCCTCAGCTGCGGAAAATTTGGCTTTTCACTCTTTGGCCCGGAGACTTCGAACCCCAATAAATCCTGGCCCCCCGTTTCATTCGTCCCTCCCACCCCCTCCCTGACAGTCTAATTCCGGTTCCTCCAACCCTGATCTGGTCCCCAGACCCTTGCCCTGTACTGGACTATTTGGCTCGAGAACCCTGGCCCCCAATCTGGCACAGTGCACCTTTCTTCTGGGTGGGTATCGCTAGGACCCTACTCTTCCCAGTTCTCTAGTCTGAGCATTCTTCTCCATTCATCACTTTTTCACCCTCTTTTGACTGGCACCCCTTTGCTGTGGTTTGGATCTCAGCCCAACTTCCTGCTCAGGTGGGAGCACCAGGTCATCCCCTCTTGGAGACTGCCCCCAAGTTTCTCTACCCTTGGAGAACTTTGCGCTCCACTCCTTAGCTTGGGGGACTTTGAACTCCAATAAATTCTGGCCCCTTTTCTACCCGCCTAGCCCCGGCCTTCACCTGCGGCTCCTGGGCCCAGTCCTGTGCCCCGCCCTCATTTCCTACTGCCCCCTCCTCTGCCCTTTGGGCCCCTCCTTCCCCAGGGCCTCCACTGGGCCTGCCTCAGCTTCCTCGCTGCTCCTTCCCAGTCAGGCCAGAGGCCTGGAAGTCTCTGGGCTCCTTTCCGGCTGGGTGGGGCGGGTAGGCGTGGGAGCTGGGGGAGGGGCTGGGGGCGTGGCCTGAGGCAGCAGGTGTGCCTTAGAGGGTGCCTGGACGCCCCAGGGGTCCAGAAAGACCCCTTTCCCCAGACGGGCCTGAAGGGAAAAGTTTCTTCTTTTCCTCCCAGTGTGATAAACCCAAATAAGGAAGTGGGAACAGGGAGAGGGCCCTGCGGGTGGGGTGGGGGGTGCTGACAAGGACTTGGGCCAGAGAGCAGGGGGCCAGAGCTGCCTTTGAAGGCCAGACCTCTAGGGAGGGGGAGACCCTGGGGGCATTACTACAGAACTCCCCCATCCTCACACTGTTGGGGGTCCTGAGGACTAGGGCAAGGTTGGGAATCTCAGAGAGGGGCTGAGGATGTTTGTCAGCAACAGTGAGTTGGGGAGGTTCAAGTTCCAGAGCCCCCTATCCCCTCCGCCCCCAGATCAGTCAGCTTCCTGTCCTTTGTAAGCAAAGCCTGAGATGGGCGGGGCTGGTACAGTTCTATCATCCAGAAGAAGAAACTGAGTCTGGAGATTGGAGACTAATCCTAGGCCCCACATTAGGGTTGCTGCTGAGGCCAGGAGCTGGGAGCCTGGCAGGGGTCCTGGTTCCCTGCTTCCCAGGCACTGGACTCTGGAGCCATACTGCCTGTATGCAAATCCAGGCTCCCCTTTTTGACCTTCCACAAACTATGTAGCCTGCCTGTGCCTCAGACTGCTCATTTGTGAAATGGGGAGAACAATAGTGCACACCTTTTAGGGTTGTTAGGAGAACTAAGTGAGATCCTAGATATTAAGTGCTTAGAACTGGACCTGGCACACAGTAGGGGCAGTATGAGGGGAGCTGTTGTATTGATGATGGAATTGTCTGCCAGACAGCAAGCAGCAGTTTGAGGGTGGCACCAAGGTGAGGTAGAGTCCTCTACTGAGGTAGGAGAGTTCTTGCTGTGGCCACTTGGCCCCTTGGGCCCTGGCCCAGTCTAAGCCTCTCATGAACCCCCTCTGACTGCTGGCCCTGAGTTGCCAGGGGTAGCCCTGGCAGTGTGCCAGGGACCAAGCCCTCCTCAGAAAATGGGGTCAGCACACCCTTTCCTGCCCTCTGCAGGACTGTTTGAGGGAGAACAGAGTTCCCTCTGATTCTGAGGGCAGGGTGAGTCCCCTTCTGAAAGGACTCAGTCTATGCTATGTAAGATGGAGTGAGCTGGGGGTATGCAAAGTGGGGTTAATGGACCTTGAGGCAGATGTAAGGGGTGGCTGGTCATCATGGGCTCCTAGGGCCACAGAAAGGCTGTGGGGGTCTGACTTCCATACCCTGCGCTTCCATCCAATAAATATTCCCAATGGGTCTGTGGGAGGATGCAGGGCTCCAAGCGTCAGGGAGCTCTCAGACCTGGAGAAACCGAGCCTGGGGTTGGGGTTCAAGGAGTCCTCCCTAGGGAGGTGGGTCAGATTTCATGTCTGGAGAAGAAAGGAAAGGATATCTTAGCAAAGGAACAATGATGTACCAGCTGCAAGTGGGGAAAGGGTAGTTAATGGCCCATGTGACAGAGTCTTTAGAGTGAGAGAGGAGTGTTGGTACCTCAGGAGTTCAGCTTTGTCCTAAGGACTGTAGAGGGCCACAAAGGACCTTTGGGCTCGGTGAAGCTTTGTCTTAGCTCACTGTCAGAAACACTGTACCGGATGGCCCCAGGGGGTTCAAGAACCAAGCCTGGCCATAGCCCTCACTCCCTGACCCCTGCCATTTCATCCCATACTCAGGAGGCCTCGAGTCGGAACCTGGTGACTCTGCGCGTGGATCCCAATGGCTTCTTTCTGTACTGGACAGGACCCAACATGGTGAGGGCGGGTACTGGTGCAGCTCACTCAGGTCTAAGGCCCCTGCCTCAGACCCCTACCCCCACCCCCTGCCCATGGGGGTGGGGCCCAGCTGCTGGCTGACCTCTTCCAAGGCTTGCTGGACAGGAAATGCTAGGGGCAGGGGCTGCTGCTTGGATGACAGCAGGGGGTGGTTACTCTTTGGCCTGGGTGGAGAGCTTGGAGGCTTCTGGCTCTTACCCTGTAGCCTCTGACCCACCTTGGCATCTGGTTTCCCCAGGAGGTGGACACACTGGACATCAGTTCCATCAGGGACACGCGGACAGGCCGTTATGCCCGCCTGCCCAAAGTGAGTGATGGGGTGTAGGACTAAGCATGAGAGTGAGGCGGTGGGGAATGGGGACACCTCTCCTTACCCTTGGTTCTCTCGCCTACTCAGGACCCCAAGATCCGTGAGGTGCTGGGTTTTGGGGGCCCTGATGCCCGGCTGGAGGAGAAGCTGATGACAGTGGTGGCTGGGCCAGACCCGGTGAACACAATGTTCTTGAACTTCATGGCCGTGCAGGATGACACAGCCAAGGTGGGCTGGGGCCGAGGGTCATCTGGGGAGCCACCACCTCACTTGCTGAGTCAGCCATCACTTAGTGAGAGTCTGTTGTATAGTAGGCTGTTCTTTGCCTCTAATTCTAATCATCCTCTAACGGAACAATACTTAAGCCCTTACTGTGTACCACAGGCGGTTCTGGGCGTGGCTGTGGCTGGGCCAACCCCTTCCTCGGCCCCCCCCCCCCCCCGCTTACTCCCTACCCCTGCATCCTGACCCCTCAGGTCTGGACTGAGGAGCTGTTCAAGCTGGCTATGAACATCCTGGCTCAGAACGCCTCCAGGAACACCTTCCTGCGCAAAGCGTGAGTCCCGGGCCTGCCTTGGGGACATTAGGGGTTCAGGTGGCCTTTCCCAGGGCATGACCCTTCCGCCTATCTCCCCAGATACACAAAGCTGAAGCTGCAGGTGAACCAGGATGGACGGATCCCAGTCAAGAAGTGAGCGCCCCCTTCCCCTCAGCATCTTCTCTCATGTCCCAACCTTGGTGACCTTTGCCCCACTGACCTTGACCCCTCCCACTCATTCAGCATCCTGAAGATGTTCTCAGCAGACAAGAAACGGGTAGAGACTGCCCTGGAATCCTGTGGCCTCAAGTTTAACCGGGTGAGGGGTCTGGGGGCAGGGGCTGGGCCAGATGGGTGTCATGGTGGGTGCCTGCTCTTTTGGGGCTGGCTGCCCCTGGGTTCTCACCCCACACTCCTTGGCCCCCAGAGTGAGTCCATCCGGCCTGATGAGTTTTCCTTGGAAATCTTTGAGCGGTTCCTGAACAAGTTGTGTCTGCGGCCGGACATTGACAAGATCCTGCTGGAGATGTAAGCAGGACTGGGCCCGCCTACCAGCCCCCTGTGCTCTGAGCCAGCCTCTGCTCTGGGGTTCCTTTCAGCCCAGGAGGGGAAGTGGAGCTGTCAGGGGCTCCAGTGCATGGAGCTATGGCTGAGCTCAGAATCACTTTGTCTGCAGCTCTGTTGTGGACAGCTCTCTGCCAACCTTTTGCCTGGGTTACTTTCTTTTTCTTCCTTTCTTTTTTTTTTTTTGAGGGCAGTGTCACTGGCCCTCATATGTGGGACCCGAACCGGGGCCGCTGGCTTCCCAAGCCAGCGCTTAACCACTGCGTCACTCAGCTGGCCCGCCTGGGTTACTTTCATCGGCCCACAATGGGGAGGAGAACTGAGTGGCTCAGACTGTTAAGGGACTTGCCTGAGCTCACACAGCATTTGAAGGCTGGAGCTGAGATTGAGTCCAGGGTCTAGAGGTATAGTGTGGAAGGCCAAGCACTTGGTGGCTTCCACAGCCTTTGCTAATGCCAATGCCAATGCCAAGTGGTCAGGAGAGCAGATAAGGAAACCGAGACTTAGAGGGGCAGTGACTTGCCCAAGTCCCAGTCAGTGGGTACCAATTCCTTCTGCCAGAAGATGGACTTGGAGCAGGGGCTGGTGAGGCTTCAGCTTGGCTTGGCTTTCCGCTCCCTCCAGAGGTGCCAAGGGGAAGCCATACCTGACGCTAGAACAGCTCAAAGACTTCATCAACCAGAAGCAAAGGGACCCAAGACTCAATGAAGTGCTGTACCCACCCCTGGGGCCCTCCCAGGCCCGGCTGCTCATTGAGAAGTATGAGCCCAACCAGCAGTTCCTGGAGCGAGGTGAGCTGGTGAGGGGGTGGCGGGTGGCAGAGGGGGTGGCCTAGCTGACCCTGACCCTGCTGACCCCATCTGCCCCCCAGACCAGATGTCCATGGAGGGCTTCAGCCGCTACCTAGGAGGTGAAGAGAATGGCATTCTGCCCCTAGAGGCCCTGGATCTGAGCGCGGACATGACCCAGCCGCTAAGCGCATACTTCATCAACTCCTCGCACAATACCTATCTCACAGGTAAGCGAGCTGCCCTCTGCCCTTGGCTGGCAGGGAGGAAGGAATGGCATCCACAGCCTCTGCCCTCTGGCCCTTACATTGCCCTCCTCCTTTTGGGGTGGCCAGTGCTAGGGATGCAAGCAGGGAATAAGCCCAGGGGAGTGGGCCTTCTCTGCATGGGTGTGTCTCAGGGTGGTCCAGGCTTTCTGGGAGAAGGGCTGAGGCCTCCATTAGCTGGCTTTGGGAAGGAATAACTTGTGCAAAGGCCCAGAACAGGAGACTGCTTGGTGCTTTTAAGAAGCAGGCAGAAGGTTGGAGAGGTGGGCGAGGACTGAAGCAGGTAGAGGCAGAAGGCCGGCCGGCCAGCAAAAAGGAGGCAGGGCTAGACCCAGCGTGGAAGGAATTTGGATTTATCCTAAGTGGTCAGGAAAGGCTTTTTGGAGGGTATTAAGCAGAGGGAGGTGATGTGACCTGTTGTTTTTAGAAGAATGATGCCAGGTGCTCTGCAGAGATTAGATGGGAGGCAGGGAGAGGCCTGCTGTCTCAAGGCAGGAGGTGATGGAAGTTGTTCCAGGGAAGTGGCGGTGGAGGGCAAAAGCTAAGTGAGGGGTCATGGGGGTTTTGGGGATGACTCCCGGTTCAGACTGGTGGGATACGAGGTAGAAGGTGTTTATATGAGAGAGAGAGTGAGACCTGGCGAAGGAACCAACCCGTCAGCCAGCGTTGGTAGTCACCAGCTCTATCTGGCTTGGTTGGTGGGACCTAGGCCCTGCCCTGAAGAGATGGTACTGGTTCCACAGTAAATTAAGGAGTGATCAAAGGCTGGCCAGACAGAGCGTGCCAGGGCTGCACCTGGCCACCATGGGGGCCTGTATGTCCCCAGCCTGGCCTGGTTCAGCGCAGGCCTGGGGAGGAGGGGGAGGAGCCAGGCTGGCAGGGTGGCCTTGGTGACGGAGTCTCATCTTCAGCGGGACAGCTGGCTGGGACCTCGTCCGTGGAGATGTACCGGCAGGCACTGCTGTGGGGCTGCCGCTGCGTGGAGCTGGACGTGTGGAAAGGGCGGCCGCCCGAGGAGGAGCCCTTTATCACCCACGGCTTCACTATGACCACGGAGGTGCCACTGCGGGACGTGCTTGAGGCCATTGCCGAGACCGCCTTCAAGACTTCACCTTACCCCGTCATCCTCTCCTTTGAGAACCACGTGGACTCGTGAGTGGGCTCCTGGCCCTAGATGTCTGTCCCAGCAGCCTCTAATCTGGCGGCCTCTGGCCTGGGGACCCCTGATAAACCCAGAGACAGCCTCCCACTGTGGCCTGTTGGTCTGCTCCATGACCCCCAACCCTTGGGACATCACCTTCACCACTAGGACCTCTGACCTCTGACCTTGGCTCCACAGGGCAAAGCAGCAGGCCAAGATGGCTGAGTACTGCCGCTCCATCTTTGGGGATGCGCTGCTCATCGACCCACTGGACAAGTACCCGGTATGGGGGCTTGGAGCTGTAGCAGGGCATGGGGGCTGAGGGTGCCCCAGCAGACCCTGACCTGTCTGTGCCCACCAGCTGGCTCCAGGCGTCCCCCTGCCCAGCCCCCAGGACCTGATGGGCCGCATCCTGGTGAAGAACAAGAAGCGGCACCGGCCCAGCACTGGCGTCCCTAACAGCTCTGTGCGCAAGCGGCCCCTGGAACAGAGTAATTCAGCCCTGAGCGAAAGCTCCGCTGTCACCGAGCCCTCCTCTCCCCAACTCGGTACGGCCCTGGCCTGACCACAACCTCAACCTCCCACCTCACAGGGCCTTTTCCTCAACCAGATTATGACTCTGATCTCTGACTTCCATGAACCACATCCCCATGGTTTGGGTATGACCTTCAGACTTCTGACTTCTGTCCTGTGACCCCCACTGAGTGTGCCCACATAACTTATTAGTTCAGCTAACCCTTGACCTCTCACTTTAGTGAAGTCCTCCTTATGTCTGACCCCTGCCTGCTTACCTCACTAAGCCCCCTAATTGGGTGTGTCTCTGACACCTGACTTAGAATCCCACTGTGTCATCCTTTACCCCCACTGTCAAGGCTGTCTTGTACCCACGTTCCTGGCTTCTCACCCTTCTGAGCCAACCTTACCTACCTCCTTCCCTGAGGGCTATAACTTTAGACCCTGATTTTTGCCCTTCTGCATTATCACTCCATCCAACTCTTTGTTTGTGGTTTTTTTTGTTTTTGTTTTTGTTTTTTTTTTTTTTTTGAGGGCAGTGTCACTGGCCCTCATATGTGGGACCGAACCGGGGCCGCTGGCTTCCCAGGCCAGCGCTTAACCACTGCGCCACTCGGCCGGCCCTTGTTTTTGTTTTTGAGGTCAGTGTCACTGGCCCTCATATGTGGGACCGAACCGGGGCCGCTGGCCTCCCAAGCCAGCGCTCAACCACCGCGCCACTCGGCCGGCCAACTCCATCCAACTCTTGACCCCTGCCCTCCCCCAGCCACACTGCCCTGCCCTGAGAGTTCCCTGACTTCACCACTGAGTTACCTCCGCACACCCTGGGCGCAACCCCTCCTGGCTCCTTGTGTCTGCGTGTGTGCCCTGACCCCCGGTGGCCCCATCCTCTGCAGGGTCCCCCAGCTCCGACAGCTGCACAGGCCTGAGCAATGGGGAGGAGGCAGGACTTGAGAAGCCCGGCCTGGAGCCTCAGAAGTCCCTGGGTGAGGAGGGGCCGCAGCGGGGCCCTGATCTTGGCCCTGCCGACCGTGAGGATGAGGAAGAGGATGAGGAGGAGGAAGAACAGACAGACCCCAAAAAGCCGACCACAGATGAGGTCAGACCTGCCAGTGGGAAGTCAGAAGGCACTGTGTATTCATTTCCCAGGTGTGCTGGGCATAGCACTGGAGGCTGGCTTTGGCCATGGTCAGACATTCTCTGCTCTTCTGGAGTTCAGCAGGGAGGGCTGTGGGGAGGAGGGGACTTACATAACAGGCATGGAAGCAAGGGTGAAATTATGCTTGTGACATGGGCTGGGAAGGGGCGAGTTAGGGTGCAGAATGGTGGGAAGAAGGGGAGTCTGACCTGGGCTGGAGGTTGTGTGAGCAGATCCGAGGAAGAGGGACTACCTGGGGCAGGACTGGAGTGTGCAGGAGGGGGTGCTGTGTAGACGAGACAGTGTTGAGGAATTCTGAGGTTGGAGGGAATAGAAAAGTCACTCATGAGGTCAAACAGGAGAGGCCCAGAATAGGGAAGGGTGTGGGCAGGAGCGGCTGAACTCAGCAGCACAGAGGTTGAGTTTGAGACTTGTGAGCTCCCTGAGAGGAGACGGCAAGATGGTGGTTGGCAATAATGGCTGGGGATGGAAATTGGGGACCTATCTGTATGTGGATAATTGAATTCCTGGGGTTGGGTGAGGAGGGAGTTCCAGCTTCCAGCATCAGGGAGGCAGGAGGCAAACCAAAAGACTGGGGTCCAGAGCACATTGGCCAGGCCCCAGGGAGAAGGCTGCATGGCAGATGGGCCCAGGGCTGACCCAGGCCATAAAGGGGCTGGGGCCCTTTGCTGAGGCCACTGGGTCGTGTGATTGCCAGGGTGGGAAGAGGGTCAGCTCCTCATTCATGTGGGGGCAGGTGAGGGAACTTCTAGCTGATGGCTGGAGGCATGGCAATGCTGACCCTGTGTTTGGGGGCCACAGGGCACTGCCAGCAGTGAGGTCAATGCCACTGAAGAAATGTCAACGCTTGTTAACTACATCGAGCCTGTCAAGTTCAAGTCCTTTGAGGCTGCTCGAAGTGAGTGGGATGGGAGATGGTGGGATTGGGAGCCAGCTTGGCCCTGGCAGACCTGACTCCCTCCTACTGCTCACCCCTCAGAGAGGAACAAGTGCTTTGAAATGTCATCTTTTGTGGAGACCAAGGCCATGGAGCAGCTGACTAAGAGCCCTATGGAGTTTGTGGAGTATCCTTTGGTAGTGCTGGGACCAGTGGGCCAGGCCAGGGGCACTCAGAGGACTGCTCAGATGTTCTGAGCCTGCTTATGCCGCCCAGACAGGTCCTGACCCTCCAGCACCTATCTGGGTTTTGGGTGGGCCTGGGAGACTATACAGGGGCTAGGCCAAGAAGCGGGGGACAAGGGGGCAGCTTGAGCCCAGGCTGGGAGGTGGGCTCAGAGGATTTGAGGCTGGGCCTGGAGGCAGGCAGCAGGCAAGTGCACCGCATGGCCCCTGACTGCCAACCTCAGATACAACAAGCAGCAGCTCAGCCGTATCTACCCCAAGGGAACCCGTGTGGACTCTTCCAACTACATGCCACAGCTCTTTTGGAACGTGGGTTGCCAGCTTGTGGCGCTCAACTTCCAGACCCTGGGTGAGCACTGCCCCATTTTGACCCTGACCTCTGGCCCCCAACCTCACTGACTTCTGCCCCATGACCCTGTGAATCATGTTTGAACACACCTCTGACTCGAGCTAATGCTAGATTTGCAAACTGAACCAAGACCTTGGTTAACCCCATCTTCTGACCTTGGCAGACCCTGGACCCTTCCCCCCGTCTGATCTTTCTTGAGTCGGGACCCCTGATGCCATTTGATCTGACCCTAATGATCCCTGGTGCCCCCTCTGCCTGGCACTGTCCTTCCTAAATCCTGGTCCCCATCATCCTACTGACCCCCACCCTTCCCATGCTGTTCCCAGATTTGGCAATGCAGCTCAACGCAGGCGTGTTTGAGTACAACGGGCGCAGTGGCTACCTGCTCAAGCCTGAGTTCATGTGGCGGCCGGACAAGTCCTTTGACCCCTTCACTGAGGTCATCGTGGACGGCATTGTGGCCAATGCCTTGCGGGTCAAGGTGGGGCCAAGGCGGGCTCAGTCAGGGTGTCCTGGGGGCGGGGCTCTCATCAGCTGCCTCACCATCTTGGCTCCCCTAGGTGATCTCCGGGCAGTTCCTGTCCGACAGGAAGGTGGGCATCTACGTGGAAGTGGATATGTTTGGCCTCCCTGTTGACACGCGGCGCAAGTACCGCACGCGGACCTCTCAGGGGAACTCATTCAACCCTGTGTGGGATGAGGAGCTCTTCGACTTCCCCAAGGTGAACTGAGCTCTTGGGGGGCAGGGGGGTGGCGGGAACAAGAGCACTAGTGGCAGTTGGGGGTTGAAAGGTGGGAATGCCGAGGGACCTCAAGGCTGGGCCTGTCACCTCCAGGATCCACCCAGGTCCTGCATGTCCCAGGGTCAAATCTCGGGCTCCTTGCCCTCTGTAGGGTGACAGAAGAGAATAGGAAGGTGAGACAGCAGGAAGTCACATGGCCCCCCATGAGGAGTGGACACATCTGGTCCCATCTCCCAGGCAGGAAGGACTTGCCTGAGATCACAGCCATCAGCTCATACCAGCACAATTGGACTGGACCTCTGTGCCTAGCTAGGGTGGAATGTGGCCTCAGACTCAGACTCATGGCTCATTCTAGTTTCTGTAGTATTCTACAGTAAGCTGGCAATGACCAGACCTGTCGCACAGTAGCAGTGCCTGGAGGGGTGGGTCTACCTGTTCTTTCCGCTCAGGACTCTGATGGCTGCTGTCCATCCATTTGGCCATGCCATGGAGGTGTGGGTCCGCCATTGGCTCACTTGATGGTGACCGATGGTCAGTCATTGGGTCAGCTTGTCCGAGGGTCCCCTCTGTTGGCCTTGGGGGCTGTGGTCAGCTGTGGCTCAGTGACCACCTTGGCTGTGGGTCAGTTCCATGGCTCAACACTGTCTGGGTCTTCAGGTGGTGCTGCCCACACTGGCTTCGCTGCGCATCGCGGCTTTTGAGGAGGGCGGCAAGTTTGTGGGGCACCGGATCCTGCCCGTCTCTGCCATCCGCTCAGGTGAGACTCTGGGCAGCACAGGGGCAGTGCGTGGGGGGACCTAGTGGGGCCCATTTACCTTGTCCCGCCACCCTCCCAGGGTACCACTACATCTGCCTGCGAAATGAGGCCAACCAACCGCTGTGCCTGCCAGCCCTGCTCATCTACACCGAGGCCTCTGACTACATCCCCGACGACCACCAGGGTGAGCTGTAGGGGCAGGCCAGGCAGGGTGGGGGACAAGGGTGCCCCCAGGGCCTGGGAATGACTGAGCCGGGTGGTCCCAACTGAGGGTGGGTTCTGCGGTCCCTCCTTGAGACGAGTTGGTGGGGAGGGTGTGGCTCTGGGGGTTCTGTCTCCCAGACCCTTGCCCTCTGCCCCTACCCAGACTATGCAGAGGCCCTGATCAACCCCATCAAGCACGTCAGCCTGATGGACCAGAGGGCCAAGCAGTTGGCTGCCCTCATTGGGGAGAGGGAGGTGAGCCAGGGCAGGTTGGGGGCAGGTGGGTGGGAGGCAGCAGGGCTCAGGCTCACCTGTGCCCTGGGGAAGGCTGGGAGTGTGGGTGGGTGGGGTGGCAAGGCTGACCTCATCGGCCCTGGTGGAGAAGCACCCTGTAGCCTTCCTACTCCCTTCCACCTGCACCAGCCCAGCCCATTCCCAGCAGGTGGTCTGGCTCCTCTCCCTGAGAGGGACTGTTCACTGCCTTACATCACACACCATCATCTACCTGGAGGGCCTGCTCCCGTTTCTGGAGTCTTCTCTCACCCACACCAGAAAATAAAGCCAAGTGAACGCTGAGTGGTAGTTCTCTGCCCAGCCCAGTGTGAGCTCTTTTCACCAACTTGGCTTATGTAATCCTCCCATCACCTGAGTTTGCTACCCCCTGGGTAGAGATGGAGACATAGAGGCTCTGAGTCAAGAAGGCCTAGCCTGGACCTCCAACTTTCGGCCTTTGCACCACGTTGCACAGTGTGGAGCTTCTGGCCTCTTGCCTCTCTCACTTAGTGGTCTCAGTGGCCTTGGGCTACTCTCCACATTGTAAGGAGCTGAAAACCACCCATTTTGCATGTGAGAGATCTTCAGGACAGACCGGAGCTAGAATTTTTGCAGCTGCCTGCCGGATCCAAGCTGGGGTGCAGCGTTCGCCACTGGGCAGTTGGAAGCCACAGAGGCTTTTAAAATGGGTCCTGAGAGCCATGAGATGGCAGTGGCTTCTGTGGGGAGGGGTCAGGAGCAAAGGCTGCCCGCACATCTAGACCCAGTCCCGGGGGGCTGCGGCAGACAGGGCAGAGGCGACTGCTTGAAGCTGTTAGCCAGAGAAGCTGGTGCCCACTCTGCGGTCACTTCCTTCGTTGATTTAATCAGGAGCTAAGAAACAAGGAAGATGAGCAGCTGTGGGCAAGGGTGGAGGGGGACTCAGAGAGAGGAGGAGACTTGGGGCTAGGCCAAGGCTTACCAGAACAATCTGGAAGTTCCTGAGCACTTGCAGTGGGGCCTGGCATCATAGAGACACCATCTCACATTATCTTCACCACACCCCGTGTAGAAAAGGGGTTCAGACATGCTTGCTTTATACCTCTTATTTCTGATGTAGTTCTCTTAACAACCGTATGTTATAGATGAGGAGTCCAGAGGCAGACCAGGGGCATTGGGCAGCCCTGGGAGGTTGGGAAGGACAAAAGGGACTGTAGAGAATAGCATTTCTGGAAGGGACATTCTGCTTTCTCCCCCACAGGCTCAGGCTGGCCTGGATACATGTCAGGAGACCCAGTCTCAGCAGCTGGGGTCCCAGCCGACCCCAAACCCCACACCCAGCCCAATGGACACCTCCCCCCGCCGCCCCCCAGGCCCTGTCACTTCCCCCGCCAGCCCCTCCCTCAGCAGCCCAGGTAAGGGGCAGCCTGGTAAGGGGCAGGACTGTAGCTTCGCTGTCCTTTCCTGCAGCTTTTCATAGCCCTGCCTCTGTTCTCCAGGTCAGCGGGATGATCTCATTGCCAGTATCCTCTCAGGTAGGGGCGGAGCTGTTTTGGGGGCGGTACCCTTTCTGGGGTGGATCTACCCAAGGGGGCAGGGCCACTCCTGGAGGGTGTGTGGTGCTCCTGCAGGGTTGCCCTGCCCCAGCCCAGCTCCTCTGTGTTCTGCTGCTCACAGAGGTGGCTGTGGTCCCACTGGACGAGTTCCGAAGCCACAAGGCTCTGGTGAAGATCCGGAGCCGGCAAGAGCGAGACCTGCGGGAGCTGTACAAGAAGCATCAACGGAAGACAGTTGCCCTCACTCGCCGATTGCTGGACAGCCTGGCCCAGGCCCGGGCCGACAGCAGGTGCAGGCACCAGCCAGGTGTCCTGTGAGTGTCCAGCCTGCCTGTGTGCTGCATGCATTGATGTCAATATGGGGGGTGAACTGCGTGTGGGTCACTCTCTTCCCGCCCAGAGCGATACCTCATTAGAAGACCCCACGAAGAGCATGTGTTTCAAGAGACTGTTGCTTAGACAGGCTCCCATTATTTGAACAGAGCGAACTGGCTCCTCGTTGGCATAACAAACCCCGCCCCTGGGCTCCTGTCTGCCATTGCTAGCTGAGATATGCCCTGCCCCCCTCCACCCTGCCAGTCCAAGTCCAAGTCCATGTGATGACTTGAGCATCACCCAGAGGGGTTCTTCCCACAGAGACGGGGAGGAGAAGGAGGAAGAGGTGAAGCGGTATCAAGAGTTCCAGAAGAGACAGGTGCAGATTCTGCTGGAGCTGCGAGAGGCACAGGCAGATGCAGAGACTGAGCGGAGGCTGGAGAACCTGAGACAGGTGGGGCTGTTGGCGGGGGAGAGGGGATATTGGTATGTGGTGGCAAGGAAGAGCCTGCCTCCTGCACAGACCTGTCATCAACCTGTCTCATCTATTGGCTACCATTGTCCACAGGTTCAGCAACGGCTCAAGGAGATTGTCCTGGATGCTCACACAACTCAGTGCAAGAGGCTGAAGGAGACGAATGACAGGTGAAGGCAGAGGATCTTGTGTGGGTGGGGTAGGGAACTCCCTTGTGCCAGGACAAGGGCTAGAGCCCCCAGTCCTGCCACTCACCCTTCCTCTTCTCTCACTGGCTCCTCCAGAGAGAAGAAGGAATTGCAGAAGATACTGGACAGGAAACGCCACAACAGTATCTCAGAGGCCAAGACAAGGGAGAAACATAAGAAGGAAGCGTAAGGGCATTAGGGCCGGGAGCCATTTGCGTGCTGGGCAGGCAGGGCTGGGTGCATGGCACTGAGCCCATCCTGCCTTGCTCCTGTGCAGGGAACTGACAGAGATTAACCGTCGGCACATCACCGAGTCAGTCAACTCCATCCGCCGGGTGAGTAAGGCTCAGGTGTCACCCTAGCCCACCTTCTTCCTCAGTGCTGGCCTGTGTGATGTTACTCTAGAGGGGCTTCTAGAGTCTTTCCTTCCAGGCCCCACAACCCCGTTACCCACATCGTCTCCAAAGCCAACTGTCTGCAACAGTGCCCCATGACTTTGGAGTCGGGCTGGAGCATTACTGTAAGGGTCATCTCACAACCCTGGCCACACAACCCTGGTAGCCTGGCCCCTCCCTTTGAGACCCTCGGCTGAGCCCTCCCCCCTCCCCCGAACTGACAGCTGGAGGAGGCCCAGAAGCAGCGGCATGAACGCCTTGTGGCTGCCCAGCAGCAGGTCCAACAGCAGCTAGCAGAAGAGGAGCCCAAGGTGAGGCCTTGGGTGAGGTGGCCTGGTGGGTGGCAGGCAGAATGCTGGGTGGCCTGTCCTGTGATACTCCTCCTCCCATAGCTGCTGGCCCAGCTGGCCCAGGAGTGTCAGGAGCAGCGGGCAAGGCTGCCCCAGGAGATCCGCCGGAGCCTGCTAGGCGAGATGCCGGAGGGGCTGGGGGACGGGCATCTGGTGGCCTGTGCCAGCAACGGTCACGCGCCTGGGAGCAGCGGACACCTGTCTGGCGTTGACTCCGAGAGCCAAGAGGAGAATACAAAGCTCTGAACTGGCTGAGCAAGAGGTGGCCACAGGGCCAGGGTGGGCACTGGGAGGAGGGCGGAGGCTAAGACACTAATGCTTTTTTTTTTTTAAACTTTTTATCTTTAGAAATTTTATTTTTTTAAATTGAGGCAAGCATCCCACACTAACTCCCTTCTTCACCCTCCTGGGATCGCATTAGTCCCCAACCCCTCCTTCCTGCCCTCAGTCCTAGAGAAGGTGCTGGGTCACTCCTGGCCAAAAAGGCCTGGGTGGGGGCCTTACCCCCCATGACACCCACTCCCCAGAGTGGAAGCCGTCTTCCTCACTTCCCCAGGGAACACTGGGTGGAGACTTCAAGCTCTGGGAAGTAGGGATCATAGTCTTTCTCTATTCTCTGGGATTTTTTTACATGAATAAAAATGGATTTCAGGGACCCTGTGTGCAGCGTGGTTTGGAGTGGCACAGTGCTGGAAAGGACTCTGGGCCCTAGGCTTGCTCTACCACTTCTTCTGGGGCCTCAGTGTCCTCATCTATGGGCTTGTGGGCTCTCCGGGGTTGAGGTTAGACCCCCAACAAAAGGTGGCTGGGTTTGAACCTTGAGACCTCTTTGCAGGGGGTGGGTCTGCAGATCTTTTCAAGGACATATCATCAGGGGCCCCCTGGCCTCCCCATCTATGCTCTTTGCCTCTGAACCTTAACTTTTCTCCCTTCTGGGCTCTTCTTGTCCTCTCTTCACAGAGGCTTAGGCCTCTGCTTCAGGAAACCTTCCCTGCCCCCTCTTCCTGTTGCCTGATATGACCTGAGTGCCCAGCATCTTCCGCTGAGGCTGCTTTAGGCTCCACACAGGCAGTTGACTCTGTACGGGGAGGTGGACTAGGAGTGGAGCTGGGCAGCTCATGACTTGCCTGACATCAGAGGAACCAGGCTCTCCATGATAGGTGGGAAGTGGGTGGGCCTGGCAGTGACCCTTGGGAGAAGGGAAGCTGACAGTCATATACACAGGGGCTGGGAGAGACCCAGCATCCCCTCATCCCTGTGAGGGAGATGTTATGCCTGTTTTACAGATGAAGAAACTGAGGCCCAAAGCAGAAGTCACGTGCCAGGCCAAGTCAAGACATCCTGACCTGGAGGCAGGCAGGCCTGGACCCTCTATGGCACACAGTCTGCGGCCAGCCTGGAGGACCTGCTCCAGGAGCCTTCCCCTCCTGCCTCAGGACAGCGTGGAGTGACAGAGACCCCACAGCAAGGGTGTGGCTGGGTTCTGCTGCAGGGTCAGGCTGGCGCTCCTTCAAGGCCTCTCCCAGCTTCCTGGCAGAGTTTCCCGGGCTGACTGCCTCCCTCCTCCAGAGGAAGGCAGCCTCTTATCTGGGCTTATCTCCTGCCAATCGAGTGTTTTCTTTCTTTGTTTTTGCTGCAGCCTCAGGCAAACAGATGGGGTGGGGAAGTCAAAGAAACTGGACTTCCAGAGTGGGGCTCTCCCAAGGCAAGCAACCTTTACCCTGGGCCCTGCTCCCTTAGGGTCAGTACCACTGCCCGGGCCTTCCCTGCTTCTGCGGTCAGGCCTTGCCCTATCCCCAAATCTGCCCACTGCATTGCGTGTCCAGGCCCCTCAGCAGCCAACTCCTATCTTCTTGGCTGGCCTCCACTTATGGAAACACTACACGTCCATCCCCCGGTCCTCAAAGACCAGGCTAAACGCCAAACTCCTGGGTATGACATTCAAGGCCCTCAGAAGGCTGACCTCTGCTGCTACCCCTATTTTTCCATGTGTCCATTCTTTACTCCGACCAGAGTTAACAGCTCCCTCACCCATCTCTCCCTCAAGTCCCAGCTCTAACTCACCTCCCTGACTTTCCCTTGCCAGAGGGAGCCGCCCTCACACTGGTTTCAGCCCCTTTTAGAGCTGGCATTAACTTCACTCTGAGAAACTGAATCTCTTGCCAGGAAGTTTCGGAAGGCAAGAGCTGTGTATTAATTCATCTCTGTATACCCGGTACGAATCACTGGCTGGTCTACAGGGGGCGCCAATAAATCTTTCTGGAATTGAGCTCGGAGCTCTGCTCCCAGGTCCTGGTGAAGCTTCTCTGGTTCCCTAGTGATCACTCTATTCACAGCCCTTGGCCGAGCCTTCTACCGCCCCTTCCCCCGCTCTGCGCGCTTTGCCAGTTCCCTGAGCAGTGCTGGCCCCAGGCCGGCCACACAGTAGCTGCTCTAAAGGACTGACCCAAATAGGAACAAATGACCCTCCCTGGGGGATGGCGGCACGGTTTGCAGAGCGCGGAATTCCGGCGGCCGGCTGGCGGTTCCCAATTACTAGATTAGAGATAAGGACCTGGAGGTCCCTGGGGCCCGGCCGCGCTCCGCTTCCTGGGTGCCAAGAAACTGGCTCTGCTCGCCGCCTCCTGGTCTCGGTCCCAGGATAAGTCACTCAGAAAAAGCCTCAGTTTCCCTTAAATGTAAAACGGGGACATCTGAAAGTTCTAGCGCTCCCCCTGCCCGCGAAGCCTGTAACGACGGACAGAGGAGACTGGGAGGCACAGACGTGGGTTTTATTAGCACATTTTGTGGCCAGCGTCGGCCCGCAAGGTCACTGCGGAGGAAAAGTTTCTGGAGAAGTTAAGATTATTCCGGTTCGCAACTAGGCGCAGGTGCCTGGGGCAGCCCAGCCCCGGGGTCAGGGGGCTACTTCCGGTGGCTACGGGCGGAAAAACTTCCGATGGGGCCGAACCCCCGGGAGTCCCTGCACACACCGGAAGGGAATCGGGCTCTGGGTCAGACCACTTCCGAAAGGGACAGACCTAATCCTTTTTGCATAGGCCTGCGGAAACGACTTCCGCCCATACCCAAGATGGCTGCCAACGGCGGCGCGCGAAGGGGGAACTTCGAAATGTGGGACCGAAGGTCATTGGGAGGGGGCGGAGCCTCCCCTCCACCAGGATTGGAAGATGCGCGTCCAGCTGGAGTTTTGCCGCATCTGCGTCGCCGTGCCCGCGCTATTCGGGCGAGGAAGTCCCTTCAGGGTGGGAGGAAGAAAGGGATAAAAGAGTTAGCTTATCCTGGCAGCCCGAGTCAGGGCCCTCCACTTCTGGAATCCCATCTCTAAATGAAAACCCGGGAAGATACACGCCGTGTACCGAGGGGGTCTCCTAACTGCTTCCCTACACATGAAAGATCGCTTGCTTGGGCTCTTAGTAATGGGACGAATTAGATCTCAGACGCGCGGGGCTGGGGGCGGGGAGAGAGTACGTCTATGACCCTGTACGCTGGGGCCAGAGCCGGAGATCTTCCACCTGGAGGATGGTATCACAATTCAAGAATTAAAAGAGTGGTTCAGAGGTTGAAGGCAAAAACCGGGACACCCGAAAGGGCTAGCTGGAAGCACAGATGCCCGCAAGCTTCGCGCTCCAGGGATATAAGGACCCCAGAAGCTTTGGCCTGGAGCGGGATCTGGATCCCGGCATGCTATGGGACTTAGAGGCAGGCCGGGATGGGGGTGTGTCCTAGGACTACAGATCCCGGCATGCCCTGGGTTCCGGAATGGGACTGCCCAGTGGGCGGTGACCTGGGAGTACAGAACCCAGCATGCTCCGGGACTAGTCCTCCGCTTCGCCGGGACCGGCTCTTACCTTAAACGAACCCTCGAACTCATCACTCATCCTTCGGAGCTCCCGGCCATAGCGCTGTGCAGCCCAGAGGTTGGGGGGCGCTGAGCGCGAGCGGCCCCGGAAGGGGCTGAGCTCCTCCTCCACCTCTTCGTCCTCCTCGGTCCCCGCGGGGTACGAGCTGTGGCGACTCCGGGGCTCCACAGACCCAGCGCCTGCAGAGAGGGTTGGGGGTGGGGGTCGACGTGAATCTCAACTCCTCTGCGCCCCCAGCATTGGCTCCACTGGCCCGCTGATGTATTTTTGTGCTTACCAGAGTATACCTTTCAGAGCCCCAGTTCCTTCATATGTAAACCAAGGGAAGCTCATGGGGCTTTTGTGAAGATTCGAATTAGCTTCTCAATCCCACAAATCTTAATTGAGCCCCAATAATGGGCCAGGGCCTTAGTGTATAAAAGGACCTACCTCTGTGCCTGGCACAAAATAAGGGCATAATTTTAAATAGTAGTTATAGTTATTAGTGCAAGACCATGGGGCCTCGCAGCAAGCCCCGGGGTTTTTAGCTCTGTAATCTCCATTCTTCAGCAGGGGAGACCAATCCTCTGGTTGAGGAGGTGTCCAGCCCCAGCCAGGCAGGGCTGAACTCCAGCTCTGCAAGCCACCTGCTGGTGCTCATTTGTTTCACTGTGTGGCCTAAAAAGAGACCCTGGAAAACCAGAACCTGTCAGCAGCATGACTGCACCTCCCCACAGCACCTGCTTTGGGAAAATGTTGGGTCTGGTTTGTTGACTTATTAAGGTAATATTTATGGAGCACTTACTATGTGCTAGGCCCTGGACATGACCTCATTATCCTAACCATCCTGGGAGGTGAGTACTAACAGTGCTTCCATTTTACAGATGAGAAGACAGAGAGGCTTAGAGAGGTTAAGAATCATCCAGGGTCACACAGCTGTGAAGCTCTGAGGCTGGAAATCCCTCAAGGTTTGTTGGAATCCAGAATCCAGTGATTATCTCTTGAGCTTTACCTCTTCCCTTGTCCAAGCACCCTTCAGCTTTCTGAGTCTGTGTCTTCACCTCTCTGTGGGGATGAACCTAGCCCTTACTACCAGTGACTGTGTAAAGGTCACAAAAACAGAGCATGAAAGTGCTTTGTAAGCTGAAAGTGCACGATCGGTCATTACTCAACAAGGTGCCTCTTCTGTGTTTGGAGTTTGTCTGACTTGTGTACTGTGTGTCATCCTCTTACTCCTGCCAACCTCACCCCCATATCCCGACCATCAAGGGCCTAGAACCAGTCCCAGGAGGAAAATCCCAAAGTTATGTAATAGAGTGGAAGACAGGCCTAGAGCAAGTGCTGAGAATGGGCTCAGTGTCCATGGCAAGGCCCACTGCCAGGGAAGGCATTTTGGAGGAAGCAAGATTTAGGCCAGGTTTTGAAGCTAAGGTGATAATGGTATCTTGTCCTCCCCACAGAAGACCTTCCACAGAGCCCTGTCTGTCAACTCCAGGGGCTGCAGGGCCTCCAAGGATCCCAGCTCCAGATACATGGCTGAGAAAGCCCAGAAGGGAAAAGAGGGCTGAATCCAGAAAGTCCTAGGCTAAGAGGGTGTGGTCAGAGCACCTAAAGCCCAGGCCTAAGGTCAGGTAGGGACACCATAACACCTGAGGAGTGAGGTAGCAGTGGGGACCAGGAAGCTAAATCAGGAATAGCGGTTGGGGCCAGAGGAGCCGCGAATAAAAAGACCCCTGATCGGATCAGGCCCATCTGCAGAGCACTTTCCAGTTCTGTGGGGTGTGGGCAGTGAGGCAGGGGTCAGTAGCTAGGTGGGCCCCACCTCAATTACCTCATCACTGCTTTCACATCCTAAAGCCTCCTAGCTTCCCAGTGAGGTAGATGCCAAGTTCTCCCTATTTTACAGATGAGGAAATAGAGGCATCTAGAGGTTAGGAACTTTCCTGACTGAGGTCACACTGGTGGCCACTTAAGTGCTTAGAAAATGTCAGCTATTACTCTCTTTTACTAGCTCTAAGAACCCAAACAACCATCACACTTGACCATGGGAAGGTGAGTGATTTGCAGATGGGCACTTGGTCTAGGCACTGCTCCCTCCCCCAAGCAGAAGAACACTTACTATGTCACCTTGAAAGTGCATCATGTGTATTACTTCATTATGTCCTCATCACACCCTAGGAGGGAGTTTACTCACTGTCCCCATGGACAGAGAAAAAGAAGGCACAGAGAGGGTGAGTAACTTGCCCAAAGTCACTCAGCCAGTAGGTAGCAGAGCAGGAATCCAACCCTATAAGGTCTGATGTCAAGGCCTATATCCTTAATTCTCACGCTTCAGGCTCCCCTTGAGGGCCGAGGTTGAGGAATGCACCTCAGGCTTTCCACTAGTGCAGCTCTACCTGGAGCCTAGCCTATGGAGTGCAGGTTTTCCACCAAAGCCGTGGATTTAGCAATGCTAAGCCAGCCATTGTCAAAATGGAACCCATTTGTGTCAGCTTTACTTTAAAAAGTGTCCTATTTACTCGAAAAAAACCTCAGGGATTTTTGTGACCTCCCTGGGGGGAGGGGACATGCCATCTGAACCATGCCACCCTTAGTCAGCTCTCACCACAACACGCCCTTGGGCAGGGCAGAAGTGGCCTCTCCCCACTCTGGGAAGGTGGGGAGAAGGAGGGGGCGTGGCTCCTCTCTGGTTGTGAGAATGGGTGGGTGCCCAGGCCTGCCCTCTCAACACTGTCTTCCCAGAGAGCAGGCCTGGGGTTGGGGTGGGGAAATGGGAGGGGCTGGAGGGGCCCCACACCCCAGCACACCTTGTTCTTGAGCCATTGGGCTTCTGGGTACTTGGATGGGGCTGAACACATCTGTGGTCATGCTTCCGTGAGTATCCTTGCACACTTCATTAAAACAGTGGTGTTCCACACAGTTCGAGGCAGTGACGCTTTGTCACCAGGCAGAGCAGTTTGGATGCTGCTCTTCCACAGGCAGGTTCTCACACTGCCTGCCACCAGCAGACAGAGCAGCAGGCAGCCCGCGTGTCTTCTAGTACCTACAGTCCCCAGCCGGGACTCCCTGGGTACCCTAAAGCCATTTGGGGTACAAAAGACTCTTATTGGCCTGCAAAGAACATACTCCCACCTTGCTCAGAGCTGAGGATATCAGAAGCTGGAAAGTGTTTTCTGTAAGAGTCAGAGAGAAAATATTTGGGGCATGGCAGACCACACAATCTCTGTCACAACTACTCAGCTTTGTGGTCATAGCTTGAAAGAGCCATAAATTACGTAAACGACTGTGCACTGCTGTATACCATGAACATTTTATTTAAGGACACGGAAACTTGAATTGCATATGATTTTCTTTTTTTTTTTTTTTCCAATTTTATTGGGGAACAGTGTGTCTTTCCAGGACCCATCAGCTCCAAGTCAAGTAGTTGTTTCAATCTAGTTGTGGAGGGCACAGCTTCTTGGCCCATGTGGGAATCAAACCAGCAACCTTGGTGTGATGAGCCTGCGCTCTAACCACCTGAGCTAACCGATCACTCCCCGCATATGATTTTCACATGTTACGAAATATTGTTCTTGGATTGTCAACTATTTAAAAATGTAAAAACCATTCTTAACTCATACTCTGTATAAAAAAAAAAGGCGGGGGGACTTAGCCTGTGGCTGTGGTCTGCCAACCCCAGCTCTAAACCCAACTATGTCTGTCCTCTACCTGAAACCTTCAATGGCTCCCAATTGTTTATGAGATAAAGTCCAAACTCCTTGGCATGGCCTTCAAGGCCCTTACATTCTGGTCCTAACCTGTAATTCACTTGTCCACCATCAGAGGCATATTGGTTGTTCATGTATTCCTCTCTGCTGAGTGAATGGCAACCCCAGGTCTGTTCAGAGCCTGAGCCAACTTGTAGTAACAATAACAGTGATCACAGTAATAGTCAGAACACCAAACACTCCTCTGCACCGGTCACTGGTTCTAAGCACTTTTCCTATATTAACGCGGATCCTCACTATAATCCTACGAGGTGGGACTGGTTCTATTCCCATTTAACAGATAAGGAGACTGAGGTAGAGGAGTTAACTAACCTGCTCAAACTTGCTAATAAAGGGTAAAGCTGCGTTAACCCCACAGACTGGCCCAGAGTCCAACGCTGGGCTGTTTCTCCAACTCGGCGTCCTTCCTTCCCTCGCTACCACGTACACACGCACAGCTCACCACACACCTGCCCATCCCAGGCACTGGGCTGTGTGTCTGGCTGTCATAACACTCAAGGTGGCCACAGTCCCTGCCCTGGGGACACTAACAGTTTAGCAGGGGCCAGGAGGCAGGCAGTATGAAGAGCAAAGGGACCCTGCTCATCTAGAGGAGGGCAGTGGCTCTGACAGGTTGTGTTTGGGGATCTTTTATGGAAAAATCATTTGTTTTTTAGACACTGAAAACAATAAAAAATTTAAGAAATCCTGTGCAGTCTTCTCCAGAGCTGTCTATTCCCTCCCCCCTCCCTCCTGCAGCCCTCCTCATGGCTGGGTCTGGGGTCCCCTTGCTGCTTATTGCTGCTTCAGACCACTGTCAGGCCCACCTCCCTCAATCTAGTTTCTCAGGTGTGCCACCCCTCCCCTCGACCTCAGGCATCCGCCAGCCCCAACCACACCCCTAGCTTGTGCAGGTTACTCAAGCTCCCTACCACTCTCTCCTTTGCCATTCCTGTCTTAATTGATTCAGAGGACAGAAATGGTCCTTTCCTACCTCCTAGCCTTTCCTTTCCTTGACCTCCTTCTCCATCCTTCCTCTCACTCTCATCCCATGGCAAGAACCTAGATCCTGTCACCATCAAGAACTCCATCACAAGCCTCCTACAGGCTCTGCCACCTCCTCTCTGTCCAGCTCACTCCCTTGGCACCCCAACTCTAATGACACTAGGACTCCAGGGCTGACTCCTCTCCTCACCACCCAGATAGCTTACACCCACACCAATTATTCCCTCCCTTGCACACAGCCTCAACGCCCTGCCTCTCTCACTGGATTGAGAAGAACATAGCTCTGGCTAATGCCAACCCCCTGCCAGCTCCCACCGGCACCTGAGCCTCCATTGTGGCTGGAGCCATGAGCAGCCATGCCACCTCAGTTTAAATTCATGGCCACAAAACTCCGAGGCCCCCTTGACATTGCCAGGCACACCCAGCTCCATGCTTCAGGACAACCGCCTCAAACCTGCTCCTCTTTCCCCTCAGCCCCCACCGCTTGCCTACTGTCACTCTTGGGTGGCTCCCAAGGCCTCACAGAACACTATATCAGTGGCCGACAACTCCCACGTGCATAAATCCTGCCTGGACCCTTCCCTACTAGAAATCTCCAACTGGATGCCCAAAAGACACCTCTAACTGGACCTGGCCCAAACTGGGCTCCTGATCTTACTCGTCCTCGTCTCAATTAAGAGCAACTCCATCCTTCTAGGTGCCAAGGCCAGATTCCTCTTGCAGCCATCCTGGACTCCTCTCTTTCCCTGGAATGCCACATCCAATCTACCAGCAAACTCTGCCAGCTCTACCTTCAAAATAAACCCAGCGTCCAGTACCACCTGCACTGTCACCACCCTCATACAAGCCACTGTCCTCCCTTGCAGGGACTCGAGGCAAACTCCCATGCAGCCCCATCACTGCTTTTGCCCATTGCATACCAGTCTCAACATAGACCCTGGTGATTCTCTTGATGTCCAAACCAGATCATTCCACTCTGCTCAAAGCCCTCCCATGTTTTCAAAGGAAAAGCCAAAGCTGCTAAGGCCCTGTTCAGCTGTCCCTCCCCCTCCATTAACTCCAGCATCTCCAACTTCCCTCCCTTGCAACTCCCCTCCCCTCGCTCTGTCCCCTTGGGCCACTGTGGCCTCAGGGCCTTTGCATTAGCCTTTTCCTGGTCAGGAGCTCTCTCCTTACAGATATCTGAGTGGTTCCCACCTCATCCTTTACAGTCTTTGGTCAAATGTTGCTTCTCACCAAGGCTGACCCTGGCCACCTCCATTCAAATTGCTCCCCTGGCCTCCAGTGCTTCAGATCCAGAGAAAGTAGTCTTCCTCACATTACTGCCCCGCATGTGTCATCTTCTAGCACATCTTCTATATCATTTACTCATTTGTTTGTCTATGGCTTGTCTCATCCCACTGACTGGAATATAGATACCACAAGGGCAAGGACTTTTATCTCTTCTGTTCACTGATGCGCCCCTGGCAGCTGGGACTGCTGGGGCACAGATTAAGCACTTGATATAGAGGAGGAACAGCCAGGTGAGGGTGGAAAGCTGTTGTGAGCAGAAAAACAGAAAGTACAAAGATCTGGAGGTTAAAGGAAGTCTGGAGTTTAGTCTGACAGAGTGTGTGTGAATAGGACAGGAGGAGGCCTTACTAAGCCTTCTTGGTCCTGAAAATGGGGAGGAAGTCACTTATGCTTCAGCAGGCAAGGGACATGGTTTTTGTTTTTAGAAGATGTCTGTGGTTGTTCCAGCTGCCAAGGCAGTCTGCTGGGCCCTGGAAAGTGGAGACTACTGAGAAATGGCCACTGCCTTCCAGTGCCCATCCTTCTATTTGGGTGCTGGGCCCCCTTCTGTGTGTGAGGAGGACAGCCTATGCTTCCTTGCCCCCACACAGACCCCTGCTTGGTAGGGCTATCTGCCTCTTGAGGTCACCTGTCCCTGGCAACTGGCAAGGATAGACCTGGAGTGGGCATGAGTCACAGGGTGGATAGAAAAACCAACCTGGGGGCCGGAAACCTCAGGCAGGTACTTCGGAGGCTTCAGCCCTGATTCCTACCGAAGGAACCACCACACAAGTGTGACCTTAGGCAAGTCACTTCCCTTTTCTGGCTCACTGCTTGCCTCTCAGTGATTTCTGTTCTGGTCCTACACTAACAGCTACATTCTTCAAGCATTCTGTAAGTGCCAACACTGTAAGTGCTTCTTATATATTCTGCTAATCGTCCTAACAGCCTGACAACAGTGGTGATTAATTGCTCTGTTTTACAAAAGAGGAAACTAAGGCGCAGAGAGGTTAGGGACTTACTCAAAGCCACCCAGTGAGTGTGAATGCAGCTGAGATGCAGGGAGCTACTGGGCTGGGGGCAAAAGTGGACAGGCAGGTGGTCGGGCGTGGGTGGGGTGCCTACCTCCATGGTGGCTGCTGCTGGCTGGCTGTCCCTGCTGGTGACCAGCTTCCCCCAGGAGACCTGGGGCCGTACACGGGTGCTTGCCTGGGCCTGGGGGCTGGTCCCCTGTGGGGCTGGGGCCCAGGCCCCTATCTGCAGGGCTGGAGTCTTCCTGCTCACTCTGCTCAAACTCTGGGATCTGGAACATGCTCTGGGCTGTGGGGGCAAGATGGTAGGTAGTTAGGGCACAGCTGGAACAAACGGTGGCCAGCGGCGGTGGGGGAGCAGGCGCCTCTGGTTCCCTCTCCCACTTTATAACCCCAGGTCCACCCTGCCTCCCAGGCCCCCATCTGTACACTGAGTCTGGCTGGGCAGGGAGCTCAGACTGTCCACCCAGACCCTAAATGTCCTTTCGGAGCCCTGGTGCTGTGGAGCCCCACGACCCGGCCCGACCCGCCTGTGGTGACCAGTCTCACCCGAAGCCCGATCTCGAGGCCCCCGAGTCGGGCCTGCGCCTCCCTCTAGCACAGAGGGAGCCCAACCCTAGTTGCCAGGGCAACGAGAACTGTCACCGACCCAACCCAATCAGCTATTGAAATGTCACTAGGGCTGGCCAGGAGGCGGAGCCACTCGATCCTGGCCTCGCCCCCGCCGCAGGACCTCCCTCCCAGACCAACGTCTTCCTCCTGGGTTCCTCCTTCGCCTCCGGATGCTTTTCTACCGACTTCCTCGTGCCTGGGGTGTGTGTGGGAGCAGATAAGGGGTTCTCTGGGGTCGCCAGAGAATTTGGAACCTAGGGACTAGCTTCTGCTGCCAAGCCCTTCAGTTCCTCTGTGCCTTAGTTTCCACTCCTATAAAATGGAGATAATGACACCTCTCTTGGGAGCCAGTGAACTTTGTAAACAGAGTGGTGATTACTGTCGGTGAAAGGGCTCTGCAAAGCTGTAACTGAAGCTCAACCGTTGGATGCACTGTCGTTGCTGTTGTCACTGTTTCGTTCCGTCTAGACTGGATGACTGGGTCCCTCCTCCCCACTGTGGAAACCTCGCACCGCCCGCATCAGGGGCACCACTCCCCGCGCCATCTGGGGAACACTCGAGATGAGAGAGGGAGACTTCTGTCTGGCAGGATGACTGTCACGGCTCAGAAGAAGGGATAGGGGCCCCTGTGAAGGTGGCTGTAGGACTCGCGGGAACTTCGCGCCTGGCAGGCTGCCCGCCAGGTGAGCGGGAACTACAGCTTGGCCTCCTAGGGGCTGCGGGCCTTTGCGGGTTCAGGTCCAGGGGGCGGGGCCCGGAAGCCATCTTGGCTGTGGGCGGAAGTTTCCTTCAGAGACCGAGCGAGGGGAAGACGTTGCGGCCCTCCACCTGGCGGCGTGATCTCGGTTTGGGAATGGGGAAGAGGTGCGTGGGAACTGGCGGCCCCGCAAACAAGCAAAGGCCAGTGGGCCCATGGGCAGCCCAGCAAACAAGCAAGGGCCAGTGGCACCGCACACGGCCCACCCCTGGCCCCAGCCGGATGCGGTGCCTGCCCGGCGCCTCGGCCGCGCGCCGCCTCTTGTAACCCCTGGCGCCCGCTAGCGGCGTAGCTCGCGCCCATTCTCGAAAGACTGCACGCCGAGCGGGGGGCAGGGCGCTGAGCCGGGGCTAGACCCTGCTCCATTTGCGTAGTGAACGGTGCCCGCGCAGGCGCGGGAGGGGGCGGAGCCGCGGGACCCGGGGAGCCGGAGTCCCGGGTCCCAGCGACCGGATCCGGCTCCCCCAGCGGCGGTCGAAGGGCCTGGTGTCGACCTCCTCCCGACTCCCGCGGTTGGAGAGTGGACGCAGTGGGGGTGGGGGGTGGGTTGGTGGCAGCGTCTGGAGTCCCGAAGACAGAAGGCAGAGAACCCCCTACCCCATCCGGATTATTGAAGCAGAGCGAGCCCCTCGCCCAGTTTGAGGAGGGGGAGAGCCGGGTGTTGATCGCCCTCTGCAGCGGCCGCTGCCCTGAAACAACGGGCATCGGCCGGCTCTCCCCCTCCTGCCAGGACTACTCGAGCGACAAAGGCCAAGAACCCCTCTCCTTCAGCTTCTGCACCCCTCAGCTCCTGGCTCTAGGACTGACCCAGGGAGGGGATACTCCCCGTCTTCTCCCTCAGCCCTGGAAAGGAGACTGCCTTTCTATCGTCCTGAGTCCGAGGTGCCTAGGGCCAGGCCCCAGGCTGCCTATGCCCCACCACAAGGGCGAGTGCCCCTCTGTTGTCGGGGAGAGCCTGGCCAGCCACAACTTCTTTCCTCCTGAGCTCCCCCATCTCTGTCTCTGCACCCTGCCACTCCCACCCCTCCGTGTTTATTTTTATTTCGCTGGCCTCCTGCCAGCCCATCCATCTCTGTCTCAGGATTCAGTCCTCCCTCCCTGACATGGAGAGTAACCTGTCTGGCCTGGTGCCTGCTGCTGGGCTGGTGCCTGCGCTGCCACCGGCTGTGACTCTGGGGCTGACTGCGGCCTATACCACTCTGTACGCCCTGCTCTTCTTCTCCGTTTATGCCCAGCTCTGGCTGGTACTCCTGTATGGGCACAAGCGACTCAGCTATCAGACGGTGTTCCTGGCACTCTGTCTGCTCTGGGCTGCCTTGCGTACCACCCTCTTTTCCTTCTACTTCCGAGATACCCCTCGAGCCAATCGCCTGGGGCCCCTGCCCTTTTGGCTTCTCTACTGCTGCCCTGTCTGCCTGCAGTTCTTCACACTGACGCTTATGAACCTCTACTTTGCCCAGGTAACTATGGTATGAGGGGGTGGGCTGTAGGGTGGAAGCCCCAAGGGCCAAAGGAATGATGGTCATCTCTGCTCCCAGGTGGTGTTCAAGGCCAAGACGAAGCGTCGGCCAGAGATGAGCCGAGGCTTGTAAGTACTTGGGACACTGGTGGGCTCAGCCTCCAGGCCAGGTCCAGGGCCAAGGGACAGCCTGGTGTCCATTCCTTCCCCCGTGGCAGGTCTAAGTCAAGGACAACCCAGGGAATGTTTGTGAAAGAGCTTTGAAAAGTGAAGCACCTGGCACAGATGGCTCAGCAGAGGCGTTGCATATGTGAAGGGCAACAATAATAGAAACAGTGAGGGGTATGGATACCAATATCATCCATGATGGAGGCAGAGCTGGAGGCCCCAGCCTTTGGAAGCTCCAAAGCCAAAGCAATTCTGGGTGACCTTGGGTGGCAATATTCCTGTCATTTGTATAACATCATACAGTTTATTAAGAGCTTTCACAAACATCTTTAATTTTTACAATGTACGCGTGAGACTATTATTATCCCCATTTGAGAGATGAAGAAACTGAGGCCCAGAAAAGTGAAACATGTTCAAGGTCACAGACCTGGCTGAAGGCAGAGCCAAATCTTAAACTCAGATTTCTGACTCCCATGCCGGTGTTCCTTCCAGTGTACCACAGGTGTCAGTCACCTTCTTACTTCCTTGGACCTCAGTTTCCCCATTCATAAAACTGAAGGAGTAGGGTTCGGATTGGACGTCCTGAGATTCTGGTTGACAGTGGGTCCTGGGGAAGGTTGGGTGCTGGGTGAGCATCAGGGGCAGTAGGCTGGGGCTGACTGTGCTATGGGCTGCAGGCTGGCTGTCCGAGGGGCCTTCGTGGGGGCCTCGCTGCTCTTTCTGCTGGTGAATGTGCTGTGTGCTGTGCTGTCCCGCCAGCACCAGGCAGAGCCCTGGGCCCTCCTGCTGGTTCGTGTCCTAGTGAGCGACTCCCTCTTTGTTATCTGCGCACTCTCTCTTGCCGCCTGCCTCTGCCTTGTCGCCCGGCGGGCCCCCTCCACCAGCATCTACCTGGAGGCCAAGGTAGGGTCACAAGCCCTGATGCCTGGTGTCCTTTGGGGTCTTTGGACATTGGTCTTCAGGGTAGAGGGGAAGCCTCCCCTCACACTGAGGGCCCCCTTTTGTCATCTGTGCCAGGGGACCAGTGTATGCCAGGCTGCTGCAATGGGTGGTGCCATGGTCCTGCTCTACGCCAGTCGGGCCTGCTACAACCTGGCAGCCCTGGCCTTGGCCCCCCGGAGCCGACTGGATGCCTTCGATTACGACTGGTACAACGTCTCTGACCAGGTGGGCATTTGGCACATCTGCTGCCTCCTTAGTAGCCATGGCTCCTGGCCCCTAGCTGGCACAATTGCAGATTCCCACAAGCCCCTGCTTCCCCACAGGCGGACCTGGTGAATGATCTGGGGAACAAAGGCTACCTGGTATTTGGCCTCATTCTCTTTGTGTGGGAGCTGCTTCCCACTACCCTGCTGGTGGGCTTCTTCCGGGTGCACCGGCCTCCGCAGGACCTGGTGAGGGCCAGTGGAGGGGGCGGCATGGGACTCCCTGGGCTGGGGCTGGGCTTGGGGGGTTGGGGGAGGTCAGTAGGGGGTAGGAGAGACTCAGTGGTGGTTTCCTCCCCTAGAGCACCAGCCACATCCTCAGTGGGCAGATCTATGGCTCCCGTTCCTACTTCTTTGACCGGGCTGGGCACTGTGAGGACGAGGGCTGCTCCTGGGAGCATGGCCGAGGCGAGAGCACCAGGTAGGACCCTTGACCCCACTTTGGGACCCATGGGCTCCTGGCTTGCTCCATGGAGCCATGGGGACCTCGAGCCAGGGCTTGTCACCCAGCCCCTGCCATGGCCTTTGTTTCCATCTGTTCTAGGTGGGGGCCCCTCTGGTTTCCACCTCTTGCCCTGAGGATTCAGTTTGTCATAGTCTGCAGGGCTAGAGCCCCGCATCCTGGAGGTTCTGCGTCACTGGGCTCTGTTCTAAGCCTCTCTCCCTCAACCCTGGTCACTGCATTGGGACTGACCCTGTTTCTCTGCCTACAGCATGTCTGGTAGCCTAGGCTCCAGCAGCTGGTATGGAGCCATCGGGCGGGAGCCAGGCTGGTGCGGGGGCAGCCAGACGCGGACCACTCCTCTGCTCTTCTCCCAGGTGCTGGGACCAGGCAGCCACCACCACAGTCTCTACTCTACCCCACAGACGTGATCCCCCTTCATCTCTCCCCAGAACATCCACTCCCCAATCCCTCCCACCCCAGGCCCCTGTGCCAAGTTCACCTGCTTCTCCAGGATCCCAGAGGGGGGAGGCGGGGCAGTGGCTGCCTCCTCCCCTGGCCAGCTCCTTGCTACTTATATTGTAGTGAGTTTATGCTGTCCCCTAGGATGGGGGAGCATGGCCCTGGCTGCCAGATGCCCATAGCACCCTGGCATGACCTGCTGCCCCTGCTTCTATGCTGGAGCCAGCTACCTGTCCTGCACCTGCCACTTAATAAAAGTGTCTGTGCCCCACGACTGACCACCGTCTGTCAGTTGTCTGTCCTCTTTGAACCGTCATCTGTTTGGCTGAAGGCTGATCAGACACTGGCCCTTGAAGGGGGCTGCTGGGCTTGCAGGGACCACTTACCTGCCCCAGGCTGGTCAGCAGGGAGAGAGAGAAGCCTTCAGTCTGAGGGGAGGGGAGACCAGAAGAGTCCTGCTCTAGCCCCGTCCATACTTGAATAATTTCTACTCTTAAGACTTGCTTCATGGGCTGGCCGAGTGGCGCGGTGGTTAAGAGCTGGCTTGGGAAGCCAGCGGCCTTGGTTCAGATGCCACATATGAGGGCCAATGACACTGCCCTCAAAAAAATAAAATAAAAATTTTAAAAATTTAAGACTTGCTTCAGATGTCACCTCCTTTATGAAGCCTTCCTTCTCCAGGTCAGGGAACCCTCCTGGGTCCCCTGGTACTGTGATTATGTGGCTATTGTGCCTCTCACCCCCTGATGAACTAGGATTTCTGGAGACCCTGCTTCCTTGTCATCACACCAAACTTGGCCATCAGGTCCAGGGGTTAGTCCAGGGCCTGGAGGAGGAGTTGGCCCATGACTGAGCAACCCCCATCTCCTTACTAGGTGTGGATTTGACCTGTAGTTAGGGGCTGCCCCCATGTAGTCTGCCTGGTGGTCCTGGGGCCCCTTTCTTTGGCCACCCCTAATGACACAGTCACTGCCTTCTGCTGCCCCAGTTCTAGGAGATCTGTCATGTGGCTGGGTGTTGTTTATCTGGCGGTCTGTCTCCTGCACATGGACCTGGCCTTGCCATGGAGTCCCCGGGCCCTAGCACTGAGCCTGTTTTGAAACCCTTCACTTGGGACTATCTTAGGCACCAGGCCTTGGGGACCTTCCAAAGAGGGCATCTGAGACTCAGAGAATCAAATCAAGCTGGAAGCTAGACACATTTTTTTTTTTTTAAGATTTTATTGGGGAATTTGGGAAGGGGACCAAGTTGTTCTTCAGTCTTCATTGTGGAGGGCACCAGTCGCCATCTGGCTTCCCCGTCGGCCACTCATGGTATCTAAGCTTAAGGTGCTGTGTTCAATCTTAGCTGCGGGTGGGAGTAGCTACCATCCCATGTGGGAGTCAAACCTGGCAGCCTTGTTGTTAAGAGCACACACTCTATCCATTGAGCCATCTGGGCAGCAGCTCAGCTCAAGGTGCGGAGTTCAGTCTTAGTTGCGGGTGGGCATAGCCCACTATTGAACAGGCAGTCTTGTTACACCAGCTGAGCCCTGTTGCCCAGACCTCCCGCTCTTAAGCCAACTCTTAACCAACTGAACCACTTGGCTGGCCCTGGACACTTTTTGTTGAAAGGAAAATTGCTAACATTTGTAGGACACTTTATTGTCTGTGTACAAGGCTCTGATTTGAACATTTACAAATACTGACCTCTTTAATGCTCACCTCTTTAAAGCACCCCGAGGTGAGAACACCCTTTTTTTTTTTTTTTTTTTTTTGTGAGGGCAGTGTCACTGGCCCTCACACGTGGGACCCGAACCGGGGCCGCTGGCTTCTCAAGCCAGCGCCTAAACACTGCCCCACTCGGCCGGCTCAGAACACCCCTTTTCTGTAAGTGGGGACTGGCAGGCTCCAGTTTAGTAACCTGTCTAGGCCCCCTACTGGTAGGAGGTGGTCAGCCTTCCAGCCAGGCTTACTCCACTCCCCCTGAAGGCTGAGGGACCCCAAGCAAGAGCAGGGTCTTTGGAGAGATGGGGGTTGTAAAGTGGCTAAGAGCAGAGAGAGGCAGATCTGCCAGGGCCCTGGCTGTTCAGGTAGTGGGGGAGAGGAAGTGCTGGCACTCCATGTTGGGATGGGCATGGGGTGATGAGGACCAAGGGATGGATATAGCGGAGAAGGGACAGGAGGTGCCCCAGCATGACTTCCCAGAACTGGGCCCCACCCATTCTGGGCCAACTCCAGCTTGCCTCAGTGAATCCCCTCCCCTTTGTCTGGTGGGATCCCCTCCCTCATAAGTGTTGAGCTCAAGGGCCAGCATGTCCCCAGGGGCAGGGAGTTGAGTGAGGGCCATTCAGATCTGACTGTGGGGCTAGCAGATGCTGGGAGATTAGTGTGGCGCCTGTCCAGAGAGGTGAGCAGGCTGACGTCCAGACACAGGCCGTGCAGCTGCTCCCACTGGTTGGCCGGAGGGGCAGTACCAGGGCTTTGGTCTGACACTCGAGACCGGATCCAGTGGCAACCCCTTCTGGGCTCTTCTGCCACTCACCTCCGGGGACCCGCCGGGATTAGGGCACTGGGATGCAGCAGGTTAGGGGCTGCGGGGGGCGGCGACGGCAGCCAGGACGCGGCGCCGGAGGGGTTAAACGCGGGAGGAGGGGGGCTTCTGGCGGCGGGAGGGGGTCCCAGCCCCGGCGGCCGCCCGCTCCGCCCCTGCTGCCGCTGCCGCCTCCGCGGCCCAGCCGGTACCGGCGAGGCCGTGCGGGAACCCGGGCAGCAGCCGCAGCCTCAGCCGCAGCTGGGGCAACAGTAAGTGCGGGGCGGACGGGAGAGGGCGGGCGGACGGACTCCGGGGCAGGGCGCTCAGGGGGCGACCGTCCGGGCGGGGCGCCACCTCCCCATCGTGGGCGCCCCCGGGAATTGTACGGCCGCGGGTCCAGCTGCCGGTCACGCTCCGAGGCGTCGGCGTGAAGACGCGGGAGGCAGTTGGAGCCAGCGACTGGTGTGCAGTGTATCTGGGCGGCTGGCGCTGCGTTGTGGCCCCGCGGTCTGGGTGTGCATACGCGAGTGTGTGCACACGTGTGCGTGGACCTCTGGGGTACCGCGGCCCGGCGCGCCTGCCCGTGGGTGTCCGGGTATGCCTGTGGGTCTGGGGAGAGTGAAGATGGAGCGTGAGCGTGCAGCCTGAGTAGCTGGGCTGCTGGAGCCGCAGGGCTGAGCGTGGGCGCGCGGGGCTTTGTGCGGCGTGTGTGTGTGCGCGTGGGCGCCGCCGCCCGCTGTCCCTGGGGCTGACAGCTTCCCTGGGGGATGCTGCACCAGTCCGGCCCTTGTCGCCCCCACCTCTCTCCTTCCCGGAACCCGGCATCCTCTCTTTTTCCCCACCACCCCGCCCTGCCTCGCCTCTGCGCAGCGACCGGGTCCCATCTCTGGGTTCCTCGAAAGCCCGGCGGGGCACTGGGGGACCCTGGAAGCTCCCCGCCCGGCCCATCGCGGCCAGAAGCGTTGCAGGAAGAGGCAGGAGGGGAGGGCGAAGTCACTAAGATGCTGCCGCAGCTTCAGCGGACGAACGGGACCAGCCATCCTCGTCCCCACCCTGTGCGGTCCGGCCTTTCCCCACCCCCACCCCCCATCCCCCTACCTCTCTTTCCCTTCTTGAACCTCTGCGCCCGCTCAGCCTCCTCCTGGGAGGCTGGTTCCCCACGCCTCCACCCGGTCCCCAGCTTTATCTCGCTTGCTCTGCCTCTCCCTCAGCAGGCTCAGTCTCTTCTTCCATTCTCCTTCCTTTCCCTTCCCGGTGCCCTCTTCACTTCTCACACCCTGGAGTCCCCCGACAGGGGCTGAGGGCCAGGCAGTAGAGGTAAGAGGGAGGACCCAAGGTGGGGTGGGACTGGGTGTGTCCTGGTACCAAGTGTCCAGCCAGAGGCGTGTGAGGAGAGGACATCTGTGAACAGCAGGGCTGGGAGCTCCAAGGATCTTTGGGTGTGCAGGGGTTGGAGGAGAGTGTAGGGGTGTTAGGCTAGGTTACTGATCCAGGCATCCCTGGTTCTGTCTACAGTGACCGCAGCCCTCCAGGAACCTCCTGCGAGGCCTCCCCAGGCTGGCAGTGGGATTGGCCGGGCCCCTGGGCGCGCCATGCGCAGCACCACACTACTGGCACTGCTGGCGCTTGTCCTGCTGTACTTGGTGTCCGGTGCCCTGGTGTTTCAGGCTCTGGAGCAGCCCCATGAGCAGCAGGCCCAGAGGAAGCTCGAGGAGGTCAGAGAGAGCTTCCTGAAGGGCCATCCCTGTGTCGGCGACCAGGACCTGGAGCTCTTCATCAAGGTGCGTGGGTGGGCAAGAACCCCTTCAGCAGCCACCCATGACCCCTGGCACTAGCTGCATGCCAGTGGGACCATGTGCCGGGTTGCTGCCGCCAGACCAACACCCCTCAGAGTTGGATACAGTTGGAGGGTGCATGGCAGAGGCTGGGCTCCAGGTCTGTTTTCAATGTGGCGGCCATGGGGGCACTTGTTTTCTTTACTTTGCCTGGCATTGGACTGTGCTCCTGGAAGGTTTCCTTCCATGTGTGAGGGTGGTTGAATGAAGGAACAAATGAAGGAAGAAATGAATAAATGGCTGTAGCATACATATGAGATATGTTACATTTTCACAGGTCTAATTCACTGGTTTTGGGTTGCCAGATAAAACTCCAGGACACCCAGTTAATTATGAATTTCAGTCAAACATATTAATTTCATTAATTTAATTTATTTAACAACGAATAGTTTTAAAATATAAATGTCCCATGCAGTATTTTTATTTGCTAAATCTGGCAACCCTATACTTGTTCCTATACTTTTTTGGAGTCACAGATGCCTTAGAGAAGCCTAAGAACACTGTGAACACCCCATCACCCCAAAAAGTGCACATATAAACATGTACAGACCACTTCAGAGGATTCCAGGATCCCCTAAGCCTGTCCATGCCACCGTGGATGCCAGGTTGAGCACATCTTTGCCCCGGGACACATGTTTATAATGTGGAGGCTAGAGGGAGGGCAAGTCGGGAACAAGGTCAGCTTTGGTCCCTTGAATAAAGAAAGTGACTGGGCTTTAGTCTTCTGGGGTACTGTCAGGCAACACCTCTGTGACTTTCTCTGATTTCAGAGTCACTATCATATTAAAAACCTAAAATTTACTTTAATAAATAAATGTTTATTACTTTAGCAAAGAGTACCCCTCTTTCCCTGCCTGATCTTTTGAAGGAGGAGCCATCAGCATGGAAGCCTCCATGTTTCAACTGATTGATTGCCAATGTGGCAGGACTCAGAGCTGAGGGTAGGGTGGGGCCAGGGCATAAAGCAGCCCAACATTATCTCTGACACTTCTAGAATGCTGAGCAAGGCTCAGAGAGGCCTGGGCAGGAGAGTGTGTCTGGCCAGACTACAGGGCAGAGGGAGGGAGGGAACCTGACCTATTTTATCTCCACAATGGAATTGCTTTTTTCCTGGTTAAAAAAAAAAGAAGAAGAAAAGGAAGGGCAGAACCTAGAAGGGTGGGCAACAGCTGTTCTATTTCTCTTCCACAATTAGTCATGCAGCAATTATGCACCTACTGTGTGCTAGGTGCTGTGTGCTAGGTGCTGTGCTATATACACCATAGGGTGAGCAGGGAGATTGACATTGGGCTGGAACAGATGCAGAGGATGTCACAGCTGGACTAGGGGACAGATACATGGACAGATCACTGTAGAATTTAACGGAAAAGGACTTTGCTTACTTCCTTCTTTGTTAACCGCATGTTGTGTGCTGGGCTCTGGTCTAGTAGCTGGGGACAAGGAGGGAGATGCCAGGGGCCTTTTGGAAGAGCTGATAATTAAAATGAGGCAGGTGAAGATGTGTGCTTGGGTTGCAAAGTACTGCAGGCAGAGGAACAGCATAGACAAAGGTGAGGAAGCGGGAAGCTCAGAGTGTTTTGCAGAACTCAGATTTAGCAGATGCCTAGTCATTTGAAGCAAAAATTAGAACACACAGGATGACAAAGGATTTTTCCCCTGAAGTAGTGAATTTACTGAAAAGGTGTTGCAAAATAAAAATTAAATCACTTTTAATCATACATTTCACTTCTTGGCTTTATTCAAAAATATTACAGGAAATGGGATTGTCTCATAAATCTGGGGGTAAGGTCACTGTAACTTGGGTTCCCAAATGGGAGTCTCAGGAAAGAAGACTGGGGAAGGGGAGGTTGGGACCACATTGAAAAGGGGCTTAAGGGCTGGCCGAGTGGCGTGGTGGTTAAGTGCTGGCTTGGGAAGCCAGCGGCCTCGGTTCAGGTCCCACATATGAGGGCCAGTGACACTGCCCTCAAAAAAAAAAAAGGGGGGGGGCTTAAGGGCCAGCCAAGTGGCTCAGTTGGTTAAGAGCTCGCTCAAGAGTGCGAGCTGAGTTCTGAGCAACAGCAGTTCGATGCCCAGCCTGAGCTGAGTTGCTGCTGAGCTGCCAACAGGTGGCAGGATGGTTCAGCTTAAAAAAAGAAGAAGAAGAAGAAAAGGGGCTTAAACACTGGGCTGGGGAGTTTGGACTCCATTCTGCAAACAGCAGGGAGCTATGAAGAATTTGGGGCAGACACTTTAAGACAATTAATTTGGAAAGGGTCTTGCCAATGAGGACTAGAGAGAGAGATGTGGCTTATGATCTCCCCCACACCCACTGCCTTTGTGTCTTGGCTTGTGCTTCTTGGGGAAGGGCCCCTCTGCAACCTCTCCTCATTCACTTAGGGCATCTATCACTTAAGGCATGCACTCTCAAAACACAGACCCTGCCCCAAGCCACCTACAGGCTGGCAAGAGGGGCAGGCACATGGCCAATTCATTAATTTAATATTTATTGAACACCAGCTATGTAGCATAGGGTTTCAGCAGAGAGGGCTGGGGTTTGTGTGTCCGTGAACCTCCTAAAATTGTGTGTAAAATGTGATGTATATGAATCTTCCTGGAGGGAGGGTCCCTAATTTTCATCAGATTTTCTAAGGCAAATGAATCAAATTCAGCTTCCATAGGGCCGGTGGGAGTGGTAGGGTCTGTGGGAAGCTGGAAATCACTGGGCATGATCACTGTGTGGGGGTGGGGACTAATTTAACAAACATACAGTGCCTACTTTGTTGTGGGTGCTTTAACTCTTCACAACAACCTGTGCAGTAGGTGCCATTATCATTTCCACTTGGTGGATGCAGAAACTGAGGCACAGAGAGTTAACTTGTTCAAGGTCGCATAGCACCAAGATTTGAACCCAGGCAGTCTGGTTCCAGAGTCCGTACTCCTGACCGCTGTAAAATTGGAAATCCTTTGTATGAAATTAGGGGGCAGATAACTCAAGTGTTTCCAAAACAATATGGAGGTCAAACAAAATTGGGCCACCGTATTTGCAAAGTCCGCTCTAAGGGACTGCCCTCAGGGAGACCAGAGGGCAAGGGAGAGCTGGGCAGGGTAGGAAGGGAACCACCCTGGAGTCTGGAGCCAAAGCGGTTGGCCAGGACAGGAGGGAAGAACTGAGGTTCCTCCTTCTGCGCCTTGTCCTGCAGGACGTGGCTGATGCCCTGGGAGGGGGTGCGAACCCTGACATCAACTCAACCAGTCACAGCAACTACTCAGCCTGGGACCTGGGCAGCGCCTTCTTTTTCTCGGGCACCATCATCACCACCATCGGTGGGGGAGGGGACTAAGCATGCTGAGGGGGGCAAGGGGCAGCCGGGCTTTCTCATGGGGGAAGGTGCAAGGGGAGGTAGGGAGGTATTAGGCAGCCCCTAGACCTCCTAGGCCTCTTGTACGGCCCCTTTACCCAGGCTACGGCAATGTGGCCCTGCGCACAGATGCTGGGCGCCTCTTCTGCATCTTTTATGCGCTGGTGGGGATCCCGCTCTTCGGGATCCTACTAGCAGGGGTCGGGGACCGGCTGGGTTCCTCCCTGCGTCGCGGCATCGGTCACATCGAAGCCATCTTCCTGGTGAGCTGCTGCTTCTCGCCCTTGCGTTGGGCTCGGGATACCCTTCCCTGTGTGCCCTCCCTGCACGGAGCATGGTCCCTGAGATCACAGGAACCTCCCCCGCAGCTCCCAGAGGAGGGGGCATGTGGTGTGAAGATGGAGGTTTGGGCGACTCCTGGGTCCTGCCTACTGCCCCTCCCTACAGAAGTGGCACGTGCCCCCGGGGCTGGTGCGAATTCTATCGGCGGTGCTCTTCCTACTGATCGGCTGCCTGCTCTTTGTCCTCACCCCCACGTTCGTGTTCTGCTATGTGGAGGATTGGAGCAAGCTTGAGGCTATCTACTTCGTCATAGTGACACTCACCACCGTGGGGTTCGGGGACTATGTGGCCGGTGAGGCCACCTTTCTTGTGCTGTACTTCCCTACCCATTTATTTCTGCCCAGGGACCCCGCATTCTTGCTTCTCCCTCCAAATTCCACGTGGCGTTTGTGTGCTCACACGGGATTGCTCCAACGCCTACATCTGCTCACTGAACGCACCGTCACATTTTTACACAGATGCAACACCTCATGCACACTTACATTCTTGCATGCCTGCGCCTCCGTGCATGTTCACACATATAAGGTGCACCTCTCACACATGCTCACATTCTTGCACGTGAGCACCCCCACTCACATGCTCTTGCACACCTTCAAGTCGTGCACACTAATCTTCTTGCATGCATTCACACACTCTGGCACATACCCATTGCCCTGGGAAAGGCGGATCCTTAATGAGCTGGGAAGAGGGGCAGTGAAACAGAGGCTCACAGGCTTAGCGCTTGCCCCACAATCAACTTCTTTCTGCCCTCCCCGGTGGTATCCCAGGCGCCAACCCCAACCAGAAATCTGCAGCCTACCAGCCGCTGGTGTGGTTCTGGATTCTGCTGGGCCTGGCCTACTTCGCCTCAGTGCTCACCACCATCGGGAACTGGCTGAGAGTAGTGTCCCGCCGCACTCGGGCAGAGGTAGGCGCCGCGCCCGCGTCGTGGCGCTGACACGCTATACCCTAGCCACTGTTCGGCCAACCTGCCTCCCTTCCAGCGTGGGGGCTCCTCCAAGAAGGGACTGAGTGAGCCCCAGTGTGCACCAGCCTGGCAGCCTGGGGACAAAGGGATAAACTCAGATAGGTTTTCAGGTGACTCCATCGCTGCTCGTATGGATAGGGTTGCCAGATTTGCCAAATAAAAAAGCAGGAAGTCCAGTTAAGTGTGAATTTCAGATAAATAGCAAATAAATAATATTTTAGTATAAGTATATCCCAAATATTGCATGGGACATACTTACACTAAAATTTTATTTGCTGTTTATCTGAAATTCAAATTTAATTGGGCGACCTGTATTTTGTCACCCCTGTATTCATCGTGCCCGGCCGAGGAGCGGGATGGAGGCGCAAAGGTCTCTAGGAACACGGGAGGGAGAACTGAAATTAAACGGGTTTTCTAGAAAAGCTCCCAGAGAAGAGGGCGCTTCAGTGCGATGGAGGAGGGGGGAGCGTGGGGCTGGGTCATGAGCCGGTCCCTCCTTAGGTGGGCTGAGGCAGGAGGACCAGGGAGAAAGGAGGGCAATGTCTGATTTGCTAAGGGCAGGCTCCCGGGGTTGCGGAGGTGGCCGAGGACTGTCTTTCCTCCCCGCGCAGATGGGCGGCTTCACGGCGCAGGCCGCCAGCTGGACCGGCACGGTGACAGCGAGGGTGACCCAGCGAGGCGGGCCCACGGAACCTCCGCCGCCGGAGAAGGAGCGGCCACTCCTGCCTCCACCACCCTGTTCAGAGCAGTCCGCCGGCAGGCCCCCATCCCCTGCACTCCCTGAGAAGGCCGAGCCGCCCTCCTCGCCCACGGCTTCAGCGCTGGATTATCCCAGCGAGAATCTGGCCTTCATCGACGAGTCCTCAGACACGCAGAGCGAGCGTGGCTGCGCGCTGCCCCGCGCACCACGGGGTCGCCGCCGCCCTCCCAACCCTTCCAGGAAGCCTGAGAGGCCCCGGCGCCCAGGGCGCCCCCGGGACAAAGACGGGCCCGTGTAGGGGCAAGACCCCGACCCCGGCCTCTCAAAAGCCTTGGTTCTCGTTCTCTCCCCAGCATGCTTTGCTTATTTCACCAAAGAGCCCTCTTTTGACCAGACGCGAGCCTGGGTGACAGGCTACGGGTTGCTTGCCTGTCACCCCGGCTCCTGGCCCTCTCCTCACTTCATCCATTTCCAGACCCCCAAGGCTTTCTGTCTCGCTTTCCCGGCTGGGCTTGTCCTTCACAACACCTCACAACTGTGCCTCAAAGCCTGCATCAATAAACGAAAAAGTCTGTATCGCTACGGACGTCCGCGCTCCGGGACGCGAGTGGGGTGGGGGTGCTTGCGTTGGGCCACTTCCGGGCATATAAGGCCCTCCGTGACCCATTCTGCACGTATGTCCGTCAAAGCGCCCTCTTGGCTGTAATCCTGCCCGCGTGTCTGCTTGGAGGCTACCGGCTAGGGTCCAGGAGAGGAATCTGCCAAGATGCGCTGGGCGTCTCCAACCCCAGCACAGCTATTAGGCGGGGGATAGGGGAGAAATAACGGTATCTAGTGTGGAGGGCTGTGGCTTGAACTCTTCCCGCGCGAGACCCCCATCGCCATTCCGATTCAGGCCCCTGCACCTCCCCCTTCCTGGAACGTGATCCCCGCTTCCTGGCCGGAGGCCTGTGGCTACTGGGTCCGTTGGGACAGGACCATGGAGGAAAAGCCTTTCAAAGTAAGAACTCTTCCCGGGTCCCTCACCTGTCAGCCCCTAGACTCATCTAACCTCGCTATCCACTCACCCTTGGCTCTGGACAGCTCACAACAGTCTCCACTCTCTACAGAGTGGAGTGCTGGCTCAGGTAGGGCTCAGGATCCCTGCCTCAGCCTGCTCTTCCTCCCTTCCCCAACTCCCTCGACCCTGGGCTTCCCTCCTCGTTTGTGGCCCACAGGGGTTGTCCAAGTCTTCAATGAAATCGAATCCGCATGGCGACATCCGGAATCTGTGGACCATGGCCACACTGTCGCAGCCGAAGCTGAACGTGCAGCTGTCCAATGTCTACAGGGACTCCGAACCGGAGGGCAGCAGCGTAGGCGGCAAGACTCGCGGGTGGTACAACCAGAAGGCTGGCCACGACTTGGACGGCAGCTGGGAAGAATGGGATGACAGAGATGACAACGTCACCTCCAAGCAAGAGGAACTGGATGACCACGCCTTGTTGGAGCTGGAGCTACACCCCAGCAGCTCCTTTGGCAGCCATTTAGAAGAGGAGGAGGATTCCGACACCCAGATGGGTCAGTGTGGACTCACCGGGCTGTGCGAGCCAACAGGGTAGGGGGCTGGTCAGGGCCTCAGTTTTTGTTGGTGTTAAACGGGGAGAAGCTGTAGGATCCAAGTTTCTAGGAGTCCCTGGGAGGGGGGCCAGGGCTAATCTTTCACGCTTTAAATCAACCAGACATTCTTGGAGCGCCCCCTACCGGGAAGGCGTCTTACAAGGTTCCGTGGCCTAGAGACTGCAGTTCTGGGAGAGGCATGGTAGGACCGTGTTTTGAGTGGAATCATCAGGATAGTTGAGAGGAGGGAGTTAATTTCTTGTTGTTGGGGATTTGCCCTGGTTGAGGAGATGTCTGCCTGTCGTTCATTCAGTTATTGGTTACAATTTTTAAGTATCTACTTCATGCTGGGCACTGTTTGGGCCTTTCCTCCCTCTCCTTCCCCTCCCCCCAGCCCTTCGTCAGGGAATTGGAACCGATAACGGTATAATAACTGCCATTTATTGAGAGCTTACTGTGTGCCAGGCACTGGACTTCTCTTGCATGATCACCTTTAAACTTCACAAGCTCCATAAGGGGCCATTCTTATTACTCCATTTTACAGATGAATTGAGGGTCAGAAGGTGTCAGTCATTGGCCCCTAAGTCTCACACTGTGGCAGTCAGAAAGGGAACCTTGGGGAGTGGGACAATAAAGCCCAGGGTTGTAAACCACTGCCTCATACTGTTTCCCACTAAGGAGGCACCTGGAGCTGTTCTCTGAAGGCCACTCCCCCAGCCAGATGCCACCTTATACATCTTTTATGCCCTAGGGAATACCCAGCAGTCTGCAGATGACTGACCTCTCTTTTCTCTTCTCCCAGAAATAACTTCCTCAGTGCCATCACTCAATATCTTGAAGCACACACCCCATCGAGCCTACTGGGTGGAGCACCAAACGAGGGTTGGAGGCACCCAGGGAGACTGGGGATTTTAGTGGGTGGGGGGTGGGCAAGCTGGAGGTTGCAGGGGTGGGGGTTGTTTGTGGGTGGAGGGGCAGGCAGTTTGGTTGCGGGTCTTGGGGCTGGAGGCAGCAGGGGTCATTTCAGCTGTGGGCAGAGTTGGGGTCCATTGGACATCTGTGCCTCTTGCTGCCTCTCCAGCTGCCGCTGCCTCTGATGGAGCTCATGGAAAATGAAGCTCTGGAAATCCTCACCAAAGCCCTCCGGAGTAAGCCTCTCCCCCAGCTCCTACAAGAGACCTTAGGGGGATTTTGCAGGGTTTGGTCCTCTGGGAGTGGGGTTTCAAGACGTGTCTGCCTTGTCCGATTCCACCCACAAACATTCCAGGAGCCCACAAAAAATAGAAAGTTGGCAGACCGGGCACAGAGACACCCAGTGGGAAGATCATGGGGTGACTGCCAGGGGCCTGGACTGCAGCCACTCTCTAGCTGATGGGGCTTTTCTAAGGCCCATCTCCACCTGCCCAATGGGGATGACAGCTTTTGTGTGGCCTTGGCCCCCTCCCTGGGTAAGGTGAAGAGCTTTTGGACAGATTATTTGGGTAAACTTCCCCTGGTTTGTCCTGCTTATGATATGAAAGGAGCGGGGAGGGCTGACTACCAGTTTAGGGTGGGAGGTCTAGCAGTTGTCCGAAAAGCTGCCTGCTGCCACTGCCCTAGTTCAGGCCTGCAACATCTCTAATCTTGCCCTCATTTATCATCCTCCTCAGCACCCCATCCTGCTCTGCATCCCCCATCTATTTGGAGCACAGGTCTATGACTTGAAACAAACAAACAAACAAACAAACAAAAAACCGGCAGGGCCCAGCACCTTGGAGATCCAAAGTTCCCCAAACTAACAGAGACCAGAGCGCCCACAGCTCCTGACAACCCAAGTCACTCGCTGTTTATCAAATCACACATGCGGCATCTGCTGCTAACTGCCCTGAGTGGAGCTCTGCCCTCCAGGTTACCGGTCAGGGATCGGCAGGAATCACTTCCTGACCAAGCAGCTGCAGCGGTACATCGAGGGTCTCAAGAGGCGCCGGAACAGGAGGCTGAACGTCTCTGAGTACTGAGAACACCGCCTCAGGCTCCAGTGACTGCCCGACTCTAGTCCCGTCCCTTTCCTGCCCCCAGACCCAAACGCGACCCTGTCCACGTGGAGTGTGAACCCTAAAGAAATAAAAGAGTCTATGCATAGTCCGTGAGTCAGTGTGTGGCTGCCCGCGGGAGGCCGACGCACATGGCCCCGCCTTTCCCCATGACCTTCACTCGGTCACCGCAGTGACCTTGAGCGTTCTCCGTTCGGGCCCTATCAACTCCGCCTTCCCGGGTCTCGAAATTCAGGAGTTGTTGCATGTTTTAGGTCAGCTTCTCCCATCCAGGGTTCCGCAGCTTTGTGGGGATACTGGGTCTGCTGCGGTCTAAGAGCCCCGATGGTGTTATCTTTGGGGAAGGGGGAAAAGGGAAAGGGGCAGCGCTTGCCCTCCAGCTTGGGCAGGCAAGGCTCCACCCCTCATGCATATGCAGAGACATTAGCCTCTCTGCCCGTCCAGCCCTCTCATTTGCATATGTATAGTTTCCCCGTCCGGAGAGATTTCGCCCACTCCTCTTGCGCACAGTGCGCCCCGCCTCTTTCGTTACGTAAGAGCGTTCAAGGCCTCAACCCCTCCCGGAGCCTTTCCGCGTCTCCTCTGATCACGCCCCCTCGGCGGCCGCATACGCAAGTGCGCCTCTGTGGTTTGCCGCGGCGGGTCTGGACCTTCGTGAAGGCGCACCCGCTGGCTTCGCGGGCTCCGCCCCTACTCGTACCGTCACGCAGGCGCTCCCAGCCCCAAGTGTCTGATTAGCATAGGGCGTCAGGCCCCGCCCCTGTTTTGCATGCGCACCGCCGGCCCCGCCCCCGCTGTCAGCTGGAGGAAGCGGAGTAGGAAGCGGCCGCGATGTCCTTTTGTGTCCTACAAGCCGCCAGCGGCGCCGCGGAGTGAGGGGACGCGGCGCGGCGGGGCAGCGCGGTCCGAGGAGGCGGCGGAGGAGGGGCTGCCAGCGGCCCCTGGCTCACCCCGGCGCTCCGGGCCGCTCGGCCCCCATGCCTGCCCGCCCGCCCAGTCGGAGCCCCAGGTCTGGGGGCGGAGGGGAGCGCCGCTGGGGGAGTGGGCGGGCGAGGCGCGGGGGCCATGTGCGAGCTCGGCAGGGAGGCAGGCGGGGGGCGGGCTCCAGGGGCGGTTCGGCTCCGGGACTGGACAGGATCACTGTCGGGACCCGGTCGAGAGCCAGACGAGGTCAGGGTCTGGGGAGATCGGGCGTCCAGGGCGTCCAGTACGCCGGCCTGGGGCAGGGGCCGGCTCTGACTCGGGCTGCAAGTCGTGGCCAGGGTCGAGCTTGGGCCTCGGATCCAGTCCTAGGGCAGGGTTCAATCCAGCACCTGGAGCATGCTGAAGTCTCAGGGGCGGGCCAGGGTGGAATATGGGGAGGGTCCCTGTCGGGGAAGGGGCGTTGAAGACCACGTGGGGGCGCTCCAAGGGGCCTTGGGCCACCCTCCTCTCTGGGTCAAAGGTCATCCCACCGGCAGGGGAGAACTTCCTCCTTCTTGGCACTCCCCTTTTACTTCCTGATAACCTGATAGAGGTCCCCCGCGGGCGGAGGGGGAGGGAAGTCGCAGCAACTTTAGGCAACTTCCCGTAGGTGTACGCAGGTTGTGGGGGCGGGGCGCCCTGGAGGTAGAGGACTCTGCGGCAGCAGGAGTGTAAGAGTGAATGTGCTGGTGGGTGGGGTGAGGGGGTGTGCAAGGAGGTGGAGCCATGCCTGTCGGTGTGCCTGGGATTGGGCTTGCTGGGGCAGGAGGGGGCGTTGTGTAGGTGTGAAAGCTCTGAATGCGTTTCCTCAGGGTCGTTGCCTGTGAGTGTGGGAGCATAGTGAGAGTGTAAGTGTATTTGTGAGTGAAGGTGATTATGTCTTGAGTGTGACTTTGTTTATGGGTATGTACTTAGGGAGGATTGTGTGAAGACAAACCTGAGCATGAGTGAGAACTGGGCTTGGGAAAGGCCAAGTGTGAGAGGAGCATGTGTGAGCATGTGAGGACACCTGAGAACCCAAGTGAGTGGGAGTGTGTGAACACATGTGTGAGCACATCAACTGCCCCTTGGGTTTGTGTACCTCTGTTTGCACTATTGCATGGAGGATACCCAGATGAGGGGGAGATCACTGAGGTCCCCAATATCTGGAGAAAATTGAGAGGTATCCTACTTCTGGCTGGGTGTTCCAGATGGGGTTGAAGGTCGCCTGGGGCCAAGGTTACCCTGCTCCCTGGCCTGGGTGGGAGTAGGGTGTCTCCAAGCTTCCTGCAGGTGCCCAAGTGGCAGACTTGCTGTCAGTTACTGGCCCTGGAGGCTCTGGAGACTCTGTTCCTATGGCAACACCGGGGGGGGAGCTTTTCATGGGCAGACCTTCCTTGGACTCTGTCCCCCTTCCCTCCCCCTGGCTGAGCCTGGAAGCCTGGCCCCAAGCCTGGGGTTGGACAACCAGGGTGGCAAGATGTCTCTTCAGCCCCCATCCCAGCACCTCCCTATGACCTGACAGCTCTTTCCCCACAGGTGACCAGCGCCATGTCCAGCCAGGTGGTGGGCATTGAGCCTCTCTACATCAAGGCAGAGCCAGCCAGCCCCGACAGCCCAAAGGGTTCCTCGGAGACTGAGACCGAGCCCCCTGTGGCCCTGGCCCCTGGCCCAGCTCCCACTCGTCACCTCCCAGGCCACAAGGAAGAGGAAGATGGGGAGGGGGCTGGGCCTGGTGAGCAGGGTGGCGGGAAGCTGGTGCTCAGCTCCCTGCCCAAACGCCTCTGCCTGGTCTGTGGGGATGTGGCCTCCGGCTACCACTATGGTGTGGCATCCTGTGAGGCCTGCAAAGCCTTCTTCAAGAGGACCATCCAGGGTGAGCCCCCAACCCACCCCTGTGCCCTTTGCCTTCTGGGCCTGGTGCTACCCAATTGATGCATTGCTGGGTGGCATTAGACCCCCAGACTGCTGTGGTACCAATTGGGGTTGGCAGCCTGCTGTTCCTAGGCCCTCTTACCTCTCAAGAATGCTTTTTCCCTTACAAGTTAAATAAAGCCACCAGGATGTGTTGATGGTTTGGATATGAGATGTCAGAGGGGACTCTGGATGCCTCCTAGGTTTCTGGGTACAATAGGCCCAGCACCTTCCACAGTGGCTCTGAAAAATTTTGAGACAGCCTCTGCCTCCTCCTAAGTTTTGCTCTTGCTTCTGTCAGCTGCTGGCCTTTCACCAGCATAGAACATTACCCCCTTTATGTTGATTTCCCCAACATAGCAGCACCAGCACAAGGCAGGTTTGTATAGCTGACAGAGAAGCTGCATCCTATTTCAGTCTCTAACTTTAAAAAGACTCTGTACTAGTCTCAGGGATTTTTCTCACTCAGGAGAACATATCAAAATATGAATGAGCAAGATGGTGATGTAATAAGCATTACTTGGGATGTGCCTGTTACATATATATATGTATATATATAATTTTTTTTTAGCTGAGCCATCCTGCGACCTGTTGGCAGCTCAGGCTTGGCATCGAACTGCTGTTGCTCAGAGCTCAGCTCGCACTCTTGAGCGAGCCCTTAACCACTGTTATATTTTTACGTAAACTTTTGGTTACTTTGGGGTTATAACATGTATAATTTTTGAGAACATTTCTAGAGTGCTTACCAGGCACTGTGCCCCTTTATGGTCATCTCAGTTATCCCCATAGCAACTTATAAGGTGCCAGCACTGTTATCATAACTGAGAACCAGGATGGTTTTTATAACTTTGTTTAAGTCTCAAAGGTAGAAAATGGCAGAACCAGGATTTGAACTTGGGTCAATTTAGGTCCAGAGCTGAGCTCTTAAACGCCAGATTGCTGCCTCTGCTTATTACTAATAACTGAACTTTGGATAGGTGCCTCACGAATGATTGTGACATCCCAGCAAATTTTGACTTGGCCTAGACCCACTGGTCTAAAAACCTCTGTGCTCCCTTCTGGCTCTGAAGACCAGTGAGCCAATAGGTCCAGATCCAGGTGTCTCCTACCCACCCTGGAACCCTTCATTCTCTGTTGACTCAGTTGACAAATATTTATTGAGCCCTAGCTATAAATAGTAATCACTTATTGAATATTTAGATGTTGTGAACCATGCTAAATGCGTTAACCTCAATTACCCCCTTGAATTCTCACAACCCTTCTTACTGTTTGTATCACCCCAGTTTTATAGATGGTAAAACTGAAGGTTTGAGGGCTTAGGTATGGCACTTGTTCAAGGTCATACATTTGGTAAGTGGAAGTGTCAGGATGGGCCCCTGGAAGCTTCCAGAGTCTTCACAAACCTGTGCTTTGCTGCCCTGGCCACTGGTCCAGGCATGGGGACATAGCTGGAACTAAGGCAGGAGCACCCCACCCTCAAACAGTTGCCATTCTAGTAGAGCGGGGAGAGAGAATAATGAATTGCACACAATTGTTATAGTATAGCTGTAGTATAGTATAGCATAGCTGTTATAGTACAGTAAGTACTGGAAGGCCGGGGGCAGGGTGTATGCCCAGGAACCTGGCTGGGTCTGGGGCTCTGGAGGGCTTCCTTGACGAGGTGTCTTGAACTGAGTGTGGAAACTTGGATAGGGTGTAGGAGAAAGTGTGCTAGAAGGAGAAACATGTCAAGGAGGTGCTGGCTGGTTGTACCATTTAATCTTTGCAGTATCCCTGTGAGGCTGGGAAGGGCTACCATGTATGCATTCATCTGGTTATTATGGGAGCCCACTATGTGCCAGGCCCTGTTTCTAGTACTGGGGCTAGTCCTGGCCCTCGTGAAGCTGACAGTAAAGTGGGGAGACAGATAATGTAGAAGATAAATATGTACATATATTGCATATTAGATGGTGCTGAGAGCTGATGAGAAACTATAAAGCAGAGACAAGTGGCTAGAGGTGTCTGCAGAGGGCATTTGGCATTCTCACAAAGTGGCCAAGGAAGGCGTCCCTGAGGTGACAACGGGCAGAGATCTGAAGAAGGGAAGGGAGCTGCAGGCCCTGATTAAGGGCCTAGAGCCAGAGCAGAGTGCAAGGGGGATGAGGTCAGAAAGGGGGTGAGGACCAGGGGTGTAGGCCTCAGGCTGCGGGGTTTACATGGGCTTTTACTCTGAGAAAGCACATCAGTGGAGGGTTTTGAGCAGGGGAGGGACAGGATCTGACTTAGGTTCAATAGGATGCCTCTGGCTGCTGTGTGGAGAGTAACTGAAGGAGGCAAGGACAGCAGGCTAGCGAGGAGGTGAGGTTGACTGTGACTCAGGTCAAGGGTGGAAGCAGTTGCCAGGGGCAGAAGGGGTTGACTTCTGGACATATGAGAAGGTAAAGCCCACCAGGATCAGTTGATGGGTTGGATTTAAGGTGTGAGAGAGAATCAAAGATGTATCCTGGATTTCTGCTTGGGCATCTGGGCAGATGGAGTTACAGGTTTTGGAGGGTGGATCGGGGGCTCCATTTAGGACAGGTTAGGTTTTTGAGGCCTTATAGACATGCAACATCTCAAGAAGGCAGTGGGATATGAGTCTAGAGTTCAGGCAGGTCTAGGCAAGAGATAAATTTGAAAGCCCACGACTGGGTAAAATCACCATGGGAGTGAGTCAATGGAGACGAAATCCGAGGGCAGCCCTGGGGTTCTTCAATGGAAGTAGCCAGGGAAGTGCACAGAAACCACAAGGTGGCCAGTGAGGTGGGAGGAAAACCAGCAGTGTGTCCTAGAAATAAAAGAAGTGTTTTTAGTAGGATGGGATCAGCAATGTTAGATGCTCCTTTAGGCCATGTAAGATGAGGATAAGAATTGACCATCGGGGGTAGCAACGTAGAGGCCATTGTGCCCTTGAGGAAGCAGATGAAGGTAGTAGAGGCCGGAGACATGGCTTGACAAGAGGCTTGGGACAGATGCAGCCTGATTCCCCTGGTCCCAGGCTTTCTCTTGCCCAGACAGGGGCCCCCAGCGCAGCAGCCATTCCCCTCACTGCCCCGGGCTTCCCTGCCCCACTCACGGCACTCCTGCTCTCCCCAGACCTGTGCTTGCCCGGGGCGAGTCAGGGCTCTCCTGTCTGCTGGGCCCCCTCCAGGCCCTGGGAGGCCGCCACTGGAGCCCTGCCTCTTCCTGGCAGGGAGCATCGAGTACAGCTGTCCGGCCTCCAACGAGTGTGAGATCACCAAGCGGAGACGCAAGGCCTGCCAGGCCTGTCGCTTCACCAAGTGCCTGCGGGTGGGCATGCTCAAGGAGGGTGAGCACTGGGCAGGGGCCTTGGCGAGGGTTGGGGGAGTTGGGCGCATCGGGCCTGAGACGGCAAGGCCTAAGTTCTGGTGGAATGGACTGGGCAGGAGGGCTCCGCAGAGCAAGCCACCTCCAGCTCCATGGACACAGCCCTATCCTACGATTCAAGGGGTACGTCTGGACCGTGTCCGGGGTGGGCGACAGAAGTACAAGCGGCGGCCAGAGGTGGACCCACTGCCCTTCCCAGGCCCCTTCCCTGCTGGACCCCTGGCAGTAGCTGGAGGCCCTCGGAAGACAGGTGAGAGTGCTGTGGGTCCTTGGAGCTCTAGGGTTGGGGTGGGGCTAGGACATGAGAGGTCTATCTGGTGTCATTCATCTAGGGTAGTAGTTATCTTGGGCACTGGAACCCAAATTTTCTCTTCATCTATTCACTTACCCATTTTCTCCAAGAAGTATTTTTGAAAATACCTTTTTCTGTGTCACTCCGAGTAGTACAACTGAGAATGGGGGCAGGTTTTCTAATACTCAGAACCTGTCCACAAACAGATTGGCTTCCCCGGGGAGATAGAGAGCCCTTCCCAGCGGTGTCTGAGCCTGCTGACCAGTGGCTGTTGAGGGAGGCCACAAGGGGATTGACTGTGGGAAGATGCTTGATCCCGAAGAGCCTGCAGGTTGATGAATTCCAGTTCTTCTTCTGTCACTGCAGCCCCGGTAAATGCACTGGTGTCCCACCTGCTGGTGGTGGAGCCTGAGAAGCTGTATGCCATGCCTGACCCAGCGGGCCCTGATGGACATCTCCCAGCTGTGGCTACCCTCTGTGACCTCTTTGACCGAGAGATTGTGGTCACCATCAGCTGGGCCAAGAGTATCCCAGGTAAAGGGCCAGATGATGGCCGGGCTTTCCCTAGTGGGCCAGGCCATGCTGGCCCTGGTGCATCTCTCAGCCACAACTGCTCCCCACTGCCCTCCAGGCTTCTCATCACTGTCGCTGTCTGACCAGATGTCAGTACTGCAGAGTGTATGGATGGAGGTACTGGTGTTGGGTGTGGCCCAGCGCTCACTGCCGCTGCAGGATGAGCTGGCCTTCGCTGAGGACCTGGTCCTGGATGAAGAGGGGGCACGAGCAGCTGGCCTGGGGGAACTTGGGGCTGCCCTGCTGCAGCTAGTGCGGCGACTACAGGCCCTGCGGCTGGAGCGGGAGGAGTATGTCCTGCTGAAGGCCCTGGCCCTTGCCAATTCAGGTGAGTCTGACACTGACAGGTCTCCCTTAAACCCTCCACAACTCTGATCGTGGTACAGCCCCATTTTGCAGATGAGGAAAACTGAGGCACAGGGAATAACAGTGACTTGCTGAAAGCCACAAAGCAAGGCAGGCAAAGGCAGGCCTCGGAACTGCACATAGGATTTTGAGCCCTGGTGCCGCCATACTTATGTGGAAAGGGTAACGATTTAGTGGAAGGGAAGTTAGGGAGGACCAAAGGGAGCTGTAATTGAGAGAAAGGGTGGGTCCTGGCTTATGGGTAGGAGCCATGAGTGGTGCCCCAGTCAGCCAATCAGCAAATCCATGTCTGAGTCCTCTGTAGGCCCATCCAGCAGTACCCAAGAAATGGGCTCTGCCCTTCCTAGAGATGGCCCATGCCAACAGCTCTTTCCCCTCGCCTTGCAGACTCTGTGCACATTGAAGATGCTGAGGCGGTGGAGCAGTTGCGAGAAGCTCTCCATGAGGCCCTGCTGGAGTATGAAGCTGGCCGGGCGGGCCCCGGAGGGGGCGCCGAGCGGCGGCGGGCAGGCAGGCTGCTGCTCACGCTACCGCTCCTTCGCCAGACAGCGGGCAAAGTGCTGGCCCATTTCTATGGGGTGAAGCTGGAGGGCAAGGTGCCCATGCACAAGCTGTTCTTGGAGATGCTTGAGGCCATGATGGACTGAGGCAAGGGGCGGGCATGGGTGGGGGTGCTGGCAAGACCCGCCCAACATGGGGTCAGCCCCAAGGGGGCAGAGCTGGGGTCTGGGCAGTGCCACAGCCTGCTGGTAGGGCCAGGGCAATACCATCAGCCCCTGGGAGCAGGCCCTACGCCCTCCCCTCCCCCTTCCTCGGGGGTGTTAGAAGCTGGGAATGTGTGTGCCCAGGCTCTGGGCATAGTGCTGCCCCTTGCAAGCCATAACGTGCCCCCAGAGTGTAGGGGGCCTTGCGGAAGCCATAGGGGGCTGCAGGGGATGTGTGGGAGGGCAGAAGCCTGATCTCAGGGAGGGAAGGGAGTGGAGGCCACAGTCTCCCAGTGGGTGATGCTTTTGCTGCTGCTTAATCCAACCCCCTCTCTAGTGCAGAGGGGAACTTGGAAAGCAAAGGCCCCTGCCCCCTTCGCTCCTCTCATCATTTGCATTGGGCATTACTGCCCGCCCCCCTTGAAGCAATAACTCCAAGCAGGCTCCAGCCCCTGGACCCCTGGGGTGGCCAGGGCCCCCCATCAGCTCCCACCCAGCCTCCTCAGGGGGTAGGGAGAGCACTGCCTCTATGCCCTGCAGAGCAATAACACTATATTTATTTTTGGTTTTGGCCAGGGAGGCGCAGGGACATGGGGCAAGCCAGGGCCCAGAGCTCTTGGCTGTACAGAGACTCTATTTTAATGTATATTTGTTGCAAAAAGAAACCGCTTTTGGTTTTGAACCTTTAATGAGAAAAAATATATCGAGCTCAAGAACACTTGTGTGTGGTGTGTCATTGGGTCAAGAATTGGGGATACACGTGACAAAACAAACAGGATATACACAAACAAAACTAAACACGGTCACAGAATGAAAAACCAGTGCCTGACTCCATTAAGTCTCAGTTTCCTCTGAACTCAGCAGCATGTTGGGGATCCCACGGCTGATGGGGAACATACGTCCAGACTCTGGGCATTGCAGGGTGCCCTCCAACACTTCCACCTTCGGGGAAGAAGGGAACAGAGCTGAGCACTGGCAGCCTCTGGGGGTGGCTGGCTGCGTGGCAGGGAAAGCCAAGTGATGGGCCAGTTCTCACCTCCAGCAGCACATGGTGCATCTTCCTCAGAAATGTCTCATCTTGCTCATACCCCTGAATCGGCCCTTTGGGCACCTCGATGAGACGCAACTGTGGGCAAGAGGACTAAATCATCTCTGGAGATCCCCGACCCTGGCCTGGTACAAAAGGCTGCAGTGAGTCCACCCCTACCCCCACTTCGCCCCCTCCCACGTCCCACGCCAGGGGGAGGGTCCTCACGTGATCAGCCGCTTCCAGAAGCACCTCCCACTCAACCTTGGGTATCATACGCGCCACAAAGTCCGGGTTGAACTCCACATTATTGATGCGGACTTCAGTGGCCTGCGGGGCGGAGGGGTTTCGTTAGGAAGAAACCAGAGCCTGGTTCCCCTATCCATTCCAGAAGCGGGGAGCGAGACCGGCCCCCGGTGGGTACCTGGAGGCGCAGGGGGAAGCCACGGGGTCCCACCCCTCGCACATGCGAGCTCAGCAGGTTGTGGGTAAGCAGCTTCATGTCGCCACAACGCTCTTGCCGCCAGGCCGGAACCGGAAGAAGGCCAACACTCCGGGGCGTCACTTCCGGGGCCTCTCCGCGCTCTATCCTATTGGACAACCGGGAAGAGCGGAAGCAGCGAACTTGCTGGAACTTCTGGTGCGAGCCGGGGCCAAGGTATAGCGCTAAGGGCTGGTCGGGTCCTGCGTAGCTACCGGAAGCATCCCTGTAGGAGGCGGAGGCTGCTACGGCGCAGGCCCAGTGGTTTTGGTTGAGCCAAACCTCCACTCGCTACAGATCACGTACAGTGCAAATCATGTGGAAGATAGCCGCAATGCAGGGGCCTTCGTTGAATGCGAAATAAATATGTTTTACTCGTACACAGGCGCCTGACACCGTCGTCTCCCGTCCCTCGCTTTCTGTTAAGGAACGGAAACTGCCCCAATCTGTCAATTAGGCCCATCACCCCACCCTTGCATGCAAATAAGCTGCGCAGCTGCCGACAGTCCCGCCCATTTATAACTGCGCCAGTGGTCCAACCCCTAATACAAAAAAGCCCAAGATCCTGGAAGCTCCGCCCCTGACGCGCCCTCCCTCGCAGAGGAGGCGGCCCGCCCGGGCAGTTGGCTGAGGACCCGATTTTTGCAGGGTTCTGCTGCGGTTTAGGGCTCCAGGCCCCGCCTCCTGCAGTCGCCCCTTAGTGGAGGCGGGACGGTTCTGACCACGGAGCTGGGCGTGTGGCAGACGGGATGTACGTCCTGGGCCACCGAACCGGCTCGCTACTCGCCCGGGTAGCCTCCGTTCAGTGTGCGGCAGCGGCGGGAGCCAGAGCGTACCTGGAAGGAGGCCTAGAGTGGACACTTGGCAGGGCCCGCTGTTTCAGAAGCGCCGCTGCAGCTATGGCCCCGATCAAGGTGACCGCCGGCCCGGCCTGAACCCCTACCCCCGCCCATCCCCCCCAAGGCTCCTTGTGCCGCTGAAGGCAATGACCCCCAGCCCCAAACCCTTCTGACCTCCCTCTTTCTTACCCAACGGACCTCTCCCCGCCACTCGAGGCTTCTCCCACCATCCGTCCCCCTTATCCCCCACAACAAGACCCCGTGGCTGCCCCACTGTTCTCGCCAATTTTAAGGGCTTCCATCTCCTGGAACGGCCCCCGAGGCTCTCCAGACTTCTTTTCCACATCTCGTCTGTGACATCTGTGATAGGTCTCCACCATTTTCAGGCGATTGAATTACCATGGCCTCCCCCACCTTCTGAAACCTTCTCTCTTGCCCCAGGGTCCCTTTTCAGCTCCAATACATAACCCCCCCTTCTCCGCCATACCCTCCCGCATGCTTTTGTCAAGTTATTGATCCCCTTTTCTGAAATAAGTGTTGTCTCATAGAGTCTCCCCCATTCCACTCCACCCACAGCTAATTCCCATCCGTCTTCTGAGTTAACTCCTCTCATCTTGAACCAACCCCAGCTCCTTAGAATTGCCTTTTGCCCCGCTCCACTCTTCTGAGACCCCCTCCTTCCTCTGTTTCATCCTACTGTCAACCACTGGGCTTCTCAGACTCTCCCCAACTCCTGACTTTCCCTTTTATCTTGCTCCTGCCCAGAAGCCCTCACGCACTCCCAGGTAGACTGTGCTTCCCCCTTCAAGAGATTCCTTCTTTTGTTCTATACCTCCTGGATGTAGGGACCTGTACCCCTCCCTTCGCTGCCTTCTGCTGCCCCTCCCTTTTTCTCTTCTTGAGAGTGGGACGCCCAGACCTGGCTGGGGTCCTCTCCCTTCATTCCTGGCCTCCTGTGCTTCAAAATACAGCCTCCTGCCCCCTTCCATCTGCTCAATTATCCCACTTCTTTCCTGTAACTCAGCTTGTTTACTCAACTCCTTGCGACACCCTGGAGGCCTTCTTTCCCTTTTTCTGTTGTCACCAGTAGGCCCTCAAAAGGAATTGAGCCACCTTGAAACCTGGAGGATGTGGGGAAACCAGGCAGTTAGGGGAGGGGGAGGGGTCTCTGAAAACTCTTGACAGGATTTTCCTGACTTGTCAACCCTGGCTCCACCAGGCACGGGCTACCAGGCCCTCATGTCCCCCTGCTTCTGGTTTGCTGCCCTTCCCTTGCCCTCCCTACTTGCCCCCCACTCTCCGACCCTTACCTTGAGTCCTTTGCTCTAGGTAGGAGATGCCATCCCATCCGTGGTGGTGTTTGAAGGGCAGCCCGGAAACAAGGTGAACCTGGCAGAGCTGTTCAAGGGCAAGAAAGGGGTGCTGTTTGGAGTCCCTGGGGCCTTTACCCCTGGTTGTTCCAAGGTGAGGTCCTGCCCTTCTGGGGCTCAGCAGTTGGGATTTTGTATACCTGTTTGTATTGTTCATAAGTCTTCCACTTCATCCTGAGGCAGCTTGTAACAATAGTATGTAGATGATATGACAGTTAAAAAGCCTATCAAGAGTGTTCAGAAAACAAGTGGAGGCACTAAAAAGATAGTGGTACTAGAAATGCAGGAGAAAGTGTCCTGCAGTGAACCAACACCTCTTATTGACCCTGCTGGGTGGCAGGCACTATAGAAGGTACTTGGGACTTGGGTAAATAAGACATAATTATGTCTATGGGAAGTTCATGGTCGTGACCACAGAACACCTAAGTATGGATCCGAGCTTCCTACTGGCCAAGGCAAAAAAGGAATTGTGGTTTACACAGTTCTCATTGTCTGATGAAAGGTGTCGGAGAGGCAGTTGTCTCTTTCCTGAACCCTTGTTTCCCCTCCCCAGACCCACTTGCCAGGGTTTGTGGAGCAGGCTGGGGCTCTGAAAGCCAAGGGGGCCCAGGTGGTGGCATGTCTGAGTGTTAACGATGTCTTCGTAACTGAAGAGTGGGGAAGAGCTCACAACGCAGAAGGCAAGGTGAGGTGTGGGTCCTGCTTGGGTCAGGGGCCAGGCAGGAGATTTTTCTTGTGACCTTTACTTTCTCACTAGGTTCGGCTTCTGGCTGATCCCACGGGGGCCTTTGGGAAGGTAAGTATACTCCCAACCCCCACCCTACCAGGCAGTCCCTGTGCCAGGCCTTAGAAGCAGAGACTTGGAGGGACACGGCCAATGTGGAGAGCTGGGCGACTTGGCCTGTTCTGGGGATTCCTGACCCTTTTCTTTGCCTTTCCTCTTAGGAGACAGATTTGTTACTAGATGACTCGTTGGTGTCCCTCTTTGGGAATCGACGGCTCAAAAGGTAAAAATGGGAGGCTCCTCTGTGGGGTTCCCCTGCCACACTCCCATCTCCATTCTCAGCCTCCAGGCTCAGGTTGTTGTAACTGGCCCTGCCCTCTTTCTGGCAGATTCTCTATGGTGATAGATGATGGTGTAGTGAAGTCCCTGAATGTGGAGCCTGATGGCACAGGCCTCACCTGCAGCCTGGCCCCCAACATCCTCTCACAGCTCTGAGGCCCTGAGCCAACATACTCCTACCCTTTCCTATGTCATCTGCCCAGCAGAGGCCCTAAGCCCAACCTCAACTGGGCCACCCAGTTGGAACCATGGCCAGATTTCTGCAATAAACGCTTGTGGTTCACATCTGTCTCCTTGATTTTGAATTGCTGATTCGCTAAGGCCGAGGCTTAACGACCCTCATAGCTGTGGGGGTAGTGGGCAGGGGCTGACAGGGGGATCAGTATAGGAGACCTTGATTTAATTTAGGAGGTAATCAGGTAAGGACTCTTGAAGGAGGTGTTATGAAGCATCAGTCTGCAAGTGGAGAAAGGGCTAGTGGTCTGAAGAGCAAGGGAAGGAGCAGTCCATGCAGAGGGAGCACATCTGGAAAAGCCCTAGGCAGACAAGAGCTTGACTCACACCCAGAACTTTTGCATTTGATCTCTGGGTGCTGGTTGATCTCATTTAGACCATAAATCCCTAGGGTAGGAACTTTGGTTCTAGGCACTGCCGCCTCCCCCTCGCACCCCCCTCCCCGGCCCAAGCCCCAGCCCCACCATTTTTTCAGTCTCTGTTGAACACCTCCCGGGAGCACCCATATCCCAGGAAGTGTCCCTGGTACTTTGGGACCATCTGACTGGCAGAAAGAGCTTCATTAATAGAGGCAGTGCTGGCTCAGTCCAGGAGAGCTCCCTGGAAGAAGAGACTAGGTGAGCTGTGGAAGGGAGAAGATGGTGAGGCCTGAGTGATTGGTGTACTGTAAGGGTCTGGGGGGCATTGCTTTCTGCTGGCCCTGCTTTTGGGCCTTTGCCTTTTGTCCCTGAGAAGCCATGTGCTTGGCAGTAAGCAGAGATTATCTGGCCCCTGCTGTGTTTAGGAACTCACAGCCTAAGGGGGCAAGTGCTCCAGGTGTAGTAAAAACCTTCACTGACTGTCCTGTGGGATGGGTCGGTTGCTGGAGCGTAAATGAAATCAGGAAGCTTTGGCTAGAAATAAATGAAGATTTATTCAAGAGTCTGAGGGTTTCCAAACTGGAAACACAACTAGGTAATATGCAGAGCGTTCCAAAGAAGAAAGAAAAGCTGAGGGTTCCTACAGTAAAAAGTACATTTTGAGAAGAATGGATCCTGCATTCTTAGCTTCTGGTTTGTCCAGGATGGTGATCTGTGTGACTGAGGGTCTGGATAATGGATGTCAGGCGGTCTGGACAGTGAATATTCTTTCCTTAGTTCTTTAGGGGTTAATCAGAGGGTTATCTGGAGATTTGATGTGTAGGCATGCCTCAGAGGTACGGTGGGAGATATGGTGGGTTGAGTTCCAAACCAGAACCATAACAAAGTGAGTCCTAATTTTTTTGCTGGTGGAGGGTCTTACTGTCAACTTGTAAAAAATTGCAACACCTGTGAAATGCAATGAAGCGAAGTGTAATAAAGTGAGGTATGCCTGTATATCCAGGGACTGACACAGGTCTGGAAAGTTAATTTCCCCAGGTTAGTTAGAACATGAATAGAATTGTTTCCTGGTACTTCAACCTATTTGATTTTAGTAATGTAGCCGCTTGATTGTAGTGACTTCATTTTATTTCTTCACTCTGTTCCTCAGGTATGAACTCTTACCACCCTGTTATAGCACAGAGAGTTTTAAGTAAGGGCCTGGCTCATTCAGTCACTTAAGAGGAGTTCGGATTTGAGCCAGTCAGCCAGCTTCCAGGGAGCTTTATTCATTGTGTTGTGCTGCCCTGCTGTGGTCCTGTCAGCAGCAGGCTCCCTGCCCTGCCTGGCTGTCCGTGGGGGCTCAGTACCCAGAGATGTCTAGGGCAGGCCGCACTCACTCTGAGGTCAGGGAGAAGATCAAGGAAAGGCTGTTTGGAGGACACAGCCCTGAGGCAGTGTGATTAGTGCTCCCGGCAGAGGGAACAGTGTAGCCATAGGTACAGAGGGTGGAACAGTCCCAAGTTGCTGCTGCACACTGGACAGCTGAGTGAGAGAGGATGCTGGGAGGGGAGGGCGCCTTTTAAGACCTGGTAAGCCCCTTACCTTTCCTCCTATAGGCACCTCAGGCCAGTGAAGGATATTTGCAGGGCAGTGTTGGGTTAGGTTTGTACCTGGGCTTCTGTGTGGAGGTAGAGTTGGAGTGGGGCGAGTGGGAGGCAGGGAGAGGTACCAGATGGGCAGTGCAGGGAAGAACTGATGACTGAGTGACATCCCACAGGTGAGACTGATACTTGGGTACCTGTTGGGTGTTGGGAGGGGGGATTTGGGGGCCACTGGCTGGAGGTGAAAGGGGCTGGGTGGTTGGGCTGGTGTCCATGTGGATGGGGCACTCAGCAGGGAGGCCCACCCACTGACCTTTCTTTGTCCCTTTAGTTCTCTCCCACAACCTGCCACCCCTCGGGGTCCTGGGCTGGTGCAGGACAGGGGGCTGACCACTCATTTGGGTCACAGCACTGTCCTCAACTTGATTGTGGAAAGGCCCTCTCTTTTGTGGACACCATGTCTCTTAACCCTCCCATCACACAAATGAGGAAACTGAGGCATAGTGTTCCCCCCCCCCCACAGTCACCTGTGTGCACACCAGTAAGTGGTCTTCAGCACCTGAAAGCCCAGAGTGGAGAGAGCGTCCTAGTAAGCTGTTGCACCCCAGCCTTTTTTTCTCTCTTCCCTGCAGCAGACCTCATGCCACCCTGCAGCTCCTTGCTATCAGAGCAAGCCCAATATCTATCACTGCCACTCAGCTGCCTCTGTTTCCTCTACTCCTGGCCTTTTACCTGGGCTGGCTGAGGCCCAGCAAGGCCTCTGAGAGGAAGTGTCCCCTCTGGGGTCCTGTTGCCACTGGCTGGGCCTTTAGGCCAGGATGAGGGGGGCTTCCAGGGCTCCGGTGGCCCTTCAGCCAGTAGGAAGGAGAGTCAGGTGTGGATGGAGGTGAGGCTTTGGCCGTGGTGGCCCTGGTTGCTGTCCATATGGCTCAGCTTGCTGGGGTGGGGGTGGGGGTGCCCTGTGAGCTCCTCTGGGTGCTGGAAGGCCCCAGATCAACTATCGAATGGCAAAAGAACATGGCAGAGCTCCTGGCGGACAGGCCAGGTTTCAGGCCTACAGATAAGGGAGCCCAGCCATGGTGGCCTGGATCAGTAGGTGCTGGAGGCCGGGGCTGTGACTGGCAGAGTAGTGGGCATGACCTTCCTGGGCTGCTGGTGGCCAAAGGGCCAATGTTAAAACCGATGAACCAGCCAACCTATGTACCCTGAAATAGCCTACCAACACGTCCCCAAATAAAACTCACCTGCTCAAGGCTACAGCAACCCCACTCAGAAAGCCAAGGGTTTTACTCAGCATCGTGGTTCTGGGCCTTTTCTGGGCCAAGAGTTCCTTTGAAGGGCTACTAAGAGCAATGCCCTTTTCCTTAGAAAATGCATGTTTGTATACGTGTGCGCATATACGCACATGGACACCTGATGCTCTTTAACGGTTTTAGGGAACCCCTGAAATCCTTCCAGAAGTTCTAGGGGGGCCTCCTACCCCTGCCTGGAAGCCTCATAGCAGAACGGGGTCACTGGGCTTTGGGCTGAGACCGCAGACTGCGAATTTGACCTGCTACTGAGAAGCTCATGACCTTGGGCAGGCAATTTAGTTTTTCTGACTCCACTTCCCTCATCTGTAAAGTGAGGACAATGTGGGGAAATGAAACAATTTATGTAGAGCATTTGGCACAGTGCACACAGTAAGTCCCCAATAAATGGTCATAGAAAGCAAAATAAAAAGAACCCCTGCTCTCCACCACGCAGCCTGCATGTCAGGAGGGATAAGTTAGGAGTATGGAGAGGTCAAAACCTGGTGCTGTCACTGAGGATTCCTGTGGCTATGGCTCTCTGGGCCTCAGTTTTCTCATCAGTATCATGGGGCTAGTGACTCTTATTGTCCATTGTCTCTAGGCCCCCAGGATTCTCCATATGTTATCTGGTGTCTGAAGTCTCACCCTAAGAAGTTGGCAGGATGTCTCTGGGGGAATCTTTGCCAGGCCTAGAGAATCAAACCTGAGCTTTCTGAAAGAGAGGGTTGGAGGGGTCCTGGCCTAGACCAGGCTTGGGTACAGCCCCACAGGAGCCATGATTGGGAGCAGTGGAGGCTACTGGCCCCAAGGGAACGCACCCTGCTGGTGGAGGTTGGGGTTTGGCCACACAGACACTGAGAAGTAATAGGAGAGAGAGAAAAATGTATGTGTGGTCATGCATGTATGTTTGTATAACTTAGGGAAATACTGTGAATGCACATTGGTCGTGGTAATGAGCATGCATATCAACCTGCCATGTTATTTATATTTGCATCAACTCTCTGCTTTATCTGGCAGTCATGTCTTTCTACTTAACACAGGTAAGGTGCTCAGGATGGGGAACACAGGAAATACTCAGCACATGTTTTGGGAAGGAGGAAAAAAGTGAAGGAAGGGAGGGAGAGAGAAAGCTATCCTTTTCCCAGTCTAGCTCACAGATATGGAGTAGGAAGGTTGACAATCTAGGGCTAGTGTGGCAGCTCCATAATATTAGGCATCCGCTTTCCTTCCATCTTGCTGCCCTGTCATGTGGTTTCTGCATCCCAATCCGTTGTGGCTACTTGAGTTCCAGCCATTACAGCCATAGTCCGGCCAGCAGGAAGGGGGAAATGGGGAACAGGAGATAAAAGACCCATGCCAGCTGTCTTTTCAGAAGGTTTTCTGGAAGCAGCCACACATCATTTTCACTTATATCTCATTGGTCTTATATCTCCAAGCCTCTGTCCCTGCAACCTTGGTGTCCATTGTCACCCCAGTTCCTTAATTTGTGGGTCTTCCAAGCTCCTGCCTCTTCAGCATCACCCGGGATGCCCCTCCCTTTCCTACTCCTGCCCTAACCCTCTAATCTTCAAGGCCTCAGGTCGGTCCTGTTTGCTGAGGATGACAGCCTGTTCCTGGACCCTTTCCTGAACTAGTCCATGAGGCCCACACCCTCAGCTTTATTAAAGATGGAGTTTTGGTTTTTTTAGATATTTATTGGGGAATCGGGGAAGGGGAACAGACAAGTTGCTGTCCTTTTGTTCTTCACTCTAGTTGTGGAGGACGTCGCTGCACTGGCCCATGTTGGTATTATCATTGTGCTCTTCCCAGGTGAGGCAGACCAGTCTCTGGCCTCTGGACGGCCGCTCACGGCGGATCTTGGAAGCTTACGCCAGTTGCCGGCTGCTCACGCTGGCTGCTAGCCACTCACGGTAGCTCATGGCAGCCCGCAGCAAGGGCTGCAGCCTACGCCATCACCAGCGACTCACGGGAGCCCAGCTGCAGGTTGAGCTGTTGTTCACCATCTTAGCTGTAGAGGGCACAACATCACTGGCCCTCATGTGGGATCCAAACCAGGGCCCTGCTGCTCAGAGCTGGTGTCCCAAGCCAACTCATAACCAACGTGCCACCCGGCCAGCCCTGGAGGTTTTTTTTGACGTATAATGTATGTATCATAAAACTTACCCGTTAAAAGTGTACAATTCAGTGGTTTTCAGTCTATTCACCAAGTTGTATAACCACCACAACTAAAAAGATGGATTTATAATCTCAGTGACTTCTCCCAAGATGAAGCTGCTTGTCTCTTCTGAGCATTGCACTGCATGTGTGCACATTCTTATGTAGTTACAAAAGGCACATTCAGACCTTTGGGGGTTCCGCTTACCCCCATGTACTCCCACATCACATCAGGTGTCTTGCATCCAGTGGCTGTTTGCTGAGAGTCATTTCTGCACCAGGCACTGTGTTTGGTTGGGCTCTGGGGACAAAGTGGTGAGAACACGCCAGGTATGGGCCCCGCTGGCATCACTGCAGGACCAACTCCAGGTCCCCAGTTCTAATGGAGTTGCAATGCCACTCAGCCCTGGTTCCCACCTCAACGTGCTCACAGTGCTGTGATGAGTGCTTGCAGTCAGCGCAGTGGAGCTGTTACCCAGGTCAGGGAGTTTGGGGTTTGGGGCATTACAGAGGAAGGACCCTGTCCACAACTCCACCCTCCACGGAGGTAAAGGAGGGAGAAAATGACTTTTAGCTGTGTGGCTGAAAAATGAATAGGCGATAGCCAGGTAAACAGAGGTAGGGAGGGTGTTCCAGGTGGCAGGAACAGCCTGTGCTAAGTCTTAAAAGTAAGGAAGACGATTGAAGTCGTCTGGACTGAGCAGAGCAGGTGAAGGCAGAGATGGAATTTTGTCCACAAGCTGCGGCTCAGTTGGGTCTCCTGGTGGGCGTCTGGGTGTCTCCAGTATTTGGCGAAGGGCATCTTCAGACACATTTCTACTTTTGTTTCTTCTTGGGCTCCTTCCCCAGGGTGTGTTCCCAAATGCCAGTGTGCTGGGTCAAAAGGCTATGGCAGTTTTATTGGTCTCTGGAAACTCTGAGGCCATTTTGAGGGCCATCAGTGATGAGAGCATATGCTTCTCACCCCACCTTCTACCAACCCGAGTTTTACCTTCTGGATTTGTTTTTGCTAGCTTAATGGGCATTTATGAGTACCTTGGAGCTGTCTTTAATGTCTGTCTTCAATTACGAGGGAGGCCGGCAACCCCAGGTCTTGGCACTGGGTCTCCCGATGCTTGCTAACTGGGTGCTAGGTTCCAGCTTGCTTTCCTGCCAGACAGCAAGAAGGCAGTGGGAGGGGAGATGATGCAGCTTTCAGTCTGAGGACTTGGGTTTACCCTCAGACACCCTACTTACCCTTATGCCCCCTTTTTTTTTTTTTTTAGATTTTTTTATTGGGGAATTGGGGGAGGGGAACAGCATTGGGAAATCGGGGAAGGGGAACAGACAAGTTGCTGTCTTTTTGTTCTTCAGCCTAGTTGCGGAGGATGTTGCTTCACTGGCCCATGTTGGTATCGTCATTGCGCTCTTCCCGGATGAGGCAGATCTGTCGCCGGCTTCTGGATGTCGCTCACTGTGGCTGTTGGCAGCTGACGCTGGCTGCCAGCCGCTCTTTGGCTGCCGGCCACTCACTGTTGCCTATGGCAGCCCACTGCAGCAGGGCTGCAGCCTACACTGTCTCCGGGGCTTGCACAGCCCAGCTCCAGGTGGAGCTGTTGTTAGCTGTAGAGGGCAGTGTCACTGGCCCTCATACGTGGGATCCAAACCAGGGCCCCTGGCATCCCAAAACCAGCTCTTAACCACTGCGCCACTTGGCCAGCCCACCCTTATGCCCCTTTAAGCCTCACTTTCCTTCTCTCTGAAATAGAAATTCATTTGTTCAAAACCATTAATTTGGCTGCTTTTTGTATCTTGGCTCCACCACTTCCTGGTTGTGTGATCTTAAGTAAGTGACTTAACCTCTGGGGGATGATAATAACAGTACCTGTATTTTACAGCTGTGGAGGGGATTAAGTGATTAATACATGCACAAAACAGAGCTGGCACAGGTAAGTGGTCATGGTTTCTGTGGCTCGGCACTGTGCTTGTGCCCAGGCTATAGCTATGGATGATCCCACAACGTCCCTGCCCTCAGGAAGCTTCCATTCCAGTGGGAAACAGACAAAGCAAACAAAGGAAGATGCAGAGTGGAATAAGGCGGCATTGAATGAACTCAAAAAGAGTCAGGAGGCTTTGGTTAGAAATAAATGGTAAAGATTTATTCAAGGGTCTTAGGATTTACACCAGAAACACAACTAGGCAATACCCAGTGTTCCAAAGAAGAAAGAAGAGCTGAGTTCTTAGAATAAAAACTACATTCTTGGGTTGACCTGTTAGCTCATTTGGTTAGAGCACAATACTCATAATACCAAGTTTGCCGGTTCAATCCCCATACCTTCCACAACTAGATTGAAACAACTACTTGACTTGGAGCTGATGGGTCCTGAAAAAACACTGTTCCTCCCCTCCACCTCCAAAAAAGTACACTCTTGAGAAGAATCAGTCCTGCATTCTTAGCCTCTGGATTGGTCCAAGATGGTTCCTCTAGATGACCCGTGGTCTGGATGCTGGGTGTCAAGTGGTCTAGTTAGTGAACACTCTTTCCTTAGTCCTTCAGGAGTAATCAGAAGGTTATCTGGAGGTTTGATGTACAACCAGGCATTGATGCAGGACTGGAAAGTTCAAAAGTTTAAGCTCCCAGTCTAATTAAAGCAAGAACAGAATAGTTTCCTTGTGCCTCAACCTACTCGATTTTAGTAATTTAGCAGCTTGACTATTGTGACTCCATTTTATTTCTTCACTGTTACTCATTTCCCCCTTTTTGGTCAAGATTTTTTCTCTCAGGAAACATCATAGATCAAACAAAACATTTCAAAGTTCCTTGATGCCAAAGTGGCAATGCCTTTCTTGGGTCTAGCATGTCCTTTGGAGAGGGGACATGGGCCAGAGACATCTCTGGGTTTTATTACCAGCTCAATATTTATGTCAATTTTTAGGTTGAAGCATTAGGAAAGGACCCACTGTGGGAAGCTGATAGTAACCCAGTGTCTGACAAGGCCACATTGCCCTGCTCAGCACTGGATATTAGGGGTGCTGCCTTATGGTTGGTCATGTAATATCTCCTGCCTCTATGAACCCATGTGCCTTTTCTTCTATAGGAGACAATATATTTACTACACTTGTGATATGTTCCTGTGGTGCCCCAATGAGCTAACTACGCAGCCAAGGACGGGTAAGATCTCCTAAAAGTGGGGAGACAACCCAAGCCAGGCGGTAGTTCCATGGGGGACCCCTGAACTGAGATATTGGGGACTCAAGCCCCTTGGAAACTGAGGCACAGGCCTCTGACAAACTCAGGCCAGAAAACTCAGGCCTGTGAGAAGCTGATGCATTTGCCTAAGGGCCCTACTGTGAATAGTCTCCTGGAAGATTAAGTCTTCAGGCCATGAGAGTTCCCGGTAAGAGGCAGCTCTAAGACATCCGCTGACCATGGATTTGTTAATCAGCCTTGTGTGAATTCCTTTGCCCAGTGCCTTGTTGCAGCAACAGATACTGAAGCTTTGACTGAGAAACGGATGCAGCCCTCTGTAGGATAGAGGTGTGAGATCCTTTTGGTTGCTAGGTATTGTTATTTACAAACGAATAGATTTTAGATGCTTTTACCTTAAACACAGCCACTCCTAGTCTTTTGGTATAGCTCAAGTATACTGTGAGTTTTATGATTGTGTTTAACTGCTAGGATTTAGGATGATTTCTAGATAGTCAAGATAGCTTTAGTAAACATTCTTTAGGTGACTTACAGAAACCGAGTCTGGGTTTCATAGCAATTATCATAATAAAGACAAGGTAATCCTTTAACGGAAGAGTAAGTCACAGTGCACCCTGGAGAGAACACTTACAGGGGAGTAGAGGACTGTGTAAATCCTGAAAACTACAAACCACCGTTAATGACTTGTTACAGTTTGCTTCCTTGAAAGTTCTCAATAAAAGCTATGCGCTGGCCGGCCGAGTGGCGCATTGGTTAAGCGCTGGTTTTGGGATGTCAGCGGCCCCGGTTCGGATCCCACATGAGGGCCAGTGACACTGCCCTCTACAGCTAACAACAGCTCCACCTGGAGCTGGGCTGTGCGAGCCCCGGTGATGGTGTAGGCTGCAGCCCCTGCTGCAGTGGGCTGCCATAGGCTACAGTGAGTGGCCCGCAGCCAGTGTGAGCGGCGGCAGCCAAGCGTGAGCTGCCAATAGCCACGGTGAGCGACATCCAGAGGCCAGTGACCGATTTGCCTCATCCGGGAAGAGCGCAATGACGATACCAACAGTGAAACAACATCCTCCGCAACTAGACTGAAGCAAAAAAGGACAGCAACTTGTCTGTTCCCCTTCCCCGATTCCCCAACGCTGTTCCCCTCCTCCAATTCCCCAATAAAATCTTTAAAAAAAAAAAAAAAAAAAAAAAGCTATGCGCTGACCCGATTCGGGGCTCAGTCTTCTTTGGCTGAGTCCCTTGGGCTCAGTCTTCTTTGGCTGAGTCCCTTGGTCTCGCTCTTTCTTCTGTCTCTTGTTTTTCCTTAATCTGCGTCGCCCCTCTCGTGTCCCACTTGCCCTTGCCACGCAGGACGTGACAACCCACTAAGACATTATTATTATATATTGATTTCAGAAACCAGTCTCAATCTTTTAAAAATTTTTTTATTGGGGAACAGTGTATTTTTCCAGGACTTATCAGATCCAAGTCAAGTAGTTGTTTCAATCTAGTTGTGGAGGGTGCAGCTCAGTGGCCTATGTAGGGATTGAGCCAGCAACCTTGGTGTTGTGAGCTCTGGCTCTAACCAACTGAGCTAACGGGCCGTCCCCAGTCTCAATCTTGCGAATAGGTCAATTCAGTTAGACCGTGGTCTCTGATTTCAGGTGGTGATGTTGAAGGTGCCTGGCTCCTGATAAAAGTGAAGTGGCATTTTGTGATGCTTGATTATAGAGTTGGCGGGACTATGGGTGCAACTGGGCCCCTTGTTAACTCTGTGACCCTGACTCCATGTTTAACTTTGTGATACCTTCCAAGGTAAGGGATGATATAAATAGAAAGAGCCATCTTGAAATAGCTCTCTCTGGGTTTCTCCACGTGGGCGGCTGTATCCCCTTTTCTTTTGTGAATCATTTTTGGAGAGGTATTTTCGCCAGTCACTCCCAAAGTTAAGCCTATGGTACAAGCAATCAGGTATTTGACAAGAGGCATCTCTAAGGAAATGAAAGAAAAATAATAGTTAATAATTATAGTTAACAATGGTTAACCATAATCCTAGTTTCTGAGTTCTGAAGGCAGCCAGTAGAGAAGATTTCTAGGTGTCTGGCTTCAAGTATCTTCAGATGGAGTGAAGGCAGGCGGTGACAATTTGATAGATTCTCCTGGTTTGCAGTTTGAATGTCTCTGGTGACTTTTCTGCAACGGGTGTGAAGACTGTCCGTATATGAGCTCTTGTGGTGATTTCTCTGAAGTTTCTATCTAAGGTCATAGTGAAACGCTGGAACTTGATTCAAAGTACAGGGAGAAGCCACTGGAGGGTTTAAAGAGGGAAGAGCCATAAGCCGGTTAATATTTTTAAACAGCTCCTTGGGTGCTGGGTGGAGGCTGCCTGGAGGAGGACTGGTGCCAGCATGCCAGCTTTGGTAAGAGGCTTAGGGTGAGGCAGGGTGGGGACGCCCTGGGGAGAGCAGGAAGGGAGAACTGGCCAAGTGTCAGGTAGTGGGGGCTGGGCTCTTTAGTTGCCAGAGCTCCCTTGCAGGTTGCACCCTGCGTCCCCGGGCACCTGGCCTGGCACTGGGCAGATGGCCCTGGGCCCCGCCCTCCCCGCCTGGCTTCCCACTACCTATTCTTACCTGTGCAGCTCATTTGGGCCACTCTGCCAGGCATTTCTGCTCTTTTCCAACTCTGGCTCCACTATTTCTACTCCCAAATGGTGGATGGGACCATTAGTGGGTGGGGAGGAGTAAGTCCTTCAGACCAACACCAGAGGGCCAGGAGCCCAGAAGGCCCTGGAGCCTGTTTTTGTTTTTAGTTCTTGAGCTTGGGGCCCTGTACCAACTGGTTAGGGAGTGCCAAGCGGGGTTCTCGGCCCTTCACAGACAGAGAGAGAAAGCTGCTCTCTGACTCAGCCCTGGTTGGTCCCGGCTTTGGCTGGATCTGGCCACCAACTGCCCTGGATTCCTTGAGCTCCAGTGCCCTCCTGCTCTGGCCTTTGGGGTCAGACCAGAGTTCTCCAGATAACTAAAACCCAGAAAGGAACAGGGAGGTGGAGTCCTTCTACCCCCACGCTGTGCTGATGGGAAGCTGAGCCCCCAAGGGAGGGCACTGCAGGGAGACAGTGGCAGTTGACTACATTCTGTTTGTCTGCTGTCTTTCTCTGCTTCTCGCCCACCTTGTGGGTCTCCATGCCAGCAGCAGTGGGCACTAAACTCCCTTAAAAACTGCCAGAAAAAGCCACCTGAGCAGGGCAATCATTATGGCACTGTTAATAATAGCAAAAGATACAAATATTTTAAATATTTGTCAACAAGACAGTTTAAATGAAGAAATAGCAACATGGTGGGATACTAAACAGTCATTAAAAAGGCCAAGGCCAATGGTTCTGAACTGAAATGAAGCAAATTGCAAAATATATTGAAAAGCAAGGAGGTGCACAGCTGTGAGTGTGGTTGCAACCACCCATTCTAGATAGACTCAGGCAGCTGCCTCTCAGAAGGACACAAAATGCTTAGAGGGGGGTTGGGGGATAAGAGTGATGAGGAGGAGACTTGATTTTTTTCTCTAGACCCTTATGCACTCTTGGCATTGGTGATCACATATCTGAAAACTCTTATGAAGGAAAAATCCATCTGAAGGAGAGGGACCACTGCCAGCCTCTGAAGAACATCCCTCCACAGCTAACTGAGCCTCAAAATCCCAGGATCTCTGTGTCAGTGGATGAGGGAACCCCTCTGAAGCCTCTTCCCCGCCCCCATGCCCCCAACTGCCCCAACCTTCCTCTGCCTGACTCAGCTGAACCAAGTCAGAGAACCAGACTTAGGTGCAGCCAGGCATGTCTGGAGTGACGGATGTGAGAGCAATTGGCGACACGGCCCCTGCCTCTGTGGAAGGGTGTACGAGACTCAGCGATGCTGAGCAAGGCAGGGCTCTCGGTGACCAGGAGATGAGGCTCAGTCATCAGGCTCTGGTAACCCAGCAGGTACTCTGGAGGACTTCCTAGGCTGGAATCCCCACGGATTGCAAACAGAAATAAGATTCACAGATGGTCAAATCAGGACGAATCCCTGATATCATTAATACTAAAGATAATAAACACCCCAGGGACCATTCAGTGGATGCTCATGGAATCCTCATAACAACTTTCTAAGAGGATAATCCTCATTTCAGATGGATCTTGCGGGGGGGTTAAACAACTAGATGGACTCTTCTACTAACACCCTCCATGGCTTCCCATTGTCTGGTCAGACCTAACTCACCTTGACCATGAACCCGTGTTGGCTCTTTGCACTCTGGTCCCATTGGCTTCTTTCAGTTGCTTCTACCACTTAATAGCCATGTGACTTTGAGCAAGTTATTAACCTCTGTGAGTCTCAGTTTCCTCCTCTGTAAACTGGAGATAAGCCATTGTCCTAATTTCATAGACTAGTCCAGAGCAAACAAGTTAGTAAGTGTAAAGTGCTTATAACCATGACTGGCTCATAGTAAGCCTGTGTTTGCCATGATTGGTTTTTATTTTTTAATTGGGGAATTGGGGGAGGGGAACAGCGTTGGGGAATCGGGGAAGGGGAACAGACAAGTTGCTGTCCTTTTGTTCTCAGTCTAGTTGTGGAGGACATCACTTCACTGGCCCATGTTGGTATTGTGACCATTGCACTCTTCCCAGCTGAGGCAGTCGGTCACTGGTCATTGGACGGCCGCTCATGGCGGCTCATGGCAGCTCACGCCGGCTGCTGGCTGCTCATGTTGGCTGCCAGCCACTCACGGTAGCTCATGGCAGTCCACTGCAGCAGGGGCTGCAGCCTACGCCATTGCCGGCAACTCATGGGAGCCCAGCCCCAGGTTGAGCTGTTATTCACTATCTTAGCTGTAGAGGGTGCGGCATCACTGGCCCTCAAGTGGGATCCAAACTGGGGCCCTGCTGCTCAGAGCTAGTGTCCCAAGCCAACTCTTTTTTTTTTAAACCTTAGCTGTATGTCAGCTCTCCACTTTATTTTTTTATTTTATTTATTTATTTATTTATTTATTTTTGAGGGCAGTGTCACTGACCCTCATATGTGGGACCTGAACCGGGGCCGCTGGCTTCCTAAGCCAGCGCTTAACCACTGCGCCACTCGGCCGACCCCAAGCCAACTCTTTACCAACGTGCCACTTGGCTGGCTCTGCCATGATTGTTCTTATGACCCCATATTTCATCAAATCTAAGAGGCCATTGATTGTAAAAGATCCAACTAAGGAAAAAAGGAATGCTGTCAGTTAACCATGTCACAAGGCTCTTTCATCACTAGAATATACTCCCGGGCCGGCCGAGTGGCGCGGTGGTTGGGCGCTGGCTTGGGAGGCCAGCGGCCCCGGTTTGGGTCCCACATATGAGGGCCAGTGACACTGCCCTCAAAAAAAAAAAAAAAAAAAAGAATATACTCCCAAAGGAGCTCTTCTTGACTTAGATATAGATTCTCATCATATATAATTCTGATGCACATATAAAAAGGAAAATAGAATCAAATAAATTGTTTATGGTGTTTGGAAAGCTCCTTCACATGTAGAGACGTGATGTTTGTGTGTTTGTTTCACTGCCACCTCCTCCTGTGAGCCGTTAAGAGTGCTAGAGACCAGCAACCCTTCCAACAATCCATAACACAACTGAGTCGGCTCTTAAACCAGCTTTGCAATCAACTTCTGCTTTGGGAGTGTTTCAGACAAATCTGGTTCTCTTCCTTGGGGGCTTCTACTATTTTGGGGTTAAAGAGTGCTCCACTCTGGCCTCTGGAGTTTTCTTCCAAGCTGCTGACATCCTTTTTGCAGGGTTTGATAGTTTTGAAGTGTGGGCAGGTATTGGCAATGACAACTATGTCAGGACTGCAGCCAGCCAGTAGTTACTCTACCATGTAACCTGACTTCAGAGATTTAAATGTGAGAAATGAAGTGTCTTGTAATTGATGATGCATGAATAATTTCCAAACTTTACACTGGCCATGCTTCCAGCTGACAAAGAATCCTTGCACAGTCTGTTCCTGCTGTCTGGAATGCCTTTCCTTCCTTCCTTCCTTCCTTCCTTCCTTCCTTCCTTCCTTCCTTCCTTCCTTCCTCCCTCCCTCCCTCCCTCCCTCCCTCCCTTCCTTCCTTCCCTGCCTAATTAACCCAGTGATCCTTGATCTCAGCTCCACCCTCCAGATGCCTTTCCTGACAACCCCCAAAAGTCAAATCCCTGCTCCACCCATGCACCCAATACCATTGCAATGTTACACATCGAGTGTGAGTATGATTTTTTGGGCAGCTGTCTCCTAGTGTATCTCATAGGGGTATGGGCTATGTGGCTTATTATTACCTCCCAGTACCCAGCACTGTGTCCCATTTGGAGCCAGTGAATGAAAGAATGAACAGAGGCCCCGTAGTCAGCAGTGGGGGAACAGGGAGGTTCTGGCCTGTTTGTCTAAGAGATGCGTGCTGCTGGTTTCTCTGCATTGAACTGCTTCCCTCAGAGGCCGGAGTCCTACCCACTTCTTTTACAGACAGGAAACTGAGGCCAGACGTCCTGTCTTAGTCCAGTGTGTACAGAATATGGGGAAGGGTGGGGTTCAGAAGCGGCTTGCTGGGGGAGGCGGCATCTGAGCCAGGCTTCACAGGTTGGGCGGCAGTTTGGGTAAGTTGGAGAACTATAAAGGAGAAGGAAAGTGGGCAAAGGAGAAGATGCAGGTGTGGATCCCCAGACTTACCCTGCTCGGAGGCCCTGGAAGGTACAAAACCAAGGTCACTATCTTGGGTTTCAAGTTGGGAAATGGAGGCCTCTGGTCAGAGAGACAGAGGACTCACCTGCCATTGTCCATCGAGCCAGGAGAGCTGTGGGCCTGGATCCCGGGGGGCCCCCAGTCCCACCTTCCCCTTTAATCTCCAGCCCTGCCAGAGATACTGGGAGGATGCAGCGTGGCAAGGTTGGGGCTGAGGCAGGACCCTGGGGGGGTGCAGAGGCCTGCCCGCACCCGGAAGGAGGAAGCTGCAAGGGTGTCTGTGGCTGGGCCCGGGATCTCCCACCCGGGGACTTCCTCTTCCTTTCAGGGCAGGTATAGCTGCCGCAGTGGAACCAACACCCTGACCCGGCATGGACGGGGGCAAGGGGCCCAGACTCAGACACTTCCTGAGTGGGAGCCTGGCCACCTGGGTGAGGTGGCAGGTGGAAAGGGGCTGGGGAGGGGAAGTGAGCAGTAGGGAGAGGCTGGTGTTGGGGTGGAGGGAGGGTGGGGCAGAGTTGGGGTATGAGGGGGGTGGACTCAAATGTGAGGCTGAAGTCCAAGCAGCTGTAGAGCAGGAAAAAGGGTCCAGCCCTTGGGGGCCAAAGACATTCAGGGATTTGGTGAGGGGGGCTGTGTGGGCTCAGGGGGCAGGTCAAAGGGGCTTAGAATTCACTCTGTTGTTGGGGGGCTCTCACCTGGGCCAGCTGACCTGTCTCTGCTCCCCACAGGCGCTGGGACTGGCTGGGCTGGTGGGAGAGGCGGAGGAGCCGGAGGGGGAAGAAGAGGAGGAAGGAGAGGGGCCCCTTTGTCCGGAGAAGAGGTTCTTGCGTCTCAGTGACGGGGCCCTGCTCCTCAGGGTTCTGAGTATCATGTAAGGGGCCGGCCTAGAGGGCTGAGGGGAGGGGGCTGGTAAGGCTGGTGGGCGGAGCCTGGTTGAGGGGAGGCCAATCCTCGATTTACCCCTCCTACCTATCAACCCTTGTGTCCAGAGCCCCCAGCTCCCGAGGGGGCCCTCGGATGATCAGGGACAATGATGGTCCCGAAGCCTGGCGGGTGCGTAACCTGAACCACCTGTGGGGCCGACTGAGGGACTTCTACCAGGTGAGGAGTCAGGACGGGGAGGCTGAGTCTGGGAGCCCCCTGCAGGAAGGCCCCTCTTATATCTTTCAACTCCTCCGCCCCCAGGAGGAGCTGCAGCTGCTGATCCTGTCGCCACCCCCAGACCTCCAGACTTTGGGGTTTGATCCCTTCTCAGGTGCTGTCTCCCACCACCCCTTTTTGTGTTTACCCCCTCCCCCTACCCGTTAACCCCTTGTGGCTTGTGCCCTGCAGAGGAAGCAGTGGAGGAGCTGGAAGGCATCCTTCGGCTGTTGCTTGGGGCGTCAGTGCAGGTGAGCAGGGGAGGGAAGGACAGGGTTCAGCTTTGGCTGCAGAGGGAGGAGATTCCTGCGCCAGCCTTCCTTCCCACACCCTCCTTCCTTGTCTCCCTGCAGTGTGAGCACCGGGAACTCTTCATCCGGCACATCCAGGGCCTCAGCCTGGAGGTGCAGAGCGAGTTGGCTGCTGCCATCCAGGAGGTATGGCGTTGGACTGGCATCACCACCTGGGGGCACTGTGCTTCCCCAACTTCTCTGGCTGAACTGCTCTCTCCCTACTCACCCAGGTGACCCAGCCTGGGGCAGGCATTGTGCTGTCGTTGGCAGGGCCTGAGCCTGGAGAGCTGGCATCTCCAGAGTTGGAGATGTTGTCCCAGAACCTGATGGGGACACTATTGAGACTGGCACGGGAGCGTGATGTGGTGGCACAGGTAGGGGGCAGCAAGAGCATTGAGGGTCAGGTGGCAGAATGGAAGGACAACGGAGACCCAGATGTGTGGGGGAAATCGCGGTTGAGGCCCAGGTGTGGGGTTGGGGTTGGGGGTTTTGGGCCAGCAGGGCTACAAGAACCAGATTCAGCTTGTGGTGCTTGGGGGCTGTGGGGCATAGGATGGGCTACTTCTGACCCCTCACCCTTGACCTCTCACAGCGGCTGGCTGAACTGGTGCTAGAGCGAAAGCCAGTACCCTTGTTGCCTGAGGCTCCTGCTAGGACTCCTCTGGAGGGCCCCTCGCACCACTTGGCCCTTCAGCTGGCCAACACCAAGGCCCAGCTGCGTCGCCTGCGCCAGGAGCTGTGAGTGCGGCAGGCTGGGAAGGGGACCTGGGAGAGAGGGACAGATTAGGCCTGGATGGGGGGCCCAGCCTCATGGAAGTGGGTGGGATGAAGCCTGGGAAGGGCTGGGGTTTGGGGTCCCCAGGCTCCTTCAGCGTCTTTTTTCCAGGGAAGAGAAGGCCGAACTGCTGCTAGACTCGCAGGCAGAGGTGCAGGGCTTAGAGGCTGAAATTCGAAGGCTCCGCCAGGAGGTGCGCTCAGATGCTCTCCTCCAGTGCCCTAGTCCCTAACGCTCTCCCCACAACTCTGGCGTCCCATAGACTCCCCGAACCTGCTCCTTCGCGTCCCCAATCCCTGCGGCCTGCCGTTGGCCGTTTCCAGCTCCCCACCATCTGGCACAGGCCCAAGCGCTGTCCGGACAGGCCAAGCGGGCCGAGCTGTACCGCGAGGAGGCAGAGACCCTGAGGGAGCGGGCCGGCCGCCTGCCCCGCCTGCAGGAGGAGCTGCGACGCTGCCGCGAGAGGTTGCAGGCGGCAGAGACCTGCCAGGGCCAGCTGGAGGTGAGTGGGCAGGCGGGGCTGCGGGAGGTGCGCTGGGGGCGGGGCGGGGCGGGGTCTGGAGGAGGAACTGCAGGGGGCGGGGGTGGGCCTTGGGGAGCGAATTTGGGCCTGGAGAAGGGAGGGTCCGCTTGGTGGAGGGAACACTCGTGACTAGGAGAAATGGGTGCGGTAGTGTCTGGGGAAAGGCTCTCTGGGGCAGATGGAGGGGAAAGGTGGGGTTGTAGCGTAAGGTAAGTCCTGGGGAGTAGAGTGGGGCCAGGGGCAGAGGAGGTCTGGAGAGAGCTCCTAACCGTGGGGGCTGATAAGTAGGGCCTAGAAGGATGCCACCTTGGAAGGCAGTTCCTGGGAAGAAGGGGCAAGGCCTACACAAGGGAAGGGTGGGGCCAGGTTCTAGGGAAGTGGTACCCTGGAGAGACCCTGGAGACAGCTGGGCAGATGGAGGGGAGAGGTGGGCTCAGATGGGGGGAAGGAGGCAGGGTCTGTGGCCCTGGAGTGCTGGGGTCAACATTGCACCACTGGCTCCTTGTTTCTCCCTGTCTCCCCGCCCCGCACCCCCTCCACCTCCCTAAGGAGGAGCGGGCGCTCTCAGGGACTCTGGAGGCCTCAAAAGCACTGCTGGAGGAGCAGCTGGAGGCAGCGCAAGACCGTTGTGCTCGGCTTCATGAGACCCAACGCGAGAACCTGCTGCTGCGGACCCGGTTGGGCGAGGCCCATGCTGTGAGCTTTGCCACACTTACCCCTGGTGAACCCAGTGGTCCTCCAGGATTCCCTAGTGATCCTTGTGACCCCTACTCCTGATTTCCTCTAATGACCCTCTAGCCCACATACTTGGGCTGGCCATTGTGGAGAGGGCTTGTCTGACCCTGCCCTCCCCCCAGGAGCTGGACTCTCTGCGGCATCAGGTGGACCAGTTGGCAGAGGAGAACATAGAGCTGGAGCTGGAGCTGCAGCGGAGCCTGGAGCCACCCCCAGGCTCTCCTGGGGAGGGTGAGTGGGGCCCCAGTGGAGGGGCTGGGGGCCTGTGTGTGTTTTTCTGCAGCTGTGGTAGGAATGGCTTCTGATTTCCGCCCTTCTCCCAGGTCTCTGTGGGTATAAGGGTATAGGTGAGGAGCCAGGGAGCATGCAGGGCTAAGGGTGGGGAAGAGTCCTGACTCATCTCACACACTCCAGCACCCCTGCCAGGAGAGGCCCCCTCACTACATGATGAAGTGAGGGATGCAGAGGCTGGGCGGCTGCGGACCCTGGAGCGGGAGAATGAGGAGCTTCGAGGCCTGCTACAGGTGTTGCAGAGGCAGTCAGGTGGTCAGGTGCGTCTCCTCCCCAACCATCTTAGTAGGTCTCTCCTGGTGGCTTTTTCTGGGCTTGACCATCCTTCTCGTGTGCCTTCAGCACCCCCTGCTGGAGGAGCAGAACAAGGATTCCATGGTTCCAGAGCTGGCTGTGACTCTTCCGACTTGCCTGATCTCAGACCACGGTCCCCAGGGCTTGGTTGGCCAAACAGGAGATGAAGGCCCCCAGGCCTTGGACCTGGCTTCCTCAGCATCAGACTCAGCCCTCGAGGGGTTAGCTGAGTGTTCCCAGACATCTGATTCAGACCCTCAGATGATGGAGAGGCCCCTCCAGGATGCTGCCATGGCCCCCCACACCTCGGACTTAATGCCCCAGGAGACAGTCCTCACTGTAGAAACACAGGAGTCCCTGGAGAGAGCTGTCCATGGAGCCCCTCTCCAGACTTCCACCTCTGTGGCTCCACTTCAGTATCCAGAGATCAAAATTCAGGCCCAGCTGTTGCAAGGAGGAGAGACGAGGGAGTCAGAGCCTAAGGCCCAGGGCCTAAGACAGGAGGTCCCTGAGAGCAAGCCTGGACCCTCGGAGCCCAGCCTCTGTGTGCAGTTGGAGGAGCAGGAGACCCTGGGCCACAGGCTGGACCTACCCAAGGGGCAGACAAAGGCCAGAGAGCATGAACAAAGGCTGGAGGGGATGGCTGGGGTCCCAGCCCAGCAAAAACCACAGCAGAAGCCCGAAGGGACTCCTGAGACCCAAGTCTTGGAGGGGACAATCCCAGGGAAGATCCTGGCCAGTGGTGCCCCAGAGCAGGAGGCCCTCAGGGAGGAGGTAGTGCGGCTGAGGAAAGAGGCTGACGTCCTTCAAGCTGAGCTGGAGGCCCATGCCCGGAGGCTGGAGGCCCGAGGCCTAGAGGTTGCTCGCCTCTCTGAGCAGCTGGCTCAGGCTCAGAGGGCAGAGGCTGAGGCTCACCAGGAGGTGGAGGCCCAGGCCCGGGAGCAGGCCCGGCTGCAGGAAGCAGTGGAGGCAGCTGGACTAGAGCTGGAGGCTGCATCGCGGGAGCGGGAGGCGCTGGCAGAGGCACTGGCAGCAACAGGCCGAGAGCGGAGACAGTGGGAGCGCGAGGGACTCAGGCTGCAGGCCCGAACTGAGGCAGCCGAGGAACGACTGCAAGTCCTGGAGCGCGAGGGCCATCAGCACCTAGAAGAGGCTGAGAGGGAGCGCCGGGAGAGGCAGGCCCTCAAGAAGGTATGTGGGTGCTCATGGCCAGGGTTAGGAAACGGGGTTTGAGGCCAATGGCGAGAGTTTTGGGTTATTAATTCCATCAGCAGCCACTGAGTGCCCAGCACTGAGCTGGGATTGGAGATAAAAAGGCAAAGTCCATTCCTGTCTTCCAAAGCACACCTGGCTTGGGACAGGCAGATGTCCTTTGCCTCCGATGGGGTACCTGTAGGAAGGAACAGGGTGTGGGCATGGAACCACAGTGCCTGGATGTAAATCCTGGCTCTCTGACCACAGCAGTTCACTCACCTGCACCCTAATACTTCCTTCTGTAAAATGAGGGTCCTCTTCTTAGCTGCCTCTGCAGGTCTTCTGGAAGACCAAGTGGGATACTAGTGTAAGAGCCTAGTTCATACTGGGCAAAGGCTCAAGATACGTTGGTTATGGAAAACAAAGTGCTGTGGGAGCCTGCATGAGCGGGAGCTGATGCCAGGGTGGAAACAAGGAGGTTTCAGGGAGTGTTCTGAGGAATGGTCAAGATTTCACCAGATGAGGAAGGACATTTCATCCTGAGGAAACAGCCTGTGCAAAGACTAAAAGCATTAAAGATGCTCAGGGGCCCAGGAGCAGTAGAGGGATGGGGGCCAGAGAGGTGTGTTGGGCGAGCTTTTTAGGTGTTAATGCTCCATCCCCAGGCAGGGAGAGCCACCCAAGGGTGTGACAGACCTGTGTGAGTCTGGGTTTGAGGAGGGTTACCTTGGTTACCTTGGTGTGCAGGGGCCATTAGGAAGCAGTGCCCATGGTCCAGGTGGCAGATGAGGCTGGCTGGATTGGAACCAGAGATGGGGGAGAGAGAAGGCCTGGAAACCCCATTATTCATTCATTTAAGCATGTTTGTGGGCACCTCCTTGCTCCAGGCCCTGTACCAGTCAGGGAAGCGCTCCCAGTTTTGGGTGGAGACAGGACCATGCAGAGCCATGATGGTCCAGGAAGCACACTGGACTCAGGCTGGGGCATGTCAGGGAAGGCTTCCTAGAGGAGGCGAGAGAATGGCAGTGAGCCAGGAGGAGGTGCAGGAATGAGTTTCTAGGGATGGAGTGTGAGGTGGGGATTCATTAAACAGCGTTCTTATTGGGCAGGAACTCATCTTTCTTCCAAGTGAAGGAAGGAGTTATGGCTTTTTTCATGAGGGCAGTGGGAACCACTGGAGGGTTTAAAGTGAGCAGGGAGGTTAGGGCCACGTGTTAAGAGGCCCCTCAGGGGAAGTGGAGGAGATGATGAGGCAATGGGAAGGGTATTCAGGCCAGCGGGGCCCAGTGCTTCGTGGAGCAGAGTGTGTGCTACAGACAGGAATCGAATCTTCCTGCTGAGAAGTTTCCAGTTTCATCCCTCTTGTACTGACCAGATTACTGAGGTTCAGAAAGGAGGAGGAATTGGCTCCAAGACTCCTACCAAGGGAGAGGAGTGGGGAACACACTGTTGGGTTGACCCAGGGTGAGGCATTGTGCACTGCAGGCCTGGGGAATGTGAGAAGTGGGGGTGCGAACAAGAGGGTAAGGCTGTCTCTGTAGGATGTGACTTTGATGCTGTCAGGCTGACCTGGGTTATAGTCTGGATCCCCTATTTTATCAGCTGTGTGGCTTGGGGCAAGTTACTTAACCTCTCTGAGTCTCAATTCACCTGTAAAACCAGAATAAAGCTACCTGCTCCACAGGATGCTGTAAGATAATGAATGTAGAGAGATTGTGAAAGTGTGGAGAGGGAATGCCAGCAGGTGGGCAGTGAAGGCGAGGGTGGGGCTGGCCAGCTGGAAGAGCCAGCTCTGAGGACTGAGAGGGTGGAAGAGGCTGAGGACAGAGTGGGGAATTTTGTGAAATTTCCTGGTTGGAGCAGTTCCTGGTGATAATTGGGTGTGACACAGGAAGAGGTGGCCATCCTGGGGGAGGTCAGGGAACCAGGGGCCAAGGGCGTTGTCCACATGGGCCTCCTGGGTTGGTGGGCAGGAGGTGCAGTGGAGGGGGCACTGACGGCTGTGGCCAGGGCCTGTAGGACGGCAGGGCAGGGATCTGGCCTGAGGTTCAAGTCTCCTTCATTGTACTACTGTTCTTCCTACTCTCAGCCATGGGCTCTAGTGGCTGCCAGCAACAGGGCATCATGGGACTTGTAGTTTTTTCAGTGACACAGAGGCCAAGGGTGCCTGGAAGTGCATTGACCCTGCGGGGAGGCCCTGGTGGGGTTGCTAAGCCGGGGAGATCAGAGCAAAGGCTGTAGACTTGGTTTCCAGAGGTAGGATTTGGCGGGGAGGTGGTCAGAATTGGCCCTTCCCAGTGGTTTCATCCTGCCAGGACCCCCACACTTCACAGTGGTTTGGCCTGCCTCCCCTCCAGGGCCCACAGGTCAAAGTGGGCCTCTGCCCCCTTCCGACATGGTGCGACCCAACTGCCAGAGGCTGCCTGGCCCCAGCATCTCTGCCCTCTCCCTCCCAGTCCCCATTGCGGTTAGGCCTGGAATTCACCAAGTTCCTGTCTTCTGTTATCATCCTCTGTGGATAAATAAGGGTGCTTCCCAGACCTGCCTCCACTGAGCCCCTTTCCCTCACATGGCCAGTGTGGCCTCAGCAAATAGGCTGCGTTCAGCTGTCACTGGGCACCTGAGGAACCATGGGCTTAGAGAGGTGAAGACACTTGCCCAATGAATGTCTCTCACCCCTGGCCCAGGGGCCTCCCTCACACCCTGTCAGACTTGTAATTCCCAGTTCTTTCATACCCATTCTGCAAGGTCTGCAAGGTGACCAGACTTTGCTCCCATTTTACAGATGGGGGAGCAGAGGCCCAAAGGGTTAAAGATGTTTGTCCAGTGTGATAGAGCTACGACAGAAAGCCAGGTCTCTCAGACCTTTGTATCCGCCCCCTCACCCCCACCCCTAGGTGAGGGCAGTTGGTCTGTTCTGGCCCTGAGTCTGCTTTGCCTGCCCTCAGGAGCTAGAGAAGGCCGTGGTGCAGGGCCAGGAGCTGGGGGCCCGGCTGGAGCATCTGCAGAGTGAGCTGGAGCAGGCGGCTCTGGAGCGCCAGGAATTTCTTCAGAAACAAGAGTTCCAGCACCAGAGGTGGGGACATTGCCCTAGGGTCAGAGAGGGCCAGGCAAGGGCTAAGGGAGGGCTAGATGCCAAAGCTTCTCCTGACAGGTACCAGAGCCTTGAGCAGCTGTTAGAAGCTGAGCGGCAGGCGGCAGCCACCAGCAAGGAGGAGGCGCTGATGGAGCTCAAGACGAGGGCCCTGCAACTGGAAGAGGAGCTGTTCCAGGTGAGGCTATAGCCCTGGGAGCTGAGGGCCTCATTCCACCACTCCCTCTATCTTGCATGCAGACATCCAGGGCTGCATGGGCTCCGGTCCCTCCAGCACCTCTTCTGGTCTTATCCCTTGATTCTTGGCCAGTCTCTCACCTTGTGCTCCCTTATGAGGCCTGCTGGAGGGAGCACTGTGCTGAGAGTCAGGCTGACTCTGTCCAGACCAGGTGGTCTTCTGGGGGCCTTGTCTCCTCATTCCTCAAATGGACAGAATCTGGCTTTGCCTGAGGTGACTGCTGTGTCTCTCGCTCAGGCCCCTCCTCTTCCTAGTGAGCTCAGTTATCGTTGTTTCTGATGCCCCTGCAACGTCTGGGCTCAGTGCTCAGCACTGGGGTGTGATGGGGCCCAATACCAGGCCACCGCCCTCAGGAAGCTCACAGTTCACCTGGGACAGAGGCAAGAAAGAGGCAGCCATCACACAGTGCCAAGGGCCGGTGGGCACCCAGCAGACTGCCTCGCTGGCATGTGTGGTGTTGGTCAGGGAGGGTTTTCTGGAGAAAGTGGTGTCAAAACTGGGTCCCAAAAGGAGAGTAGGACATGAGGGGGAAGCAGCACGGGCAAGGGGACCTGCTGCAGAGTGAAGAAGAGGTGAGTTGGGCCGGCCGAGTGGCGCGGTGGTTAAGTGCTGGCTTGGGAAGCCAGCGGCCCCGGTTCGGTCCCACATATGAGGGCCAGTGACACTGCCCTCAAAAAAAAAGAAGAGGTGACAAGGACAGGATGCAGTGTGACGGAGCTGTGGGAGCCAGGAATGCAGGGTTGTGGGGTAATGGTCTGCTGGTTTAGGTCCCTGTGCTGTCCCCAAGTGCTGCCACTCCCCTGCATGACCTCCCAGGGCCTCTCCTTGCAGCTGCGCCAGGGCCCTGTGGGGCTAGGGCCCAAGGAGCATGCTGAGCCGAGGATCATGGAGGCCCAGAGTGGGCGGCTCATTGAGGTGGAGCGCAGTGTGAGTGGTGGACTGTGATGGGCATGGGGTTGGGGGGAGGGTGACGGGGGCAGTGGCCTGGACCTTCCTAACCCCCTCCCTGCTGGGCAGAATGCAACACTGGTGGCCGAGAAGGCAGCTCTGCAAGGGCAGCTGCAGCTCCTGGAGGGACAGCTGGGAAGCCTGCAGGGACGTGCCCAGGAGCTGCTGCTACAGAGCCAGCAGGCACAGGAACACAGTAGTCGCTTGCAGGTGTGTGGCAGCTGGGTACCTTGTCCCCCACCCCACCCCTGCCCACTTGCCACTGCCTCCTGCTCTAGTCAAAGGTCTGTGTCCCCTGATCCAGCCACCCCATTCTGCACCCCTCCTTCCTACTCCTGCCCACTTCCACTTGCCTCTTCCCCTGACCCTTCCTCCTCCCCTTGTTTTTACCCCCATCTACCTGCCTCTAGCTCCCACGTCTGTACCCATGTTACCTGGTCTCCAGCCCTCTTCTCCACAGCTAGCCATTAGTTCCTACTGCTTTCCCTGCCTGCCCCAGCCCCATCTGTCCCATCTCTGCCTTGTGCCTCGCACCCTTGCCTCCACGGCCTGGCACCAGCACCTGTGACCATGATACCTCTCCTCTCTCCTTGCCTGTTAACCTCTGCCTCTGCCCCTGGCTCCAGGCTGTCCTCACCCCAGCTCTCTGCCTCCTTCACAGCTTTCTCTCCCCTTTTGCCCTGCTCCCTCTCCCTTACTCCGTTTCTGGCCAGGGGTTCCACGCCCCTATGGTCCCTGTCCCCTCCTCTGCCCTAGGCTGAAAAGTCTGTACTGGAGATGCAAGGCCAAGAGCTGCACAGGAAGCTGGGGGTATTGGAGCAGGAGGTGCTAGCAGCGCGTCGGTCCCAGGAGGAGACCCGGCGGCAGCAGCAGGCCCTGCTGCGGGACCATGAGGCCCTGGCCCAGCTGCAGCGGCGGCAGGAGGCCGAGCTAGAGGGACTGCTGACCCGGCACCGCGACCTTAAGGCCAACATGCGGGCGCTGGAGCTGGCCCACCGGGAGCTACAGGGCCGGTGAGTCTCCCCAAAACAAGCTCCTGTCCCCTCAAGGGAAGCCACCACCTCAACCTGAAGCCCCACCTCTGTTGCTGTGCCCTTGTCAGGAGTGGTGGGCACCTGGCACGATGTTCTGCCCTGTGGCTTTGCTGGGGACCTATGCTTAGGAGATGGTAGACCCCCAGGTCCAGACAGCCCAGCTGCCTGTTTGCCCTGGCTCCAAGCCCCTGCAGCCAGCCCTCTGAGCCCCTGTTCATCTCAGGCACGATCAGCTGCAGGCCCAGAGGGCCAGCGTGGAGGCGCAGGAGCTGGCCCTGCTGGCAGAGCGCGAACGCCTGATGCAGGATGGCCATCGGCAGCGGGGCCTGGAAGAGGAGCTTCGGAGGCTGCAAAGCGAGCATGACAGGTACCAGCCCTCGTGCAACCCGTCCCCTCTCGGGCCATTTCTCAGTGTTCCCCTCTGTGAAGTGGGTTAGTGGTGAGTCAGTCACTGTCCTTATGTGTGTGGGTCCTGCTTAACCTCCTCTCCCCAGCGTGGCTCCTCCGGCTCTCATGAGGGTCCTGGGGGTGGTGAGCCCTCTTGGAGAGCAGCTCTCCCTGCCTCTGCAGTGCTCAGAAGCTGCTGGCAGAGGTGTCTCGGGAGCGAGGCGAGCTGCAGGGTGAGCGTGGGGAGCTGCGCGGCCGGCTGGCACGGCTGGAGCTGGAGCGGGCACAGCTGGAGGCGCAGAGCCAGCGGCTGCGCGAGTCCAACCAGCAGCTGGACCTGAGCGCCTGCCGGCTGACCACGCAGTGCGAGGTGTGGTGAGGGGTGCGCGGCAGCCAGGGTGGGGTTGGAGGGGGCTCAGGGTGGAAGGTGGCCATCTCGAGCCCCGCTAAACTCCTACCTATCCTACCGCCTACCCTGACAGCTGTTAACAGAGCTGCGGAGTGCCCAGGAAGAGGAGAACCGGCAGCTGCTGGCTGAGGTGCAGGCCCTGAGCCGGGAGAACCGTGAGCTCCTGGAGCGCAGCCTGGAGAGCCGGGACCACCTGCACCGTGAGCAGCGCGAGTACCTGTAAGCGGGCTGGCAGCAGGGGGTGGTCGTGGGGGTGGGTGAGCAGAGCACGCTCAGGAGCTGGAGCAGGTCCTGGAGGCCCCTTTGGTGGTTCAGGGTGAGATGCCTGGGGAGGTCCTGGGTGAAGGGCTGGGGCAGTGGCAGTGGCAGTGTATTACCTCCTGTAGGAGTGTGTCAGTGTGCTACCAGCCAGCGGGGCTGGTTAGAACCCGAGCCTTGCTCTTGCCGGGGTCTCACGCTGCCTCCTCCCTCCCATCCCCCCAGGGACCAGCTCAATGCCCTGCGCCGGGAGAAACAGAAACTGGTAGAGAAGATCATGGACCAGTACCGTGTACTGGAACCTGGGCCCCTGCCCCGGAGCAAGTGAGTGGCCCCTCCACCTCTGGGCCGGGGTCCTTCCAACCTGGCCTCTGTCTGCCCTCTGACCCTGGCCCAGCTCAGGCCCAGGATCAGTGAGGGTTTGCCTGGCCTTTGCATCCCTGACATGGCCCTCTTATCCCTCCTCTCTCCCCGGCCTTACCCACTCTTGTGCCCTCTTGCCCTCAGGAAGGGCAGCTGGCTGGCAGACAAGGTGAAGAGGCTGATGCGGCCCCGACGGGAGGGGGGCCTCCATGGGGGGCCGCGCCTGTGGGCCGATGGGGCTGGCAGCACCGAGAGCCTGGGGGGCCCCCCAGAGATGGAGTTCTCCAAGGGAAGGGAGGCGGACGGGACAGGTGGGTCTGGGGGCCAGGTGACCAGGATGGTCCCTACCCCATGTCCTTACTCACACCCTGGCGCCTGCCAATGCCTCTGGTCTCTTCCTTCCTGCATGGCTTACACATGTGCCCCCGCTGGCCTTCCTTGCTGCACCCTGTCCCCCCAGATGGTTCCAGTGGCGCTTTGCTCTGCGTCCCTGCAGCATCTCTTTCGTCTGACACCTTTCTCCTGCCTGTGCTGCCACCTACCCAGTCCTAACCATCCATAGCAGTGCCTAGGATCTCGGAGCAGCAGGGGAGTTTAGTGAGAGGTCATTTATTCCAGTCAGCAGATGAGGAAATCGAGGCCCAGGGAGGGGAAGCGCCTTGCCCAAGGTCACACAGTGAGTTAGTGTCAGAGCCAGCACAAGGTCCAGCCTCCTATTGCTACCCTCATTCACCCAGACTCTCCCCAGCCTCTGCAGCCCCTTTCCCTGCCTCTGCTTCATCCTGCTACCCCTCCGCTCTGCCCTGCTCCTTCCTGTACTGCTCTGACACCCCCCCAATGCTATGCCTCTTGCAGGGTCCCCCTCACCAGCACCTATGCGCCGGGCCCAGAGCTCCCTCTGCCTGCGGGATGAGACCCTGGCAGGTGGGCAGCGGCGGAAACTCAGCTCCCGCTTTCCAGTGGGGCGAAGCTCTGAGTCATTCAGCCCCGGGGACACCCCCAGGCAGCGATTCCGACAGCGCCATCCAGGCCCCCTGGGGACAACCAGTTCCCATGGCAAAGGTGAGGGACAAGGGTCCCTGCCTCTACTAGCCCCCAACTTCCTGTGGACCTACCAACTCCTTGGGGGAGGGGGCTTCCCTCCTGTTCCCCGTGTCTCCCCTGGGCTTGCCTCTGCCCTGGTCCCTGTGGCCCAGCAGCTGCCTTGTGGCCCCCTAGGATCTGGTGTGGGATGGGATGGCTCCGTCGAGACCCTGGCAGAACATGAAGCAGACGCCAGCCGAGAAGGTGAGTGGGGTATTTGCCCTGCGTGGGGCCCTGGCAGCCCTCATCCATCCATTCACTCATTTGACAATGAGGCTTCACTAAGTGCCAGGCAATGTGCTAGCAGGGGATATGCAGCAGGGAACATTGTGGTGTGGGAGGCAGATAGTAAACAATATGCATAAAAATAACAATCATCTATAATAACCCTGTCCAATGGAAATAAGATGTGAGCTACATGTATAATTTTAAATTTTCTAGTGGCCTCATCAGAAAAAGTAAAAAGAGATAGGTAAAATTAATTTTAATAACATATTTTATATAACTCAAGAGGCCCAAACTATTACTGTGTCAATATGTAGTCAGCATAAAAAATCATTAGTGAGATATTTTACATTATTTTGTTTTCATACTAAGCCTTTCAAGTCTAGTGATATTTCACACTCAAGCACATTATGGTTCAGAGCCCACATCTCATGGGCTCAGTCACGTACTGGGCAGCTGAGCCCTAGAATATTGGGAGGTGATAATGTTCTGAGGAAAAAGGAGAGCAGGGTGAGGGAGGTCAGGAGCTCTGGGTGGGTGGGTTGTAGTTTTAATTGGGATGCCCAAGGCAGGCCTCAGAGGGGAGGTGAAGTTGGAGCAAAGACTGAGGGGTGAGTTTATTGCGTTGACATATTTGGGGAATGGCAGTGCAGACAGAGGGAGCAGCTGAGGCAAAGGCCGGGTATGTTGGAGGGCCAGCCAGGTGGCCAGTGCAGCTGGGGTGAGGTGGGGAGAGCTAAGAGGTTAGAGGGGCGGAGGGTGGGCAGAAGGTGTAGGGCTCGGTGGGCCACCACCAGTGCTGGGAGTCCCCTGAGGGAGCAGGCCTGAGCTGAGCCTTTCCCTCCAGGCCTCGAGGTGCAGGAACCGGAGAAACATCCTCTCACCCCTTCCCTCAGCCAGTGACACCGTCTGGACGGGGAGCTTGGGAGTGCAGGCCCCTCGCCGCTGGAGTCTCAGTGGGGGCCCCAGGCAGCCCAAGAATTCTGGGAGCCAGGGCACCTGGGGCAAGTCCTTGGACAAGGAGGCTTGGGCCCGTAGGTCCTCCATGGCTGGCACTGGGACCCTGAGATGGAGCTGGGACACACTTGTGGGCAGGGGGGACGGTGGATCCCTAGGAGCAGCTCCTTGCCAGGGCTCTGGCTCTGCCATGCGGCCCTCGCTGAGGAGGAGGTTTCTGGGGGACCCCCCCAGATGAAGAAGGCAGGCAGGAGTGGACAAGAGAGCCCCCTGCCCGGTCCAGGCAGGGAGCCAAGGATCATTCCCTGGGGACAGTGGCCTGGGCCTATCTCTGAGCCTTAGCTGGGATATGAAGGACCTGAAAATAAAGCTCGGCTACAATCACCTGAATCTGCGCTCTGTGTGTACCAGCTGCATCCAGAGCCATGAGGCACCAGGGACACCTATGGCCTGGAGTCCTTCTCTTCCGGTGTGGTCTGTGGCCACCGGCTTCCTCACCTGGCACAGGGCAGCAAAAGACTTGCTTCAGGGGAGGGGCCAGTCTGGCTTGCCTGGATGTCCCAGAGGGATGGGGGATTCTGGGTAGCCAGCAGTGGGGTGGGGGCCTGAGTCTGGGCTCAGCCTTTGCTTAAAAGGTTGGCTCTGGGCTCTGGGGTGGGGGCAGTGAACCCCAGAGGCCCTGTTCTCTCCTCTCAGGCACCTCTTCTCTCCTTTCACTTCTTCCTATCTTCTCATCATTTCTTCCTCACCCCTCTGGGGTTGAGCCCCATCCCAAGGAACTTACAGCCTGGTGGGTGTCATCTAGTGCTTGGGGCTGTTATGGAGGGATACAAGAAGTGGGAGGGACATGGGGGGTCTCTAGGATGACACCCAGGAAGGGGGCAATTAGGCTGGGTGGCAGGACGTGAGTCAAGGCACTGGGGCCGCCCAAGGTAGGGAGAGGCTGCCCCAGCTGAGGTGAGGCAGCCTGAATCAGGGGGTGGGCAAAGCTGGGAGGGGCGGCCAGATCAGCCTCCCTAGGAAGCCCTGTAGCAGCCTGACTCATGGGGTTTCCACGGCCCCCTTAGAGATAACCCACTGCTCTGCCTGCCTTCTCTCAGTCCCAGCGTCAGAGGTTGATGGGGTGGGAGTGGAACCCCAGGCCTTCAGCTGGAAGCCCTTTCCCATAGGCCTCAGGGTGGGGGCTTTGATGGCTTCCCTGCCCTGTTGGTACCCCCTGTCATTTGTCAGGGAAGGGGACAAGGCTCTGGAGGACAGGTCAGTCAGGGCTCCAGATGGATGGAAAGAGGAGGCCATCCCTGTGGGGCTCTAACACCCTTTTTGAGGGCTACTGTGGGCTCTGCATGGGCACTGTGCCAGGCCTGGGGACGACAGGGCAGAACCACTGGATGGGATGTAAAGGGTGGCTGGGGCCTGAGGTGTTTTACAGGTCAGTCTAAAGAGATTTGGTCTTTAGACCTCCCCGTCATGGGGTGGGGCTTGGCTCCAGCATCCCCTCAGTGTTCCCTGCAGGTGCTCCCTGGGTAGGAGGAGCCCAGAAACAGGGCTTTGGTCCTTAGGGCAGCTGAGGACCCTCCCCTGCAAAGGTAAGTCTATAGGGGAGAGGGTCTCAGCTGGCCACTGGAGTGCGGACAGGGAGCTGAGCTGGGCCGGGTGGCTTCCGGGACCCAAACACCTCCTTGAAGGCTGCCCAGCATGAAGAGCAATGGGCCACACTGAGTGAGAGGTGCTGGGCCAACCCTATGCTGGCAGCAGCTGGATAAAGGCAGCTGTGTGGCTTCAGGCTGCTCATCTGTCAAGGGGACCTACAGACCCCTTCTCTTTTTGCTGACTTCAAGGCGTGATCAAAAACGAGGTGGTGGGTTGTGAATTTTATGGAATTTCTCACTATCGCTGGTGGCTAAGAATTAGAGATGTTGGGCTGCCATTAGGGCTGGCACCCTGGAGGGGAAAGCTCTGACGTGCCAATGTGGACTGCCCTGCCGCACAGGCTCCAAGGTCTCGGCACCAGTGGCTTCAGCAGGCATTCCAGGACAGACACCTGGCTTGGGAGTGTTTGCCCAGTTGGAGCTCCAGGTTATCCACAGATCCCAGGCATGGCTCCCAAGGGGTTGTTCCGAGGTCACTAGGAGGGTCGCATGCGGTCCAGTAGCTCACAGCCCTGACACCCTCCCCATGCGCCCGCAGAAGACTGGCCTCCCCCGCCCGCCCACCCGCAGCTCAGAGCTGTCACGTTCCTGCGCCAGACTCAGGCCGCTCGGGGCGGGGAGACGGGAGGCGGTGCCGGCGCCCAACTCGGCCGGGAGGCGGCACCAGGAAGCGCCCGCCCCGGCCGGAGCCGCCATGTAACCGGCGCCACCCGGAGCCGAGCTGTGCGGGGGCCCCAGCGACCCGCCCGCCATGGGGGACGAGGACGAGGACGAGGGCTGCGCAGTGGAGCTGCGGATCACGGAAGGTGGGCCAGGGTCGGCCAGGGGCTGTGGGGCCTGGTGATGGCTGCCTGGGCCGCAGGGAGGGTTCATGCACTGGCTGGGCTCATTCGCCCCTGTGCCCACAGCCAACCTGACTGGGCACAAGGAGAAGGTGAGCGTGGAGAACTTCGAGCTGCTCAAGGTGCTGGGCACGGGAGGTGAGGACCCCCACCCACCAGGCAGATGTCCCAGGCACCGTGCCCTCGGCCTCCTGAGGGCACACCCGCCTGGGCCTGAGCCAGGCCACCAGCAATGCCCCCCACCCTTTCCTGGCACAGCCCGCCTTGCCTGCCCTGCCCTGCCAGGGTTTGCATGCCCACTCCCAGGGCTGCTCTTCTCTGCAAGGGCCTCTTGGATTTGCCAACACCCTTGGGGGCTTGCAGCCCTCCCAAGTGATTTGCACAGCTCCTCTCCTAGTGCTCATATTAGAGTCCTCTCCCCCGCTTTGCAAACTCCCCAGCTTGGGTTTGCACATCCCTCCCAAGTCTGCACGTACCTCTGCCTCCCTTGCTTGTATTTGCATCTCCTCGAATCTGTCTGATCTTCCCCAGGTTTGCACATGCCCCGCCCCCACCTTGCCCTGCAGACCTCCTGGAGTTTCATGGCCCCCAGCTGGTTTGCACACCCCTACCTGCTTTTGCTGAGTACCCTCCCTGTGCTGTGCATACCTTCCCCTTAGAAGGCTCTGCCAGCTTTTTGCACACTCGCCTCTCACCCCAGCTCCTTCCCCCAATTGCACACCCTCCTGGGTTGGCATCACTCCCTCCCCCACCAGTCAGCATCACCCTCCTGCTCACCGCCTATCCTCTACCCACTCGCTGTTCCCACAGCCTACGGGAAGGTGTTCCTGGTACGGAAAGCGGGTGGGCACGACGCGGGGAAGCTGTATGCCATGAAGGTGCTGCGCAAGGCTGCGCTGGTGCAGCGCGCCAAGACGCAGGAGCACACGCGCACGGAGCGCTCAGTGCTGGAGCTGGTGCGCCAGGCGCCCTTCCTGGTCACGCTGCACTACGCCTTCCAGACCGATGCCAAGCTGCACCTCATCCTGGGTAAGGGCGGGCACCTGCCAACTTTGGGGGCTATGGAGGCAGGTGGGGCCACCCATGGGGGCTGCTTCCCAACCTCTACTCTATCCCCCAGACTATGTGAATGGTGGTGAGATGTTCACCCACCTCTACCAGCGCCAGCACTTCAAGGAGGCTGAGGTGTGCGTGTATGGGGGTGAGATCGTGCTGGCTCTCGAACACCTGCACAAGGTGGGTGAGGACCTGGCCACATGCCTGTTGCATGGGCACTGGGCCTGGGCCTTATAAGGGCCTCCAAACGTGGCAGCCTCAGGTCTCTCTCTTCCTGGGGGTTGGTGGGGACTGAAAGGAAGGAAGGCCTCAGCATTGCCTGGTGGGGTCTCCTCCCCTCATGTCCCCTCGAAGGTGCTTTCCTCCTGGCGCCACGTTTACAGAACTTCCTCAAACGGAGACCTCATGCTTTGGCTCCCAAAGCCTTCTTGAAATAGGGCTCTTCACACAGGCTTTTCTGGGACCTTGGGGCCTGCTCCCCTGGGCCCCAGTCGTGGGGTGGTCCTCCTTACTAGCTTTTGCATCTTAAATGGGCTTTCCTGTTCAATGGCTCAGTCCGACCCCAGGCCCACTCCAGGGGGTCCCCTTCTTCCGAGCAGTGACTTGGTGCAGGGCCATGAGCTATAGGAGATGGGGGGTGTTGGGGGGGGGTCCTCAATCTCCCTCTTGCTCCTGCCAGCTGGGCATCATCTACCGAGACCTGAAGCTGGAGAACGTGCTGCTTGACTCTGAGGGCCACATCGTCCTCACGGACTTTGGGCTAAGCAAGGAGTTCCTGACAGAGGAGGTGAGTGAAGGCACTCTCTCTGCCCACCCCCATGCAAGCCAGGTCCTTCCTGTCTTCTGCTCTGTGCCTGGCTCCACTTGCTTCTTGGAGGTGCAGAGGTAAATAGCCCTAGGCCCTGCCTTCAGGAAGTTCTCACTGCTCCAGCTCTCACAAGTCTAGTGAGTCTTCCTCTGAGCCTTGGGGGTTGCCGGGTGTCCAAAATGGGTCCTCTCACCCTTCCAGAAAGAACGAACCTTCTCCTTTTGTGGCACTATCGAGTATATGGCCCCAGAAATCATCCGCAGCAAGTCGGGGCATGGCAAGGTGGGTTGGCAGGGGAGTAGGGGTGGTGGTAGGGTGAGGCTGGGGTGGCTGCAGGCCCTCACTTTGGCTCGACCCCGGCAGGCTGTGGACTGGTGGAGCCTGGGCATCCTGCTCTTTGAGTTGCTGACGGGGGCCTCACCCTTCACGCTGGAGGGTGAGAGGAATACGCAGGCAGAGGTGTCTCGGTGAGTGGGGCTGGATGTGGAGGGCAACTGAAGAGCATGGGCAGGGAGGGGGGGCTCGCTGCCCCTGACGCCCCCCCCCCATCCTCCCAGACGGATCCTGAAGTGCTCCCCTCCCTTCCCCTCTCGGATCGGGCCTGTGGCGCAGGACCTGCTTCAGCGGTTACTTTGCAAGGACCCCAAGAAGCGGCTGGGTGCGGGGCCCCAGGGGGCGCAGGAAGTCAAGAATCACCCCTTCTTCCAGGTGAGGCTCCTGAGCTACCCCTAGACCTTTCTGCATCTACCCAAGTCGGGCAGCTGCTCTGGGTTTGGGAACCTGGAGGGATGGTCTGAGACCAGTCAGTTACACTTGATTTAGAAATGGCCCCAGATAAAGAAAGCAGACTTATCTTCTCATCCATCTCTATTGAAACTCAGAAGATGTGTTTCTGGTGCAAAGAGTTCTAGGTTCATTGACTGTCAGGGCTGGCAGGAACTTGAGGTTGGATTTGTCAGTCCTTTCATTGGACAGATTTAGAGAAGGGAGGTGACATGCCCAAGGTCACACAGTAAATGTATAGAGCTGGAAATAGACCCCAGGTCCTCTTTCAGCCCAGATCAGTATTAAAAGGCACACTATGGCTCTTAATGTCCACCCAGGCATTTTGTTCTTTGTTTCTGTACAGTCCGTGTGCATGTCATTCAGATGGATGGTCAATTAGCCATGTGGGTTTTGTTTGCTTGCTAAGAGCACATATAGGTTAGAGTGCATTGCAGAGCGAGTTCTATCTCCTTATGAGACCTCGCTGACTTCAGCGTGTCATTGCCTAGTAGGACCCTGTAACAGTGAATATCTACTCTTGTTGGCCCTTTGCTTGCATTATTTCATGTAACCCTGAGATTTTGGTTATCCCCACCATTACAGATGAGGAAACTGAGGTTCAGAGAATTTAAGTAATTTGCCCAAGATCACCCAGTCCGAAAGTGGTGGAGCTCAGATTCAAACCCTGGTCTGGGTGACTGGAAGGCTCATGCTCTTCAGTGCTATGTTCTGTTTACATATGGGCATCAGATTTGCCACTTGTCTGACATTGTCACAAAAGCACCCACTTACGGGCATTTATGTGGGCTAGGCACTCAGTTACCCTCCTACCAGTGCTATTTCCTTGACTCTTCCCTGCAAGTACCTGCCTAGAAGGGTCCTCAGAGCTACTTTCTCAGACAGGAAGCTAAGTCTCTGCGGTGAAGATGTCCCTTTGTGGGGAAAGTGGCTGACCAGTGTCAGTTTCCTTAAGTGAATTCCTCAAGCCCACCCTGAGCACAAGCTGGGCCCTGAGTGCTGGGAGTGGGTTGACCAATAGTCATACTGGAGAGGCCCCAAGGTCTTCGAGGCCTCACGCTCAGAAGGGGTGTTGCCCTCATTTCCCCTTCTCTGGAGACAGCCTCTTTGGTGATAGCAATGCTGAGGTCTCTGTGGCAGAAGTGGGACCTTCAAGTCTAGTCAGGCTTCTTAGCTGCAAGTGACAAAAAGTCCAACTCAAAATAGTGATATCCATGGAATAGCATTTGGCTGCTAACAGAGATTGGAATAAATAAACAATAGTCTAAGCAAGTTAGAGGGTTATTTATTTTCTTACACAAAAGAAGTTCAGATGTTGACAGGCCAGGGCTGCTATGAATCCAAGCAACTTTTTTTTTTTTTTTTAAATGTTCCTCCATTCTTAGCATTTAGTCCCCATCCCCAGGGGTGCCTTATGGTCCAAGATGGCTGCTGGAGCACTTGTTATCAAGGCTGATGATGTCCAGCAGGAAACAGGAGGGGAAGGGCAAAAAGGGCACTTGCTAACTGTCTGTCCTCCTCTTGAGGATCTTTTCCTGGATCCCTACCTCACAATATTTGCTTGCAGGTTATTGGTCACCACTAACTACAAGGAAGTTGTAAAATATTGTTTTAGTTGTTGTGCCCATTGCTTCCTGGAATAAAATTGGGGCAATAGAACTAAGGAAGACAAGGAAAGTGGATGTTGGACAGGCAATCATCAGGTCCTGACACACTAGATTAAACATAAAAGGGCATGTTTTAGCTCCCATAAGCGAAAAGTCCAAGGACGAGTTTGCTGACTTCAGGCAAGGCTGCATCCAGGTGCGGAACCTATGTCGTTAAGAATCTCTTTGTCTCTGCATTTCCGCACAGGGACTTCATCTTTAGACCCCGAGAAAGTCCCCAGCACTCACAGGTCCACATTCTCCAAGATTTAAGTCTAGTAGGAGGGAGATATTTGTTTGTTTTGCAAGTGAATTTTATTAAAATTTCCAGAATTGGCTGAATGGGGTGATTCTCCAAGGGAAATAGAGATTGTGTTATCTGAGGAGGGAAATAGAAGCTGGGGAGGCAAGAAGGAACACCTTCGCCCCAAATGCGAGGTAGACCCTTGCCTCACTGAGGAGCTGCCCAGGGAGGGTGGCCTGAGCAGAGAGGGGGTTCTACATCCTGCCCTTTGACCCCCCCAATTTCTCATTCCTTTTTTGCAGGGCCTGGATTGGGCTGCTCTGGCTGCCAGGAAGATTCCAGCTCCATTCCGACCCCAGATCCGCTCAGAGCTGGATGTGGGCAACTTTGCAGAGGAGTTTACTCGGCTAGAGCCTGTCTACTCACCCCCTGGCAGCCCCCCATCTGGGGACCCTCGCATCTTCCAGGTGATTGAGAGCTCATAGAACTCCAGATGTGAGGGAGGCAGGATGCTGCTGCCAGCCTTAGCGCTGGCTGACCCATGGGCACTGAGTCCTGATCAGGACTCAAGATTTCCCGCCAGACCTCTCCACTCATGGGGAACCTTCAGCTATCACTCATAGAGACAGACCACCATGGCAGGACGTGTCTTTGAACTTCATGGTTTATCTGTAAAGTTTGTGTTAATTTCTCTTCTACTCCATCATATCTCCTTATTGTTATGTAAATATACTGTTTTAAAGTATTCACTTATGTAAGTGGGTACTTAGGAAGAAATACCGTGTTTATACTATGGCATCACATGCCCTTTGGCATACCATATCATATTCCTGGGGGCACAGACCTCCTCCACTTGTTTTAGAGGCTTAAGCCTATTGGACAAGTCCAAACTCCTTTGCTTAGCATTCAAGTCCCTGCATGGTGTGGTCCTTGCTCAGCGCCCTAGCCTCAGCTTTGTTATCCCACCTGGTGCTCCAGCAGCAACGAACTGCTCAGAGGCTTCAGAACACACCTCTGTACTTTTGCACATGCAGTTCCTTCCACCTGGAGGGCCCCTCCCCACAGTTGCCCACCTGGCAGGCTCTCTCATCTTTCAAGCCTTGTTGTCCAGGGCTGCCCCTGTGCGAAGTCTTCCCCACTCCTATAGCTGTGGGCTGCCCTTTCCTTAATGCACCATCCCTCTGCAGACAGCACCTTCTTTTGAGCAGTTTGTCAGGTTATGTCCTGAGAGTCCCACTGAGACTGCCTCTCCTGGTCCAAAGCTCCCAGAGAGCAGAGACTGTGTGTTTAATACCTGTGTTCCTATGCCCACCTGTAGGATATGGTCCATAAGTATTAAATAAGAATAGCTAATATCAAGTATGAATGAATTAGTCCCCCCTGTGAAGCTCTCACAAGTGACAGCTCTGTGCTTGAACACTTCTTGATCCATTGTCTCATAGTCCTGAGAAAGTTCTTTCTTATGAATTGATGGTTAAGCTCATTAATTCATTTCATGATACATAACTTTGTTGAGTGCTCATAATGTGCCAGGCACAGAGCGAGGCACTGGGGACGTACCAACAAACCTAACAGAAAAAAATCCCACCCAGTGGAGCTTGCATGTTAGTCCACAGTAAGGCTACATTTTTAGGAGAAAACAACACATTGTTAAAATTACCCTTGAGAAGCTCTTGAACTCACAGGACATGGATCCTTGGGAAAGGCAAAGAATCAACTTTGGTTTCTCTTTACATTTCCTCAGTAGCTCCCCTTGCCAAGGAGGCTAAAGTTTGATTCGAAAGGAAGGAATAAGGATTTTTTTGTCCTCAGTGGGTACAGTTGAATTCTCATACGCAAAGCAGGTGTGATGCTAGGGCACAATCCTTTCATGCATTTGCCCATCACTTTTTGGGCCACTGCATTGTGCCAGATGATGCCCTTGGAACTTGGGAGGTGTCATTGTGATGAGAAAGAAGGGGGACAGACTGGTGGGGGACAGACATGGCCCTAAGTGAGCATAGAACAAGGTGGAATAAAGTGTCCACACATTCTGTGTGCACCAGGGTGCAAAGGCAACACCCCCACTGCCCCCTGGTCTGGGGTCTTCCTCCTCACCAGGTCTGGGTGTTCTAGGGACTCCCTTACACCTCCAGCCCCCAGACACCCATCTGCCTCTGATCCACCTCCCCTGCCCTCCGCAGGGATACTCTTTTGTGGCACCTTCCATCCTGTTTGACCACAACAATGCGGTGATGACTGATGTGTTGGAAGCGTCTGGTGCTGGAGACCGGCCCGGCAGGGCAGCGGTGGCCAGGAGTGCCATGATGCAGGTGGGTTGGCCAGGGTGGGGAGATGTTGACTTGGGAGTTCTTGGCCTGGACCTGGCTCCACCAGGTGCTCACAGTATGACTGATCTTGGTGAGGTGGGGCATAACGTGGATGCAAGGCTCCCAGGTAGGACCTCTGATGCGTTCCCTTTGTCCCCAGGACTCCCCCTTCTTCCAGCAATATGAGCTGGACCTGCGGGAGCCCGCACTGGGCCAGGGCAGCTTCTCTGTGTGTCGCCGCTGCCGCCAGCGCCAGGGAGGGCTGGAGTTTGCTGTCAAGATCCTCAGCCGCAGGTGGGTGGGCCTGGGGAGGGCGGGGCCTGTCAGAGAGGAGTTGGGGGGTGGGCAGTGTGGGAGGTTGGCCATCCTGACCCCACCTGCCTGTCCCCCCAGGCTGGAGGCGAACACGCAGCGCGAAGTGGCCGCCCTGCGTCTGTGCCAGTCGCACCCCAACGTGGTGAAGCTGCATGAGGTGCATCATGACCAGGTGACGCCTTCTGGGCTGGGGCGGAACGCTGGGCAACAAGGGCCGCTGGTGGAGGGCGGGGAGGCGGACCGGTGGCAGAGTCTGAAGCCGTCGTGGGCGGGGCCTGAGGGGACCTGGGAAGCCAGGAAGGTGGGATTTGAGGGGAGTAAGGCCAGAGGACCGGAGGACGGAGCTGAAGATGTCCAAGGAAATGGAGTTTGAGGAGGGCATGGAGACGGGTAGGATTTAAGGGGGACAAAGGGGCCGGGGGGGGGGCCTCTGAGGCAATGGGGACCTAAGGGTGCTTCTTGGGTTGGTCTTGAGGTGGGGCATAGAACGTGGGCAGGGCCTAAGGCTGGAAGCAGGGCTTATCAGTGACCGCGGGGCGGAGCCTGGCTGATGGGGCCCGGCTGGTATCCATCGCGGTGACCGTGGCTGGCTGCGCCGCCCGCCCGCAGCTGCACACATACCTGGTCCTGGAGCTGCTGCGGGGCGGGGAGCTGCTGGAGCACATCCGCAAGAAGCGGCACTTCAGCGAGTCGGAGGCCAGCCAGATCCTGCGCAGCCTCGTGTCGGCCGTGAGCTTCATGCACGAGGAGGCGGGCGTGGTGCACCGCGACCTCAAGCCCGAGGTGGGCACAGGGCCTCGGGGTGGCCGGGAGGGCTGTGGTGTGGAGGGCCAGCCTCTGATGTCCGGCCGCCCGCCCGCCCTCACAGAACATTCTGTACGCCGACGACACGCCTGGAGCCCCGGTGAAGATTATCGACTTCGGCTTTGCTCGGCTGCGCCCTCAGAGCCCCGCGGGGCCCATGCAGACGCCCTGCTTCACCCTGCAGTACGCAGCCCCTGAGTTGCTAGCGCAGCAGGGCTACGATGAGTCCTGCGACCTCTGGAGCCTCGGCGTCATTCTGGTATGGGATGGAGTCCCCCCCAGGAGGAGTCCAGGTCATCAGAGCCTGGGGTCAGAGGTTTCCTGATGAGGGGCAACAGGGGAACCCGAGGCAGGAGCCAGGGGTCATCTTGGTGGGCGTGGCAGGGTTTGGTCTGAGGCTAATGTAGGGGCTTCTGAGTATTCAGGGTTGGAGGTCAGGGTCATCGCGCGCGCGCGCGTGGGTCTCGGGAGTAACTCTCTCGGAGAGGTTGAATGGTCCTGGGGATGAACTGAAAATTCAGCTTTCTGGCCTCCCTTGGCCTGCAGCCTCAGCCCAGCTCACTTTCCCCTCCCCCCTCCCCCCCCAGTACATGATGCTGTCGGGGCAGGTCCCCTTCCAGGGGGCCTCAGGCCAGGGCGGGCAGAGCCAGGCGGCGGAGATCATGTGCAAGATCCGCGAGGGGCGCTTCTCCCTAGACGGGGAGGCCTGGCAGGGCGTGTCTGAGGAAGCCAAGGAGCTGGTCCGAGGTGCGGAGCTGATGGGGTAGGGGGAGGCCATGGGGTCCTATGGGATGGGGGCCGTCACTGGGTAAGGTATCCTGGTGCGGGCCCAGGTGTGGGAGGAGAGTGGGGTTGTTAGAATTTCTCTGGGGGCAGCCTCCATACATGACCCCGCCCCAATACTTTCCCGTCCTGCCTCTAGGCCTCCTAACTGTGGACCCCTCCAAGCGGCTGAAACTTGAGGGACTGAGAGGGAGCTCGTGGCTGCAGGACGGCAGCGCGCGCTCGTCGCCCCCACTCCGGACTCCTGATGTGCTGGAGTCCTCGGGGCCCGCTGTGCGCTCAGGACTCAACGTCACCTTCATGGTGAGGGGCAGGGCTTGGGGGCGGGGTGTGGGTGTGTGTTGTAGTACAGAACCTGGAGAGGCGGGCTCTCCCGGAGGCGACGCCCTCAGAGCCTAGAAAGGGGAGGTCATCTGAGTCCTGGCCTCTGGCTAGTCAGGGCCCGACATTTCAGGACCTTAGGGAGACAAAGCTAGGGTCTAGAAGCTGAGGCCCGGCCTGTGGTGTGTGGGAAGTCACGCCCTCTTTTCTGCCAGGCGTTCAATCGGGGCAAACGCGAGGGCTTCTTCCTGAAGAGCGTGGAGAACGCACCGCTGGCCAAGCGGCGGAAACAGAAGCTGCGGAGCGCTGCCACCTCCCGCCGGCTCTCCCCCGTGCCTGCTGCCCCAGGCCGGGCCCCTGCTGCCAAGGGATCCTCGCGCCGAGCCAATGGCCCCTTGCCCCCTTCCTAGCCCCCCCGCCACTGTGACCCTCTCTTCCCCCACAGAGGCTGTGACCTGGCCTCCGGCATCATCGGCTCTCCCCTTCCCCAGGGATTGCCCTCCTCTCCCCACTCCCAGACAGAGCAGAAGTATTTTTATAAGCAGAGAATTTTTTATGTCTTACCAGATAGAGTTAGAGATGCAGGGAGGGAGGGAGCCTGCTGGGGAGTGGGGTGTGAGGGCCCCTCTGCCAAGACCTTATCTGGCAGAGGGTGCTTCTCCCCCAGGGGGCTGCCCCAGCAGGGAAGGGCTCCTCCCCCATTTCTAAGCACTGAGTTGCCCCAGGGAGAAACTGGGACCTCTCCCCTGCCCTCTCCTGAGGCCCTGCTCTTGGGAAGTGGCACCCCTCAAGCTGTCACTTTATGAACCGTCTGTGCAATTGTGTCCACCAAAGACCTATGTTGGGGGTTCAGGGAGAGGCCCTGGCAGACCCCCTGAAGCATTTCTGCTTCACTTTATGTCACCTGCTTCTTCCCTATTGGGGCTAAGGAAGGAGGTAGGCGACCCCTTAAAAGAGGAGGTCCCTTTCTCATGCACCCCTCCGCTTTGGCACAGCTGCCTCTGCCTGGGGGGGCGGGGCCTTGGGGGTCTGGGCTGGGCAACCCCTCACTGCCTCCGCCCATCTGGGCTGACTTTAATAAAAATCCACCCAGTGCTGTCTGTGGTATGTGTATGTGTATATGGAGCAGGGTGGGGACCGGACAGAGGGGTTGGGGTACACAAACTGACAGCCAATGGGGCCTGGGGCCTCAGGAGGGAGCGACAGCCCTTCTGGGTAAAATGGTATCCTTTGTCCTTGGCTTTTTTTTCTTAAAGATTTTATTTGGGAATTGGGGGAGGGGAATAGCGTTGGGGAACTGTGGAACAGACAAGTTGCTGTCCTTTTGTTCTTGAGTCTAGTTGTGGAGAACATTGCTTCACTGGCCCATGTTGGTATCATCATTGCACTCTTCCCAGGTTAGGCAGTCACTTGCCGGCCATTGGATGGCGGCTCACGGCAGCTCATGAAAGTTTACACCAGCTGCCGGCCAGCTCCATTGCAGCCTACGCCATCGCTGGTGACTCACAGCAGCCCAGCTCCAGGAGCTGTTGTTCACCCTCTTAGCTGTAGAGGGCACAGCATCACTGGCCCTCATGTGGGATCTGAACCAGGGCTCTACTGCTCAGAGCTGGCGTCCCAAGCCAACTCCTAACCAATGCACCACTTGTCTGGCCCTCTAATTCTACCCTTAAAAGGACCTTGGCAAGCAGGTTGGGACTCTTTGCTCTGTTACAATATCACAGCCCCTGAGAGGACCTGATAGCCCTGTAAATGTTCACCTCCCTTCAAGTCACTGTAAAATAACTTCTGTTAGAACTGAAGTTGGGGTGCCTTTGCCCTGTGCAACCACTGCTCAACTCTGGGCAAGTTCTCCCCCCCCCCCAGTATTCCCTGGGGCTCTCAATGAAAATATTCCATAGTAATGCAGTAGGGGTTACAAACTAGCTGCCTCAGCCTGGCCACAGAGACTTGTTCTTTGGGGGGCAGCACGTTTTAAAATGAGAAAATGTGTATGAAATTCTGGATGTTTGACTTTTATTGATAAATCAGAAGGGCTGGTAGCCCTGGGGCAGCCTTCCTGTGTGGCCTAATCAGCTGGAGCAGAATCACGTTGCCATAGAGACAGAACCTCTGCTTTCTAGTTTGCCACAGTCCCCACCATTCCCTATCACTCTCATCAGCTCTGTTCCTCATTTATTTCACTGGCCTCTCTAGGTATTTGAGTCTGCAACTCTGATGTAAACAGTTTCCTTCCACATTTACAACTGCATAAAAATGGAGTTTGTGAAATGTCAAAGATGCTCCTTATATCTATTTGTTTTGTTTCAAAATTTAAATTTAGTTTATATTTGTAAAAAGATATAAACTCATATGATTCAAAATTCAAAGGATACAAAAAAGTACATAGTGAAAAATCTTCCATGCACCTTCACGCTTAGCTACCCATCTTCAGTTACCAGAGGCACCAGAGGCACCAGTTCTTTGGTTTTTTTTTTAAAGATTTTATTGGGGAATTGGAAGGGAACAGTGTTGGGGAATTGGGGAGGGGGACCAGCCAAGTTTTTGTTCTTCAGTCTTCATTGTGGAGGGCACCAGTCGCTATCTGGCTTCCCGTTGGCAGCTTGTGGCCTCTAAGCTCAAAGTGCAGAGTTCAGTCTTAGTTGTGGGTGGGCATAGCCACCATCCCATGCAGGAGTCAAACCAGCAGCCTTGTTGTTAAGAGCACATGCCCTATCCACTGAGCCATCCGGACGGCAACTCAGCTCAAGGTGCCAAGTCCAATCTTTAGTTGCAGGTGGGCACAGCCCACCATTGAACAGGCAATCTTGTTGTTACACCAGCTAAGCCATCCTGCCACCTGTTAGCAGCTCAGCAACAGCTCAGCGAGGGTGCAGTGTTCACTGGCCCATGTGGGAATTGAACCGGTGGCCCTGTTGCTCAGAGCACGCTCTCTAAGCCAACTCTTTTTTTTCCCCCCAAAGATTTTATTGGGGAATTGGAGGGGAACAGTGTTGGGGAATTGGGGGAGGGGACCAGCCAAGTTGTTGTTTTTCAATCTTCGTTGTGGAGGGCGCCAGTCGCCATCTGGCTTTCTGTCAGCAGTTTGTGGCCTCTAAGCTCAAGGTGCTGTGTTCAATCTTAGTTGCCTGTGGGCGTAGCCACCATCCCATGTGGGGGGTCGAACCAGGAGCCTTGTTGTTAAAAGCACATGCCCTATCCACTGAGCCATCCTGGCGGCAGCTCAGCTCAAGGTGCTGAGTTCAGTCTTAATTGCGGGTGGGCGTAGCCCACCATTGACCTGGAAATCTTGTTGTTACACCAGCTGAGCCATCCTGCCACCTGTTGGCAGCTCAGCGACAGCTCAGCTAGGACGCAGCATTCACTGTCCCACGTGGGAATCAAACCAGCGGCCCTGTTGCTTAGAGCACTCACTGTAAGCCAACTCTTAACCAACTGAGCCACTCGGCTGGACCCTCTAAGCCAACTCTTAACCAACTGAGCCACTCAGCCGGCCCTGTGTACACATATTTTATATGTAATCAAACCAACATAATAAACTGTATATATAACTGAAAAAAATTCACCTTCATTGAATGTTAATTTTAGGAAAAATCAGAAAATAAAAAGGAAAAAAGGAAAAATCATCTGTGGCATTACTCTCCATAGATAATCTGTGTTAGTTAAGATTCACTTCCAGATTTTTCTTTTTGATAGAGAATTTTAATGGAAATGGCCTCAAAGTGTAAGTAGCCTATTATAGCCTGTCTTAAACTCAGAAATGGATTGTGAATATGTATGTCAATGATGATGCTAAAAATTATTTGTAGCTGCATAGTATTTCATTGTATGGATTTCATTAGGATTTATTTAGATTGTTCTCTATTTTTGGTTACTTGGGCTGTTTTCAATTCCTTGATTTTTTTTTTTTTTTTTTTGAGGGCAGTGTCACTGGCCCTCATATGTGGGACCTGAACCAGGGCCTCTGGCTTCCTAAGCCAGCGCTTAACAACCGTGCCACTCGGCCAGCCCTATTCCTTGATATTTTAAACAGCACTGCCGTGAACATCCTTGTACTTACATCTTTGCTCACCTGTCCAAATATTTCCTTAGGATACATTTCCTAGAGGTGAAATTAATGGACTACAGGATCTGCCCATGCATGCACATTTTAAAGGCTTTGATATATATGATCAAATTGCCCTTCAGAACGATCTTATTATTTTATATGACTTGCAGCAGCATGGGCAAGATCCAAGACATGCCGTCTCCTTGAAAATGAAATGACGCATCTCACCAGCTGAGTGTGTCCTTGCTCACCCTCCTGCCTGCGTTTTTCTTGGCAGAACTCCTGGAGGTCGCTAGTGGGCTTTCTTCCTCCTGCCTGAAGTCTGGCTGGGCATGATGGTGGGAGTGTGTGTGGCCAACGAATGGGGTGATGGGAAGGAAGCACCTCTCTCTCCCCTCTGTGCTGGGGTTGGCTGGGGTGTCTGTGTAGAGAAAGTGGAGGGAGAACCCCATGGAGTTCACAGAGAGTGGGGTGTGGTGATTGCAGGCAGGGCATGGACAGGAACACCTGAGCCCAGCAGAACCTGGGAGCCGAGCTGCAGTGGGTCCAAACTCTGGCACTGTACCTTCCAGCTGGGTGATCGGGACCGAGCCACTGGGCCTGGGTCTCCACTACCTCTTGAGTGAAATGGGGATAGAACAGTACCCACCTCGGAGCGCTGGAGAAAGAGGCAGGGCCTCTGGCAAGGTACCTGGCACACTGTGAGCCCTCTACAAATGGCAGCTGAAATTTAAAAAAAAAATTAAAAGAAACTGGGGAAATCTGGATCAACTCAGGCATGCTGTGACAGCGATCCATGTCCGGGCAAGAGAGCGGGGGTGATTTTCCCACCCTCCAGCCCTCTGAGTCCCCTTGCTTAGAAGCCCACAGGTCCCTCCTTCCAGCTCGGCCTGAGTGTCCCGCCTTCCCTGGGTGTGAGGACCAGATGGGCGGCCCTGCCCTGCTGTTTTCCCCATGCAGTGAGAATGGGTCTCTCAGCTTTCCAGGCCTGGTGCTGTATTAGCAGCTTGGGAACAAACAAACCACCTGGGAGTGGGTGGTGGTGGGAACACAATCTTGTGTGTGTGAGTACACGAATGTGAGTGCATGGGAGTAAATATGTGTGTGAATGTGAAGATGTGTGTAAGTGTGAGGATATGTGTGCACTGAAGTGTGTGAATGCGTGCAAGTGTGTCAGCATGGATTTGTGGGTGTGTATGAGAATGTGTGGGTGTGTATGAGAGTTGTGTGAGAATGTGTTGAGTATGAAGATGTGTGTGAGTTTGTATGTGAGTGAATGCGTACGTGTGTGTGTTGTGTGAGTGTGTGAGTAGGAGTGAGTGTGCATTTATGAGTGTGTGCATGTGTGTGTGAGCATGTTCTCACTGGCACTCTGAGGGAGGCACAGAGCACAGGGGAGAAGCTTTGCAGCAAATACTTTGTTCTACCAGTTTATCCTCCCCCTCCCCAGGACCAGCTTCCAGCTGCGCTTTATTGACCGCAGGGATTTGTGGGACTCAGCCCTGAACCAGGATGGATGGCCCGAGGCTGCACAGGTGAGCGGGAAGACAAGCAGTCAGAGCAGCCTCTGGGAGCCTGTCCATCTGACTGCAAAGCCTATCTCCCGCCATTCTCAGCTGGGACAGTCAAGCCTTTTGGATTTCTGAGAACTTCAAGGTAAGAGCTTCTAAGCAGGGAAAGCAAGACCAGTTTCCATAAGGTGCATCTCCCAGCAGCGCCTGTATTTGGCAACTGCCCTGCTAGTGCCTGGGAAGGTGGGAGAGGGCTCCCAGCCCGGCTGACGGGTTTAATGCGGGTGATGTGCACACAGCAGCCACCAGGCCAGGGCCTTTGGGGGCCCTGTCTCCCTCCTGTTCCCTTCTTGGACCCCCCACTCCATCTGACTCACTGGGGCCTGGGAGACAGTCATGTTCAGAGTGAGCTCTGGGACTATAGGATGCCTGACACTGCCATTAATGCCAGCCTGGGAAGAAGCACGGTGGGTTCCTGAATCCTCTGAGTCTACCTGAACCTGAATTTCTGGGGGTGGGGTCTGGGAATCTGCCTTGGTAACAAGCTCCCCTGATGCACAATTTAGAGCCATGTATCTCACCCACCCCCTGAACTTTTCTGACAGGGAGACCAAGGCCCACAGAGGACAGGAGACTTACCCATAGTCCCAGGGCTGCAGAATGGCAAAGCCAGGGCTCCTGATGCCCCACTCATGCTCACCGGGCCATGCTTTATGCAATGCAGAATTTTTCCACAGGGACACAGATCCAATTTCATGGTAGGAACTCTCAGAAACCAGTAGGTCTGCCAGAAATTCAGGCCATCGCCACTTGACTGGAGGGAGGGTATTCTGTGGAATAAGGAGTGTCTGCCACGCCCCTCCCCCATACCCAGTTCCTCTATGTGTAACTTTCCTGCCCAGCTAGGGCCAACAGGTGCCTGGCAGGGCCTGCTAACTGGCAGATGTCTCCACAAACCTGTCACAAGGAGAGCTGCTGAAAGGACACTGGACACAGAGGGAGCGGGAGACGCTGTTTCTGAGCCCCTAAACCCAGATGGGTACTGACGGGTCAGTGGGGGAGGCATTTCTTTCCCAATGGGGTCACAGGCGCCCTGCAGGCTCTACAGCTCAGCAAAGCTCTTTGAGCTTCCTCAGGCTTCCATGTCTTGCTTCTCCCCTGCCTGAGGCTTGGAGGCCCACTTCGGAAGGCTGAGGGAGCCTGACCCAGAAGAAGTGTCTTTAGTTGCCTGTGGAAAGAGGAAACGGTTTCTCTGTATTTTTTTTTTTTTTAAAGATTTTATTGGGGAATTGGGGGAGGGGAACGGCATTGGGGAATGGGGAAGGGGAACAGACAAGTAGCTGTCTTTTTGTTCTTCAGTCTAGTTGCGGAGGACGTTGCTTCACTGTTGGTATTGTCATTGTGACTTTCTCGGTATTTTCTTCACCAACAATGAGGATAATAATAATGTTGAAGTTATTTATTGAGCCTTATTATGTGCCAGGCCCTGTGCTAAACCCCTTCTGTGCCATGCAGATACAAGTCAATACCATTATTATCACTACTGTTGTTAGACAAATAATAATAATTGCTAATGTTATTGGGCACTTGCCCTGTGCCAGAAGCCAGGTACAGGGCCAAGCGCTGTCCATAGATGATTTCATTTCATGCCTAGTTTCCACATTATGAATATTTGTTATTGTTCCATTTTATGGATGGGGAAACGAGCTCAGAGAGGTAAATTGTTCAAGGTCACACGATGACATCCAGGGAAGTTGGCTCTGGAACCCAGCTCTCTCTACTCCAGACCTTAAGCTCATAATCACAATGTTATTCTATCCCTCAGTTACCTCTTACCTTTAAGACATCTCTCCCCACCAGATGTGTGGTTATTTGCTTTCCTCTGTTATATGTTGTAGCTGCCTTTGCACTTGGGGGTCTGTTTCTTGCCTCAGCTTGTACAGCCTGAAGCACCATAAATGCCAGCTCTGGGCTTTCTCTATTGGAGGCAGACATGCTAGCTCAAAAAGGCAAACATGTCAGCGGCCTTTGTGGAAAGAAATCATGCCAGTCATCACGTGACATGCAGTGTCCTTCATCTGAGCCTGGCTTTCCATTCTGATCAACAACTTGGTGCCACAATGTGAAGACTGTGGTCCACAAACACTAGAAACAGGATTTTAGAGTCAATTGTTTCAAGGAGAAACGCAAATGGTACAAACAAAAAATGGATGAGGAGGAACAAACTCTGAAGATTCAGGAGACAAAGACCCTGAGGTCCCAGTAGACCACCAGCTGAGCATTAGTCAGTCAGCTGCTGTTTTAAATAATTCCTTAGCCCTGGAATATGGCAGTAGACTTGTTAAGGTGAGCATCACAGATCAGTGTTGCATCCCAGGTGTAGAATGGGCTGAGAATACCTGACACTCTGCCCCTTTTTATGATGCCTTAATCATTGTTTCTTGTATCATTCTTGTCTTCTGACCTCCACAAGAAACCAGGTGAGAAATTAATGAGAGGCTCTATTCTCTTTTTTGTCTAGCTCTCAAGAAAGTATGTCTGAGGCTGCTACTTTCTTACCCATGTCCACACCCCTGTCTTCCTTAGTAACAGAAAGCCTATAGTGTTGGGTGTGTCAGTAGGCTTTTTTTTAATACCACATTTCTTAGCCTTTCAGAAAGAGGCCTATAAGATGTAAGTAAAAGCTATTGGGCTGGGTTTTTGGGAAAGCTTTTGGAAGGAGGCTGACTCAACTGGGAGGCATGCCTTTTTGCCCTTGTCCCTTTCTACCCCCTGCTGCCTGGAATGTGGATGTTATGTTGGGAGCTGTAGTAACTATTTTGGGATCATGAGGTGACCTCAAGCATGGAACCCTCATGTTAATGATGGCAGAAGGCAGGGTACAGGAACCTGGTCACTGATGGTTATGGAGCTGCTGTATTAACTCTGGACTGGCTGCCCCTAGACTTCTTTTTTTTTTTTTGAGGGCAGTGTCACTGGCCCTCACATGTGGGACCGAACCGGGGCTGCTGGCCTCCCAAGCCAGCGCTTAACCACCGTGCCACTCGGCTGGCCCTTACACTTCTTTTAACATGAGACAAAAACTTAACCTCTATTTAATTCTAGCCACTATTATTTTTGTTTTCTGTTACTCATAGGTGCAATTCTTCACTGACAGCCAAAGGTTTTTGAGCACAACTTTCCCCACCTGTATTCATGAATAAAGAGACATTTGATGTAGCAGAGTGTCTCTGAGGTGGCCATACCAGGAGGCAGAGCCTGCTGTTTGCAGGCCTGAGGCCTTGTGTTGGCCTGGTCCCATTTGCAGAAATGAACGCACATGAGGAGAACGAAAGCTTTTGGTAAAGAAGTGCCCATGGAGAGGAGGGGAGGCAAGAATGATGGATGGAGAGAGAGGGTTTGGGGTTAGAGACCTGCAGAGCTGTTTCTGTGAGAGATGGGCTCAGGCAGTGCCCCTTCCAGGCCTGGGTGACAAAGGATAGCACAGCTATGGGGTAGGCATGGAACCTTGCATTTCTGCCCCAATCCCAGCCTGACCCTGATTCTCTAGGACCAGCAGCCTGAGGACACCAGGGGCAGCCCTGATGGTCCAGGGTAATGAGGGGGCGGGAGGAGTGGAGGTGGGAGTGGGGGTCTGCTTTCCTAGAGGGTGGGTCAGTAGAAGCAGGGAACACAGACAGGGACGAGGCCAGGGAGAAAGGCAGGCTTAGGCTTCTCTGAGCACATGGGAAACACCCCAGAGGGTGCTGAGGTGGGCCGTGGCCCTGGGGGTGTGTAGCTCAGTACTGGGGGGCTTGGCAGTTTAGATGTGGAAGTGGATGAGACCTCCTCTGAGGCAGCTGAACTCGGGCAGCTGAACGGGTGATACAGGGAGTGAGAATCTGATGAACTTAACATCAGAAATCCTGCCCGGCTTCCAGGGCTGTAGCTTTTTTGTTACCTGGTGAGACTTCCTCCTTTGCAAAGCTGGTTTCAGCCACTGCTCCATAAACATCCTGGAAGTTCACAGCCCTCTTTGTTGTCTTGGAACTCACACCAAATTTTCTGTTTGTTCAATATTTGCTTATTGAATCAGCAATTCAGCCAAATGGATTTAAAGGCACACACAACTTCTTTTTAAAAAAAAACACCCCAAAACTTTTAACTCAGTCTAAGCAGCTCTGTCTTGCCTACCATTTGCCAAAGGACTCTCTTCCCAGAAACATCCCTTGGCCAACTGATACTCATGATAAAGATGCAAAACACGCAGCCAAGATCAGAAGTGCAACAGGAAACATCTCTGCTGTTTATAAAGCATGGTCTCTCCTGTGAGTTAGGTGGAGAGATATTTTAGCCTTCATTTTACAGGCAGAGAATCTAAGGTGGGGTCTTGCTAGTATTGATGTGTAATTGATGTGATTGCCAGTAATTGGTAGAGCATCCAGGGCTTATAAAACAGATTGTTTCACCAACTCCAAACGATTAACACCAAGAAGAGGGACTCATTATCAGCCAAAATATTTGTTTAAGTGAAATAAAAGTGGCTGATATATGAGCATCAGCTCTGAACCTGGCCCAGTACCAAGTGCCTTCAACTTGTGGTTTCATTTAACATGTGCAGCTTACTCAGCATCTGTCCCTCCTACTTACACCTTCTCCAAAACTCCTGATTTTCTTGCAGGTGTCCACTTTGTCCCTCTACGACCCAAGCATGTTCTGGGTCACACTTTGGCCAAAGTCACTGGAACACGTGGAATGCACACTCCCTTGTTTCCACCAGCTGTGGACAGCCTCAAAGTCACCTGCCCATCAGCTCAGGACTATGTCATGTCAATTAACAAAAGGCCCCCTCTGGGCAGATGTGTGTAGCTGGCAGAGAGACCAGTCTCAGTGATGGCAGGGCTCCCAGGGACTTCTGGCCCATCTGTGGAATAGACACAGGCATTGGCTGGCAGACAGGCCCAGAGCTCTGGCAGAAGGGATGTACACATAGCTACTTGCCCAGTGGGGCTGTGTTCCTTCCACAAGCTCCATCAGTCCTCAGGTGCCATGAGCAGGTCTGCGGAAGGTGCTGGGATTTCTGAGGGGACTGAGGTTCCTCATTTACCAGCTTCCGTGGGTGCTGCCAGAGGGCCTTCCTGTGTCCTGCAGCGGGCAGAGCAAGGATGGGAGTGTGAACTTGACTGGGAGGAGGGGGAAGAGCTGCGGGTGGCCAGGGAGCCTGGGGCTTTGTGCCTGCTGGCCTTGTTGGAGATAACAGGGTGTCAAGGAGAGATAGCAGGGTGGAGGCAGAGCCTCAGCCACTTCACACCCCAGGTCTGCATTTTGGCTCAGAGGCCTCAGAAATTCCGAGCCGTGGAAAGCCACAGCGTGGAGCAAACAGACTGTCCTCAGCTGGAAAGTAGTAGGGAACCGCCCTTAAATGAGCATTTTGTAAAATGTGTTCCTTGGAGCTTAAGGTGTTTGTACGATATAATGGATGCTCTGTAAAAATTTTGTAATCAGTGTGTGACTTTGTCACCTCTTGGAAAGTCTTAAAACCCATTAGTATATTAAAGGCTCTGAGAAGTCCTGTATCATAATGCCTGATGCCCAGGAACTCGGTGAAATACCAGGGTTCCCTGGGAATGTGGTTTGGGAAACTATACTAGGTGTGGCCCACTCTGAGGCTTGTCACAGAATTTACACATTGGAAAGCCAAATCATTAATTTGCAGGGAAGCCAGCTCTGCCCGCCTAATCAGGGATGGAAGTAATTTGCCCCAGGTGGGCCCTCCTGGCAGAGACTTGAGAGTAGAAGCCAGCAATGGCTTGGCGGCTGACTGTGGGAGCCCAAGGAGAAAAGGGGTCACTGTTCTTGGTAAAGTCCCTTTCTCCCAGGTAGGCAGAAGCTAACCAGACTCTTCATGGCAGGATTTTCCTATATCTCTTTCTTCATGTGACACCATTCAGGAACTTTATGGTGACTTGCTGGCAAAAAGCAGTAAGAGTACTTACTGTGAGCAGCACCTTGCAGGTGTCATCTTCTTTGTTTGTTTGTTTGTTATTTGCTTTTTGAGGACAGTGTCACTGGCCCTCATATGTGGGACCTGAACTGGGGCCACTGGCGTCCCAAGCCAGCTCTTTATTTTTTGAGAGCAGTGTCACTGGCCCTCACATGTGGGACCTGAACCGGGGCCGCTGGCCTCCCAAACCAGCTCCCAACCACTGCACCACTCGGCCGGCCCTGTTTGTTTTTTTTAAAAGATTTTATTGGGAAATTGGGGAAGGGGAACAGCCAAGTTGTTGTCCTTCAATCTTAATTGTGGAGGGTGCAGCTACAAGGTGCCATGTTCAATCTTAGTTGCGGGTGGGCATAGCCCACATCCCATGCAGGAGTTGAACCGGCAACCTTGTTAGGAGCATGTGCTCTCACCAGCTGAGCCATCCTGCTTGGCAGCTCAGTGGCAGCTCAGCTCAGGCACAGCTCACTGGCCCATGTGGGAATCACCCTGTTGCTCAGAGCTCATGCTCTAACCAACCGAGCCACTGGGCAGGCCCATAAGTATCATCTTCTTGAAGCCTGTGGTGCGTCTCATGGGAGCCCCATTTATAGATGAGAAAACTGAGCACAGGGAGATTTCGTCTCTTGCAGCGTGGGTTAGGGCTGGGACTCAAATCAGCTCTGTTGGAGCCCGGGGCCCATATGCAGCACTATCCTGTGCTCCCCCGACAAACCCGGGAAAACGGGCTTTCCTTTTAAAGCAGTTGCCACAGTCCTACTTCTTAGATTTCTTTTCAGGAGAGAGACTATTGTCCCAGAGCTTTGCTTCTGTGTGGTTCTTGCAGGTCATTGGATGATAGGGAGGGAACAGAGGACCCCAAATCTCAGGCAGGTCTTGGAGATTCCATCCCTGATTTGGTTCTTGATTTGCTTTCCTGGGCCATTTCTTGAGCCTGGCCTTCGTAGTGCTGGTCAGGGGAAAAAGACATCAGCTGAGATGGCAGGGAAGAAGGTGGCACTGTGGAGCACCAAGAGGCAGCACCTGACCTCGTCCATGTCTGGAAGGGGTTCTCCTGGGTGTAAATACCCGCAAAGCTGGAGAACCAGGCTCAGAAATGGGCAGAAATGAAGACGTGGCCCCCAAGACCCCAAATCATGCACAGGACCCATCTGTCACTGCCACCACTCAACACTAGGTACCACATATGGCCCTGCTGCAGCCTCTGGCTCTGTGACTCAGGTGCCACCCTGATCCTGCAGCCCTTACTGTCCCTGAAGTTGGACACTGTAGCTAGAATTGGCTCTCTACTCTTGGATCAGTCTGGGTGGGGTATGTGCACCGGTCAAGGCTGGGCTAGGTGTCTGCTTTTGTGCAGCAAGGGAGGCTGGGAAAGTGAGGGGCTGCTGCTTCTTTGCTTCTAGAGAAGAAAGTGGTTTCTGCCTCTTGCCAAACCTTTGTGGTAAGCGATGCCACAAAGATTAGAAGGGGTTGGCCAAAGTGATCAAAGTGTCTTTTCGCTGCTCCCAGAATGACTCAGCAGGAATGCCTTATGGTGTGGGCTTTAGATGTACCTATAGAGCAGGGAGAAATCCAGGAAGCTGCATTCCCTTGCAGCCTTACAATGGAGCCTCATACATCCTCATGGATTCAGTCTCACTTTGATACTGATGCCACCTCAGTCTGTATCTCCAGCCGAGTCCCTATAAATGGACTCCAATCTGGGTGTCCATCTTCCGACTGGACACCTTCCCAGGGATGTCCCACAGGCATCTCTACCTCATCTTGCCTAAAACAGAATCAGCACCTCCACCAGGCCCCTATTTCTGTCTTCATGAATGACATTGACTTCCCCTGAATTGTCCAGACAGAAGGGTAAGAGTCATCACAACCCCCTTTAAAAAGTTCTCAAGATGTGACTGCAGCGTTAACTGTGTAGTGTTTAGGGCAAGGAGAAGAGGGTAGGGTCAACAACAGAAGAAGCAGCACCAAGGCTGAGGTTCAGCAAGCACCCCCTGGACGGCCCCCTGGTTGTTACACTATTGAAATACCTCTGACCAGTTGGTAAAGAGCTGCTGCTCCCATGCCTCTTTCTTCTCCAGTCATCCCCAAGGCCATCCTGCCATTTCCCTACTCTCCAGCAATGCTAGGGTTAATGCTGGGCACAGCAGGGACTTGAGGACTCTGCCCGGAGTGGTTGATCAATGATTGGACCCTATATATTACCCATGTATGGCTCCTGGACAAAGAAAGCAAACGTTTTCTCAGAAATCCCCTGTGGACCTCTGTGTATCACAGTCCATCTACTTGGGCCACATGGCCACCCTACCTGCAAGGGAATCTGTGAGGGCCAATATTTAGCTTTGCAGACTGTCTAGTAGAGGAAGTTGGGAAAAAGGAGGGCTGCATGAGCCAACTACACTGTCTGTCTCCTTTGCTTGACAGACTGGTATCTTGTCACTCCCCCATTCGTTCCTTACTCTTTCTTGCTCCTCTCCACCTTCTGACCAGTGGAGACCAGATAGGAGGAGGCACCAGACAGAGATCAGACTTTTATTAAAATAATTCCCAAGAACAGGGCCTCCTGATAAATCTCATTTGGCGATCCCTCTGCTTTTTTGTGGAGCTTCCTGTGACTAATGATGATGGGTCAGCTTTTGTCTTCATAAGTATTATTTTTTTTAATGAAATATAATTCACATGCCATAAAATTCATCCTCTTAAAATATACAAGTAAGTCATTTCACTTAGCAGAGTATTTTCAAGGTTTTTCTAGAATGTAGCATGTATCAGTATTTCACTCCTCTCTGTGGCTTAATAATATATTTTTTTTTTTTTTAAGATTTTTATTGGAGAATTGGGGGAGGGGAACAGCGTTGGGGAATCTGGGAAGGGGAACAGACAAGTTGCTGTCTTTTTGTTCTTCAGTCTAGTTGTGGAGGCCGTTGTTTCACTGACCCATGTTGGTATCGTCATCGCGCTCTTTCTCGATGAAGCACATCGGTCGCTGGCCTCTGGATGGTCGCTCACCGTGGCTATTGGCAGCTCACGCTGGCTGCCGGCCACTCACTGTAGCCTATGGCAGCCCACTGCAGCAGGGGCTGCAGCCCACACCGTTGCCAGGGCTCGCAGCCCAGCTCCAGGTGGAGCTGTTGTTAGCTGTAGAGGGCAGTGTCACTGGCCCTCATATGTGGGATCTGAACCGGGGCCGCTGGCGTCCCAAGCCAGCTCTTAACCAATGCACCACTCGGCCGGCCCAATAATATTTCATTGTATGGCTCTACCACCATTAGTTTATCTCTTTACTAGTTGATGGACATTTTGGGTTGTTTCCATTGTTTGGTTATTATGAATAATGCTGCTATGAACATTCTTTTTTTTTTTTTTTTTTTTTGAGGGCAGTGTCACTGGCCCTCATATGTGGGATCCGAACCGGGGCCGCTGGCTTCCCAAGCCAGCGCTTAACCACCACGCCACTTGGCCGGCTGCTATGGACATTCTTGTACAAGTTTTTGTGTGTCATATGTTTTCAGTTCTCTTGGAATATACCTATGAGTGGAATTGGTGGGTCATATGGTAATTCTACGTTTAACTTTTTTTTTTTTTTTGAGGGCAGTGTCACTGGCCCTCATATGTGGGACCCGAACCTGGGCCACTGGCTTCCCAAGCCAGCACTTAACCACCGCGCCACTTGGCCGGCCCCTACGTTTAACTTTTTTAAAGAACTGTCAAACCACTTTCTACAGCGGCAAAACTATTCCATTCCCACCAGCAATGTTTTGAGGTTTCCACTGTCTCTACATCCTTGCCAACACTTGTTATTGTCTGCTTTTTGTTTTCGAAATTACAGCCACTGTAGTGGGAGTGAAGTGATATCTTACCATGGTCTTGATTAGTATTTCCTTGATGCTTGAGCATCTTTTCATGTGCTTGTCAGCCAATTGCACAGCCAAGGCATTTGTCCTGAGCAACCAGAGGGTGGAGTTGTCAGTAATTGAGAGGGGAAGGTGGTGGGAGAGGAACTTAGTTTGACCTGACAAGTGTGATGGACCTGTTTACTGCCCAACTGGCAGTTGGCTGTGAGTCAACAAGGGTTACAGAGGGAGGCTTGGGCTGAAGTGTAAACTTAGATGTCATCGTCATCTGGTGACATTTAAACCTACAAGGTGTAAGGAGTGCTGGCACACCCACAGCAGAGGTTGGGCCACAAGGAGTGAGGGAGGAGGAAAACCAGGTGAGCAGCGACTGGAGGTCCAGGGGAGGGAGTGTTTCAGGAAGGGAGAGAGAGCACCTGTGTTGGATGCTTCTGGGGGTGAAGTACACTGGGCTGACCATGGACTTGCTAATGGAGGATCCAGGTGACCTTGACAAGAGCAGCTTTGCTTGCAAGCCTGCCTAGAGTGGGTTTGCAAGAGAATGGGAGTTTACGTGGAAAGAGGGTAGAGGCCACTCTTCAGAGGGGCTTTGAGGGGTTATCCTGCAAAGGGAAGGAGAGAAATAAGATATTTGAAGGGGGAGTGAGATCAAGAGAGAGTTTTTAAAATAATGGTAGGAAAATAAAGAGCTTATGGGACTGCTTGAACAGAGAGGAAAAACATCATGATGCAGGGGGGGTTGGGGGGGCAGAGGGGAGGGGAGGGACTCATCAAAAGGATGTCCTTGAGCCCCAGAGAGAGGGGAGGGGTTCCTGCAGTGGAGTTGGGGGGGTGGGCTTGAGTAGCAGCCAGGGTATCTTGTGAGGACCAGGAAAGAAGGCTGACGAGGGTGGCTGTGCTGGTGGGTGCTGAGGGAGTTCTCAGTGAAAGAGGAAGCAAGGACGTAGGTTGAGAGGGAGGTGGAGGAGGAAGGTAGGGTGTGCAGTAGTGCAAAAGGTATGAAGTAGGCTTTGGGGAGCAGGGGAAGGTGCCCCACCAGGGGGCTGAGATCTGTTTGCCAGGTAGCACTAACAGCCCACTTGAGTTTAGCCCAGGAATCCAGATTCAAAAAAGACACATTTGTCAAAGCATAATTTGCAGTGACAAAAAACTCTGCCCACTTTAAAGTCAATTGTTCATCTGTAAAATGAGCTTTTTAACTCCTTAGAAAAGCTGTTGCAAACTTGCCCATTCTAGAAGGACTATGGGCTACATCTACCTAATCTGGGGTCTCTAATCTGGGATCCATGGACTCCCTGGGGTCCTCAGACATATTTTCAAGATTCATGAGTTCTTTACAAGAGTTTCTTTAGTGGGGGTTTCACATCCACAATAACCTGATTCTGGCCCACCTGGATGACCATTTGTGAAGGTACATTGCCATGTGGTTTCATGCTCTGTGTGTGTGTGTGTGTGTGTGTGTGTGTGCACGTGTGCACACACATTGGAGTCTTAAAAGTCTCAGCTGGGCTGGCCGAGTGGCTCTGTTGGTTAAGAGCTCGCTCCAGAGTACGAGCTGAGCTCTGAGCAACAGCAGATCGATGTGCAGCCCGAGTTGAGCAGCCGCTGAGCTGCCAATAGGTAGCAGGATGGCTCAGCTGAAAAAAAAAAAAAAAAAAAAAAAAGTTTCAGCTAATGGGAACAGAACAGAGGCAGACTAATAAGAGACAGAGGTATTTGGATAGCGGTTCCAACGGAGCTGCGATGGGACAACCCATGAAACTTGCTATGCGACCGCTGAGCAATGGGACATTTAGTTTTAGCAAAATAACATCATTCTTTATGTGAATTTAGTGCTGTTTGAATTTTACTGGTCATTTGTTTTGTTAGTGTTTAATTTGTATATTCATTTTGGCTTATAGTTCTGTAAAACTATAAACAGCTTTTGGGTTTGTCCACATAAAAAATAATTTGTTCAACAAGTTGTGCTGGGAAAACTGGATATTCACACGTGAAAGAATGAAGTTGGACCCTTACCTTATACCACATGCAAAAATTAACTCAAAATGGGTAAACATAAGAGCTAAAACTGCAAAATCCTTAGAAGGAAGCATAGGGGGAAAGCTTCATGTCATTGGATTTAGCAATGATTTCTTGGATGTAACATCAAAAGCACAGATGACAAAAGAAAAAAAAGGTGAATTGGCTACATCAAAATTGAAAACTTTTGTGCATTGAAGAACACTATCGGACCGGCCGAGTGGCGCGGTGGTTAAGCGCTGGCTTGGGAAGCCAGTGGCCCCGGTTCGGTCCCACATATGAGGGCCAGTGACACGGACCTCAAAAAAAAAAAATACTATCAACAGAGTGAAAAGGCAACTCATAGGATGGAAGAAAATATTTGTAAACAATAGATCTGATAAGAGGTTACTATCCAGAATATATAAAGGATTCTTATAACTCAACAATAACAATAACAACAAAAAAACAATTAAAAAATGGTCAAAGGACTTGAACAGACATTTCTCTGAAGAAGATATACAAGTGGCCAATGAGCACATGAAAAGATGCTCAGTATCACTAGTCATTAGGAAAATGCAAATCAAAACCACAGTCAATTACCACTTTACACTCATTAGTATCCTATTATTATAAAAGCAAAACAAGGGCTGGCCGAGTGGTACGGTGGTTAAGAGCTCGCTTGGGACGCCAGCGGCCCGGGTTCGGATCCCACATATGAGGGCCAGTGACACTGCCCTCTAAAAAAAACAACAACAACAAAAAAAAACAAAATTAAAAAAAAGCAAAACAAAACCCAGAAAATACTCTTATTGGCGAGGATGTGGAGAAAGTGGAACTATTGTGCACTGGTAATGTGAATGTAAAATGATGTAGCCACTGTGGAAAATGGCTCAGTAGTTCTTCAAAAATTTAAACATAGAATTACCATATGATCCTAGAGTTCCATTTCTGGTTATATACCCAAAAGAATTGAAATCAGGGTCTCGAAGAGATATTTGTACGCCCATGTTTGGCTATGAGCAGTAGCCAAAACGTGAAAGCAACCCAAATGTGCTTCAACAGGTGAATGGATAAATAACCATGGTATATACACACAATGGAATATTAATTAACTCAGCCTTAGAAAGAAAGGACATTCTGATATGTGTACAGCATGGATGAACCTTGAAGACATTGTACTAAGTGAAATAAGCTAGTCACAAAAAGATAAATACTATATAATTTGACTTATAGGAGGTACCTAGAGTAGTTTATTTCATAAAGATATAAAGTAGAATGGTGGTCTCCAGTGGAGAGGTGAGGAGGAAATGGGGAATTAATGTTTCACGGGGACAGAGTTTCCGTTTGGGAAGATGAGAAAGTTCTGGAGATGGATGCTGGTGATGGTTGCACAACAGTGTGGTTGGACTTACTGCCACTGAACTGTACACCTCAAAATAGTTAAAAGGGTAAATTTAATGTTATGTATTTAACTACAAGAAAAATTAAATTAACCCTGGGAGGCAGTTCATCTAGGCTTCCCAAATCCTGGGTGGCTCTGGCCTTAGCCAGAGTCCCAGATGGAGTGTGCTGCGTGACCTAGCCCCGGCCTCTGGCTCTTTCTGTGCACACCCAGTTTGGGGGGACACTCGCTGCTCTCCTGAGGGGAGGTGTGAATCTGGTGCCTCTCTGGAGGGAATGGGGTACAGGAACACCTGCAGCATCTCTCTGTCCCTCCTCAGGTTAGGAGGAGACAGGACACAGGTGATCGCTGAGACTGGAAGGAAGGTCTGGAGCAGGGGGTCACCAGCCTTTTGTCTCTGTGTCTCTTGGGCCCCACTGTGTGCAGGCTGCACCTGTTGTCCTGTCCCTCATGGGGCAGCCATGGGGGTAACCCTTCATCAGGTGTCCAGGTCATCCACCTGGGCCTTGACTGTCAAGTTCACTTCAGGGGGATGAGAATTCTCCAGTTTGGCTTTTCCAGCAGGAAATCCAGCAATAAAGGTCCGTCCTGGTTGCGTATATGACCGAGTTGTTTCAGGCTCCTCGATCTGTGAGTAGTTCTGAGAGAGCCCCAGGCTTGTGTGAGCCCCAGTGAGGTGGGGCTGTGGTCTCCGGGGGAGAACAGTAAGGGGGAAGCTCGCTCAAGGAAGGTCCTTGCCGGGGTGGGGATGGTTTTCCTGGTTCCCCTGGGCTCTCAGGTGCTCCTTCCTCCCCTGCGCCCTGCTCTTCAGGTGACCCCCTTTCCACTGGGACTTGGTCCCACTGAAAATCCCCTGCCACCACTGCTTCTTTCTGCTTTACCCACAAACACCAAAGTCAGAATCAACACCAGGAGCTACAGTTCATCGAGTATCTACTATATGCTCATGTGACTTCTTACAGAGGAGCTTGTGATTTTAGGCAGATTGCTGGCCCTCAGTGCCATGTCCTGTGAAATGGGCACGTTAGCATGGATCCTGCAGAGTCGTTGTGAGTTGGATCCTGCCTGATACCGTGTAGCATTCAGCCATCCACTTTTTTTTTTTTTTTGAGGGCAGTGTCACTGACCCTCATATGTGGGACCGAACCGGGGCCACTGGCTTCCCAAGCCAGTGCTTAACCACTGCGCCACTCGGCTGGCCCTCAGCCATCTACTCTTGCTTTCCTTGATTCTGCCTCATTGTCTAGTGTGTCAATTTAACTCTAGTTTACACCTTTGGATCTGCTGTGGACTTGGCAACCACATCACCAAGCTCGTTAGATTGCAGGTTAAGAAGTTTAATTAGGCTCTGAGGAGGCTAGAAGACTGTTCTAAGGGTCAAGTTCCCAAGCCTCAGAGTGAGGACTCATGACGTCTTTTTTAGTCCCTGGAGACATTCTTCTTAAGCTACATGGGAGGTTTCTGTGTTCCAGACTGTTGAGGTTGCCAGAGAGCAAAGATTCCCAAGTCTCAGGAAGCTATGGAGGGTGATGTGACACCCGGATCTGGGACAGAAGAGGCCACTGTGCTCTGGGATGCTCCAACTCTGTCGTATTGAGCCCTGGGAGCCACATTTTGAGGAGCAGTGATGAGCCAGGAGGCATTCTTACAACTAAGGAGGACAGTCAGGATAGAACGCTCAGCAAACGGCACCTTACGAGGCACGGATGCAGTGTGGCTGTCAGTCAGCTTCTGCTCGGTTGTGCTGAAGAAGCAACGGCCACCAAAACAAAGGTTTTCTCTTGTTCTTGCTGCATGTTGCCTATGGTGGCTGCAGCCCTGCTCCATGTCCTCTTCATTCCAGGATCCAGGCTGAAGGATCAGCTAGGAAAGTGCTGTGTTTGAGGCAGAGGGAAAGAATGATGGTAGAACCATGAAAAGGCTCTAAAGTCTCTGCTTAGAGGGACACATCATTTCTGTTCACACGTTATCGGTCGTGTGATCACGTCTGTCATTAGTGGGTGACTATTTGGCTGGCACAAAGCAGATACTCAATAACTTTGTTGAATGAATAAATAAAGGAATTCTCTGGTCTTGGAAGGATTTAAGCAAAGATGGATGTCCACTGTATTAGTTGTCTATTGCTACATGATGGGTTACTCATGAGCTTAGTGGCTTATGGCAACAATGAGCACTTATCTCACAGAGTCTCTGTAGATCAGGAATTTGGGAGTGGCTTAGCTGAATGGTTTAGATTTGAGGTTTCTCCTTAAGTTGTAGGTGAAGGCTGCAGTCATCTACAAGCTTGACTGGCTGGAGGCTCTTCTTCCAAGATGGATCACTAACATAGATGGTGAATTGGAACTGGCTGTTGGCAAGAGATTTCAGTTACTCACCATATGGACTTATCCACGGGGCTGCTTGCATGTCCTTACAACATGGTGGCTGGATTCCTCCAGAGTGAGTGATCTAAGAGAGAGCAAGACAGAAGCTACAATGTCTTTTATGAGCTAGACTCAGGAGTCACACACCATCATTGCTACAATATTCTATTGGTTACACAGGTCTTCCTATTAATGTAGGAGGAGGCATCATATGGTGGCATCTACTATAGTCTGCCCTCTGGTCCTTAGTAAGTCATGTCCCTCCCACATGTGAGTACTCTTACCTCCTCCCAAGGTCCCTAAAAGTCTCATATTATAGCTCAAAGGCCAAAATCTCATAATCTAAATCAGATACAGAAGAAGCTTCTTGGGTAATATTCCTTAGGTATTGCTCTTTGAATACAGTTTCTCTTGCTCTGAAAATGTGTGATCTAAAGAGATGGTTATCGGGCTGGCCAAGTGGCGCATTGGTTAAGAGCTGGCTTGAGATGCCAGCGGCCCCGGTTTGGATCCCATATATGAGGGCCAGTGACACTGCCCTCTACAGCTAACAACAGCTCCACCTGGAGCTGGGCTGGGCGAGCCCTGGTGACGGAGTAGGCTGCAGCCCCTGCTGTAGTGGGCTGCCATAGGCTACAGTGAGTGGCCAGCAGCCAGCGTGAGCGGCTGGCAGCCAGCATGAACTGCCAATAGCCGCGGTGAGCGACATCCAGAGGCCAGCGACCGATCTGCCTCATCTAGGAAGAGCGCAATGACGATACCAACATGTGCCAGTGAAGCAACCTCCTCCACAACTAGACTGAAGAACAAAAAGACAGCAACTTGTCTGTTCCCCTCCCCCAATTCCCCAATAAAATCTTTTTTTTTTTTTTTTAATTGGGGAATTGGCGGAGGGGAACAGCGTTGGGGAATTGGGGAAGGGGAACAGACAAGTTGCTGTCTTTTTGTTCTTCAGTTTAGTTGCGGAGGATGTTGCTTCACTGTTGGTATCGTCATTGCGCTCTTCCCGGATGAGGCAGATCGGTCGCTGGCCTCTGGATGTGGCTCATCGCGGCGATTGGCAGCTCACGCTTGGCTGCCAGCCGCTCACGCTGGCTGCGGGCCACTCACTGTAGCCTATGGCAGCCCACTGCAGCAGGGGCTGCAGCCCACACCATCACCGGGGCTCGCACAGCCCAGCTCCAGGTGGAGCTGTTGTTAGCTGTAGAGGGCAGTGTCACTGGCCCTCATGTGGGATCCGAACCGGGGCTGCTGGCATCCCAAAACCAGCGCTTAACCAATGCGCCACTCGGCCGGCCCAATAAAATCTTTTTAAAAAAAATAAATAAAGAGATGGTTATCTGTCATCCCTAACTCACCCACTCAACATACAATGGTGTGAGAAGCATAAGATAACCATGATAGATATTCCCAATTCAAAAAAGGAGGCATACAGGAGTCACTGGTCAGTAGCAATTCTGAAATATATCAGAACTTCCAATGTTAGGAGTTCCTTCATTCAGACTTACGGGCTGGAAGTAAATCTCCAAGGCCCTTGGCTCTGCCCTGTGGACTCTTGGTTTTGCCTTCTGAGTCATCTTTCTTTTTCCATGAAAGCTTGCTTATATTAGCAATTGGTTGATTTTCTCAGCCCTCTTCCTGTCTGTGAAGTTTGCGAGTCCAAAGTCTTTTTTCATTCTGTACTCTCTCTGTCTCTGTCCATTCAAGCTGGTGGTGTTTCTGCCAATATACTTTTCCTAAAACCTTTCTGGATCTCTTAACTGTTAATTAGCTCCAACTAACAGTTGAAGCTCCTGGCTAGATATCAGAGTGGCTATGGGTGAGTGACTCCTTTGTACCCCCATTTCCCCACCTACATTGAACATGCAAGCCCACTTCCTTCTTAGGGCATTTGAATTTGCTTTTCTCTCTGTCTGTCTGCTCTTCTTTCAGATATCCCCATGGCTTGCTCTCTCTTGATTAAGTCAGATTGCCACTTAAATGTTACCCCTTAAATGTTATTCTGCAGAGGCACCTAGCATATCGGTAAATGAAGCTCATACTGGGATTCAAAAGCCAGCTCTCTTAAAGCCAGCCTGAGGAGGAAGGTTATTAGAAATAACTGGTAATAGGGAGCCATACCAGATTCCAGAGCAGGGATGTTGACGGCAGGTCTCAGACTCAAAACAGGGTCTGCTCTGCCAAGGTTGGCCTTTTGTTTTCCCAGAAGAGGGGAAACCTTGAGTGAGTCAGGGGATCCTGAACCTTTTTCCTGGTGGAGCGAGGAGATATTTCCCTTTTAAAAATATCACATTGGTGTCCATTTGGTCCATGGCTCAGGCTAAACAGGGTTTGTATACATGAAGAGCTTTCTGAGGTAGGAATCGGTCAGAAGGGCAGGGATGGACATGAAGCACCAAACTTCTTCAGTCGTCCTAGGGCTGGGCACGTAGGTTGGGGGCACAGAATTTGACAAAGATACACTTTCATCTGGAAAGACAGAAGAGGTAAACAGATGTGGCTGAAGATTCAAGAGCATGTAGGGAGAGGGTGAGGGCAGAGACCTCAAAGCAGACGGACCTGGTTAGACACTCGGTGCTGCAAAAGATGACCTGAGCTATTTATAGTTTTTATTTATTTATAGTTTTTATTTAATTCACTCAATGTGAATATTCATACATTTTGCTGTGAAACTACTAATATGTTTGATTACAGGGCACGGCTGGGGCCGTTACATAATACACAATGTGTACATCACATTACCCTTCTAAAATGTGAAGATCTGATTTCTGTAATACATCTGGCCTCAGGGCTTTTGGAGAAAGTCTGTGGATTTATAAAAACACTAACCTCACAGATTTACTGTGGAGTACCTGAGAAAACAGATATCAGGTGCCAAGCTTAGGGAAAGACTACACAGGAAGGTGGCCAGGCTGAGTGGTGACAGAGGAAAAATGAGATCAGTCTCAGGAAGAGTCAGAAGCAAGAAGTTATTTCTCAATGAATGGATGTTCTCCACTGGAAGCCAAGGGGGAAAAACCTGGTACATTACTGGAATTGAAAACTCTTTCCAGCTAAGTCAGTCCCACTGGATCTCTGGCCTCTGAGGGGTTTGGGGTGGGGTGGCTGTAGATCAAAATCTGGGGGCCGGCCGAGTGGAGCGGTGGTTAAGCGCTGGTTTGGGAAGCCAGCGGCCCTGGTTTGGGTCCCACATATAAGGGCCAGTGACACTGCCCTCAAAAAAAAAAAAAAAAAAAAATCTGGGTACTGGGTCTGAGGTGTTGCCCTCTGAAAGGAAACCTAATTAGTGTGGATATATGTTTACATTTTCTCTTGGGTATATACTTAGAAGTGGAATTACCGGATTATACAAGGTAGGCTCTAATTTCTCCATATCTTTGCCAACACTTGTTATTGTCTGCCTCTTTGATTATATCCATCCTAGTGGGTGTGAAGTGATATCTCATGGTGATTTTTTTTTTTTTTTTTAAAGATTTTATTGGGGAATTGGTGGAGGGGAACAGCGTTGGGGAATCGGGGAAGGGGAACAGACAAGTTGCCGTCTTCTTGTTCTTCAGTTTAGTTGCGGAGGACGTTGCTTCACTGTTGATATCGTCATTGCGCTCTTCTCGGATGAGGCAGATCGGTCGCTGGCCTCTGGATGTCGCTCATTGCGGCTATTGGCAGCTCACGCTTGGCTGCCAGCCGCTCACGCTGGCTGCGGGCCACTCACTGTAGCCTATGGCAGCCCACTGCAGCAGGGGCTGCAGCCCACACCATCACCGGGGCTCGCACAGCCCAGCTCCAGGTGGAGCCGTTACCAGCTGTAGAGGGCAGTGTCACTGGCCCTCATGTGGGATCCGAACCGGGGCCGCTGGCATCCCAAAACCAGCGCTTAACCAATGCGCCACTCGGCCGGCCCTCTCATGGTGATTTTATTAGCATTGCCCTAATGGCTAATGATGTTGAGTATCTTTTCATATGTTTATTGGCCATTTGTATGTTTTCTTTGGCAAAATGTACATTGAGAGCTTCTGCCCATTTTTCAATTGGGTTACTTTCCTTTTTAGTAAGTTGTAAAATTTCTTTGTATATTCTTGATACCAGCCCTTTATCAGATATATGATCTGCAAACATTTTTCTCCCATGATATGGATTATCTTTTTATTTTATTTTATTTTATTTATTTATTTATTTATTTTTTTGAGGGCAGTGTCACTGGCCCTCATATGCGGGACCCGAACCGGGGCCGCTGGCCCTCCAAGCCAGCGCCCAACCATCGTGCCACTCTGCCAGCCCTATTTTATTTTTTTATTTTTATTTTTATTTGTTTTTAGCTGAGCTATCCTGCCACCTGTTGGCAGCTTAGCGGCAGCTCAGCTCAGGCTGGGCATCGAACTGCTGTTGCTCAGAGCTCAGCTCGCACTCTTGAGTGAGCCCTTAACCAACTGAGCCACTAGGCCAGCCCTGGATTATCTTTTTAATAGCTTGATGGTGTCCTTTGAAGCACAAAAGTTTTTAATTTCGATAATGTCTAATGTATCTATTTTATTCTCCTATCATTTGTACTTTTGTGTCATATCTAAGAAATCATTGACTAATCCAAGGTCATGAAGATTTCTGCTTATGGTTTTTCTAACAGTTTACTAGTTTTAACTCTTTTTTTTTATTTTTTAAGATTTTATTGGGGAATTGGGGGAGGCAAACAGCATTGGGGAACTGGGGAAGGGGAACAGACAAGTTGCTGGCATTTTTGTTCTTCAGTCTAGTTGTGGAGGACGTTGCTTCACTAGCCCATGTTGGTATTATCATTGCGTTCTTCCTGGGTGTGGCAGATCGGTCGCCGGCCTCTGGACGGCTCTTGGCAGCTCATGCTGGCTGCCAGCCGCTCACGTTGGCTGCTGGCCACTCAATGTAGCCTATGGCAGCCCACTGTAGCAGGGGCTGCAGCCCACACCGTCACCGGCCATCTTAGCTATAGAGGCAACCAAGTGGAGCTGTTGTTCACCATCTTAGCTGTAGAGGGCAGTGTCACTGGCCCTCATATGTGGGATCCGAACTGCAGCTCTGCTGCTCAGAGCTGGTGTCCCAAGCCAGCTCCTAACCAACGTGTCCCTCAGCCGGCCCTAGTTTTAACTCTTATCTTTAGGTCTTTGATCCATTTTGAGTAAATTTTTATATATGGTGTGAGATAGTGAGTTCAACTTAATTCTTCTGCATGTGAATATCCAGTTTCCCCAGCACCATTTGTTGAAATGACTGTGATGGAAGGGTGTCTGTCCAGGGTAGTTTCCTGCCTTGTACACTGAGCTATTGGGAGAGGCTCTGGCCGCTCTCAACCATGAACAGGAATAAGTGGGTTGGAAAATAACTATATTACTCATTTTTATTCATTTTTATGATATGTATGTATAGTTCACATTTATTTTAATGTTTAATATTAGAAGTGTTTTGAGTCTTTAGAAATTGGTTATGTTTCTGTGACCAGAAATATGCTGTAGGAATTTAACTTTTGTTTATATCAATTAACCTGTGGTCAAATTGGTTTTGTTATATGTCGTTTTGCTTAAGTTTTCAAGAAACTATTGATGGATGTTAAATGAGGATTTACTGTATTTTGTCAATGATATTTGCATTTGTACTCATAGGAGATATTGGTCTGTAGTTTCCTTGTGATGTTTTTGTATGGTTGTGGTATCAGGATAATACCAAATGGGATGCCACATGGGATGAATTTGTAAGTCTCTCTTCTTCTATGTTCTGCAAGAATTTGTGAAGAATTGGTACTAACTCTAAATGTTTGGTGGAATTCACCAATGAAGCCATCTGAGCCTAGACTTTTCTTTGAAGATAGTTTTCTGATGACTAATTCAATCTCTTTATTTGTTATTGTTGTATTTAGATTTTCTATTTCTTCTAGAGTTAGTTTTATAGTTTGTGTCTCTCTAAGAATTTGTCCATTTCACCTGAGTTATCTAATTTGTTGGCATACCATTTATAGTCATTTTAAAAATTAGTTTCAGGTGTACAAAACAATATAATGATTAGACATTTATACACCTCACAAAGTGATAACCCCAATAAGTCTATTACCCACCTAACACCGTACATAGCTATTATAATACCATTGACTATACTGTACTTTACATGCTGTGACTATATATTTTTTAAATTATAGTTGGCATTCAGTATTATTTTATAGTTTCAGGTGTATAGCATAGTAGTTAGGCATCTGTATAATTTATGAAATAATTCCCCCCTATAAGTCTAGTACCCATCTGACACCATACATAATTTTTACAATATTATTGATTATATTTCCCATACCGTATTTCACATCCCATGACTATTTTGTACAATTTGTATTCATTTTTAAGGGCACTTTACATCTCAAACCATGTATGGCCTCCTTCTTGAAAATCTTTCCTCTTGGTTTTCATGACATACTCGCTAATAGCCATGGGACCTGGGACAAGTCATTTAGCTTCACTATAATGGGGATGATCACAGGGCCTTTTCATTGAGTTCTTATGAGGATCAGATGAGATGATACCTGGGCAGTGTGGAGCATGGTACCTGGCACCTGGGAATCCCTGAATATCTGCTAATTATTGCTCTTACTCTTGCCTGGTCTTACTTCATCTCTCTGATGCCCCATGCCCCAGGCCCAGGCTTAGTAGGTATATGTTAGGGCAGTGGTTCTAAACTGGGAGTGATTTTGCCCTCTTGGGGACATTTGGCATTATCTGGAGATGTTTTTGGCTGTCACAGTTGGGGGGATGCTAATGGCAACTAGTGGGTAAAGACCAGGGATGCTGTGAATCATCCTGCAATGCACAGGACAGCTCCCAGAAGCAAAGTATTATCTGGCCCCAAATAGTAACAGAGCTGAAATCTCTATGGAAACAGTTCTACATGAGTATTGTAAAAAGGGATGAAAATACAGATAGGAAAACAAAACAAAAAAAGAACCCCCTATATTCCTGCCACGTTGAAAGAACTTTGGCTAGGAAAGAATATTTTTTTGAAAAAGGAATGTTTCTATAATAGAATATTCTGGCTTTTTTGAATTTTCCTCCAGCTACGTTGCCGATCTGGTTATGTGACTTAATGTATTTAGTGTCATTTCAGTGCCCAGAGGTTTTGGCCAGTCTGTGGATGTGCCTTCCCTTCCTTCCTGATGAGAGGGGCAGGAAAATGCCCAATATCCTTTGAGTGGTCCTTAGAAGGTGGGCTTAGTCAACTGAGGATGGGGCAGGGCACCTGGTTTGTCTGCAGGTAAGAGCTACAAAAACTCATTCTCTGGGTGGCTTGCTGTCTTCCATTGACCTCTGTCTGTGCCTGAGTGTGTGTGCACAAGTGTGTTCCCATGTCATCATCCAGCTGGAAGGTAGACAGCTATACTAGAGACATATAATAGAGAAATAATTAACCTTGTTAATTATGAGACAGAAGAAAACTGGGTTAATTTTAGTATACTCATTTGGGTTGAATTCTTTGATTACATAGTAGTTCTGAAGAGTTTTTCTGAGGCCAAGGGCTTCTCAGGCTGAGCACGTGGCCTTCCTGTGGCTGAACAGACACACCACTAGTCCCCTCCATACTGTCGCACCTGAACCCACGTGGCTTATTTGTAAAGCTCCATCTCTCATGTGCTCAGGTGAGACCTGGGGCTCATATGATGTCTCCCAGGGGATTCACTGGCCTGGCCTGGGTTTTCCTTGGAAAGGAAGTGGATAGAGGATTCAGACCTGCCTGTGAGAAATCAAACAGATTTGTAGTTGCTGTGCTTTGCTGCACATCAAGCAAGCCATCAACCTTAGGCAGGAGAACAGGTGCTCAATATTTTACTCCCCACCCTTTTACAGTTCACAGTATCTCAGAGGCCTGGGCCTTGGCCCAGCATCAGGTCTGCTCCCAGCTTAGTGATGAGGCTCAGAGAAGCGGGGCTCTCCTAGAGGTGCTCAGCTGGGGCTGAGCTCGGGCTCCTGACCCCCAGGCCAGCAATCTTTCCTCTGCACTCCTTTCCTTCCCAGGAGGTCTGAGTCAGCCCATCTGACCCGATGGGGGGCCATATACTCATGCCTTGGGGCCCCCAAATGCTGATCTGAGGAACTTGACCCTGAAATCCAAAGGGAATTTCAAAGATAGGTAGGTTCCAAGCCTATGGAAGACATCTCCTGGGAGTGGGTGGTTGCGGGGAGGATGGGGGGTGGGGTGGACCTGGTGTACATGTGGGCTTGTACGTACCATGTAGTTGAACTTCTTCCCTTTGTCTGCTTCAGACCTTTCTTGATGCTGTGTGTAGCCCCGCCCAAAGGGGACAGAATGCTGAGGTAGGGACTGCTGTTCTTCAGGAGCTAAAACCTTCCTGAGCAGAGCCCTCACTTAACAATAAGAGGGGAGGAAGGACAGCTTAGAAACTGAGCCTCTGGCTCTGTGAAAGGTGACTTTGAAATGCTGCATTTGTTCTGGATGAGGTCTGGGCAGCTGAGTTTACGCTGACAAATGATTCCAGTGCGAGGCCATGCTGTCAGCAGCAGTGGGGGATAAAAGCCTCCTTCCCAATGGCTCCCCTTAAATTTTTTCTTTTAAATTATGGACTATTTCCAACACACACACACAAGTGGAAAGAATCGTGCAATAAAGCCCATATGCCCATCACCTACCTAGATTTGATAATGAGCAAAATTTTACCACATTTTTTCAGTACTCCTCTCCCCAACCTCTTTTTATTTGTCTTTCTGTTGGAGCATTTAAAATAAAGTCTCAACATAATGTGGCTTCACTTCTAAATATTCCCCTAAACTCTCTCTCTCTCTCTCTCTCTCTCTCTCTCTCTCTCTCTCTCTCTCTCTCTCATATAACCACAAAGCCGTGGTCACACCTAACAAAATAAATACTAATCCTCTGAGATCACCTAACACCCAGACCATAATCAGATTTCTCTGTTTGCCTCAACCTACTATGGTTGGTTTGTTGGAATCTGGATCCAGAAAAGGCCTGTGTGTGGGATTTTGTCTTTAAGTCTCTTAAGACCTTTCCAATCTAGGATCCATCCCCTCCCTTCTCTTTTTAATTTAATACTATTGACTTATTGTAGAAGCCTCATCATTTCTCCTGAGGATTGATCATTCCATGTTCTAGACTCCTCCAGTTGCTTCCTCCCAGTATTGCTTACTTCTTTCCCCTGCACTTCCCACAAATGGACATTAGCCTTGGAGGCGCAGTTAGAATTGGGCTTAATATTTCTTTTGACAAGAATACTCCACGGATGGTGCTGGGGCTTCCCACTGTACCATATCAGGAAGCACACACAGTCAGCTTGCCCCTCTTCTAGTGACTCTAAAATGATTTGTGGGTTCTGATGGTGACAGCCTGCCACCTCCGTGGTAAGATTCCTCATTTGGTAGCTAGTCTTCACAGATGTTCCTTCACCAAACCATGTGCCCACTATTCATGCCCTCATGTAGTCCCCGCCCCTTGAATCTGGATGTTCCCTGGAATGTGATGAGAGTGACACTGATTTCTGAGGCTAGGTCATAAGAAGGCTATAGCTTACCCTGTAGTCTTTCAAAACTCTCGTTCTGGGGGAATCCAGCTGCCAGTCAAGAGGTCTGACTATCCTGAGATCACCATGCTGTGAGGAAGCTCAAGCTAGCCATGTGAGAGGTCACATGAGGAGAGAGAGATGCCCCACCCATCCCCCACTGTTCCTGTCACTCAGTGGAGGCATCAGATATGAGAATGATGGATGGAGCTGATGATTAGATGACTCTAGCTCCAGCCTCCATCTGATCCCAACTGTCTGAGAGACTCCAACTGAGATCTACCGAGTGAGCCTAGTTGACTCTGACTGTGGGTCAGCATATGAAATTGCTTTTGTTAGGGCTGTGTTTGGGGTGGCTTGTTATTGACTGGAATATCCATCAACTTTTCCTCTAAATGTATTAACAATTGGTGATCATTGCCTGAATCAATTCTTTTACTAGAAGTTACAAAATGGTACTTTTCTAATTCTATTATTCCTCCCACATTGATTTCCCTCAGCAACTCAGGTTCTTAGTGACTCTGAAGAATGGACCCTACATGAAAGACAGAGAAATTGTGGGCTTTTTTCCGCTTCACTGGTGGCCCCCCTTTTACAGTGGTGACCTGGTCCTTCTTAGATTCGTGGCCCAGATCAAGGCAGGAGAGAGAGAAGTCTGAAGAAGATAAGCAGGGGACTTGGTTTCCAAGGAAACCACAGGTAATCATCAGGACCTCTGAGGATCATTCTTTCTTTGTCCTGATAAAAGCCAGGTTCTGTCATCTTCTAAGATGGCAGATCCTTGAGCAGGCACTGAAATGGGTCCCAAGGGGAGAAGACAATGGGCTCAGAAAGACTGGGGGTGGCTGCCTCCTGGGTCCCGCCTGGCTTCCTGTCATGTGACCTCCCCTTCCTCTCAAAGACACACCCCTTACCCAAAATCTTTAGGCTCAGAAGAGCCTAGTTTTGGGGTGAGGGCTACACAGGAAGTTGTCTTCCCTGGAGCTCTGAGGGGCAGGATGCCTTTGCTCAGAGCCTGTCTGGGATTTCGCCTGTGAGGATTTGACATTGAAGGCCCTGTAGGGACCTAAGACAGAGAGATTGCAGACTGGAGTCCTGAATCCTCCAGAAAGAAAATGAGCAATGACCCTGTTCTGGTGATCAGACACAGGAATCTGGTGGCCCAAGTGCAAGATCCGCCTGGGGCCATCAGGATCCAACATCTAATGAGTGCTTATTTTGTGCCAGGCACGACACAGGACAGGCTTAGAGCAGCAGGTACTTAATCTCTGAAACCCTCACCAGAACTCCCAAAGGGGACGCTCTCTTCTATGCATTTTACAGATGTAATAATGGAAGCCCAGCAATGTTGGGTCCCTTATCCAAGGTTGCCCAACGCTCCCCCTGCTGTCTACCTGTAGAATTGGCCCCAGCCCGTCTGTGTTGCCAAAGTCCTCTTTTGCTGGGCTATTGTCTGGTGATGGGCATAACCTGGCATTTTACTATTCACCCATAACTGGTGCATTTGACTTTTTCAGTTGACCCATGATATGTATAAAGGGCCTACTACTGTCATATCCCCGCGTTCTGACTGGGGGTTGGACAGACACCAGTGTATGGCAGCAGGTGGGGACGAGGGCATTGAGGTCTGGCTTCTGTAGACCTGGGCTGCACGCACATTCATGTAAGTGCGGGGCACAGTGACTGCGGGCCAGTGGGGCTGGCTTGAGTATGACATTTCCTCAGTGTAGGACAGATTTCATTTGTTCTAGAACGGTATCCGGTTCAGTGGATCCATGGATGGAATGTTCCTAAACAAAATGTCACCAGAAAAAGTGGTGAACACACATGAACATGTAAATGGTGTTGCCTGAGCAAATTGGGCTCTTGTGGACGTGGGAGGGGACATCATCTCCCACAGTGACTGTGCCGTCCAAACTCTCTGGTTAGAAGGCAGGGGTCCAGTGTGGGCTCAGGGAGGTTCTTGTCCATACGGTCTGGTTCACATGAGGGCACGGTTGTCTCTGCCCTAGACGTGGGATCCTGGACCTGCCGAGGGCTGTCTTCCCTTGGACTGTCTGTGCTGGCTCCCTGGTTGGTTCTTCCGCTTCCACAACCTTCCCAGCCCCCATTCCCCATTACAGGTGGAAGAAAAAATCTTCTGGTACCTAGAAGTCTGCCACCTTATTGGTTTTCCTCTTCTGGGGATGCACAGCCCTGAGAATGGCCTTGCCAAGTAGGCAGGGGTGCTTTGGGGCCACTTTCACTTGTCCTTACATCTCTGCAAATGGCATCTTTTTGGGAAAGGCTGAAGGCTCCAGGAGCTCCTGGGTGAGTGAGGGGCCACCAAGGGTGGTATGGGAGGACTTGAGTGTGAAGTGTCACCCCAGGTGTGTCCTCCTTGATGCTGGGGGTGGCACAGCCTGGGGGTTATGCCCAGGCAGGGGCCTGCTCCCTGTGTGACTTTGGGCGACGTGCCTGCCTCTGTGAGCTCAGTTTGTCACCTGTAAAATGGTCACAGTGATTTCTCCCTCAGAAGATAAGGTGCATATGATAACAGGGAAGAACCGTATTTCACAATCCTAAATTGGTGCCAACCCTGACAGGATTATTTACACTCAGTTAAGTCTGACTCTGGAGAGGGAGGGAAAAAGGTCGCAGCCCTCAATGGGTTCTCCTCTCCAAACCCTGCCATAGGGATCTTGCGCAGCTCCCAGCTTTAGGGACCCATCTCTGGTCTACACAGTCACCATGGAGATGCCCTTTGCCATGCCCTATGGTCTCCTGGAGTCCTGTGGTTTCTGCGGCCCCTTGGGGTCCAGGCCTCTCTATGGACACCATGGCCATCCCTTCCTTGGGCTCAGTGAGTCAGAAACCCTGGGAGCTCACTCCCCCGGGGACCTGGAGGCGCTGCCCTTCCCTGGCTCTGGGGACCTTTGCTTCCCTCTCCCCGCCCCTCCAGGACTCCCAGCACAGTCTCCTCATGTTTGGGTTTTTCCAGAAAGAGACTATTTGGGAAAAACTTCAGCTCTGGCCCAATCACAATGGCCTCCCAGAGCAAGGGCAGAAATGGCTGGCTTCCTTCCTAGACTCGGGAACCAGAAATACAGTAGAACAAAACCCAGCTGCCTCCATCCGGCAGCCATGTCCTTGTGGGGGTGGTGTGGCAGCTCCTGTCCTCTTCATGGACCCTTCCTGTCCCCAGCCACCTACTGTTCACACCATCTCAGGGGCAGGAAACTTACTGATCGCCTCTCCCAAATCCAGAAGAGCTCTGGGTATTTTTGTCTGGGGTATTTCATCTCTTCCCTTTAGTAAACTTGAGAAAGAGGGACCATTCTCATGCCCATTTCCAAGGTGAGGAAGCCAAGCCTTGAGTGCCTCACTTGTTCAAGGTCACACAGCTTGTTTGCTAAACTGTGCCAGCATTTACATTTTCTTCTTGGAACCTGTGTTCTCTTTTCTCCCTAACAAGGAAAGCTTAGCATCACTGATTAATTAGGACCTTAGATTATAGTTTGATCACAAAGGTAATACCTACTTATATAGAGATTTTAGAAAATACAGAGAAAAAGGAAAACATAAAAGTTACCGTTCCTCCATCCAGAGGTACAGCGTATATTCTTAGATCAGTGGTTCTCAAACTGGAGTGTGCTTTAGCATCACCTGGAAGGTCTCCTGGGCCCACCCCCAGAGTGTTTGATTCTGTAGATCTGGGGTGGGGCCAAGAGCATGCATTTCTAAAAGTTCCCAGATGGTGCTGATGTGCTCACCTGAGGACCCCATTTGGGACACTGCTCTAGATCAGGGTGCCCCCACACCTCAACGCTGTCGACATTGGTAATTCTATGTGGGGGACTGCATCCTGTGCACTGTAGGATGTTAGCAGCATCGCTGGGCGCCACCCACTAGATGCCAGTAGCACCTCCCCCCAGTATGAAAACCAAAAATGTCTCTAGACATTGCCAGATGTCCCCTGGTGGCAAAAGCGCCCCCAGTGAGAACCCCTGTTCTATTCTTGTTCACTGTGTCATTTATATTTGCACAGAGAGGCCCCCTTCTAATCTCTCTCTCTCTCTCTCTCTCTCTCTCTCTCTCTCTCTCTCACTTTCTTTTCCTCAAGAATAATGTCAAACCATAAATACAGCTTTATCACTTGCTCTTTTCCACCTAACAACACATGCCCATTAACTCAGCAATGAGTCCAGATGGCAGCAGAGAGAAACAGGTTTCTGCACAGTTGACACGGGAAGCATTGCTTTGAGCCCACCACATGGCCCTGGACCAGGCAGAGGACAGTCAAGGGAGGTTTCAGGTCCTCCCTCTCCCAGGAGCAGGTACCAGAACTGCCGACCTCGGAGTCTGTGTTAGGGTCAGATGTTGACGTCTTACAAAGCTGTCAGCCTGGCTTCCCAAAGCCCTGGGTGTAGCTTGTAAGAAAAATGAGCCGCCTGACAACATGAGCGTGAACTGTAGCAGAGATAATCAGCAATACCAGCTTTACAGCTTCACCCCACCTCAGTGGGTTTCAGGGATGGACCAAAACCCAGAACCTGCAGACCATGAGTGAGGGGTCCCAGCCGCCCTCCTTTGCCTGGAAGTCCCCCAGCCATGGCCGCTGCTGTTGTCCGGCTGGCAGGCTGGCTGCTGGCCAGGCAGCTATGTTAAGGCCCATGAGGTGGTTCCTGGGACATCATTTGTTTTGCTGCCCTTGGTTGTCCCTGAGGTCCTTCTGCCTGCCAGCCTCATGACTTCATTGTCCCCAAGCCAGGAATCAGCACTGTCCACCATCACGCTAGGTGGGGCATGCTTGAGGGGCTGCTGCGGGGAGCTGCAAGACACTGGCTGGGCAGGAGCCTTGGGAAGGGAATACTGGGAAGGTGAGAGGTGTCTCATGACCGCCTCTCCCAACATCTGCTCCTCCCTCCTTCCTCCTGCCCTTGTTGTGAAGCTGCCAATTGTTTGGGTGAAATTGACCTTGTTCCCAGCTCCAGGGGTAGGCCCTAATTAGTCTAAACCAACCCGTGTTATCCCATCCTCTGACCAAGGGGATTTTCCTTGGTCTAGAGAAGGATGCTTGTCCCCCGCCGCGATGTGCTGGAGCCAGTTAGAACTGGCTTGTGAGAAGCTACTGTGTGCATCTCTTTCCAGCTGTGTTGTCAAGGTGGTAGCTTGAGTTAGCCACGGTGGGAGTATTTACACCACAGAAATTGGCCAATGCTACAAATCAGGGTCCCCTCACCCCCAGAGATGGCTTACCAGCACAGCACTGATCCTTTCCCACTAATTGTCATCAAGGAGCCAGGCAGCCCCAGCTGCCGCAACTGGACATTCTGTGACCATAGAGGGGCTGATGGCCAGAGAAAGCTAATGCCTGAGGAGACAGAGCGGAGAGACAGAGCCTGGGTTTCAATGACATTGTCTGACCACGCCTTACCTCTGGACTTCTGGGTTACGCTTCCCCATTTTCTCGAGAGCTTCCTGAATGATACAGCTCGGTAGCTGGGATGGGAGTTGACCAGGTCAGCACCTTCTGCCCAGGCCTCTAGCTGTGGAGCAATGAAGGCTCATGTTTGTCAAAGAGTGAAATCCTCCAGCCTGTGAGTGTTGCCAGCTGGTCCACCCCCTTCCTCCTACCTCCTTAGGGGCTGGAATGATATACTTTTTACAATCATTTAATTTTGCTATTTTCTTTTTTCCTTTCTTCACTTTTACTGGCTTGAACAACTCCATTTTTACTTCCCCCACCTCCTTAACTCCCGATTTAGAAATTCCACCGGGCTCCTGAATTCTACTAGTGGTTGACTTTAAATAAACTTATTTAAACCTCTAATTCCCTCTTACCATATGACAAAGTATTAACTATCCAAGGTATTAAAAGCACACTACTGGGCCGGCCGAGTGGTGCATTGGTCAAGAGCTGGTTTTGGGATGCCAGCGGCCCCGGTTCGGATCCCACATATGAGGGCCGGTGACACTGCCCTCCACAGCTAACAACAGCTCCACCTGGAGCTGGGCTGTGCGAGCCCCGGCGATGGTGTAGGCTGCAGCCCCTGCTGCAGTGGGCTGCCATAGGCTACAGTGAGTGGCCAGCAGCCAGTGTGAGCGACTGGCAGGCAGCGTGAGCTGCCAAGAGCCGCGGTGAGCGACCATCCAGAGGCCGGCGACCTATCTGCCTCATCGGGGAAGAGCGCAATGACAATACCAACATGGGCCAGTGAAGCAACGTCCTCCGCAACTAGACTGAAGAACAAAAAGACAGCAACTTGTCTGTTCCCCTTCCCTGATTCCTCAACGCTGTTCTCCTCCCCGAATTGCCCAATAAAATCTTAAAAAAAAAAAAAAAAAAAAAAAAGCACACTACTTCCTAGTGTTTGCCTTGTCCACTCTGCCCACAGCCCCTTAAAAGAGAATTCTGGAACACTTCACACTTCACTTTCCCTCTCTCACTCCCTTGCAGCTGGCCCCAACTCTGGAGTTTTGCTGATGTCATTGAGAAACTTCAGTTCCCTTCTTAGGCTATTTATTATTAAGTTTTCTCTTATGGTGTGTTTCCTGGGTTTCAATAACGGCTCTTTAGTAATTATACTTAATTTCTTGGGCACATTAGCGTCCACCAAAACGTAACTATATGCAAACTTTATGGCTCACTGCTGTTTCCTGTGCTGTCTTCTACTCTTTCAAAACGTTTGCTCTGATTTGATTTTCATCTTGTCAGAGCAATTTCAGATTGGTTTTCTTTGCTACTCATGAAGGAGTCTTTCTCGTCCTGCTGGGCTGCCATCTCTCCCCAGTTTGTAAATGGATTTCCTCCCCTCTCCCTCCGGGGATGCACAGGAGAAGCCTGCCGCCCTGCCTGCCAGGGCCCCTCTGTCCAGAAGCTTTGGGCTCTTTGTCTCTGTCTGAGGAGGTCAGACTTCCTGCCAGGCTGCGACTAGGCGTGTGTTCTTTACTCATCACTCCTGATGGTAGTCCTTTCAAATCTCAAGGTTCATGTCTCTCTTATCCTCTACTATTGGGTTGTCAGAAAAGCCATGACGTATTTTTTCTGTTTTTTGTTGCAAAAATGTGTCATGGCTTTTCCAACAACCCAATATTTCTTAAATTACTACACATCCTAGTGTTCATCTTTCTCCTTCTAGAAACCCAATTACCCTCAATTTGGGGCCCCGGATCTGGATTTCACACGCAGACTCTTTTATCTGGGCTTTCATTCCTTTGTGTTTGGCTCTATGCTGGAATGAGCTCTCCCATCGGAACTTCTGGAATGCAGCTTTTCTCAGAGGAGTTTTCTCTTTTCACTTCCTCTATTAAATTTTAATTCTGGAAATCGTGTGTGTGGCTGTGTTCTGAGTTCTTGAACACCTTCTGTGTTCTGTGTGCATACCGCCCCTGACAGTTCTCATTAAGGCCTCTTCCCTTGGTGCTGAGGGCAGAGGAAGCCCTGCTCTACCCGGGATTGGCATCTTTCTTGGCCGGCCCAAAGCAGCAGCTCCCTGGATCTATGCAGGCCTTGCAGTGGAAGTCTGGCGTGTGGAACAAGGCCTGGTGCTGACCCACTGGGTCAGAATGGGGCCCTTCGCTGAGACATGTCATGGGAAGGCACTATGTACTCTCAGGTTTCAACGGAGGGAGCAGACAGCCAGGGGCGAAAGCTGTACAGACCCCATGGAGAACAGGACCACCAACATCCACTTCAGATGTGGTCAAGGCGGTTAATACAAAAGGACCTTGAGAACATGGAAAGCGATGGAAAGCGAGCTTTGCTAAGATAGGAAGACTAGAGCCCAATCAAGAAGTGTCCTTTATATGGGAGGAAGAGTCAAATGGATATGTGGTGACCAGAGGGGGGATTATGGCAAGGACAATTCTTGGTATTCACTAAATTTGGCTCATTTTCTTCCTGGCACAGAGCTAAATTACAGTTCCCAGTTTTCCCCTTCCCATGCAGCTGCATGTCCATATGACCACGCGACCTGTTCTGGCCAATGGGATGTGAGCAGAAGGCATGGTGTGGGGGGCCATATCTTGAGGATAGCCGAACTACATGATGGAAGGATCTTAGATTTCTGATTCACTGCCTGGAGGAGAACTTTATGGGAAGAGCACTCAACCCGGAATATCCATGTTAGATTTTGCATGAGAAAGAGATGAACTCTTGTTGTGTTAGCTATAGAGTTGGAGCATGTTTGTTACAGCAGCTAGCCTATGCTGATTGATACATCTTTCCTGGAACACCCCACAATATCTCTCTGTACACTCATTGACCAGAACTGGGTTACCTGCTTTCCCCTAACTTCTTTGCAGATGGGTTTGATATCTAAACAACATCAAGATTTTGCCAGCATGGAAGAAGGTGGGAACTGATTTGGAGTAGGCAACCACCAGTGGCTGCTATGTGTGAAGCTAAACAGTGTTTTATGTATTTATTGGCTAATTTCACTTGTTTTGTCAATTGCTTCTTTATGTCCTTTGCCTATTTTTCTATCAAATTTTTCATCCTTCATTTAATGAATTATAATTTCTTCTGATAGATTAGGGCTTGTATTGCACATTATTTTTGTCCAGCCAGCTCTGAATCCCCTTCCTCCTTTTGGTATATCTCTAACTTCTGCTATGGAAGCTGGAAATGCCAGGGACTTGCTTTCTATTCTCCCCTGCAGCTAGGACGCTGGCCTGTAATTGAGGCTCTGCCATTCAGATGCTCAGATGCTCAGACATGCAATTGGAAGCTAACGATCAGAGGTAGTAGGAACTGTGAAGACTTTATTCTGGAGAGAGTGGAAGCAATGGCAGCTGACCTATGGCAGTGCCCAGTGCCCAGCATGGAGGGTGGCAGTGGGGTCTCTACCTGACCAGCTGTAACATTGTCTGGGAGGCCTTCAAGACTGCCTCTCCAGGTTTTTTGGAGTCTGTTACGTACTCAGTGTCCATCCCTTTTTGCTGAAATCAGCTAAGGTCAGTTTTTAATGTTTGGAACAAAACTATAACAACAACACATCAACTGTCATATTAACCCTTTGTCTGTATTATCTGCTATAAATCTTTTTTTCCAGTTGTCATTTGTCTTGCAACCTTATATGTACTATAGCTTTTCCTATCAAGAAGCTTTAGGTTCTTATGCAGCTAAATACATCAACCATTTCCTTAGTTTCTGATTTTCAGGTTATGTTTAGAAAGGCCTTCCATAATCCAAGATTATCAAATTATTCACCCATATATCAAATTAAAAACATTTTCAGTTATATCATTCAAATATTTATATTTAAATATTTTATGTTTAAACATATACATAGTTTTAAAAGTCAAATACTACCACTAGACTTAAAAAAAAATAGTACTCTGGGGCCAGCTGAGTGGCACGGTGGTTAAGCACTGGCTTGAAGCCAGCGGCCCCAGTTCAGGTCCCACATATGAGGGAGTGACAGTGCCCTCAAAAAAAAAAAAATAGTACTCTGTTCCATTTCTCTGATTCCTGAAACTTCTATCTAGAAGCAACCTTGTTCAATTTTTTCATAGATGCTTCCTCTTTTTAAATCTCCATTTCTAAATTAAACAGTTTATTCTTCAACTCCTGGTTTTCAGTTTTAGATATATCTTTTCATTTGCTCCCAAGGAAAATTAAGTTTTATTTTCTTAGCCACCAGACTTCTATTATCTATCACTACCCAGCCCTTTTAGAATCGATAGACCCCTCCATTTTCGTTGTTGCAAATTACATATTGAAGACATGGGAACTTTGTCCCATAGTTTCCTGCGGTCTGGGTTTTGCTGGTTGCATACTCTTGACATTGTTGAACATGTTCCTGTATTTCTTGTAATTTGGTAGTTGGACCTAGAGCAGGGGTTGGCAAACTTTTTTGGTCAAAAGTCAGATGGTAAATATTTTAGGCTTTGTGGGCCATATGGTTTCTGTTGAAATCCCTCAATTCTGCGATGGTAGTGTCAAAGCAGTCACAGACAATGCATGAACGAATGAGGAAGGATGTGTTCAGCCAAACTTGGAGCCCTGGTCTGCCTAAGCCTTGGTTAGGTTCAGGTTTGATTTGGCACCTTATTGGCGGTGCTGTATTCTTAACGTTTTCGCTGTGATGTTCGTCTACAGTCGAATGATATTTCCCTGCCGCTAGCTGCGCTGTTCGACTTTACCTCATTTCACAAGCTCAGTGTTCCAGAAAGGAAGCTAAGGAAAGCAGAAGTACAGTTTTCTATATTTTGGGGTTTTTACAAGAAAGAATAACAATAGGAAATTTTTATACTTTAATCATTTTAATAAATGTAGCACTTTAACTGCATTTACTTAAAAATATAAATACTGTAGGGCCAGCCGAGTGGCTCAGTTGGTTAAGAGCTCGCTCAAGAGTGCGAGCTGAGCTCTGAGCAACAGCAGTTCGATGCCCAGCCTGAGCTGAGCTGCCACTGAACTGCCAACAGGTGGCAGGATGGCTCAGATAAATAATAATAATAATAATAATAATAACAACAATATATATAAATACTGTAATTATTTTCTGTAGACTTTTGACACATTTTGGCGAACAAACCTGAAATCGATTAATGCAGTGAAAAGGTTAAGGAGGCACTTCATGTCCCCCTGTTCCCCAATTTTTTTTTCTTCTTTTTTTAATTGTGGTAAAATACACAGAACATAAAATTTACCATCTTAACCATTTTTTGGTGTACAGTTCAGGGGTATTAAATACAATTATATTGTTGTGCAGCCATCACCACCATCCAACCCTATAACTTTTCATCTTGTGAAACGCGGAAACTGTCCCCATTAAATACTAACTCCTCATTCTCCCCTCCCCTCAGCCTTTGGCAACCATCATGATACTTTCCGTCTTTATGATCCAATTGCTTTTTAACTTGAAAAATACAAATAGAGGTGAAAACTGAAAGTGAAGTTCACCCATGATCCCACCACATTTTTGGGGAAGTGTATAAATTAAGAAGTGAAAGCTCTGTCTTCTCCACCACCACTCCCTGCCCCTGAGAGCCCCTACTACTAGTAACAGTTGGGTACAGTCTCTTCCAGACTTCTTAATGTACTTATAAGTCCATATACCTACAGAGAAAGGGATACTGACCTTCCATCTCCCTCTTTGGGTGGCAGTTGGCTCACTTACCCTCCTCGCTGCCTGAGAGACCATGCTAAGGTAGTGGGCCAATGTCCTCCACCCCCTCCCCCTCCCCCTCCCGCCACTCCCCCTTCCCCCTCCTCTCTACCCCTCCCTCCCGCCCCCCTCTCCCTATGAAGAGGGAACATATTCCTTTTCTGAATTTTTCCTTAACCCTTTTCTTGGGATAAAGCAACCAGAACCAAAAGGATTTTAAGCGACTTTTTCTTGGAACGTTCAGGAAATTTCCCCTGAGTCAGGGGAGGGAGCTAGAGACTGGACACGGTGTCCTGGTTGGGTCAACTCACTCCTTTTTTTTTTTTTTTTTTTTTTTTTTTTAGGGCAGTGTCACTGGCCCTCATATGTGGGACCCGAAACGGGGCTGCTGGCGTCCCAAGCCAGCGCTTAACCACCGCGCCACTCGGCTGGCCCTCGACTCACTCTAAGTGGGCAGAAGCAGGTGGGGTGGGGCTCATGGCAACTCAACGCCTGGGTTCCTCCGCTTTCCCAAGTTCTCTCTCCTTAGTCTTTTGTGGTCCAGCCCCTTGGCCTCACCCCTCCCCTGAGGCACCATCCTGCGGTCTAACAAGTCCCTTTCAGTCCCTTGCAGAGTCAGCTGCCCGTGGCGTCCACTAGGTGGCGCTCTTCTCCACTCTGTTCCTCCCGGCTTCTCTGTGGGTGGTGGTGGGGGAGCACTAGGGCTCTGGTCTCTGTTTCTGCTGATCTTGCGGGGCAAGGGTGGGGGTAAGCTCTGGTACAGAGGATAAGGGGTGGGCAGTGGAAAGCTGGACTCAGATGCAGCTCACATATATTCAGATTACAGGGTATTACCATCAGACTTTCCGCCTCCCTTTGGTGGAGGCTCTAAGCAAACAAGGGCCAACAAGTCCCCCATCCTTGCAGAGTTGGTGATGGAGAGCTGGTTTTGGCACTCCTAGATGACCCTCTCCCTCCCCTCTCTCCCCTCAGCCAATTAAAGAGGTCAGAGTGGCCTCAAGCTGAGTGGGAATAGCGAATTTTCTTCAGAGCACTAGGGGCCGGCCGGTGGTGTCCCCACCTGCTTTACCTCAAGTTGAAAGGGAGAGGCATCCACAGAGCTGCTTGGAGAGCTCGATCTGTGTCCCCTGCAGCTTGGGGGACACGTTGGGCGGGTACTTTACTCCCACCAGCAACAATGAAATGGGATTTGCTAGTGATTCAGCCTGAGCTAGCAGCAGAGAGGGCTGTGATGGTGGAGCTGCTAGTGGTGCCCGGACCAGATCCCCTTTCCCAGGCTAGCGTGCCCTGCCCCCTTCTCTGGAGAAGTGCCCTGGCTGATGGAGCCACAGAGCCTGGAAGGTTCAGGGGATAGCTATAGGTAACTGATACAGGGTGCAAAAGGCTGTCCCCTCACCTTAAGATGGGGATAAGTCTGAGGTACAATTTGTGCATCAAGCCAAGGCTGGGCTTAGCCTGAGATGCCATCCTTGGTCATCCTTTCCTCTTGCCTATCCTACTTCCCTCACTCCCTGAGGGTGTTGTCCTGATGAGCCCTGAACCTAGTAAGTCCCTGCTCCAAAAATCCCGTCTCAGGCTCTGCTTCTAGACACCTGAAGGCAGGTAGTGCTGGAAGTGATCCTAGGAAGCCGACTCCAGGGGTGGGACTCTGCAGTGGGGTGCCTCGCTGGCCAATTGTGATGAGTCCCCTGTCACTGGTGGGAGGCGGAACTGCTCAGCTTCCACCTTAGTCACTTGGGACAGGATACAGGTGGACAGGGATGCTCTGACTTGTGTTTGAGAGACATTTGGGGAAAATAATGATCGTAAGGACTGTGGGATGGTGAGGCCATTGCTGGGCACCATTGATGCTTTGAAGAAAGAAAATGACCAGTTCAGTGGCATTGATCAACAATTGAAAGCAAAGTCAGGAGGATTCCTTGGCAACATTTAAGGAAACCTTCCCTTCTACAGCCAGAGGTCAGACGACTGGAGACAGGCTTAGGACTTGACTGTAATAGAATTTCAGAGAAGGCTGAATTTCCAGCCTGGAGATGTCCCTCCTCCAAAGCTAGGGCCCCGAAGGGAGGGACGTACTGAGTAGAGATTCTCTAGGATTTCCCCAAAGGGACTGTGTGAGTCTCCAAGGGCTGCTGTAACAAAGTACCGCAAACTGGGTGGCTTAAACAACTGAGACATATTGTCTCATGGTTCTGGAGGCCAGAAGTCAGAAATCAAGGGGTGGGCAGGTTGGCTCCTCCTGAGGTTGTGAGGGAGGGTCTGTTCCAGGCCTCTCCCCTGGCTTCTGGTTGTCTGCTGGCCATCTATGGTGTTCCTTGGCTTGTAGAAGTATCACCCTGATCTCTGCCTTCATATTGGGTTAGAGCCCGCCCTAATGACCTCATCTTAGCTTGATCACCTGCAAGGACCCTATTTTTAATAAGGCCACCTTCACAGGTACTGGGGGTTATGACTTCAACATCTTTTGTGGGGGATGCAACTCAACCCACTGAAGGAAACTTTAGCCATTGAAGCTAATAACTGTACTGGGGGAAAAGCTGTGTGTCAGTTCCGGTCCTCTGCGGGTGGACAGATGGAGCTACACATGCAAGAGGTTTGTGGGCATCACCTGTGAAAGGTAAGAGGAGAGAGTAGGAGCCACTGGGGAAGCTTTCAGGCTGTGATGGTAATCTGATACCTGTGAGAGGAGTGGGGGGGGGGTGAGGATGGGGTGGGAAAAGCCCCAGCTGCACTGTGGCTCTGAGGGAGCCATTAGAAGAGTCCCATGTTGGGAAGAAAATGCCAGCCCTACTACCCTGCTATGTGTAGTAATGGACCAGGAGCTGCCAGGAGAGGGCATGGCCTCGGCTCCAACACTGTGGCCCCACTGTGGAGTCTGTGAGCTCACTGCCTTGGGGCAGCTCCTCTCTTGAAGAGAGAGCTCAGTGGCACATCTCCAAGGCTGCCACGATGGGCTACCCAGCTCTTTCCAGGGTTTCTGGACATAGGGTTCAAACTGACATTGACACCCAGGATCCAAGGGCCATCATGTTGCAGTAGAGGAAGAATGCATGGGGACCAGGTAATACATGGAGTCCTGTCCCAGGTCCGTCTCACAATGGGCCTATTGTTTCAAGAGACCCACTTGATGGTCACTTTCCCAGTCCCTGAATATATAAAATACTTAGCAATTGGTTGAATCTTCATGTTGGTACCCTGAGCTGCAGAGCTTTGGCTATTGTATTTGGAAAAGCCAAGTGGAACCCCTGATGCAGCCTCCATGATCCTCTTCCCCACTGCCCCATCACAGCTAAGGTAGAAAATCAAAATCAATATTGCATTTCTGGAGGAATGACAGAGATTAATGCCATCTTCAAAGGCTTAGAGGATGCAGGAGTAGGGGTCTTTAGCACAGCCCTGTTGAATTTACCAGTCTGGACCCTGCAAAAGCCAGATGGTTCATGGCAGATGATGGTGGACAACCAGAGACTCCACCAAGTAATCGCCCCCAGTGCAGCGTCTGTGAAGGATGTGACATCTTTCCCAGAGCTGGTTAATATCATCTTGGGTATATGGGATGTGGCTATCGATCTGGCCAACATTTGCATTCATGGCTTTACCCCAGGGCTATGTTAATTTTCCTGCTGTCTGTTACAGTGTAATCCAAAGGGACGGGGTCCATCTGGACAGCCTGCTGACTGCCACATTGGTCCACTCCATCAGCAGTGGCATGTAAATCAGACCTGCCGAGCAGGAAACAGTAGGTGTGCTGGAAGCCTTGGTAGAATATGTGTGTGCTAGATGCTGGAGGGAGGGGAACTGAAAGATTCAAGGCCTGCACATTGGGGAAGTTTTCAAAGGTCCAAGGATCTGGGCATGTCGGTCGTCTGCTCCAAAATAACAGGGGCTCCTTTCACCCTGTAGGAAAGAAGTGCACACCTGCTGGGCCTCTTTGGGTTTGGAGAAGGGGTGCATGCATCTATGCATCCATACTTGGCACATATGCCCTGCCAGACCCTCTAGTACTAGAGGTATCTGTAGGCGGAAAGGTCACTACATGGAAAGCTCCCATAGCAAAGCCGTGGTAGAGCTTCCGAGGTGCTGGGGCAAGGCCATCGAGAAGGATTCTGGGTGCCACGCAGCCCTGGTAGAAACTGAGCATCTGACTGGGGACAGACAGTGACCAAGTGGCCACAAATTTTCATCATGAGCTGAAGGCTCACTCACTAGATCACAGAGCCAGGCCTCTATCATAAGACGGAAGGGGCACATCAGGAATTGGGCTCATGAAAGTCCCAAAGCTGCATGAACAGGTGGCCCAGACTCCCAGGCTGATCGATGTAGCATGAGTGAGAATTTCCCATCTTTTAAAGGCCGAATAGTATTCCATTGTATGTATAGATTTAGACTATATTTCACCCCTTGCTTTTAATGACTGAGTACTAGTGCTGTGGCTTCATTTACATTGCAATTCCTTACCGAGGGACATTTAAGTTTCTTTTCTTAGTTTTCTACATTCTAATGATGCAGAAAAACATACGCTTTAATATATATTTTATATACTCATGCTATTATTTCTGTAGGCTACATTTCTCAAAGTAGGAGGGCTCCTAGGGCATAAGCAGTTTAAATGTTTTTAGATGTCCCCAAAGTGTTCTCCCAAAAGGTGATAGGGATTCCTTTTTGCAGCCAAAGTGTTTGAGTGTACTCTTTCCCCCACACTGTTTCCATTTCCTAAAATTTTGCCGAACTGATAGATACAATATGATTATCCCATTGTTTTAATTTGCATTTCCTTAAGCATTATCAGGATAAAACATATTTTTATGTTTGTTGGTCATTTATGTTTTATTTTGTGAATTTCCTATTTCTATCCTTAGTCAATGTCCCCATTTTGTCCGATTTTTACACTTGCTGGGGTGCCCGTACACGCTTTTGTCGTGGTCCTTTAGCGTGATTTACATATCTTCTCCTGGGGCCAGCCGAGTGGCTCGGTTGGTTAAGAGGTTGCTCAAGTGTGCGAGCTGAGCTCTGAGCAACAGCAGTTCGATACCCAGCCCGAGCTGAGCTGCCGCTGAGCTGCCAACAGGTGGCAGGATGGCTCAGCTAAATAAATAAATAAATAAATAAATAAATAAATAAATAAATAAATAAATAAATATCTTCTAATCCGCAGTTTGTTTCTTCACTGTGTTTACGTGTCTTCTGTTGAACAGAAATGCTACATTCTAACGTTGTCACATTTATCAATCCTTCCCTTTATGATGTGCTTTTCGCATCTTGTTTAAGAAATCCTTCCCCTACACAGAGATCATGAACAGATTTTCCTCTTATAAATGTTTTCTTTTTTTTAAAGATTTTATTGGGGAATTGGGGGAGAGGAACAGACAAGTTGCTGTCTTTTTGTTCTTCAGTCTAGTTCTGGACGACATTGCTTCACTGGCCCATGTTGGTGTCGTCACTGCGCTCTTCCCGGGTGAGGCAGATCGGTCACCAGCCTCTGGATGGTCACTCACAGTGGCTCTTGGCAGCTCACACCGGCTGCCGGCCGCTCACGCTGGCTGCCGGCCATTCGCTGTAGCCTATGGCAGCCCACTGCAGCAGGGGCTGCAGCCTACACCGTTGCCGGGGCTCGCATAGCCCAGCTCCAGGTGGAGCTGTTGTTAGCTGTAGAGGGCAGTGTCACTGGCTCTCATATGTGGGATCCAAACCGGGGTCCTGTGGCTCAGAGCTGGCATCCCAAGCCAACTTTTAAACAATGCGCCACTCGGCCGGCCCCTTCTTATAAATGTTTTAAACTTCACTTTTCCTCTTTTCATATTTGAGACTCCTATGTACCTTGTGATTTTTTTTTTTTTTTTTTGGTGTGGTGTTTTCTTAGGTTTGGTTCGTCCAGGAGCCAACCTGAGACAAAGATTTGGGTGTCAACAATGAGAGGGGAAGGACCCAGTTCGGGTCCCACATATGAGGGCAAGTGACACTGCCCTCAAAAAAAAACAAAACAATGAGAGGGGAAGAGAAGGAGGGTGTGGAAGGGTGTGTGATCAGCAGGTACCACTTAGGACAACTGAGACTCTGTCTCACCTGAGGGGTGAGGAAGTGGTGGTGTTTGTCTTTCAGCCCTGCCCACATTGCCTGAGCACCCTTCCAGGGGCAGTAAGCCAGCCTGCTGTTCAAGTGAAAGCCTGAGGACCTCAGGTGCATTTTCAGGTAGACACTTCTGTATGTCTGCATCAGGGGTGTGAAGAGGCAGTGGGCAGGTCACCTGTGTCCACTACAGTGTGAGGCTGGAACCTACATTTATTTTGTTCCAAATGGACAGCCATTTGACCCAGTACAATTTATTAAATAGCCCATTATTATTGGTTTTATTATATCAAACTTCTGGGTTCAGACTCTGGATGTATTTGTCTATTCTGGTATGACTATCACATTGTTTTAATTATTATAGCTTTATAAGTCTTTATATCTGGTGGGGAAAATCCCTCCCCTTTTACCACTTCTTGTTCTTCAAGATGGTTTTGGTTATACTTGATCCTTTACTATTCCGTTTGCATTTTAGATTATGTTGTCAAGTTCCCTGAAAAAAAATTCAGAATTTGATTGGAATTGCATTAACTTTATAGATTGATTTGGGAAGAATTGTTATGTTTATGATATCAAATCTTTCTATCCATGAAATAAATAAATACATAAATAAATAAATGTGTATCTCTCTCTCTCTCTCTATATATATATCTATATATCTATATATCTATATATCTTTATTTGTTCATGTGTCTTGCATTCTGCAGGAACATCTTGTTAATTTCCACCGTAAAGTCCTTGTACATCACTTTGTTTTTTTAATCTCAATTCCTAATGTTTTTTGCTGCTATTGTAAGCAGGGCCTTCTTATATGGCATTTTCTAATGGGTTATTGCTGGGCATAAGGTATTATTGATCTTTTATGTTGATCTTGTATCTGGACCTTTATTACTTTCCAAGTTTGTAGAAGCACTTGGATTTTCTATGTAGACAATTGTATTATCAGCAAGGCTCTTTCTTTTCTACTCTTGCACTTTTATTTCTTTTTCATGTCTTACTGAATGGGTTAGGATCTCCAGTACAATGTTGAATAGAGGAGTGGCTGCTGGCATCCTATTTTATTCCTGAATTTTAATGGTAATGCTTTTAATGTTTTCACATGAAGAATGATAATATGCTATGAGTTCTTGGTACATATCTTTGCTGAAACTAAGGGAATCCCTTTCTATTTTTAGTTTGTATCATGAATAAATTAAATTTTGTTACATGCTTTTCTGTATCTACTGAGACGGTGATTTTTTTCTCTTTTTTAATGTTAATGTGGCAAATTATATCTAAATAGTTTTCTAAAATTGACCATTTCATGTCTAAGATAATCCCAACTTGGTCGTAATGTATATATTTTAAAAACACACCATGAGTTTGTTTTGTTTGTATTTTACTTAGAAATGATAAAGTAAACTGGCATCTTAAGATGCTTAGCCATAGAGTTGGGAGGACTATGGGTGAGGCTGGGCCCCTTGTTAACTCTATAATCCTGACTTCCGTTTATCCTTATGGTAATTTCTGGGGGAGGGATCTTAATAAAGGGATTAGCCATCTTGGAACCAGGGTCTTTTTGCCTCCATGTGGGCTGCCTGTAGGAGCTCCATGTAGGAGTTGTGCTTTCTGCACTGCTGTGGTGGTCTTGCTTCTTTTTCTTTTCCCGAATAAACCGTTTCTTTTGTGAATTACTTGAGTTATTTTTCGCCAGTCAACAGGTGTTTTACATGTATGTTTAAAAGTGAAATTGGTTTATAATTTTCTTTACTTGTGCAATCTTTGTCCAACTGGTATATCAGTTACGCCATCTTCCTAAAATACATGGGGTCTGTCTTTTATATTATTTTGAAACTTTGTGAACAATTTCATTTAAGGTTTAACATTTATTGGCATAAATTTATTCATCATCTACTCTAATGGTTTTAAAAATCCCTATGGTGTCAATAGTTTTGATCTCTGTTTTCGTTCCTAATGTTTATGGCCTTATCCTTTGAGTTGATTGGACTTGCTAGAAGTTTATTTTATTGATCTTTGGAATCATCTTTTGGTGCTATTGATTGGGGAGGGCGTTTAGGGAACGCTACACACATCATCTGCCTTTCTTATGGAATTTCTAGGTCATTTGAAAAATAAAACAAAAAAGGCAGTACCAAGTTACCATCTTAATTATTGATGAAGTTGATAAAGGAGGAGAAACTTATATGTGGCAGCAAGGGTATTTCTAGGACTGAATCCCAGAGTGAGACAGACTCATGCGCCCCTACGCACAGGGTTGAGAAACTGTAACTCACCCCTTGTCCCTGGGAGACAGGTTGTTATGCTCAATTTACTCTGTGGTCAAGAACAATACTGAGCACATTCTTGGCCGGACTGGGGAGAGGGAGGAATAAGAGAGGGAGAGGGAGGGAGGGAGAGACAGGCTCAAAGAAAAGAGGAAACAGGAAGAGGCAGGTTTATACATGCTTAGATTCTGGGTCCAATCACAAAAGCCACTCTGGTCCCCTAGGGGGTGTGAGGTGGAATAGTTACATTCCTCCCTATGCTTGGAAGGAAGCCTCAGAAGTTGGGGATAAACAGGCTCCTCTGACACTAATTATCTCCAATATTTAAAAGTTCCCATTTCATTAGTTTTTTTTTTTCCCTACCATGTTTATTTAATTCCTTATATTTTCTTTGTTTTTTCTCTTTAATATTTTTTAGCTTTTTGAGTTGAATGCTTTAGTCACTGTTTTCAATCTTCATTTTTAAAAAAATATAATACAGGAAAGGGTATAAATTTAGAACTCAGTAGCTATGCACTTTAGCTTCATCCCACAAGTTTTCAAAAGCAGTACTTTTGTAGACATCAAATTCTCAATATTTTGTCATTTATTCATAGGTTCCTTTATAATCTATACTTATCTAAGGCTAACTTCTTATTTCTAAATGAGTGGGGTTAAATTTTTTATTTTTTTATTTTAAATAGTGGCTCTCCAGTTTTACTGCAATCAGAGAAAAAGAAGCAAGACCACCACAGCAGTGCAGAAACCACAATCAGATTGTGGCCTGTAAGACAAACTCATCAGCATTTCTTAAGACTTCTTTTGTGACCTCATAAACGGTCAAATTTTATATATGTTCAATGTGTACTTGAAAATAATGAACATTGCTTATTTGTTGGGTCCAAATATATAAAGCAGATTAAGCTTGTGAATTATGTTGTTCAGACTTCAGAAATTATTACAGCATTTTCAAAATCTGCCTGAACTATTAACTATTAGTTTCTGATAGATGAGTACCAAAGTCTTCAGCGTTGGGGAATCGGGGAAGGGGAACAGACAAGTTGCTGTCTTTTTGTTCTTGGAACAGCGTTGGGGAATCGGGGAAGGGGAACAGACAAGTTGCTGTCTTTTTGTTCTTCAGTCTAGTTGCGGAGGACGTTGCTTCACTGGCCCATGTTGGTATCGTCATTGCGCTCTTGATGAAGCAGATCGGTCGCTGGCCTCTGGATGGTCGCTCACCGCGGCTATTGGCAGCTCATACTGGCTGCCAGCCGCTTCAGTCTGCCAGCCACTCACTCTAGCCTATGGCAGCCCACTGCAGCAGGGGCTGCAGCCTGCACCATCTCCTGGGCTCACACAGCCCAGTTCCAGGTGGAGCTGTTGTTAGCTGTAGAGGGCAGTGTCACTGGGGGCCGCTGGCATCCCAAGCCAGCTCTTAACCACTCTGCGTCACTCGGCTGACCCTCAAAGTCTTCTTGTATGCCTGTGGCTTTGCAATTTCTCATTATAAATGAATCAGATTTTGCTTTGTGCATATTGAAGTTATATTGTTAGATGCATGCAAATTCATGATAGTATATTTTATCATTGTGTTGTGTATTTACTTATATATGCCTAATAATGCTTTCTCCCATGAATTCAATTTTTTTTTTTTTTTTTTTTTTTTTTTTTTTTTTTTTTTTTAGCTAAGCCATCCTGCAGCTTAGCGTCTGCTCAGCTCGGGCCGGAAATGGAACTGACAACCCTGCTGCTCAGAGCTCGCACTCTTTATTTATTTATTTATTTATTTATTTTTGAGGGCAGTGTCACTGGCCCTCATATGTGGGACCCGAACTGGAGCCCCCGGCTTCCCAAGCCTGTGCTTAACCACTGTGCCACTCGGCCGGCCCAAACTCGCCCTCTTAAATGAGCTCTTAACCAACTGAGTCACTCGGCCGGCTCTCTGCCATGAATTCTTATTTTAATATTGCCAGGCCAGCTTTTGTTGGTTAGTATTTGTCTAACGTGGCAGGGGTTTCTATTGGGTTGTCGGAAAAGTCATCACGTATTTTTTCTATGTTTTTCGTTGCAAAAATGAGTCATGACTTTTCCGACAACCCAATAGTTGCCATTCGTATTAATATTCCCATTCTTTCTTAGTAGCAGACCCTACTTGTATTTGTGGTGAAAATGCACCTGGCTAAAAGACTGTATTAAATAACCTCTCTTGCAAGAAGTTGTGGCTCATGAGATGTTGGCAGGACAGAGAGGCTGCTTGAAGGTAGTCAATCTGGCAAGGTAGGCACCCTTTTGTTCTGTCTCCCTTTCTTCTTTCCGCTGCCTGGAATGCTAAGTGGATGGCTGGAACTGTGGCAGCCCTCTTGGAACATGAGGTTGCCTTGAGGATGGTAAAAGTACTGGACTAGTGGAACAGAAAGAAGGAAGAATTCTGGGTTCCTGTTGACAATGGAATTGTAGTACTATTTCTGGATGTCCATTGTCCACATCTTTTTTTTTGGAGGGGGCACCCGGATATGACCATTGTCCACATCTTTTTATGTGCAAGAAAAATGTACTTTTACTGTATTTAAGCCACTGCTTTTTTGACTTTTTAATGTTTAACCAAAACTAATCCTAACATACATCAGATATATTTTTTGTGTGTATGCTTTTATTTTCAATTTTTGTTGTTTTATTTATTTTTGTTTATTTTAATGTTTTATTTTAGGTATATCAGTTCACATATTTTGGATATGAACCCTTCTCTTAGTAACACATAAATTAAAAATTTGAATAAAAATGCAAATTTGTGAATATTTTAAAAGTAAAGTTATGATCATCCAGCATTGTGCCTGGGACACAGTATATACCCACTAAGTATCTGTTGAATAATGAATGAACAAATGTGCTACAAATATTTTCTTCCATCTGTCATTTATCTTTTAACAGTAATTATAATGTCTTATGCTATACTGAATTTGAAATTTTTATGTAATCAAATACATCAGACTTTGCCTTTTTGGCTTCTGGGTTTGTGTGTTATGTCTAGCAAAGCCCTACTACACCAAACTTATAAATACACTGTCCTATGTTTCATATCACTGTTTTATATATATATATATATATATATATATATATATATATATATATATATATATATATAAATATATATGTGTAAATATTGAATTGATTAGGATTGTTTGTGTGTGTATGGTAGACATCCAGCTTTGTTTCCTTCCAAATGGATAGCTAATTACACCAAAATTTTCTTGAAACAATGCATCCTATTACTGGTGAACTGAAATTTTATTATAAATTGAACCATCTGGCTTCCTTGGTGTTGCTTGGGAGGACCAGTAACCATATTTACATAGATAAATTCCTGGCTCAGCACCCCCTCGAGAGTACTGTAAAATTTACCCATGTGAGAGACAACTTCTGGCTGCAAATGTAGGTCTTTGGTTTGGAATGTTTTTCCACTGGATTCCTGACAGCCTCCACAGCAGTAACTATCCTTGGTGAACATTTGCATGTGTCACAGTTCCTCACTTTCTGTGTCCATTCCAAGAGATCTATTCACGTACCTCTTCCCCAATTGTCCTTGACACCAGTGTTCCACTCTCGTTTCTTTCTAGCCCCTGACTGTGGCATAATAAGATATGTCCCTATAACATATGTCCCAGTTCCTGACACAGACCTCCTAAATACCTTGGAGTTTCCTGAAGGATAGGAGCATCTTTTGTTCTGTGGTGGTGACTCCTGGTGGGCTCCTAGATAGATTCAGGATGGGGGCTGGTCCCCCGAAGGACCAAACCTTGATTAGAAAATTGAAACTTTCATCCCCACCGTCCAACCTCTGGAAAGGGGAGAGGGGCTGGGGATTGAGTTCATAATTGATCATGCCTATATGGTGAAGCCGCCATAAAACCCCATAAATGACAGGGTTGGTGAACACAGGGAGGTGCTGGGAGGGTGGCTTGCCTGGTGAGGACATGGAAACTCGGTACCCCCCCACCCACACACCTATACTATGCTCTGTGCTTGTCTTCCATTTGACTCTGCCTGAGTTGTACCCTTTATAATAAACTGGTAATAGGAAGTAAAGTGCCTTCCTGAGTTCTGTGGGCTGTTCTAGCAAATTATCAAACATGAGAAGGGAGTCGCAGGAACCTTCAATTTATAGCCAATCACTCAGAAGTATGGGCGGCCCAGGACTGCGGCTAGGGTCTGAAGTGGAGGCAGTCTTCTTGTGGGACTGAGCCCTTTAACCTGTGGATCGGAATTGTAGATAGTGTAAGAATTGAATTGAGGTGTGGGAGGTGTTGGAGAATTGGTTCATTCCTTAATTTGGGTTGCTATAACAAAGTGCCATAAATGGAGTAACTTATCAACAATAGAAATTTATTTCTCAAAGTTCTGGGGGCTGGAAGTCTGAGATCGTGGTGCCAGGGTGGTCGGGTTCTGGGGAGACCCTCTTCCAGTTGCAGATTGATGACTTCTTGTAGCCTCACATGGTGGAAAGAGGGAGCTAGCTCCCTGGTCCCTTATAAGCACACTGATCCCATCATGAGGGCTCCACCTCATGACCTAATCAACCCCCAAAGGCCCCACCTCCAAATACCACCACTTTGGGGCTTAGATTTAACATGTGAATTTGGGGGGAACACAGTTCATCCCATAACAATAAGTGAACAGTGGAACTGGGGAAATACAGAGTCCTTGAATCTTGACCTCTCCTAGGAGTCAGGACTCTGGCAGGGGGTGGGGAGCTGACTGTGAATGCAGGCGTCCACACCACGAGCCCTCCAGGAGCCCCCCAGGAGTCTCCCAGGAGCCGGCAAGCCACAAACACAGGCTAGAATCTGTTTCTCCATTTGGGAGAAGTGACAGGTATCATCTGGGGGATTCTCTGGCCAAAGTCCCACTCCTTTGGGAGGGTGAGGACTTCTTGAATCGTTTTACTAGTCTTCCATGGTGGAATCTTCTGATTCATTGATTCTGGCCACTTTTCCAAAGTGATGCCAATAAATGTACTATTCTTCAAGGTTCTTTTACTACAATTTTCATTCGTTAGCTTCAGGCGGAGGCCACACAGGGGAGAAAGCATTGAATTGAAGACGAGAACTGAGGTTTTTGGAAGTTTGGCATTCATCAGCCGCACAAGCCTCGTCTAATAAATGTGGGTGGCCCTGTTTTCTGGGAAAGCTGTTTGTAAGCTGTAAACAAAAGGTGTTATTAACATTAATAATAAAAATAAAACAAAACAGGAAAGAAATAGGCACAGAATCTGTTCATTGATATCTGTAGGAAAATAGTGTCCGTACATTTTGAAATAGAAAAACTCTGACCTTCTAACTTAGCAGCGAAATTCAAATCTATTTCGTTTGCTCTGGGCACTAATAATTTGACAGAAAGGCAGACTTCTGATGTAGAATTTGTACACAATGCTGACAAGAGGCTGTGTTCAGGCCCCTGATGAGCAGGGCTGTGGTGTTCCTTCTCTGCCCTGGGCGTTATCCAGCAGCTGCTGCATTGGTGAGTGGCATTAAATGTTCCTTGGGGGAAATCTGGACCCAAACGGGATCTGGAAGCATCTCCCAATGGACTGGTTACCTCAGGCAAACTAGATCTGGAATTCAAAAATAGGAGAAAACAGCACAAACTAATTGGAAAGAAGGAGCCAGAGACGTGTTGACCATGGAGATGTGAGGGGAATATGGGCTCAGGGAGGACATTTCCCACGAGAAGCACCAGCTTTGTGGCTGGAGAGATTTTAATTAGATTCAAGAGCTCTTGTTGAAGTCTTGGCGTCTCAGATTTATACTGATCAGTGAACTGAATCCTAATGTGGGGTTCACGGGACACTGGGGATTGGCCATTAGGAGAGGCACAGAGGCTGGCAGTATTGTCGTTGACTCCTCCACACAAGTGTGGTAAGGAGAGCCTGAACGAGGCTGGCCGGGTTGTACGGAAGATTCACTCTGCAGATACTGGCCTTGCATTTGGCAGGCCCGATGCTGTAACTGTTCCACCAGCAGCTAACTCACCACAGCAGGACAGTTCCCCTCTGTCGAGCGGCCCAGCAAGGCCTCAGTGGCTGCAAAGATGAGGTGATAGCCCATAGTTGGCTGATCTGTTGAGCAAGCCAGCTGGGCAGGCTTCAGAGAACATCGTTCTTTGTGTTCCCCACTGCCTCATTTAAATTTATTTAGTGGGTGTATTATAAGAGGAGGGAAATTTGAACACAGACAGGCACAGAGGGCAGACATATGAAGACAGAGAGACATGGGGAAGAAGGTCACGTGGTGACAGATGCAGAGGTTGGAGCCATGTGTCTTAACCAACGCCTTCTGAGATTACCAGCAACTTCCAGAGCTGGACGAAGCTAAGGGGGCCTTGAGCTTTGGGGAGAGCATGGCCCTGTTGATACCTTTATTTCAGACTTCTAGCCTCCAGAACTATGAGAGCATAAATGCTGTTGTTTTAAGCCACCCAGTTTATGGCACTTTGTTACAATAGCCCTAGAAAGCGAGTGGTGTAACATCCCAGGCATTGGGGTGTGTGGCTCCCCAACACCCATTTTCATCACAGCTCTTCTTGCCCTGCCAGCTACACCCTCACAGACTCAGCCTTTTATAGTGAAATTCAGTGAAATCCATGTGTTTCACATGACTCCTAATCTAATAACACTTGTCCCTAAATCTATTACCAGGCCTGTGGCACAGGTATGCTGGCACATGTTTGATGGGACAGCTACAGAGGCTGTCTTTTAGCCACTGATGTCACCAGCACCCTGAGGCTCTGCCATGGTGAACAGTTCTCAGAGAAGTCCTAGCCGAACACGGTACAACCTCCCATTGCTTTGTGTGGCAGCTGGATGCCTGGAAAAGCTGGTATATATTAAGCATGAACAAAAGAAACTTTGGCTTTATATGTAAACTGGAGTTGGGTTCTAGGCACAGGCAGTTGGCCAACTGGTTTTGCGCCCTCAGGAGTGTCCTGGAACCACTGCAGGGAGCAGGAGGGTTCTCCCCTGCCGGGCTGTTGCAGGCATCAGGGCTGCTCTAGCCCTGCCACTAAAGGCCAAACAGTCATTACAACAGCCAAAGTGGCTCCTACTAACTTCCAAATGCTGCCTGGGGCAGCCCTGGCACTGTGGAGAAATATTGTTTTCTAAGGGGCCCAGAGTGCTGGGTAGAGACAGCGAGGCAGGTCCGATTGTACTGGGTGATGGGGACCTGCCCAGGGTGGCAGCCGGGGAGGGAGAGAGAGAGGGAGCTGAGGTTAGAGTCTGGATTTATGCTGTAGGTGGTGCTGACAGGATTTGCTAGTGGGTTGGATATAGAATGCGGAAGAAAGGGAAAAGCCAAAAATGATTCCAGGATTTTGGTCTGAGCTACCAGCCCGGGGCAATTACCCTTCGTGAGGGGGAAACTCGGGGGACCAGCTAGGATTCATTTCTGGAGATTATGTTGAGATGCCTCCTAGACGTTCGAGGGGAGATGTTCAGGTGATGCTGGGCTACGGGAGTTAAAGGTGTAAGTCAAGGCCGGAGTGTGGATCTGCCGACAACTTTGCTACCAGTGGCGGTCCCGCAGGGGTGGGTGTGGAGAGGGCAAAGCCTCAGTGCTGAGCCCTTAGCAGGCTGGGGAGGGCCAGTGAGGGTGACAGCAGGAGCCCCCCTGTAGTGAGGAGCCAAGGGGAGAGACTGTTTCAAGAATGAATGATCAGCTGTGTCAGGTTCTACGGACAAGTCCAGTAATTGAGATCTGAGAGTTGACCTCTGGATGTAGCAACAAGGAAATCACTGGAGGCCTTGACAAGAGAGGGGCACACTGACCATGCGAGAGGGGAAGGGAAGGTTGCAGGAGTATTGTCCTTGGGCAGGTGAGAAGGGAGACGCTGGCATGAGATGGGAGAGATTGGGGACCAATATCCCTGGCCTCTCTCTTGAACATGGATGAGCACAGGCCCAGAAGGGAACTTGCGTCTCCTTTGATTGCTTTTCTCATTAGAGGGAAAAATCAGAGTGAAGACCTAGGATTGAAGATCACTTACATGTAGAAACATCCTTTCAGAGAAAAGGAAAATCAAGTTCTTGGTGTTTCACTGTGGCTTTGCAGAGGTTGATAGAGCCTGGGGCAGGGCTGCACCTGAGTGAACCCAGGAGAAGCCGACACCCAAGGTCCCAGCCCAGGTGTCCCCACCCCCCATATCCAACAGCCACACAATGCTCAGTGACCCAAATAGATGGCCACTGACGGAGGTACGGAGAACCCAAGTTGCAGAAACAGTCTATCCTCTCTACTCGTGGATATTTGCAGATTCAACTACTTGCTAAAATTTATTTGTGACCCAAAATCAATACTTGAAGCGCTTTCGCAGTCATTTGTGGACAAGCACAGAGCAGCAAAAACCTTGAGTTGCCTGAAGTGCCCATTTCCAACTGAAGTGGAACAAGGTGACACTCTGCCGTCTCCTTTCCACTCTCATTCTGTAAACGAGCGTCCTTTTCAAAATCTATTTGGTGCCACTTATTTTGTGTGTATGCTTTTCCTTGGTGATTTTACTGTTTAAAATGACCCCCAAGCGTTGTACTGAAGTGCTGTCTGGTGTTCCTAAGCACCAGAGGCCCCCACCTTATGGAGAAAATATCTGTGTTAGATAAACTTCAGGCATGAGCTGTTGGCTGTGAGTTGAAAATTAACAAATCAACAATATAAAGTCTGACAATTAAGTTTGTGAACTCATCCTAGACAAAGTGCTACATATCTTATTGCTGAATATCACTACGGTCACCTTCAAAGTACAGTAATACCTTGGTTTGCAAGCATAATTTGTTCTGGAAACAAACTACTCGTATTGCAAGACATCACTCGTTTACCACGTTAAAATGTATTAGAAACGTTTGCTCGTCTTGAGGAACAATCGCAAACCAAGTTACTTGCAATCCAAGATTTTACTGTACTCCCCTTGGGAAGCTATGTGCCAACACTAATGCCTAGTCCACTCTTCAAAGCAATTTTGGAACTCTTTTTCTGGGATGGCCATTAGAGCTGTCGTCGAATTACCCTTGATGTCCTGAATGTCATCAAAATGTCTTCCTTTCAATATTTCCTTTCTCTTCAGCTAAAGAAAGAAGTCATTAGGGACCAGATCAGGTGAGTAGGAAGGGTGTTTCAATACAGTGATTTGTTTACTGGCTAAAAATTCCCTCACAGACAGTGCCGTGTGAGCTGGTGCATTGTTGTGATGCAAGAGCCAGAAATTATTGGCGAAAAGTTCAGGTTATCTAACTTTTTCATGCAATCTTTTCAGCACTTCCAAATAGTAAACTTGGTTAACTGTCGAGCTGGTACAAATTCATAATGAATAATCCCTCTGATATCAAGAAAGTTTAGCAATATCATTGCAACAAGTTCGCGAACTTAATTGTCAGATCTCGTATGTATTAAATACGTTGTTTTTGAACAGAAACACACATAAAGGAAGGTTATGTATTGATGAGTTGACAAAATATTGTGACCAGGGGCTGGCAGGACCCTAACCCTATATTTCTTCTAAGAGCAATTGTTCAGTATTCAATAATTCAGTGTTTGCCATGACTTTATAGGACATAGCTACCTCGAATAATATGAATCAATTGTAATCTGAAATTCCTAAGAGATTTATAAATGAGCTTAAGGTTTCTTTGCCTTGTGGGAAGTAGATATAATCTCCATTTTATAGAGGAGGACACAAGATCAAAGAGATTAAGCAGTTCAGCCAGGGCCACATAGCTGGCGATAGGCTGAGCTGAGATTCAAAGCCAGATCTTTCTGATTCTATAGCCCATGCCACATTTTCAAATATTCCCACAGAAGCATCCTCAACACAGAAAAGTAATGTGTGCCCTGAGGATACAGAGAAGGAGCTGGAAATTACCTACCCAAATGTAAAATTTCTTGAAACTTTTCTGTTTTACCTTAAAATTTTTTGTACATTGTTTTTTTTTTGTTTTTTGTTTTTTCTTGAGGGCAGTGTCACTGGCCCTCATATGTGGGACCCGAACCGGGGCCGCTGGCTTCCCAGGCCAGCGCTTAACCACCACGCCACTCGGCCGGCCCAGTGTACATTGTTTATGCTAGTCCATGAGCACTCCTGCTTTTGTTTTCCTATGGAAATACAATTTTAAATCACTAGTTGAATTGTTGCACCTCCAGTGAACTAGACCCGCTTTCTTGGGTATCATACACATTCCTCCAGGGAAGGGCTTGGTGAGTTGCTCATCCCTGGGTCCCCTGGATCTCTTAGGTCCAGCAGAGAAAAGGTGTTCAGTGCATATAAAGATGAACAAACAAACAAATGCATAGGATGGCAATTCCAGGATGCCAAGGTGGGCAGGGATGGGGCCTGCAGCGTGCAAACTCATTTCCCCATGGCAGCATGCTCAGAAAAAGTCCCGCTTTAGCAACTTTTCTAGAATCCCTTGGTCTCTGGGACATTCATACGCCTCCACCATGACTGACCACTTGGGGGCGCCCCACACAAGCTGGACCCATAGGCCCCTTGGTTTCACTCAGATGTAGCCTTGTTCCCAGGGAGGCCTGCATCTTCCTGGGTGGTCAGCCAAGGTTGTCATGGACACTTGTGGCTTCCAGCCAGAGCAGTGTCTCAGGGCTGAGGGGCTTTGCTGGTCTTAGGCCATGAATTCAGCTTCAGCCATTTAGGAAACTTCTATTAATAAACACAACCCTGGAAGGAGCCACCTGGATGTCTGGCGGGAAGAACGGCGCTCTTTCTTTTTTTTTGAGGGCAGTGTCACTGGCCCTCATATGTGGGACCCGAACCGGGACCGCTGGCGTCCCAAGACAGCTCTTAACCACCGCGCCACTCGGCTGCCCGATGGCGCTCTTTCTAGACACAAGCTCAGTGGAGTTCAGTCAGGTTAGCCACCCTTCCTTGGGGGTTTCATGGGCATACCCAAGTGTTCCCTGACACAAGGGACGCCTAATTCACAGTGACCCAGAGCCAGCCTGTGGCCCTGCAGGTTTCAGGGTCACGAGGAGTCTCTTTTTCCCTCTGTCCCTTGGCCTTTCCCATCTGCTCACTTTGGTGTTGATGCCGCTGAAGTCTTCCTTTGTCCTCACCCTGACTGGTACTGGACAACGTGGACATCTGATAAATACATCCAGAGAGCCGTGTTTTTTCAAATGTGACTGTTATATTTCTGCTCAACTTTTAAGGCTCTTGCCGGGTGTGGCCTTCTGTGATTATTTTCTGGAAATTACACACTCACACATGCACACTCACACACATTCACACATAGACTCATACATTCACACACTCACACACACATACATTCACAAACACACTCACACACTCATACACACACACGCGCACATACTCGTACATTCACACACACACACTCATACCCACACTCACATACTCATTGTTCAAACAAAGCCACAGGCCTCCGTTCCTATGATGCCTCTACTGGCCTATTCCATATTGCAGTCAGTCACAGCTGTGCCATATTTGTGGTCCTGAGGAAATCACCCAAGGGGTCTTATTGAAAAATACAAATTCAGGCCTCACTTGTGTCCTGCTGATTCCAATTTCCTGGGAGCCTTTCTTGGGAATGGCTGCACTGTCCTTCAGCTGCCCACTGGCACCTCCTGTCTGCCATCTGCAGGATCGTGACTTACTCGGGCCACTCAGCAACCTAGTGTATCTCAGTCCATCCTACCCTCTCTCCAGACCTCTCTCCAGCCTGCAGCCAGAGCCATTTTTAAAGGAAATATACCCTCTCTTTACATCACCTTGTTCAGTGGCTTCTCCATGTCCCAAGAATCCATGGGAATACCTGAAATATGGCCTTAAGCCCTGCCTTCCCCGCCCCTCCCTTCCATCAATGTCACCTTTCACCTTAGTTAATTTCCTCTTCTTGGCTTCTTTTGAGTGATTTTGCTTTCCATTCCTAATTTCTTATCATGAATATAAGATATTGATTATTTTATTCTTCATCTTTCCACTGTACTAGCAAAAGCATTTAAAGTGATAAATTTCCTCTGAGTATCATTTTTTTTGAGGATTTGCATCGATTCTGGGATGTCATGTCCTATTTTCTTTGTTTTCAAGATAGTATGTCATTGATTTTTTAAAATTTCCTCTTTGAGCTAAGTGTAAGCTAGGAATGTGTCACTTAATTTCAAAGTCGTAAACATTTTTAGTCATCTCTGTGTTAATTATCCGTAATTGTTTTGGATGTAGTCTGTGAGGCCTCTACTTTTAAATATTTTCAAGGTTTTCTTTATGGCCAAGAACAGGAACACATCCCATGGACGTGAGAAATGAATTTCTCTATTCAGGTGATATAAAGTTCTAGATACATTTCTATTAGCTGAAGCTCTTTATTGTATTTTGTTACATATATTGAAGTTTCCCCACTATCCTTGTATACGTGTGCACATGTCTAGATTAATGTATGTGTGTTACACATACATAGATATGTGATATAGGCATCTCGGGGTCTCCTACCATTTCTAGTAGTTTTTGTTTATATTTAGCTGCTATGCTGTTTTATGGACACAGGTTTATAACCTATATTTTTTTTATAAATGGTAACTTTTATTGCATGGTGTTCCTTTATTCCTAGTCAGTCCTTTTAACCTTAAATTCCACCTTCTCTCATATTAAGGTTACCACTTGTGTTTGCTTCTTGTGTCTGTCAGCCTGGGTTTCTTGTGCACATCTTATTTTGGGTTTTCTACAGTCTTACTCCCTGCCCCCTTTCTCTTTCTTGCTTTCTTTTGGATTAGTTTTTTTTCTCTCTCCTCATTATTTGTTCATTCTTTTTGTGGTAACCCTATATTTTTTCCATATGTATTCTTAAATCAACAAAGCCTAAATTTAATAAATATCTCAATCTTTCTATCAACCAAGGGCCTTTGAATGCTTTAAATCCTATTATAACCTATCTAACTTACGTACTGTTGTTGTCTAATCTTTTAACATGTCTTTTTTAACTGTTAAAAGTAGACATTACTATAATTGTTTCATAGTCAATATTTGGATTTACCCACATATTTACCAATTTCTTTGCTTATCATCCCTTTTTATTTTCTAATGCAAAAGATGATTTTAATTTTGAAATGATTTCATACTTATAGAGAATTCTAAGAATAATACAAATAGCTTTTTCCTGTCTGACTCATTATCAAATATATTGCCAACCTGATGCCCCATTATCTTAAGTACTTTAGTGTGGTTTTCCTACAAACAAGGACATTCTTCTACATAACCACAACATGAAATCAAAATCGAGACATTAACACTCATACATTATCAACATCCGATCAATAGAATCCCATTCAAGTTTTGGCAATTTCCCAATAATGTCCTTTATAGCCATAGGATCCAATCTAGGACCACAAGTTGTATTTCATTGTCATGTCTCTTTAGTCTCCTTCAATCTGGGACAGTTTCTCAGTCTTTTCTTGATGTTTATGATCTTGACAGTTTTGAAGAGTACAGGTCAGCTGTTTGGTAGAATGTCTCTTTGGTAGGGCTTGTCTGATGTTTCCTTTAACTGGGTATGCATATTTGGCAGGAATGCAAGAGAAGTTGTATTGTGTTTTTCTCATTGCATCCTATTATAGGGAACACAATTTGAATTTGTCCCATGACTGGTGATGTGATATTGTGACTTTGATTACTTGATTAAGGTGGTATCTGCCAGGCTTCTCCACTGTAAAGTTATTCTTTTCCCCTTTGTAATGCACAAGTGTTTTGTGGGGAAGTACTCTGAGGCCATATAAAGAACCCTGCTACTTAAACGGCATCCACTGGTTTCAGCATCTATTGATATTTCTGGGGTCATTGATGAATAACTGTGATAGCTGTCAAATGATACTTTTTTTTTCTTTTAAAGATTTTATTGGGAAATTGGGGAAAGGGACCAGCCAAGTTGCTGTTCTTCAATCTTCATTGTGGAGGGTGCTAGTTGCCATCTGGCTTCCCGTTGGCAGCTCATGGCCTCTAAGCTCAAGGTACTGTGTTCAATCTTAGTTGCGGGTGGGTATAGTCACCATCCCATGCGGGGGTTAAACCAGCAGCCTTGTTGTTCAGAGCACACGCTCTATCCACTGAGCCATCCAGGGGGCAGCTCAGCTCAAGGTGCTGAGTTCGGTCTTAGTTGCGGGTGGGGCGTAGCCCACCATCAAACAGGCAATCTTGCTGTTACACCAGCTGTTGTTACTGCCACCTGTTGGCAGCTCAGAGACAGCTCAGCTTGGGCGCAGCGTTCACTGGCCCATGTGGCAATCCAACCGGCAACCCTGTTACTCAGGGCTCGCGCTCTAAGCCAAGTCTTAACCAACTGAGCCACTCAGCTGGCCCCTCAAATGATACTTTTTCTTAACTCCATCATTTCTTCTACATTTATTAGTTGGCGTTTTAGTGTAAAGAAAGTTTTTTCCTCCTCATTTATATATTCATTCATTTACATCGATATGTTTTTTTGTTTTCAATAGGTTATACTCTGTTAGTGTCATTACTTATTTTAGTGTTCAAATGAGCTCAGAGCCAGTGGGAGCCCCTTAGCGCCAGCTCCTCTATGCTTTTGAATTGTCTCCACCAAGTTCTGCACACATCCTCACTTTCTGGCACAAAAGATGTTATAGGCTCATCTTGTACTTTTCCTGCCTCAATCCTGAAATTGGCCACTTTCTCAAGAAGCCCTGGTTCATTTTAGGGGAGAAAGCAACATCTGGGTGCTAGGCATGTTCACCATTATTGTTCCCAGGCCTTCTTGGTGGATAAAGCTAAAGGATATATGTACATATGCATACATTATATCTATATTCATTTCTGTATCTGTCCATAAATACTGAAAACCAGCAGTTCACCTCTCCAATTATAATCTAACACACAGAGTTCATGCCAGCTTTCTCTCTTTCCATATTTGTAACTCCCTTCTTTAACAGTGAGAAACCTGGCCTCCATTATCCTCAATATTCTACTTATTTGATCAGTCTCTTCTGAGTAACCAATCTACCATTGTGTCGCCATATGCCTCCAGCACTGTGGTCGCTGCACATGCTCAGGACCCAGGTGCGCTGTATCAGTGGCTCAAATACCAAAAGTGATGTCACTGCTGCCGACGTGGTCTTCCAAACGGGTGACTAACTGTCATTAAAAATTAGAACACGGCAAAGTCCAATGTTTCCTCATTTCACATGAGAGTAGTCCTGAAAAGTTTAGCATTTAGTAAAACAAAAAACAAAAAACAAAAACCCCAAAACAAAAAAACATCATGTAAAATGATGTCAGGTGCTGAATGATTTTGAACAGGATCTTATAATAAAGATTAACTCAGAATTATTATAATTCTTTGACATTTTAAAACCATAGGAATTTTATAATGATATAAAATTATTTAAAACCCAGCCCAGTGGACATTTGAAAGCCACATTGGAGGGGGTGGTTCTCGCCCCTGCCTTTGCAGGTGCCAGCAGTGCCCCCACACAGTCGTTTGATACATAAAGTGCCTCTGTAAGGCTCCAAGCCTCCCTCATTTCTGGTTCTGCCCCCGTTGACAACTTGGGGTTTAGAGCATGGGCTGGCGCCATGAATGGCTCTTCCGACTGCCTGCTGGCCTTGCCACCCCTGTGGGACTCTTATAAAGCTGTGGCTCTGTGACATGGAGTGAAGTGGGTCACAGCCTTGGAAAGGGCAGTCCTCACTGGGTTTTTCTTCCAGCAGGACCCCACAGGGCGGCTTTGGCTGTGGGAAGGGGGAATCTCAGCCCTGTCTGGTCCTGCGTGCTCCCTGCTCACGAGAGGATGATGTGCAGCAGAGGAAGGCTGGGAAGGGCCTGATTAAAGGCGAACCGAGGCACTTCCTCACCTTTCCCCAGTGAGAGAAGCTGCCCTTTGATCATTGGTTCATAAAACACATCCATAGCGAGCGCCTGCCATGGCCCAGAGCGTGGGCAGATGTCGGAGTCCTGCCCTCCTGGAGTGGACAGACTGGGTGTGCCTGGGATGGGAGAGACACAATAGACAAGGGAACAAACAAACACATGTATGTTGACACCTATGAGACAGAACAGGTGCTAAGCTGTGAGAGACTAAAAGGACTCAGAGGCCACTGAAAGCTGAGAAGGTCCCATTCTCTCCTCAGGGTTACTTCTCAGGGTAGGCAGGGCCAAGGGCATTGGGAGTCCCAAGCTGTACTTGCCCTGAAGCTGCTGGATTCCTGCCAACGCGAACAGTGATGGAACACTCATTTGGAGCCAAAGAGTACTGAAAATCTTTTCACAAAGAGGAAAAGGTTGGGACTGTCATGGGAATGGGTGGAGATCTGGGCTGGAAAGGCTCAGAATGCAGAACAAGGGACGTGTGGGTAGGATAATTGCCAAAGATATTTTGAAATTGCAGCAAAATACAGCATTTTGGAAGGAAACCCCCTAAGGCCCTCCTTTTGGTGACATACTATCATGGAGATGAACTAGAGAAGATATGAAAACTTTCAAGACTTTTCCACCTTTTCAGTTAGACCCAGATGCAGGGCCCTCATTTAAATAAACACCCAATCCCACCAAATTCTGAGACTCCCGCCGCCCCACCCCCCTCCTTGCAACAGTAAAGGGATGAATCACTCAAGATGGCACCTGGGCGTAGCTCTCTGATGGGTGGACTCTGGTCAGATGGCCCCATACAGGTTCTTAATGAGGGATCCTTTAGATTGTGAGGCTCCAATGGCACCCACAGGCTGGGCCTGCTTGTGGATGGGGGAGGGGAAAACAGGAGCCTGTCCAACAAATGAGGCCACACCACATCTTGCCCCAAATGTCCCAGATGGTAGAATGAAAGGGCTAAATGGTTAAGATATCTGAGGATGATGTAAGTTTTGCTCCTTCCTTCCCACAGCTTTAGAGCTTTACTTACTGTAAAAAGGATTCCTTTTCCAAGCTTTAACAACGTTTGAAACATATGATTTTTTTTAAATAAGATTTTATTGGGGAATCGGGGGAGGGGAACAGGGTTGGGGAATCAGGGAAGGGGAACAGACAAATTGCTGTCCTTTTGTTCTTCAGTCCAGTTGTGGAGGACTCTGCCTCACTGGCCCATGTTGGTATCATCATTGTGCTCTTCCCAGGTTAGGCAGTCGCTCGCTGGCCATTGGAAGGCCACTCACGGCGGCTCAGGGCAGCTCACGAAAGCTCACGCCCGCTGCCGGCCAGCTCCACCGCAGCCTACGCCATCACCAGCAATTCACAGCAGGCCAGCTCCAGGTGGAGCTGTTGTTCACCATCCTAGCTCTAGAAGCAACCAGGTGGAGCTGTTGTTCACCACCTTAGCTGTAGAGGGTGCAACGTCACTGGCCCTCATATGTGGGATCTGAACCAGGTCCCTCCTGCTCAGAGCTGGTGTCCCAAACCAACTCCTAACCAATGGGCTACTCAGCCGGCCCTGATACATATAATTTTAAAAGCAGGTTAAAAAACGCCCATTAAAGAAATTAGGAAAATATACAAGAAGGAAAAAAGTTAATTATTTGTCTTTATTTTATCATCTGTTTGTTGCATCAGAGTGTAAACTCCATAATCTTATTTTCTATCACCCCTCATGATTACATCACCTCCTACCTGTCTCTGTGCTCTTCATGGACCATATCTTCTACCTCAAGACCTTTGCACTGGCTCTTCTCTCTGCCTAGAATGCATTTACCCAGACATTTGCATGGCTGACTCTCTCACCTCTAAGTTTTTGCTCATATGCCACCTTTTTGATAATGCCAATGTTGACCACCCTATTTAAAATTGCATTACTGACCACTCCCAGTCCCCCTTGCTCTGCTCTGCTTTGTTTTTCTTCTGTAGCACTCATCACCTTCTAGCAGACTAGGCAGTTTCTTTCTTTATTACACTTATTGTTTATTGCCTGTCTCCCTTTCTCTAGACCATATGTTCCACAGGGCAGGGATCTTCACTGTTTTCTTCACAAGTATATCCTGAGCATCTATCACATAGCAGGTGCTCAATACGTTCTTGCTTGATGAATTAGATGAAGACTGGCTAATATTTATTGAGCATTTGCTCTGTGTCAGGCACTGCTCTAAGTACTTTACATTCTTCCAACAACTCTTAAAGAAAGCTTTCATAAATCCATTTTATGAATGAGCAACACTAGGCACAGAGAGGCTAAGCAACATGCCTAAGATCACGCAGCTAGTGAGTCATTGCCAGGGCAATTCATCCTTGCCATGGGCTGAGCAGTGACCACAGCAGGCCCATCCCAGTCCTGGTGGTGGTGGGGTACCAGAGGTACCTGAGTGGGTCCTGCTGGTTGATCCAGGAAGAGAGAATGGTTTTCCTCAGGCGTCGACATGATTTGGGTAGAGACTGCGAAGGGGGAAGAGGAGACCAGAGATAAATCAGGGAGGTCAGTTAGGAGAGGTGTTCACTTCAGAGCTGGTGGTTCTCTTCACTAGGGGTGGCCATGGAGATGGGGAGAAGTGTTGGAGATGGACCATAGGACTCGGTAATATCAATAGCTTGGACGAGGGATGTTTACATCAGGTTCTCACAGATGTCCGTGAGATGGGGACTCACGTGCAAAGGGTTTATTCAGGAAGTGCTTCCAGGAGAGCTGGAAGGAACCAAACAAAGGCGTAATCCCAGGGGTATTCAGTAAAGTGGCTCCAGGAGCTGGAGAAAGTGGCAGCTGCCAGCCTAGGAAGGAAGCTGGCAGCCACTGGAGGAGGGGCACACAGCCAGTAAAGAGGGCCTGAAGGGATCTGGGTGAGCACTGTGAGTGTTCAATACAAACAGTAAGAGGAAAAGGAGGAATCAAGGAGGGCACCCAGGTTACCTGCTGCCAGGTGGATGATGCTGCCATTATTGAGAGGGGGGGTCACACAGCATCGACCAGGGAGGGTCAAGGATGGGACTTGGTATGTGTAAGAGGTCTGTCAGGCATCCCAGTGGTAATGTAAAGTACACAGTAGGTGTGAGTTTGGGGCCTGGGCTGGAGGCACACATCTGGGAGTCATCTGGAGCCATGGGACCATCCAGAGGTGACTAGTTAGGTAAAAGATGGTGCATCTTTAATTTAAAGGCCCCGTTGTGCTCCAGCCACCCTCCATCTTTGACTCTCAGAATGCCCCAGGGCCCATCCTGCCACAAGGTATTGGCATATGCTGTTCTCTCTGTGGGGCACCCTTGCCACTCCTCCTCAGTTCATTTCTAGGCCTGCTGAAGCCCTTGGCACACGCATTGCTTCCTCAGGGGGCCGTCTCTGACCTCCGTGGCCACACCTCTGTATTACCCTGTCCCGTGAACTTGTACTTCTCCTTGGGAATGGTGGCCACAGTTATCAGTTTACATTCTATTTGTGTGATTTTGTGGGTTTTCTCCACCGTTGGCCCCTCAGCCCATTTCCTCCGCGCCTGACGTGGGATAGCACTGCTGGGACCGTGCCTTTCCTGCCATGGGGGCTTGTTCATTGGGCCCCATTTCTCCCCAGCAAAACCCAGGTGCCTTCACCAGGGTCTGGGTCTCTTGCCTGGAAGCTGCCTATTTGTCCAGCTTTACCCCTCGCTGAGATATTTCTGCCGTATGCACACCTAACAGTTTATCCTCTCTGAGCCAGGCTGCCAGCGTTTCTGCCCCGATGCTGTGTGACCCAGTTAGCGGGCCTCCGTGTCCCCATTGCTGACTGCTGACGCCAGCTTCCACATCTCAGGAGTCCTTCCACATGCCTCCTCCCCCTCACAGTCTCCCCAGCCCTCCTGCCTGGAAGCTGGGTATTTCTCCTCTGTGTTCCCTCCATGCTGTGTCCCTGCCTCTCCAGCCCTGAACCAGTCAGCTCTTCTAGAATGCTTCTTGGCAAATCTATCTTGTATCTTTTGTTCTCCGAAGTGGACCCCTGAGTCCACTTCACTATCCCCTGGAACAGAGTCCAGCCCTGATGTGTGCCGGCCGGTGCTGGTGGAATGGACTCAAACTGATGTGTTCCCAGGGCTTAAAAGTGACAGCACGTCTTCAGCTGGTGTCCAGAAGTCACCCCGTTCAGGAAAAGGTATAAAAACCTCAGCCTCTGTTTCTAGGATCCTGAATCAAATGGGTCGTCATCCTGAGCTTAGGAATAAGTCTTGCAAAATACTATGTTGTTTTGTTTTGTTTTATCCGTGTCTTATCTAATATGTTCTGAACATTTTAGTAATCTTAGAAAATATCCCAGTCACATGTAAAAGAATCAGCTGAGAATAACCAAAAAAGAATCACATACATTTATGTATATGAAATAAGTCTTTTAATATTTAGTGGGTTTTTTAAATTGTGGTAAACTATACATAACATTAAATTTACTATTTTAACTATTCAGTGGCATTAAATATATCCATACTGTTGTGCAACCTTCACCACCACCATCTCCAGAACATTTCGTCACCCTTGACAGAAATTCTGTCCCTGTTAAACACTCACTGCATATTGTCTCCCTTCCCCAGCCCCTGGCACCCACCATCCTACTTTCTGTTTCTATGGATCTGACTGCCCTAGGGACCTCATATAAATAGAATTGTACAGTATTTGTCTTTTGTGACTGGCTTATTTCACTCAGCATCATGTCCTCAAGGTTCACCCATGTTGTAAGGTATGTCAGAATTTCCTTTCATATTAAGGCTGAATAATAACTCATCATATATGTATACCACTGTATTGATTATATTTTCTTATTTTCTCTATTCTTTTTTTTTTAATTTTTAAAAAAGTTTTTTATTTTTATTTTTTTGGGGGGCAGTGTCACTGGCCCTCATATGTGGGACCCGAACCGGGGCCGCTGGCTTCCCAGGCCAGCACTTAACCACTGCGCCGCTCGGCCGGCCCTATTTTCTGTATTCTTGATACTCTGGAAAGTCTGCCTCTCCCAGGACTAGCTCATTTCTAGAGATTGTGAATGACTTCCCTGTGAATGCATGTTTGATATTCAAACCACCAATCTAGAGCCTACATCCCAGGCGTCTCCTTTATCAAACTCACACACTCCAAGCCAGCATTCACGCTGGCCCAAGGCTCCCAGGGCCAGGCGCAGGACAATTAGGGACAGCCACTACAGCGCAGAGCCCACCAGAACTATCCAAGCTATCCAGCCCAATGCTCACTCAGGGTACCTACTTTCCTGTCCCGTTCCTTCCTCCACAAAAACCCCAGTAAAAGGCCCTGGCTATGCTCCGTCCTCTTCTTCTCTCTCTGCCTTCTGACCAACCCTGGTGCTTCCCCACACGGCATGTCAAGCCTCCTGTTTCCAGGGACCGGTGAGTATAAACTTCTTCCTTTGTTGGGGCCGGCCGAGTGGCGCGGTGGTTAAGCGCTGGCTTGGGAAGCCAGCGGCCCCGGTTCGGTTCCCACATATGAGGACCAGTGACACTGCCCTTAAAAACAAACAAACAAACAAAAAAACTTCTTCCTTTGTGGCAATCATTAGAGTCTGCATGTCTTACCACACCTGATTAATACAAATCTGGGTGCATTTGAACAAAATCATATATTTATCCATTAATCTGCCAGTGAACTTTTGGGGTGTTTCTACCTTTTGGCTCTTTTTTTTTTTTAATGAAATGTTTCAAGCATGCAAAATGAAGTAGCAAAAATAATATAATAAATATCCATGTGAGGCCACCTGATTTCAGATGCCAGACTCTATGACTTCCCCTGAAGTCCCGTGAGCCCCCTGCCTGCCATCCTGTCATCCCCATCCTCTGATGTGATTCTCCCTCCTGTTAGTATTATCCATCCCAGGCAGGGGTGCGACTTTGACTCCATAGAAATGTCCTCATAAACAGTACTGGTATTGTCTTGTGTGTGTGGTTTTTTGTTTTGTTGTGTTTTGTTTTTAAAGATTTTATTGGGGAGTTGGGGGAGGGGAATAGTGTTAGGGAATGGGGGGAGGGGACCGGCCAAGTTTCTGTTCTTCAGTCTTCGTTGTGGAGGGCGCAGTTGCCATCTGGCTTCCTATTGGCATCTCATGGCCTCTAAGCTCAAGGTGCTTTGTTCAATCTTAGTTGCAGGTGGGCGTCGCCACCATCAAACAGGCAGTCTTGTTGTTACACCAGCTGAACCATCCTGCCACCTGTTGGCGGCTCAGCGACAGCTCAGCTAGGGATCAGCATTCACTGGCCCATGTGGGAATCAAACCCGTGGCCCTGTTGCTCAGAGCTCGTGCTCTAAGCCAACTCAACCCACTGAGCCACTTGGCCTGCCCTTGTCTTGTTTGTTTTTGAAGTTTATAGAAACAGCATATGCGTTTACAGCAATGTGCTTTTTCCACTTGCCATTCTGTCCTCGAGATGAATCCATGTTGAGGCATGCAGCTTTAGCTCATGCATTTACCTGGCTGTTTAGTATTCCATGGTTTGTTTGGTTTTTTTTTTATACTTTTTTTTTTTTCTTTGAGGGCAGTGTCACTGGCCCTCATATGTGGGATCCGAACCAGGGCCACTGGCATCCCAAGCCAGCGCTTAACCAATGCGCCACTCGGCCGGCCCTCCATGGTTTGAATATACCATAATGTTCATATCCATTCTCCTATTGATGTTTCCAAGTTTTTCTGGATGTTTCCAAGTTTTTCACTAACACAAACATTCGTGTGTGTGTGTCCATCTCTAGGGGACAGACCCAGGCAGGGAACTTTATTATATCAGATATGACCAAACTGTTCTCCAAACTGAGATTCCAATTTGCACCCTGAGTAGCGGGTATAAGAATTCCTATTGACACAGAAGAGCCAACTCCCAGCACTCAACTTCACCCCACACCCACACAAGACACGCTCTTGGTCACAGCTGTCCTCTCAGGAGTGAACGTCCTCTGTAGGTGGATTTGGCATTGGGAGAGGTTGGTGACCTGGACCTTCTTTCGGCCATAGAGGCAGCGTCTTTTGACTGGGGGGTTCCTGGAGGGAACACTTTGTTTCTGTGTCAGGGACACTCTTGGTGCACAAAAGCCTGCGAGGAAGCCTGGCTGACCAGCAGGCTGTTCCAGCTTAATAACACCAGGCTGCCTGCCCATGTGCGTGCCAAGCCCCTGGGACCTGCCCCTGGGACTGAGACCCACGCCGCAGCCATGGCTCTCACCTGGACTTGTGGCGCCCTGCTGATCCCAGGTGAGAATTGCTCCGCCAATTTGCTGGAAGTTGGCTTGGCAGATTTATAGGCATCAAACAAACAAACAAACAAACAAACAAACAAACAAACAAACAAAAATTTGCTTAATTCTTGTGATCGTGGGCTTTGACAATGCAAAGTGTTTCTGCACAGAGGAGGCAAATTTCTTTGAAATTAGGATTTTCAAAGTAACGACTCAACTCAGGGCTCTTGCTGCTGCTTTAAGAAATCTGTTTTGCCCATAAAATCATGGCTCTGCTGCTTGTGCCATTCAGTTGACATTTATTCCAATTTTCAGATAGCAGCATCTTCCACTTTACCTTCTGTAATTCAAAATTGGAATCTTTAAGTCCTCGGGAAATAGTTTTTGTAATATTCTAGAGTGAAAATACTTGCAAATGTGTACTTTTTAGAACTAGTGTAAATTTTAATTTCAAGACTAAAATAACCTTTTATGTGTGATCCTGTCTGCCTGTAAATCACCAAGTGTATTTTTCTCCATTCTTTGAGCATGTCTCAATTGCTCTCTGTTTTCATGAGATTGGAATTGCCAGTTATACGGGTTAGGATGAGCTCAAAAGCTGTTCTCTGTGCTTTATGTATTTTAAGCATTTGCTTGCGTAGCTGGTGCTACCCCAGCTGTGGGCACGAATGGTGCCTGGGGGTGGCTGAGGCCACAGATCCAGTAAAACCTGTGGTAGATTCTTGTCCCCATCATTGTTGGTGCATCTCAGCTCCCTGCAAAGCCTTCTCAATCCTCCCCCCCAAATATTCCTGGGTGTCCCTCCTGTGCTCACGCCCAGGGCCCTACCAATGGGCATCTGCTGGGCACCAACACCACCTATGCTTAGCACCTCAGCACCTGCCTCTACTGGGCCAGGCTGTTCCGTTGAGCCAGCCTCCTGGCTTCTGCCCTCTAAGGGCTCCAGGTGGCAGGTGGGGGAGAAGGCCCCTCTCCCTGGTCTCCAGAGGGATTAGGCTGTGCCATTGAGTCCTCTGAGCCTGGAAGATTTCAAGAACAGCTCTTTTAGGTTTTCTCTCTGCATCCAGACGTGCCCAGACTGGGAGAGGGACGGGGCTGAGCTGTAGACCCTTCGTATGATCTTGGGCTCCTCTGCCCCACGGGGCACTCCCCTTGTTGATGGATCAGCCTCTCCTGCCTCCTCCTCCTCCCTGTTCCTCAGGGAACCAGACTCGTGGGGCTGCCTGCCATCTCCATCCCAGTTTGAGCTGCCAGCACTTGGAATATACAGTTTCCTCAGGCGAGCCATGCCTATCGCCTGGTTAATTGTATTCCTATGTGTCGAATCTCACACCCTTCCATAGAGTATCATTCTGATGCTACTTTACATTGGGTGCAGCTGAGCACGGGACGCATTGTGGGGACATTTTTGAAGGGCCTGCGATGGAGGTCAGGAGAAGCTGGGAACGCAGAGCCTGTAGTCTCCAAACTTCTCTCAGCCTTGGTTCTTCAAGAAGGAATCGGTGGTTGTACTAGTTGACCTCTAAGGACCCTTTAAGCTCCTTAAACTACTTGGGGATAGAAACAAAAGTCTCTTTGTTTCTTTATTATTATTATTTTTTAAACAGTGGTTAATGGATGGATAGATTTGGCAAACATCTGGGATACCAGCATTTTTGGTTTGAAATGCTCATTCCACCTTTGTTCCTTACTAAAATATGCATTTTGGGTTATGAATTTTCCTACTGCTTTATTTGCATCACGCATGCTTTGAAAGATAGTATTTTCACCACTATTCATTTCTATTTATTTTTAAATTCCCATTATGATTTCTCAATTAACTTAAGAATAATTTAGAGGCATAAGGTTAAAACAATTTTGGGGGGGTGGGGGTCAGGGGACAGGTAATTCAAAAGTTTCAAAATCTAAAATGCCTGAAAGGTTTATAGGGAAAACTAATCCTGCTACGCTGCCCCTCCCGGCCCCCCACCCCAGCCAGTCACCCACAGGCAACTAATATTAGCCATTAACCAAGAGTCCTTCTACATATAGTTTATGCATGTAAAGCAGAATGTGATGGTTGAATATATATACATATGTTATGCATACATGGCTACACATACCTTCCTTTCCCCCATCTTATACAAACCCCATTCCTTCTGTTCTGAGATGTATTTTAGTTTGTCCTTATGTGATAGTTCTCCTTCCTGAAGTACATCCTTGAAAGGCTCCTTTTGTTCGGATCTGCTCCTGATAAACCCTCCATTTTTCTTGGTGTGTAATGTCTTTGTTTCACACTAATGACACTTGGCGAGCATTATGACACCGCCTCCTGGCTTGCTGTTGATATGTCTGTTTTCAGCTTAATTGCTATTCTGTTATTGATAACCTATCTTTTCTCTGTGAAGACTTTTAAGACCTTCCTGCCTTACAGTCAGATAACTTGATGTGGAAGTGGAAAGACAATAAGGGATGTTAAAAAGGACATTGATTTGGAGAGAGACAAATGGCAGCCAGACTCTTACCCTGTCTCTGAGACCTTACACAAGTTTCCTAACCTCTGAGTCCCCTGACTTCATGTGCGGAAGGGATGCATCCTCTGCACGGTGGTTGTGAACATCGGAGCAGGCCGCACAGGGCCGGGACAAATAGACACATTCCATTGACATGGTAATGGTCATTCCCATCGAGCTCGCCTCTTTTTTTTTTTTTTTAAGAGCAGTGTCACTGGCCCTCATATGTGGGATCTGAACCGGGGCCGCTGGCGTCCCAAGCCAGCTCTTAACCACCGCGCCACTCGGCCGGCCCGTGGAGCTTGCCTCTTTTTACCCTGTTACGACACTCTGATGTTAAATTTGAGGCTGTCAACAGTGATGCTTCGTGTTTATTTTGAAATAGCAAAACATAATTCCAACGATGGCTCATTTTATTATTTCCTGTTATAAAGAACTTAAAAAAAAATCAACCTAATAAGGAAACCTACAAGCCTCTGCTAATTAACTTGTTGACAGAAACGATAACAGCTTACTTAAACTCAGGTATGATGTCAAAATTGGACAAAAGAAGACAAGGGAGTTTTGGGTCTTTCTTTGGGCAGGAGACCGGTGGCTGTTTTCTGCTGATATCCATATAGTACAGTGCTGGTCTTATTCACATATATGGCTACAGAGAGAGGAAATGAAATATTCTTGGGCTTGACATCTTTTAGTATAGTTTTTTAATTTTGATTTAGAAGTTTTCCTAAAGTTGTGGTTATATTTGTACGTGCATTTGACAACTTGACATTGAAAACAAGCGGTTTCCCTGTGAACTGAAAGTAGAATATATTATTCTGGGAAATGATCTACCTTCCTAACTCTCTCACTAACATTTTTCCTCAGCGGTGTCTTTGCTCTTTACTCTTCTTGGCCTTTAAACAACCCAGCTATCATCGGACTCATCTGTGTTCCTCTGCCAAGAACACACTTCTCACTCTCACCCTTGCCACTCAAAAGAGGTACTCATTTTAAAAATCACACCTTTATCATCTGTTTTAATGTATTGAAGTTGTATGAAGAGAAAAGACCAGATATACTCAGAAACACATTGTAGGAGAGGACTAAGAAGTCCTAAGCTATTCAACTATGAAGATCAGTAAAGAGAATGTCTCCCTCTTCCTTAGAAGCATGGATGCTAAGAGATTTCATTCTTGATTGGAAAAACCCCCATCACTTCCTACCTAGGTTTGCTACAAGATAATCTAATCATTGCCTGAACATAGTTCAAACAAGAGGACACTGTGTACAGATGTTAATATTTTCTAACATCTCTTCTCTTTTCATTCTGGGTGTCTTTGTGGATGATGTTAATATGCCTGCTTGGGAGGTCTGTGGGGCTCAACCTCCCACCGAGTTTACTTAGTAGTGAGATCACTGGAATCGTTGGTATGACCTAAAAGATGGCTCTAAAATATACTCATCAACTTGTGGGCATTCAAATAATATGGACTATGAGACCCATACTTTCTGAGTTTGTGATTATTAAGATGGAAAATCACTCTAGCTCTGTCTGAAGAGCTAGCGGGAGGAAGAAAGAGAAACCCATTGGGACAACCTGAGTTGCAATGTTTTGCGTACATGTTTTCTGTGTGTAAACACTGTGACTTACGGGAGTGCAAAGTGAGTGGCCAAGGCTGTTCTTCCACCAATCTTTTCAAATCTTTTCCTCCCACCTTCTGGGACTTTGCTCCCCATTTCCTGCCCCTGCATCCTGAGAACACCGAACCCCCCCAGGGCAGTTCATTTCCCACAGTTTGATTCCTTAATGTTTCAACTGTATGACGTGTCCCTACTTATGAGGGCATCTTTCCTCTATCTCAATCAAGTCCCATCCTAATGGGTCTCTGCCCTTAAACAGACTGTTGAGAGGTATTTAAGTAGGAAATGGGCCTGAGAATTAACCCTCAAAGATCCTTTTACATTTTCCAAGAGAAATTGATGAATTCAAAGGAATCTCTATGTAGGGAAAACTTTTTTATGCAGGAGTGTCTAAAATGGCTTGATTCAACTAACCAGACATCTTCAGCTCCTCTCTTTCTGACCTCAAGCTGGTATTCTATTTTTAAACATTCTTACTCTCTATGCATCATGTCTTCAGGGAACCTCTTGGGTATTTACCTCCTAACCCCCGACCTGTATCTGACCCGGAACTCGGACAGTGGCTCTGAGTCAGCATTGCTTTCAGCACACTCTCTGGGCACTTTGGACATTTTTTTTTCTTAAAAAAAAAAAGTAAACGATTCGATTTCCCTGGATCTCACACTTCACTTCTACATTGTCTCTCTCCCACCATACAAGCCAGTCATCAGTACTCACTTGCCCACTTTTCCCGCCCCTTTAGACACTGGGAAGAAAATAGACTTAATGTATGAGGTGACAACCTGGACTTGTGACTGGTGTTTGAAGTTGGGGCAGTCTTGTGGGACTGAGCCCTTAAGCTGTGGTATCTGAGGCTCTCTCCTGGTAGAAGGTATCCGAATTGAATTGAGTGGTAAGACACCCCACTAGTGTAGGAGAATTGCTGGGTGTGATGGGGGCAACTCCACCCCCCCACACACACACATATTGAAATTGTGTTCAGAACCTGTTTACCTTGTGATTTCTTCTTTGATCCATTGATTCTTTAAAAGTACATTGTTGGGCCAGCCGAGTGGCGCATTTAAGAGCTGACTTGGGACGCCAGGGGCCCCAGTTCAGATCCCACATATGAGGGCCAGTGACACTGCCCTCTACAGCTAAGATGGTGAACAACAGCTTGACCTGGAGCTGGGCTGTGTGACTCCCTGCGATGGTGTAGGCTGCAGCCCCTGTGGCAGTGGGCTGCCATAGGCTACAGTGAGTGGCCGGCAGCCAGCGTGAGCGGCCAAGAGCCGCTGTGAGTTGCTGTCCAGAGGCCGGCGACAGATCTGCCTCATCTGGGAAGAGCGCAATGATAATACCAACATGGGCCAGTGAAGCAATATCCTCCACAATTAGACTGAAAAACAAAAGGACAGCAACTTGTCTGTTCCCCTCCCCCAATTCCCCAATAAAAATCTTTTTTTTTTTTTTTTTTTTTTTTTGAGGGCAGTGTCACTGGCCCTCATATGTGGGACCCGAACCGGGGCTGCTGGCTTGCCAAGCCAGCGCTCAACCACTGTGCCACTCGGCCGGCCCCCAATGAAAATCTTTAAAAAAAATAAAAATGCATCTTCAAAAAAAAAAAGTGCATTGTTTAAATTCCACAAATGTTGTGAATTTTCCAGTTTCACTTCTGTTATTGTTTTCTAAGTTTATCCCATTGTGTTCAGAGAATATATTTTAAAGATCTGTCTTTTTAAATCTACTGAGACTTAATCTGTAGCCTAACATATGGTCTGTCCTGGAAAACGTCCCACGTGTACTTGAGAAGAATCTTTATGCTGTTGGTGTAGGGTAGAGTGTTCAGTGTACGTCTATTAGATCTAGTAGGTTTATGGTGTTGTGTATGTCCTCTGCTTTTTTATCTTCTGTCTGGTTGTTTATCCATTATTGAGAGTGGAGTATTGAAGTCTCCAACTACTATTGAAGAACTGTCTATTTCTCCCTTTAATTGTCAGTTTCTGCTTCATATATTTTCATGGTTTGTTATGAGGTGTGTGAATGTTCACTCTGGTAGGGGATAGGGCCATACTGGCATGGAATGAAAAAAATCACTGTAATGGGCAGGGGCACATGTCCACTGTGCCCTCCCAACCACCAAATAGTCTGTTCAATCTGTGCTTTATCTTTATTTATTGCTTCCCATTTATCAATATTTACTTTTGTTTTCTTCTAGATTTTTGTGGTTTATATTTACCTTTTCTTTAACACATGTACAATTTTTGTGTGTGGGGTAAGGTATGAATTCAACTTTCTTCCCCCATATTGCTAGCCAATTGTCCTGGTCCTATTTCTAAAGACATTAGTACTCTTGCCCACTGAATATGATGTACCCACTATTTCTGGTAAGCTGTTCTGTTCCATGTACAACATCAGTATGAGTGTTTGGCTGCAAGTAGAAAACTCAACCAGCTATGCCTTAGACAGATGGGGGTTTCTTTTTCATATGTAACTGTAAGTCCAGAATGGAGGGTCTGGCATTAGTTTGGTTTCCTAACAATGCTATCAGGGACCAGGCTCTTCTCTCTTTGCATCCATCATCTTAACAATGTCTGTCACTTCTTGGTCATGAGATGGCCACCACAGCACCAGGTTTCATTTCTGCTTTCAGAATAGGAAGAATCAGGTGGGCAAAGGGTGCCAGTAGCATCTGTCCCTTTTCATCAGGAAGCACAGGTTTTCCCAGAAGCTCCCAGCAGACTTCTGCGGTTTCATTGGCCAGCAGTGAGTCACATTCTGCTTCCCCTAACTGCAAGGGAAGCTGGGAAAGTGGGTAACTGGCTGTCCTAAGTGGCTTAGAATAATCACGATTGCCTTGGGCTGGGTATAAAAGTCCCCACATAGACCAGCTTCTGGATTGACTTACTGTGACATAATAGTCCCCTGAGAGAATACTGTTGGGGCATTCATACAGGGGGAAAAAACAGTCACAAGCTCAACACAGAACCTCTCAATTTGGTTAAATGTTCCCACACTGAGCTTATTATTCAGTCCTCGGACATGTCCAACCCTGACCAGCAGGACTAGATGATCTGTTTAAGCCATGCCCCCTATGTAACCTCACAGAGAGAAAGGAGAAGGCACTGCTGTTGCCTTGTAGAGCCCAACTGGGTGGGACAGAAGGGACGGGAGGAAAGACAGTCCTCAACCACTGGTGGAGGCTGGTATACTAGTTTTCTACTATTGCCCTAATAAATTACCCCAAATTTAGTAACTTAAAAGTAACACAGCACCGGCTGAGTGGCTCCTTGATTAAGAGTTGGCTTGGGAGCCCGAGTTCTAAGCAGCAGGGCCACTGGTTCGGATCCTACATGGGCCAGTGATGCTGCGCCCTTTACAGCTAAGATGGTGAACAACAGCTCCACCTGGAGCTGGGCTGCCATGAGTCACCGGCGACGGCATAGGCTGCAGTGAGGATGCATTGGGCTGTCGTAAGCTACCATGAGTGTCCAGCAGCTAACATGAGCTGCCGTGAGCAGCCGTAAGTGGCCGTCCAGAGGCCGGCCACCGATCTGCCTCACCTGAGAAGAATGCAATGATAATACCAACATGAGCCAGTGAAGCGATGTCCTTCACAACAAGAACAAAAGGACAGCAACTTGTCTTTTCCCCTTCCCTGATTCCACAATGCTGTTCCCTCCCCCAATTCCCCAATAAAATCTTAAAGGAAAAAAAAATTCATTAAGTTCTACACTATATATGTATATATATATATATATATATATATATATATATATATATATATATCAACACAAATTTATTATCTTATAGTTCTGGAGGTCAAGAGTCTGAAATGGGTCTCACTGGGCTAAAATTCAGGTGCCAATAGGGCTGGTTCCTTCTGGAGGCTCCAGGGTGAATCTGTTCCTTACCTCTTTCAGCTTCTAGAGGCTGCCTCTCCATCTTCAAAGCCAGCAGTGTAGCATCTTCAAGTCTCTCTCTGCTTCTGCCTTCACATCAACTTCTCTCCTATAAAGACCTTTGTGACTATAATCAGGCCCACCAGAATAATCGAGGAATATCTTCCCATCTCAAGATCTTTAGTCACATCTGGCAAAGTCTCTTTTGCATATAAATTAATATTTACAGATTCTGGGGATTAGGACCAAGTATTGTTCCTTGTCATCCCAGGTGAAGGACAGTAGCTGGTTCTCCTTGTGGGGGAGAGAGGGAGGAAGGGAGCTAGGGGCAGGGCAGAGCTGGGAACCTTCAGGAAATGCCATGGCTCATTGGGCTCAGGGTGCAGTGTCAGCTGAGCTCTGCTATGAACTGGGTCTTGAAGGTCCTCAGCCTGGTTCTAGTTTAAAGTCGACCCAGGGCCCCAGTATGAGACCCATCTATTTTCCTTCCTCACCCCTCACATCCAGTTGGCCCTGATGTGGAAGTCCTCAGTACCCTTGGTGTCAGGCCTGTCCCCTCCCTGCTGCTCCGCCTGGCCTTAGTCCATCCCAGCTGCCTCTCAGCTGGTCTCCTGCCACCATCTGGCCCAAACATTGTGGCCACAGTGAGCCAGTCACTTTGTTTAAAATCCTGCGACAGCTCTGGGTTACCTTTGGGATGAAACCCCACATCTGGGCTCCTTAGGCAGACCCTTCAGGACCTGGTACCAATTTTCATTTCATTCCCCCAGAGTGTGGACAGAATTAGATTTCCCCCATTGTTCCAGGTCACTTCTTGCCTCTTCACCTTTGTAGATGTGGTGCCTCCTACCTGATGCCCTCTTCCACCCCTCATCTGCCAACTCCTATTCATCCTTTAGGGCCCAGCTTGGCTGTCGCCTTTACTGGGGAAGATTTTGGTATCAGTCGGGATCCTGTGGGTGCAACAGAAACTGATTCAGGCTTGTCCACATAAGTGGGGGAGGGGCGGTCCCCAAAGGGCTTTTAGTACAAGGGGAAAGCATGCTGGATGCTTGGGGACACTGCACAAGTGTGTACCACCCTCTCTGATACACCAGCGTGGGCCTGGTGCCCCTGTGGGTGTCCGTAGCCCTCGGCATGCCCATCAGTCCTGGAACTGATCGCAGTATGTCCCTTATGGGTGACTGCTTGTCTGCTTCGCTGCTGTGAGCTCCTGGTGAGGACCGTGCCTTGCTCAATTGAGCCCTCTGAGTCAGCATGGTGCCTGGCACGCAACCGCTCAGAGCTTGTGGGTATGGCAGGAATTTGAGGGGCAGTTCCAAACTCCAAAACACAATGAACTGAGAGATCTGTGAGCTGTGGAAAGGCACTGGCGAAGGCACATGGAGGAGAAACTGAGGCTGGGAAGCTGAGTCTTTGCTGCTCGGGGCTTGCTTTTTCAAGAACGGGGAGATTGGCGGTGCAACTCTGGAAAAGTGTTTGGTGATGTCTAATAACATTACACAGATGCTCACCCCCTAGCCCAGCAGGTCTTCCCTCAGTGTATGCCCAACAGAAATGAGTTGCATGCCCACTGAGACAGGAGCACCCAGGCGGCTTTACTCAAGAGAGCCCCCAACTGGAACAACCCACAATCCTTCCTCAGTGGAATGGAGATATACTGTGGACTATTCACAAAATGGAAAGAAAGTTCATGTCATAATTGACTCACTGTACTCCCGTGTAGGGTTGAAACAGGATGTTAAGACCCCTCATCGAACTGAGAAAGAAACCCCAATCAATCGGGGAAGCAGTTTTAACCCAGGGGAATTTAGAACTGAGTATAATGCTGAAGAAGTAGATCAAACTAGAGCATTTATCTTTTTGTGTTAAGCTCGGAAATCTACTTTGTATCTTTGGCATTTTAAGAACTTACAAAGTTTGAGAGAATTGGGTATATTTGAGTGTTAACATCAGACTTGTGATTCTAATTTTAAATCTGCTCGAGTCATTGATTTTTGACCCGTGATTGTGAGTTGACATCTTACTAAGTTGGTAAACAGTTTTTGAATATCTAAAAATCATCATAATTGTCAGTTTAGTGTTTCTGATTGATAAGGATCAGTTCGGGACTTAGGAAAATTTGTTAGTAGGATAATTGAAAAACTTAGAAACAGAATATAATAAACTTTGATTGCAGCTTAAAATGTTTAAAAGAGTTTAATTAACTAAGTAGGTAAATGGTACAAACATTAATCAAAGTTTGCCTTAAAAATGATTGTTAAAATTGGCTGTATCTATTCCTAGAAAAAGATCTGTAAATTATATTTAAAAGCTCAACGAAGAATTGGGGCTTAAAAACCAAAGTATTTCCAAAAAGCCTTTTCTCTATTCAAAAGCTGCCCTCAAGAACACTAGAAAAATCCTTGGATTCCAACCAGAAGGAGTCTTTAAGGAGGATGACTCAGCAGCCACCTGCCCAGCTATGCCCAGGACAAATAGGGCATGAGGTATGGCAGAAGGTGCCCGCCAGGGGGTGATGTGAGCCCTGGAGCCAGGCTCCCACCTTCCCCTCCTTGCCCCAACTTGGAGGTGCACCCCCAAACAGCCATCCAGCTACTGCAGAAACCTGGGGTCACCAAAGGTCCCAACCCCTGTGCCTTGCAGTCTCTAGAAGAAACACAGACCCCCCACCTTGGTCCCCCTGGTCTTTGGACCCTCTTGCTGCTTGATGTTGCTCTCTGTGGTCAGCAGAATAATGGTCCCCAAAGCTACCCAGTCCTTAATCCCTGGAACCTGGAAATTTTACCTTATATGGCAAAAGAGACTTAGCAGATGCGATTAAATTAAGGTTCTTGAGATTAAGGGGAGATGATCCTGGGTTATCCAGGAGGATCCTAAATGTGATCACAAGTGTCCTATAAGTGAGAAGCTGAGGGAGATTTGATGAAAGAAAGCAGCAATGTGAGCACCAAAGCAGGGTGCTACGCTTCTAAGTGCTGGAACACAGTTCTAGAAACTGGAAAGGGTGAGGAAACAGATTCTCCCCAGAGCCTCTGCAGGGAACAAGTCCCTGCTGTCATTTTGATTTCAGCCCAGGGAGATTCAGGACTTCTGGACTGCAGACGGCCAGAGAAGAAATGTGTGTTGTTTTAAGCCACCATATTGGTGTCACTGTCAAAGCAGTAATAGGAAACTGGTACACCTGCACAGAGCATTTCATTGCTCTTGGCTCATGGCTGGAGCTCCAGCTTGGGGGGTAGGATGGGGGGAGGTTGATCCAGAGCACTTGCTGACCTCTTTAACCCAGTGTGGAGCCTGGGGAGACTTCAGGCCATCATCTTGTCTAGAAGCTGCTAGCATCTCACCATTTCAGTCCTCGGTGCAGGGTTCCTGAACATGACAATGGCACCATTGTCAGTGGCTGTGGTTAGCTTCACAATGAGCTCTTGTCTCTGTAAGTCTGCAGGTAGTACACCCTGGGGCCTGGCATCAAGGCTGTGCATCCTTTCCTCTGCCCACCTGTCACTAATGCAGCCCTCCCCTGCAGACTTCCTTGCATTGTGGAGTGGATTGCAAACTGGGCCTGGACCATGGTGGTGACCAATGTCACCTGTCACTACAGTAGGCCTCATACTGCTGGGGGCCCTGGGGGTACTGCATCCAATCCTGCACCTCACCATTCCCACCCTCTTCCTGTACCCTTGGCAGGCAGGGTCCGGGTTTCCATGACAGCTAAGAGATACCCGGTGTTAGACAGGGGGAGAGAAGCCAAACATTTCACAACAAACCCCCAAGGCCACACCAATTCACATCGTGGTTAAGTTGAAGTTCTAAGTAAATGGGGTCTGTCCATGTGACTGTGTTTGATCCAGAAATCTCCAACAAGGAATCTTATGCCTCTCGGGGAGGGGCAAGACAATCTACTGGGGTATGGGAAGGAGTGTCAGAATTCCCATTTGTATTTAGTTTTATGCTTATTCTTTTAAGTTTCCATTTCTTTTCATGTCTTATATTATCTTTTTTTTTTTTTTTAAGAGGGCAGTGTTACTGGCCCTCATATTTGGGATCCGAATCCGTGTCGCTGGCGTCCCAAGCCAGCTCTTAACCACCGTGCCACTCGGCCGGCCCTTATATTATCTTCAATGTATTGGAATAGGAGTATAAATATGTATAACTAAATAAATATGAAATGGTGGGGATAATGCTTTGAAATCTTTGTTGAATGAAGATAATAATGAATAAAGGAAGTCTTTTTTTTTTTTAAGATTTTATTGGGGAATTGGGAGAGGGAAGAGCACTGGGGAATCGGGGAAGGGGAACAGACAAGTTGCTGTGCTTTTGTTCTTCAGTCTAGTTGTAGAGGACGTCGCTTCACTGGCCCATGTTGATGTTGTGATCATTGCCTCCTCCCGGCTGAGACAGATCAGTCACCAGCCATTGGACAGCTGCTCACGGCAGCTTACGGCAGCTCACAGTGGCTCACAGCAGCTCATGCTGGCTCCTGGCCATTCACAGTAGCTCATGGCAGCTCACTGCAGCAGGGGCTGCAGCCCACGCCTTCGCTGGCAACTCACAGCAGCCCAGTTCCAGGCCGAGCGATTTTTCATCATGTTATCTGTAGAGGTTGCAGTGTCACTGGCCCTCATATGGGATCCGAACCGGTGGCCCTGCTGCTCAGAGCTCGTGTTCCCAAGCCAAATCTTAACCAACGAGCCACTCAGCTGGCACATAAAGGAAGTTTTTACACCATTAACAAACCCACAAGCATTTATTGATCATCTACTGTGTGCAAAGATCTGTGCTAGATGCCATGGGAATTTTTTAAAAGAGAGAGCATAGGGTGTGGTCTTTAGCAAACAGGTTAGGAGTGCTACTCTGAGTGACACACTGGGGAGAGTATCTGTAAGTCACATTACAGACAAGGGCTGATTTTCCTAGAATGTAGAGAGCATTTACAAATCAACAAGAAAATGACCAACAGCCTCACTGGGGGAAAAGACGGGCAGAAGAGATTCACAGAAAGGAACTACTGATGGCTATTAAGCATGCAAAAGGTGCTCACTCATCACAAGGCAGCTGCGTGTTAACCAGTTTTCCCATTGAGTCGGCCAAGATCCACATGTGTGAAACATGCTGCGTTCATGAAGAAGAGGAAGGCAGACCGTCTATTACAACAGTGACAGCTTCAGAATTACCACACACCCCCCCTCCAAGCTGGCCACTCATCCTCTGGGAATTTACCTATAAATATACTCACCTATGGGAAATAAGTACATACATCCATACAGTGGGGTACTTCTCAGGCTTAAAGAAGATTCAGGAAACTCTATGTATATGGAATAAGTTCCAAAAAATGTTGGTAGTGGAAATGGCCAGGGGCTATAATTTGTGTAAAGAGAAGGAAAAAAAGAATATGTATACACGCATAGACAAAACCGGGGAAGGCAGGCTGCAGGTGGGAGAGGCAGAATCAGAGCCTTCCTTGGGGGGCTGCTACCCAGAACAGGACAGACCCCTGGCCAGGTGGAGAAGTGAGCTGGAAACGGCTCCAGGCTGGGATCTAGAGAGCTCTGCTCCAGGTCTTCAGGGAGCCATGTTAAGCTCCAGGCTGTTTCCTCGTTGGGAACAAACACTGCCCACCCCTTCAGCCCCTGGGTTTGCTGGAGGTCAAGTTAACACAGACCCAGTAGTGTTTGCTGTCAGTCACTGGGGGATTTCCTGTGCAGGCTCTGTTCTCCAGGTGGCACATATATTATTTCATGAAAACCTCATCACAGCCCTGAGAGCGGGCCACTTTTTGCATCTCAGTTTCTGGGTGCTTACAGTGAGGCTTAAAGAGGTTAAATAATTGGCCCCATGTCACGTAGTGACAAAGTAAGATTCCACCCGGCTCTTTCTTTCCAAAACTAAGCCATATTCCTTTACTTGTGTCAGTAAGTCGGTAAACACACATCTGGGTGGTATTTTGCTGTCTCGTGAACCAACCTTGGGGGTCCCTAAACGCACCCAGTTCCTGAGAGGGCTGCTGCCTCACGTGTTGTCCTTGTCTCTGTGGGCTGATGCCACTGCCCGTCTGTCCTTCTCGTGTCTCAGGAACAAAGTGTGTGGCTGATGGGGGCTCCGTGGCAGTCGGCACACACGCAGTGCCAGACAGCAGCAGACATGGCTGCCAGCCCCGGGAGAGCGAGAGGAGGCTGCTGCACGGCCTCTGGGCAGTCACGTCCCTCGTTCTCCCCAGTCGCCCTAACCAAGAGGAAGAAAGCCACAGCCACCCTTCAGAGAGGCTTTGCCACCACCCAGATAAAGGTTCCCCGCCCAACCCCACTGTCCCCTTGGCTGTATCACCCTCTGCCCTCCATCCTGTGAATGTTTATTTGTTGCTGCTGTTCCTCAGCTCAGGCACTCAGGAAATGTCTGTTGAATGAGTATAGAGTTCATCCCCAGCTCTCTGCTTGTTCCCATGGAAGCTGACCGCGAGGGGACCCCAGGGCCACCATCCAGGCCTAGAGACCTGCTTTCGCCCCCACCCCAGGGGCTTCCTAGTGGAGAAGCCGGGGAGGCTTTAGGTGTGTCCTGGTTGGAAGCGAGCTAACTGGAAGGGCGGGGAGGGGCCCTATGTAACTGGTCAGGGGAGCAGATTTGGCTTTCTCTGGTTGGTTCTAAGTTGGGAGCAGAGGCAAAAATGAGGGAAGCTGACAATTGCTGATCAAGTCCTGGCCCTTCGGGATGGCTTGCCGCTGAGGTGGTGGTTTGGCTCCCGGCTGGTTTGCTGTGCTTGCGCAGAGTTCTGTCTTTATATGTGGTCCGGCCCTGGACAGTGTGTAACTCAGCCTCTCACTATCTGCAGTACCCTGGGCTTGCTTTGTGCCTGCTCCTCCCACTCTGTGCGGGTATAAGGGGCTGGGGCGCCCTGAGTGTCACCATCTGCGGGCGATTCCCGGCTCTGGGTCTGCGCTTCACCTCCGCACCAGCCATGGGTTTGCGCGCCCCCACGTCCTCCAACCGGCCCGGGCCGGGCAGGCGTGCGGGGCAACGTGCCCTGCTTCCGGCGCGGCTCGGCGCAGTGCACGCGCAGGTAAAGCGGCCTCGGGCGCCGGACCTGAGCGGAGCCAGAGTGCTGGACGCCACCTGGGCGCCCAGGTGAGTGCGTAGGGCAGGCGGGGAGCCATGGCTTGAGCAGCTGCTGCTGCTTTGGGGCGCAGTCCCTCCCTCCTCATCTAACTGTCCACCGATAGCGGTTCACATCTGTTGATCCTGCTTGGTGGGGAAGGACAAGGGCTTGTGATGCTTGGGGCTGCGCCAAGGCGATGTGTGCTCCTGTCCTCCCCGCCTCACCGACTCACGGGCACATCTAGTGATGGCGCCTGTAAAAGCGTTTCCTACTGCGTGGCCCTCAGTGAGCGCTCCATAAACGCTCACTGTACTGCCTGGCTGAGCTCCCCAAGATGGACATGCACTCCCCAGTGGGGCAGAGATAGTTCTAGGGGGTTTCCTGGGGGAGGGCGGGTTAGATATGTGCCTTCACAGGGTAAGAAGTTTATTCCCTAGTCAGTTCATTCAACCCCTTAATTGGCTGATGGGAGAGTCTTCTTAATTCTTGCTAATACCTTATTCCTTTTTTTCAATTACAATTGACCTACAACATTAGTTTGAGGCGTACAACATAGTGATTAGACATTTATGTACCTTACAAAGTGATCCACCTGACAAGTCTAGTATCCACCCGACACCATACATAGTTATTACAATATTATTGACTATATTCCCTGTGCTGTACTTTACATCCCTGTGACTGCTTTTACAATTGGCAATTTGTACTTCTTGATCCCTTTCACCTTTTTCACCCAGCAGCCCCCAATTCCCCTCCCATCTGGCAACCATCAATTTGTTCTCTGTATCTATGAGTTATTTTCTGTTTTGTTTGTTTGTTTTTATTATTTTTTTTGAGGGCAGTGTCACTGGCCCTCATATGTGGGATCCGAACCTGGGCCGCTGGCATCCCAAACCAGCTCTCAACCACTGTGCTACTCGGCCAGTCCTCTTTTATTTTGTTTTTTATATTCCACGTAAAAGTGAAATCGTATGGTATTTGTCTTTCTCTGACTTATTTCACTTAGTATAATGGCCTCCAAGTCCCTTCATGTTATCACACATGGCGAGATTTCACTCTTTTTCATTGCTGAGTAAATACTCCATTGTATAAATGTACACATCTTGGGCCGGCCGAGTGGCATGGTGGTTAAGAGCTGGTTTGGGACGCCAGTGGCCCCGGTTCGGATCCCACATGTGAGGGCTAGTGACACTGCCCTAAAAAAATAATAAATAAATAAATAAATAAATAAATAAATAAATAAATGTACCACATCTTTATCCATCGGTCTATTGATGGGCCTTTCAGCTCAGAGCCCTCAGCAGGCAAAGGGATCTTGAGATAACATCGTAATTTTGTTTTGTTTCCACAGGATGTGTTTTTACAGTTTCCTTCTATTTGTGACAAGAGATGCTGGCTTTCCAGTTATGGTGGTTGAAAAGCATTCCACATAAGATAAGCCATTTAGAACTGAGTTGACTGAGTGAACAGCATGCATTAAATAATAATACAGTGAACTGAAGATGTGACAGAAGTCAGGAAGACATGGAAATGATGGAAGTTTGGAAAACACTGCTCTGAGGCAAGACAATCATTGGAACTCATCATTTTTTTTTTTTTTTAGAGGGCAGTGTCACTGGCCCTCACACACGGGATCCGAACCAGGGCCACTGGCGTCCCAAGCCACCTCCCAACCACTGTGCCACTCGGCGGGCCCTGAACTCATCATTTTATGTTGTGTTTTTTTCTTGGGCTTTTCTGGTGCCTTGACCCTGGACCTAGAGGGTTTTGAAGCCTAGAACAAGTATTTATTAAATATGTACATGGCACTTTCTGTGTGGCCATGCACTGTTCTAAGTGCCTTGCTGATATTATCTCATTTTATCCTCACAAACTGTGAGATGACTATTATTGTCTGATTGTACAGATGAGGAAACTGAGGCCCAGTGAGGTTAGCTAACTGCCCGGAGGTCAGAGCCAGCATTTGCACCCAGGCTGGCTGGCCCCAGAACCTGTGCTGTCAACTCCCACCAAGGCCCCAGTTTCCTAGCCCTCATACTCAGAGGCGCAGTGTTGGCACTGCAATTTTGTTCCCATGTAACCTTTTCAAAGTGCGTTTCCAGGCAGAGGGTGCTCTGTAGAAACGTAGGCCATTCCGTGCCTGGCTCCTCGGAGCCTGTTGGGGCTGCATCAGCCTTTACCACAGAGGCACACAGGGCGACAGCATCAAGAGGGGCTTTTGGGGGATGTGAGAGATGAGGGGTGGAAATCCTTTCTTTAGGCTACAGGCTGCTTTGTTGGCTGGTGTCCCCTGGTCATGAAAAGCTGATAGTACTGAGAGTGGCAGTCATTGTCCTTCCAGGACAGAGTTGAGGGAGCACTGGTCACTGAAATGTGGAAGAGACACTGCCAGGCTCCCCTCCAGGAGGGGGGCATTGGAGAGTGTCCTGACTCTGGACAATGGGTCAGTGGACCAGGTATCCGCTTGCCTGGTTAGCAGCCTGGCCTGAGCCCTGAAGACCAAAGGAGGGCACTTTACCTCCCTCCCTCCCTCACATCATGTACTGTGTCCTTCTCGGCCACAGCCTGGGGCCTTTACTCCTGCTCCTTGGAACTAAGGGTCTTCTGCTACCAGACACCACCCAGGACATGGAGGACGATGAGTGGGACCCTAGGGGGGAAATAGGGGTGAGGTCCTGGTGACAAATCACCAGAAGGGGAGCTCCCTGGTGGCCACAGAGAAAGCCCAGAGTCCCCTGGGCTGGGATGTCCTATCCTGCCTCCTAACAAGCTCTAGGGATCTAGCTGTCCCCCAGGCTCCAGGGTGTGGTTTGCCCAGCATTGTGAGCTGCAGGAGGGTGGCTGTAGTTGGAGACCCAAGGCCACCGTGGGGGAGTGATAGGGTGGCCTCAGGTCAGCCCATGCATGATAGGACCCACCTATCCCTCTCCTAGCCCAGGGAAAGCCTCAAAGCCTGGGCTGCAGGCCCTCTGACCACATGCCAAGCCCTTCGGGGGACACATTTGTCTTTTGTGTTCATTGTTTTAGAAGCAGGAAGCAGAACCCTTCAAGAAGAGACTCATCAAGTCAACCTAGTTCCTGTCCTCCTCCTGGGGGCCTCACGGAGGCTCAGATTCAAGCCTCCCCACCCTCAAGATCCTGTCCAGAGGTGGTGCCTCCTACCCATTCCATCCCTGAGAAGAGAGCTTGGGCAGAAGCCCCTTCTCCTGGCTGCCTGTGCCCTGGGTGCCCTGCCTCTGTTCATGTTTCCTCTGAGAGTCCTAAGGCAGCCCACCTCCCTTGCCAGCTCCCAGAAGAAAGTAACAGCCTGCCACCCCACTCCCTTCATCCACAGACCCCTCCCTGTCCACAGATTGGCCCCAGCCGGTGGCCTGGCCTCAGGGCTGAGAAAGTGCGATATGCTGAAAAGAAATCACGTTGTGGATGAGCATAACTATCTAATGAAATGTGAAACATCTAGAGTGCCAGGGCTGCTTCCTTCAGGCACTGGTGACATGGCAGTCCTTGTCAGCATCACCCAGACAGGGTGTGACAAGCCCAGGACCTCAGGCAGCAGGCCTGATGTCCTTACATGAGCTGGTTGGCCAGCAGAGACCCCAGTCCCACGGAGGAGGCATCAGAACTTGCTCAAGTGACCCCAGATCTGAAACCTTGTCACACAGCAAGGCCGTCACCCAGGCCTGGCTAGGCAACCCCCACTCACCGGAATCCCACAAGGAGAGTCACACACTTCCTTTATGCTCTCATATCCCTGATTTTTCCCATTTATCACTGCCTTTATGTCTCTATCAAATACTTCTATGATGCTTACTTTCACTATGTGCAAATCACTGTTCTAAGTCTTTACTTATAACCACAAAACAACCTATGAGACAGGAAGTCTCATTTCCATTATCATTTCCATTTAACAAAGAAGGAAACTGAAGCACGGAGAGATTAAGTCACTGGCCCAAAGTCACTGAGCGGGGAAGAGATAGAGCTGGATTCAAGTGTGGGCAGCCTGGACTCCAGAGTCCCCATGTTCTTACATGCAGTTGCCTGTCTTGTCTGTTCCCTCTAAACTAAGCTTTGTGAGGTCAGAAGCTATGCCTTTTATTAACCTTTCCATCCTCAGTAATTGCCATAGGTTCCTAGTTTCTCAATAAGGGTTTGCAATTGAAATCATGAGTGGACGGATGAAAGAGGGATGGTAGGAACTTATTGTATAAACCCATCTGTATTGTTGGCGTTTAGACATTTCATCAAGTGCGTGTCATTTTTTTTTTCATTATTCCTGCTCAGCAATTACTAGGACCTAGTCTAAACAATTCGGCTTAGAGATATTTTCTTCCCTAATTTTTTCTATTATTTCAACTTCTATGTTTAATGTTTTCTCTAACGTCTATTAGGTAGGTATTGAAAACCTTCTCTAACTTCCACGTCTTATAACTGTTCATTTTTCATCCCTTCCTGCTTGTGCACCGTGTTCTGGGAAATTCCTGTATTGTGAGCTTCCAGGGCACCAGTGAACTGACGGTTTCAGAATTTGTCAGTCATGTTTGCAGTTTCCAGAACACTAAGAATGTTTCCTTTTCACAGCAGCCTGTTTTTTAAAATAGATATCCTCTGAAATTTCTCTGCAAATATAAACTGTGATCAATGTAACTTTTTCTTCTGCTTACTGCATTACTTCACTCTCCTCCTGAGTTGGTTCTTCCGTTTGTGGCTTTGGTGTCATTCTGTGAGTGCGCTGGGATTCCTTAGAGCGTTGCTGTGTCTTGGTTGTCCATTCATATCTGTAGATGAGGGGGTTCTGAACAAAACCGTTGGTTACTGGGATGCCCTTCCGTAGGCCAAGTGGGAATTCCTGTCACCTAGCAGTGACTGAAATCTCTGATTGCAAGATCCCTGGCCGTGGTCATTATGAGGTGGGGGACAGCGGGCAAGGCCCATGGGCAGGTAGAGTGAATGGATGCTATCTTCTGAATAAAGGGCTCCACTACAGTGTGGGACCCTTTTGATGTTGGGGTGCTGCCCTTTTCTGTAGCCCTAGCACCTGGTTTTAGAACACCTGTTAGCCATACTTGGGCCTTTGGCCCCTGGGCAAATGTTGGAGTCAGTGGCTAAGGGGTGGTTGGCAGGGGTGGGGGATTGCAGGGGACTGGCTTGGCTAATCTGCAGATACCCCTTCTAGTAATTATGCAGTGCCCTTGGCCTGCTCCTCCCAACCCCCACGGCCTCCTACCTGGTGCTATTCTGCTTCTACCGAAGCTCCAGTTTGGAGCTCCTTCTTTTCCTTCTGCATGGGGTTGCGGGGCTCTTGGTCTGTGGGTTTCCTTGTCCATCTGTCTCATGATCTTTGTGTCTTATGCACCTTCCTTTCCCACTTTGCCTTCTTTCAGCTTCCTCAATCCACCTGGATTTGGGGAGGGATGAGAGGTACATGTGTGCTCTGTCTGCCATCTTGAACTTCGCACCCACCTTTACACCCTGGAACCCGGATAACAAGCCTCAGGAGCCCCTGGGGAGTGGGGCCTCGGGCTTCCTGCATCCTCTGGGCATGTCACTGGGCAGGTTCCTTAAAGTTAGGCTCCTTAGTTGGGGAAGAAGTGGCTGCATGAGTTCCATCTATAACTGGGTTAAGATGCACAAACAGGAGTGTTTGGAATCTACCTGCTGCCAGGGGCAGGGGTATGCCAGGGAGAATGGAAGGGAGACAGTGGGAACACATGTTCCCAGGCGCCTGGCTCTCTGGCTGTCTGCACAAAGAGCAAATTCTAGCGTGTACATCCAGGGGCGGTGCATCTCATGGCCCTCGCGTGCCACCCAGGCTCCTTGTGCCATTGCCTGATGAGGCAGAGGATAAAAATTGACATGCGGAGCACTCTGTGAGCATGCTTTCTGACACACTGCTACCTCCTTTATTCAGCAAATGCTGAGCAGGTGCCTCTTGTATACAAGCAGGGCTGGGTGCTGGATGAGGTGAATTTCCCATCTGTAAGGAGCTTAGATTTTGATGAGGAGGCAGTGGTGTAAATAACAACAAAGCCCACCGAGGAGGTGGGAGGATTGGAATGTAGTGGCTGTGGAGGAGAATGGTCTAGGCCAGTGCCTTTGCACTTGACCCGGCACACAGATTACTCAGGAATTTTGGTAAATGCAGTTTCTGACTCAGGAGGCCTGAGTGGGGCCTGAGATTTTGCATGTCTGCCAGCTCCCAGGTGATGCCGAATCTGCTGGTCCACGGACCACACTTGGAGCAGTAAGGGGGAAGGAGGCCACAGCTTCTTTCTGTTCCCTTGGTGCCAAGCTGTAGGTGACGTGGAGATCTATGGGAGCCCCACCAGGAACAGAGCTGCCCCTATGGCCTCTACGGGAGGAGCTATGCCCAACCATAGGCCCACACAAGCCTGAGTCTCACTGGGGGGGAGGGGTCAAGCCAGGCTACAGGTCCCTGCTACCTGGCATCTCACTGGCCAGGGCTTCATGCCAGCCCAGAGGGAAAGTGCTGCCCAGAGGGAAAGTGCTGGGGTTGGGTTGTCTGGGTAGCACAGCACCCATCAGCTTGGGGACTTGGGCAGGGGAGACCCCTCTGAACTTCGGAGGCTGGCTCTGTTCTGGGGTGAGGGTCTGGGTCAGACTAGGCCCTGTGGTGGTCCACTTGTTTCTCAGGTTCCCGAGTTTGTCGTAGGGTCCCCGTGAATACTAAAACCTGTTGGTGGAGCGAGCACACATGGCAGGCACCCAGGCACCCTTGGTTATCGTGGGGCAGGGTGAGTCAGCATTTTTCAGGGTCTCTGCCCTGTGCTTGGCTCTCATGGATTTGCTCAGGGTCAAGGTAAAGGCTTTCCTGGGCAGCTATCAGTCCCTTTCCGCTGCAAGCAGCCTGTGAGGTTGGCTCAGGGCCAGGACACATGTGGGCCGTTCTGGGACCAGGCTAGGAAAACCCTCCCCAACCACGGAGGCTCGCAGAGAATTTTCAAGGCACCAGATGTGCATGTAGGGAGGGCTACTGACCCATGGTTAACAGGCTTAATGGTTAGTCCAGCATGTGACCAAGACAGGCTTGCTCTGTGGGGCTCAGAGGTCAGGACACTGCCCTGTTACCTAACAGAGATGCTTCAAAATTCTGATGTACTCTACATGCCCTCAAGATCTTTGAAAGGGTTGTACGTGATAATGCTTAACTGGAGGAATTTTGCTTGGTCATTCTGGGGGGTTTCTCTTGCTGGTTTTCCTCTTTCCAGCCCCGTCGTCCAAGTCTTGGCCTTATACTGTGGCCAAGAAGATCTTTCAAATATGGAAACATAGCCATATCTCTCCCTTGCTTGAACCTGTTCATCAGCCTCAGAACCAGGGTCAGGCTTGTGGGCTCTGTGCTCCATCCCCACACATTCTTCTGGGGCTCAGATCCTCTTCTTCCATCTATCCTCCCCCAGCCTCAGGACCTTTGCACATGCTGTTCTTCCTTGAATACCCATCCCAACCTTAGACCTGTGCCTTCTCTTGGTTCTTCCCGAGCCCCCATTCAGTTGATGTCTTCTGCTGTGTCCTGTGTGTGATCTGAGTCTTGGTAGATGGAGGGAAATTGCTGGAAAACAACTTCAAGGGCCAAGTGGAACAAATAAATGAGTGTATTAGTTTCCTAGGGCTGCTGTCACAAAGTACCACAAACTGGGTGGCTAACCATGCAGACATTTATTCTCTCACAGCTCTGAAATCCAAAATCAAGCACAGCCATGCTCCCTTCAAAGGCTCCGGGGGACAATCTTTCCATGGGTATTTCAGTTTCTGGGGGCTCCAGGTGTCCTTGACTTGTGGCTGCATGGCTCCAGTCTCTGCCTTCTTCCTACAGGATCTTCTTTTTTTTGTCCTCAGGCGTCTCCTCTGTGTGTCTCTTCTAAGGACACTTGTCATTGGATTTAGGACCCTTAGTAATCCAGGACATTTTCATCTCTAGAGCCTTAACATCATCACATCTGCAAAGACCCTTCTTCCAGATTAGGTCACATTCACAGGCTCTGGATGTTAGGATGTGGACATATCATTTGGGAAGCCACCATTCAACCTATTACAGTGTGCAATGAGACCGGAATTCCAAACCCTAGGGAACAAACACAAGAGTGAGCCTACTAACAGCTGGGAGTGGGTCAGTCAGGGAGGAATGAGCCCCGGGGTGACCGACTGATGGCACAGTCATCCTCATGTGGCTGCACACAGAGTGGAGAAGACAGAGAGGGGACATCAGGATTCTGGTCCCTGCCCCATCACTCCCACCCCGGGGCCAGCACTTCACATCTCTGGGCCTCTTCTCCTCTTCTGAGGCAAGGTGAGAGGTGAAGACACATCTCAGGATCCCGCTGTCTGTAAGTCTCCATTCCCGGGGACCCTGCAGTTTATTGACGAAGGCACAGAGGGGACCCTGCAGCAGCAAACACCCTGAAGGAGTATGGCGTGGGGCTGGGAGTGGGGATCTGGGTCACCATGCCAAGGTTTTGCTCCCTTCCCCATGGCATTAACCATAAGGCTTGAGGTAATCATGGGACCTCTCAGCCTCGTTTCCTCATCAGTCACCCACCTCCGAGACTGGAGCATGACCAAGGCCATGCCAGGGATCAGCCGGGTGCCCACGCATGGTCCCAGGAGCTACTATTAACCAGCTGTCATGCCTCAGAAAAGAGGCTTAGGACTCCCTGCCTTAGGTTGGGTTCCTCCAAAGATTTAAGTATAAACCAGTTTTTCTGTGGGAGATCCCAGGAGGGGAAGTGAGACAGGGAAGAGAAGGGAGCCACAGGGGATGCTATCAAGCAGGTCCCATCGCCACACGGCCAAGGAAGCTGGGGTGGATCCACCAGCACAGCAGGGCAGCCACCAGCTGGAGGCTGCTCTGGGGCATTCTGCTCTAATGATTCTGACTACATGGACCCCTTGAGCTCCTGCAGCCAGAGAAAGCCCGCGAGTACCTGCAGCAGGTGCCATCAGAAGGCACCAGAAAAGAAGGCTGTGGATCTCTTCCCCCACAAAACCAAAGTAAATAAACAGAAGGCAAATAGCAAAGGATGAACCCAGCTAGCTGGATGAGGGAGAATCCAGCCTCAGGCCTCCCATTTTGAGAAGGGCCAGTTGGATGAGGCTGAGGGTGGCTGGCGGTAAGAGTCCAACAGTTTTCAGGCATTACAGTTCTTCCATCCGGTTAAAGCTCAAACCGGTGGCTGATGACAATGGTATGCTGGAGGTGGCGACAAAACCCTTGTACGTGAGCACTTGACAGCCTGGCCCCATTTGAGGAAATAAAGCTCAGGTATGAGACTGGTCAAAATCCTACCTCCTGGAAACTCAAGCTCAGCTCAGACCCCCTCCCGCCATCTCTCCTTCCCTGGTCCCAGAGCCTCCTGCGACCTTGCTTCTTAGCCTTCCTACAAATCCAGGGCGAGGCAGTTTATGGAATAAGAGGGATCGTCCAGACCCGCAGAGGAAGGAAGGAAGGAAGGAAGGAAGGAAGGAAGGAAGGAAGGAAGGAAGGAAGGAAGGGGAGGGGAGTGGAAGGGAGAGAGGGAGGAAGGAAGGAAAACAGATCTCCCTTGTGTAAACTAAGGCAGAGCACAAGAAAACATGGCGAAATGCTTTTCAATGAAGTGGGTATAACGTTGATACCAAAACCTGACAAAGCTTATAGCAAGGAAGGAAGGGAGGGAGAGGAAGAGAGCGAAACAGGAGTGGGGGGACCACAGCCCAATCTTACATGTGAAGATTCATGAAAAACTTGAAATAAAACATTAATAAGCAAAATCTAACAGCACATTAAAAGAATAATACAACTTATCTCAGGAAAGTCACTCCTGGAATGAAAGGATGGTTCAGGATTCTTTGGAAAACTCATTAATATAATTCAGGAAATCCATTAATATAATTCGTAAGATTCATAGATTTGACAAGAGAAGTCATACCATCAACTCCATAGACGCTCAAAGGCCTGTGACAAACTCAACAACCATTCTTGATTTAAAAAGACAAACCATAAAAGAATCCCTTTATCCCCATGGAGTGGAGAAGGCCTTTCTAATTATGATGCAAAATCCACAAGTCAAAAAAGACAGGACTGAAAACTTGATTACAAAAAAAATAATAATAAAATAAGCTCTACATGCAAAAAGGCAATAAAAATAACATGCTAACAAAGTCAAAAGACAAACTGGAAAAAATATTCACAACTTTTACCATAGGCAAAGAGCCAACTTCCCTAATATATAAGGGGCTTGTAGAAATTGGTAAGGAAACCACAAATCGAAATAAAAAAATAGACAAAGGACATGAAGAGACATTTTCTAGAAAAAGAAATACAGATACATCTTAAAGATAATTACAGATGCTCAGTCTCACTCAACGAGAAAAGAAATACAAAATAAAACTACATTGAGATGCCATTTGTCACCCATGATATTAATAAGACCCCACAGGTGTGATGATAGTGTACTATGTTATGGAGATGAGGACAGTACAAACGGATGTGTCCCTGGGGTGGGTCAGGGAGCCGCCTCTCAAAGCCATAAGCTCCCTTATGCTTCCAGGCGGCAGTCCTGGTTTTGGAATTTCATCCTACAGATACAGAAGCACACATTCAAAATAGTATACGTTTGGGCCAGCCGAGTGGAGCATTGGTTAAGAGCTGGCTTGGGATGCCAGCAGCCCTGGTTCAAATCCCACATATGAGGGCCAATGACACTGCCCTCTACAGCTAATATGGTGAACAACAGCTCCACCTGGAACTGGGCTGCTGTGTGTCCCCCGAATGGCATAGCTGCAGCCCCTGCTGCAGTGGGCTGCCATAGGCTACAATGAGTGGCCGGCAGCCAGCGTGAGCGGCTGGCAGCCGGTGTGAGCTGCCAAGAGCTGCTGTGAGCTGCTGTCCAGAGGCTGGCGACGGATCCGCCTTACCTGGGAAGAGCGCAATGACAATACCAACATGGGCCAGTGAAGCAACATCCTCCACAACCAGACTGAAGAACAAAAAGACAGCAACTTGTCTGTTCCCCTTCCCTGGTTCCCCAACGCTGTTCCCCTCCCCCAATTCCCCAATAAAATCTTTAAAAAAAAAAAAGTATACGTTCAAAGTTAGTCATTTCGGGCCGGCCAAGTGGTGTGGTGGTTGAGAGCTGGCTTGGGATGCCAGCGGCCCAGGTTTGGATCCCACATGAGAGCCAGTGACACTGCCCTCCTAAAAAAAAAAAAGTTACTCATTTCAACATGTTTTGTCAAATATTAGATGCGATCCAAGTGTCCATCAACAGGAGGCCTGTTAAATAAAATATGGAAATCCAGATAATGGAATACTACACGGCAGTAAAAAAATGAGGGATTCTCAGAGGTACACGATACTATGTGGGAAATAAACAGAAAAGGCAAAAAACTACCCTTTCCATAAAAGGGAATAAAATAGGAACACACATTTATCCTTACTTATATTAGGAGAAAAATCTGAAAGGGTGCACAAGGAACAAAAAATGCTTACCTGAGGGTGGGGTGGCAAACATGAACCACGCGAACGCAGTGAGACGGGGGAGAGAGCCTTTTTATCGTATAACTTCTTCTACATTTTCTGGTTTTGAACCATGTGAATTTACTACCTATGGAACAATTTTGAAACTTAATGCATGTGTTTGAACATGCTTTAAGATTTTTCTGGAAGAATATACATTGTTGGCAGCAGTTATCTCTGGGCAATTGAGGGTGGTGGGGGAAAAGGACTTTTACTTGTCATTTGACACTCTTCTGGGTCTTTGGGTCGTTTGCCACGTACATATACAACTTCTCAATCAAAAACTACTGATTAGTTATTTTATGTTGGCATGTTTCTGAATACACAGGAGTAAGCCATTATGTGGGTTCCTCTTGGGCGTGGGAATATTGGGGCCAGGGCAGCAGAGAAGGAGCTTTCCTATCATTGCTTACATAAGTCTGTGATTTTTACATGTATGCTGTAAGAGACAAGAGGGAAATTGAATTAAGAGGATCCCTTTATTCACCCTCCCCTGACAAAAGAGACATGGGTGAACTAAGAAGGATTTGCAAAGATGAATTTTTTTAAACTTTATTGGAGAACAATGTGTTTTTTCGGGGGACAATGTGTTTTTTCAAGACTCATCAGCTCCAAATCAAGTTGTCCTTCAGTCTTAGTTGTGGAGGGCACATGCGGGAGTTGAACAGGCAACCTTTGTTTTTAAGAGCACTCTCTAGGGCTGCCCGAGTGGCGCAGTGGTTAAGTGCTGGTTTGGGAAGCCAGCGGCCCTGGTTGGGTCCCACATATGAGGGCCAGGGCCAGTGACACTGCCCTCAAAAAAAAAAAAAAAAAGAGCACTCTCTAACCAACTGCAGCTCAGCTCAAGTTGTTTTCAATCTAGTTGCGGAGGGTACAGCTCACAGGCCCATGTGGAAATCCAGCCGGTGATCCTGTTGCTCAGAGGACGCGCTCTAACCAATTGAGCCACCGGCCCGCCCAAAGATGAGTTTTTATAATACATAAGACCTGGGGGATCTAAGCTGATGAAGAGGAATTTCAGAGGGAGGCCAGAAACGCCTTAAGCTTGTAGTGCTATTGGGGGAAATCCCCAAAGTTATGCCCTCAGGGAGGAAGGAAGGAACTGAGGAGGTAAGATTTGGTTTTGTTTCCATTTTGATTCATCAAAACTTCCTACCCAGCGTGGCAAGGCCTGTTCTCTAGAAGATAATTGGACATTTTATGGTTACTGTTTCTTTGACTTTCTGGTGGATCATGGGTTTTCTTTACACAGGTGTAGTAAGCAAGACGCATCGAAGACCTGAGGACCTGAGACCCTGCAAAGCCCTCTCCCTGCCCTGCTCTGTAAGCCCCCACCTTCTTCTGATCCCAGGTTCTTCCAGGATTGCATGCAGGGGCCAAACCCAGTGAACCCAGCTGGATCTGAAATGCTGTGACTTGGACTGGAAAAGAAACAAAGGAAGAATAAAGGATCAGATGTTATGGAGGTGATGATGATGATGATGATGATGGCTAATATTTATTGTCAGGCCCACTCATTATCTCATTTAATCTTACTACCTCCACTTACAGCTGAGGAGCTTAGAATCAAAAAGGAAGGTAACTGCCTAAGGTCATTTGGCAGCTGAGTTTGGCCTTGGCTTTAATTGATGGAGCCTTTGGCTAAGAAATCAATCCCAGTGGCAATTCTGATTCAATGAGAACCAGGGGTTCAACACACAGATTAATTTAATGAGACACTCTGGAGGGCTTGCTGGTTATAATCTGAGGTTGCCTGCCTCTCTCCCCTAGGCTCCTTCTCCCCACCTCCACCTGGAGAACTCTTGGGGGATGGGCACATAGGCAAGGATGAGCGTGATGCTGGAAGAGCTGCAGTCCCAGGTGTGACCACCAAGTGGCAGAGCAGCTGCATGGAGCCCTGCCCCCAGCAAGCCCAGAAAATAAGTAGAAATTCCTTGGCCTGGAAGCCGACAGTCGGTTGGAAATTCCGGGAGCCTTCTGTCAAAGCCCGGAGGTTTGACCTTCTGCTGTAAGCAAAGCCTAGGGGCGTCCACAACAGGCAAAGGGCAGGGAAGAAGAGAACATTTTTTAAAGCATATGGAATGAGGAAAGAGAAAGAGAAAAGAATTCTCTCGCAGATGCCTTGAACTTGGCAGCCTCCTCTAGCTCAGCAATTCTGTAAGTGAGAAGGCTGGGTTCCAGTGCAGCAGAATCACCTGGTGGGGGGGCTTATGTTAAAATGCATATTCCTGGGCCCGGCCCAGCCATGTGGCAGAACCCAGGAAACTGCATTTTAGCCAGTGTCTATCTGATCCAGGCTCAGGTTTGAAATACCAACATGGCAACGCGTCCTTTTACAGGACAGAAAGCAGTGGCCATAGAGGAGAGGTCACTGCTCAAGGTAATGGTCCCGGGTCCAGGCCTCCCCTGTGAGGATGGTGTTTGCACGGAGGCATGAAGCTCGATTCTTTCCATGTAAAATCCGGCCTTTGGGCTGCTCCAGATTGGAATTACGCCCAATCACCCCACTCATGGCCTCCTGTGCTTTGGTGTAGGTTTGTTCTCTCCCTACCTCTCTATTTGCTATTTTTTTTTTTTTTAAAGATTTTATTGGGGAATTCGCGGAGGGGAACAGCGTTGGGGAATCGGGGAAGGGGAACAGACAAGTTGCTGTCTTTTTGTCCTTCAGTTTAGTTGCGGAGGATGTTGCTTCACTGTTGGTATCGTCATTGCGCTCTTCCCGGCTGAGGCAGATCGGTCGCCGGCCTCTGGATGTCGCTCACTGCAGCTATTGACAGCTCACGCTTGGCTGCCAGCCGCTCACGCTGGCTGCAGGCCACTCACTGTAGCCTATGGCAGCCCACCGCAGCAGGGGCTGCAGCCCACACCATCACCGGGGCTCGCACAGCCCAGCTCCAGGTGGAGCTGTTGTTAGCTGTAGAGGGCAGTGTCACTGGCCCTCATGTGGGATCCGAACCGGGGCCGCTGGCATCCCAAAACCAGCGCTTAACCAATGCGCCACTCGGCCGGCCCTCTATTTGCTATTTTAAAATGCATAATGAGTTCTTGCCCAGAGACGCAGAATAAGGAAGCAGCCTTGGCTTTGAAACCCAAGACCGGAACCCTGACTCCTCGGCTTCCTGGCTGGGCTCCATCTTGGCTAAGTTCCCCAGGCCCTCTGGGGAGGTTTTGGGAAGCTCAGGGTCCAGACACCCACCCCCACCTCACCCACACACCCAGTATTCAGGTTTCTCTCCCAAACTGACTCAGCCTATCCTTTCTCACATCCTGGAAGGCAACTTCAGACTCGGGCTGACCCTCATTCTGACCCAAATCCTGAATTTTAGCCTTTAGCTGGGGTTTTGTCCATGACAAGCTAGAGGTCATGTAGCAGCCGGCCAGGAGAATTGGGGAGTGCTCAGGCTTTAGAATCTGGTTTGAATCCCAACTCTGCTCTGTGACCTTGGGCAAGTTGCCTGCCTTCTCTGAGGCTGTTTCCTTGTCTGGGGGAATTAGCACCACCTCTCTCCTGGGCTGCTACAAGGAGTAAATGAGAGCATGCAGGCAGCATGGTCAGCATAGAGCCAAGAACACAGCAAGCGCTCGGTGCCAGGAGCAGCTGTTCCTAAGAGGCTTGGTCCAGGTGAGGCGTTGGGGCAGAGGCTGGCTTCACTCCTCCCACCAAACTGCGCTGGCCTCAGACACTGGGTCGGGGAGACATGACTTTACTCATTCCCCCGATCTACAGGCCTGCTCAGCTCCAGGGCCCACAGAGGGGCTTCTAAGCGATGCCAGGAAATCGTAGCCATGGTTTCCACCCTGGGGGAGCTTACAATCTAATAAAGGCAACCTGAGACCTTGAAATAGAAGCTTCCCAAAATAGTGTGTCTGCGAGCTGGTATCTCAATGCTGCCTGGTAGGAGGTGCCAAGTTAGGAGGGATTGAGTATAGGCCTGGGCCTTCCCACCCGCTCTGCCTGCCCACAGCCCCCACTCCTGCCTTCCCCCAACCCAGCTAGGGAGGGCCCTGCCCAGTCCTCACCTCTGTGCTTTAGCAAGATGGACTGAAACGATCCAGCATGGATGAAGGTTGTTAGGCCAACAGTTTCCTGATTTAAAGGGCCACATGTGGAGGGTTCTGAAAGTTTAAGATTTAAGAATGCAATGAGCTGGCCAGCGGGGAGCTGCTGAGAACTTTCTCATAGCTAAACCTGCTTTTCTTACCTAGGAGCCCACACTGAGGTTAAACTTTAACAGAGGCAACTGTCCCTTTCATATTTCTTCCAGTAACACCATAGCATTGCATCTCATTATTTTTTTTAAAAAAGATTTTATTGGGGAATTGGGGGAGGGGAACAGTGTTGGGGTATCTGGGAAGGGGAACAGACAAGTTGCTGTCTTTTTGTTCTTCAGTCTAGTTGCGGAGGATGTTGCTTCACTGGCCCATGTTGACCTCATCATTGCACTCTTCCCGGATGAGGCAGATCGGTCGCTGGCCTCTGGATGTCACTCACCACGGTTACTGGCAGCTCATGCTGGCTGCCGGCCACTCACTGTAGCCTATGGCAGCCCACTGCAGCAGAGGCTGCAGCCTACACCGTCCCTGGGGCTCATGCAGCCCAGCTCCAGGTGGAGATATTGTTAGCTGTGGAGGGCAGTGTCACTGGCCCTCATATGTGGGATCCGAACTGGGGCCACTGGCATCCCAAAACCAGCTCTTAACCAATGCACCACTCTGCCGACCCTCATTAATTTTTTAAAAATCTACTTGACCTTTCACTCTTGGTGCTGGAGAACCAGGGCACTTCAGACACCCCACGCAGCCTAGGCACAGTGAGCTTTATCCCCTGATACCCCTCCCGAGTGGTAGGGCGTCCACCCCCTCCGTCCTGGAAGCAGGGTGAAGAGGAGCGTCTTAGAATCATCTGGGTCATTTCAAGACTGACTCGTCTGGTTGCTGGACAGCCACCCACACCTGGCCAGAGAGGTGAGCAAGGGCAGGTCTGGTAGCCTGGGATCCTGTGCTTGCTATTGGTTCCCAGCAGCAGGTCAGATACTCACTGGGTCCCTGACCACCAGGAGACTTGCCCTGGGCACCAGCTTCTCTGGCCATGGCATTCGCTGAGCTCTTGGAGCGAGATGGGGGGGCGTGGGCCTCTTCCAGGCCCTACAGGTCTTCACTCTCCTCCTCCCCTCCATCTTCCTACCCTTCCAATTACTTCTGGACAACTTCTCGGGTGCCGTGCCCAGCCACCGCTGCTGGGTGCCCCTCCTGGACAACAGCACTGCCCAGGCCAGTGCCCCTGGTGCCCTGCGCCCCGAGGCCCTCCTGGCCGTGTCCATCCCACTGGGTCCCAACCATGAGCCCCACCAGTGTCGCCGCTTCCGCCATCCACAGTGGCAGCTCCTGGACCCCAACACCACAGCCACCAACTGGAGCGAGGGTGCCACAGAGCCGTGTGTGGACGGCTGGGTCTACGACCGCAGCACCTTTACCTCCACCATCGTGGCTGAGGTAAGGGCCTTCCCCCGCCAACCCCACAGCTCTCCTCCTTCCTGGCCTCCCAGTGACAGCTGTCCACCCATGTCTGGGGGGTGTCAAGCTGCCTCCATCACCACTATGAAGTGATATGCTACTCCCCCGACACGGTGGCATGGATTCTGATCTGGGGCTAGGATTACAGGATTAATAGGGAGCCTTCCAGGATCTTAAATCCAGTTGGCAGATTCAAAACCAGTCAGTATTTAAGCCAGTAATGACAGCAGAGCAAGCCTTCACCTTTTGCCTTTTAAGCGGCAGGCAATGTTCCAAATGCCTTCCCAGTAGTCACAATCACACTACAGTCTCATGGGGGTGGATCTTATCATTGTTCCCATTTAATAAAGGACAAAATAACAGCACAGAGAAGTTAAATAACTTGCCCTAGGACGCACAGCTAAAGCGCACTGGGACCTGATTCAACCTAGGCAATTAGGGACCAGAACCTGGGGCTCCATCACTCTTCCTGTCCTGTGTCGGGTGTCATAAGCAAGCACAGAAAAGAAAAGCAGGTCTTGTGAGTGGGGAAGGGACAGGCAGATGGGGAAGATCTCTCTGAAGAGGGGACATTTGAGAAGAGACCTGGATTATGAGAGAAAGGATCAGTCACATGAAAGTGGGAGAGAGCCCAGTGGGGACAGGGGTTCGAGTGGAAGGAGGCATGTCTGGGAGTTGAAGGAGCAGGAGGCGAGGCCCAGTGTGTCTGCACACCGAACCACCACCAAACGTGAGGGCCAGGGGCCACGAAGGGAGGAGTGGGTGAGGGGCTGGATTTTCTTTAAGTGCAAAGGAGTCATTGGAGACTTTGGGGGCAGGGAAGTAATGTGATCTGATTTGCATTTTCAAAGGGTCACTTTGCAGGGTGGAGAATGCCCTGTAGGGACACTGGGCTCCTACTGCTGTCACCCCTGAGAGAGAGGCAGAAATGGGGAGCTACGCTGTCAGACCTGGGTGAAGGATTGACCTGGTGGGGGCGGGGGTGGGGATGGTCAGGCTCCTGGTCCTGGGCAGGAGGCACATGTGCTGACCCTCTCTGTTCATCCTCATGGCCTGTGAGAAGGAACTGTACGGCTCTATTTATAGAGGACAAAACAGGCTCAGCCAGGTGCTGGAACTCATTCAAGTTCACCCAGCCAGTAATCAGCAGAGTTAGAATTCCAGCCTGTGGTTTAATCACCGCCCACTGCTGCCCACCACTGTCCACTCAGAGTGGCCATCGCACTGTCAGATGCAGAGCCCTGTCACATTCATGCCATGCTGCTGGCTGCGAGTGGAGAGTGGAGGCTGACGACCAGCACGCCCCTTCCACATCTGTTGCCTGGTCCCAGGGATCTGGGGGTGTGTTCCAGACTGGGAACTCCCAACCTGGACCTCCTTCTGCCACCCTGGCCCCGCAGGTCCAAGTGCCCTGAGCCAGGTTGTCACGCCCTCCTTCTTTTCCAGTGGGGCCTGGTGTGTGACAGCCAGAGCCTGAAGCCCATGGGCCAGGCCTTCTTCATGGCCGGGATCCTGCTGGGGTCCTTCACCTGGGGCCTCCTCTCCTACTGGTGAGTACTCCTCCCCTCCCTGCTCCTTCAAGACAGAATGAGCATCGCGAGGACAGAGGTACAGGAAATGTGACATGAGTGTCCATGTTCCCTAAGAGAGGAGCCTTCCTTGGTCCGGGGTCTGTACACGAGTCTCACGTCCCCAGGGGGCAGTGATGACCAAGAACCAGGCTCCAGGTGAGAAATAGCCTCGAACACTGTTGCTCTCTGTGCTTCAGTATTGCACCAGCCTTTACTGAGCACCTACTGTATGCCAGAAGCTGCCCAGCCTCTGCGCTCCCTCTCCTCCCCCTCCCCCTCCTAAAGCCCCTCTTAAGGTGGTGTGCCCAGGAAGTAGTGTAGCCAGGGCTACCCTGGTGCCCTGCCACTGAGCTCTGTGGTGACAGGTGGCTGTGACTCACCTGGAAGTTGCCCCCAACGGCTGCTTTGTGCTGGAATGCAGGCCTCAGCTCCAGGCCGCCTCCTCAGAGAGGCCTGCCAGGCCACACAAGCTGGAGACCCCGCCCCAGCCTCGAGCCCCAACGGTCCCATGGCCCTGCCTTGCATCCCTCATCACAGACCTCTCTCTGACAGCACCCACTTGTTCAGTTGTGTGTCCCTGTTAGACGTAGCTCCAAGAAGGCAGGGGCTCTGGTGCCTTATCCCAGTATCCGCATGTGGTACGCACTCAGTTGTAACATCATGATCAAATGAATGGCTTCCCAACTCTCTTACTTTCTCCAGGCAGGGCAGGCTCTGGGGTCTCGTGGCTGGGTCCCAACCCCTGCCTTGCGTGTCCTAGCTCCCTAGAAGGCAGATTTGTTGCTGCTCTGTGCCTTAGTTTCTTCCCATATATGGGGACCCTGGCACCTACATGTGGGGTTGTTGTGATATTTGAGTGATTTAATCACATACAGAGCTTGGGCCAGGGCCTGGCACAGCTTTCGTGCTGTGGTCATCTGTGGGCCTTGGGTTATCCTGAGCATGGCGGGGAGCTGAAGCAGCAGGAAGGACGTGGTCCAGTTTGCATTTTCAGAGGGATTGGCTGCCATGCAGTCCTCATGGACCATCCAAACAGGGAGCCAAATTGTGATTGGTCTGTGGGTGGCCCAGTGAGCCCGGGGTCAGAGCCAGGGATTGGCCTTCAGACCTCACCCAGGATCTGTGCCCAGGGTCCTTGCTCCTGGGTGCTGCTCAGACAGGTTTGCCCACATCTCAGAGCAACACATACTTAGCTAAATGCAGGCAGTGGTTTGGGCTAAGTTGGCCCAACGCAGGAATTGGAACAGTGAGTGTGTTGTCTCCTGAGCGATCCTGTCACCATGCACAGCCAGGGGAGGAGATGGCTGGCTTGCACAAGGCCACATGTGCTCAGCCTCCTGGCTACATTGTCCCCTCTCTCAGTGTCTTGATTTTACAACCCTACAAGGCATGTCATCCCAAATACCTCCATTTCAGAGATGGGGAAACTGCGGCCCAGAGACATTCAGTCATGTGCTCAATGTTGCCCAGGAAGGACAGAGTGGGATGCAAACCCGGGCAGCTGATGCCAAAACCCATTCTTTTTTTTAAAGATTTTATTGGGGAATTGGGGAAGGGGAACAGCCAAGTTGTTGTTCTTCAATCTTAGTTGTGAAGGAGCAGTTAGCTCAGCTCCAAGTCTAATCGCCATCCAGCGCCCATCAGCAGCTCACTGTCATTCAGCTTAAGGTACTGTGTTCAATCTAAGTTGAGGGTGGGCATAGCCCACCATCTCATGTGGGAGTCGAACCTTGTTGTTAGGAGCACGTGCTCTCACCAGCTGAGCCATCCTGCCACCTGTTGGAAGCTCAGTGGCAGCTCAGCTTGGGTACAGCTCACTGGCCCATGTGGGAATCGAACCGGCAACCCTATTGCTCAGAACCTGCTCTCTTAACCAGCTGAGGCACTTGGCCAGCCCCCAAAGCCCATTCTTGACCATGAAGCTACACCTGCCAGCTGAAAGAAGGGTGTCTGCCATTTTTTTTTTTTGAGGGCAGTGTCACTGGCCCTCACATGTGGGATCCGAACCGGGGCTGCTGGCTTCCCAAGCCAGCGCTTAACCACCACGCCACTCGGCCGGCCCGGGTGTCTGCCATTTTTAATGACAAATGCACTCTAGAAGGCGGTGCTGCCTGCCCTGAGATGTGAGCACTATCCGGGGCTCCAGCAGGCACCCTGGCTTTATTATACCCTCCAATAGCAAGAAGTTGCCTCTATGTCCAAGTCACCGGGGTCCCTCTCTGGGTCCCCACTGTGCTTGCCTCCCCAAACAGGTTTGGGCAAAAGCCAATGCTGTGCCATGGCCAACACCAGCGCCATCTTTGCCCCCAATTTCCTAGTCTATTGTGGCCTCTGTTTTTTGAGCGCTTTTGGATTGGCAGGCATCATCCTGACTACTGTGACACTCTGTGAGTCACTTGGCTCTCTCAGCCCAACTCCTTCCTGCCATGAGGAGGCGGGGAAGGTGGAATCTAAGGCCATAACTTTTGCCCCCCCCACCGCATTGTCTTTTAGTGATGGAGTGGACCACAACCTGCAGGAGGGTGTATACTGGGATGACAATACTGGGATGCACTTACAGCGTGGGCGAGATGGCCCTGGGCGATCTGGCCTTTGCCCTGCAGACTGGCGAGTCCTTCAGCTGGCCGTGTCAACACCTTTCTTTGCCATCTTCCTGAGATCCTGGTCAGTACAGTGTTGGGCCTTTTCCCTTGGGGAGAATGTTACTGAACAGGAAGGGGATCCAGGGTGAGAAGGTACCACTCATTCCCACTACCCTGGCTGGCCATGGGTCCCACGATGCTGAAAGCCATGGATGGCAGTGATGTGAACAGAATCCTTGCTGGAGAGAGACATTTCTGGGATTCAGAATTCCAGGGTAGGCATTTTAGCCAGAGGTCTGAGGCTTCCATCTAGCGCACTGGCCTCTGGGCTTCCAGCCAAGGACACAGCCTTCCCCTCACATGGGCACCAAACCCCTCCCAACACTCACCGGCTTTTCTCTCACATCACTTGTTGGGCATCGGAGACAGTGAAGACTAGCTTCAGATTTGGAAAGACATTGTCATCACTATTATTTTTGGTGCTACAAAAATCCCTGAGGTCTGGAAATACCTGCTCGGGTAGGGACTGGAGGAAGAGATATTGGGAACCAAACGCAACTTCGTGTCCCCACGAGTTCTCTTGTGCCAGGAGTCAGAGTTGAGCCCACCTGGGTCCAGGTAAGTCTACTGTGGGCTATAGAAAATCATACGGCTCATTCAGTCCTTATCAAACATTTACCGCACTCCTGCCCCACGCCAGACATGGTTTTAGGCAGTGGGGACACATCAGCAAATAAAGCAGACCACAAGCTATTGACCACGTGGAGTTTTATTGTATAAACAGGGTCAGTAAGCAAGGAGGGAGGTAGCCCATAATTACACTAGTTGGGCTACCCTGGTCATGCTGATTGGGTGTGTCCAGGATGCTGTTGGTAACACTAGATGTGTATTAACGTGCCTTCTAATGAGGAAGATGATATTATTACCACCATTTTCAGATGAGACACTGCGGTCCCGGAGGTTCAGTTGACTTGCCCAAGGCCGCACAGCAGGTGAGTGCCAGAAGCAGGATTTGCACCCCGACAGGGTGACCCTTTTAACCACTGTCTGTCAAAGTGCCTCCAGAAGTTTTTCTTAGCTTCTTTGCAAACAGGGTTGAGATCATACGAACTCGGAAAGTTCTGTCCCTTTCATCAGGGAGACCCTTTTCCCTTCCTATCTGCCCGGAGGCCAGGAAGAAGCAGAGTAATTTATAAAACCATTTGGTTCTGGCTGGGGATGTTTTAAACATGTATGTGTTATTCAACATTACGTGAGCTTTCTGCCATAGGAATTGCAACAGGATCACCCCCATGCACAGGCAGCTTGTATGTTGGCTGTTCATACTCAGGTGGACAGGACCCTGGGAGCTGGGAAGCCAGGTGGGGAGGCACAGGGGGAAAGAGGGTGGTGAGGCGGAGGACTCATCCCAGACTGACAGGGATCATGTCTCCCAGCCTGGCATTAGTGGTGCAGAGAGGGAAGGGGCTGCTTTCTCCTCATTCCCACTGCAGCTGGAGGGTCTGCTGCCCACCACCTGCTCCCCACCTGACTGGGGGGTGGGGGTGGGGCGAGTGCCCAGCATGCACAAAACGAGCAAAGACCCAGCCAAGCACTGTGGCTGCCAGAGTCTGCTCGATGGCTAATTATTACAGGAAAACCAGACGGAGCACTTCAGGAACTCAAAAAGGTGGCCAGGATAAATGGCCACAAGGAAGCCGAAAAGACACTGACAGTGGAGGTGAGATGCTGCTGTGGGTGACCCAGAGTATGAGACATGATGGGGAAAGACACCTACTGATGTATGATTAGTATTACCACCAACTTCATCACTACCCGCTCCACCACCATCACCATCACCACCACCAATACCATCACCATCTCTAGAAAATACGACCACCGTCATCACCATCATGTCATCACCATCATCATCATATCACCATCACCATCATCACCATCGTGTCATCATCACCACCATCACCACCATCGTATCACCATCACCATCACCACCACCATTACCACTTCCACTATACCTACCATCACCACCACTGTCATAATTTCTACACAAACACCACTACCACCAATAATATCACTGATATCAACACCATCACCTTCACCACCATCACCGCCACCATCACCATCATCGCTTCCACCAGCAGACCACTGCTATCAACTTCATCTTCATTACCGCCCACATTACCGACGCCATCACTAATGTCCCATCTGCAGCTCTACAAAACACCATCACCACCAACCATCATTACTATCACCACCACCTTCACCACCATCAGTATGATCACCAATAACAACAATACAACCATTATCAACAACATACCCACATAACCACCTCTATTATTCACCTTAATCCCCATATATTGCACACTCACTCACCTCACAGGGATTCTCAATGCATTTAGGGGAAAAGGATGTTCTTATTTGAAGGTAGCTATTTCAAGGAGGTAGATGTGCAGCCAGAGATTAGAGGACGCAGAACTCCCTGGGCAGGAGGACCAGGGAAGGCTTCCAGGAAGAGGCAAGCTACAGCTAACCAGGATTAAACCAGGACCCAGGGGTGCTGGAGGAGACTAAATGGGCACTTGGGGCACTGTGTGGCTAGAGCAGGCATGCCCTGATGCCAGCCTCGAGGAATGAGGAGGGTTGGTGGGACTCGGTGTAGTAACCACCAAGAGGTTCCTGCAGCTTGCAGCTCAGTGAGCCAGTGCTGGGATACAAGATCCGCTCCTTGGTTCCGAGTAGGTGGGCCAGGTCTGCAGATGAAGCTCAGACAAGGGGCAGAAAGAACCCTTTCTGTCCCCATCCCACCCTCCCACCTAGGGCTCTCCAGCCTCTAGAGTCCGAGGCCAGGCTCCCCTATCATCCTGGACACCATTCTCTAGCACAGGGGTGGGCCAAGGCCATTGCTCCAACTCTCACTGTGGCCCTGTTCTCCCCAGAGGTGCTGATGTCCAGGAGGAGGTGGCCTCTGCAAGGGCCCACCAGTCGGTGCTGGAACTGTTCTGTGTGCCCACCCTCCGCTGGAGAAGCTGCTGTCTGTGTGTAACAAGGTATGCCATCCTGATCACCCCTCCTGGGCACAGAGCTGCAGAGGGAAGGGGAATGGGGTGTGTGTGTGTGTGTGTAGTGGGGGAAATCCCTGCAGGTCTTTTGGGGTGTATTTCTGGCTCAGAAAGGCAGCAATTCCAGGAGACAGGAGTCCTGGCAGGCAGGGGAGAGGGAGTATGTGCAGATGTGGCCAGGGTCAGGCTGCAGCGTAGGGCAGAGGCAGAGCTCTGGGCCTAGAGCTAAAGGTCCCCGGTGGCTGGAGAGGACCGCTGTGTGGCAGCACTGGACTCACCCCAACAGCCACATTCCTAGAGGGCTGAGTGCATGAGGCCACCTCCTTATCCTTCTGAGCAACTCCGTGTGATAAGTTCATTCACACACCCCCCACTTACAGTTGGGGAAAGTGGAGCCCAGAGGGGGCAAGTCACTTGCCCAATATGACGAGCAGGCATTTGAACCCAGGCTAAGCTATCTCCTCCCACACGTCTCCTCCCAGGCTCCGCATGGAATCCTTGCCCCACCACCGGGGGCCCTGTTTCGCACCCAAAGGCACCCGGGACCAAGAAAAGACCCCTTAATCAAACAAATGCAGTTAAGTGACTTCCAGAAGAACATACTGAAAAGCGAGGTTCAGATTTGATTGGGACTTATCTTGAAATAAAACTGAAGATTAGGAAAATGTTTATTTGATGCTGTATTTAACCACATATGGGTTATAATGGCAAACATTTGCTACATCTTAACACGTTTTTTGCGGGAAATGAGTAAACTCGTCATATAGCTTTTTATGCCCGATTACAAAGTGTTAAACAGAGAATGGATCACATGCTTTTATTTATTTATTTTTTTTTTGGCCTAAGTCACTTTCTGACAAATTAGGAGTGCCTCCTGCCAAGAATGTCCAGGGCCATTTTTTCTACCGCCTTCCAGCCTTCCTCGGTTCTCCCAGAGGCTGTTCAGCATCCTTTGTTATTCAAATCACAGGCTGCGAAGCTGCTAACCTCATGGGTTTTCTTGTCTTTCGCTGTTAATCCAGTTGTTACCAGCTGGGGCTCTAGACCCTCGCCGGTCAGCTACTTGGAGCGCCCAGGTCACTTTCACAAACTTCAGGAAGCCACACATTCTGCCAGAATTGCAGCTGGACCCTGCAGTTGTTGGCTGGGTAGTGACAGATGCTGTTGGGCACAGCCATCAGGTGACACTTCAGGGAGGGCTGTGGTGAGAAGCAGGGATGGGGTCGGATTTGAAAAGGGGTCAAAACCAAGTTCATGTTGTGGCCACTTGTGGATTCAAACTCAATCTCCAAACTGTGGAAATTCAGCTACTGTAAATGTATCTATTCAGGAGCCTGTGGCAGGGGTCCCCGGAAGCAGACCCAGATGGAAGTCAGTGGGCAGGAAGTTCCTTGGAGAAGGCTCTCGCGCGCAGGAGGAGGTAGGGGAGAAGTCCTGTGAGGCATTCAAGGCCCCACCCCACCCCTGGAGACCTGAGAGCTGGGGTGGGTCTTCTGAGGGTCCCTGTGGCCAGGTCAGCCTGTCAAGGGGTGCTCTCCCCAGCTTAGGAGCAGCACCTCCAGGGGCTGGAGAAATAAGATTTTCCATCCTGAAGGACGGACAGCCCAGCCCAGTGTCCCCCACCGAAACTCCATTCTATCATGAATCCCATTTTTCAAGACAAAGAAATGGGCATCCAGAGAGGGCCCGAGGCCTACCCAGGTTCATGGCTAGTCAAGTAGGGGCCAGGTCTTGGTTCCAGAAAAAAAGCCAGAGGGCCGGTCGAGTGGCGCGGTGGTTGAGCGCTGGCTTCGGAAGCCAGCGGCCTGGGTTCGGATCCCACCTATGAGGGCCAGTGACACTGTCCTCAAAAAAAAAAAAAAAAGAGAAACAAAGCCAGAGACCCAGGAGGCAGCTCAGCTTAACCCACAGAGCCCCTGTCCACCCTGGGCGGGTCAAGCCTTCCGCCTGATTGTGGCTTCTGTCGACAGCCCACACCTGGAATGGACGAGGCCACCGTCCTCCCCGCTGTCCTGGGACAGCCTGACCTGCATTTGACCGGCTTCTCTGGCTCTGGCAGTGACCAGCTCAGGACTGTCTGTGTCCCCTGGGATAGCCTTGGTAAAAGACTGCAGGGCTGCCCTCTCCCTGTGGGGCAGGCGCCCGACTTCTAGCTTTGCCCTGCAGTTTCTCCAACATGTTCTCTTACTACAGACTGGTCCTCGACCTGCAGAACTTGGAGAGTGACATCTTCCTCCTCCAGGTCCTCTTTGGAGCTGTGGACTTCCTGGGCCCAGCCGCCAACACCTTGCTGCGGTTCTTTGGCAGCCGCCTGGTCCTGGCCAGCTTCCAGGGGCCTTGGCCGGCCTTTCTATTCTGGCCAACATACTGGTCCCACAAGGTGAGGCCAGGGCAGCTGGGGAGGGTGGCTGAGCTGCTGGCAGCTTGGAGCCCTTGCTTCACCTGCCCACTCCACTGCATTCACCACCTTGGCCTCCTTCCTCTCCCCAGGCCCCAGGGATGGGCAAGAACCATTGTCTTGGGTCTATTCCTGTCACAGCCTTTGCCACATCTCAGGAACCGATTCCCCCAAATAGCCCCTCCCCATTTTCCTGAGGAAATTGAGGTTCAGAGCTGCAAAGTCATGTGCCCAAGATCTCTCAGCTAGCAAGTGACAGGGCCAGGGCTTGAGGGTCAGAGGCTGGAGCCTGCAGCGGGAAGAAGGGCCAGGAAGGCTGAGACAGGCTGAGGTTACAGGATTGAGGCAAGAGAGGCACCAAGCCCGATGTGAGTGGTGTTTTCTTCTAGGAGCAAGAGGCTTTTGTGTGCAGAGAGCTAGGGCAGCTGCCGAGGGCCCTTGTCTTATTCTGTTCTTTCTTACGAGACTACAATGCCTTGGAAAGCCTCTCCATGTCCCTTTTATTGTTCAAGGTGGGAGGCTGGGGTAGCTGGAGTGTGACCTGAACCTCGGCTTCCTGATGAGGGATCCTGCCATCCATCCATGGCTTTCCATGAATGCCATGGGTCCCCACAGGCAGGCTGAGGGGCAGAGAGGAGGCCTTTGGGTGCCTGGGCACCCTGGGGCTGCTGCCGCAGGCCGAGGCCCAGCACGACCCTCTCCTTAATGGGAAAGGGGGTGCCATTAAGACCCAAGGAGCCTGCACAGCCATGCTATAGGAGGCAGGCCTCCAGTGTAACCCTCAACTGCCCCCATGCTCACCTACCCCAGACCTGGCGGGGTTCTTGCCCTGTACCCCACCCGCTAGCCACCTGCCATGATGTCATCCTGTCCCAGATCCCCACCTGGCCCTGGGAGGCCTGGCACTCCTGGGGACCTGCTTTCAGACCAAGGAAGCCTTGTGGGAGAACTAAGCCCCTCCACTCCAGGCCGACTGAGGCCCATCTCGGGCAGACCCTACCTTGCCCTTTCTTCTGCCCAGACTTCCAGACCTTGCGTGTGGCCTTCGCTGTACTGGGAAAGGGATGATTTGGTGTAAGCTTAACCTGCTTCGCTGTCTACAAACCTGAACTCTTCCCAACTTCACTGCGGTAGGCTGGGCTGTCAGACCTGGGGGTGGGTGAGAAGGGGTACCCCCAGAAGGGCAAGGAGGGCTGGGAATCCAGGGGTACACAGCAGAGGTCAGAGGGGACCCAGCCACCAACATGAAACTGAGCACATGGCCAGCTTCCTTCTCCCAAAGGCCCTCCTCAGCCGGAGCCTCTCAGAACAGTCTCTCCCCGAGTCCCACCAGAGGGCACGGGGACAGGAGCGCCCCGGCGGGCCTCTAGGCCTGTGATTGAAAACCTCTTCCGGCCACAGAACCCTCTGTTCAGGTGGAATCTTATAGGAACCCTGGTAAGGAAACTGACAGCTCCCCTGGGGTGGTGGGGACCCCCACTTGCTTCCCACTGCCCCTCCCAGTTACCTTTTCAGAACCTAAGGGCTCCATAGGACACAGATGGAAAACCAGTGGTCTCCAGTTAGACTACCCTCACATGGACAGTTAGGTAAACTGAGGCTCAAGGACTCATTATCAAAGGACTTCTTTAATAGAAGAGCAGGACTGGACCCCAGTTCTCCTGAGTCCTAGCCCCAATGCTCTTTTTTTTTTTTTTAAACAATGAATAAATTTTTTTTTTTTTTTGTAGGGCAGTGTCACTGGCCCTCATATGTGGGACCAAACCGGGGCCACTGGCTTCCCAACCCAGCGTTTAACCACCGTGCCACTCGGCCGGCCCAACAATGAATAATTTTTATTTAAGTATTTTCAGTATTTTCCACATATTTCCTGAGAGTCTTGAATTTTTTTTTTTTTTTTTTTTTTTTGAGAGCAGTGTCACTGGCCCTCAAGTGGGACCCGAACCGGGGCGACTGGCGTCCAAGCCAGCTCTTAACCACTGCGCCACTCGGCTGGCCCTAGCCCAGTGCTCTTTCCCTCGCTCATGGCACTCCCTCACTCATTTGTCCATTCTTTCATTCATTGTTTTTTATTTTTTTAATGTACATTTATTGATTTTGTTGATATTTTATAGAAAGCTCCAGTTGGAAACTCAGTGGCCTAGCAGGAGCCCTGAGGCAAGCTCCCATTACCTAAGATCAAGGAAAATGGTGTGGGTCCTAGAGAGGTCCCAGAAAGGACACTGGATGCTCCCAGGTAGCAGAGGCCCCCTCTGGATGGGAAGACCTAGGTGGGCTCCATGCCCACCTAGCATTAGGGGAGACCTTGAGGAGTGCAACTGCTTTAGCCCACCTTTTCCTCCTCTGGCATCTCCTGACCCAACCAAATGTCTCCCACCCCAATAAAGTCCCCTCCTCCCAAGTGCCAACTGTGACAAGGGTTTGGGCCATTTCCTCAACCCACAGGATGACTTCAGATGGTTTCTTGCACTCAGTAGATCGGCTAGGGGCTGTGATGAGCTCTCTGATCAGAATAATCCACCAGGTTGTGCCCCAGCTGACCCCCCTCTCCTACGGTGTTATCCCCATCAGTTCCGGCCGCATTCTCTTGCTCTTCCTCCCGGAGCCCCGGGGACTTCCACTCCCTGAGACCATCCAGGACCTGGAGAAGCAGTGAGTGACCCCTGGGCACCTGGGAGTGGGAATGGGCTTCCTTTCATGCCAGGATATAGCTGGGCGGGGCTGCAGGTGTGGTGACAGGTCTACCTGCAGCCCTAGGACAGGAGAGCCCAAGGCTCGTGTTGACATCCTGGGCAGAGAGGGCAGGAACTGGGCTGGGCTTGTCATCGTGATGGCTCTAGCATCTTGAGTGTGCTAAGTTCTCACAACCTTCCTGATACCATGCTCAGGGCAGCAGCACAGAGGATGGCAAAGCTTGTGTTTCTGAAACCATTTAATCTTGACAACAACCCTGCCAGGGAGCAACTATTGCTTTCCACATTTACAGAAGCCTCAGAGAGATGAAGTAACTTATTTGAGGTCTCACAGATGGATGGTGACTGTAGCTTAGGCAGGAAAATGTAATGGTTACGAGCGTGGCTCTGTAGCCATAACGCCTGGGACTGAATTCCTACCTATTTGGCCATGTTACTTCCCCCTCTTACCTAAACTGACACGAGAGAGACAGCCTCAACCATCCTAGTTAAATCTTCCCACAGAGAATTCCAGGCCCAGACACATCCACAAGTGAGTGAGTTCTTTCAGACCTCCAGAAACAAATCCCACTATTCTCACATTCTTTGAGACAATATAAAGGAGACCATATTTCTCAAATGTATTTTATAACATAACCAGGATCACCTCTATGTTTCTGCTTCCTCATTTGTCAAACGGGTGTTAAAAAAAAAACAACAGCCGAGCTCAAAGAGTTGTTTCAGGTTTAAGTGAGTGATTATATTAAAGCACCAAGGACAGTGCCTGACCCACTGTACGTACTCTGTAAGTGCGGCTGCTGTGTCTGGGGGTGAGGATGCTTATGGGGAGCCCTCAAGCTGAGCAGGAACCAAGGTCATGATAATAGTAATAATAACAGTTGGTGCTCAGTGAGCCCTTACTGTTTTACTGTAACATTTAATTTCATCCAAACAATAACCCCACAAGGTGGCTGTCATGTCAAATTTCACTGTCAAGGCAATGGAGACGCAGAGGTTATGTAATTTGCCTAAGGACACACAGCTGAGAAGCAGGGATAGGGATACTGGGATTTAATTTATTCTATCACTTAATTCATTTTTGTCATGTACCTACTATGTTTCAGGCACTGTCCTATGCTTCGGGTACACAGTAGTCAATGAAACCCTAATCTCATAGAGTTTACATTCCCATAAGACTTGACCTCCAGTTCTGCTCTCCAAGCTCCAAACATGTAGCCATTTCTCCACACATCACTGCTTTCTCTGTTGATTATTCTAGGAGACCAGCAACAGCCACGGGCAACCAGCGAGAGGTGGCCATTACAGAAAGCACTCAGTTTTAGAAATTCTGCCTGTGTGAAGCCCCACTGGCCAAAGAGCCCTGTGGAGGGAATTGCCTCATCTCCAGAGGGTGGAAGCCTTGAGATTTTGGCATGGCAGGGGCTGCTGCTCTCCCTACCTTGGTCAGACTCTCTACCCACCTCAGCCTTACAGGAGTCCACTAGGCTGCCCTCAGGTCCACTTCATTAACAAGATGGGTCCCCTCCCTTCCCTGCCAGTCTCACATCTTCATACCTTCACTCAGCCCCACAAACCCCCAGTTCACAGAACTTGGTTCTGTAACTTTCTCATCTCCAAACTTCCAGAATAGATCATAGGACACACAAGGGCAAGGTCCAGACAGACCTGGGTTCCAATCCCTTCCCTACCACTTACATCTGTAAAATCGAAATGATCATGGGACCTACCTCCCAGGGTGGGTGACAGGGCTGATGGGTCTTAGCACAGACCAGCGTCCAACAAATAGAACTGCTAACAGAGCTGCCAGATATGGGTGTCCAGGTCATGCCCTGCCCCAAGACACCAGCTAAGGAGGCATATGGGGGCTGAAATCCAGCCCAAGCTACACGTACCCTAAATGGGGGCTGTGCTCACTCCAAGAAAAGGGTTGTTTTAATCGCCTCCTATTGACCCCACTGGTATGGAGGGCTTCCTGCCCTGTGGTTATCAGGATTGCCTAATGTATAACACTTGACACAGCACAGATGAGATGGGCTGCACTTTATCAGCCACATGTACTCACAGCTGGGGGAGGACAACACCACATACCATGCAGGGTCATGTGGGGGTGTGGTAGGAACAGTGAACCACCAAGGGCTGTGGGAGGAGGTTTTGTACTATCCAGAGGATGGGGTGCCCCCTGGTTCCCATGGGAGGATGTGATGGACTTATTTGAATAATTCCACAGGTTGGCAGGAAACTGAAACACACTGCTCACGGATAATAAGAACTGCACCTGGACCCCTTAATAAGAAGTGTGGTTTGGCTAGGGCACCTCATCCACAGGAGCAGAATGGGGAAGAAAATTTGAAGTTAGGCCATCCGAGATCTTCCCAGCTTCACCAGATGTCAAGGAGAATATAATACCGGGCCTTAATTTTAGGTAGGCCTAATAGCACAGGGACGCCTTTTTGTTATTTGTCTATCTCGAAGGGTCACCTTTTCCTAATTCATGCAGAGACCCTCCCTGTGCTAGCAACGGCTGTAAAACTATGGGATCATTAAGGCTGACAACCTACGAGGTGAGGAAACTAAAGCCCAGAGAAGTAAAGTGACATGCTTGGAGTCACATGGTGAACCCTGACCTGACTCCCAGTCCAGGGCTCTTTCCAGAATACCAAGCTCCTCACCTTTACTTAACTCCACTCTGTGCCCCAATATCCGCATCCCTGACACAACGTTATACTCTTCCCTGGAGATCCAGATGCTTTAAACAACTGCCAACTCTCCTTGGATGACTCAGGGAAACCCCAAGCCCCAGGTAACCATCCCAAGCATTCTAACTCCCTTCTCTCACATCTGATGCACACCAGACCAATCAAACACAGTTCAAATCAAATCCCTGATCTGCTTAAAACCCTCTTGTATCTCATGATACAAATTGTACTTCCCCACCAACAGGTTCCTATGGATCCCCAGCCTTCCTTCACATGTAATAAATTTAAGAGGATTCAAATACACAAAGTATGTTCTTCGATTATCATGGAATTAAATTAGAAATAAATAAGAGAGAGATATCTGGAAAACGCCTTCAAGCTAAACAATACATTTCTAAGTGACCCATGGGTTAAAAAAAGAAATCACAAAGAAAATTAGAAAATAGTTTGAACTGGATGAAAAAATGTTTAAGTGACATGGCAAAGTCTGTGGGATGAAGATAAAGCAATGATTAGAGGAAAATTCATATCATCAAATGCCTACGTTAGAAAGGAAGGAAGTCTCAAATGAAATACATCAGCTTAAGAAGTTGTGGGGCGGGCCAGCCGAGTGGTGCGTTGGTTAAGACCTGGCTTGGGACGCCAGCTCTGAGCCACAGGGCCCCTGTTAGGATCCCACATATGAGGGCCAGTGACACTGCCCTCTACAGCTAACAACGGCTCCACCTGGAGTTGCGCTGCTGTGAGTCTCTGGCGACAGTGTAGTTGCAGCCCCTGCTGCAGTGGGCTGCCATAGGCTACAGTGAGTGGCCCGCAGCCAGCGTGAGCGGCTGGCAGCCAGCGTCAGCTGCCAATAGCCACGGTGAGCAACATCCAAAAGCCAGCGACCGATCTGCCTCATCAGGGAAGGGCGCAATGACGATACCAACATGGGCCAGTGAAGCAACATCCTCCGCAACTAGACTGAAGAACAAAAGGACAGCAACTTGTCTGTTCCCTTTCCCCGGTTCCCGAACGCTGTTCCCCTCCCCTAATTCTCCAATAAAATCTTTTTTAAAAAAAGGGGGGAAAGAGCAATTTAAACCTAAAGAAGTAGAAGAAAAGAAATAATAAACAACAGAAATCTGAGAAATAGAAAATGATCAAGAAAATGAATGAAACCTGAAGCTGGTTCTCTGAGAAGATCAATAAAATTTATAAACCTCTAGACACACTGATCAGGAAAAAAAGAGAAAAGACACACATTACTGATATCAGAAATGAAAGAAGCATCACTGCAAATCCTACAGACATTAAAATGATAAGGGAATATTATGAGTAATATTTTACCAATAAATTAGACAATTTAGATTAAATTAACAAATTTCTTAAGGTACAAACTACCAAAGCTTACTCAAGAAGTAGATAACATTGTTAGCCCTCTATCTAGTAAAGAAATTGAATTTATAGTTTAAAACCTTACATAAAGAAAAGTCCAGGCCTAGATGGCTTCACTGATTAATTCTGCCAAACATTTAAGCAAGAAATAATATCAATTCTACACAAAATTTTCCATAAAATTGAAAAAGAGGTAACACTTCCCAACTCATTCTATGAGGCCAGCGTTACTTTGATATCAAAATCAGACAAGACATTACAAGAGGGCTGGCCGAGTGGCGCATTGGTTAAGAGCTGGTTTTGGGATGCCAGCGACCCGGTTCGGATCCCACATATGAGGGCCAGTGACACTGCCCTCTACAGCTAACAACAGCTCCACCTGGAATTGAGCTGTGCAAGCCCCGGCTACAGTGTAGTTGCAGCCCCTGCTGCAGTGGGCTGCCATAGGCGACAGTGAGTGGCTGGCAGCCAGCGTGAGCGGCTGGCAGCCAGCGTGAACTGCCAGTAGCCGCGGTGAGCGACCATCCAGAGGCCGGCGACCGATCTGCCTCATCCGGGAAGAGTGCAATGACGAGGCCAACAAGTGCCAGTGAAGCAACGTCCTCCGCAACTAGACTGAAGAACAAAAAGACAGCAACTTGTCTGTTCCCCCTTCCCCAATTCACCAACACTGTTCCCCTTCCCCAATTCCCCAATAAAATCTTTTAAAAAAAAAAAGGGCATTACAAGAATAAAAGCAATGAATCAATATCACTTACAAATATAGGCATGAAAGTTCTTTTTTTTTTTTTTTTTTTTTTTTGAGGGCAGTGTCGCTGGCCTTCATATGTGGGATCCGAACCAGGGCCGCTGGCATCCCAAGCCAGCTCTTAACCACCACGCCACTCGGCCAGCCCGGCATGAAAGTTCTTAACGCATGTTTAGAACGTTGAATCCAACAACATATTAAAAATGGCAATACCTTGTGACCAAGTGGAGCTTATTCCAGGAATACAAAGTTGGTTTAACATTCAAAAATCAAGTCAAACAAACAAAATTAACAAACCACGTGATTATCTCAAAAGAAAGAGCATTTCACAAAATTTGGCACTCATTCCTAATAAATGACATTCAGCAAACTAAAAATACAAGGGAATTTGCTCAACCTGATAAAGGGCATCTATGCTAAACTTAGAGGCAATGTCATACTTAATGATAAAAAACAGGATGTTTTCCTGTTAAGATTAGAAATTAATCTACAGGGCCGGCCGAGTGGTGCGGTGGTTAAGCGCTGGCTTGGGAAGCCAGTGGCCCCGGTTCGGTCCCACATATGAGGGCCAGTGACACTGCGCTCAAAAAAAAAAAAAGCCAAACCAGAAATTAGTCTAGAATGTTCAATCTGACAAATTCTATTCAACACTGGTCCTAATCATACAATAAGGCAAGAAGAAAAAAAAAAAAGGAAGACAAAACTGTCTTTATTTGCATATGACATAATTGTAAAAAATTCTAAGAAATCTACTAAAATGTTACTAGACATAATGAGTTTAGAAAGGTTGCAGGATACAAGGTCAATATACAGAAATGTATTGTATTTCTGTTTGCTAGTAACAATAAGAAATTGAACAATCAGAAAGTACCACTTGGGCCAGCCTAGTGGCTCATTGGTTAAGAGTTGGCTTGGGAGCACGAGCTCTGAGCAGCAGGGTAGCCGGTTCGGATCCCATATGGGCCAGTGACGCTGCGCCTCCACAGCTAAAATGGTGAACAACAGCTTGACCTGGAGCTGGGCTACTGTGCATAGCCAGCGATGGCATAGGCTGCAGTGGGGTTGCAGTGGACTGCAGTAAGCTACCGTGAGTGGCCGGCAGCTGGAGTGAGCCACCGTGAGCAGCCATACAAGGGCCAGTGACTGATTTGCCTCAGCCTGGAAGAGAACAATGATCACAATACCAACATGAACTAGTGAAGCAACATCCTCCACAACTAGGCTGAAGAACAAAAGCACAGCAACTTGTCTGCTCCTCTTCCACGACTCCCCAACACTATTCCCTCCCCAATTCCCCAATAAAAATATTAAAAAAAGAAAGAAAGTACCACTTAACAACAGCATGGGAAAAAAGTGATACCTAGGGATAAAATCAACAGAATAAAGGCAAGATCCATACACTGAAAACTATAAAACATTGCTAAGAGAAATTAAAGACCTAAATAAATGGAGAGATATACCATATTCATGGATTAGAAGACTATGGGTATAGTACCAAGATGTCAGTTCTCCACAAATTAATTCATAGCTTCAACGCAATCCCAGTCCAGTGCCAGCAGGTTTTTTGGTATAAATTGACAAGCTTATCCTGAAGTTTATATGAAAATACAAAGGACAGGGCCTGCCAAGTGGCTTGTTGGTTAAGAGTTGGCTTGGGAGCACAAGCTCTGAGCAGCAGGGCTGCCGGTTCGGATCCCACATCGGCCAGTGACGCTGCGCCCTCTACAGTTAAGATGGTGAACAACAGCTCGACCTGGCGCTGGGCTGCTGTGAGTTGTCTGCACAGGCATAGGCTGCAGTAGGGGTGCCGTGGGGCTGCAGTGGACTACCGTAAACTACCGTGAATAGCCGGCAGCCAGCGTGAGTGGCCAGCAGCAGGCATAAGCTGCCATGAGCTGCTGTGAGCCGCTGTGAGCAGCCATCCGAGGGCCGGCAAACGATCTGCCTCAGCTGGGAAGAGTGCAATGATCACAATATCAACATGGGATAGTGAAGTGACATCCTCCACAACTAGACTGAAGAACAAAAGCACAGCAACTTGTCTGTTCCCCTTGCCCAATTCCCCAAAGATTTCCTGTTCCTTCCCTGAATTCCCCAATAAAACCTTTTTAAAAAGAAAAAAGAAAGAAAACAGGAAATACAAAGTACCTAGGTCAGCCAAATCAATTTTGAAAAAGAAAAAAAAGTTAAACAACTTTTGTTTGATATAATAGAATTGAGAGTTCAAAAATAGAGCCATGCATATATGGTTAATTGATTTTCAACCAAGGTGTCAAATCAATTAAATAGGGAAAAGATAATCTTTTCAGTAAATGATGCTGGAACAATGGGATAGCCATGTGAAAGAAAGGATGGAAGGAAAAAAGAAAAGAAGGAGGGAAGAGGGAGGGAAGGAGGGAAGGAAGGAAGGAAGGAAGGAAGGAAGGAAGGAAGGAAGGAAGGAAGGAAGGAAGGAAGGAGAGAGAAGAAACTCAACCCTAACTCACACTAATACAAAAATTAACTTTAAATGTATCATAGACCTAAATGTAAAAGCTAAAATTATAAAACTTTTAGGAAAACACTTTAGCAACCTTGGGTTTGGCAAAGATTACTTAAATAGGACACAAAAATACAAGCGAAAAAATGATATATTGGACTTTGTAAAAACTAAAAACTTTCGCATTCCAAAAGATACTGTTACCAAAATGAAAAGGCAAACCACAAACGTGGAGAAAATATTTGAAAACTCTGTATCTGAAAAAGGACTTCAATCTAGAAAATATAAAGAACATTTACAACTCAACAATAAAAAAGACAATTCAATTTTAAAAACAGGCAAAAGGTTAGAACAGGTGCTTCACAAAAGAGGACATATGAATGACAGACAAGCAAATCAACATTATTAGGAAAATGCTAATTGAAACCACTACAAAATGTTGCCGCACCCCTACTAGGGTGGCAAAAATGGAAAAGACCAAGTGTTGACAGGAACGTGGAGCAACTGTGGGAATGTAATGATATGACCACTTTGGAAAACAGTGGGACAGCTTCTTAAAAAGCTACCCACAAGCCGACCACACCACCATTCAACCCAGCCATTCTACTTCTAGGTATTTACCAAAAGAAATGGGAGCATGTGCCATACAAAGACTCGCACATGCGTGTTCATAGCAGCTTTATTTTCAACTCACAAAAGCTGGGAACATCCCAAATGTCAATCAACAGATGAGTGGGTAAACAAATTTTGATATATCTATACAAGTTGTAAATAAAATTTATATGGTTATATAAAATGCTAGAAAATGCCAACTAATCTATAGCAACAGAGAGCAGGGAGCAGGTTGTCCATGACAGGGGACGGGGAGGGAAGGGGGGTTTCAAAGGTGTGACAGAGAATCTTCACGGTGACGGACATGTTGGTTATCTTGATTAGGGAGACAGCTTCACAGCTGTAAACATGCGTCAAAACCCATTAAATTATACAACTAAATATGTGCAGTCAATTTTCCTCAAGAAAACTGTAACTAAATTTAAAGATTATAATCAAACAACGCCCATGTACTTAAGAAATAGGGCCTCACTAGTGCCCAGAAACCCCTGTGTGGCACCCTGCCCAAGGTTCCCTCATAAATGGGCCTCTGACCGTCACATCCCCTCAACAACATGCTGCCTGGTCAGACCAGTGTGGGAGTCATGGTCTTCTGCCACTTCTTTCAATTCAATATTATGTATTTGTGACACATCCCTGTCGTTGATGGTTGTGGCTGTGGTTTGTTCTTTTTTCACCCCTTCATAATTTATTAAGTTGGAGAGCAAGCCTGGAGCCATGTATCTCTGAGGGACAGCTTCTAGCACAGTCCCCGAGGCCCCATGTGCTTGGCAGGAGGCCAGTGCAGCCCTGGGAGCATGAGTGTGGGGGCCAGGGAGGGTGCTGAGGTCACACAGGTGGCAGGGCGGAGTCACTGGGCCCGTGATGAGGAACACTAACTCTATTCTGGGTGAGAAGGAGTGTCGATGGGATCTGACCTGGATTCTCAAAGATGGCTGGGGGTGAAGCCGTGGGACAGCATTAGGGGGACCTTTAGGGGACCATTGCATCTGGGCAAGAGATGACAGGCTCAGCCAGGTGCCAGCAGGCCCTGTGGGGAGAAGTGCTCAGAGGGAGAGTGTGATTTGGACGAAGGGGCTCTTGGATTTGCTGAAAGGTTAGGAGTGGGATGTGAAAGATGGGAAGAGCCGCGGAGATTTTGTGACGTTTGTCTGAATGGCCTCCTGCGGGGGATTTATTAGGACAAGTGGTATCTTTCCCAAAGGGAAAGTGAGGGTTTAGAACTTAAACATCTGTGGAAAGCAGGTGGGCCAAGAACCTGGTGGGGGAGGGGGCCAATGTTGCCCTACAGCTCCAGCTGCCAAATCTTCTGATTGTTTTTAAGTCAGATGTCATAATTTTTATGTGAAATCTCCAAAATATTCAACGTTGGCTCAATTGTTTAAAACACAGCGCTTGGGCCACACCAAATGTGTCTGGAGGAGCCAAGCCACTCTCATCCTCCAGTCACCCGGGATAGCCGGCCACTCGAGGACACTCTGGCAGGAGCCGCAGCTCAGCGTCCAGCTGCTTCCTTTACCAGGTCCCCCTGGCCAGACTTCCCAAGGTTGGGGACATCTGTGTAGCAGGAGGCCACAGCCTTCCCACACCCAGCTGGGAGTGACCCAACAGCCGACTGCATTGCTTTCCCAACGTCTGGACTTCAGCACAGCCCACACTGAAGTCTCGACCTTCTCCCAGACCTTAGGTGGCCCCATCTCTGGTCAGTGTTGAAGCCGGAGACCTAGGAGCTTGAACCATCCCTCTCTCAGCCCACATCATCGAGTCCCGATGCCTCCACCTCCAAAATGAGGTGGAGGCATTTATCCACCCAATCTATCCTCACCATGGCCACCTTCCTGGCCCAAGCCTTTGTCATCTCTCACCTGGGCACCACAGGAGTGATTCACAGGTCCCTTCTCCCACCCTGTCCCCACCCCTCCATGTATGAGTATACACAGCACACTCGCCCACAGCATCTGGTCACCATGTAGCATCTACACTGGCTCATGTCACACCCTGCCGAAAACCCCCCAGTACTTCCAACTCCACTGTGGGTTTGATCCGAAATCCTTACAAGACCCCTGGGGCCTGCATGACCTGGCCTCATCCCATACCAGCTTCCTCCTTTCTCACTCAGATCCGCTGTTCCCCTGCTGGTACTCACTCTGCCCTCAACACTGGCTCCCTTCCCAGCCTAGGTGGGAGTGTGGGCCCCTCCTCGGGAGGCTGTCCTGCCTGCCTGCTGAGTGGCCCTTCCCACCCCTCCCTGTTACCCCCACATCCTCTTGATTTCCTTCATTGCTCTTAGAGAATCTGCCTTCACAAAGCCAGTGTGGGTGGCCTGTTTATGCGTGGCCCTCTGTCTCTTGTCCCGTCCCTATACTTTGCTTCTATCTTGTGTCACCAGAGCTTCATTCCAGGACTCAACTCAGGGTATCTTTTTTAATAATTGATTGTTGGAGGAATGAATAAATGAGAAGAGAGGACGCCAAAGAGAATGTTACTTTGTTCAGTTGTGTTTCCATTCCTTTGCCTCCACCTCTGAAAGCTCTGTCCTTCCTGAGAACATGGGGAACAGCCTCAAACCCTCCCAGGTTAGAGTGTGACCAAGGGTCTCCAAGGTCCCCCACCTATCTAAAAATACCCCCTTGGCCACCCCTCCTCCAGGCATAAACATTAGATCACATGACCTGCCCATGGTCCTCCCCCTTCTTGTCGCATCACTGGGAGGCACCCTGTTTTGTGGGTCCTTGAGGCTACACCTGACCTCACTGGGCCACCAGTCCTCTCCCAGGACGTTTCTAAGCAATATAGGGGAAGACAATCAGCCCTCTCTGGGGGTGGGGCAGCAAGAATTGGCAGTTTGGGGTGCTGGCCACCACACTCTCCTCTGTATGGAGGAAACAGATCTGTAGCAAGAATGAAGCCAAGAAAAAGGCAGAACCAAGGGACACAGGAAGCAGGACGCAGCCCCAAGGCCCCATGCACCCCCTCCCCAGCTCATGCAAGTTGGGCACGGTCAGTCCCAACACAACACGCCTGATGGCACCACGCTGGGGTCCTGGGTCTGACACTGAGGTGGGGGCAGGGCACCCACAAGAGCCACTCAGGTGTCCTCAGGCTCAGTGGGTGGCGGTGGGGGGCTGGCAGGGCCACATGCCCACCTGGGTCCCCGAGGAGGTGCCTAATGGAGCAGTGTGGCTTTTCCAGCTAGTCTAATGTAGAGTATACAGTCCCAAGAGGCTGGCCAAGTGGTGCGGTGGTTAAGCACTGGCTTGGGAAGCCAGTGGCCCCGGTTCAGTCCCACATATGAGGGCCAGCGACACTGCCCTCAAAAAAACAACAACAAAATACAGTCCCAAAAGCTGAGAACGGACTTCCTCTTAGAGATAAAACTGTCTAGGCTTAGGAAGACCCTTGGGCAGGCCATGTGGGGAAGGTGTGAGACCCTGTTTTGGCAGAAGAAACAGCAGCAACAGACAGAAGGAGCAAACCTCTGGGGTGGGAGAAAGCAGAGGAGAGAAGGTGGAGAGGAGGCTGTCCCATGAATCCAGTGACCAAAGGCAAAGAGCAAGTAAGACTGCCCAGCTCCATCCAGGCATGGATGTTTTTATGGCTGGGGGCAAACACGCCCTCTGTCTCCTTCAACATTGGGAACTTATGCAAATGGTGCATGCATGTGTGTGTATATGTCTGTGCACACATGTGTGCATTCGTGTGTGTGTGTGTAAAAAGTTGGGAATTGACATTTAGTTTCCAAGATATAGATGCATCCAGGATAGAAACACAGAAAGAATTACAATCCCCATGGCAGACAGACTCCTGTGGGGACAGGAAGTTTCTGGGAGCTGGGGAGCCCCACCTTCAGCCTCCCCCTCAAACCCTCGTGCATTTTGCTCAAACAGCATGGATCAGGAGTGAGCCTGAAGGCCCAGTCCCCCAACATCTGCGTTAGAGGTGTTCTTTCTCAAAAAATGAGCTCTTTGTTAAAAACACCAAGCAAACATTAGCCATATGTGGAAAGATGAATCACATTTTGACCCAGATTTACTCCAGCCTCCCTCCATGGTGCATAGTTCAGGACTTGTCCTTCAAGCGCCATCTGTCCCTGCCTGATCTGACCCTGGGCCGGTCCCCCAGCTCCCATGAGCCCTTCTCAAGTCAGCCTCCAGGGGCCCCCAGGTGTCTCCCATAGTCCTTATCAAAAAATGATGATGATAACATTGATACTAGGCTTTCACTGCTTGCCAGGGATCTATATAAACCCGTTTAGTCCTCACAAGAGCCTTATTGCCCCTATTTTACAGGAAGCCTAGGCACAGCGAGGTCAAGCGCCTTTCCCACGGCCACACAGCTTGGATAGAGCAGGAATCCAAATCCAGGTGCCTCTTCCAGAATCTGTGTGCATAACCCTCTGGCCACACTGCCTCTCCTTTCAGGAGAGTCCTTGGGTTTGTTACAACCACAAGCGACTCTAATCTCAGGCTGTGTGCTTCTCATCCACAGAAGCAGAAAACAAAGCTCCTGACCACATAGTGTGGATGCTGCCGGCGGACCCCTCCCCGCCCGCCCCACCCCCACCCCTGTGCTTCCCCGTGAAGTGAGAAGGAGTTAGCCAGAATCCATGTCATGCCTTCCCCCAGCTTGTCTTTGCATCCACTTAAAATTACTTCTTTTAACAATAGGCTGCAACTCACAAAATCAAACAGAGACAGCTTTCTGTAGAGGACCAGGCATTTCTAAGAACGCAGCTAAAACAGGATACGCCTCATTCAGTCAAGATGCTGGGATCCTAAAGGAAAGGCCAATACTTGTGGACAAACACCTGGGCCCACACCCCCAGGAGAGGGGCCCTGAGGCACAGGCTCCAGGGAAATGGGGTGGGGGTGGGGGCGGGGCAGCACTCACATCCAGCCTTGTTAAAATGTGCCCGCTGGTGTCTGCCAGCTCGGGGCAAGACCCTCACAGAGCGGGCAAAGTGCAGCCTGCTTGAGCAGCTCGCATTCTGACGAACCTGGTTCCGACGGCTGGTTAACATCTCTGCGTTGAATTTTAACATGAAATATCTTTTTGACATAGCAAGGAGGGCAAAGTCCCTTTGGTGAAGGAAGGCCAGGCTTGCAGGAGCCGCCAGGCACAAAAGGCCGGGGCTCGGCAGCCCAGTGCTCTCCTTGACCTACTTTGAGCAGAGGCACCTGGGGCCAGGGGCTCCTGGGAAGCCGAAATGCACAGCAGCTGTGGGCAGGGCCGTGGCAGCTCACACGAGGGGGCCAATTAAAGCCATGATATACTCACCCCCCAGCCTTGGCCACCTGCCCGAGATGGTGCCGAGCCAGCAGCCCACAGCCAGCCCCTTGCCACCATGTGTCCTCCGCGTGGGCAGCAGGCACCAGCAAGTGGCCAGGTCTCACCTGCTCCCAGGGGTCAACAGCTTTGAGACCACAGGAAGATGCATTTCAACGCAGCCAAAGCCTGTGACTTTTCTCGAATGATGCCAGGGACAGGAAGCAGGGGTTCTGTTGATGAGTGCCCGCTGGGTACCAGGCAGGTGCCACATGCCGTGTAGCAGAGGTGGAAACGGGTGGCTCCAGAAGTTAGCTTTGGGGTTGGAAAGTGGGGAGGTTGCTTTTCTGTCCAGGAAAACCTTTAACTGGGCCTTTTGGCCACACAAAAGTAAAGCTAGGATCTGGTCCAGAGGGAGAGAAGGCCAAGCTGGCAGCCCTGGGAAGTAAAGGGGTCCTTGTCCTGAGGGGCTGTGACAGAGATCAATTTGGGGTGCCCTTTAAGGAGGGACTGAGCTAGGGGTAAGGAGTCCTGGGGGTCAAGAAGAGAGGATGTGAGGGAAGGGGCTGCTGATCCTAGTGAGAGTGAGGAGGGACCAGGTGCCGAGGCAGGGATGTCTACCTTGCAGCTTTGAGTGGCTTCCCAGCATCCTCCCTGGCTACCTGCAAGCCTTCAGCCAACCTCAGAAATTAAAAACATAGATTTGGGAGCTGCACCAACCTGGGTTGGAGTCCTGATTCTGCTACAGAGTAGCTGTGTGACCTAGATTCACCTCTTTGAGCTTCGGTTCCCACATACGTAAAAATGGGTGTAAGAATAGTATATCTACTTGGAAGGGTTGTTGGAAAGATTCATAGAGTCAATACAGGGAAAGAACTTAGAATCATGCCCAACACATAATAAAGACTCAATGACCATTAGGTATAATCATCACCATAACCATCTTTATCATCATCACCACCACCACCACCACCATCACCTCCATCACCACCACCACCACCACCATCGTCATCATCATAAAGCATTGAGGCACCCCTCGTCTGTTCAGTGGAGAACTCTGAGTTGAGCCTGTGGCCACGTTTGGGGCATGTCTGAGAAAGAGTGGAGCCACTGTGTTTTTCCAGGAAGGCAGTGGCGCAGCCTTGCAGAACTGCCCAAAACAACAGTTTGGAACAAGTAACACCCAGGAGATTAGATCTTCAAAGGTCCTAAAGAAGGAGTTGGTGTTGGGGACTCTAATTATCCTTACTTTGATGCTCAGGTGACCAGGAAAGGTGAGGACCCTTAGAGAACACTGACATCTTGTCCTGAAAACCACGTTGCAAAGGGAACTACAATGCCTGTTTTACAGATGAGGAAATAGCGGCCCCACAAGCCTGGATTTGCACAGAGACCTTGAAACCAGCATGGCCTCTCTCTTTCCCTGCCTGGCCTCTGGTCTGCATGCCAGATCCTGCCCTGGGCACAGCCGGAGACACGGTGACTCACACCCGGCCCTTAGGAAGACTGCAGCCCTTAGGAAGACTGCAGCCCGGTATTTGACAGAAGGAAGAACTCCAGGCTCCTCCAGTGGGCGGGGCTGTTTGGAAGTGTGCAGAGACAGGAGAGGGAGAAGCTTGCAGGGAAGGGTGGGTTTGCCTGGTGGCGATAGCCCTCAAGTAGAAGAAACAGCAAATAAGACAGGGCATAGGGCATTTCAGGAAAGAGTCAGTGGTCTCTGGGGCTGGGAGCCAGACCACGTGAAGGAGGCAGCAAAGTGAAGGCTTTGAAAATGGGCTGGGAGAGGAGGGCTGGGTGCCTTGGCTTTGTCTCTAAAGCAGTAGGGAGTCATCGGAGGCCTTGAGCAGGGGTGACAAGCTGGAAGTTGTCAGATGCCTTCAAAGGGACCAACCCAGAGTGTCAAAGAATCCAGCCCCTGGAGATGAGGGACAGGAGGAGAGTGGAGGCTTGGATGCTACAGTAATTCTGTGTCCCAGGTTCTGGGGACCCCAGAGGCATGAGCAAATCAAGCCGGCTGTGGCTCCCGCGTCTTCCAGCCATTGTCTGGATTCAGCCAGCTCTGCTGGCTGGCCAGGGACTTGGCTGAGTCACCGAGAGTAGGCACTCCTGCCGGCCTTTCTCCTGCCTGGCCTGGGACCAGAGGCAGCTGCTGTCACCACAGGACATTGGGGGTTGGGAAGAATCATGATCCGGCCAGAGAGATGTCCACATCCAGGTCCAGAAAAACCCCAACCATGTTGACCAACAGCTTGCCCGTGCCCATTCTCAGAATGATGCCATCTCACTGTTAATAACACCTGACATTCACCAAGGCTGACTCTGGGCAGGGGGCGCTAAGCCTTTCCCCAACACCATCCCCCCTCACCTCTTTTGACCCAATCGCTTCCACCCATCACTCACCCCACAGTCATAATCCAGGCCCATAACTGCCCACCTCCCAGGTCTCCACACAACTTCCCGCTCTATACCTGGACTAGGACAATTCTATGATGCCACCCGGCTATCGAATGAAGTGGCCTCCCTTTCTGCGCTGTCCTCACCTCCATGTCCTCACTCCTCTGTTGACCACCATTCCAGCCATTCCCCTGCAGCTGCACAGCTCAGCTGCCCTATCTCTCTTCATCACTGTCACCTGGCCAGGCCTCCTCCCTATCAAGCCCGATGCCTGGTCTACTCCATCCATGCCTGTCCCCTAGCAACAGAACGTGGCTGGAGGAACACGACTGGGCCAACTGTTCTCACTTACCTAACCTGACACAAACAGAAAGGGTACCACCTGCAGTCCTACCCACCTCCCTAGTCCACTCCCCCTCCTCCCCACTCTCAGCAGCAACCTCGCTTCTGATTTCGCTGGCTTTCTTTGTCCTCCCAACATCACATCTACATACATGCCCTCACCTCCTGCAGCCAACAAGGAGCTCCTAGGGCCAAACCCTCCTCTGAGCTCAGGATCCCATCTCCTCCCATGGTCTCGGGGACTCTGCTCCCACAAATATCTTCTCTCCTGCCAATATCAGCAGGTTTTCCCTCAGCACAGGGGATTTCCATCAGCACCCAAACAAGGTGTGGTATCTCCCACCTTGAGAACAGGCATCAAGCACAGTCATGTGAATCCAGGTAGCCAAGACGGCCGCCATCTAACACTCTTACTTCTCTTTCCACAGGATAGAGCCAGCCGCTGCTTCCCAACCATCCCCACCATCTAGGTGGGCCCTTGTGACTAGTCTCATCTGTGGAGTGTGAATGGAAGCCATGTGTGTCACTTCCGGGCTAAGCTGTCAAAGTGCAGGTGGATTCTCCACCCTCTCTTCCCCTTCCATGGCTTTATACACAAGAATCCAGTGACTGTGGATGACAATGCTGGACACGGTAGAGCCATGAGATGGGAAAGCCTGCGTTCCCAGACACCACTTGGAGGAGAGCTGCACACCAATCAGCACCACCCATTTGAGAGTTCACATGATCGAGAAACAAACGTCTGTCTATTGGGTTTGAGCCATTATACACTTTGGAGCTTACGTGTCAGAGCAGCTGGCATCACCCTAATTAACTCAAACTGCATCCCATTCAGTTACTTCATCTTCATCATCTTTCCTTAGAGCACAACTCCTTGAATGAGTTGTCTGTGTCCACTGTCCCCATTTCCTTATCTCCAATTCTCTGAGGAGCCCACCCCATCTGGATCTTCCCACCTCTCCACAGCTAGCCTGCAAGCCATGGTCATTGCAACCTAGCAGTCACTTCTAGTCCTTACCTCAGGCCAGCTCTCAGCAGCACTTTATGTCATTGACTGATCGACTGATACTCCCCTCTCTGACTGTCAGGACATCAGTGCTGTCCTAGGGTTCCCACCTTGCTGGCTTTGCCTGCATGGTCTCTTTTTTTGGATCCTCGTCTTCCTGAACTCTAAAAATTGGAGACAAAGGATTCCGTCTCAAACCTCATCTCTGCTGTGAAATGTTGCTCCCTAGGTGAGCTCACCCAGTCCTGGACTTGAAATACCTTTCGGCCCTCATGATTGCCAAGTCTACAGCCTCTAACCAAATACCGACTCGTTCGCCACCACCACCGCCTGGGTAGCTAATTAGCCATGTCAATCTTATCATATCCAAAGCCAGATGGTTTACTTCCCCCTCAAACTTGCTTCTCCCCACCCCCTCCATGTTCTAGCTCTCAGTAAACGTTCCCCCATTTACCCACCTGACCCTTTTTCTCCCCTCTCAGCACTCACATCCAACCGAAACCAAATCAGGGCCGGCCGAATGGCTCAGTTGGTTAAGAGCTCGTTCAAGAGTGCAAGCTGAGCTCTGAGCAACAGCGGTTCGATGCCCAGCCCGAGCTGAGTTGCCGTTGAGCTGCCAACAGGTGGCAGGATGGCTCAGCTAAAAAAAAAACAAACAAAAAAACAACTGAAACCAGATCAATATATCTGAAATGCAAGTACCTCTCCCCGCCTGCCCTGACGTCCTAGACCTAATCCCTGTCACCTAATCCCTGTCACCTCTCTCATGGACCCCACAACAGACTCATGGGCTCCGTCCTCCTACACTTGCCCCCTTTTCAGTATGTTCCCCACACAGCAGCCAAGGGTTCTTTTTAAAACATCCTCTCCGCATGTTCAGTCTCCATAACTGCTCTGCTGTCATCTCAACCTACTCTCTCTTTTGCTCACTCCACACCTGGCCTCCTTATGGCTGCTTGAGCACACCAGGCATGCTCCCATCTCAGGGCCTTTGCACTTGCTTTTTCCTCTGCCTGCACTGCTCTTTCCCCAGGCATCTGAGTGCTTTGTCCCCTAGCCCAGAGGTCGGCAAACTTTTGAGAGGGAAGAACCACCAGGGGTCAGCAAACTGCGGCTCCCGAGCCGCAGATTCTGAAGTAAAATTGAAAATGAAAATAAAACTATTATAGTTTTATTTATAAAATTCTTAAAGGATATTATTCACATAATAGTGATTATGTAAAAATATATTTATGGCTTTCGAATAATTTTTAAATTGTTGTGAGGGACAGGATTGGCTCTTCCAGGAGTCGGCAAACTTTTGAGACAGAACATCCCCAAAGAGCCGCGTATGGCTTGCAAGCCGCAGTCTGCCGATCCCTGCCCTAACCGATTCAGGTTTCTTCCAATGTCACCTCCACAAAGAGGTCTTCCCTGACTGCCCCGTTCAAAGTGGCCCCCGTCTTCTACCCCACCCTGTTTCTCCCCATGGTGATCATTACTCGTCAGTATATTTGTTTATTTCTTGGTCTGTTTGTTTCCCCTCCCCCACTGGCATGTCCTTCCACAGAGCCCAAGGCAGGGATTTTTCTTGTTTGTTCACTGCTCCCCCAGTACCAGGAGCAGTGGCTGGTACATAATCGACACTCAGTAAAATCTGCTCAATAAGTGAATGAATACCAATAATAATAAGAGAAAAGCACACTTAATATCCTCCAAGAGATCAAGGAAATGATTCCACCCATGAAACAAGAAGTGGAAGTTAGCAAACAAGAATAGGCAGTAATTGGGCTGGCTGAGTGGCGCGGTGGTTAAGCGCTGGCTTGGGACGCCAGTGGCCCCGGTTTCGGATCCCACATATGAGGGCCAATGACACTGCCCTCTAAAAAAAGAAAGAATAGGCAGTAATAGGAAGAACCAAGTAGTGATTTTAAAGTGAAAAGTATAAATTCTGAAATTAAAATTCCCATGGTTTGGTAAACAAGAGTCTCAACAGACAGGCTAAAGAGTAGAATGAATTAACGAAGAAATTCCTGAGCTGGATACCGGAGCTGCCCACGTCCCACGAGGGGAAGGTTGATTCTGATGGATTCTGGAGTGTGCTTTTGTGCTATGTAATTGACGCATTTGCTTATTCATCCATTCAATCCACACTTATTGAGTGCCTACTATGTGCCAGGTTTTGCTCCAGGTGAAGGGGATACATCAGTGAATGCAATCGATCAAGTCCCTTCCTTTAAGGAGTTAACATTCTAGTAGTGAGAAGCCAAGCAGAAAGAAAACACGAGTAGAAGATGAAGGGTGCTGGATGGTGGTAAGTGCAATGGAGAAAAGAGAAGCAGGAAAGGGGACTGGGGAGTGCCAAGGGCAGGGCAGTTAAGGTTAAATAGGCGGTGAGGGAGGGCCTTGCTGTGAAAGAGACTTCTTAACAAAGACTTGAGGGAAGGGGCTGTCTGGGAGAAGAGGGTTCCTGACAGAAGGCACAGCAAGTGCAAGTGCCCTGAGGTAGAAACATGCCGGCACGTTCAAGTGACAGTAAGGAGGCCAGTGGGGCTGGTGTGGAGAAAATGAGGCAAGGAGGAGATGAGCCTAGAGTGGTGGGAGAGGGTCGCTCATTGTAAGGGTTTTGGCTTTCACGTGGTGTGAGATAAGACACTGCCAGGTTCTGAGCACAGCAGTGACATGGTCTGATGGAAGAAAAACAGAATCCCTCCATCTGTGTGTGGACAATAAACCACAAAGGCTCACAGGTGGAGGCAGGGAGGCCAAAGAAGAGGCCACTGCAATGACCCAGGGGACACAGAACAGTGGTCTGGGCCAAGGAGGTAGCGGTGCAATTGGTGAGAGGTAGACGTGCCCCAGGCGTGTTTTGAAGGTAGAGCCAACAGGACTTCCTGGCCAATGGCACACAGGGTGTAAAAGGAAGAGAGGGTCAGGGATGACTCCAGTGCACTGTCCTGAGCAAGCCAAAAGCTAAGGTGGGGAAAGTCATGAAATAAGCACGCTGAGCAGGGAATTCGGCTTTGGCCATGGTAAGTGTGAGACGTTTATTAGGCCTGTTAAAAAATGATTAACGTGGGGGCCAGCCTAGTGGCTCAGTTAAGAGTGTGAGCTCTGAGCAACAAGGTTGCTGGTTCGACTCCCGCATGGGATGGTGGACTATGCGCCCCTAACAACTAGATTGAAAGCAGCAACTGGACTTAGAGCTGAGCTTGTGCCCTCCACAACTATGATTGAAGGACAATGACTTGACTTGGAACTAATGGGTCCTGGAAAAACATAATGTTCCCCCTCCGCAATCCTCCAACACTGTTCCCTTCCCCAATTCCCCAATAAAATCTTAAGAAGAAGAAGAAGAAGAAGAAGAAGAAGAAGAGGAAGAGGAAGAGGAAGAGGAAGAGGAAGAGGAAGAGGAAGAGGAAGAAGAAGAAGAAGAAGAAGAAGAAGAAGAAGAAGAAGAAGAAGAAGAAGAAGAAGAAGAAGAAAAGAGAGAAACTGGAGATGAATGTCGGTAATGCTTTCATGGAATTGTGCTATAAATGAAACTTAGAAATGGGTGGCCACTGAAGAGAGAAGAGGGGCTGGAAAGGAGGAGGAATTTTTGAGGATTGGAGGAAAAACAGCATATTTGTCATTGATGGGAATTGTCCAGTAGGGAGGGAAAGAATGATGCCAGGGAGAGAGGGAGGACTTGAGAGAGGGGTGGGCTGCAAGGCACACAGTGAGGGGCTGGCCAGGATGAGGGGGAGCACACAGGGCATTTACGGTGGCAGGAGGGAAGGCAGAATGTGGGGGCACCGAGGCAGATGGGCTGGCAAGAGAACCAGACGGTTGGCTTCTGATGGCTTCTATTTTCTTAGTGAAATTAGCAAAAGGGACATCTATTGAGAGAGGACGAAAGATGGGATGGGGAGGGTGGGTTGAAGAGAGGAGATGGTATAAAATACGTGGCAGGTCCTAGTTTGCGGGTTCAAATATAAAGCTAACATAAATAATAAGTCCCATTGTCAAACCAGGATGGATGGAAGACAAATAGAGCAAGAAAACGCAGTGGATTCCATAGAAAATTGGAACAAGGAAACAAAAATATAAAGAGAAAATATGGTAAAGAAGAAAGTGTTAAGTCCTAACACAACAGTAACCACAATAACTGTGAATGGGTTAGAATCATTGGGAGAAAGTCAAAAGCTTTTCATTTGAATTTTACAAAAGGAGAATTAAGCTTAGTTTGCAGCCCAGGCTGATGAAGTGAACATACCAGGGACTAAAACAGAGTTGGGAAATATTTGCACCAAGGTATTAATGGTGGTGATCACTGGCTGGTTTAGAAGTTTAGGAGTGGTCTTTGTTTTCCTTATACCTTTCAACATTTTTTGAGTTTTTTGGAAGGTGTGTACATTAATTAATCAGCAGAAAAAAATGCAAGCTGTTTTTAAAATCAGCTGAAGCAAGTCTTCACAGAACCTCCGTTTGTTGTCCAAGTTAGTGCTAGGTTCCAAGGATGTTCCAAAGAAGGTCCGCTGCCCCCACAGGAACTGGCTGGACAATACAGGAGATCAGTTGAACAATAATAGAAGGGTGCCAGTAGTGTGAAGATGGGCACACTGCTGACTTCTAGGGGAGAGGAGAGGCAGGAATAAGCAAGGAGAGCCCCTGGAAGAGGAGGTGCTTGTAGCGCATGCAGGACGTGGCCCAAGGGTGAGGCTAGAGACAGTATTCCAGGTTGGGGTCACTACCTGAAGGTATCTGGTGACATTGGGAAGTCCCATAGAAGGCTCAGGAAAGGGTGACAGCAAAAGGGGGACAGGAATCAATGGAAGCAGGTAAGTAGAATTGAGGGCCATGGGCGAGGGGGCTAAGCCACACTGGCAGGGAGGCATGGAGCTCAGATGGCTGCTGGTGACTCACGTCACACACACACACACACACACACACACACACACACACACACACTTCACAGTGCATGGGATGTCGCTCCAGACCCAAGCCAACCCCAAGATTAGGAGGAACCTCAGTGAAGCAAGCAGGGGTGCTGGAGAGCGGGGAGGGGGGGTGGCAGCAGCCGCACGTGTTCCAGGGCAGAGCCAAGGCCTCCCCCCATACCTATCAGAGACTAGGCTGCCTGGCCAGGCCTCCAGCCTCCCTCAGAGCTAGGTTAAACTTTGACTGAGGAAATGATTACTAACCCTTATTCCATACATGCCACTAGTCACAGTTTAATTGCAGTCTGGGTGATTTCAGTCTCCACTTTTCCCACCTCTCAAATTCAGCTCCTCCCAGAGGTCCAGGGGAAGCTGCATCTTTGGGGAGATGCCAGTGGCTTCAGGATCCCAGTCAGAGCCACCCTGAGTGACAGCGGCTGGCCTCCGAGTCAGCGAAGCCGGGGCCACTGCCATGCTCGAGGCTGCCTGGCTTCCAAAGCCCGTGCTGCCACAGAGGGAGTAGGTTCCTGGCGTTGGCCCCTGGGCCCTGAGACAGCCTCTGTGACGTGGGCATCTCCAGTGGGCCCTTGGAGGGCTCCATGGCCTTTTCTGAACTGCTGGACCAGGTGGGCGGCCTGGACCGGTTCCAGGTTCTGCACACAGTGGCCTTGGTGGTCCCCATCATGTGGCTTACCACTCACAACATGCTGGACAACTTCTCGGGTGCCGTGCCCAGCCATCGCTGCTGGGTGCCCCTCCTGGACAACAGCACCGCCCAGGCCAGTGCCCCTGGTGCCCTGCGCCCCGAGGCCCTCCTGGCCGTGTCCATCCCACTGGGTCCCAACCATGAGCCCCACCAGTGTCGCCGCTTCCGCCATCCACAGTGGCAGCTCCTGGATCCCAACACCACGGCCACCAACTGGAGCGAGGCTGCCACAGAGCCGTGTGTGGACGGCTGGGTCTACGACCGCAGCACCTTCACCTCCACCATCGTGGCTGAGGTAAGGGCCTCTCCTGACACCCTCCCCAAGTCCTGGCACCTTAGAGGCCAGTCACTGCTCATAGTCGGCTGGACTCCGAACGGCCCACTCCCAGGAGGGACCGCCTCTGCAGGCCTCCTCACTCTCAGGTGAGCTTCCAGCTACCTCCTCCTTGGCCACATCACCCTACAGAGGGGGTTGGTGGCAGGAAACAGCCTACAGAGGCCCCTGCTGGTACACACAGCACTGAGTAGGCACCACCCTGGGCACCCAGGCTGGCCCTGCTGCCACTTAACAGCAGTGACTCAGGCAGCGCTCTCCAGTGTGAGCCCAGCTCCACTCAGAGAAGATTCGCTGGATTCCTGGAGGCATCAGACAATCCTGGGAAAGCAGGAAGGGAGGCCCATCCAGCAAGTGGGAAGGGCCTTTTTCTAAAGAACCAGAGGGAGGTGGGAGGAGGCGCCCGCTTGGGGCAAGGCAGCGGAGGGCAGCTGAGGCCACAGAGGACTTGATCCTTGACCAGAGGCAACAGGGAGAAATGAAGGGGATTAGGCAAGGCGTGACAGCCCTTGCTGTCCCACAGGGCCCTGCCCTTTGACCCTAGAGGTCACCCTGTCAGCCACCCATCCTCAGCTGCCTGGGGCCTTCCTCTCTAGGTCCTTTGCCCCCTCCCACCTGGGCTTTCTCCCTCTCCCCCTCCAACCTCCTGAGCTCAGCTCGTCCCATCTCTCCTACCAGTGGGACCTGGTGTGTGACTCTCGGGCCCTGAAGCCTATGGCCCAGTCCATCTTCCTGGCTGGGATCTTCGTGGGAGCTGCTGTGTATGGCCAAACCTCCGACAGGTGCATACCCCCAGGCCAAGCAGGCCCCATTGCCTTCGCTGCACCCCTAGATGCTTGTGTGTGGGTCCCCCTCCTGACATCCTCCAGCTGTGCTGCTGAGCAAAGCTCATGCCCTCTCAGGGCCTTGGTTTCCACCAACTCTCCTCTGGGGTTGTGGAGGGGCACGCTCTTATCAAACATGCACTGCTGAAACCTGCTCAGCCACATGCCTGCCTTCAGCTGCTGCTTGGATGCTCCCGCTGACAGGGAACTCATTTCCTGCCCAGAGTGCCTTTGTGCCGCCTGTGCTCACAGGCCCTCCGTGGATGAAGAATGTGGTTCTGGCCCCAGGTGTCACTTTAGCATCCACCTCTGCTCAGCAGACAAACATAGGCTGGGCTCTGGTGGTCCAGACCCCCGTGGCCAACACTGTGGCCCATTGTGGACGCAGTCACCCTCCCAGTGTGTGTGTCGCAGGTTTGGGCGCAGGCTGGTGCTGACCTGGAGCTACCTTCAGATGGCCGTGTGGGGCACAGCGACTGCCTTCGCCCCCACCTTCCCAGTGTACTGCCTCTTCCGCTTTCTGGGGGCCTTTGCCATCGCGGGCGTCATGATGAACACCAGCACTCTCCGTAGGTCCCCTTGACCTGAGGCCAGGCAGGGGAGGCTCTCGAAGGCCCCTGGGATGATGACCTGTGTGGTCTCCTTGCAGTGATAGAGTGGACGTCAGCACAAGCCCGAGCCTTGGTGATGACTTTCAATGCCCTGGGCTTCAGCTTTGGCCAGGTCCTGATGGGTGCATTAGCCTATGGTGTGCGCGACTGGATGCTGCTGCAGCTGGCAGTCTCTGCCCCCTTATTCCTCTGCTTTGTGTACTCCTGGTGGGTACTGTTCCCATCCCCCTCAGAGGAGGAGATCCTGCCCACCCTCCACCCAGAGGAATGGGAGACTCTCCTCCCCCTGGTGGGCAGAGGTCTGGGGGCACAGGAGGCCAGGGACACAGGGAAGGAGGGGAGTCATAGGAGCCTGGCAGAGTTGGTGGCCACAAGCCCTCGATGTTTATCCATTCAACTGTCCAGGCCTTGTCTCCTTTGTCTCCTCCCCCGTCTCCTCTTGAGTGCTTCCTCTCCCTCATCCTTCTCCCTCCCCCATTCCCATCACCCACCGTGACCCTGTGGCCATCTCTCTGCTTCCACCTTGCTGGGCCCCTGTAGCACGTGGCAGGTGCCCGTCGTGCCCTCTCTCCAGGCAACCTCACCTGTGCCCACAGCTCTTCCTCCAAATGCTGCAGACCCTGAATTCCCTCTCTAGTCCTGCCTTTCCCTGGCCACCAGCCTGCTGTTTCCAACCGCCTGTGTGACATCTCCATGATTGGTGTCACAGCATCAAAATGTAACACCTTTTTACACAGCTCCTCCCCAAGGCACCCCCCAGGGTGACAGCAGCACCCACCCATCAGGTACTGGAGTCGGAGTTGCCATGACACCCCTCTCCCTCACCGTCCCCTTGCCCCAGTCCAGCAGGTCGCTGGGTCTTTCTTGTCCACTCTACCTCTAACAGGCACTTTGATTCCTCTCTTCCATCTTCAGAGGACCTCAGGGCCCCGCTGGGTGTGGAGCAGGCCCCCACGCCGTTGCTGCTCTCAGGAAAGGGAAAATGTGCCTGGCTGGGGAACTCACATGAGCCAAGGGGCGGAGGGCGGGAGCCAGGATGGACAGGTGGACATTAGAGGAGGTTCAGTCAGCTGAGCAGACAGTGCAGGAGGTTTGGACTTGATGCGGAGGGCCATGGGAGCCAGCTTAGTGCTAGGGTCTGGGTCCGCCATGGGGCGGGGGCACCGGGTGTGCGTGGCCAGCTGGAGCCCAGGAGGGGGTTGCTGTCATTCTGGCTTGGACGACAGGGCCGAAGTTGAGTCAAGGGCCGTGGGGCCAGTCTGGTACAAGGGGTGCAAGAGATGGCGAGAACTGTTGACTGACTAGGTGCAGGGGGGGGTGGGGAGGGGCGGGGCTGGTGATGTCAGGACCAAAGACCTTGCTCCAGGCCTGAGTCCTCCAGGCAGGTGTAGAGCTGTTTGCAGGAAGTGGCGCCAGGAGAGAAGCCTGCTCAGGCAGGAAGGTACAGCCTCAGAGGTAAACATGGAGGGGGGCCGTGTGACATCTGGGCAGTGCCAGTGGAGGAAGGACCCTGGTGGCAGGCTTGTACCCTGTGACGGGCTTGCAAGATGGTGTTCCTGTAGCCACTGGGTGGGGGGAGGGGTGCTTACGGCACCAGGTCCCCCCAGCCCTGGCCCCCAGGTGAGGCAAGGGAAGGGCCATGGAGTCAGGAGGGAGGCAGGAAGGGGAGAACAGGGACCCCAACCCCAACCTAAGGGAGGGAGGCAGGAGGAGGGAGAAAGGGTGGCCTGCTGGGAAGGAGGGGGCTGAGATGGTGTGGCTGTCACACATCACAGCACTTTTCACTGCCCGCTCACTGATATCACCACCCTGCGCCCAGGGCCTGTGTGTACCAGTGAGGCCACCCCCTTGGGAAAGAGGGGCAGTGAGGCTAATTCAAGTCAGGCCCTGGGCCACCCACTCAAGCCAGGCCCTCAAGGCCACAGGCAGTGTCACCCCTCCCACTCTCCTTCCTCTACACCCTGCCCTAGGTGGCTAGCAGAATCAGCACGATGGCTTCTCATCACAGGCAGGCTGGAGCAGGGCCTGCGGGAGCTGCAGAGAGTGGCTGCCATCAACGGGAAGAGGGCCGTGGGGGACACACTGACCATGGAGGTGAGGCAGGGCCCGGCCTTCCCCCAGGCCTGGGCCCTCAGACCTTCACCCTGAGTCTGCACAAGACCCTTGGGAGGCCGATCAAGGGCTCCGACCCCCTGGGATAAGGGTCTTAGGGAGGAGGGCCTGCTTGGAGCCCCCAGTGCTGACAGTACCCAACCTCCGTCCCCCAAGGTCTTGCTCTCAACCATGAAGGAGGAGCTGAGTGTAAGGCAGGCTCCCGCCAGCCTGGGCACCCTGTTTCGCACACCTGGACTGGGCCTCCGGACCTGTGTCTCCGCTCTGTGCTGGTAGATGCCCTTTCAAGCCCCATCCCACCTGGCCCCAGGGAACCTAGGATCAGGGCTGTAGCTGGCATCCAGCCAGGGGCCCTCTGCTGACTCTCCTGTTGGTCCCACTGGCCTGGGGGTGCCTCCAGGACAGGACCTGCAGCACTAACACCTCTGAGGGACTGGCCCAGGCAGCTGAGTCCATAGAAGAGATTAATAAGGAAGATTCATGACAAAGGCACTGGGAGAGCTGAAGTGCCCAGTAGGATGAGGCAGAGAGTTCAACAACTAAAAGGCACATCCACCCTCGTGTGGAGGGACCAAGGAGGAGAGAGAGGTATTATCAAAGCCCAGGAGCCAGGGCCACCCAGCAGAGACTGAAACCAGCGAGGCCTCAAAGGGAGGGCCTGCTCAGTGGAAGTTGGAGCTGTGAAGGGGGACACAGCCACTGCCACACATGGCACTCGGGGGAAGGAGGGTAGAATATCCCGGCTTCTCCCCTAGCCCCGCCTCCAGCCTCTCACCAGGGCATCCCATTGGCCAAACCCAATGAGTAGCAGCATTGGCGAAGGAACCTGGGAAATGTAGTCTACAGAGACCACTCTCTGCCACACAGAGCCAGCAAGAGGCGGGCGGAATCGGGTCTGAGAACAAACAAGCCCAGGAGCAACCCACTCCCCAGCCTGACTCCACCTGTCCCGCCCCCAGGTTTGCCTTTGGCTTCGTCTTCTACGGCCTGGTCTTGGACCTGCAGTCCCTGAACAGCGACATCTTCCTGTTCCAGGTCCTCTTTGGGGCCTTTGACATTCTAACCAAGATAGGCACCATGCTGCTGCTGAGGCGTGTGGGCCGCAGGCCCATGCAGGTCGCATCACTGGTGCTGTCTGGGCTCTGTGTCCTGGCCATCACGCTGGTGCCGCTCGGTAAACGGGCAGACGTGGGTGCCCATGGCTGGGGCGGAGGGACTGAGCCAGGAGCAGAGACCCCTTGCCCCCTCCTCAAAGGGTACTAGGCTCAAGCAGGGGCCCGGTTAGGAAGGAGGCTGCTGGGCATCTGGCGGTGGCCCTGGGGGAGAAGGGATGGTGTGGAGGGGGCAGCATTGTGACTAACTGTGGAGGTAAAATAACTCAGTGATTGATTATGGGGGCAGAGGCAGGGAAATGGGTGGGGGGTATCAGGGAGGACCCCCCGGGTCTGGTTCTGGATGTCTGAGTGCAGAGCAGATTGGGGGGCAGAGAATGTGGCCATGGGGTCACTTAGGACATGGTGCGCATATGGGGTCTGGGGATACCCAAGGGGAGGTGACTCACAGACATTTGGAAGGTCAGGGAAGAGAACCCCCATCTGATCCTGGGGCCCCCACCACCTTCTCCATTAACCCAGTCTCTGTCCACAGAGATGGGGACCCTGCGCTCAGCCCTGGCCTTGCTGGGGCTCTGGGGGGTGGGGTCCGCCTTCATCTGCGTCACCATCTACACTGGCGAGCTCTTTCCCACGGTGCTCAGGTGAGGCTGCCGGAGGAGGGAGGGGCCCTGGGCTGGGAGGGCGGGGTGGGGGTGGCTTTCCCCAGACCTGGATGTTGGTGCCTTGTGTCTCTTCCATGTGGTCTCAGGGCTGCCCAGGTGCATCCCGGCCCAGCCTGACTCACTGTGACTCCCTGGGCAGAGCAGGGCTAGGCCGCTGGTGGGCGGAGTGGCTGCTCACAGGTGCACCTGTGCCGGCAGGATGACCGCAGTGGGGTTGGGTCAGATGTTAGCCCGAGCGGGAGGCATCCTGGGGCCTCTGGTCCGGCTGCTGGGAGTACACAGCCCCTCACTGCCCCTGCTGCTGTACGGGGTAGTGCCAGTGCTGAGTGGCCTGGCTGCACTGCTGCTGCCCGAGACCCAGAGCCTGCCACTGCCGGACACTATCCAAGATGTGCAGAACCAGTGAGTGGACCCTGCCCTGGGACCAACATCTCCTCCCTCTAGACAACCCCTGAACAGAGCAGGTCTGGCCACCCACCCTCATCACTGGACAGAGGGAGAAGCAGAATCCCAGAGAAGAATAGGATTGGCTGAGAGTCACACAGCATATCTTCGGGAGAGTGGAGGCCAAGGGCTGGGTCTCCCAGATGACAGTGTAGATTTTGTCCCCTGTTCTTCTTTCCACCAAATAACCCAGCTACCGTCAGCTCCACCTTGAGAGAGTTCAAGGGGAAGGGCGTGTAGCCCTTTGTAAGGGGGAGAGCCGACAGAGTGATGGCCATTGTTGGGGGTCCTCACTGGCCCCAGACTCTACTACTAAGGCCCCTAGATATCTGTTGAGGCTGTCACTGCCCACCCACCCTCCACCATATGCTCAGGGAGCTCAGTCCTGGGTCCCTGAGAGCAGCAGTATCTTCTGAGTCCTCAGGATGGACACAGGTCAGAGGTCAGGGGTCACTGCATCTGGGAGACACAACCCCTCCATGTCTTTCCTGAACAGGGCAGTAAAGAAGGCAACACACGGTACCCAGGGGCACTCTGTCCTGAAATCCACGCAGTTTTAGGCCTGCTGAGAGCCTGCATTGGGACTGTGGGAGGAGCCTCTTGTCCCCTGCAGAAGGCAGGCCAGCAGACCTCAATTTCCAGAGGGCCCAGGGGCTGCCCCTCCAGGCACACCCTGCCTCTCACTGTCTGAGGAGCTACCTTCAACACAGAAGGGGCAAAGGATGGTGTGATTCGCAGGAGGCTGCCCCTGTGCCATCATCCCACCCTCCCTCATGGCTGCAAAGAAGATCAGGGACCAGGCCGGGGGCAGGGGCCAGCCTATGGACCCCATGCCCTGCTCCTCAGCTCACTGCCCCCAGGCTCAAGCTGACCATCACCCATAGTCAAAACCTCTCCAGCATCTCACTCCAGCCCGAGGACTCTGCACAAGTGATGGAGTCCCTGCTCCTCAGCTTCACCAGAAAGGTGGCTCTGGGCCCCCCCACTCTTCTCCACACTCCAGCCACGCGGTCTGTCCTGCTGACCATGCCTTCTGCCTGGAATCCCCACCCCCACCTTCTCTACCCGACAAACTCCCACTCAGCCTCCCCCGGCCAATATCCTCATTCCAAGGACCCAGGGCCCAACCAAAGGTTCTACTGCAACTCTAACCCACGGCCTGAGCCATACACCTGTCTCCCACCCCCTCTAGCATGTGCATTCCCAGAGGGGTGGGATATCCACAGCTCCCACACAGTCAGGTGGAGGGGCATCAGTGGGAGGGAGACAAGAGAGCGAATAAAGGAAGAAACGAGTGTCCCTCACTGTCTCGGTGATGAACCCAGGGTCTGCCTGGGTGGGGGCCCCTTGCTGGGGTGGCGCTTTCCCAGGCCAGTTTTCCTATCTTCAGTGCCCGCCTGAGTGGCTGCCCTTTCCAGCCCCTGTTGTGGGTCAGGCACCATGCTGGGTGCCTCAGGGCATCATCTCATTTCATCTTTTCCTGAACCCTTTGAGGTAGATGTTGCTCCATTTTACAGATGGGAAAACTAATGCTCAGAGAAACTGACTGCCCGTGACAGACAGCTAGGAAGGGGCAGAATCAGGAGCCAAGCCCTGGTCTCCAGAGCCCAGCTCTGGCCACAATACTTCCAGCCTCCCTTCAGGTCTCACCTCACAATCTGGGCGTCCAGTAATGCTTCTCAAGGGCAAGGGCCTTCCTCCCAGAGCCAGCCAGAACGCTGCAGGGTCCACTGGCATCACTTATGGGTGCAGGGACTCAGGCAGAAAGAGGAAGGCCCCAGAGCTCCCCTACCCAGGCTAGTAAACGTGGGTGCAGGCAGGAGCCATCTGCCGCCCAGTGGGGTCCCCCCCCCCCGCCATGCTCAGATGGGCCACCTGAGCCTGTGTCACTGTTTTTAGGCACCTCAGCAGAGGGCTGCTTCCTTACACACACACACACACACACACACACTCCAGTGATATGTACACACATGTGCATGCACACAAGGTTAATGGGAAACCAGAAAGCAGCTCCTTGTCCCTGCGAGACAGGATCACTCCCTGGTCTCATCAGCCTCAGCCCCTGGGCCTCTGGGGGTTGTGTCCTTCAGTTGTCTGCCTATGGCCACCCTTCCGTGAAGACCCCCTAGCCACCCTGGACTTGTCTGTCTGCTGCCCAGATGAGACCTAGCTGCCTTTCCCACCCTTGGTCAGCATTCTCGGGACCCTAGGGTATCCAGAAGCTTCCAGAAAGCTGAAAGATGGCTCCTTCTCTCCCTTGGGGTGTCCTCTAGCTCACCAAGTGGTCAGAGCTGTCCTCAACCCATATTCAGAATGGCCCTGCTCTAGTTGGTCACAATATTCCAGGACCCAGGGCCTACCTGCTTCCAACAAGTCACCCCTCGCTTAATTCAACAGGGTCTGGAAGCTGGAAGGGCCCAGGGCCTTTCGCCTCTGGGGCTGCCAGGGAGTGAGTGTCATCTAGGTGGGCACCCTGTAAAGGGAGAAGGAGCCTCCCTCTGCAGCAGCCACACACCTGCATTCCAGCTGGGTGATGCCACCTGAATAGTAGGCCTTCACTTGGGCTCTCTTTGGATACCCACCACAGGGAGCTCCTGACCCCAGAAGCTTCTGGAAACCCTGCAATGAAGGAGCCAAGGGGACTGGGCGTGGAAAAGGAGAACCCATCAATCACCCTCATAGGCTCATCCCCCCACAGCCTTAGGCAGCGAGGGCAGGCAAGTGGCTCAGGACTTACTCTGCCCAATCTCCCGCCTCCAGCCAGGCCTATACCTCACCCAGGGTTGTGTGTGGGCAGGGCCAGTACCAGGCACCACAGTCTCCATATTCACCTCCAGGAGGGAGACATCCCCCCGAAGAGCCCCAGCACTGGAGTTCCCTCCCCTGGGGGCTTGCATGGCCAGGGCAAGTCCTCAAGGTCAAAGGCATCAACCGAACTTCACTGCGAGCTTCTTCCCCAAACCCTGTCCTTGGTCCCCCCAGGCGGAATCTCCTGACACACCCCTACAAGTACCAACTGTCCAGGGAGTGCCTGGAATTTCAGCCAGCCCTAGGTACGGTCACTGGGAGGTCACTGCCAGGCCAGCCAGACCCCAAGAGCCCAGGAACTCAGTTCAACGTCAGATGCACAGGACAAAGGAGCTGAAACCAAGGTGACCATCTCTTACAGATGGGTAAACTGAGTCAACGGCAGAGACCAGGGCTCTTCCCTCTTACAACCAAGCCTTTGAGAGACAGGAGCGCTTAGCCTCTTTCTGCAGAGAAACCCAGTCTCAGCCACAGGGCAATGAGCAGGGCTGGGGCCTGCCCTTCTAACACCTGCACTGTCCCTCTCTCTCTGGCCTCCTACTCTGACACTGTTCAGGGTCATTCTAGACATTTATAGAATAAGGATGTTCCTTCCCTTCTTGACACCAAAGAACTGCCTGCCTGCCTGTCTTTATTTTCTTTGGTTAGTAGGGATGGTGCAGGGAAACCCGGGATTAGTCTCTATCCCTTGGACAGAGGGCGCAGCAGCAGAGGACGCAGGGGCAAGGCCATGGCCTGCGCAGGCATAGGGTGTCCTGGCCAGCCTGCCCCAAATCAGGACCCCCGCTAGGCTCTTACAGGGCGTTAGAGCTGACCTCGGGGATGCCAACCTGTCTCCAAGACTAAGCAGTGGGAAAATGGACACCAGAGCCTCTCCCAACCCAGGTGGCTGGTTCGGGAGGGTAAGGAGAGGCCAAGTCCATGGAAATTCACATCCCAGGCAGCTGGGGGAGGACCCGCTCTCCCACCCCTGATAGGCCTTTTGGGGAGAACTCTCAAGGACCTCTGGGGGCACACCCCATAGTGGGGAGGGTCCCAAAACAAAATGGAGGGGAGGGGTAGATGACCTGGGTGGGGCTCCTGCAGGCATCGAGACCAAGGGCCCAGGAGGTGTCCAGGACTAAACATAGACCAGGTTTATGACCTGGAAAATGCTATGAGAAGGAGCTGGCCAGCAGCAGAGCCCCTGTGGATAGGAGCTCAGGAAGCTGAACTGGCCAGTGAAGGGCGATGGTGAGCCAAGGGCCTGAAAAAGCAGAGCCTGGAGGGGAGGCAAGCTCCACGCAGAAGGCGGAGATCTGAGTGATAGAAGCATGGCCGAGTGACGTCTCCTATGTCCAGTGATGTTGCGATACAGCCCCTGCCACTTGGGAAACACAGACCCACAACCACTCTGCTCTCCTGAGGATGCCCACACACTCAGGTCCTCACCTACAACCCCCACCTTGCAAATTCTGCTCCTGGCGATGGAGGCTTAACAAATATGGAACAATCTCTGTGTCTGGACCCATGCACTTGTTTAGTGTCTCCAGAAATTTGTCATGTGGCTGTCTGTGGGACTGGGTGTTTTCCTAGGGATAAGGTGTGCTGGCTCTGCTGCCTCCTATAGTCCCAGAAACTGCCAGAGAGGATGTGGAGGTGGTGACGGGGCAGGGTCCAAACCCCTAGAGATGCAAAACAAGCAGACTCTGGAATTAGACAGAACTGGGGGCAAATTTAGACTCAGCCACTGATTCATCTTGGGACCTTGGACCAGCCCCCTGAAGCTCATGTCACACAGGAGTAACACTGCCTCCACCAAGAGTTGTGGCAACCACTAGGTGGCAAAACGATGCTCCTGCCTCTGGGCATTTGTCCACCACCAGAGAAATTAAGGTCCTAAGGTTGGTTGATGCAACCAGGGCCAGAGACCAGCCTTCCCCCACAAGCCTGGGGGCTGTTTCCTGTCTCCATCGTCAGCTGGACTGGGATAAAGGCAAGTTGCCCCAGGAGCCCAAAGCCGTTCTCTGCTCAAAAGTCTGGGAGCTACTTACCAGCTTTCATGGGCCCCAATTTGGGCCCAGACCCCAGCTCAGAGCCAGGACTTACGTCCCAACAGCCCCCACCCTGAACAAACCGCACAGGACCTTTGGATTTGGAAAGTTTTTGTTTTCTTTTCCCACACATTTCCGGGGTTGGGGTGTTTTCCAAGACTCAGACACATTTGTTAACAAAGAGAGAAAAAAAAAACAAAAAACTGGGGGAGCAGGGAACCCGTGGGCAGAGAAGTCTATGGGTAATGCCTAGCTCCCTCTTCCCTGCTGCCCGAGCCCAACGGGTGCCCCAGGCTGCTGTTTGCGGTATCTAGGTTATTTGTCTTTAATATATATCTGCATTTGCCTTTCCCCTCCCCCCGCCCCCCTACCCCTGCTCCTCCAGCAGCTTCCCCAGCAATGCACGTCGCCCGGCGGTACACAACAGAACTGGCCTTGCCAGGCCACCAACCCCTTCCCTGGGCGGCGCCAGGCAGGCGCCTCCCCGTGGTGGGCGGAGCCGGGGCACGGGGGTGGGGGGTGGGGGCACCCACTGCCCTGCCCCCACGCTGGGCCGCTCACCCACCCTCCCGCCCTTCTCCCACCGACTGTGGAAACCCAAAGGGAGGAATGGATGGGGGAAACCAGACACACGAAAAAAAGAAGTGGGAAGGAGGGTGGGTAAAGAGACACAGCAAGCCTGGAGGGGGGCCTGGAGGGCTTGGGAGAGAAGGAAGGCAGGAGGGACAGCGGGAGAAAAAAGAAAACGAGGAAAATTAACAGGACGAGTAGTGGACACTTTACAAAACCCCCAGCCTTCCTTCCCACCCAACCCCACCAAAATAAAACTACCCCTTAAAAAAATAAATCAACCCAGGGCTGTGAGCACGTGCCCTGCCCGGGGGAGCACAGAGCGGAGGGCCAGCAAGCCCCGGAACTGACGGGTGCCGCCGCCCCGGACGGCAGGAGGAAGGGGACGAGCACGGGGTTTTCCTTTTCTTTTTTTTTTTTCTTTTTTCTTTTTTTTGCGTTTCCTCTTCGTGAGAGAAGTCTGAGGCAGCCAGGGAGTGGGTCCCCAGGTCCCCAGGTCCCAGGCAGGGAGAGGGCCGCACTCTCCTCCCGGGAGGGGCAGCTGGCAGTGGGGCGCAGTGCCGGGGCTCAGACGTAATACTCCTTGTCTTTGTTCTTCTTGGCCTTGCTGGGCGTCTTGGGGGCCGTCGGGGCCTTCTCTTTCACCACCGCCCCATTGCTCTGGGCCGAGTTACTGATGTAGTTCCGGCTCTGGTCCACCTGGTAGGAGCCCTCATCGCGGTTGCGATACTTGTACATGGCGTACAGGAGGATGAGGATGCAGAGTGCCGCAGCCGCCACGATGCCCACCACCATGCCCGTGGTGCTGCTGGACTCCCGAATCACCTCCACTGCACCCGGCGGGCCCCGCTCCCCAGGCCCCGTGGGGTTGGCTGTGGGCAGATGGGGGAAGCCAGGGGCCGAGGTCACGCCAGGGCGCAGGGGAGGGGGCCTCCGCGGCTCGAAGGACGTGGGGGCCCCGGGCCCCAGGGGTGGGTTCTCCAGCAGGGGCTGCAGCGGGTCTCGGTGGTTCATTTTGCCCGCTGGCAGGTTGGGGGCTGGGGCAGAGGGGGCCAGCAGCACCCCAGGGGCGCCCGTAGCCCCATCTGTCCTGAGGTTGGGCCGTGGGGCGGGTTTGCGGGGTGAGAGGAGGGTGGTGCGGTCCGTGACCAGGGGAAAGGTGGTGTAAAAGTCCTCGTCGTCCGTGGGGGGTAGGCTGGAGTCAAAGACCTCCCCGGACGCAAAGCCCGAGGCCTCGATGGGCTCCTCGCAGTCGCTGTCGTCCTGCTCCGCCTGGCAGGGGCCCCCAGCAGACGGGCGGCGGGCCGCGGGAGGGGGCAGGGTGTCTTGGGTGGCGCCCACACCAGTGAGGAAGGGGTAGAAGGTGGGGGGTGGGGGCACGAAGGGGGATCGAGTGGCCACGGGAGGGGGGTCTAAGGAGTCCTCTGTGATAATGGGCAATATTAACTCTCCTCCTAGAACAAGAGAGAGAAGAGAAACGAGAGGGCATCAGCGAGGACCGGGGCGCAGGAGGCCGCCACAGAGAGAGAAACAACAGCCTCACACACCCAAATCGGTTCCAATTGGCTTTGGCGGAGACTAGAGCGGGCTGTGCCCACCCGCCAGCCGGCCGGAGCACTGCGCTTTAAGCGGGCAGCGGCTGGATGCCCTGGGCACCCCACGCACGGGCTCTGTGGCTCCCTGGGTTTTGTCTTTTGTTTGTCTTAAGAAACCAAAAGGAACGGAAAGGAAAGGAAATAGAAAAGAAACGGAAAAAAAACTACTGGTTTAAGACTTTAAAACATACAAGAGCAGCATTTAAACAAACCTAACAACAGTATCTTTTAGGGTTTTTTTCTAGGTATTTCTCTTTTTTTGCTTTTTTTTTTTTCTGTTTTTTTGTTTTTAAAAAAGAAGATAGCATACCACGGAATTCAGGCAACTTACATCAACAAATAGGCCGTGTGATTTTAGCATGAAGAAAAAAATTACAAACAGAGCTGTGTAAGCGGGTTCTCCCGGAAAAAAATAAGAAAAAACAACTTTTCCGTACAACGTTTTCTATCTGTTTGGTATCTCCCTCCCTCACTCTTCTCTCCCTGGACAGCTTGCTTCCTCCTGAATATTCTATCTCCTCCCTCACTTGTGCCCTCTCCCCCTCATTAAACTAACAAAACTGAAATCTGCACAGTGCAGGCTGGCATTGGGGAACTGTTACCACCACTTGGTGTCAGCGTGTGGGGGGAGGGAGGGGTCTGTGGGAAGGAGGGCTTGAGAAAGAGGTACATGACAGGCAGCTATGTAGGAATTGCTACATGGGTGACAGGATTTAGGAGGGGGTGGGCATGGGAAGGACCTTTGAAGACTAATTGCAGGTTGGTCATGTGGGGAGAAATTAAAGGTGGGAGGTGACAAGGTCCATGAGGAAGAGTGGGCAAGGAGGGCACAGACGCATTGGAGGAGGCTCTTGTCCTATAGGGTTTGGGGATGGGTGGTGAGAAGCCAGGCAAGGAGGTGGGGAGGGGTAGGGAGTGAGGGAGGGAAGTGGGCAGAGACACATGATTCCTGAGCTATCCCTAACTCCCCAACTTTCTCTTTCTTCACCCTCCACCTCTGACCCCCACTGGCTTCCCCCCTCCCCCTCCCCAGAACCCCCATGGGCCGCCAGGACCTGGCCAGGTCTTGAGTGCCTCTGGCCCTCTTATTATTGTTAAAACAATAATAAAACAACGGAAAGAAGAAGAAAGAAAAAAAAGAAAAAAATACATACACAGCCATCTGGGAAGGAAGCATTTGCTAATAAAGGGCCCAGGGGAACTAGTAGGGAGGGTTTGGGGGGGGGGTTAGGTCTCTTCCCTCCCTAGGCCGATAACTGGGGTCCCCTGGGTAGAAACTACAATTCCCATCAGCCCCAGAGCGAGGACTACAACTCCCATTAGCCCTTGGAGGGGTGGACCACAATTCCCATCAGCCTCTGAGTCAACAACTAAAATACCCATCAGAGCCCACTGAGCCCCCTCTCAAGCTAAAGTACTGCAACCCACTGGTCTGGGGTAGAAAGGAGCTGGAGCCTAGTTCTAGGAGGCCGGTGGGAGGGATCCCTCTTCTTGAAGGGATGCCTCTGGGCCTGATGGGAGCTGGAGGTTTACTCTGTAGCTCTCCCTCCAGCACAGCCCAAGCCCTGCCCCCATCTGAGTGCTTCTCCCGGGTCTCTCCAGGGTGTGGTCTTCACAGATCACGCCACAAAACCTCCACTCCCTCTATAGGAAGCATCCCAGGGCTCCACTTCCAGCTCCCCCGACCCACAGCAGCCAGGCCAGCTGCTGTGCTGCTGTTCCAACACCTCCACTGACCCTTCAGATCACAACTCCAGCAATCTTGCAGATCTGTCCTTGGCCACACTAGCCAACCTCGGCCAAGATCTTGCCATTGAACTTGTAGCCTTCCTGGGCTCCTCTGGCTGCTCTTCCCCCAGGCTCCAATCTCCCCCTGGGCAGGGGCTCACCTGCACCCCAGATTGTGAAGCCCAGGGCGCCTGGCCCTCCAAGGGCTCAGACACACTGAAAAACAGCCAAGAGCAGAGAAGCATGTTTTGTGGAACTGGAACCGTCCAACCTGGCTTTTTATGGAGGAGGATGCTGAGGGGTGGGCAGGGCTTCCCAAGGTCACCATGTATTGGTGTCAGGCTAGGTGAACGAATGGGCTGTCTAGTCCCTTCTGTGGCTCTCAGAGGCTGGGGAAGGGCCAGTCTCACTAGGAGCCTGGGAAGGCCTGCCTCATTCTCCCCATGCCTGCAGTAATCTACCAGGCGGCTTAACTTGCCTTAACCTGGGAGGCCAAAGACATGTTCTGTTGTTAATTACTGTGCGACTGTAGGCATGGTTCTTTCACTTTCTGGACCTCAATTTCCTCATCTATAAAATTAGGGTATTGGGTTCCGGGCCCACGGTGAAGCCAAGGCCTGCCTCCCATGGACCTCCACCCAACGGATGAACATAATTTGTCCTCCCATCCCCATCTAAGTCCAGACCCACCAAGGATGACCCAGCACCCTGGTCCCTGGGTAAGGGGCATATCAGCTCTCAGTGATCAGAAGGCTGGCAGCCTTTCAAGTGATGACATTCTGGGCCCAATCATGGCAGGGCTCCCCTCCCTGCATGGACCATAAACACATCTGGGGTCCTCATTGCTGGCCACACCACTTGCCCCTTCCTGACCTTTGCCTTCTGTTTAGAACACCTTTCCCCTGCTGGTATCTCACTCATCCTTCCAATGCAGCCAAACACCACCTCTTCCAGGAAAACTTCAGGTCTGGACTCACTGCTCGCAAAGACCCAAGGCCCATCTGTCTGTCTCCCTAGCTCCCAGCACTGGGCCTGGCACAGAGCAGAGAGGCTCATTGTATTTTGACCAGAAGGGAAAACATATTCACCATTTCCTCTGAACCAGGCCAGGCTAGATATCTGGGGAAGGGGGTGAAGGCCCCTCTCATGGACCAGAGCAGCGGGGTTCTGAACACCCTTCCTCCCCATCCCAGCCCAGACAGCGGTCACTGCTGAGTTCAGCCTGGCAAGAGCCTGGCTCTGTGGGCCCAGCTTTCAGCCACAGTCATCTCTACCTTCAATCTTAGACTGGGCCACCATGTGCTCCTGGAAACTTCAGGGTCAAGGCTTGTTTTAGGCAGGCTTGTGGCCCTTGACCAGCTGGCCATGGCTAGGGCCTCAGTGGAATGCCAGGCCCAGGGCGTAGGACCAGGAGATCCTTACTGGGAATATATCAGGGCTCTGACCTTGGCTCCCTACACTTCTTCTCACCCCTGGCTAGACCAGGGTTTGTGGGGGCTTCAGACCTTGGACCACAGACAAATTTTGCCTGGCCTGAGCCCCCCATAACCATTTGCCTGAACTTGCTGGTTTTTTAGATCCTTGGGACACACAGCTTCCCAGGTTCCCCGCTGTGAGGTCTCTCCCAGCCTCTAGAGCCCTCCCAGGCCTGGTCATTTTGACCTCTTGCCCCTGCCCTTCAACCCAGCTGCTCCCTGGCCTCCATATCTGAGTCTCAGCCCTGTCCTTGCTCTTCTGGGGGCTTTCCCTGGGCCTTTATCTGCCCAATGCTTTGCCAGCAGCTCCTGACGGTGTCTTGCCCTTCCCCATGGCCCCCACACTGCCACAACTGCCCTTGATGCCCCCTTCTTGTGGCCCTGCAATTCCTACACCACTTCCTCCCTGCATCCCACACCCCTGGACAAGGTATCTCTACAAGATAACATGCTTTCAAGACCCCACACTGCCTTCCTTCCCTGACACTCACTCAAGCTGGCCTGGCTCTGTGGCAGTCAAGTCACACGCAACATTGGGTACGAGGTTTTCCTGGGGTCATACACTGGTCCAGGAAGGGTCAGGCAAGCTTGCCCTGGTGAGAACCTAGCATGGCCTATAGTTGGGGGGGAACCCCTCAGAAACTCCTCACTGATAGTCCAACCAGGGGCTCCCCAGGCCAGCCCTCCCACTGGGTACCTGGGGATGCAGAGTCACGAAGATGTCGGTGCCTAGAACCCTGGTCCAGCTCCATACCAAGGGTGCACATTGGGATGGGGTGCCCCTGGGGGTCTGATAAGGATCCTAGGCAGCCTCCCTCCCCTCCCCCACTTCAGGCAGCTGAAGCATTTGGAAAATACTCACAGGTGCACTGCTCACAGATGCCACCCACACTCTGCCCTGAAACTGAGCTTCAGTGTATGTCAATCCCACTTACGAGAGACAATTCCTTTCCGGCCAAGGGTACCATCAGCCGTTCCTGAGCATCCCTCCTCCCCAGGTCCCCCGCCCCTGGGGGCTCTGGCCCAGCAAGCAGAGCCCTTTCTGTCTTTAGGGAACAGACAACTACTAATTGGAAATCTACCCAAGAACCCATTCCCACCCAGACAAGATGTGCCCACCCCCACAGGGGTGTCTAGAACTGAGGTTAGGCAATCAGCTGGCTGAGACTTCAACTGCCAGCACTGGGTGCCCTGCCCAGATTGTCAAGGGCAAGAAGGCTACTAGCTCACAGGGCATTTCATGGAGATTAGAAAAAAGGCAGCCCCTTGGCATGGCCACAGCTCAGCAGGAGCACAATTTCAGAAACAGCATCTCTGTGCACAACTGGAAAAAGGTATTCTGTCCTCCTGGTGGACACAACCCCACTCCAGGGCCCAGGACACATCGCTTGGCAGGCAGGGCACTGGCTAGATTTCAGCCCTTACTCACCTGTTCCAGCAGAGAACCACCTGTGCAACTGTACGCAGTGACCTGAAGGATGGTGCCCCTTCCCACCCAGAAACACCTGCACGGCAAGGGTGACGTCAAGGTCAGAGACGGAGGTATTCCTGTGTGCACGTGCAGCTGGGCATGTCTCTAAGCAAGTGCGTGCATGTGTACACAAACCTCGATGGATCTGAGCATGTGAGTTTGCATGTCAGCTAGTCTGACCAGACATGTGTGCCTGTATGTGACCCTCTGGCTTTGGGCCTGCGTCTGAGCTTGTGTGTGCAGGCGTGCATACATTCACGTGCCAAGAACATGTGAGCATGCCACCACAGGTCTGAGCACACATGGGGTGCTCCTGGAAACCCTTCTTCCCCAACCTCATTTTCTCCTTCTCCTGGACAGCGAGACTGCATTTCCCAGAATCCCCTGCAATTAGATGAGGCCATATGACTGAGCAGTCGGCAGGCAGTACTGGCCCACGAAAGCCTCCTGTGTGCAATACTCTATGCTCTTTCGCCTCCTTCTGGTGACCTGGTAAATGATGTGTTGAAAATGGAGGAGCCACAACATGGAAGGAGTCTGGATTCTCACAGCATCCTCTTGGGGCAGAGCCACCTGCTGATCAGGAGCACCCAGGTAGGGCTTCACCTGAGTGAGAAACTCCCACTGAGATTCGGGGATTATCAATTACAGAAGCAAATGCTACCCTAACTAATACAGATGCTACACCAGAAATGGGTATCACAAAAACCTGTGGCACTCATGTGACAATCCAAGGAAACGGATTTGGCGGTTGGACAGGAGAACAACCATATCATTATATGGTGGCAGGACTTCTGGTGCCACCCACTGCTCGTGATGAGCCAGTGGGCAGCCCATGATGAGGCTGAGGCCCTGAGGAAAAGTGCCAGGAAAGTCAGGATGCCGATGCTGCCTTACACTTTATGCTTTCAGTAACTTATTATAAGAAAGAGACAAAGTTAGACAAGAATTGGTGGGTTTGCAAACAGATGAAGGGAATAGAGAGAGCCCAGAAATGTGGGGGCTGAGTGTGAGAAGAGCCACTGCTTCCAAACTCCAAATTGTAAGAGAAGATTGAAAACAGCTTTGAGAGACAACGGCCCAGTGACACTTGAACAAGGGGGCTCAGCCATGCCACAGGGTCATATTACAGACGTGTCTCCCCACCAACTGTTTCAAATGTCCTCAAGATAGTCACCACTAAATTAAGAGACAGGCATGAGGGCAGAAAAACAACGAAAGCTGCTGCCTGGGAATTAGGTCTATGAAAGATCTCTGAGTATGGTTACTTTGATTGAGCCTTAAAACCACCTGTGCGCCCCCAAATATGCATGAGCAGGAAGTGAGCTATCAAGGCTATAGGGACCCCAATGAGGACATTTTTCCAATAGCCACTTTAGAGATGGCTGTGGAGGCTAAGGATTGGGAAGAACCTTCCAGAGAGAGGGCAGTGCCAGGACTCCAGACAAAGCAGAGGGAGTTTCTCCCAGATGGCAGAGTAGGGGTTTAAGGGAAAAACTTCCCAAGACACGCAGAGCCTCACACACTGTACATGCTGGCTGGCTTCTTCCCCGCTGGGAGCTAGGAGCCGCTGTGTGCCTTCCATCCTCCCTGTTTTGAGTGGGAGGTTTATTGTGGTGGTTGTCTCTGGCCTGCCATTGTATTCTGGGTGCGTGCTGGGCTGTGTGGGCAGTGACATCAATTATCCTTTTAGTTCATGCGCATCCAGACCACACATGGGTACCCAAGAGCCAGGTCTGGACCCAATGGAGTGGGCCACCATCTCCCAGACATCTTCACCTTTGAGATCATTCCCCTAACTGGGTGGGACTTTGGGGTGTCTCCCTTGGGAAAGGGCAGGTGTGCCCTGTGGGTGGGAGGAGGAGTGGAATGGACCATTGGTGACCTAAAGACCAGACTGTAGCAAATAAATCGGTGGCTGGTCACCAAACCTGTTTCTGCTTCCTCCTGGGGGGACAGCAAGGCCATCCCCTCCTGGCCTTCCTGGGAGCGAGCGTGTGGCCACATGACTGAGCTCCAAAGGGCAGAATCAACCGGAGCAAGGTGCGCCTCTCCCCCCAGGCCTGACCCCTACAACCCTTCCCTCCGTGACCCTCCCTGCTCATTCCCTCCCACTACAACTCAGAAAGTCACCCTGTAAAGGTGGTGCAGCTCCAGGGAGAACTGAGCCCTGATTCTGCACTTGGAGAAGCGCCGCCCACCAATCAGGAACACTAATTGGTGTTCTAACTTTATGTGAAGGAGAAATAAATTCTTGTGTGTTAAACCACGGATGTGTGGAGTTCATCTGTTATAGCAACTAGTGTTACCTTAAGACACTCCGGAATCTGAACACATTTGTGCCTTTGTGAATCTGAGAATGTGTTCGTCTGTCTGTGAATGAAGCCTGTGTGTGCCTCTCGGGGGTCTCATGTACGTGTGCAGGGGGGCGATGCCTCAGGAGGGAGGTACACATACAGGTAAGTGTATGAAGCTGCCTCTGCAAGTCTGAACCCACGTGGGCTTACGTGAATCTGAGTGTGTGCACGTGCCCTCATGCAGCTTAACAGCTGTGTGCTCACCTGTGTGTGGACACCAAGTCACGGATTTTACTGGGTCTGAATGTGTGTGTGTGTCCTGAGGGTCTGAGGATGTGTGCCCTTCCGTAAGCAGCTGCATGGGTACCTCTGAGCCTGTGCATAAGAGCACCTGTAGCTGTGAGCGCCTGTGTGGCCAATGCAGGCCTGAGCGTGTGTGTGCACCAGTGTGTGCATGCCTTGAGGAGTCTGAGCATGTGTGTGTCTGAGCACATGGGTATACATGGAACAATGAGCCTCTGCAGGTCTGAGCGAAGGTGGGCCTCGTGGGCCAGTGTGGGAGGGGTGCAGATCTGTGAGTCCGAACAAGTGTGTGCATGTGCAGACCCCGGGGTCTGCACTCACACGGCTTACCTGAGAGTGTGCACATACGTGTACCCTGTGGGTCTCAGCACATGCACCTCTGTGGGAATGGGAACAAATGGTGGTACCTGAGGACATCCCTTTGTGTGTGTGTGTCTGATCAATGTGAACATACGTGCCAGCTAATGTAGGTGTGAGTACGAGAGTATACTTGGGTGGAGTTGTGACACACGCAGTTCGGTGAGCCTGGGAACCAATGTGTACTTCCCTGAATTCACGCACGTGTGTGCACATGTGCACCTGCGCCTCAGCGAGTCGGAGCACGTTGTGTACGTGGCTGCCCTGAGCATGCACACGTGTCTGTGATTCTAAAACATCTTTGAGCAGCTGTAAGTCTGAGCATGTGCATAGGATCCTACGGTTTGAGCACATGAGTGTGTCTCATGCAAGTAGATCTATACACACGTGTGTGCCTGTGAGCCAAGCGTGGATGTGGAATTCTAGTCTGAGAACATGCATGTGCATGTGCCTCGATGGCTCTGACACGTGTATACATGCTCAGGCCTGTAAATGTGTATCACGAGTGTTTGAAATACACGAGTGCTTCTACAGGTCTGAGTGTGTGTGATTCTGAAAATCTGGTGTGTGCCTCAATAGATGTGTATGCAAGCGTGCCTCAGCAGGTTTGCACATGCATGAATGTGCAGCTCTGAGCACATGCAAGTGCCTTGGTGCATTGAAGACATGCCGTGTGTACATTTTTGTGCGGCTGAGCACACGTGTAGGTACATGCGGGCACCTGTGAGTCCACATTTATGTGGGTATATTTGGAGCTCTAAGCACACATGTGCAAGACTGTAGCTCTGAGTACACATGTGTGAGACTGAGTACACTCTGTGAGACTGTGCACGGGTGTACGGGTTTGCGCTGCTGTGGATCTCAACAGCAGGTTTGTGTGTACCGACTTCTGGGGCTCTGAGGACGTGTGTTTCTTAAGGTCTAAGCATGTGTGGGCCTCTATCGGTCTGGGCACAAATGGCATGTGCACTTCTAGGTCTGAACATATATTATATACATATGTACCTGTGGCAGTGGGCACACGTGAGCTTGATGGTAGGTCCATAAACATGTGCATGGATGTAGGTGTGCGTGCCTCCAGTCAGACACGTGTGCATATGGATGCATGTGTGTACAGACGTGTGCCTCTGTGGGTCTGAACCTGTGTGCACTTCCTACCTGTCCCAGCAGGTGCAAACTCAGATCCCTACAGGGACCAGGACCGTAATACAATGTGTGGTTCAGGCCGGTGAGAAAGCGAGGGGTGGTGGGTCACGCTACCAGCTAGACAGTGCACGGCCCCCTTAAAGGCACTCCCACTCAAAAGAACTTAAATGCTGTGCCCATCAAACAATACCCTTTCTGGCTGGGTTGCCAACCTCAGGTAAAATAACCATGTTAGATGAGGTCTCACCAAGCTGGGAGGAGAGGGTATGGGGCCTGGGATCTGTGGAGGGGCCCAGATCACGGGAAAGGGTAGAAAGGTGAAGAGGGGTGATCTCAGGCTTCACACCTGGACCCAGGGAGGAGGATCTGGCAGGTGGGAGGGAGACAAACACCCTGGGCTCAGCCCCTGAACAGCTGCTGACTGTAGCCAGGCTGCCTCCACTTCTAATGCTGACCTTGGGGACCAAGGAGGCCAGGCCCTTTGCTGAGAAAAAGCCTCCCTGCACTGGGGACACAGGAGGGGCCCAGGTGGGGGGTGGCACGGTCTAGAGCAGCTTGGGGAACCCTGGAGTCATCTTGGTCCTTGCCTGGCCTCCCATCAGGATGACAAGAATCCAACTTTAAGCATTTCAAGTGGCGAGAGTGTGAAAGTGCAAATGTCTGACACTTGTCTGGGGACAGACAGCTGTGGCTTCCATCAGTTTCCTGTGGGAGCTCAAGTGTGCACTCTGCCTTCCCTCCCCCCTTATTTTTAAAGTCGAGTGCCAGGCTGGCCCACCAAGCTCTCCCTACCCCCAACTTGTATTCCTCTTCCATCCTCAATCCGCCCATCCGGTACTTGGCCCTTTTCCCAGGAAGATCGGCCCAGCAATCAGTGCAGCTCTCTTCTCCCAAAACAGCCCAAAAGAGCTCAGCCCACCTGTGCACACACTCAGTCGCACCCAGGCCCCTAACAAAACTCAAGCTGGGAAAGCAAAGCTAGAATCTCGGTGGACAGTGTGTGGTCCTGGTGAGGTCCAGTGTGCACTGGTGTCTGCATGGTGGCCACCTGGCCCAACGCTCCTCTCCGCCTAGGCTCCAGGGAGAGCGGAGACTCTTCTCACCTGGGCAGCTTCCACCCCCGAGTGTGTGAACACTCTGGCACATGTGTGCAAACGTGTGGTGGGACCAAGCTGCACCCTTTCCTTAGGACCCACACAGTCCTCTGTCCCCAGAGCCCTGTCCCAGGTCTCTCATAGGGCCACCCATCAGTCACTCTGGAAAGCCTGGGCTACAGGCACTGTGTACATCTACAGGAAACCCCAGGAAGTGACCAGTCAGAGGGGATAAAGCAGAGTGGAGGGGGAATTTTGTGTCGAAGCTGTCAGATGCCCAGAGCCTCCCAAAGCAATGGTGGGGTGTGAGGGTGCATCCCTGAGCGAAGGTCGCCCAGTGAAATGGAGGGAACAGCCCCCAACAGAGGGACCTTCCCACAGTGGGGGAGGGGGGGAGGGGGGTTCTGCTCCAGAAAGCACAGGCCTTTGGCTGTGGACAAGGAGGCTTTTCCAGCCCAGCAGCCTGAGGCCCCCCTAAGTGCCTCAGGGTCCAGGAAAGACCCCCCTCAGCTTTGATCTACTGGGGCAGCAGAGGGCAGTCAGCCTTCAGCCTCTGGGTCTGGAGGCCTGGGCCCTAGAAACCCCCCTGCCCTTGGTCTCTAGAGCCTGAGCCTCTGCCCCAGGGCTCCAAAGTTCTTGTTCCACCCACACCCCTTCCATGGTTACAGCCCACTCTCAGGTTGAGCATCTCCTCTGGGGCTGGCAGATCCCCCGAGCCCACCCCAGGTCAGATTCACAGGATATACCCAGGTCACAGTGCCCTCCTGAACTGACCACATCACCTCCCCAACCCTGCAGCTACCTGCCCCAACCACCAGCCTTCTGGTGACAGTAACCCAGGTGCCACCAACTGCAAGGTAACAAGAAGTCTCTGGGAACCCGAGCAAGGGATGTGTGTTCCCACGGGCACATCCAGGCTGCCCCCCAAGGCCCGTACTCCCCTGCTGGTAAAGCTAGCCACCTCTAGTCCTTCCTCCTTTCCCACTGCCAGCCCCAAACATCAGGACCTCAGCCACCCTCCCACCAGCTCAGATGAGCAAGCCTTGTACCCACTATGCCACTCCACCCCCACACTTCTCAGTCGGCACACAAGGCCCACCCCTGCTTTGCCAATCTGATCTCTCTTGGGGGCTTCACCACTGACTCCAGCTGGAAGGAGCAAGACTGGAATGCCATCCCTCAGGAAGCCTGCCCTTCCAGCCCTGCTATTTTCCTATAACAGCTCTCCCTCTAGAAATCTGGGCCAGACCTCAGGTCCCAATCTCCCCAGGGGACCACATGTCTGGCCAAGGGGCACCTCCCATCCAGTTCACTGCTGGACAGAGAACTGCTGTGCAGTAACTGCCCCAGCTTGGCCTGACAGCCCTGGCAGAATGTCCACCCACCTCCCTGAGAATGGGGATCAGAAGGGTTCAGGATCCCCCAGCAGAGACCTCTACTAGTGACCAAGAAAACACCAGACTCAGGGGCTGATGGGAGCTGCAGTTCTGGACCCAAGAGCTGATGGGAGTTGTAGTTTGTAAACCTGCATTCCCGCCTCCCCCAGGACTCATGGGAGCTGTAGTTACTCATCTTTCTAGGGAAAAGTCTCCCTTTTTCCCTCCCAGCATCCCTTGGCCCTCAACCCCAGGACCCCAACCTATGGACCTCACTACTTCTAAGGGCCGGGGCACTAAATGGCCAGAAGCTGCCTCACCAGAGGGCACCTGAGGGACCTGGGGGGTGGGGGAATGGTAGGAAGGGAGAGGAGCTATCAGGGAAAGCTAAGGCCTGGCAGCAGGCCCCTTGGGCTTGGGCCAGGTGGCAAGGACAGTCGCCCCCCTCCCATCAGCGTCGCAGTGGGCCCCGGGGTGGGGGAGGGGGGAAAGGTACTCACCAGTACTGGGCTCACACTCCTCCAGGTCCTCGTCGTCACTAGGACACTCAGCCGAGGCCACCAGGAGGTCATCTGTGTTCTGGGGGTGAAAGGAGGGGTGGGGAAAGAAGAGGGTTCCAGGCTGGGTCAGCAGATCCCCACAGCTACCTGTTATGGTGCGGGATGGCACACACGGCGGGACCCTGGGCTGAGACACACCCTGGTCCATGCCCCAGCTCTCTCGTCGTTTGGTGGGTACCGTGGGACTCCACTTCCCCCGGTGCAAAAGGAGCCTGAACAGAGCCTGCCCTGCGGTGGCTCCCCAAGGCTCCTGGGGATCAATGAAACGGCGGCAGGTCCAGACAGCTGGGGAGACTGGACACCAGACCTGGAGCCTCAGGGCTGGAGCAAGGGGACCCGAGACCTCAGGGAGACAAGGCACAGGGCATCAGAAGCCAGCATGGGCAGAGGGCGAGCCGGACCTGGGGGTACTCCTGGCTTCAGCCTCACGTCCCCATCACCTTATCTCTCTCCCAACCCCCTTCCCCGAGCCCGGAAACCAGGCTGCACACAATAATTAGGGCTGTGGTTGTCATGACAATGGGAGTCGACTTTGTCAGCATTTTCTCTCCTCCTGATTGCAAAGAAAGAAAAATCCCCAAGATGAGTGAGTGTAAGGGGTGGGGGTGCTCAGGGGGTGTTAAGGAAGAGACCCAAGGAGGGAAACCCAGAGTTCAGGCAGGAAGGGAGCCTGAGAGACTGCAGGGTGTGGGGAAGAGGGCCTGGCTAAAGGGGCAAAAGGGTCACATCCTGCCTCCTCCCCACCTCCTTATAATTCAGACACTGTCGCCCTCACCCAAGGGCTAGGTGGGGCCTCGAGGACCCCTTTCCACCCTGAATCCTTGTATCCTGAGGGGGTTTCTCCTATACAGCCATGACGCCTAGGGGTCCCACCCTTCCCTTCTGCCTGAGCGGTGTGCTCATCACCCTCCCACTGAACCTGGATGGCCCTTCTAGCCTATGTTTGGAGGGCACTGGGTGTGGTGGGTGCCCAACCTTGGGTAGAGCCAGGTCTTTCTCCCAGGGCTCCCCCACTCCTTGGAGTAAGGCCGGGCATTCAAATCCCCTCAGTTTTCCTGGCAGTGAAGACAAGAGGGGAAGGGGATTCAGGCTTATCCCTCTTGCCTGGATGAGCCTGTCAGCCAGCCACATGCTCCCTGAAGCATAGACGGGTAGAGATGAGGGGACCTGGAGCTCATGGGGCCCAACCCTCATTTACGGAGGCTGAAGGCTGGCTGATGGTGAAGGCAGAACACATCCCATGGCTGCCCCAGGCCCCTCTGTCACCCTGGGAGGACAGTGGTCCCTCCAAGCCCAGAAGCCCAACAGCCATGGAGATGGGGGGCAGAAGTAGCTTGGGTAGAGGGGGCAGGGTGGCTAAGCGAGGTCCAATGTGCCAGGTACGAGCCCTCCTGGATCAACAATCTTTCGAGGCAACCACCGCTGGGAAAACTCAGCTGGGCCCCAGGCTGCCTCAGTAAGTCACACATGCTGACAGCTTTGGCCAGCAGGAAATCCAGGCCTGTCCTGCCCCAAGGGAGCCTCATTCCCCAGGTATAGCCCCCTCCAGCACTGGCCTATGTACCAGGGAAGATAAACTAATCACCTGGGCTTGACCTGATCCAGGGAGAGCACCTGAGCAGGTGGGGCTGGCACTGGGGAGGGTAAAGCTCCAGGGAGCTGTCTGTACCCACAGCCCCTAAGGCCCACAATGAGGACACTGAGGCCAGCTACATGGTGACACCTACTCAAGGTCACATGGAGAGAACTCGGCGAAGACAACAGATGGGACTTGCAGTCCCAGCGCTGAGGCTCCAGCAATCAGGGAGAGGCTGTCCCGGCCTCCCCCAGCCTCCAGAGAGCAGCGGCCACTGCCCGGTGAGCCTCTAGGCCTCCAGTGCTAGCACCTCCGTGCCTGCCCGGGGCAGTGCCATCCTGCTTCCGATTGTCTCCCACTCACTGCCTACATAGCGCTGGGCATAGCTTTCATTACGGGGTGGGCAGCGGGGGTCATTTCACCCTCACCCCCAGTCCTGACGTCCTCCCTCTTGCGGGGGGCAGTCTTCGCTGGCCTAGCTGAGGTGCCAAACTGCCCCTCATCTCTGGGAATGGTTCCCTAGCGGCCACCTCCACTTCTATGACATCCCTGGTCACCAGGGCGAAGGACACTTGGTAAAAGGAGACCTTGCCCATCTCACCTGAACCATCAGGACAAGGACAGCAATTCCAGGATCCCAGCAGACCCCTGGATGCCACAGTTGCTATGCAGCCATCAGCTCTGCCCTCCCCCGAAGCCCGCCACTTGTCTGCCAGCCGGAGGCCTCACCTGGGTGGTGCTGTCCCTCAGCGTGGGGGAGCGGCCCCGGCGGGTGGTGGTCGTGGCCATGGTAGTGGTGGTCTCCATGATGGTGGTGGCCATGTCGGCCAGCAGGGTGGTGGCCGTCGTCTCCGCGCTGAGCAGCACGGACGGCCCCTCCCCCACCAGGCGCAGGTGGCCCTCGGTCCGCACATTGGGGTCGCTCTCGGCGGCCAGCGCCAGCACCTTGAGCCCATTGTAGTAGAGGCCGGACACCTGGCCCTGGAAGGGGCGGCCCTGATCCCGGCCCCCAATCTTGATGGCAGCCTGGCTGTTGAAGATGGTCAGCTGGCGGCCTGCGGGGAGGGCAACGGGCGAGGGTGACAGGCAGAGGAGGAACAGGCAGTGGCGGGGAGACCAGAAAGGGAGCCAGGGCAGGAGAGAGGAGTCAGAGCAGCAGGGGTGGGGAGGGAGAGGGAGACACGAGGAAGGGGCAGACACCAAAGGGAAAGTCCTTGTCAGCCACGGTCCCCAGCCCGGCCAGGTAGGGACCCCAGGGGGAAGGGGACCCAGGGCACACATGGGCTGGGCAGGGAGCCAGCGCCGCACTCCCCCACCATGCTCATGCCTCTGACCTCCCCAGCCCCCTCTCCTCTCCTGCTCCAGGGGCATCACACCCTCCTTCTTTCCCTTCCCTCAGTTTGATCCCCCATCTTCTCCTTCTGCTTCCCCAAGCACCCCGCACCCCATGTCCAGCCCAGAGCCATGGCGCCCTTGGGAGCAGCAGATAGAGGAGACAGAGAGGCAGAGATAAAGAAGGCGACTGCCAGGCCGAGTGGTCAGTGTGTGTCAGGGCAGGGAGGGAGGTGAGATCAAGGGGTGGACAGGACAGTGCGTGGGAGGAGGACAGCATGCGTGAGGCTGGGAGCGGCCACTCGGACCTCACTCTGCCCTCCCAGCCACCACCAGGCCCTCTGACCTCTGGTGGGGTCCCCTCTCTCCTCCTCCCCGTCAGCCCAGCCACTGCCCGGGGTCCGGCCCTGGAGAACAGAGGCCTTCTTCCCCGACAGGAGGTATAGGCAGAGATGGAAAATGTTAAAGGGACCTTGCTTCGCTCACTGACAGCCAAAAAAACCCACTCCAGCTCCAATCTCGCTCCTCACTCAGCAGTTACACCTCCGAATCCCCACCTGGGTGGGGTTTGGCTGTTCTGTTTGGTTTTACTGGACCTGGGGGTCGGTTTAACCCTCTGAGTTTGTTGCTTTGGTTTGGTTTTTAGAAAAGATATTTATTATGTTTAAGTTTAGATTTAACTTTGGTTTTGGTGTTGCTTATTTTGGGCAAGGAGGGGGACACAGGAACTACTACATTGCCCCCTGCTCCCGGGGACCTTCAGCTGCTGGCGCTGGGGGGGAGGGGGGTTTAAGACCTGGCTTAGCCCTTGTTAGCCTCTGGTTAGTGCCTCGTTAAAGATGTGGTTTAGAGTTAGGTGCCTGTGAGCCCTGCCCCCCAAACCTGGGCTGAGGACAGTCCAACTTGTGAAACCCACACTCTCTCTGGAAACATGGGTTCTCTGGGACACTCACCCTTCCGTTGGCCTCTGGCCAATGACCGGGCACGGGTGTGCCCGCTAGGCCACTCTGCTCAGCCTCTCTTCCTCCAGCACTCTCCCACTGCCCAGCCCTCACTCAGCGCTAGAGCAGCATCTCCATCCCACAGAAGCTGAGGACCCGTGAGTGGCGGATGGAACACCGCACCCAGAGAGGCCTGGAGGACCCCCAGGCATAAGAATTATGAGAAAAACGGAGGGAAAAGGGTCACAGCCGTCCAACAAGTTTGGGAAGCAAACATTTCACAACTAAACAACAGGTTTCTTTCTCGCAGGACTTCTCAGAGCCTTTATGTCCCTGTGCATCTCCAAGAGGAAGAGACGGGACTCAGCATTTTCCAAGCTCACTGCAAATCTCTACTGTGAAGCCGCTCATGAGACCCAGGCTTAGAACTGGGAAACAGATTCATTCGGTAACTACTGAGCAGCCACCATATGCCAGGTGCATGATAGTAAAATAATCCCTCCAAGGATGCCCAGATCTGGCTCTCCAATACTTTCCTGCTCCTTATTTCGTCTCATCCTCACAGCACCCCTTGTGAGGCAGGCTGAGTGGGGATCACGGTCCCTGTCTTCCCCAGAAGGGAACTGAGGCTCGGGAAAAGGGAAGTCTGGACCAGGGCCACCCAACAGATGAGTTCTTCCTTCCACAGTCGGGAAAAATACTAAAAAACTTCACCCAATCCTTCGCTTTCTAGAAGAGGAAACAGAGGCCTACAGAGGTGTGAACTCGAGAAGGGCAGCTGGGGTTCCAAATCACCCATCTGGACCACAAGTCCTGCTCCTCCCCACCCCAGGGTCTGTCCTGGTCTCCCTACCCTTGGGGTCACAAGTTGTTCCAGCCTCAGCCCAAGCTGCTTCCTTGGCCTCTCTGATTCCCAGAGAGGGAGGGAGGTAATGGAGAGAAAGCTACATAGGTTAGAAAGGTTGGCCGCTGTGGCCTCACCCGCCATGAACGCCTCAAAGGGTTAAAGTTCGCCCTGCTGGAGAGAGCAGCCCAGTGTGGCTGGGGGCTGTAGGTTTTAGCGATGTCTGTTAACAGTCCCTTTAACTTTTTGTCCTGTTATGGATTTATCACATCTGGTTATCAGCATGTTTAGTCCCCGCTGGCTGTGTGGGGGCTGGAAGTGACATTTAGGGATTTTAGTTGGGGAAGGCCCCAGTGGACATTTAAAAGCACAGTTATCAGCTGGTTAGGTGGCGGTTAACAGTTCTACTGCCCCCCTAGAGTTTAGCCTTAGAGGTACAGAGCTCGCCCCCTCTCCAAAGGGAATGGGATGGCTTTGCCCGTGGCCCCAACTTCCCTTGGTGACAAGTGGCCTTCTCCTTCACACCCAGCAGCACCTCACCACGTACAGCCTCTTAGCAAGCTTGTCTCTCTTCTTCATCAGCTCAGGAGGCACAGAAACCCTCATAGGATGGCCGCCTCTTCCCCTTTCTCCTAGTCTCCCCCCAACTCCACTACTTCTAAGGGGCCTTCTGACCACGGTGGGCTCATTCCAGGGACAGTGGTCCTACAGACACTCTCTTGGGGGTCTTTCCAATAGGACCTGAGGCCCCCTCTCTCCTTTTCTCCTCAGATGATCCTGGGGCAGCCTTCCTACCCTCCTTTGGTCTTGGGATCACCATTTCCTGCTTCCCGAAGCTTTCCTGCTTCTCTCACACACTGTAGCCCTCAGCTGTGCCTTTACACACCTCCCTCCTAGCCTGCTTTCCGGCCTGCTTTACTGGAGTAGTTCAGGAATCTCATGGGTTATCCTAGTCCCATCAGAGGTTTCGAAAGAGAGGAGAACTCTTCTGGGAAAAATCCCGGCCCCTGCTCAGAAGCACTCCTCTAAAAGACACAGACTCTTGACTACAGAGAGAAAGGGGGCAACCTGGTGGGACAATCGTCCCTTCACTGGGGGGGTGGGCGATGGGGAAGGCACGGATGGGGAAAGAGAGAGCTCTGCACCTTTAAGATAGTGTTTTTAAAGTTAATTAATTAATTAATTAATTAATTCTGGTTAATTACCTTTGTCGAGCAGCCACTCATCTACTACTCGACCAAGCCGGTAGGGGATTCTCTGTCTAGCAATCGCCAGGCGCTCGTTATCAAAGTTTCCTTGGAAAAGTTTAGAAAGACAGTAGGTTTCTCAGGCGGCGAAGTCCAAAGGAGTTAGAAAAGTAATTATGCATTTCTCAGGAGACTCAGAGTAAGCAGCAACATCCAACGGAAAGGGGGAAGGTCCACCCAAGGCAGGAGAAGAAACGCTGGGTCCCCTGTCCTCCCATCCCCACCCTAGGCTCCCATCCAGAGCTAGCCCCACCCTGGGGGCAGGAAGGACCCAAAGAAAAAGACAGGGACAAAGAAGAAAAGGAAAGGGGACAGGAAAGCAAAGGCAGCTGGAAGGTCAAAGGTCAGAAGTTGAACAGGTTTATTGGTGCTCAAGCGGTTGGCCCGGCTTCCTTCCCCATCCCAGAGTGGGGCAGCGGGCAGGGAAGGGCATTTAGCAGGTTTAAGTTAGGGGGCAGGGGGCCTCAGCGGCCCAGCTGGTTACTGCGTTTAGAGGGCGGTTTAGAAGGGGGAGGGACGGGTTAAGCGAGGGGTTTATGCGGCATTTAGGGGGGTGGCCCGGCACACGCATTTAACAGTGAGACTTAACCACTTCTCACGCATTTAACAGTGAGACTTAACCACTTCTCCAAGCTGTCTCAGCTCCCTTTACCTTCCACGCTCCACTCCCAGCTTTCCCCTCATCTCCCACACCACCCCACTGCCAGCTTCCACCCTAATCCCCCAGCCAGGCAGGCTCCCAAGCCCACCACTGCTCTCACAGCAGGCGCTTCCAGTCTCTCACCCTGGTCGCTCACTGCCCCCTGTCTATGGGCACCACTGCAGGTGACCTTACCGGTGAGCCTGGGGTGGCAGCGGGGTCATCACCCAGCAGCCCCGCCCGCCCCTCTTCCCTTCCCTCGGGTCTTTCTGGTGCCATCTCAACATCTCACCTCTTCCAGCCCCTTTTCCCCCCAGGGCTCCCTCCCTACAGCCACCCCAGCCCTCCTCTGCCTGGTGGCGCCTCCTCTCCCCCCCCCATCTCAGCTCCATTCCAAGGCCCTCAGACTGTCGGGGCTCAGGTTCCAGCTCCCTTCTGCCCTGCTAACCCAGCCCAGCTCCTGACCCCCAGTCGCTCACAAGCCTTTCTCCTTCAGACTCTCCCCCCACAATTCCTAACGCCCACCTTCTCCTCAATCCTCCCTGGCCATCTGGATGCACCTGCTCCTTGCTCCACTCACCATTCTGCAGGCCCTGGAGACAGGGAAGGAGGGCGCGCGCGCGTGTGTCTGTCTGTCTGTCTGTCTGTGGACAGGGCTTTGTCAGTGTGCCTGGCAGTTCTGTGTGTTCTTCCTAGTCCATGGGTTGTGGGTGATCCCAGTGGGCAGCCATGGAAATGGAAATGATTTCCTTTGGAAATCTGGCCACTCTTCCCATTGAAACCACTGCATGCTGTTCAATAACAAGCACACTGTTTGGGGGTGGGTGGGGCAGGGGGACACTTTCCTTCTCATCTCCCACTGCACAGCCTTGCTCACCTGGCCAGCGATACCTGGGCCTGGGCCTGCCTGTGTGCACCGCCCATGAACGAGCACACCCCACGTCCACGTGTGCATGGCGGCGCCTTCCTAGGTGCTTATGAGGAATGAGACCCTGCCTTCCCCACAGATCCAGGTCACTCGTGTTTAAGTCGAAAACAGATCAGCTATTCGCTTAGTCACTGAATAAACACTTCTTGGATGCCTGCTCTGTTCCTGGCGCTGGGTATTAGAGATGGGAAGATGAAGGCCTGGCTCTTGCTCACCGGGAGCCCCAGCCAAGCGGGGAAGCCTGGCAAGCGACCAGCCGTGTTGTGTGTTCTGGCAGAGGTAGCACGGCAGCCCATCCTGGGGATGGTGGTGGGAGGGGCCAAAGAAGACAATGGAGGAGGAGAGGTGGAGCAGCCTGAAGGGGGTCAGGTGGGAAAAGGGGGGCAGGGGGAGCACACGGGCAGAGGCGGACAGGCAGGAGGGCACGAGGCGTTCAGGGACCTGCCTGTGCTGGGATACTTGTGAGTGTGTATTTGTCCATGTGTGTCCTGAGAGGGAAGGAAGAAAGTATGTCTGCCTTATTGGAACACAAGTCAGTCCTAACAAAAGCTGTTTGCTGAGCCCTTCCATGCCATGCCATTCTAGTGTTCCTTAGGTTGTCTCAGGAATTCTCACAGTATTGCTATGAGATAGACAGGTGTTATTCCCGCCTTTCAGAGGTGGAAACCGAGACTCAGAGAGGCTAGATGACTTGTCCAAGGCCACACAGCCTGTCAGTAGGAGGTCCAGGATTAAAAGCCAGGCCCCTGAGCTGTGTCTCTGCGCTTCCTAAGCGGCGAGCCCAGGCTCTCCGCCCACGCACACTGCTAACCTGGCCTGCTGGTGCTGCTGAGGGTGACGCCCAGCTTGTGCAGACGATCTGCTCGCGCTGGGCACACAGGCAGCCACCAGGCCCTCAGGTTACTCCACTCTGCAGGTGAGGGGGCACCCAGCAGTCTGCCCCAGCCCCAGCCAGGAGTCCCCGAGTAGGCGTGGCTCCTCCAACCAGGCCTCTGGTCTGCTGGGCTCCAGGGGGAGAAGCTCTGGACCCGAGCCCTGGCTTGATGTAATCTGGCCTTCATGCCCCCCCATCCAGCCCTGTCCAGCACAGACTGATGTCTTCACTGCTGCAAAGGTTGCTCTGATGTGTGTGTGTGGCTGAGAGAGAGAGAGAGAGAGAGAGAGAGAGAGAGAGAGAGACATCTGATGCCCACAGGGCCATCAGACCCACAGCCTGACCCATGTATGGAACTTAGCAGAGGAGTGCTTGTGAGTCTGAGTGACCCCACACATGCCCTGGGCCTTGGTGTAGGCTGCCATTCCTCTGCAACAATGTGTCTGTTTGGCCAGATGAATATTCACAGTCATCCATGTGTCTGGAGTTGGCCTGTGTGTCTATCAGCCTCTACACTGATTAGCAGGCCATGTGCTTCTCTGTGTCCATGTGCTTCTCTGTGTCCCAAGAATGTCTGAGTACAAGTCCACATGACTGTGACTTGGGATCCTACCCTGGCATCTTTCTTCCAGCATAAGTGGGCCCATGAGTTTCGCACACCTGCACTTTTCAGTCTTTCTGCCCACACCCATCTTGGTCAGCATGGGGCGGCTTCTCTGCCTCTGCCTTGGCTCTCACTTCTGCCTAAGAGAGGATCTGAGGCCACAGATGCTCTGTTTCTCGGTCGGCCCCGTGTATGTGGCTGCAGTGTCACTCAGCCCGCATCTCTGCATTTCTGTGTCTCTGCGGTTCTCCCCTGCAGTGGCTCGATTCCCCACCCCTCTCTTATCTCCCACATAGGCTCTCTTCCTCTCTTCCCGAGGCTCTGTCCACCTCTCCTCTCGCTGGCTGGGTCTGCACGACAGTGTCTCCATATATCTCTGCATCACACCAGGAGCCGCCTCCGTCTTTGCTTATGTCTCAGCCTATTTCCATATCTCTCCATCACTCCTCTGGTTTCCTCTTGCTCTGAGGCTCTTTCTCTGCCTCCCTCAGCATCTTGCAGTTTCTGCCACCTCATTTCTTTCATGTTCTCATCCCTATCCCTCCCCTGTACTCCTCAGACCTTGGTTCGTCCTCGGCCACCACAGCTGTCACACTGTTGAACTCGGTCTGTTTGCATTCCTGTGCTCGCCTCCCCTACTACCAAGACTGCGAGCTCCCTGCAAGCAGGGGCTGTGTCCCACTCACCTCTGTGTCCCCAGGGCCTAGCACAGGATCTGCCTGATATCTAGTAGGTTGTCAATAAAGGTTTGTTGAATACACTTGACCCTATTTTTCACTCCTGTCATTTGTGTCTCTCTTTCACCATGTCCCTTACTACCTGAGACACTGGGGTTCCTTTGCTCTGAGTCTCCATGGTTACTTCTTTTCCTTTACCTAAGATCTCCTAATATGGATCTTTGACTTGCTCTTTGTAAAGACCTTGGTTCGTGCCTTAGTTCTGTCCTTAGGAACCGCCCTGCCTCCTCACCAAGATATGTTGTGGGTTATTTTTGGATCTTCTCTACTTTTTTCTGCGTCTGCCCCCACCCCACCCCCTTTCCACCTGTCCCTCCTATTCTGAACTCACCCTTTCCTCAAACGTATCAGACTCTCCCTACCTCTACCCTTCCTTCTCTTCTCTTCTCTTCTCCCTCATCCCCAAACTGAACCTGGCCTTGCAGCCTTCCCTGATTAGCTGTTCTCTCCCACCTAGCTGTCAAACTCCCAGGAGCGCAGTCTCGGATCACCCAGCAAATCCCGACGGTTCTCTTTAGCCACGCCCATCCTGGCCCCGCCTCCAGTCAGCCTGCTCATAGTTCGCCACGCCCACATCCAGAAGCCTCTCCGCTTAGCCCCACCCCAGGTACAGGCGGTGCTCCTATCAGAGGCCGCCCTGCCCTGCCCGGCCACTCCCGCCACACCTCTGCGCGCCCAGGCGGCCTTACCTGCCGGGTATCGCTCGTTGACTGGCCAGCTGTCCACCTGCAGGGTGGCGTTGCCACCACTTCGAGTGAAGCGCACCACATGGTATTTGCCGTCACTCACGATGGCGTTGGGCTCGTCGATGGTAATGTCGTCTGTGCCCACGTTAAAGATCACGCCCACGGTGCCCTGGTCCTGAGGACAAGAAGGCAGAGGTCAGCAACCAGGAAGGAGCAACCATTCGCTCCTTTTAGAACTCTACCTGAGGGCCGGCCGAGTGGCGCGGTGGTTAAGCGCTGGCTTGGGAAGCCAGCGGCCCCAGTTCGGGTCCCACATATGAGGGCCAGTGACACTGCCCTTAAAAAATAAAATAAAAAAAGAACTCTACCTGTGACCACCACCAGCCCAGCTCCACAGCACCTCCTAGCTTTACACCGCACCTCTCCCAGTCATGCCTTTACTGGACCCTCTCACCTGCCCAAAGAGGTGAGCAGGCCCACCCCTCCCCCATATACTGGCAAGGGAGTAGCCTGAGGCTCAGAGAGGTCGGGGAAGCCACCATGGGGTGCAGAGCCTGGCCCTGGAGCACTTCCACTAACCACAGCTGCCTCTTGCCTTTTGGTTCATTCAGAATATTCACAGATGTTTACAGGGCACCAACTCTGTTCAAGGGCCACGGGCAAGATACCCAGGACCATGCTGGGGACCAGCGGGAGCACAGAGGGCAGAGGGCGCCCTAAGACGCAACCAACAGAAAAGTCCACGGGAGACTGCCCCTGTCTGGGGAAGGTCTGACCACCCCACTCCCCACCACCCCCAGCCTCAAGCCTCCCGTCCCCCGCATGCTCAGCACTGAGCAGGTCTCCGGGCTCTTGCACTGGGGCGTCAGATGCCTCTCCTGGCAGCCCATCGGCCTTCTGTAGGTCAGGCCTGTGGTGGTGGTGGTGGTGGGGGGGGGTTCTGAACTGCAAGTTTTGGAAGGTGACTGCTATAGAAAGAGATCAGGGAAGAGCCGGCCGAGTGGCATGGTGGTTAAGCACTGGCCTGGGAAGCCAGAGGCCCCGGTTCGGTCCCACATATGAGGGTCAGTGATACTGCCCTCAAAAAGAAAAGAAAGAGATCAGGGAGACAAACCATGTTGGACATACTAAGGAAAGATGAGCCTGGGGGTGGGTGTAGGGTAGAGGATGGGGCTGGGAGCTGGGAAGGGACAGGCCAAGGACAGACAGGGACTGAGGCCTAGACAAAGAGAGTGAAGAGTCAGTCTGAGCAACCTCTGGGACCCAGCCCAGGCCCCTGGCTCCGGAGAGGACCTCCATGGGGAACTCTGCAGAGGCCACCCAGGATACAGACCAGGAAGAGTTAGGTCAATGGTGCCAGAGTGAGAGGGTGAGCTTCACTGAACCCCTAAAACACGCTAGGCCCTCTGGGTCCAGTACACACATGCTCTCTTCATCCCCACCGCAACCCTCCGGAACCCCAGATTTGTAACCCATTTGGTCTGACTCCAAAGCCAATGCTCTCTCCCCCTTGCTTACTAGTCTGGGGAAGACACTGACTCAAATTGCTGGGGGTGGGGTGCTGAGCCGAGAGGCTAGAGTCCAACCTACCTTTACACCAGAGATCTAAAGAGGACCGAAGAAGGGCCCCTAGACCCTAAACCCAGTCCCCTGTTCCATTCCCCTGCACTTCCCAGCAGCACCCCCGAACTGAGCCTCCTGCGGTCCCACACCCCTCCTCCACACAGGACAGACACTGGCACAGGTTCGCTCAGACCCCTGGCACACATACAGTCACAGGGACCCAGACCATCGCAACACACTGCACTCCTGGGGTCTTCCTGGAAGTCTGCTCCCATCAGCCTAAGCACAAGGAACCATTCAGCTGCCACCTCCTGCAACCAATGGAGCCACGCTGTTTGGTGGCACTGGAGGTGGGGACAGGGTGGCTCATGGATGGGGCAGGGGTTGGGGTTCTGAGAGTTGGGGGGCAGGTGTGCAGCTGTGGCTCACTTGGAAACCCACGCCCTATCCTTTCCCCACTGTGTATCTAGTTCCCTTCCTCCTAGAACCTGGGAAGGCCCCCCCCCACCCCGCCCGCACACACAGTCATATGCACATGTAGCACCTCTCCTTGTCAGATGCAGTAAAGCAAGGAAACTGAGGCTGGCCCTGCCTAACAAAGAATACTAGCGAGCCCCACCCACCTACCACCCACAACCGACAACACTCCGGGGAGATCACCTGCTCCCACACACGTGAGGGGAGCAGCCATGCTCCTCAGTACTATTGTTAGTAATAACATCACCCAGAATAGTGCCAGGCCCTTGGACGCCTCCGAGGGTTCCTCCTTACGGGGCTCAGCCGGGCAGTGAAGGCGGTCAAGGCGCAGATGCAGCCTGGGGCCGGCTGGGCAAAGGGCCAGCCAGGGCAGCTGGAAGGCAGGACACCTGGGTTTCCCAGGAGGCAGAGGAGCTCAGAGCCGTGCACTCCGGGGGAGAGGCAGCTCCTCAGAGCTGCTCCCGACGTGAAGTCAGTTGTCACTTCTGTTAAAGTCATTAATTCCTAATTCCCCAATTACCTCATTAGGCAGCGGTGGGGAGAACGCGGCCGCTCCTACAGCAAATAATTATGGGAGTCAAAATTAATTTGGCAAAGTGGAGCGACGCTTTATTAGAAACGTCAAATTGCTTTTCTCTTATTTTGCTGCCGCCTCCCCGCTCTCTGAGAGCTGCTAATGATGCTGTGGTGGGAGCTGATGTGTCACCAAGGGAGGAGGGGACTTGGGGGCTGCCCTCAAGAGGCTGCAGCCCATCTGGTGCCCAACTGTCCCCTGAGAGTTGGCCCTCTCATGGCTCCCACACTTCCTCAGGGCCTCCCACCCTCTCCAGGGACCACCACCCCGCCCCCACCCTGTGCAGCATCAGGCCTTGTTCCTCCATAATCCACCTGGCAAGGCCTGTGGGCAACTTCTGGGAGGGGAAAGGAGATAGATCCCTTCTCCCTGGACCCTGATACCCCTACCCTTTTTCCTTAGCACGAGGGAGCCCTGTTCCCTAAACCTACAGCTCAGACACACACAGATGTTCAAAGAGACAGACACAGAACACACGCAGATCGACATGTCCAGGTGGACCATCACAGATAACATTAGCTAACACGGATATTAGCTGACAGAGCGCTTCCTAAAGGCCGGGCAATGTCCTAAGTGCTTTACATACATGATCTCATCTAAACCTCACAGCATCCCTCTGTCCTGCTATCATGCCACTACTCAGGTGAGGAAACTGAGGCCAGAGAGGTGGGGAGACTGCACAAAGAGCAAGAAAACAGCAGAGTTGGGATGCAAACCCACGCCCCCTGCTCCGAAGCCACACACATAGCCTCTCATGACTGGGGAGCGAGAACAGGAGCCCTCGGTCACAGGGAGGGACATGGAAAGACAGTCCCCACCTGCCACATGTGGTCAGGAGGCTGCAACAGCAGCAGCCACCACTCAGCCGGGAAACACAAATATAGAGCGACACACCTGATCAGAGGCCCCAAGACACAACCTCTCTCACCCTCCCCACACAGCCCTCCAGTCACACCATCACCCCTGACACCAGTAGCCCACACTGTCACACAGTCAGATGCGCTGTCCACAGCCACACTGTCTCGTACAGGCCGAGACGCTGTCTGTCTGCTGTCATGGACATGGAACTCCCAGGCCTTCTCCCCAAGCCACGCTTCGCTCTGTACCCGCCCTGCACGCTCCCTGCCCGTTCTCCTCTGCCCAGCACCCATCAGCTGCCACCTCCCCTCCAGCTCTGCTCTGCCCATAGGACTCTCTCCTCACACCTCCTCCCCTCACTCCCTGGTGTTGGGGGAAGGGTGTCCAGCCACAGGACTCTAAAAAGCTGATGTGTAAGGAGGGGCCGGTAGCCACGGTTCCAGTCAGATGGGGAGGGGCCAGAGCCCAAACAAGCCTTCTCCCCTGGCTTCCTTGCTCCGCTTAAAGCCCAGGGAACCCCACCCAGACCTTTCCAGCACACAGAGCCTGGCCAGTCTGCTCAACCCTCCCAGTTCAGGGGTTCTGGCCAGGGTCAGCGTGTGGGATACAGGTAGGGAAAGGAGGCGGCTGTAGAAGGCTGTATCGGTGGAAATAAAGACTGAGGTCCAGAGGCTAAAATCATGGGGAGGGGCTGAGAGCAGAAATGAAATGTAGCAAGGCCAGAGGCCACCGAGAAAGGGTGTGGAGCAGGACCGGAGATGGGGACGGGGCAGGGCAGAGGGGGGCTGCCTGAAGACCAGATTTGGGATGAAAACTGTGAGGAGAGGAGCTGCAGGTATGGCAGGAGGCCCAGAGGCGGGCAACGGGAAGGGGCAGAGCTTGAGGAAGGGAGGCTGAGGCCCAGGGAAGAGCTGGGCAGAGAGAGGCAGGGCTGGGTGGGACCAGAGCTCAGGGTGGGGGTGTGGGGCTGGGCCTAGCGGTCCCAGACTAGTCGGCACAGCCAGAGAGGCTGTAAGGTCAGAGGGTGGCTGGGAGGGCAAAGGTCATAGAAACCGAGGTCAAGGGCAGGGCAGAGTCAGGGGCAGGATTTGAAGGCAAGGTGAAGAAGCAAGGGTGGGCTGCTCTGGGGCAGAGAGGTCTGAAGGAGGAGGGCAGGAACAAGGGCAGGGCACAGCGGGCTGTCCTAGGTGGTCTAGGAGGGGGCAGGCAGCAGCCTAGGGCAGTCACTAATGTGGAGACATTTCTGAAAGCTGCAAAATGGCCTGGAAGACTCCAGGAAGTCCTTGCCTGCATTCAGAAAAGTCACAAGGCTTTTGGTCTCTGGAACAGTCTCCAGATGGTCTCAAGGAATGGGGAGCAGGGGCCCTTCAAATCAGCGGGGTGACTCTGGGAGTCTCATGAATAATCAGGAGGGGACTCCAGGAATCAGGGAACAGAGGTTCTGAGGGCTCCACAGGAGAGAAAGGTTTGAGGTACTGACCCCACGGCAATGAAGGGACTGGCTGGATTTGGGGTGAGAAGGTTGGGGGGCCGGGGCCCTGGGGCCTTACGATGTGCAGCTGCAGGTAGTCTCCGAGGCCGGAGGCGCTGTCCACCCTCACCAGCACAGCGCTCCGCTGGTGCGTGCTGAAGCCCACGGCCAGGCGGTCCATCCTCGTGCTGGGCCGGTCATTGGGGGGCCACGTGTAGGTGATGAGCGCTCCCCCCTTCCCAAAGATGTATGTGGTCCCGGCTGCAGAGAGAAAGAAAGGGAGAGGGAGATATGACATCAGGAGGGCCAGATCAGCAGGTCCTCGGGACTGTAACCTGACCCCTGGGACCAGGTTTAGGGTTAGGGCTTCGGCTGGGATGCCTCCAGCAGCCACCAGGCCCTGCAGAACAGTTGGCAGGAGGGTGCCCGGGTGACAGCCCGCGCATGCGCACAGGCAGATGTAGCTGCCTCATCAAGAATTCTGGTTTTAATTACAGTAAAGCAGAGAGGTAACAGAGAAAGTGACATAGAAAGAGGGCCCAGACAGAGGCTGGGGGAGGCAGGACCCCAGGGTCCTGGGCCTGACCAGATGGACTTCTCCCAGGGCTGGCAGAGGTGACAGATCCAAGGTGTGTGCTTCCGTGGGGCCAGAGCTAAGCAGGCAGCAAGGCAAAAGGAGCCTCAGGCGATGGCAAGATGAGGAGCTGGGGCAGTATTCAGCTCTGACTCATAGCCCACAGGCTGGCACCCCTCCAACACCTGCCCCCCCCCACCTCCTCCAGGTCCCAGTTTGCCCAAGACTCTCTGCTTCCATTCCCAACTAGGGGGCTGCCTAAGTCCCAAACCAGGGGGGTCCTGGAGCCCTGCCAGAAGAGACACACAATAGGAGATGAGGGGAGGGGTCGAGACTGACAGCCAGAGGAGGAAAGAGCCAGAGAGAGAGAGACAGATGGACAGAGAGGGACAGAGAGGGGTGTAGGTGAGAGAAAGCAGGAGAGTGGGAGCCAGCGATGACGGCCCCCTCTCCCTGCCCTCCCCCACCCCCCCCTCCCCCTCAGTCTCCTCTTCTCCATCTTCTCCATCCGGCTTCCGGGGGCGGGTGTGAGGTCCCTAACGATCTCAGCCCCAAAATAAACCCCATTAGTCTCCATGTTCCCTCCTGCGGCTGACTGGGCTCCCTGGGGGTGGGGGCAGACTGATGGCTTGGGTGGGGGTAAGGGTGGGGGTGGGGGTGGGGGTCGGTCACCCAGTTTCCCGAAGGGAGCCTTTTTGGGGAGGCCTAGAGGACTAGTACTCTGGGGCCTTCAGAGAAGGGAAGAGAACAATCTTGCATTCTTTGCAGCATAAATGTAGCAGATGAGATTCATAAAATACTTAATTAAATAATTAGCCACTAACGACTCCTCTCAAAGCATTTCTTGTGGGGAGAGGGGTTCATGGGAGGGCTTATCCAGAGAGGAAGAAAGAGAGGCAGATGGGGCCTGAGGGCAAAAGCCTGGAGTAGGCTGGGAGAAAAGTGGGGCTTTGTGGGTGGGACAGCTCTGGGTGGGATGGGAAAACCTGGGTCAGGGAGATGGGAGCCTGGGGGGAGAGGTGGGCCTGGCTGATGGAGGGGTCTGAGGCACTGCCAAGATGGTAGCCCTGCTGGTAACACTAAGGCTGGGCCCCTCAAACTCCTTGGGGTCTCCCCCATCAGAGACTCAAGAGCCTGGCTGTAGTTCCAGCAGTATACAGTTCAGGGACAGGGGGCTCTACCCCAGGAAGTTCCCAGGCCCCCAAAAGAGGGGCCTCCTGAGAGCCTTGGAGGGAGGCACCATCTGCAGGCTCAGGAGCTGAGGAGAGGAGGATGTTGCCTGGATCCCAGAGAGGCAGTGAGGCCAGCAGGCGGCTGGGCTTAGGGGGAACAGGAGCTACTGGCCAGAGCACTTGTCATCAATGCCCTCCATCTCCCCAGGCAGGGCCAGAGAGGAAAGACATCACCCCTGGGGCAGGACAGGGGTGAAAGAACAGCCTTGATGTCTACTATGATACCTCGCCATAGCATGTCACTGAAGAAAGCATGGCCAGCTTATGGGGAGCTTGGCTCTGCCCCCTCCAGACCCAGGTGTCCTTCCTACCTGACCCCCCCAAGGCTCAGAGCTGGGGTAGTACCGAGAGTAGGGTGGAAAGTTGGATGGGGGCTGGAACAGTGTGAGCGGCATCCCTACCCAGGGTGGACCACCTGCAGAGAAAGGGCAGGGCCTCAAGGCCAGGTGCAGGGTAGGCCTTAGCCGGTAGTAACAGTCTCTCCACTTCTAACACTGCAGCACTCTGGAAAAATCGGCTGTTTCCATGGCAACCTTAATACCCAGGGTCTCCCTTCCCCCTCCACTCATCACAAACTACATGGCCAAATCTGGGGGATGGGGAGGGTCAGGGGAGCTAAGATGCTGACCTTCCTCCACACACAACACCCCACCTCTCCCTGACCAGAGGCTGCTGTGTCTTCACCCCCTGGGCTTCCAGGGCCTCCCAGTTAGACAGAGGAGGGGCTTATTGGGTTTCTTGGTCCCTCAGACCAGTGAAGGAAACACCATCTCCCAGCGGCCTGCTTCCAAATCTCCCAGGTCTAGGAGGAAGGAGGCCCTTTCTCCTCACTTTCCGACCCAGGAACCCAGGCTGCACATCACCCTGGAGAGAATCCTGCCTGAGCCCAGAGGCCTGGGGTGCCCACAGGCAGGATGCCCCATTGGGCAGGGAGGCCCAAGGGGTCAGAGGCCACATTGCATCCCACACCCCAGACCCCAAGGGTACACGTGTCCCCAGTGACGTACCCGCAGGCCCCACACCAACATAGAGGAGGCGACGCACCCAGCTGCACACAAAGACCCAGTGTGGAGAGGCAGACCCCCAAGAGGAGACGCGAAGAGGCTGGGAAACATGGCGGTAAGCGCACAAAGGCAGGCCATGGCAGGCAGGGAGGGCAGGGACTAGCACGCACAGGACAGGGCGGCGCATACGCCCGCCCCCAAGGCCAAGGACGCACGGGCAGCCCGCCCACTGCCTCCCCATCCCCAGTCCAGGCCCTGCTCAGCCAGGCCTCCCCTGGAATTTATTACCCAGCTGTTCTCACACTGCGGCCGGTATATTACGCGAGGCAGGCCTATAAAAGCCTAAGGGCGTTTATTAGACTGTGTGGGGATCCGGTGGAGGGGCACTTCTTGGGCCAAAGAGGTGAAGGATGAAACGTTTATTGGGCTGGGGCGTCAGTGATTACCCTGGGGAGAAATTTCTCTCCTCAGCCCCGCAATCCCGCCAGAGGGCGCAGAGGGCTGGCAGGGAGGACGCGGGCAGGGGGCGGGGCTCCGCCAAGTCCCGCCCAGGTTGGTCCCTACCTGGCAGGCGCCACCGCCTCTCGCCCCTCAAGCTGTCCTCTGCCCTGGCCGCCTGACTCCTGGGGGAAAGGCACAGAGACATGGAATGGAGCCCAGGACTCCGCACCACACCTGGGACCTCTGAAAGGTTCCAGAAACGGCTCTGGAGTGGAGAGGGGCCTAAGCCATGGCCCAGAATGCCGCCCTGAGGTGGTCCAGACCCACTGACTTTGACCTCCCCAGGAAAACCGCTAGTGAGCTACACTGCATAACAATTCAGGGGGGTTGCACACCCCTGAAGCCCAAGACAGGAGCACTCTGGCACACCACCCAAAGGTCCAGGGCTAGCACCTTCTGCCCTCCTCCAAATAAGTCCCCTCAATGCCTCCTAGACCCAGAAATTCATTGATCCAGTAAAACACTCTAAATGTTCAAGAATCTTCCATTGAGTTCCCACATGCCTGCATTCTAGAAAGAAACCAACCAACCATTAATTATGGTTAGCTAACCCAGACCCAAACAACATAATCCTCCCAAGGAAACACCCCATGTGGAGATGCCCCTGTGGTTAAAACTACACGGGCAGACCCTCCATCTGCCCACCTCCCTGAAGCATCAGAAGCCACGACAAAAATCTGGTAGATCCAGAATCACGAGAGAAGAAAATGTCATATACAATCTAGAAAGGCCACACTCCTAGGTGCCCACAGCTCACCCCAGCTCTTGTATGTGGCCCCTCACAACCCAGGAAGATCTCCACTGATCCAATGCCCAGGCTCTGCTCTCTCTTGATCTAGAATTCCAGAAGAATGTCCCCTCAATTCATGAGTCTCCTTGATTCATCCTCTCAATTCATGGCCATAAACCATCCAGTTAGAAATCTAACAGGGCCGGCCGAGTGGTGCGGTGGTTAAGCGCTGACTTGGGAAGCCAGCGGCCCCGGTTCGGGTCCCACATATGAGGGCCAGTGACACTGCCCTCAAAAAAAAAAAAAAGAAATCTAAGTTAACAGACCCACATCCAGAGTCAAAATAAATGCCAGCCACCCATGTAAGCTGGAGGGATGAGCCCAGAAGCTCTGGAAGCTGCTGACCCACAACAGGCTGCAGAGGGTCCCACAAATGAAAGTCAGGGGCTGCAAAGCTCCTCAAGGGCTCGGAAACCAAAATCGGGGTCAAGGACCAGGAGAGTGTCACCCTCTCAGGCCATTTTTAGGACCCAGGTGTGCTGGTCCTCCCATGCCAAGACCAACACCAGGTGCAGGAGTGTCATGGGTGTCCGGTGAGGCTGTAGGGATGTTATGTAACAGGAGGGGTGGGGGGATGGAAGGATAAATGGAGGAAAGAGTGAAGAGAAGGAGGGAAGGAAGGAAGGAGAAATGCAGTGAGATCTCAAGAGAAGGGCAAGAGAGAAGCAGATGCAGAAAGAGGCTGGCTTACACCGAGGGATGCTGGGGAGACACTGGGCAACACGGCACAGGGCTCCCCTGCTCCAGAGAGGCCTCCCCAGCTGGCCTCTTCCTCTAGCCAAGCGTGAAATCCCAAGACAAGCCTGTCCTTTCGCCTCCCTCCATGGCTGAGGTGGGCAGAGGGAGGGTTCAGCCATGACAGGTGGCCTCCTCCCTGCTCTTGTCTGTCCTCTGACCCTTTTCCCTCCTCTCACCTTCCTGACCCTTTACTGGCTCCTCCACTCAGGCTCCCACCACTTTCCAGGGCACCTTCCAGCTTCTTCCCTGCTTCCATGTGGCGCTGGGCAGCCTTTGGCCCTCTTGGGTCTGTTTTTCTCCTCTGCCCAGTAAGGAGGGGGCCATCTCTGAGACAATCCCAACACAAACTTCCCAGAGCCGCCTCCCAATGCTCTTTCCCCCATTTCCTCTCGCTCAGCTCTTTACATCCCAACTCCAACTCTTCCATTGAGCCTTCCCGTGGCACTCAGCGCCCAGGCCCCTCCTTCCAATGTGCTCATCTCCCTGGACCAGTGTCTCTCTCCTTTCCCTTCCTCTTTCACCAACTCGCCTCTTCAGCCCACAAGGCTCTCCCCCAATATCCCCAGCTCCCCTTTCCTATCTCATCCCTTCATGTCTCTCCTGATTACCCAGAAAGACCATGTCTTATCTGGACCCCTTTGGGAGCAACACTGGGCCTCAAGGAAGCCAGAGGGGACAAGGAAGAGGAGGGAGGAAGGCACCGAGGGCCAGAGAGCTGTGGGGAGAAACAGAGAGTTAAGATCAGCAACAAGGTGCGGGGTAGACAAGTGGAAGAAGAGGAAGAGATGGGAGAGCGCTGCATGGAGGACCCCAGCTGGGACAGAGATCAGACAAGACAAGACTATGCTGGGAAGAGAGAAGAAAGCAATGAAGAGGAGGGTTGGAAAGGGCCACTCCTGGGAATTGGATGAAGAGAGAGTAGAGGCAGAAAAAATTAGATACAGACGAAGTAGGAGAAAAGCGAAGAATAGAAAAGGGGTGGAAAGATGGGAAGTGATATGGGGGAACTAATAGTGGGAAGCAAGAATAAACAGATGGAGAACAATAGTGGGGAGGCAGAGATGAGTGCAGAAATGGGAGGCCATCAGGGGCCTAGAAGGGAAGTGATGAGGATACAGGCATGGAAGATGGGGGAGAAACAAAAATGAAGTAAAAAAAAATGAGAAGTGATGGATGAGCAGAAATGGGAAGTGGTGGAAGTGCAGAAATTGGAGGCAACAAGAGTACAGAGTGAGAACTGGTCAAAGCAGCGATGAGAGATGATGGGAGTTGGGATAAAAGGCTATGGGAGCATGGAAATGTCAGAGTACCAAGATGGGAGGTGATGGAGTACAGAGGTGGGAAGCGATGAGAGAACTGAGAGAACAGGTATAGCAGGTGATGATAGTACAGGGATGAGAAGTGATAAAGGTACAGAAATGGGAGGTGCTAAGTGGTACCACATGGGAGGTGAGAGAGATACAGAGAAGGGAAGTGAGAGGTACAGCGATGGAGGTAATGGGAGTACAGAGAGGGGACACGATGAGCGGACTAAAATGGAAGATGATGGGGTCCCTGGGATGGGAGGTGACAGGAGCGCTGAGATGGAATGTGGAGGGACTGAAATGGGAAATTATGGGGTCTGACATGGAAATGACATAAAATGTGAAGAGGGACAGGCATGGGAGGTAATGGGGAATACACAGATAGGAAATTTTTGGGGTGTAGTTGGTTGGAAGTGATGGGGGCATGGAGAATATGGAGGGCATGGAGGAAAGAGATAGAAGGTGGCAGGTACAGAGATGGGAAGAGATGGCATGCAGAGACTCTTAAGGGTCTAAGATGAGAAGCGATGAGGAGACTGTGATGGGAGGTGATGAAGGGCACAAATGAGAAGTGACAGAGGTCAGAAATGGAAGGATGAGAGGGCCTGAGATGAGGTGATGGTAGTGGAGGGCTGACACAGGAGGTGATGGAGGCTGGAATGGGGGAAGCCAATGCCAAGAAATAGGGTTACAGAGGTGAGAAGTGCTGGAGATCAGAGGTGGAGGTAAGGCAGAGATGAGGAGGTGGGGAAAGGAGACAGTGGAGATGGAGGGAGTGAAGCTGGGAGAATGATGGGACAGTGGAGTGAGTTGACTGGGAGGTGGTGGTGGAAGAACAGTAATGAGGGAAAGAAGGGAAGGTTGCTGGAGGGACAAAGGTGAAATAGACACTGATATGAAGAGGTGAAAGAGAAGAGATGGGACATTTCAGAGGCAGAGAAAACAGACGGGACAGGGGTGGGGAGGTTATGGGGGGACAAATACAATAAGGTAAGGGGGTACAGCGATGCAAGACCAGCAATGGGAAGGTGAGGATGAGAAAGAGGTGGAGGTAAGCCAGCTGGAGAAATAAGAGGCAGAAATGGAGGAGAGACTGGGGAAGGGAGAGCTGGACAGCGGATGAAAGGACAGAGATAGAGAGGTGATAGGGGAACCGACACACGGAGGTGATAACAAACCAGAGATCAGGATAAGGAGGTGAAGGTGAGGCAAGGAAGAAAGTGGTGAAGACAGATGAGGTGATAAAGGGATGGGGGGTTGGGGGGGAGGATGGAGAAGCGAGGGTGGGGCTGAAAAGATGGGGGCCAGAGATGGGAGGTGAGGGGGTGCGGGCGAAAAGCAGAGGGGCTGGGCCTCGGCGCGCAGAGGCTGGGGTGCGGCCCGCGGAGGCCAGGGCCGCGAACACCGGAGGTGGAGGCCGGGGGGGGGGGGGGGCCGCCGGCCGATCGGCATCAGCATGGGCAGCGCCACTTACCGTGCCCGCCGCGGGTGAGGAAGGGCATGCGGTTGATGGCGATGGGCACGGTGCCGTGCTTGCTGTGGAAGTGGTGGACGTGGTGGGTGGTGCTGAGGCTGGAGGAGACCCGGGCCCCCTCGCCCGCCCCCAGCAGCAGCAACAGCAGCAGCAGCAGCGGCGGCAGAGGCGGCGGCGGCGGCAAGGGCCCGGCCAGGGCGGGGGGGCGGCGCGGGCACCCCCCCGGCCCGCTCCCCCCGGGGGGCATTTCGGCCCGGGGGCGGCCGCCTCACAGCCCCATGGCCGGGGGCGGGGACGCGGGGCTGCGCAGCCCCGCGAAGCCCCCCTCCGGCTCCGAGCCCCGGGAGGGGGGGCAGGGGTGAAGAGAAGGAAAACGAGCGCCCAAGCCTCGGTCCGAAGTCAACGAAATCAGCTGGACCCCGCTGGGGAATCCGGGGTCCGCGGAGCGGCCACGCCAAGGTCCAGGACGCCTGGGTCCATCGCGAGGAGCGCAGGGTCGGGGCGGCGCAGAGGGCCGTCAGAAGCCCGGGGGAGCGCCCGAGGGAGGGGGCATAGCGCCGGGCGGAGAGGCCGGGAACGCGCGGGGGCCGAGCAGGGAGGGGAGAGCGGGGGGATCCTGCGGAAAAACCGAGCCGGGCAGGAGGACCGAAGGAGAGAAGCAGCAGCCCGACGGAGACTCGGGCCGGCCGCGCGGCTGCCGCCGCTGCCGCCCGACGGAGGCCCGGGGAAAGGAGGGAGCGGCCGGGGGGAGGGGGGCGGGAGGAGGGGGAAGGGAAGCAAATCCGGGTGAGGGGGGAACGGAGGGAGGGGTGAGGAGGGGAGAGGAGAGGCGCGAGCTGGAGGGATGCCGGCGGAGAGATGGAGGCAGCGGAGTGTTGCTGCAGAGGCAGAGAGGCTGGAAGGCAGAGGGAGGAGGGAGGCAAGGGGGAGGAAAGGAGGGGAGGGGAGGGGAGGGGAGCGCGGGAAGAGGAGGGGGCAGGGCGGAGGGACCCGAGCGGCTCCCGGTCTGCGGGCGGCGCTGGGCAGCTCCCGCGCGCGGCACCTGGCTAGCCCGCTCGGCGCTCGCCTCTCCTCGGCGCGCGCCCCGCCCCTCCCCCGCGCCCGGGAGCGCGCTCCTCTCCCACCCGCTCCGGAGAAGGGGCCCTGCTGAATAATTGAACAGGACTGAGGCTAGCTAGAGGCCGATCTCCTCCTCCTCCTCCCCTCCCCGCCACCGGGACGAACCCCGATAGTGCTCGCTGGTCCAGCGCGCAGAGATGTGGCCACTGCCACCTCTGCACGCACCCCTCTGAACACACGTGCACGCTAGGATGTGAACGGGCTTGGGGATGGAGACACCCACGTGTCCATACAGGCACCAGAGTGAGCACATGCACACATAGGCTCAGACACAGACATGCATACATGTGCTCATAGAGACTGGCACATGAACTCACTCAGCCCAGCGTGTACACATGCCCACAGAGGCATACATGCCCACGCATACATGTTTGACCAAGTACACACAGACACCCACCTCCGGCTCACCCTCCCAAAACAGGGTCACCTATATGCATACAAACAATGCATCCAGAGCTTAAAGGTACTCAAGAATAGGACACATCATCACACACGCAGTCTCCTCACCATCTCCCCCAGAAGGGTGCCCCCCTACCCCGGCACAGCCCTCCTGCCCTCCTGGACCCCTCCAATCCTTCCTCTCCACTCCCCCTGCCCCTCCCCCAGCTTCAACCTCTCCCTCCACAGGGAGTTTCCAGGGCACCTGTCTACTGAGTGCCCCACTTGGAACAAAATCCTTCCTGAGCCACTTTATGTCCAGCCAAGGAAGCCACTTCTTTTTCTAGGTGCCGCTCCACTGGGATCTGCCCCCCATACTTTTGGGGATCTCTTCAAAGCACTTGTCATAACCCAAGAAAGAAGTGCAGGGAGGCTCCCTTCCCTTTATCTAGATGCCACCTCCACACCCACTTCAACCTTGGTTCTGCCCAGAGGAGGCTCTGCCAGGAAGGGGGGAGGGCAGAGGGTACTCTGCCAGGAAGGGGGGAGGGCAGAGGGTAGAGGAGGAGGCAAAAGAGGGAGGGAGGTGGCGACGGAATCCGAGGAGTCAAAAACTAGTGTAGTAGAGTGAGGAAGAGAGGTGGTGAAGAAGGGGCAAAAAAGGGAGGAGATGTGAGAAAGGGGGGAGGGAGAATGGTGGGGAAAGAGGGATGATTCCTGCTTATTGATCCTGAATTCCATTTTGGAGCAAAAACTACCACCAGGACCCCCACACTTGCTGTGCCCAGCTCCTGGATGCAGTCAGGACTCAGGACAGCGCCTTCATAGATACGGTCACCTCCCCACCTTTGCTAGATGCCAGGGTCCCTTTTGATTCCCTGCACTTCATAAGTGAAGAACGGGGTCCTCGGAGGCACCCACGAGGAGGCTCCAGGGTGGAGCACGACCCCAGGAGGGAGGGGAGACTGCATGCGGGCTGGGGGGGCTGTCCTCCCGCCTTCTCCATCCCATACTTGTGCCCCTGGCTCTGAAATATAGACTGACACAGCTCTGAGCAGGCATAAAATTTATGGTCCCAGAGGGAGGGAGGGAGGAGCCGGTAGTGAGAGGAGAGGAAGGGAAACCGCCTAGAGGCCAATCAATATCAGTGAGTGGGAAGTGGAGAGAGTTGGAAGGGGTGATGGTGGAGAGCCAGGGGGGGAGACAGGGTAAAAAAGGAGAGAGAGACAGAGGTGTGCAAGGGATCAATAGGGGCTGCAGAGATGAACAAAGCAAGTGGAGAGATGAGACACCGGGCAAAGCCAGGGAAGAATGGATTGCCTGGGGGAGGCCCGAGACAGGCTCTGAAAGATAGAGCAGCACGCAGGCCCGGGGAGAGCCTCAGCCCTGGGGTTTCAGCTGCACCTCAGGAAGTGTCCCTCCTTTTAGCTTCCTTCCTCTCTCATTTCATATTCTCTTTTTCATTCTCTATCCGCTTTCTTTCCTCTCTCTCATCGATGAGATGGGTTCTCTGCCTTTGATCTCCTCCTACCTTCCCAGAGCAGACTCTGGAGCCTTTAAAAGGACACAGAGATCCCTTCCCCCTCACCCTCCACCCCAGGTATAGTCCCATGTCACAGATAGAGAAACTGAGGCCACAAGTGGGGAAGGGCTGTTCTGCATGTCAGACCTCTCTCCGTCCCAGTCTCTCCCCACCCCAGAAAGCTGCATACCCCAACCCCAACCCTTTGAGGACAGAGTCCAGCTCCCTCCACCCTGGCCATTCCCACCCACCTCCCCCTCTTCAGGGGAAGGGCCCTCTGGTGCCCGGTAGTGCCCTCCAGGACCTTCACACTCAGGGGCAGGATGAACTGAATGGGCCTCAGCCAGGTTCCTGCTTGACCTGGTGCATCTGTGGGGCACCAAGGAGACGAGGCACAGAGACAGCACGAACACGAAACGAAGCATGGAGAACTGGGAAGAGGAGCAACCCCAAGAAAACAGCGGGCTGTGGCTTGGAAAGCCCGGGCAGAGCCCCCCGATCCCCAGATTCCTGCCCCGAGAGAGGTCTCAGAGGTTCCCCAGGGCCGGCGGGCCAGCGGTTGGAGGCTCCCAGGTTGCACCCACCTTTTCTTTACCTCCACAGCTCTGCCGCCAGACCACAGACCAACGCTCCTGTGTGGTGATACTTCCCAAGATGTGCCCTGCTCCCCAGCCCCCTCTCCCTGCCTGCCACTTGCCTGGAACCAGCCAAGTCCCAGCCTCTCTTTCCACCTCTGCTGAAAGATGCAGGATTCCCTCAACTCCCATCCATCTCATGCACCCTTCCAGAAGGTTCCACCATGTGTGAGTATAGTAGTGACAGTGGACAGCAGCGTTGCTTGATCCTGACCCCCTGCATCCCCAGCAAGCAAGGCCCACCTTCAGCACTACCACCAACCTGGGACCAAATGAGTTGCAGCGGGGCAATGACGAGTCAGGAATGCTGAGCTTCTAGCTGCCCCCCGCCACCACTCTCTGACTTAGAGCAAGGAGCGGCCTCACTGAGGCCTGTTTCCTCATCAGTGAAATAGGGTGGTTTGTTTCTATCCCACTGCCTTCTCTGAGGAACAAATTAAAAGGGCTTTGCAAGCTGCAAGACACTAAACAATCTGTGGGGATTGTTACTAGGAGGCCGCAGTTACCATCATCTTCAGATCTCCTGTGCTGAGTGAGCTGGAGAGGAAAGAGGCCCAGCCCCACCTTTATTCCTTGGAGCCAGGGCTGGCATGCCATTGAGGTGACCATTGTCTGGGGGCTTCGGAAGGTAGAGAGCTGCAGGGCAGACAAGGCAAATCCTGGAGGACACGGCAGGGATGTGGAGGCACCCAAGGGTGGGCCCTGCCTGAGAGCACCAGGGAAGCTGAGGGAGATGAGCTGGACCATTTGCAGAGGGAGGGGGAAAAACCATGACCTACCTAAGAGCCCATTCCGGAACCAGTCCATTCCGGAACCAATAGGTTTATCCTGGAAGACACTCAGGACTCCTCCGCCCAGATGACTAAGGCTCTCTAGAGGCAAAGGCATTGGCCCCAGTTCTTAGTCCAGATCCACGACTAACTTTCTCCAGAAACCCACTGACCCCTCCAGGCCTCAGTTTCCATGATTGTAAAATGGAGGAGCCCTGTCCTCCTGTGCATGTGTGTGCGTGCATGTGTGGGTGTTCCCACACAGCTGAATGGTCACATCCCTGGTGTCTCGGCAGGGCTACCCCACGGACAACCATTTAAGTGACACCTGAGGGGGCTGCACTCTCCCAACCACTGCTGCCAGCCCGATCATTCGAGAGACGCTCTCAACACCCCCTGAAGCAGGAGGTTGCCTCTCCCCTCTTCCTGCCCCAGCTGCCTACCCTCTGCCAAGCTCTAACCAGCTGCTGGCCACCAACCACTAGGGACTGGAAACTGCTGCTGAAGTGGCTCTCTGGGTGGGGAGGCAGGGCTCGAACAATATGCAGGTTGGCAGGCAGGTGCCCTGCCAGGGAGGGGAAGCAGCAGGCGAGGACACTAGGGAGTGTCCTTGTAACTCCAAGGGACAACCTGCAGCTGGGGTTCTTGGGGGAAAAGAAGGAAGTGCCTGGCCGGTGTCGAGAGAAGCCAGCTGTCCAGTGGCCTGGCCTCCTGGGAAACTCCCGAGCCTGTCCTCTGGGGTGTGAGCCTCTCTGCGCAGGCGATAACAGGCTTCCACTGCACAATTCTGAAGATCAGAGGAAAGGGGGTGCAGGCCGACCCCAGTGCCTCCCCCCGCACTGTGCAATAATAGTGTGTATGTGTGAGCTACAAATACAACGTGTAAGACCATAGCCAAAATTGCACAGGGAGAGCAACAGAGGCTGACACCTTTGCTTATGGGTGAAGGGAGCAGTGTGCCACCAGCTCAGAACAAAGAGGAGGGGCCATCTATCAACAGGTTGCCCGAGAGATTCAGGCAGCAGCCGTCCTGCACAGGCCTGAGAAAAGACCCAGAGAGGGCACAGTAACCAGCAGCTCCCCTTGGATTCTCATGACCAGAAGGGATGAGAAGGAAACAAGCAACAAGGCTCTGAGAGACCCTCCCTCCTCCCCAGCAGTCCTCAAGGCCAGGGAACGGGCCAGGGTCTGCCCCTAGTACCCCCAACCCTCCCAGGCACTCACGGTCATTGCAGACAGGGCCTCCATAGGATGTCATGGTGCAGTCACAGGTGAAGCCATCCCACTGCTGCAAGCAGACGCCCTGGTTGGCACAAGACTCTTCGGTGCAGGTGGTGCTGGGGCCTGGGAGAGGCAGGAGGAAGGAACACCCCAGCCTCAGCCAAGCCCCCTCCCTCCCCAGGAGGCACGGAAGCTTCAGGGCCAGGCTGAGAGGGGAGGGAGGATGGGGGGCCGAAGGACTTCTAGGCTTGGCCTTGAACTGTGATAAGGGGCCAGGGTGGGGGGCAACAGGGAGAGCAAGTGACCCCTCATCCCCCTGTACCCCTGCCCCAGAGCTGGTTGCGGGGAGCAGGCTCCTGCAAGGTCTGAGAAGGCCATTTTGCTGCCCTGGTCTGTGTCTGCAGCTGGCTCTCCTGCAGCCTGCAGGGTCACACCTCACTCTTCCACCTTCCACTCACCGTCACAGCCCCTCTCCACCTGCCCGATGCGATGCAGGGCGTCGGCGATGAGGTCCGGGAGGCGCCCATTGAGATCCACTGAGGCCAGGCAGCCCTGAAAGCCATCCCGGGAGGCCACCAGCTTGGGCAGGTTGCTGAACATACTCTTGCTCAGACCACCAATGTACAACTCCCCTGCAAAGGGAGTGGGGTCAAAACCTACGCTTCCCAGTGCCCACTCCCCTCCCAGGACTTTGCATGTAGCTCAGATGCTCCTGGCCGTGCAGTGTCCCATCCCAGACCCCAGCTTCCTTACAGAGATCCAGCGCCCTGCATATCCCTGACTCCCCACCTCTTCCTTCTTCCTTCTCCACTTTGCCATCTGTCTGCTCCCCTCCCAGAGAAGCCCAGATGCAGGGCACAGGGAGAGGTTGGGAGACTTGGGGGGAAGCAGCTGGAGGAAACTGCTCCATGCTCTCTCCCACACATCTGATTCCAGTTCCGGCCTGTAATCAGGGCCTTTCATAGATACGCAGCCCAATTCCCTCCACACACACCCCCTTCTGAAGTCTCCCATTCCCAGAACTCCTTCAGGCCTCTCCCTCCTCTGAGTTCTCTCCTGGGGGGGTTCTAAGCCCAGCTCCCTTCCTCCAACGACTTCGGAGGCTTGGCCTGGGAACTCTTGGTGACATTGAGAAGTTCTCCTCAGGGACACCTGATCCCTACATCACTGCCTGGCCACGTGGACCCTAAATCCCTGAAGCCTTGGCCAGCCCGTAGCTGAGCTTCAGCAAAAGACAGATCCACCCTGATGCCCTCCCTGGCCATGGGCTGGCCCAGCCCACCCCTGGGTTTGCTGCCACTGTGGGTTGCCTGGGACACATCGCCCCCTTCTGGGAGCACGGAGAATTGGCAGCACTATGCCCTGCAATCTGGCCCAGGATTTGACCAAGCCCCCAGTGTAGGCTGGGCTTCCTGCTCCCTTTGTGGCCTCAGGCAAATCATCTAGCTTCCGAAAGCTTGTTTCCACCTCTCCAATGGTCTCTGAGCCGGGACAGTCTGAGTCACACTGACACTCAGCGGTCCCTATGGAGGAGCTGAGGGCTGCTTTGGGTGGCACAGGAAGTCGCCCACGTTGCCCGAATGGGCTCTGCAGAACCCACGGGCCTCGCCCTCATGCCTGTCCCAACACCCCGGTGTCTAGGCTTATCCCCTCCTTCCCTGCTCTCTAAACCACCCCTTCTGGGGCCAGGCGATGGCTGCTTCAATAGCTACTGAAGAGGCCCTGGGGGATGGGGACCCTGGTGTCATGCTGTGGAGCCCACCACAGAAGCCTGGGTCCAAAAAAGTCCCCAGAGCCGGCCCAGCTGATGCCCAAGGTATATGACCAGGGCGGCATGCAGGGACCTGGCAACTGCCCTCCCACCCCGCCCAGAAGAGGCATCTCCCAGGATGCTAAGCTCCCCATTCTCTCCAGTCCTCAGCCAAGGCAGGCTTCTTAACCTCAGAGAACCAAGAGGACTAAACAGAAGGCCTGCACTACCTACACCTGGATCTGGAGTAAGGCCACCAAACCGTGAGGCACATCCTGTGACCAGGCTTTCAGTGTTGGGAGGGCAGCCTCGCAGGAGGGATGACAGATCTTGGACAGGAAAATGTCAGGCTGGACTCAGTGGGGAGCGGGGACGAGAGAGGGTCATGAGTGGAAGAGCCCCCAGGGCAGGGGCCATCTTGCCGGGGCTGAGGGGGATCAGGCCCAGGGCCAGGCCTTCTCCAGAGGCCCCAGGCCCCACCTTTGAGGTCGAGGTTTCGGGCGCCATTGGAATGCTGCGTGACGGTGCGGGAGTCGATCTTGAGCGTGTGCACGTTGCCTGGGTCCCTGGACACCACCACGTTGTGCCACTGGTTGTCATTGACTGGTTTGTCTGAGTTCCCCTTCATCAAGGACGGGCCGTTCCCCAGGTCAAACACGTAGTGGATGTACCTGCCCCACAGTAGGGAGGAGACACCGGGTCAAGGTGAGGGCAGTACTGGGAGGAGGGGAAGGAGGGGCTACAGCTAGCAGGGGTCCTCAGTGTCACAGGAGGAAGGGCTACACAGGGAGACCCCAGAGTAGAGGGACCCAAACCCATGGCACAAGGACTCTGGTTGTGGGGGGAATGTGGGAAGGGAGGGCCACAGAGATGGCCCCTGTGACACATTCAGAAGAGGAGCCGGGGGGAGGTTTGTGGGGGCAGCAGGGTCCCCGGGGGGAGGGACAGAGCTGCTCTCGAGTGGGGACCTTCAGGCAGGAGAGGCCACAAGGACACAGCCTTGTCTTCTGCCTGTAGAGAAGGCTAGAGGGCCTGGGCCAGGAAGGTGAATGGAGAACAGACAGAACCGGAAACCCCCTGGCAAGGAAGTGTAACTAGGGCGTCACCAGGGCAGAAGGAGGTACTGCTTCGCCATCTTAGCTGGTGGCTGGAACCTGAGTCTTGACCTGTGGTTTGGTGGCGATGAGACATCTCAGCCAGTGGCTGGGCGGGGGGTTGGGGGGCGGCATAGCTTGGCCAGCAGGGAGAGGGGACCACTTCCTGACAGCGGAGCAGTGCCTAGCACCTCACCCCTTGACCAGCTCGATAACGATGAAGTCGTTGCCATTGCCTGAGTTGAACAGGAGAAGCCCATCGGGGGCTGTGGTCTTGAACTGGAAGAAGAGGTGCATGGAGGCGTAAGCTTGGAGCGTGGCAAGCGCCAGGTAGCTGCTCCGGCTCTTGAAGGTGACAGGATCGGCCACGATGGCACGCAGGCCAAAGCGAGCATTGAGCTCGCAGTAGGTGATGTCGCCGTCCTTGCACTGGTCCATGTAGGGCTGGCCATTGAACACCAGCCCGCTCAGGTGCCCGATGAAGTTGGAGGGCACCACGGAGATGAAACGCCGCTCTGTCATGATGCCTGTCTCAATGTTGTGGAACTCCAGTCGCGTATGGGCTCCTGCCATCTGTCCTGCTCGGGACAGGAGACAGAGGTGAGGGGGGCGACTTTGAGGCACAGTGCAGGATCATTCCTAGAGCTGGGCCTCCCCTCCACACAAGGGCCACATGGGAGAGACATTGGCAAACACCCTCAGGTAGGTGCTGGCAGCAAGACAGCTCCTGGGTCCAGGAGGAGTGTGGGACTCGTTAGTCCTGAAATGACAGGCTTCCAGGGACATGCTGCCTGCAAGGTACTGAAATAGCCCCTGGGGCCCAGGACTCCATACTAGACCACCCTTGAGGGCGAAATGGCAGTGGCAGCTTGAAGGAATGCTGCCCTAGGCAGCAGTCACCCAGAAAAATGGGGCCAAGCACAGGTCACGAGAGATGTGTCCACCCCGCCGGCCCCAAACCACCTACCCTCCACCGTCACGTTGTCCACAGACAGCTGCAGGCTCTTGCCACGCCGCACCACCCTCACCGTGTGCCACTCATTGTCATTGAGCTTGTGCCCCGCAAAGAGCGTCTCGGGGCCTTTACCTGCAGCACCAAGGGGGGAGTGAGCCTGGCACCTGTACACGCCTGCGTATGGCTTCACATGCCAGCCCAGGCACAGAGCCTCACCACCCACTCACGTGTGCACACAGGTTCCCACACAACTGCTCGCACAGACTTGCCCATGTCATGCACACAGGTATACGCACTCACACAAACAGACCCTTTTACACACCTGACCATAAACCTAGACACACTCAGAACCGCCACTTTGTAGGATACCTGAAGGTGCCATGTGAACAGAATCGGTGTGAGTTGTGCCTCTTCAGTTGTGCCCTGAGGCCCTGCGCACAGACACTCCTGTTCTAACCGACATACTTGTCCCCTAGTCGCCTAAAAGGACACTCAGCGGCAATGTGTGTAGCCAGCACTGAATTTCCAGCATATATGCACAGACCTTAAACTTTCAAAAATGCAGAGCCTGACTATGCACCCCCAGCTTTGCTGCTGGCAGTGGAACCCCCACACACAGACGGCTCCCCCATCTCCACAGGAACCCAGTGTGACCTTTCTGCATACACCGGTTAACTCCATACACCCAACATACAACCACACACGGCTTGTCCAGCACGGCCACAGACAGGAATGTTTCTTAGGGATTATCTGCTCCTAAATCTAAAACCATATTGACTGTTCGGATGACGCTGAACTTTGCAGCACTCCCAGGCCTCCCCGCCACCCGTGTTCACACCAGCAGGGGACAGGGTTTACCACGCACACACACACACACACATACCCAACACACACAGAGATGCGCTGAGCGCACAGTCCTTCTGCCCGTGCCTGTCATGCTCCTGTCGGCTTCTCCGTGACCTCAGGGCACACCATGCCAAAACACTCAGGGACAGCATTGAGCCAGCACACGGGGGTGTTCAGAAGTGTCCACACTCATTCTCCATCTCACCCTTGCTGAGCCACTGTCACCTCTGAAAGCACCCCCATCTGACAAAAACTCAGCCCCCTCAAAGGAGTTGCGGAGGGCTGAATTTTAAGGCCGTCACCGCCAGCCTCCACTGGCCTCAAGCCCTCATCTTCTTTCCAGTGTGCCTCGCCCGCCCCCTTGTGGCCACCTCTGGAGATGCAGCGGAATACCCCAGACCCTCGCCAGCTCTTTTCCTGCCCATAAAGGGTGGTGCGTCGTCGTCCTTTATGCCACCAAATCTGTTCCCCATCCTCTTGAGGACTTGAGGTGACGAGGCTTCCTGGCCTCCCTTTTCCCAGACCTGGTAAGCATGCTGACCCGGGGCCATCCACCAACTGTCCCCGGTTTGGCTTCATTTGGCCCATTTGGCCCTCCACAACCACGCTACTCCATCAGCCCCCTTCAGCTCCCCTCCCCACACCCACTGCCCAACCCTCACGCAAACCAGTAATGAAGGCTTCTCCCTCCACCACCCCTCCCCAGATCCCAGTGTCCAGCGTCCCAAAGAAGAGGGAAGCCACTTACTGGGTGCGCAGCCGACGCGCAGGCAGTCTGGGGGGGCCATGGGGCGGGCAGAGGGGAGGGGAGACAAAAAGGCAGAACAAGTTTTTTTTTTTTTTTTTTTTTTTTTACATCCTTCACAGGGAGGGGTGTCTGCAGGCAGGGGTTCCCCCAAGGGCCACTTTCCGGGGACCACGCGTGCCCAGGTGCCCTCTCCCCTTCCTCAGTTGGACCCCTGTCCCTCCTGCCCCCAAGAGGGCTCCAACCCTCCCCAGGGCTGGGAGGCAGGGCAGTCAGGTGATAGGAAGTGGGCTTGCTTCTCCCTTCTTAGAAGAAGGGCCTGGGCCTCTCCTGTCTGAGGGAGATGGGCACCTTGGGAATCTCAGCGTACAGGGGATCTTTGCGGGGCTAAGGGCTTGACCAACCCAACATCTCCTCATCTCTGGGAGGGAGATGGGTGGGGAAGGCCAGAGTCCCTGCATCCCGGCTCTGGGACAACTCCCCACTCAGAGCCCAGATTGTGACACGTCACTCCCCATGACCTCTGGGCTCTGAGCTAAATGGAGGGGTCTGCCCCAGTGCCCCCTTCCCGTAGCCATACACCCCCCCAAAGTCCCAGGGGGCTGGCACCATCCCTACAGGAACCTTCCTTCTATCCTTCCTAACCTGGAGGATGCCAGGCTGTCAGTGGGGACCCGGTGGTCCGAAACCCTAAAGAGGAACTAGTATGAAGGCCTCACAGGTGGGGACACTGAGGCCCCCAAAGTATAACTTCTGAGGACACAGCAATTCAGGGACAAGCAGGCAGCATAAGCAAAATCTGCTACCCCTGCGTTGCTATCCAGCTGCAGGCCGCATGTGGTCAGAAAGCACACTGTCTACTCAGAGCTAGAGCCAGGGGCCCCAGAGCCTCTGGCCAACCCCCTGATGGGGACACGTTACCCACAACATGCCAGTCGGCCAGCTTTGCAGAGGGAACAGAGCACCAGAGTCCTGTGATGTTGGGGCTTAGAGCCCTGGACGGGTGCATCGCTCCTTCAGACCAGACGGCAGGGGGCTGCAGAAAGTGCTGCACCAGGAGGCCGAAAAGCTGGGTCCTAATCTCATTATGTGACCAGGTGAATCTCTTCTCTCTGAGCCTCAGCTTCCCTCCCTGTGAGCAGAGGAACTTGAACAAGAGGATTCTGAGCTGGGAGCAAGAAACAGGTATTCACTGGGCTGGTCTTCAGCCCAGGTGTTCAGCGGGGGGGAGCAGTTTCCAGCCCCTGGTTAACAGCAATATCCTGGCTTCCTGGGGCTCCTCCCAGAATAGGCTCGGCAGAGAACCCCAGGGCCCAGGAAGTAAAGGGGGTGGGGGCACCTGGCATCCCCTGGGCCTCTGAAGGTTCCTGCAGTGGAGGTAAACAAGTTCCCCTGTGGCTCTGGGGGGCATGGGCCCCTCAGGCAGTACAGCTGAGCTCCGCACGCGTTGTCAACCGCAGCAGAAGAGTGGGGGGAGCAGCCGGGACCCTGAGCCACAGCCTGGCACCAAGGGAGGGCAGGGGAGGCAGGAAAGGGTCAAGGGGCAGACACAGGGGGAAGTAAGAGGCCCCAGTAAGAGGAAGGAGATAGAGAGGGGGCCCAGAGGAAAGACGAAGGGGGACAGAGGGAAGCAGCCGGCAGACAGGGAGGAGAGAAATTTAGGGTGAGATGTGGGGGGTACTAGGCCTGGCTTCAGGTCACGGGGGCTCTCTCTGAGCCAGCAGATTCTTCACCAATGAAGGGTCCAAAAAAGAAAAAACGGGACTAACAGGGCAGGACGATTCCCTGTCGGGGAAAAGGCCCAGGAAAGGGCTCGATTCTTTCCCCTCCCCAACAGGGGAACACCAGGAATGGGACTCCATCTGTCCAGAGAAGAGGTGTCAGCTCCGGGCCCACCCTCTGCAGTGACCACACCTCAGGAGCCCCCACTCCCGTGGGGTTTGAGGAGAGCAAACACTCGTTGAAGATGGGAACCCCAGGAGGAAGCCAGCACCATCCCAGAGGAACGCCAGGAACTGCGAGTGAATGGGGGAAGCAGCCCCCCAGTGCACAGCTCAGGGCACATTAGCTAGTAACCCATCAACGAGGATCACGCGCCTCAAATTCAGGAAATGGACCGAAGTGACTGGTTTGTGCAGACCCAAGACCCTGTGTACCTAGAGATCAGGGTGAGAGTACAAATGTGTGACAGGACAGGTGGGAAGAAGTTATCCGCATGGATTGGAACTCAGGGAATGAACTCGGGCTTCCTGTGCCCCATCTAGCCCACGCCTGCCACCCCCAACCTGGCCCCAGAGATTGGAGATGGGTGGGGGCAAGCCTTCTAGGCAAGGAGCCTCAGGAGCACACCGGCCAGAGTGTCATCTTGGAAGTGACATAGCAGCGTGGCAGTGTGCACTCTTGGTGCAGCTCTGAGAGCTGCCTCCCCAGGAGCCCAGCCAACAGAAGCTGAGAACTACTGAACAGCCCCAGGTGCAGCAAGGGCCCTCCCACGGCCCCAGGGATTAAAGGGCTTTGGACAGAATGTGTAGTTAGCCAGGCTGACGAGGTGAATGAGAGCTGGACTTGCTCTGTAAAGCTCAAGAGGACATAACTAGGTCCATGAGTGGGAATTTCCAAAGGGGAGACAGCCACCTAGGAGAAGGACCCAATGATTAGAATCTCAGCGGGCCGCCCCCCCACCCCCCGCCACCGACACGGAAGGCATCGGAGCACAAGGGAAGAGCCTTTGTCAGTGGGGGAGGCACAGGCCATGTGTGAATGGGGCGGGCTGAAGGGGGTGACTGCTAAGGGTCCCTCCAGCTCTAAGATTCTTTCATTACAAGGTGCCCTCCATGTGGTCTCACTGACAGCTGGGACCATCTGGGCCCACGGATGGAGGGCAACTCCGGGGAGGGTGAGGAGGAGGCCAGGCTGGGCCCTGGCCCCAGGTGCCATACACGAGGCAGAAGGAACCCAGGAACACAGGTCTCAGTGGGACAAGGTGAGGAATCCAGGGGACTCCACGGTCCTCTGGGGACAGAGTAACCGCTCTGCTCAGGGGCTGCAGACAGCAGAGCTCTGGGAACCTGCCCAGTCTGCAGATGTGCTGGAGGCCGGGGGCGGGCAGGAGGCACACGTCCTCTGCCTGGACGGAGGCAGCAGGCCTCTCGGGCCCGCTCTGGCCTAGCAGACGCCCGTCTCCTGAGGCAGGCACTCACTCGGAGCCTCTGCCCCACCGAGTGGTCGCTGGCAGACAGCTCCCTTTTCAGGAGCCAGTATCCAGTCTGCAAGTCTGCGAGTCTGCGTCTGCCTCATTCCACCGGGCACCTGACGATGCCTGCAGAAGTCTGGCTTTCCTTACTATAGGACAAGACCACAGGAGCAGAGACCAAGCCCTGCCAGGTTTGTCACCATGCTGCGTGTCTGTGAGGCCCCATAGGTCCTGGGTAGCCAGCAGGCTGAGGATCAGAACAGAGTTCCTGAAGTGGGGGCCAGGTTGGGTCCTGCAAAGTGGAGGGAAGTGAGCCCCCAGGCCTGATGCTAAGCTTACATCCCTGTCCCAGTACAATTTTCTTTCAAGAAGGCTGGTGAGTCTCTACACATGTGACTTGCATCCATATCATGTCTTCATTCCCATGATTCCATTTGAGCCTCAAAACCATCACAGAAAGTAGGTAGAGCCAGGACTCTTATCCCCATTTTACAGAGAAGTAAACAGAGGCTCAGAGAGGGGGAATGACTTACCCAGGAGTCAAGGACACCAGGGCTAGAACCCAGATCTTCTGGCCTCAGGCTCTTCCCATCGCAGCCTGAGGCTGGGCGGTGGGTGTGGACAGCCCGTGTGTCTGTGACCACACAGGGGCCACATGCCTCCCTGTACACACCTCTCTCAGTACCTGTGGACACGTGCACCTGCGCCAAGCATGTGGTCACAGCATGTCATGAGCTGTGTTATGGATGACATCTCTGTGCATGGGGCTGGGCACAGCCAGGGCTGAGGCAGGTGAGGGGACTGTCCTGCTGGCTAGCGTCCTGAGAGCCACCTTGATCTCTAAGTAGTTAGGTGGCACAGACAGAAAAACATGCCCATGGGAAGGACAGACTAGATCCTAAGGGTGAAAGGTCTTGCAGGCCCACCAGGAGACGTTTTTCTGGCCAAGGACATGTCCCTGCCTGCTGTCTAAACTAAAGGAACCCAAACTTCTTCGCAGTGGAACCTAACACAACCCAAGTGAGGAAGAAGCACCTGCCTTCCCTGCAAATAGAAGACCCCAGTTTCCCTGCTGGGTCCCCGCCATGCACACCGAGCCACGTGCACAGCCGCATAGAGAACACACGCGTCCCAGGGCGAGGGGTTCGCTCATGCTGGGTACACAGGCCTGGGAAGTCTGAGAAGCACGGGGCCACTCATGGGGTCCTGGGCTGCTGCCTTCCTCCCGTGACTGCTTTGAGGGTGCCAGGGGGTGCTGTACAGACCCGTGGAGCGCTGGCCAAAGGCTGTTTCCCATTCCACCTTCCCCTGCAGCACTGCCACCTGCCACCCACTCTGTGGACTGTGATCACGATTAGAAGCCAAGCTTCAGGGAATCCTGAAGCCACTCTGAGGCCCTGGCCGCCTGCACACCTCCCCCGCCTCGCTCAGCAGATCCTTGTCCTAGGAGTACGAAGGCCAGGTGGCCAAAAGTGGAAAGGGAAAGATACAGTATAAATGTATTAACAAGGTAATGGGCCCCCAAAAGGCTAGTCTGTCCCACAGGTGCCCTGGAGACCAGTGTTAGCAGGAGACTCCACATAAATATTTAAAAGCTCAGAGCTCTGTGTCATCTCTAGTGGAGGACTCTAATCCACTCAGAGGAGCCCCATTTCTCCTCCAGGTCCAGGGAACAAGGACCCAGTGGCCTTGGGTCCTACACGCCTATATGCTGGTCTGAAACGGACAGAGGTGAACCCAGCTTAGGACCTCTAGCTCCGAGTGTTACCCTGGCTGAAGGCTCCATGATGGCAGGGACCTCATCTTATTCACTACTTACAAGATGTCCCATAAATATTAGCTAAATGAGTGAACTTGAGGTTTTTGTTTGCCCCAACAGGCTCTCAGGACACCCCAAGGACTGGCCCCTGAAATGGAGCCATGGCCTGCTCTGGGCAGGGGCAGAGACACGAGCCCTGTGATAGCAAGGACCCCTGACACCCCTCCACCCCCAGCTGTTAGAGACAATGAGGAAAGCACAGTACTTTAGGTAAATGACCTGGGTTTGAGGCTGGGCTCTTCCCCACCCACCTCCCCGCCACTAGCTTTGTGATGTTGGATAAGTCAGTATATGAATTTAACAATCTATAAAACAGGGACAGCAACACCTATCTGGTGATCTGGTGTCTTCACAGGGTAACTATGGGACTCAAAGGTGAAAGCAGACAAAGGGAGGACGACATGTCCCAATGCACCCAGTGTCACACATGCAGCTACGCACAGAGACACAGAGATAGACAGGGCCCTTTCTGAGCGGAGCGGATGAGGGCAGCTGAGTGCGGGCGGGTCTCCTCCTCAGCTCCGGATCTGCTGGTGCACTGAGCACGGGCTCAGCACCAGTGGGCGTCTGCCCGTGCTCCCCAAGTGAATGAACTCATGAATGAGCATGTGAATAAGCTGACAAGCGAGAGTGAGCTATGTCATTACATGTGTTCACGCACCAAAACCCACGAGTTCCCTGGGAGGGCAGCTGTCATACCCCAGACACTCGGAAAGATGGCATGGCTGCACTCGGGGTACCCCCCCCACACACAGTGTTGCTGAGCGCACAGCACCACCTTACATGGCCTATCCTCGCCAGGAATGGAGCTCTCAGGGGCTCTGACCCTCCCTATCCGCAAACTCTCGCTGGTGCCACCACCGGCTTCTCCAGACAGAGGGGGTGTGAGTCAGAGGCAAGGTCAGGGAAGGGCCCGGAGCACGGGGCGGGGTGGTTACCGAGGTTGACAGTGAGCTTCATCTGGCCCCCGTCCAGCTCAAGGCGAAGGGTGTCGGCTGACTCCCTGGAGGTGGTGGCCATCATGAGCCCGTAGGCCCGCTGGGACATGAAGCGCAGAGACACGTCCTCCGCCTCCGTGTGCATGGCGTTCGGCAGCATGATCTTCATGTACATGGACCCATCGTAGCTCAGGACCGTGGCCTCTGCCGCAGGAGCAAGGGAAGACGGGACCGGGGGACAGGCAACAGCCAGTGCGGGGAGAGAGAAGACGGAGAGGGCCATTACAAGGAGGCCAGGCCCGGGCTGGTCTCTGAGGGGCCCCTGTGGAGGAGGGGACTCAGGGACGGGCAGCGAGGACACCTGGGCTGTGACTGGCCTCACCTCTCTCACAGACCTGCCCCAGAAAGCCGGTCCCGACGCAGTCACAGACGAAGCGGTTCCAGCCCTCTCGACAGACGCCCCCGTTGCGGCAGGGAGCAGACGCGCACTGCTTCAGCGTCTCGCGGGAGCAGAAGGGGGCGACGCCCGCAGCCCCCTGGGCCTCGGCCAGGCCCCGCAGGTCTCGGCTGCGCCCGTCTATGAACAGGTCCCTCACACAGCCCACGTAGCCAGCCCGAAGCGCCGCCGTCCACACCTCGGGGGGCAGGGGCAGGTCCACACGCCCCCCCTCAGGGAGACCGCCCAGGTACAGCTCGCTCTCCAGGTCCAGAATCTCACTCTCCCCGGTGGCCAAGAACGGTGTGCTGCGGCTGTTCACTGAGATGGAGCCTGGGGATCAAGAAAGAGTGGGCCTTTCTTTGAGGCAGGGAGAGGAAGACATAGAAAACCCATGAAAAGCTGACACTTCCAGGAGCCATGGCAGCCCCCTTCCCCACTGTGTGTTGGGGAATGGTCATTCCACCCTAACTCGAAGGCCCAGTGCGGTGACAGCTGGGGGAGCGCAAAAATTTAGCTGACACTGATAAGTGCTTAAATTGGATAATGTGTCAGTTCTCATTTATATCAGTTCTCTCTTTCTCAGGTAACTCTCCTGTGTTTAACAAGATGAATGGGGCAGGAAACAACAAGAGGAGGGGAAAAGAGATTAAAAAGGAAGAGTGGGGCCGGCCGGGTGGCGCGGTGGTTAAGGGCTGGCTTGGGACGCCAGCAGCCCCAGTTCGGGTCCCACATATGAGGGCCAGTGACACTGCCCTCAAAACAAAAAAAAGGAAGAGTGGAGGAGAGGGTGGCTAGAAGCAACAGAAGGCTCAAGACATGGAGCCTGCCTGCATTTGGCACTCTCTGCTCTGCTGCTTTACTGTGCTGGAGTCCTCACGGAGGGGGCCACCATCAGTGTCCCCGCCCCTCAACACACACACACACACACACACACACACACACACACACACACACACACACACACACAGCCTAGAACAGAAGCTTTGTGACAGCAAAGATGATTTAGTTCCTGCTGTCCCCACGCCAGCACCATGGACAGCGCCTGGCATAGCCAGTCCTCAGCAAATACTTCTAAGCCAGTTTAATAAAGTTGCATGGATCTAGAGAGAGAGGAGGTGTCGTTAGGAAGATTTTTATTTTTTTAGGAGACTGGGGTATCTATTCTGTGGGAGGCACTGTGCTAAAGCTTTTACAGCATTCTCTTGTTTTGTTTTCTCCTCTTGATGACTCGGATGTAATGATTCCTTTTATAGATAAGGAAACTGAGGCTTCAAGGGATGATGGGCCCAAAGGCACACACACAGTAAGCGGGGAAGCTGAGGTGAGAACCCAGGTCTGACTGACTCCAAACTTGAGGCTCCTTCCCCCCAGGCCCCATGACAGTAGTGACAGTGGAGGGGCTGGGAGGGCCAGAGGAGGAGTGGAGGAGAATGGCATGGAAGAGCACAGGAAACTGTAGGACAGAAGAGGCCTGGAGAGGATGTCAGGGCAGGGGGACAGGAGCGACCAGGGTGAGAGGAGAAGGGGCCAGAGGCCTCCTGACCTTTGCGCCCGTCCCTCTGGAAGTCCACGTGGCACCACTCGCCGTCATTGACCTTGCGGCTGGATGCCCGCAGCTTGATGCCCCCAGAGCCCATGTCCAGCAAAAGGTAGAGGTAGCCATCCAACAGCTCCATGGCGAAGTAGTCGGCCCGCTGGGCAGAGCTGGGGCTGCCAGCCCCGGCCCCAGCCCGCTGGCCCTGGCTGAAGAGCAGCAGCCCATTGGGTTCAGTGGTGCGGAAGTCCAGGGAGATGGATCCGGTGCGCTTGGCGCTCCAGCGGGGCAGGGCCACAAAGGCCTCGGGACTCTCAAAGGTCACGGGGTCCAGGGCAGCCACATCTTCACAGCGGAATGACAGGTCCCCCTGCAGCTTCATCTTGGGGTCCCCTTCCTTTGCCAAGCGGGATAGCTCCAGCTTGAAGTCATTATTCTTATAGACCACCTGCAGGGAGGGGTGGGATGAAGAAGCAGAGTCAGCTCAGCGCCTGGCCACGCCTGCCCGGCAGCCACCAGCACCGTGGGATGCAGCCACCCAGCCCTGGGCTCCCTGCTCAGCACCACCAGACCCCTGGCTTGGCCTCTGTTCTAGAACTTCGTGCACAGAGGCTGCGAACAAGGAGCTCCGTGCCCCACTTTTTTCTCTGTGCTGTCTTGCTGCCCAGCACTGGCATGGTGGCCCATGATTATAATGGCAAGACAATCACCACCCACAAACATCTGGTTGACATTTCCCAATTGACAAAGTATTTCCGTTTACACTCCCATCCACCCATCACACCCATGTTAAGAAGTAGGTACTGAGCACTCGTTTTACAGACGAGGAAACTAAGAGTTAGATTAGGGGACTTGGCCAAGGTCACAGAGTTAGTGAGTGGAAAAGCCGGACTCAAACACATGTATTCAGTCTTCATAGCCAACAGGTGCCTGCCTCGAGCGTCGTCGGTGAGGATGGGGACTTTGGAGGCTCAGGAAGTGAGGGAAAAGAAGCCTCTTCATGGAGTAATGGCCTTGGGTTCTCAAGAGAGAAGTCCCCCGCACCGTGGACTTGGAAGGCAGCTGACCAGGTCAGACCAAATCACACTGGAGCCAGGGGCAAAGGGCTCCTGGGCAGATCCCAGCCCTTTCCTCGCCCTACTCACATCCTTGAGGCAGCCCATGAAGTTGTTGCTGACAGGTGAGCCCGGCAGGTCAGCCGTGTTGGGGCTGCCCCCAATGTAGAAGAAGTCATCCGAGCCCAACATGGTGTAATCCTCCTGCGTGTAGCCTGTGGTGGTCAGGATCCCGTCCACCGAGATGGTCACCTGCCCAGCCCCGGGAGGGAGGGGGAGAGACAAGGAGACAACCGGCATCAACTCCCTGGGAAGAGTCTCAGGCTGGGCAAGGGAGGGGCCAGGGGGCAGTGGGAGAGGGGGCCCCCCATTTTTATGTCTGCTTGTCTCAGAGGAGGAACAGTGGGAGCAGAGAGGGAAGGGGACAAAGGAGGCAGCACAAGATTTGATGGTTTCAGGATAGGCTAAGGCCTGCCCCCACGGCCCCCAGCTCAGCAGGCAGGGTACTTAAAAGTGCTCGCCAAGAACCAGTTCCCGGAAGTGGCTCGGGGCCCCACGATGGGGGGATGCAGATGGCACCACCACTCCCCTTCTCTTGAAGGTGCTCTCTGGACCCACATGTGATTTCAGGGCGTCTCGCATACACAAGGCAGAGACCGCCAATTCTCCTTGGATCTTGGTGGTTCGACTCACCTGTAACTCTCCCCTCAGGGCACTGAGTCCTATCAGTCTCAGCCCAGCAGGGAGATGGCAGAGAGCAGGGTGTGAGCAACAAGAACTCATATTCCTGGGGCACCCTGGAACTCCCTGGGGGGCGCAGAATGCCCTTCAGGGCTGATTCCCACCACACATCCCTTTCCTGAGTCTGTCTCTTTACTCCCAGGTGCCTCTGCGTTCAGGTCACTTTCTTGTCTCCCCAAAGGGCAGCACTTAACCTATTCATCAGCCTGTTTTTCTTCCTTCATCTTCCCTACCGATGCCACCATCATTCGCTAGGGAGTCAGGGCCAGGTTAGGGAACAGAGGGGAATAGGACTAACCTCATGATGTCTTGACTCTGGGTTGAAGAGTCAGGTAAGGAAGCGAGATGGGTAAGGATGAGAGGGTACCTAGTGTTCCAAAGAGGTGAGGGGGGCTCAGTAGTGGCCTGGGGAAGGCAGAAGTGACCTTGGGGGAGTGACAAGTGCAGGAAACTCTAGGACTACCCCCTCCCCAGGCAAATGCCCACCTGACCCTTGAAAAGCCCACAGGTGTAGCCCACAAGGGATGTGGATACCCAGCAAGGTTGTTGGAGAAGTGTCAAGGGCTGTGGGACCATGAGCCCCCACTCTGGGAAGGCTGCAGTTTCGGTCGGTCGTCTGGAAAAGCAGGGGTCATCAGGAGGCTGGCTCACAGGGAACCCAAAATCATGCTTCCTCGGGCCACGGCTCAGCCTCCCTTCCCACTCCCCTAACGTGCTTCAGCACCCCCTTTTCAGGCAAACTCTGGAGACTGGGGCCTTCCAGTCACAAAACGTGGCGTCCCTACCCATACCAGTCCATCGGCATCTGCCACCAGCCATCTTCCAGCAACTGGTGTCCAGGGCCCCATTGTCAAGGGGCAGTTGTGGGTGTTATGAGCTCCTCACGGACATGAGCAGCACAGGAACAAGGGGAGTCTCCATCACAGGACCCCTGAGTCCCCCTTGTGCTGGGCTGGAGCCTCCCAGTGGGGGAGCAAAGCGAGGGCAGAAGGGTCCCCTCCTGGGAACCATCAAACCTTGTGCTGGGGTGACTAGGTTCAAGGACAGATGGTAAGGGGGTGTGTTTATGGGAAGGGGCAGTTTGAAAGCTTCTGAGTCTTGTTTTGAGGGGCGGGCTGGTCATTATTGTTTACTTCTTCTTCCCTCCACCCTACCCGAGGCTGGGAAGAGAGGATCTGGGTGGAAACGGGAAGGGTCGAAGTATTAGTCACGAAAACATGCAGACAAGATTAGACAGGGCAGAAGGGGGCTGCAGAAAGGGAAGAAGGGGACTGGGCTGGAGGCGGGGGGGTAAGGCAGGGAGGGTGGCAAGGAGAAGGGGTTCTCCCTGTGACAATTTCGCTCCATCCCGCCCCCTACCTCCATTCCTGATGCCAGACTGAGAGACCAGGAGTTGGGCCACTAATTAGTTCCTGAGTCCACACCTGGTCACTCCAAATAGACAGCTCCTGAAGGGCGGGCACCCGGCCTGATGTGTCCCTATAACACCACCAATCCCAGCCTGGTCCAAGGACGCATCATGGTCATTAAGGGTGAGCATTCATTAAGTCACCTCCTGGCTCAAGGCCACACTTGGCTCTCACTGACTGTGTCCCATCTATAAACCCTGCACCTTGGGAACCTTTGGTGGGCAGGGCCTCGGTCCTTCAAGACTGCTCTAACCAGGTACCCCTGTTTCTGTGCAGCCCCAAAACTCCCCAGGAAGAGGTTCCTCTGGCCTCGATAGTACACTCAGCCTTCCAACCCACCGGATCCACTCAGCTGCCCGCTCTTCCTGGCCCAGAGGCCAGGGCGCCAGCTATTGGCATCTCCCTCAACCTGTGGGCTCTCTTTGTCCCAGTCCATTCGGCCAACTCACCTGCCTTTGCCTTCTTAGATGAAGGACCTGACCTGGGCAGGGGCGGGAGGGGGTGCCCTCTCCAACTACCCTCCAGACTAAGTGAAAATGATCTCGCCCCCCTGGCTTTATGCAAATCACTGCCACATGGGTCCTGCTAGTAAAGGGCTGCCTTACTCACCCATCTGTCCCTCAAATTCAAAAGTACTTTTTTAGAGCAGCCCTGGCCCAGGGAGTCGGGGAGAGGGTAGCAGGAGGCGGGTAACATCGGGAGGTGCACAGAGGAAGAGGGGGTCAGCCTGGGGGTGGAGGAGGTAGAGAAAGTGGGGATGGGCACTGGGTGGAAAGGAAGCCAGGGGCAGGGGAATGGAGGGAGGTCTCTGGGGAAGGCAAGGAGGGAGATGACAGATTAGTAAAACCGACTGTTCCCTCAGACAAATCAAAGTCCAGACACAAAAATGGCAGGTTCGTTAGTAAAAGCAGGAAACAGGGGAATAATTCCCCTGTCCCCCTCCACCCTGGGGATTCATGATGCCCCGGCCCCCTCGCCCCCCCGCACAGCTTCTGGAAGGGGGAGGGCCGGCAGGAAAGGAGGGTAGGGGTGCCATGCAACACAGAACAGCCACTGCAGCGAGGACACAAGCAGGTTAGAAGGCCAGGGCGGGGGCGAGCCCAGCAAGAAAGGCGAGAGAAAGCAGCCACAGGTGAGAAGGCGTGGGGACCAGGCCGAGGGAGACAGGGAAGAGTAGAGATGAAGGCAAAAGAGCTGTGGGGGCGCAGGAAGGAGCTTCCTTCCAGTGGAGGAGGGGAGAGGAGCCCCCACCAGGACAGAGACATCTACGGGTTGAGCAAGAAAGGGAAGGGACACTAGACTCAGACCTTCCCCAGCAGAGGGTGACCCAGGCACTCATTCCCACCGCCCATTCACCACTGCTCGCGGCCCCCAGACACACATGCTCACACACCACAGCCCGCTGAAGGCAGTGGGACAGGTCTGGCCAGGCTCATCTCCAACCAGCATCCTTTTCATCCTCAGGACCATGGCTAGGGCCCCAAGACACAGCAGAGACTCTGCACCGAACCCACACCAGTCCACTCAACACAGATAAGCGGGCCTGAGTGGGGACCCAATAGGCCAGGAGGAAGGAACCATAGCTCTGCCCCAGAAGAAGCAGGCCCAGCCAGGGAGAAGGGCGAGGAGTACAGAAGACCCAGGAGTCCAACACCTAGCCACCCAGCCTCGGCTCCACTCCCCAGGAGCAGGGAGGCGGCCAGAGGTGCTGTAGGGGGCAGCCCACTGCCTGGGAGGGCTCTCAGCCTTCCCCGCTGGCCCCCCTCTCTCCTGCTCTGCTCAGCTCCCCTTTGGCAGGCTCGTAGGACGTGTGACCAGGCCCTAGCCACAAATATCCCCACAGGGGTACTGCTTGCCCACCATGCCCCCGACAGAAAGGCTGAGAAGGGGCAGATACCCCTCTGGCATCGTCCAGAGCCTTTCCCGCTTCCCTGCAATGATCACAGAGTCCCCAACCTCCTTGGGACGGGGGCTTGTTTGGAGGAGAATAAGATTGGAGGGCAGGTGTTTTTAACTTGCAGGTGGGCGGGATGAGCTTTGGGGATTCATGAAGCCCCTTGACACTGTATGCAAAACTGCCTCAATGGGCATTTTGCTTTCCTGTGAGGTGCCACTGCTATGTCATCAAATTCTCAAAGGGATCCACCAGCCAAAGGTGGTTAAGCACAACTTGTTTAGGAAAAAAGTCCAGGCCTCCCCTTAGGACTGGGTAGGGAGGGAGCAGAGGATGCAGGTGGGGAAGGAGGCCGAGGGAGGTGGGCAGCCATGCTGTGTGTTTGCAGTTGGCCATCTATTTGGGGTGGGGGAGAAACTAAAGAGAGAAACTGGCCAGAAAGACGCACAGGAGGGCCACCCAGCCAGCAGTTCCAGCCCACAGTGAATCCTGACTCTGGGTTTGATCAAGTTTGGGAATGGAAACTTCAGGTCAGAAATCCTGAGTTCTTTTACCAGTTTCTTTTTTAAAAAAATGAATTAACTAATTTAACTTTTAGCCTTTACCATTTTCCAGACCAATCTCAGTTTACCTCTCTGACTCTCATCTGTAATAGGGGTTTAACAATTTCTGCCAGGTTTGCTATGAGGATCAAATGAGACAACTGAAGTGAAGCTCCGAGCTGGCTATGTGACCCCAGGCTTTCTCCAGGCAATAGGCTCTCCATCTGTTAACCAGGAATAACTTCTGCCTGCGGCCTGCAATCTAGGCATCAGAGTTTAATCGAAAGATGAGAGATATTTAGAGGAACCAAAGCCCCCAGTGTACGTACAAAGAACTATTATTTTTACAAGAAACTTCCATCAGCCTGACCACACACTTAACTCAAACCTCTCAACCAGTTGGCCTTTTTGGTCTGTATCTACCCTCTCCCCCAGGGAGCAGTGCTCAAAATACACACAAAAAAAGAGTCCATATAAATGAGTTGGTAAAAATAAATACGAAACCAGCCGGAACCCGGCTGAGGAACGCCTGGTTGAGAACGGGTTGAGCTCGGTCTCTTTTTGTGCCCCGTTCTCTGACTCCAGTCGTGGCCTGAGAAAACCAATCCCTGAGATGGGTTCCTAAGGGTTTCTGAGGCTACTCAGGCCACTCAGAGGCAACCAGCTCTGACCATCAAGCAGTGATGCTCCCGCCAGAGGGCATGGACTTCCGAGATGGGGAATTTAATGGCCCTTTTCCTTGGCAAGGCTGAAAGCAGCTAGGGTGATTTGCTTCTTAACTAGCTTAGCCAAGTCACTCCATCTCTTCTCCTCCTCCCCAGGCCCAATTCCTGAGGCACTCTGGGCTCTCCTGCAGCTATATGAGGACTGATTCCTAAGAAGGGACGGTAATAGGGTCTCCAGTGTGGCAAGAGATGCTGTATTCCCTGGGGTTTGCTATGGGAAGGGAATCGCATCTTTACAAAACATCCCTGCCCTGGAAACACTGAGATAATCAATTCACATTTTATAGAGCTTAATAAAATTATAATTCCCTTTACAGACTACAGCTACTTTCATTTCCATCACCCTTCCCGACCTTCACACGGGCCCCATGAAATAGGTATTGTAGATGTGTTACTAGCCTGTTTGGAAACTGAGCTTTAGCCCTGTTCACATAGTCCATTTTTAACTCAACTGAGACTAGAAGGAAGGTCTGTGGGGTCCGAATTCTCAGATGGTATTCCCTGGGTGCATGGGGTGTACTACATGGACTGATCGTGTTCCCTTCTGTCCCCAACGTCAGAGTGAAGCTCTGTAAAGAGTTTCAAAGGCCCAGCTCCTCACAGGAACTCAATGGCCTGGCCTGAGAAGCGGGCAGCAGCTGACTCCCACATGACACAGCTGGAGAACTGGGGTGGTGCTGGGACCCCCGAATGGCTCCATTTGAACAAGGGGGTGACTGGAAATGGCCAGATGAGGCCCTGGATTGGGGAGAGCTAGGATGGCTATACCCACGGGCACTAGCTCAGGGTAGAGGACAGGGTTGGCGTGGGTCTGTGGGTGCAGTGAAACAGAGCTGCGAAAGCATCAGGACAGGCCAGACATGGCCTCGGAGGTAATGCCTTCTGGGGAGGTGGCTCCCCCGTAACTGTCGTGCTTCCCTCCTCGTCGTCAACCAGGCAGCCATGCAGACCTGAGGCTGGGGAGGCCAGGCAGCTGCCCCAAGCAGCTCGGGCCCCATGGGAGCAGACACGGCCATCTGCAGGGTCCCCAGCCTGGTGCTCAATCACTCTGCATTATTAATAGGCGATGACTAACCGCCTGCTGCCGCAGAGCCAGGACTGGGCAGGCATGAGGGAATCCCAGGGGATGGCACACAGCGGAGCCCGCAGGCACACACTCCCAGGAGAGGCAAGGAGCAAGGGGCCAGCCCCAGCCACCTCCATACAGAGCCCTCACCAGGCTCAAACACATAGTCATACAGCCCCTAGCTCATACCAGCGTTTATACATGTAGAGTCACCAGCAGAGTCTCACAAACACACCGTACAGTCTCCCACTAACACCCCGTAAATGTCACACCAACATTTACACACAGTCGCACCCACACACCAACACACACCAGCTGCGTTTACACAGACACCCACACCAACACTCACCAGGACTGAGCCCAACCCAAACAGAGGAGCTTGGCCCCAACTTCCCCAGCTTCAGCCCTGCTGGACCTCCTCCTCTCACCCCCTCAATGGGGAAGGAAAGCAACCCAGGTCAGAGGCCATGCTGGACAGGCAAGGGGCAGAGAGGGGAGGGGGAATGGAGGGGAAGGAAGACAGTGTGAAACACAGTGTTAGTCAGAGCAGCAGAGCTGTGGGGGAAACTGGACGCTGTCCCTGGTGGGGAAAAAGACCATTCGTGCCATGCAAAATGTGGGGGGAGACGGAACCAGGAGCCCTCAGGGTTGAGAAGTAAGGGAGGGGATGTCACCTCTTCCCTGGCAGCCAGCATGGAACAGCCCCCAAACTGGTATGAACTGGTGATTTGAAGGGGCTCTGTGCATCCCCCAAGGCCATTTCCAACCCCCTCCGGGGAACCTGCCCAGCTGGCGGCCCCTAGAGGTCTCACCCCCAGCCCCGCCCCCAACCCGAGGGGCCTGTCCCGGAAGCTGACAGTGAGCAGAGCGTAGCATGTCATGGGATGGTGTTTTCCATGGATTTTCAGGAGACCAAGAAAGAAACTAAATCAAAAAGAAAAAACGAGGGAGAAGGGGGGAAAGGAATAAAATAAAGCAATAGAAATAAGCAGCCTGGCATCGGGGCTGGTCTAACCAGAGCCGATGAACATGGGGCCTGCCCCAGATCCCTCTGGCCAGGAATCCGAATTCAGGAGTCAGGGGTTAGGGCAGGGACAGGCCAAATTCCTCGATTTCCATTTGTCATTTAGATTTGAGTTTGGACCAAAAAAGAAAGAAAAGGGAGAGAGAAAAACCAAAAGAGAGAGAAGCAAAATCTAAAGATTGTCCAGGACGCAAAAAACAACTGGAAGAGCAAAACAACCAAAACCAAACAGGGAAAGGAAACAAAAGAGGGAGAATCGAACAGTTAAAAAAACCCACGGCAAACCAAACGGTAAGACAATTAGAGTGATATCTACCAGATAATGCAGTTTGTTTACCATAGCGTGTCCAATCCCTGCGTGCTTCACCGGAGATATGGGGGAGGGGTGGAGGGGTAAAAAAAAAAACAAAAAAACACAACAACACAACAAAGACAACAAAAGAACAGAACGAAAGAAAAGAAAAATAAAATGACCAACTGTGAAACTCAAGGAAAGCGGAAAAATATATATCCATATGTATTTGGTTGTCTGTTCAGACCCTCCCACTTCAGGTTCAACTAAAGTATTCTGTTTAAAGAAAATTAAATTGTGATGGAAGGGAGAAATAAAGACACACACAAAAATTAAATCCCTTCTTCTCCCAATCCCTCCCCACCCCTCCACTGGATTCCACTTCCCCCATCCCCTCCCGGAGGAAGAGCCGGCTGCAGAGAAGGGGAAACAGTTAGAGACCTTGGTTAGTAGAGAAGAAAACAACAAAAGAACTGGACCAAGAAAGCAAAGACTTAAAGATGGCCGACATTCCAATGAGACAGAGAGGTTAGTTCAGTCTTTCACTCATACCTCGCCCCACCTGTCCCTGCCCATTGCTTGGTCCCCTGGGTTATAAGCGTGTTAGTAACACAAACAAGAGTCGGCAACGGGGTTTTCCAACAGAGGGTGAGAGAGGGAAGGTAGGGGGTTAAGAAGCAGACCCAATTATGCAGTATTAGTAAGTCCTGAAATGTTAGGGAGTCGAGGGGAAGGAAGGGAAGGGAGCACGGGGTGTAAGAGGGATGGGCTATTAACTCAGGTAATGGATGGGTGGGTTTGTTGGCTAACTGGTCGACCAGATGGCTTTCCAGAGAATTGGCTAAAGAGCAAGTTGGTGCTGGCCAACTGATGGACCAATGACCGTGTTGAGTTAATAGGTTAACTGGTTGGTGATGGGCCAGCTGGCTGTCAGGCTGGGAGAAGAGTGGCCAACACCCCTAGAGAATCACAGAAGTAGCTAGAATGAGAGGCAATTTCATTTGGAGGTAAAGGGAGGGGCTTCCCAAGGAGCGTAGGAATGGATATATATGGGTGTCTGCTTTTCCTGGGGATGGAGGAGAGGCAAAAAGATCCAGGGAGTCATGAGGGGAGGGGCAGCTCCTCTTTTTTTTTTTTTTCTTTGTTTCCTGTTTCTCTTCCTTGACAAAGGAAGAAAGAGTGAGTTGCCACCAGAATGAGGAAAAGGAAACACTGCCCTCTGGGCGGGCAGAGGGCTCACTGTCATATCATATCTAATCATTCCAAACCCTCCTCCCTCTCCTTCCTCTCTCCCACCCATCGCTGACTCCTCCTTCCTGCCTAACTTGACTTTTCAGAGCCCACATTTCCCAGAAAGCTCCCCAGGTTCTTCAATCACCCCACTTCCATTCTCTTATGCTCCCCTGGGTAGCCATCCCTCCCAGAACTAAGTACCCACTCCCACCACCCCTGCAAGTCTCTGCAATTGGTAAGGCTTTCCCAGCAGCCCAGGCTCCTTCCAGGCACACCCATAGACCCCTGAGCCTCCACTCCCCTCAGCCAGCACCAGAAATCCACCCCGTGACACCCCACACCATAAAAAGGAACACAGAGGCTCACCTCCCTCTGAAATCCTTTACTCCTCCCTAAGCTGTAAACCAGCTTCTTCTACCCCAGTCTCTAGAATCCCCTGCCCCATGTGGCACTGTTCAGTTTCTCTTCTCATGGCCAAAGACACAGCAACAACCACCTTCAAAATTACCCTGGTCTTTGGAGAGGAAATGTCAAATGGACTGAGGCAGCTTCACTTAAAGTATCAGAGATGGAGGGACACAATTGCTTCATGTCCATTAAACACTAAACTGTGCACCCAAGAGAGTGGTTGTGAGAAGAAAAGGTATTCTAGGGACAGATCCATTAGTTAGACAGTTATTATAACCAGTGGGCACAGGGCTAATTCAGTAACACAATTAATAAGGGCCTCGTATAATTAGAAATAACAGAATCCAATATTTAGCAGCTAGAAGTGCTGAATAACCAATATTAATTATTAGTGATGCAAAAGCAGCTTACATAGCAGGAGGACGAGAGTCTAATTGCAGGGGCAATGGCAGGAGCAAGGGGATAATGGGTGATCTGACAACTAATACTATCGGTTGGTATGACTGTCACGAAATGAAAAGGCCAACTAGTCAGGACAAGGAACAATTAGCTTCCGGGCAGCTAAACCAATTGCACCAAAAAAGATAAGAGTTGCCTGATATCGCTGCACTAGTCAAACAGGGCAGGAAAAAAAAAAAGGCATTGGAGGGAAATCCTGCTGCTACTCGCTTTTAATTAGAACTGGTTGTGGAGACTAAAATAAGAAAAAAATCAGTTTCAGTTTTCATGGATGACTTGTATTTTAACAAGTAGAAGAGCAAATTCAGAAACAAGACTGAGTGGAAAGAGAGATGAGTTTAAAACCTGGGCCTTCCACAAAGGTGTCCAGGGATCAGGATTCCTCTGGAAAACAGCAAGGTTGGTGTGGGTGAGACAGAGCCCCTCCGGACCCAGGGAGTAGGATCCAGATGTCAGGCCAGGGGGATTGTGCCTGACAGGGCAACTGTGGCCAAATACTAGAGTGGAGCTTCCACTGGAACCCAATCCTGGTGGCCAGCGACATGGCAGCCCGTGCCTCCCCAAATGACGGGGTCTGGAGAGCTGAGGCTTCGGACTCACAGGTGATCAGGGAAGGCTTTCCCACTCATGGAACAGCCCAGGGCCACCAGAATGACACGCCTGATGAGGGAGGGCCGCATTGAGTCAGGGAGGGGAGAAGTCGGTCATTATATCAAATGGTAACTTCTTCTGGCCAAGGGCATTTGGACAAAACTATACCCTGTCGCTGCCTTGAACTCTGGATGTAGCTCCAGCCCCTCAAGAAAGCCAAGAGAGGGTTACACACAAAAATCACAAAAATCTGGATGCAGACCATCTCTGTGGAGCTCAAGCAAGAGAAAGAAGCTCAAGACAAAGACAAGAGGCGGCCACTCCACTCAGGGGTCAGGGGGGCCCGTTTTCCGAGACAAGCAGAACATGCAGGTGGTTTCCAGATTTGGGAACATCCAAGAACGGCAGAACCACAAGATGAACTATAGCCGCGTTTGCATGCTGCACCAATGACACCAACCGGGCCCCCCCTGGGAGGCAGAGAAATGGAGTAGCTTCAAAGTCAGACAGACTTCCAGTTCTCCCATTTCCTAACCAGATAACCCTGGGCAAGTTCTTTAACCTGCTGAGTCTCCATTTCCTCCCCGGTGAAACGGGGAATATCTCCCACTTCACAGGATTGCTAGAAAAATTAGTGAGACACAAAAGAGAAATGAGACCCTTGAATTCAGGGGCTGGTGGAGGAGAGACGTGACAGTACAATCTGAGAGATGCGGTAAAAGAGGGACACTGTGGCAATTCAGAGGAGGGGGTGGGTGGGGCTTTCTCCTGGACAGCGAATAGGAGTCTTTTTCTGAGGATAAGAGATGGTTCAAGGCTCGTATGAAATGGATCTGCTGGATCCTTATGTCCAAAACTCACCAATAGGCTTCAAGACAGAGCCCAGAGGAGCCAGAAAAAAAACATTAGAAAAACAACTAGTTGCTGGTATTAAGCCCTCAAGGAGCTTACCACCTAGAAGTAGAGAAAAGAAATGAACACAAATATTGACCACACAGACGGAATGCGAAGATGGGGCTAGAACACAGCAAAGAAGGGAGACCGGCCAGGGGGTGGGGGTGGGGTGAGGGCCAAGGGAGGCTTTATGAAGAAGGTGGCATTTAGGCTAATGATGGATTGAAAAAAACGCACAGCTAGCGATAGCGGCAGCGAGCCCTTCAGTGCTTATGTGGTGCCAAGCGGCATCACCTCAGTCAGGGAGCGGAGGCTCGTTCTCACTTGGCCGGTGAGGAGCTAAAGGCAGAGAGGTTACATAACTTGCCTCAAGTCACTCAAACTAGCAGCAGAGCTGGGATTTGAACCCAGTCTGTCTGATTCAAACCCCAGCTCTAGGATTTCCATGGGCAGAAAGGTGTCAGTGGGAGAGCTGCGGGAATAAGGTGGGGGCCAGGGAAGCTGGCACAAGGGAAGCATGCAGAGGAGCACAAGTAGGCCCTATGACAGGACACGTCACCCAGGGAGGAAGATGGCCCGGCCCAGAAGGTGCAGGAGGATTCCCAAATGCCTGGTGGACCCCATTTTGGGGGAACTCCCTCCTTGGGGCCCAGGGACGCTCCTGAAAATCTCCACACTAAGAAGCAGCATCACAGGAGCTGGGCAGGAGGAAGCACCATGTGATACTTTGGTAGCCAGCTCGTCTTCCAAATTTGTTTCTGGCTAATGATGAAATGGGTTTGCACTCGGCTTGCATGGTGGTAGGAAGCATACTGGGTGTGGGTGAAGAGTGGGCCCAGGATTAAAATAAGCCTCAGGGAACCCTCAAAGGTAATCATTCCTGCATAGATTCCCCCAAAAGACTCCTCCAATCACAGTGGCCTCAGGCTGGATTTGAAGGGAGAGGAAGGTGCCGTCTCAGTCAGGCCTCCTCCAGTCCAAACTGTCGTGTTCGGAGCCTCCTGATTTCAGGGATAATTATCTAGTTCCAGGGAAAGGCGGGGAATTCTGCCTCCTTCCAGTCTTTGGAGCTGGCCTCTTGACCCATTCCCGCAGCTGCAGAACCAAGGGGAAGGGAGCGCCCCTCTGTGCTCATTCTGGGGTGTTCTAACCACTCGGGGAAGACAATGTGGAGCCCAGTGTGTTCTCAGACCCTGCCGTCTACCCTGTAAGGCAGGCAGACGTCATGTCTTACACCACCTCCTGGCCTTGCTCCTGGGGAAACAGGACACTGGTTTCCTGTGAGAGCCAACCTCACCTCTCAGGTCACAGAGGGAGCTTTCCGACCCGAGGACATCATCTGTATAAACTTGTCCGAGCGGCGTTTCTCCACCTCGGCACTACCGTCATTGGGGCCAGGTCATTTTTGCTATGGGGCTGTCCTGTGCATGGTGGGGTGCTTAGCAGCTTCCTGGCCTCTACCCACCAGATGCCAGTAGCACCCTCCCCGAGTTGTGACAACCCAAAATGTCTCTAGACGTTGCCAAATATCTCCTGGATGGGGAGAGGCACACCACCCTCGGTCTAGTGAGAACCACTATTCTAGGGACAAGGAGACCCAATAACTTATTCGTAAAGGCCCTAAAAGATAGGCATTCCAGGGGCCTGTGAGGATGGACTCACCACAGGCCAGGCCCTGGGTGACAGCACTGAGTCCAGAGCACAGCCTGGAGGCTGACCTTTCCCCAGTGGCCTCAGTGACCAAAAAAGGGGCTGCCCCTCACTTTATGGACCAGAGTCCACAAATTGCCCCAGAAGCCCTTCTCAGAAAGGGCTATCGATCAAAGCCTTTAAGCAGACGCCACTTCTGGCCCTGAAAGCCTGTGTTCGGGCCAACCTCACCTGATCCTGGTAGAGCAGGCGGAGGGAGTGGTTTCCATCCGTTTCCAGCATGGACCCATGACTGTGAGGCCCGAGAGACCACCATGGGTCACTGTCTACACTCGGTGCCTCTAAGGCCGGGCCTCATCCCCTCTGTGGCTTTGCCACCTCCCTTAGCCACAGACCTCCCCCTTCTCTCTGTGTGTCTCGGGCTCCTAAGACATTTAAAGTCTCTGCCACTCAGCTGGCACTTGCATGGCTTTATTCTATTTCCTTTTAACAGACTCATCCTGTCTCCTAAAGAGCTGAAGGGCTGTGAGGGCAGCGACAGGCCTTTTCCCACTCCGTACCCAACACGGACGCACAATACATTTGTTGGCCAAATGATGCACAGATAGGGACTCTGGGCTTGCATCGTCTTGACAGCACTGGTCCTGGGGAGGGAAAGCAAGCAAGGAGCACCTAAGGCAACTCCCACACACACACACCCTGCAGTAAAATGTGTGTATGACAAATGTACCTGACACGCTCAGCTTGGCTCAGACAGTAGTGACAACACAGGACAGCCCTCCAACCCAGTCAGCGAATGATGTGACATGAAGAGCGGCATTGTCCCGAGGAGGAGTGTCCCCACCAAGCACGCCACTCTTCAGAGCATGAGGAGCACTAAGAATAGGCACATGGGTGGTGGCGGCCCGACTACAAGAGGTAGCGGCAGGCAGGATTCCTCAGTGTCCCCACAGCAATGGTGGGAGGACGGGGCATGACAGGAGGAGGCTCCCATTAGATCACAGCTCAATGGTGTTGGAGAAGAACAAATAAGAAGAGTGTGAGGTCAGCCAGAATCCTGACCACCCCCCACACGGATGAGCCTTTCAGAGGCAGGAAGGGGAGGAGGGGGACGGTGATAAAGAGGAGACAACGGAAGGTTAGCCCCCACGCGGCCAGAACCAGGAAGTGCAGAGAAGATAACCAGCAAGAGAGGGGCTGCAAACCAGCAGAAAGCACCTCCCAGGTAGGGGTGCTCTGTGCTCCTGGTTGCCCTTAGGTTGCTGGAGACGGAGCCCAAAGACCTTCCTTGCCATCAGAGAAAGTGCTGGACCTGTGAGGGAAGCGCCAGCAAAAGCCTGCGGCCCTGGGCCGGGCTCTGAGTGGGCAGGGCAAGGAGTCAGGAGGCGGGGCCAGGGTGCCGGGGCCTCTCCTGCTTTCGAAGAAGGGTCTGGCTTGCACCCTGCTAGAGGTGGGAGCTCTCAGGGCTGGAAACAAGCTGTGGGGGCTGCTGTCAAGCAGAAGCCTGGCCAGAGAGGCAAAAAGGCCACGACTAAGAGGGCAAAGCTGACGCCCAGGAACACTGGCACCTCTCCAGAGGGTGAAGCTGAGGGGACACTGCAGAGCAGAGCCCTGTCCTGCCTGCAGGGGCCAACCCAAGAGTTTCCTCTGAGCTCCTGCAGGGGCTGGCCTGGGAGCCATGGAAAAGCAGCCACGGACTGCTGTGAGAGCCCGGGCCCCTTTAGGGGTGCTGCCCAGAGGAGAGATGGGATCAAGCCCCTCTCCAGTCCTGCTCTCCCTCATGTACCTGCTGCCACTCCCCCTTGCTCTGACCCCCATCCTTGCTTCTCTTCTAAGATGGCCCCACCTGGGGGCAGGCCACATCCTGCCCCCACACATACCTCAGGCTTTGTTTGTACTTTTTTGCCCTAGAGTCAGGACACCCACAGCTGCTCCTCCAGGCTAGAGTCTCCCCAACCCATAGCACCCCAGGGCCCATCCATCCAATCCAGGCTCTGTCTCACTCCTCCCATCTCTCCCGAATCGCCCTTCTGCCAGACCACCTGATCTCTTAGCCCAGCCCTTGAAATCCCAGTGACAGCCGCCCATCTGAGCCTGGCCCTTCCCCGTTCCTCAGCCTCCTCCCTAGCTGGGCTCCCTGGAGCCCGAGGCCTGCCAGCTACTGCTGCCCTCCTGGACCTTCCCCTGAAACACGCCCCCACGCCCAGCCCTGATGCCTTGCACCCACACCCCCATTCTGCCCCAGGTGCAGCTGGCCCCTGGCCATCCTCTTGTTCCCCCTACCTGGCGCAGGTTTCGGGTGACCCGGACGTCGTGCCAGGCGTTGTCGTTGAACTTGCCGTTGACGGGTTCCACGAGGGCCTCGAAGGCTCCCGAGCCCAGGTTGATGACCAGCCAGACGGCCCCGGACTTGAGGGACAGGTTGACGTAGTCGGCTGACTTGCCCGTGTGCAGCATCAGCCCGTTGCGCTGCAGGGTGCGGAAAGCCAGCGTGATCTCGTCCGTGCTGCTCTGGATCGGGTTGTGGGACAGGTCGTAGCAGAAGAACTCGTTTCCTTTGAAGGTCGCCACAAACTCCTCCTTGCCTGGATGCCGTGGTGTGGGGAAAGGGGAGAGGGCTGAGTGGGACACGGTACGTCAGACCTCTCTTCCCTGCCAGCAGCCCAGGTGCAGATCTGGGCACCGGAGCTCCATGGCCCCAACTGCAAGCTTCAGGCCCTCTCCCCTCCCCCGGCCCGTCCACCCTCCTCTCTGGACCCTGCCATCTCTGCCCTCAGAAGTCAACCTCCCCGTGTCCATTTCCAAAGCAGGAGGCTGCTAAGTGGTTCTCACACTGACAGCTGACAATTAAGCTGCCACAGGGCCAGGCAGACGTTCTCACTGCTTCCTCCCCCACCAGCCCCCCATCAGCCACTCCCCTGAACAAAGGGATGTGGAAGAGACACAGAGGCTCCAGCTGATTTTTCCTTGGGAGTGCCTCCCCTATGCCTGGAGCGCCAGGGGCTCCGGGATGCAGCCCACCTCCCACTCCCGCCTCTTCTCGGTGACAACCATTCTTGGCCCAGGGACAGTTTCAGGCCTCACCACTGGGGATGGTGGGACTAATGGGCCTGCTGTGTAGCGGTGAGCAGATGAGAAGAATGGGGAAGCGGTGGGGAGGGGGAGGCAGGGGTAAGACACATAGGAAGGCAATGCAGGTGACAGGATGGTTGTGCACCAGGTGGCAGTGGGCCAGTGGGCAGGGCTTACACGATGGCCATCATGCCAGCTATCCCCCAACTCCCAGCTCCAACCTGAGAGAACAGTACAAATGGGCCCTTGGGCACAGAGCCTCTGAGGGGCCCCAGAGGGCGGCTGTGAGACCCCGTGTGCCAGGCAGGTGGTTAGGGGTGAGGGGGCAAGGGCAGGCCTGGCTCTCCTGCGTGGGTGCGTAGGTGCGTGTGTGTGTGAGCACCTCATACAGGGTTCCTTCCACTGGCACTTTTTAAGCAGAAGCAAGAATAACTGGGAGACCCTTAGGACCGTTCAGTGTTCTATAAGCGAGACACGCGAGAGGCTGGGTGGAGGGAAGTTGGGGTACCAGCTCCACAGCTTCACAAGCCAGAGCCCACACAGAGGGAAGGGAGCGGAACATGGAGGCAAGGGCGAGCAGAGAACCTGGACTCTGACAGTGACTCGCTTCCCCTCCCCAGCCCATGGCCTGTCCCTCACAGAACAAGACGGCCAGGGAAAGGCCTTTATGGGGGCGGGGGCTCAGTCCGGGAAGGAGCAGGCACAGTGCGGCGCAGACGCAGCCCTCAGAAGGCACCTGCCTTCCTGTGGGCCCGGCCACAGCAGCAGGCGCGTGGAAGCAGGGGCTCTCCGGGTACATTTTCTGCAGATGCCCCTCCCCTACACACAACAGCCCCGCTTCTTCTCTCCATCCGGGCAGGCTGCCCACAGGCTCTGTCCTCACTGCCTCCGGATGCCAAGGCACCAGCTGCTGCCCCAGAGCCTGGCACCACACTTGCTGCAGCTGGCAAGGCCAGGTTTCCTGAGGTCACAGGGCAGCAAGGCTGATGGGGACACAGGCACAGCGGGGACAGTCAGAAGCCCTGCTCTGCCTACCTCAGGGCTCCCGTGGGGAGTGCCAGGGAATAAAGAAGGGGAGGAGTCAAGAAGGAGAAGGTGTGGGGAGAGGCCCTGGAGGGAGGAGGAGCGATGGACCATGGGGGGCGGGCGAGGAAATGATGACGGGTCAGAACACCGACAGAGCAAGAGATGACGGGGGTGAAGCAATCTGGATAAAGACAAGGAGCAAGCTGGGAGGGGGCAGGTAAGGGTGATGGGAAGAGGGCCAGCAAGGAAAGGGGACAGCGACCTCTAGGGAATGGAAGCCAAAGCTTTCTCAGGACCTTACTGTTTCCATAGAAACCAGGCCTGCTGCCCAGGCACTGGCAAAGCTGAGGGCTCAAGAACCACAAAAGGGAACGTGTTTGACCTTGGATTTGCCACACGTACTAGTCCCTCCCAGAATCCAGGCCTTCCCTCCCACTCCCTCACCTTCACTGCAGTCAAAGAAAATATCATTAAAGGGAGAGTCAAACAGAAAGAAAGAAAAGAATAAGGCAACCACGTGAAAAGTGATTGGGACAGAACAAAAGAGGCCAGTGAAAGGAGAGAGGTGCCTGGGATTGGACCACAGCAGCCAAGGCAAAGTGGAGAAACGAGACATTCCTCGATTCCTCTGGGCTCTGCCTTAGGTCTCCTAGGAGAGGGGGCAAAGCGAGCCACCCTGGAGCCCGGGTCTACACATTCTCCAATTCCCGCTGCAGCCAGAGACCCGGGAAGGCCCAGAGATGGAAAGAGGCTTGGAACGGACAGAGGGAGCCCGAAAGAATTAGAGGCGAGGGACAAAAAAGATGAGTAAATGAGGACAAGAAAACCCAAGGATGGTGGGAAGGACAGAGACAGGGCCTGAGTGGGGAGGAGAGCAGCAAGGCCTCAAGGGGCTTGTGGGTGGACTCTTTCTGGGTAAAGATGCTGCGGGGCTGCCGGAGTGCAAGCCAGTTCCCGGGAGCAAGACCTGAAGCACCAGGGGGCGCTCTCCCCCATCTCGCAGCCCAGACGATCTGGGAACTACAACTCCCAGCAGCCTTTGAACAACGATTAGCCCTCCTAATAGCCCCCTAGCACATACTTGTTTCTCTCCCAGGTCGGGAGCGCGGAGCCCCACAAGTGTGCCCCGGAGTCAAGCTGAACGTGGCTAGAGACCAGTTGCTGCGGTCCTAGATTTCTGAGCGCGGCGAGGGGCAGCTGCCTCCCTTCCAGGCCCAGCTCAGAGCCCTCCTCTGGGAAGGCCTCCGCCCCTCCCGACTCGCCAGCTCTACAGCTGTCTGTTCTGCTCGTTTGGCACTTACTGCCTAGTAACATCTTGTACTGCTCCCTGGAGAGGAAGTGTGATTTGAGAAAGACCTGGGCACGAATGCTGGCTCTTCCACCAGCTTTGCGACGTTGGCCAAGAGGCAACATCTCCAAGCCCCAGCTTTCTCCTCTGGACAAAGGAGCTAATCACTGGCCTACCTCACAGGTTGCTGTAAGGCATCTAGAAAGAGAATGGACGGGTGCAACTTCCTAAACGCTGAACCATTCCACACATAATTGGCCCTTGTATTGGGATGTCAGTTTCTGTGTGTGTGCTGCCTCTCTGTCTAGATCACTGAATAAATTAACTCCTCCGGACAAAGTCTGCATTTTTCATATATTTTGAATGTTCCACGCTTTATTGTACTTGTTTGTTAGAATGTCAATGAGCCCCTTGAAAACAAAGACCAGTCACCCATTGAAAATAAACTTGCTGAGCACACGCCTACTTGTGTGTAAAGCACTGGGGTACACAAATGAAAAGGCCCAAGCACCGTCCTCAGGGAGCTCAGTCTAGTGACAGTTCTGAGGCTGTGTGAGGAGCAATATAATGGACATGTAGACAAGGGGAACACGGAGGAGCGCCTGGATGTGCCTGGGTAGCTCAGGGGCGACTCCCAATGTGGACAGCCTGGCTGCTTTTTCGAGAGTCAGCTGAAACAGACTCCACATAGCTGGGGAGGAGGGCAGGGATGGCGGCAATCCAGGCCAACAGAACATCACGTCCTAAAAGAATGCAGACAGGACTCGACAGCCCTGGTGCTTGGCACCCACTGGCGTTCCTTGAGGGGTTGCAAAAGTGCCCTGTAAAGTTCTTAGGAAAGACAACGTCTTAAGAGAGGCAGCCTCGGTGCTTAAAACCTACAGCGCCGAGATAGGCTCACGGGTTCCTTCAGGCTGGCCTCGGGGGGCTTCGGCAGGCATCAGCTCCCTCACCTGTAAACAAAGGGTCCCCGAGGCTCACTGAGGTGATGCGTCTGATACATGTGTATTATAAATGCCACATCTGCCAACCAGCATTTCATGATTAAATGGGGGGGGGGTGTCGGGGACGGTGCAGGGAGGTTACCCTGCTACCTGTCATTCTACCAGAGAAAGATGCTTTCTAGGGATGGGTCTGACCTGCCACAAAAAGACGTCTGTGTTCTAGACAGAGGTCACCAGGACCACTGAGCTTTGGGAAACAAATGGAGGCTTGTGGCCCTTCACACAAGGGCAGATCGTGGGGGTGCAGGCTCATCAGCCCCTGTGGGCCTCAGAGAGGGCACACCTTTATTGACTCAGCTTCCCCTGGGGAAGTGCAGTTAGCCTGCAGGGGGTGGGGCTAGGCTCTCTGGGGACCGTGGGGTCACTGACCTTTTGTTGGCTGGTGCACATCGCTGGCTCCTCCTCTCCCGGCCCCCCCCTCGGAGAACAGTAAGGACCCTACTGGAGAAGCAGAATTGGGGAGTCAGGTACAGGGGGCTACCCAGCCAGTCCCTCCCCAGCCTTCAGCCTTCTCCAGGGCAGAAGTCCTCTTGCTTGGGGGTGCAGGTTTGGGGCGGAGGGGAACTGCTCTGGGGACTCACTTGCTTCGGGGACTCACTTGCTTCGGGGCCTCTAAGGCAAGAGCCAGTTGACAAACCAAGGACCATGGCCCTGACGCCATCAGACTCATGACCGCCGACTTCTGCCCTTCTCCCAGGGGTGGGGAGACGGGGGCAGAGGAGCAGAGGGCTCACTGCTGGTTCAGGGCCCCTGAGGCCCAAGAGCATGCACACAGGCCAGCCTCAGGACCGGGAGGCCTGAGCTCCCACCCCCAGTTCCTGGCTCTCTCCCCGCCACTCTGTATCTTTGCTCACACCCTCTCTGCTGGGTCAGAGTTCACGCTCTTCAAAAGCCTGGCACAGGCACCCCTCCCTCCTCCAAAATGCCAAGACTCACACCACAGCCCTCGTCTCATCTTTGCCTGATCTTTGCCTATCCTCGAGGTAAAACCTGGTTATCCGTCTACACCTGGTTCATTTACTAGTGCGTGCTCTTATTGTCACCTTTGCCCTCGTCTTTGCCAGTTGGTTTCTGTCTGTTCACTGTCCCTCCATTGTGCACGCCAAGGGAGGGCCTGCCTGGCTGGAGCGCCTTGTATTTGTGGGGACGCCCTTTCTCAGGGATGGCTGTCCGCTCTGCACCACCCCCAGGCCTCCGGTCCAAAGCCAAAGGCACGTGGTATCACATCTGGGCCCCAACTCAGCTTGCGCTCTCCACCCACCCTGCCAGTGACCCTTGTGCTCAGCGCCTAGCCCCAGGCACCCACACCTTTTGCCAGACCCGATGGGATGGCTTCAGGATGAGGGAAAACTCAAGGATGGAGTTTGTTTGTTTGTTTGTTTTAGCTGAGCCATCCTGCCACCTGTTGGCAGCTCAGTGGCAGCTCAGCTCGGGCTGGGCATCGAACTACTGTTGCTCAGAGCTCAGCTCACACTCTTGAGCAGGCTCTTAACCAACTGAGCCACTCGGCTGGCCCTTCAAGGATGGAGTTTAAAAGTCCTATGTGGGCCCTTACTCCCACCCCAGTCCCAAATCCCCAGAACTGAAGCTAGAATAACACCTGAGCTGTGGACCTTTCCGGGGGGGATGGAAGGGATCCCTCGGGCTTTCATCTATGACAAAGGTGAGCCATGGCCAGCACCCCCAGAACCAAGCACTGACAGGCAAGAAGAATGTGAACCAACCAACCAAGTCCTGTCTCTCCCTCTGGGGCTTCCTCTTTCCTCACACGTCTTGCCATAATCTGACATCCCTACAAGAACCACAGGCCCCTATCTCCCAGTCCTAAATCCACCCCAAATTCCAGGTCTGAGTCTCTCTCGCAGCCCCGTCTTCATCCTGTAGGTCTCTCCTGCCCACAGGCTAAGGACACCGGCTCCTCCCTATGGAAGATGAGCCCACAGGGTACGGCCCTGGGCAGGGGAGCAGTGCCTGAGGGTCTAGAAGACTCAAGAGAGACAATGACAGGCCGGCCTGGGGAAGGTCATAGCTGGGGGACAGTCAGGACTCCTGGGCTCTATCTCGAGCTGCTTAACACCAGGGTTTTTAAAGGTGGTAGGGACTTGGTGGAAGGAAAGCTAAAGATAGATGAGCAGTCCCAACAGTACCACCAATTAAAGGCTGCATAATCACTAGTAAGTCACTTCATGTCTCTGGGCCTAAATATCCTTATCTGTTAAACGGTCAAGAAACGTTCAAAAGATCAAAGGTGGGGACGTGCAGTGGGACCGCTGTGGAAAGGGGGTGTCCCACACCAGCATCCCCCCACTTCTCCCGCATACTCCCATGTGGATACAGGGGGCATCCCACAGCAGCAGAGTGAGGGGAACGGGGCTGCCTAAAATTCTTTCTCCAGCCCATGCTTTTCTCTTTTTATTTGGGTTCATAGAGAAGAAAGAATGATCAGAATGAATGGAAGGAAATAAAATACCACCATGAGAAAGAAAAAAAGCAAGATCCACCACCAGGAAAACGCAAAAAGGTGACTGGAGACAACGGCAGGAGTTCAAACATCTCTTGATGTCAGAAACCAAGGTGAGATGAGGGTGGATGGAGTGCATTGGGGGAGATGGGGAAAGGAAAGTGCACAGACAGGGACAACCCCCCACGCCCACCCCAGCCCCCCAATAAAATAAAAACATGGCAGAGGAAGGGGCAGGAAGGGAAGGAAGGAGGGGGCAGGTGGGGGCAGGGAAAGGGGAACCAGGAGAGGAAGAGAAAATCCAGGAGCGGGTTGGGGGCAAATCCAGTCCAATCCAAAGCAAACCAGAACTTCAAACCATACCTTCGCTGTTTAACGTCAGGTGAGCCGGACCTTGGAAAGGGGAAGGAGAGAAAGAAAGAAAGGAAAAAAAAAAAGAAGAAAAAGAAAGAAAAGGGGAAAGAAACAAAGAAAACACGAGTCATCAAAATCAGCCGGAGAGAGGGGAGAAAAAAGCTTTTGCTGCCACAATTTAAAAACCCTTTTTAACTTGTGACAGACATCGGGGAAGGCCCCCAGCCCAGAAGCTGGGGAAAGGGGCCCGATGCCGAAACAGAGGGTGGAGGGCAGGAGAGGGGAAGAAAGAGAGACAGAGAGAGAGAGAGAGAGAAAGAGAGAGAGAGAGAGAAGGGGGGCACAAGAGAGGGTGAGGGGGTACAAGCAGAACCAGAGGAAGGATGGGGAAGGGAGTCACTGCAGGGGGAGAGGAGATTTTGGTTTCTTTTTTTTTCTTCTTGCCGGAAAAAAAAAAGGAAAAGGAGGAGAAGCATGAGGCTGGGAGGGCTGCTTTTTCCTTTTTCTTTTTTTCTTTTTTTTTTCTTCCGGGAGACGGAGAGAAAAAAAAACGGTCAACGAGAAAAACGATTCAGATGGAGGAGAAAATAAAACACGACACAAAAAATCAAAGCCACCTGGAGAGAGAGAGAGTGTCCTGTTAGCGTGGGATTGAGAGGGCAAGGGGGACCTCCAACCCCCCCACGCCCCATCCCTGTTACCCCTATGACATAGGGGGAGCCTGGGCCGAGAAGAAATCCCCCACCAGGGCAAGCTTTGGGAAGGCATCTGTCCAGCTCAGTCCCAGCTGCCCCTTACACACCCTCTGCATGGAAGGCGGGTACCCTGCACACCTGGGTCCTACAAGGAAACTGGGGTTCAAGAGGACAAAGTGAATACGAAAGCGGGCAGGAGAATGCAGAATCTAGGGGGACACTGGAGCAAGGCTGGGGGCCTTGGCTTCCTCTACAAGGAGGACTGAGAGAGGAGGGCCAGCGCTCTCAGACGCCAAGGAGTAAAGAGCTAGCCAAGACCCAGGGGCAGAAGGCCCAGATCGCTGAGGGGTCAAAGACCTTGTTCACAAATTGTTCTACGGACCCCCTTTCTCTGGCCAGGCCCCCCCTGAGATGACCCAAAAGCTGATCTCTGAAAATGGAAAACAGAAACCCCGTATCCAAAACTGAGAGCAGAAGCAGCTGGGATTTTTTTCAGTACTTTGTCCCCTTAAGACAGCATGGTCAGCCCTGACCTGAGGGTACCCCTCAGCCTTGGGGGAAAGAGACTCTGACCCATTGGACCAGGACCCCAGTCCCCAGAGGACACCAGACAAGGAACTCTCTCTCCAGAGAGGCTGGCAGCACCAGGCCCCACAGCTGAGCTGAGACCCAGGGCCTGAGATGACCAGCCAGCCCCACTAACGGCAGCCTTCCCACTCCCGCGACCCTGCACCAGTGAATTCTGGTCTAGAAGACGGGGAAAGGATGCCTCCTCGCCCTTGGAAACCATCCCAGCTGCTGTAGCAATGAGATGTGGGCCCTCGGGGCAGAAACAGGGCCAGGAAGGGAGCACCCGGGGAAAGAGCTCCAGGTGTGCCTGGGACGAAGCTGAGGCCTGGGTGCCTGGGTGCAGGAGGAGGGCAGCGAGGGGGCCAGGGAGGCACCGCCAGGGCCCACGGCCTGCATCCTGTGGGACACGTGGACAGACGGCTCGCGTGGCCGCCTTCTCCTCTCTCCGAGGCACGGGTCTCTGCCCACCTCTGGGTCTGAGGCCATTGGGGGGCGGGGGCCACAGCTGCTAACGGCTGCCTCAGGACAGACAGCTCTCGGGAAGACACAGGTTTTAGCCACAAAACAGGGGTGACCCAAGCATTTGGACTGAGTCTTATTCCTTGCTCTGAATGTCTCCCACCAACACATCCCCCAAGAACTCCCAGCATCTTCTTGCAAACCCCCTAAATCCAGGGCCCAGATGCAGACCCTCATCCCTCATCCATCTCGTCTCTGCACAAATAGCCTTGCTTGCAGGCTCCCAGCCTTGGAAATCCAGGCCAGGGAGCCAGTGCCCCGTGGACCCGCCCTCTGCCCCCCTCAGGCCGGTACTAATGGGGGGAGCAGCACTCTCCCCTCACAGACCCTTCCACTGCCCAGCTCCTAGCCAGCCTCATTAGCATGCGGCACTCTCCCTCTGTCACCACGGCAACCAGCTGCTCAGCTCCCTCAGGCGTGACAGCACCAGCCAGCCATCTTGGTGAAGGGGAGGCCAGTCGCCTGCCCTGTGTCCCAGGGCTCAGCCCAGCCTGGCCTGAGGGTCCTCTCCCTAAAGCTTGCCTCCCCACCTGGCTCTGAAATCTCTGCTCCCTCCTCATGCCCAGCTCCCCTTGGGCATGTGTGCCCCTCCCCATGCCCACCTGTGACTCCAGCCCCTCCTCCTACCACTAGAGAAGAGGCTGGCAGTGATGGATGGCATTGCCAAGGGTTCTTTCCGAGGGCACTTTATCTGGCTGCTTCTTGGTCTTCTCTCCCTGCTACAAGAGGCTGGGGGGGGATGGAGGCGGGGCAGCTGGGATCCCCAAAAGGAGATGCTCAGCAGGGGCTTGGGAAGCAGGATGTCTGGGTTCCTGGGAGGAAGCTAAGCCTGAGAGACAGCACTGAGGGACAAGAAAAGAGGGTGCAGGCATGGGGGACTCAGGTCTGACGGGGAAACTGCGGAGTCCAGAGCACTGTGCCGCAAAGGAGGACCCAGCCCAGCCCCCTGAAACCACCTCCTGTGAAACCCACCTCCCCACTCTCAGTCTCACTCCCTTCCGAAACCCCAAGAGGACCAGCATCAAAAGAAGGAAGCTGGTTACAGGGGACAAGACTGAGAGACACACAAGCAGACATGTCACAGAGAGACACACAGAGGCATCACATCCCTAGGTATGTACACACACTCCCGGTCACACAGCCGCTGACACGCAAGCACACACAGGGCCACATTCAAACATGCCACCCACAGGGAATGGCTGGGTGGCAGTGTCAGGGGTCTCATGCCTCACTTGTCCCCAAACCCCAACTTCCCTTCTGGTCCCTGCCTCTCCTACTTGCTTGGAAAGGAACTGTTCCCTTTCTCTCTCCTCCCAGCTCCAGTTCTCCCCACCCCCCAGCAGCCCTCCTGCTCACTGCCCTTGGCCTGCTGCTCTCCCTGCCCCATTGCTCTCCTCTCTGCCCCTCCCTCCACATGTGTCTTTCTTCTCCCCACCTCTACTTACCCCCCTTCCTCCAGTCTATCTGTCCCCCCCTCTCTCCCCCCAAGTCTCTCTCCTCCACCCCTTTTCCCCCTCTCTTCCTCCCTTCATCTCTCCCTTTGTTCCGGAGGAGACATGACATCAAGAGCAAGTAAAAGTCACATCAGCACTAAATCTTATCTCCAGCCCTCAGAAGGCTGCATCCACCCAGACACGCAGCCTCTTTCTCTCACATGCGGAGGTAAACACTGACACACAGAGATGCAGACACAGATGCAGACACTCCTACAGGGGCACAGAGATGCGGGCCACGCCACCAAAAACACAGCGATGGAGGCGCACACACCTCCCAGACACTCAGGTGCATGGACACAGCATATATGTACAGATGTGCACAGAGGCACACAACACAGACAGCAGCAGAGCTGTATGCACACACACACACACACACACACACACACACACACACACGGGTGCCTGCATGCCAGGACGCAGGACCAAGGGACCTGAGGACATCTACAGAGAAGAGACCAGCCCACCGTAGACACCACAAGGAAAAATGGATTCCAGCCCCACACTCAGGCCAAGAGCCCCTCCCTTCTTCCATCCCCAGGGCTCCTGCACCCTGGGTGCTCTCCTGTGCTCCTCCCAGGGCAGGGCCCAGGGCTGCCTGGGTCCCTCCCTCTCCCACTTGCCACAGGAAGAGAGCGTGGGCTGGTTTGGTGACTGGGACCCCATCTCCCGCCACCCTGCTGCCTGTGAGCTCACCTGCAACCCAGCCTCCAAGTCTGGACCATCCAACTGTCTTCCCTCTCCCTGACTTAGTCTACCCCAGAGGAGGAAAAGAAACAGGGCAAACCAAACCAAGCGGGGAGGTTCAGAGAATGACAGGAGCCCAGAGAGAGCCTGGGAGAGGGCAGAAACAAGAGACAGAAAAAGAGGTCTGGGGACAGAGCCCTGGAGAAAAACCAGCACGAGAGAAAAGGCAAAAGAAAGAGAAGACTGGAAGAATGGACAGAGACCCCACAGAGGCATGTCCCCGCCCTGCCCTTGGCCTGAGCTGAAGGAGGAAGCAGACCACCCCTACTGCCAGGGGTCAGCGGCCAGCAGCCTGCAGCAAGTGTCAGAGTGGGGAAGCCGCCACTTACCCACAGCCCCTGACCGGGGCGCTGGCCCCCACCCCCTGCCTGGACTCTCCAGACCTCAGAGGGGATTCCACCCAAGGCCGGCCCCAGTCCCACCCCAACCCCCACCCCAGCCCCTGTCAGCGTGGCTTTTCTAAGCTTCCTCAGCTGGGCCAAACAGTGTCTCCTCACTCACTTCTGGGCAGTTCAGAATCATCCACCCCCACTCCCTGTCTGCTCCCTGTGGAAGAAGAAAGGCCAGTGGGCAGGCTGGCGCTGAAGACGGGCACGTGGAAGGGCCTGCCCTCTGCCTGGCAGTTCTCCCCCAGCAAACCAGAGGGACTAGGCCAGAGGTTGGGCCGAGGCCACCAAGAGGGTACCCAGACATCCTTCCCAGGCGTGGGCAGGGGAGGGAGCCCGTAGGTGGCCAACGACACCCCCTTACATAAGACCCCACAGTGATTGATCTGCCACCCCAGTGAGTAAAAGGCATCACTCACCTTCCATGGGGTGCTCCTCTACAGGCCAGCAAGGTTCAGCAAGGGGTGAGGCAGAGAGAGAGAGAGAAAAGAAGGGCTATTAGTGAAGGTACCAAGGACAGGGCTCCAAGGGGAGTGATGGGTTCAAGGGCCCGGAGCAGAGCCCCCCCAGGCCCCGACACGAGTCACCCAATCTGGACGGCTCCGCTGGGGACGAGACAGAGACTGAAGCGCTTCCTGAGTCAGTGCCTGGCATACAGGGTCCCACAGTCCGACAGGACCCAAGCCTCATGTTACATTTCAGGAAACTGAGGCCCAGGGCAGGGAAGGGAGCACTCAAGGTCACATGGAGAACGGGAGGCAGAGCCAGGAGCGACAGTCAGGCATCCTGGCTCTCCCGGGGACACTCCTCCCCTGCATTCCAGTGCGTCTCTGAGACAGATGGGGACACGCTCACACGGGGCTTACCCGAGACACACTCATGCTCAGTGACACACTGACACACATAGGCACTTACCGATCCAGAGACACTTTTAATCTCTCACACCACTCACACCCGAAGCCTCTGCACACAGGACCCAACCACGCCCAGCCCCCACCCACCCAGGGGAGAAAAGTCCTGAGTGTACAAATCAGAAAACACAGTTCTGCCTCAAAGTGCTGTGTGACTCCTATCCCAGTCACTTGACCTCTCTGAGCCCCCAGTCCCTCTTCTGCAAAAGTGAGAGGGGTGGACTAGACGGTTTCTGAGGCCGCTCTGCCTCTGGGTCTGTGGTTCTATGATAAATGTCTTCTTAACAGTTGAGTGAGGCAAGGGGCCCCCAGGCTGGATGGGCCACTTCAGTGGTGGGAGGGGGTCAAAATCCAGTGGGCCAAACTGGGCCCACGCCACAGCCTTTGGGCAGTCAGCCCTCACCTAGTGGGGCCGGCCCGGGCCTGGGCCTGGGGCTCACCCAGTGGGTCAAGAGAGAAAACAGAAGGAAGACAGGACGGAGGCAGCTCCTTCAAGTAAGCTACAACTCCTGGAGCAGGCTGGGCTCTGGCCTGCTTTGTAAGGGGGCCGAGTTACCCCTCTCCAACCATTTCTGGCACACCCACCTACTGGGAGCCTTTCAAGAGCAACAGGCGGGAGGAACAGCACATCCTAGGAACATACAGACCCAGGGGGAAACACACACACGCACACACGTGGGCCCCAGGATACGCAGGCATACACACAAACGGCTGTTCACACGCACTCAGGCCTGCACGCTCACACCCTGTCCTCCCACCTCCAGCCTCATTTTGTTATTTGCTCATTCGCTCTTAGAGATTAGCTTTAGTCCAGAGACACACACTGTTATTCATTATACCTCTGCCACCCTGTGATACACACACGTGCAGGCTAAATGCAGAATCGATACCTGCAGTGATCTAATACAGAGCAATAGATGCAGACACCACCCCACGCGCCCTCCGGTGGCTAAAGGCACGCACCCTGAGATGAGCACAGCTCCCTTTTTTCCCCCGTCTGTCTGTCTATCTCCCATTTTCTAAACCTAAACACACAAGCCTGTACATATCTACATGTTTTACAAACACACTTCTATGCTACACAGAGTTTCTTTTACCTGAGAGCTGCATTCCCCAAAACTGTGTATACAATGCTATTCTTAAACTGAATCGCATTACATTTGCGGGGGCCTGGCTAGTTGAAGAGGCCCTGGCTGGAAAACCCCGGGGCTCTCACGAGGAGCCTATGTCAGGGCTCTTTGGCCCCAGTGTGCGAAGGTCCTGGTCAGTCAGCACGACCATCTCCCGGCACCTGTACAACTAGCAGGCACGGTGGCCTCTAGACAATCCAATATGGCGGGTATTTCAAAAGGCATTGCCCCCTCACCAGCTACGCTCAGGAAAGTGAACCGATCAAGTTGCCTGCACTTGCCTGCACAAGTTTTCCCTCTCCTGGCTTCTGAGAGGTGGCAGCTAGGGACTCACTCTCCGCTGCTCTTGGCTTTCTGCTGATTCACCTGTGCCCCCACCTGCCATCAGGACCCCTCCAGGCTCAGTCCTATGCCCTCCACACCCCTCTCTCTTGTGTCCCCCCCCTCAGTGGTGGCTCACTTTTCGTGGCTTAGGGACCCCCAAACTTGTATGTGCAGCCCCGGCCCCTTCCCCGGGTGCCAGTCTTGTACCCTCACCTGTCCGCAGCAATTACTGGGGCAGCTCTCTGCCATCCAAACTCTACCAGTACTGCCCTGCTCCACATCTCCACCCCCGCAACTAAGTGCCCGCTTCCCGCGTTTGGCAATGGCACTGCTCTCAACCAACACTTCTTGAGCAGCCGCTATGCGACCCACACTCTGCCAGTCTCCACGGATTCCATTAGAGAGCCGTGTGTACTGTACAGCCCCCCAACATGCGTCGGCACGCATCAGCCTCACAGCAGCCCGCATGGGCTCCGTGGTATCACCTATCTCCTTTAGACAGCAAAGGACACTGGCCCAGGAGCACAAAATCACCTTGGCGTTTGTCCGCTGCACTCCTAGGCCATCACAGCCCCCACCCTCACCTCTCCCCACTGCATTAGACCCCTGCTGGTTGGTCTCCCTGCCGTAGCCAGCCTGGCTCTCTTGACATAGGTACCAGATACACCTAACCAAATACTGTTGTGATCAACATGCACACACACATGCACACACGCACAGAGCTTTTTCAGTGGCTCTGGTACAAACCCCTCTTCTGTGCTCTCGACCTTTATATCCACTCGCCCCCCGAAAAGCTCTCTACCTTAGTGCCACATGGGCTTCTCCCCTCCACATGACCAAGATGGACCTCCTAGCCCTCCCCCACATGCCCTCTCCCCCACCTGCGTTCCCTGATCAGCTTAGGCGCCCAGAAACCAGTCTTGCTCTGTTTTCATACCAATTACCAGGTCCATCAGTTCCACTTTCTAAAACCCTAAAAACTAAACTAAACTCCCAGAAACTCTTCCATCCCTCCATTACTATCAGCACAGCCCCAAGGCCAGACCCTCATCAGAGCCTCTCCTTGGGACATTAATAAGCCTCTAAAATGATCTCCCCCTACAGCTAGTCCTTTCACTCTGCAACTCATAGTCCACCTACCGCCAAAGTGGTCCAACCAAGTCACGACCCTGCCTAAAGCTCTTCAAGGCTTCCCAGTAACTACAGGATAAAGTCCAATCTACTCAGGAAAGTCCCTTCGAAATTTGACCACGCTTCCCTCCAACCTCCTTTCCTGCAACAAGCCAGACTCCGGTCACACCCCATTTCTTCCCATTTCCCTAATATGCCACGTTTCTGCACACATTATTCCCTTGGCTTGAAATGCTTTCCCATCCTCATTCCTCTCACCCTCAGCAGCCTGAGAAAGTCAACTCTTGCCTTAAGACCAGGTCAATATAGCTCCATCTGTGTTCTGAAGTGACCTCCCAGGAAGAGGGAGCCATCCCTCTTTTGTTCCCACTCTGGATATGTATTGTGTCATTATTTCACTTATCGGATCTGCCTTGGGATTGTGTTTGCATCTCTGCTTCCTGACTGGGCTGTGAGATATCCAAGGGCAAGAACAATGTCTCAGGAGCCGGCCGAGTGGCACGGTGGTTAAGCGCTGGCTTGGGAAGCCAGCGGCCCCGGTTCGGTCCCACATATGAGGGCCAGTGACACTGCCACCAAAAAAAAAAAAAAAAAAAAAAAAAAAAAAAAAAGAACAATGTCTCATTCATGTCTCTATATCCAGCTGCTTGCACAGTTCCTGGCTCAGAGAAAGGCATGACTATGTTTGTTGAATGAATAATAAAAAACACTTCTCACGCAATGAGTACTTTAAGTATGCCTGGCTCTTTCCATACAGTTCCATTTCCTCACCACAGCCCCCTTGTCGATGGGTACTGCTATTAATCTCTTGTAGAGATGGGGAAATCAAGGCTCAGAAAGTGGAAGAAACTTGTCCAAATCCATATTGCTGGTGAGGGACAGAGTCAAAATCTGAACCCAAATTTACCTGGCTTTCAAACTTCCAATGGGCTACTTTCTTGGCCTGGAAGTCAAGACTTCTAGAAGTTGACTTTAATCCACGGTTCTGATTTCATCTCCCACGAAGCACAACTATCTTGGTCTCCTCACCCACCCCTGATACACTTGACTCACATCCCTTAATACACTAGATTCCTAATTTAGGCTGTTTTCCTGGCGGAAAAGTCCTGTCTTCCCTTCCCACCTCCACAAATCTCACTCAGTCATCCTTTAAGATCCAGCCAAATCCCACCTTCTCCTTGAAGCCTTCCCTGACCACTCGGGTTAATAAGCATGGTAGCATTTATTGACCATTTAGAATAGTACCTGGCACATTGCAAAAGATTTCCATTTATTAACTGATTTAGTCCGTATACCACATTACAAACTCCATTTTCCAGAGTAGGACATTGAAAAACAATGTGAGTAATTGCCCAAGTTCACACAGCTAACAAGTAGCAAAGCTGTGATTGAAACCCGGGCACCCCATGTTCTGAGCCTTTCTGCCATACGAGGCTTTCCTTGGGAGCACCTGCCTCGCCGCTGGGGCCTTATAGCAGTCGCTCTCTGCACCGCTCCCTTGAGCAGTTGGTCCCATTCTGCCGGGAGCCATTTCCAACCACAGAAACTGTCAGGATCACAGGTATTGGATGTTGGAACCAACAGTGGTTCACATACATGACCTCATTTTCTCAACTTTCACACACAGAGGTTTTGACTGCCCAGCCAGAGGGCACAGATGGTACTGTCTTGCTTAACATAAATACGGGATTCCAGCAGATTCATTCTCGAGGACAGTGATGAAGACCAGAACAAAAGAAAAGAAAAAGTTGAGCAGCCAAAACTGACATCATAACAGTTATGCATTAAAAACTGTTATGGGGGCCGGCTGAGTGGCACGATGGTTAAGCACTGGCTTTGGAAGCCAGCAGCCCGGATTCGGTCCCACATATGAGGGCCAGTGACATTGCCCTCAAAAAAAAACAAAAAACTGTTATTGGGCCAGCCAAGTAGCATGCTGGTTAACAGCTGGCTTGGGACGCCAGCTCTGAGGAGCAGGGCCCTGGTTTGGATACCACATGAGGGCCAGTGACGCTGCGCCCTCTACAGCTAAGATGGTGAACAACAGCTCCACCTGGAGCTGGGCTGCTGTGAGTTGCCGGCAACAGAGTGGGCTGCAGTGGGGCTGGCAGGCAGTGGGTATGAGCTTTCGTGAGCTGCCGTGAGTGGCCATCCAATGGTCAGCAACTGATCTGCCTCACCGGGAAGAGCACAACGATGATACCAACATAGGCCAGTGAAGCAACGTCCTCCACAACTAGACTGAAGAACAAAAGGACAGCAACTTGTCTGTTCCCCTCCCCTGATTCCCCAACGCTGTTCCCCTCCCCCAATTCTCCAATAAAATCTTTAAAAAACAAACAAACAAACAAAACTGTTATTTTCTTAAGGGAGAACCTCTCAGACCCTGCCCACAATCCATTTACAGCTAGTGAAAAAACAATTCTCGGGCCGGCCGAGTGGCTCACTTGGTTAAGAGCTCGCTCAAGAGTGTGAGCTGAGCTCTGAGCAACAGCAGTTCAATGCCCAGCCCGAGCTGAGCAGCTGCTGAGCTGCCAATAGTTGGCAGGATGGCTCAGCTAAAAACAAAAACAAAAACAACAACAACAATTCTCACATGCTTGGGAATGCTGATTTCCAAGTTCACAAACAGAGAGAGAGCAATGGATATGGGTTGCCATCTGACAGCTCCTCCTAAGGGTGGAGGTGGGAGAACTAGAAAAAGCTAATATAAGAACTCCAAAATCTAGCAGTCAAGCATCATTTTAAGCAGGGACAAACCTCAACAAAGGAACCACTGGGTGACAGTCCAGTGTGGTACCTGAGGGGAATCACGACATCCTGAGTCATCTGAAAAAGGCGAAATCACATCCTAAATATTACACTTAAGGAGGCGCGGAGGTGTGCAACATGTAGAAAGGTTTCCATCTGGATATTTTAAATGTTGGTGAGCTGGGCGTTTTAACGAGGAAAAGCCTGCTTTCCAGAGCGAGTTCCTACTCGAGGGCTCAGAACTGAGAATTTACTGATGGATTTCCACTGGCCTCTCTCAGGGTTGGGACAGCTGACCAACAAATACAGGAACACCTTTGTCACATATGGCGTAAGTGAGAAGCTGTGGTCCCAGAACTCGGGATAGTTACTGGTTTCTGATAAAACACTGTCCCCAAACACCCCAATAAACCAAACGCAGGTGACCCACGGACACAGCTGACTGACCAGCTCTCCTTTTTGGAGGTGGCATGGAGAAAGCTGAGGGGCAGCAGGCCCTGGAGTCAGCTCAGGGTTCAGGTCCCAGCTCTTACGTCTCACATGGTGGTCATGAGGATGAAATGAGATAAAACATTCGAGGCATCGGCAAATGCTCACTAGCTGCCAGGCCCCATGCTTTGCTCCTCTGGCTGCGTGATCTGATTTGCTTTCTTCTAACTGTTTCTTCACCATGTCTGCAGCCGCGCCTCTCCCTCCTCCTCCCCACTGGATGTTTTTCTGAAGTCTTTCACCTTCTCCTTTGCCACCTCATCCAACCCCAGAGCTTCAAATACTCTCTCTCCATGCATGTGGCTCCCAGGTCTCCATATGCAGCCCCACCTTCAATGCAAAGCTCTGGTCTCACATGGCCAACTGCCTGGACACCTCTGTCTAGGGGCACCAAGGGACACCAGGACGCAACACGTGCATGATCTGTGGCCCAACCCAGCTCCCCGCCCGAGTTCCCCCTTTCCTTTCACCTGTCCACCACCCTTCTAATCATGCAAACCTGACACCTCATCACCTCTGGTCCCTCCTTGCCCACCCCCACATGCAAGAGGCAGGGTCCTACAGTTTCATTCTTAGCAATAGCTCTCTGCCACTGCTGCCATTGCTGCCACCACCGTTCCCTTGCCACTCCCCAAGACGACCGATGCTCAAGACCTCAATATCTCTTTCCTGAACTATCTCCCAACTGATTTCTCCTCTGCATAACTCTGCCCCCTAAAATCCACTCAATACCTCACTCCCAGCTTCTGCAGCAGCTCGTATTATTCACATACCTGCTCAAAATTCTTTTGTGGTTCCATCTGCCAATAGTCTGAACACAGTCAGCATCCAATAAATGTTGGCTGAATGATTTAAGTCAGAATCCCACGACCTGGCCTCAACCAGCTTCTCCTGCTTTAGATTCCACTATTTTCCCCACACTGTTTGGCGCCCCTCTATGGACATGAGTACATCTACCCCATTCCATGCTTTGTTCTTACTGGTTCTTTTGCTTGGAGGCAACTGCCCCAAACCAAACTTACTAATCAATGCTCAAGGCCAATCTTAAATAGCATGCCTTGTGTTACTCATCCCCAACTTATAAAGTCTCCCCTTCTTCAAAACCCTGAGAGCATTCTGCTTATAATATTAATTACCATTTCCTCACTAGACACTCATTTAATTCCCACAACAAACCTGTGAGATAAGCATGCTTATCCCCATTTAAGAAAAATTAGTCTGAACATTAGGTACTCATCTGATGTCACAGGCCTAGTAGTGAGTAGAGAAGTCAGATTTAAGCCCAGATCTGAGCCTCCGGAATCTGTGGTTTAATCACTAAGCCACACAGCCTCCCTGCATCTCTGGGTATATACAATGTGATTTTGTGTTGTTTTTTTTGCTATTATTTATTGAGTATTTTCTATGTGCTGGGCACTATTCTAAGCATTTAATAAGAATTAGCTAATTTAGTTCTCACAACAAATCTATAACATAGGTACTAGTATTGTCCCCATTTTAGAGATAAGGAAACCAGAGCAGAGAGAACTTAAGTCCAAGGTCACTGCTGAGAATCTATGCTCTTTTTTTTTTTTTTTTTTTTTAAGATTTTATTGGGAAATTGGGAGAGGGGAACAGTGTTGGGGAATCGGGGAAGGGGAACAGACAAGTTGCTGTCTTTTTGTTCTTCAGTCTAGTTGCGGAGGACGGTGCTTCACTGTTGGTATCGTCATTGTGCTCTTCCCAGATGAGACAGATCGGTCGCCAGCCTCTGGGTGGTCACTTACTATGGCTATTGGCAGCTCTCACTGGCTGCTAGCTGCTCACGCTGACTGCAGGCCACTCACTGTAGCCTGTGGCAGCCCACTGCAGCAGGGGTTGCGGCCTACTCTGTCACCAGGGCTCACATAGCCCAGCTCCAGGTGGAGCTGTTGTTAGCTGTAGAGGGCAGTGTCACTGGCCCTCATATGTGGGATCAGAACCGGGGCCGCTGGCATCCCAAAACCAGCTCTTAACCATGCGCCACTCAGCCGGCCCAAGAATCTATGCTCTTAACCACACACTGGATTTTATCTGTTTTTATCTGTTTCCCCAATTAAACAGTCACCTCCCAGAGCAGCGTCCTATTCATCTCTGACTCCCCTCCAGAACCCAACATAAAGCCTATCACAAAGGAGGCTAACTACCTGTTGAATTAAATCACCAACAAACCTACAAAACACACACGAGACACATGTGTCCACCTCCCTGACACACTCTTTAACACTTTTCATATTTTGTAATAACAGTTTGATATTTCTCTCCTATGCAAGGTACGTACCTACCTGACACTCTGCCCTATAGCTCGGCAACCCCACTCCACTGGCGGTCTCCCACATAGCAAGTGATTATGCTTGATCACTTTTCAGCCCTTTCTCTACACACATGAGTGACATGAGGAGGAGTTCACATGCAAACCACTGCAAAATCCTCAGTCTACTCTATCCCAGCTTTGGCAGATAATCAGTGGCACGTACACATGCTCAGTTACTCATTCTTAGCTCTGTCTCAATTACCTACAGCCAGACGCCCCAGAGGAAAAAAAGCAAATTTCCTAACATGGAGGTTCTCAGCCAATGAGTGGGCCCAGACCCAGGAAGGCAGGGGGGACTCTAAACGATCTACAAATCCATATGCACACCAAATATCTGAAGGAGAATCGGTATGTCTTGCATATAAAGCTAAAATTATTTTTTTCTAATGTAATTTGAGCAACTACAATGGCAAATATAACATCAAAGTCATCTAAAAGCTTTCCTGAATTCATAGTAGCTTTGAGTCATCCATTTTCACAATAAACGGATATAAAAATAACTACTATTTGGAAGGGGTACTGTGAGTTCCTGACTTTTAAAAATGTCCTCAATTTCAGAAAAAGTTGAGAACCACTCAAAGCAAATAATAACGAAGTGGCTGTAACTCCCAAAGAAATCTGGAGACTGTGACCCGGAAGATCTGTCTCAGAGATCAAGAGCCCGGCCCCTCCCCTTAAAGTCTTCCTCCCCCAAACCCAATGCCCAAGGGCAGGAGCCCATTCCTTTCCTCCTTGCCTGGATGAAAATGTACTAGAAAAAGTATAATGAGCACAGGATATTACAAAAGCTTCCCAGAAAATAAGGCACAAAAATACCAGGAGAGGGGGTGGGGTCATGGGTTGGGGAGGGGAATCTGAGCTGTCACTTGCCTGTCATCTCCAGATGCAATCAATGTTTCCAAGCCCCATGCCCACCCACAACATATTATCTGAAAAAATATATATGCATACTTTTATATGCATATACAGCTTTACTTCAAGCCTTTATTCTTTCAAATACGTATTCATGTCTCTACATTCCACAAATCTTTATCAAACACCCACTAAATACCTGTTACTATATTAGGTGCAGGGAATACAGAGATGAATCGTGCTGCCCTCTTCTCACAGACAAAGCACCACTTCCTCAGCAGATTCTACACACACGTGCGCACACACACAGAGGCACTCCTGCCCCGACCGGCTGTCTGACACCCACCTCACATCTTCCTTTCCCTTTTCTTCATGAATCTCTCTCTCTCTCTCTCTCTCTCTCTCTCACACACACACACACACACACACACACACACATAATGGGTCAGACACATAGCCAGCTCTCACAGCTCCAACACAGCTGACACAAACATTTATCTACCCATCCAGCACATATACATACGATACACAAAACAGTCCCTCTCAACACAGGTACTCAAACACATCTCAGACACACAACCACACAACCCTCATTTGGAAGCACGTGCTTTGTTTGGCTTGCTGGAAGCCTCTGGCTGATGAATCTTTTCAGGGAATGAATACAAGGGCTCTGGTTGACCAGAGTGCCTCTGGCTGCATGTTTCATACACCCAGGCCCCTTTCTGCACAGGGAGACCATAGACCAGTTACTACAACCTCTCTGCAGCTCAAATTTCCCTTCCATCAAGTTAAAAGAGTGGTTCGTCCTATTTTCTTAGGAAGGCTTGGAGGAGTCATAGGGATCAGAGAATCAAGTTAAAGGTCTTGGAAAAAAAGATTCTTCATAGAGTCCAGGTGTCTTACTGAAATCTCACATGACAACACATGCACGTCGGTACCCTACACGTGAGTACACACCCTTACACTTGTGCACTGCTCACTCTACTAGGCACTGGACGTCAATCTGGAAACCCTCTACTAGTCAAACAGCCCCATTCACACGTATACACACTGCCAGACTCACAAGCCTCTGCATGCAGGCAAACACACAATTTCACAGTTTAGGGAGCACCTGAGCTCCTTTGGGGAAAGGTGAGAAAGCATATGTTTAACTTAATACACACAGTTCCTGGCGACACAGCCCACAAATTTGTACAAATAACCCCACAAAAGCAATCCAAAACCTTTCTTATATATTCCTTGACCCCAACTATAGATGCAAAGTCAAAATACTGTGCAGAGGGCCGGCCAAGTGGCGCGGTGGTTAAGCGCTGGCTTGGGAAGCCAGGGGCCCCAGTTCGGTCCCACATATGAGGGCCAGTGACACTGCCCTCAAAAAAAAAAAAAATACTGTGCAGAATACAGACATCCCAAACCAAGGGGCCAACATGCAGGCTCAGCTCCTCCCATAACTGTCCACGTGCTGGCAGCCACAAAGACACCCGTCCCCAAAGCAGTCCCAAAGCCACACTAGATTGTGGGCACACATGGGATATGTACACATTCCCCAAAAGACTATCTCGCGGGGCAGACACACACATAACTGCTAAGTGGCCCACAGCTCTGAGGGGCACTGAGGGAGAGGAAAGCTCGCCTGTCTGCACATATCTGCGGAAAACAGCTGCCACTGACCAGCGATGAAGGAAATGAGGAACCTCTCCCCACTCCCCAGCCAGGCCAAAGTACAACAGGTGCCTTAAAATCCCCCCTTCCTCCTTCCCCGCTAAAACCACAGGCCTGGCGCAACCCACGACCTAGGCGCCTCACTTCACCCATCTCTTGCCTTTGTAGCTGGGGGAGCTAGAGGAACCTCCCTTTCCCTTAAACCTCCCCCTTTCGATCCTCTATTCCACACTGGATTCCATAGTCCACAGTCCTACCCACCCCTCTCCAGACCATTAGTCTCCCCCAAATCCCAGGCTGGTAAGGGCTGCATGTTTAAAACAAAAGCTTCCACTCCCTGTCTCTCACCCAGAAGAATCTAAGAGCCATTTGTTTGCCCCCCACCAAATCAGTCAACTCCTAGTCATGAGCCTGAGAAGCCTCAGCCACCTTCTCCCGAGTTTTGACTTCCCTCTTGAAGAGGCTCTGCAAATTCACTCGGTTCCCGCCCCGCTGGCGTACACAGTCAGAGCCTCCCCACCCGCGCCTTGGTGCCCTCCTCCCCACGCCCACCACCCTCATGACCAGGCAGGCCTTCCATCCTCCTGTCGCGTCCGGGCCCCAGAGGCCATACTTCCAGCCATTGATCCGCGGACCCTCCCACACTGGGTCCCGCAACCCCAGTCCCGCCCGCCGGGGCCGACAGCGCCTCACAGGCCACGCCCACACGGGTGCGATCCGCGGTCCTTCCAGGACCCTCGCAGGGCCCGGCCCCGGCCCCCAGCTGACCATTCGCCCTCAGCCTTACCCACCGCCTAGCCATACGGGACTCCCTCACAGACCACCAACCTTACGCCCCCGGAGTCCCCGCTCACTAGGCCCCACCCACTGCCTATCATAGGCCCCGCCCACACAGGCCAAGTCCACAAGCCCTCACCCGCCGGATCCACACGTCCCGGAGCGCCAGACGCTCCAACCTATTGCCAGACCCTCAGAGGACAGGACGGCACAGGCCTTAGATCTACAGGTCGCTACAGACCCCTCCGGGAGAGGGGTCACAGTCCAGCGCACACTGGCCACACCCACACCCAGAGGCTCCGCCCCTTACTAGCCATCCACACGTGCTCTCTGCCGGACTGGCGTCCTCACCCGCGACACACCTCACGACCCTCGCGTGCTGGTCCACACTCCCAGGCCTCGGCACCCGGGGCACCCCCAACTCCTTCCTCCCGCACCCAGGCTCCCCGGCTCACCTTCGCTGCAGAACTTGCCGCCGAAGCCTGTCTGGCTGCAGTCGCAGCCCACCTCGCCGGGGGCCAGCACCGTGCAGAGGCCGCCGTTGGCGCAGGGGTTGCGCGCAGGCGCACACAGCGGGTCCGCGGCGGCGCCGCGCAGGCCTTGGCTGCCCAGCAGCGCGGGGGGCCGCTCGCCCAGCTTCAGGTTGGCCAGGAGGCCGCGGAAGGGCGGCTCGTACTTGACGGTGCTGAGCGTGAGCGCAGAGAGGCGCACGTCGGGCGGGACGCCGCCCACAAACAGGTCGCTGGCCACCTGCATCTCGCGGCGCTTTGAGCGCACCTCGGCGGCGCGGGCCTCGCCGTCCACCGCCAGCGCCGTGCGGCGGGCGTCGCGGGTCAGCAGCACCATGTGCCAGCGGTCGTCGGCCACCGGCGTGTCCAGCTGCAGCGTGGCGGGCTCGGCGCACGAGAGCGTGAAGCGCAGCCGCAGGCGCCCGTCCACCAACAGCAGCTCCAGGAAGTCGCAGTCGCCGCCGTCGTCCAGATAGAGCAGCAGCGCGCGCGTTGCGTTGGTGCGCAGGCTGAAGCTGAGCTCGCCGCTGCTTGCCGCGCCCGCCCAGCGAGCGTAGCGAGCCCACTGCCCGGGGCCGCCGCCGAACTCCAGGCCACCCGCGCCTGCCGCCAGCGTCAGCAGCAGCAGCAACAGCGACGGCGACGGCGGCCGCCACGGGCTCCCTGGCGCCATGCCTCCGGCGGCCCCGGCCCCGCCCGCCCCCCGGCCCCGCTCAGGCTTCAGAGCCGCGGGCGCATGGGGCGGGGAGGGGGCCGGGCGCCCCCCGCGCCGAGCGGGGCTCCCTCGCCGGCTCACAGTGCCATGGGCCCGGCCGCGGGGCGAGGCGCGCGGAGGTTCAGGTGCTGGTTTCCCCCCCGCCGCGGCAGAGGTGCCCCTCCCCCTCTGCGGGCTCCGACGGAAGATGGGGGAGGGCTGCCTGCGGGGGGAAAAGAGAGAGGAAAGAGTTAATGAGGGGCTCGGAGAAGGGGGAGGCTTTGGGTGTCTAGCTATCCTTTCACACCAGTAAGCACGCAGATGTTTCCCTTTAGGATTTGAGGAGCCGTCCTGACCTGGAGAGGGTCCCGGAGCAAGAGACACCACCATGGATGGGAATACTGTGGGCCAACACCTGGGAAGAGGTGGCACTCGCCAGGAGCATTATTGGTTTGAGATGTGGGCAGGTGAGGAGGCAACACCTTGGAGTCCAGTAGTAGCTCAATCCGGATGCCCTCATCCTCGCCTCCTGTCAGCACCGGGGCCAGCTCCTCCATCTGGTGACCCCAGCCCCTTCTCTGAGCCACCCAACCCCTGTGCATGGCTCCCACCACCAACCACGACTCTCATCAGCTACTGATAATGAAGTTGCTAAATAATTCATTGGGATTAATTAAATGCCAATTCGTCAATAGTATCACAGGGTAACCAGGCTGAGAAGGGAACAGGGAGAGAAGCCAGCCAGGACCCAGGCATCCAGGCCCAAAGCCCTCTCCATCCACACAAGGCCAGGGGCATCTGATTCCATGTGTCCAGTTCCCCCAAAGCCACACTCACCCCTTCCTGGGCCTTAACCCCACTGATCACCAGCCCAGATCCTTCCTGAACCTAAATGTCACCCTCAACCTCCAGCTCCCAGTCTTCAGACTCAGACCTGGCCTGATACCTGCTTCTCTTCATCCCTCAGTTTCACCACACACACCCCCAGGGCTGGGGGAGCCACCAGGAGGCAGGCAGGCTTATTTGCATAAAATTGCCTTTCTGAAATGATTACCCTTGTAACGGGCTGTCAGAGAGCAATTTATACCCCATGCCAGGGAGGGGAATTTGCATCTCGTTAAACTCCAAGTTGTAATTATTTATATCCAACAACCCTCTTGAATATTGCATTGATTTTATTTTGGGGAGGGAGGAAAGGAAGGAGGTGGGGAGAAGTCTGGGAGAGAAGCAGGGAGGGGCCAGAGTTTAGGAAGAGACAGGGAAAAATTGAAGGGGGGGGGGAGTGGGAGGAAAGGAATTGCATGAAAAGTGACAGAGCCAGAAGAGTAATGGAGGAGAAAGGTGGCCTGATGGGGAGAAAAAGAAAAAGAAGGTAGAGAAAATTAAATTCCAAATTCAAACAGCATTTATCAAGGCCCTGGATGCTGGGCATTTTTAGAGATGTCATTTTACTTCATCACTCTGAGAAGTCCCATTATTCCCATTAACCACTGGGGAAGTCCACACAGAGAAGTCTAGGGACTCGCCCAAGGTCACACCACCAGTCGGCATAGAACTGGGACGTAGATCCACATCTCTCTCCAGCATCTCCACAAGAGAGAAAAGACAGGGCAGCCATAGGCATAACTCAGAGAGGTGGAAGCCAAAAGAAAAGGAGAAGGGTGACTTGGAGAGGAAGGAGCTTGGAGAAGTGTGGTAAAGAGTCAAAGAGCTATGTGGGAGGAAGCAGGAGTATAATGGGAAAGAGAAAAAGCTAGGAGCCCCCTAAAAAACCATAGCGAGAAGGTCAGCAGACAGTCTCAGAAGGGCAGGGATGGTTGGAGTGAGAGGTGTGCAGAAGGAAGATGGGGCAAAGAGTCCTCAGGAGGCTGGTGGTAGTGTTTAGGTAGCCACCTCCAAGAGACCCTCAAAGTCCAGCTCTCAGGTCCTTTCATCTGGCTCCTTCCAACTGCTGCCCTGCCAATCCTATAGGCTCCAACAGAGACTCAAGTGCCCCTCCAAGGGCTGCCCCTTCGCAGCAGGGGCAGAGACAATCCAGGTAGGGGCGGAAGTGGATCCAGGCGGGCAGCCCCCTCTCCCTCCAAATACCATCAGGGTTATATATAGCTTTGCCACTGCCTCTCCTCATTGGGTAATGGAGATAATTAACATGTGCGGGCTAATTAGCCAATCAAATTAAATGCAGCACCTGCTCCCAGCCTGATTGACGCCTTTACCCCCACACATATGCACCCCCACTCCAGCCCAGGGCAGGGGAGGGGGGCCCTCAGGCTTGGGGGAGGAAAAGGCCAACCTCCCTCTCATCTCCAAAAGGGGCAGTCAGCAACCCCCAGCAGATGCACAACCCCGATGGCCAGTGGCCAGAAGAGTGATGTTCTCCCTCCCTCCCTTCCTCCCTCCCTCCCTCCCTCCCTAGGGTCTGCTAGGGTCTCAGTCTGTCTGGCCTAGCCTCTCTCAGCCTCTCTCCTGGCCCCCACCCCAAACTCCGGACACTATTTTGGGGAGGGAATTAATTAGCTATTGATTTCCGTTGGCAGAGGGAATAGGATTTCATGCTGCTGTCCACTCACCCCTCAGCTCTGTAGAGGGAGGGGATTAGTTCCCTTGTCCCACCCACCCCCAACCCAGTCCCTCTCATACTCATATCCCCCATCCGCCAGGGAGATGGCAGAGGGGTTCTTCCTGAAAGCCTAGGGGCAGGGTGTTCCTCGTTCAGGAAGTTGGCAGAGGACAGAGTGAAGGATGGTGGGGAGGCCTCCAGAGGCTGAGAAGCAGAGGCCTGGGTACTGAGCTCCAGACGGAATGTTACCTGACTTGGGGGGAGGAGGGGAGGCGGCAGAGCAGGGAGTGTGTGGCAGCAAACTGAGAGTCCAGGAGGCAGTCACGCCAAGATGTAGAGGGAGAGTGTAGGAAGGAAGGGGGTGCCATGAGCAGGCACATGTCTGTGAGCTGGCTGTGGGGGCAGAGGCTGAACTTATGGGTGTCTCTTGAGGCGGGCAAGCCCAGGATCTGGGCCTGCAGCCCCTCAATGCTCATTACTTATTCTCCCCACAGCCTGCAGCTCTGCAGCACAGGCTCAGTGCCATGGGCACAGGGGCTGCAGGACTGGTAGGGAGGAAGCCCTTGCCCTCCCTAGGTCCTCTCTCCAGGGACCCAGAGACCAGCTTCAGGCTTGCCAGGCAGAGACAGCCCCAAGAGGAGTGTGAGCTAAGTGGACACCTGGGTCCTTTCCATCCCACCTCACACTACAGTTCCCAGGAAACCTGTGTCTCTTCACCTCTTCTTTTCCCTCCCCTCAGCCTCCCTCATCCCAGGGCCAAGCTTCTGCCCACCCAGCCTCCAAACCACCCAGGACCAAGGGGGTTCCTTTATTTAGGATGTTCTATTCTTCCCACTCCTGGTACGCACACAGCCCTCTGGCCTCAGATCTCCTCCCCACGTGCCAGGGCCATTGCTGAGTCAACTACATCAAGTAGACAGTGTCCCCTGGAGGTGTGCAAGGAAATGACCATTGCCCAGGGCTCATGCAGTGCAGCAGAAGCCCCCTGCACCCACAGTGTCCAGGCATTGCTGGCAAGACTCACTGTCCTCCAGTGCCCACTGCCAGTGCATGGACACTTGGCCAGAGCAGCCTCGGGATATCCTGCCTGCTGACTGACGTCACTGCCGTGTACACTGCCAACCACTGCTGGCCTGGGGCCAGCGCTCCTCTAGGGAACTGACCTCTCTAGTATAATCTGGGATTCTGCACCCAGTCAGCTCCCAGCACCCTCTACCCACAGAGGGACTCTGCAGCCTTGAACCAGTGGTGATGGGAGCTGGGCAGGTTGGGATGGGGTGACTCAGCGGCTCTCAGGACCTCATCCTACTCTCTTCCCCACTGAATCTTCTCATACAGACTATTTCTGGGTCCTCCTAGGCCGACAACCTCTTCTTCATCTTCCCACAGCCAGGCCAGTGCCACCATGGCACCTGGGCTTCATCTTTTAGACTCCACACTGTGTCATGCATCAGGCTGGACCACCATGTGCATTGTCTTATTTAATCCTCTAGCTCCAGGAGGTGGTTGTGTCACCTCAGGCCTAAACAAGGAACGAACCTGCACTTAGAATGATGAATTCATTTGCCGGGGTGCGAGCGCAGGTAAGGGGTTGCTGGCTCCCACATCTATGACCTTTCTCCCCCAAGGCAGTGTCAGGCTCAGAGCACACCCTTCTCTGACCTGGCCTTCACAGGAGCCACTGCCCTATGCAGACAACCCAGACTCTGAGTTTGCCCCTAGGACTGAAAGACACAGCCTCGGAGCTCATGAAGTTCATTCCTCTCATTTTTTTCTGAGGTGTAAACCAAGTCCCAGAGAGGAGCAGTGACTGACCCAGGGCCACACAGCAGAGCAAGATGAAAACTAAGGTCACTGGCCTTCCATTCTAGATACTTTCCACTGTACCCGAGATTCCAGACCTTGGGCCTGCCCATTTGACCAAAGGCCTCAGCCCCCAGCCCCCCCAGTGCAAACAGAGCAAATGAATGCAAGTGATGGTCCGTGCCCACCCTGGCAGAGCCTTCTCCCAGCACCCACTCAGCCCCCTCTCTGGTCACATCTACACTGCACACACACACAGCCATGGGAATGCCAGCCTCCCTCTAGCTCTCCTCACGCCAGATCCCTCTCATGCCAGCTGGGAGTGTGACAGCAGGGGCCTCCTCCAGGCGCCAGGGAGGAAGAGCTGGGTTTACACACATTCTGGTGGCCCCAGAAGGCAGCCCGTGGACAGGTGGGAGAAGTGCGTGTTATGAGGAGGGAGATTTTGGCTGAAGATAAAGAGAAACTTGCTGGCATCCCAAAGCATCCAACAGTGGAGTAGGCTGTCTCTGGGGGGTGGTGAGTTCCCTGTCTGTGGAGGTGTGTGAGCTGAGGCAAGATGACTACTGCTCAGAGATGCTCAGGAGGGGGCTCTGGAATCCTACGGAAAGAGACATCAAACTATTTGAGTCCTGAAGTCCCTCCCAGTCACAGAATGTTTTTGGAAGGGTCCCCTCTCCTCCCTAAAACACCTTAGACAGGATTGTCGGGCTGCAAATAGTTCTTACCTCCCCTTCCTGCGCCCTCCTTCCATCCCTGATGACAGTAGAGACAAGGAAGCCCCGAGCATGTCCACTTCCAGTCACCTCAGCAGTGTGCAAAAACAAGATAGTGCAGGGACTAGAGGCATTGACTGGAGACTGGGTTCAAATACCAGCTCTACCTCTTTCTAGCTGTGTGACCTTGGGCAAGTTACTTAGCTTCTGTGGGCCACAGTTTCCTTATGTGTAAAATAGAGGTAATGGTAGCATCCAAAGTAAGAATTAATATATATAAAGCACATAGAACAGCATCTAGCATAGACTGAAGCAGAAAAGTATGTGTTGTATTGATTACTTTTTAAATTCCTCATCTTATCATTTTACAGTCTGCAAAACTCCATGGATTGCATGTATCCTTTGATGCTCACCAGGGCCCAGTGAGGGAAGTAAGCAAGGCAGGTTTTATCACTGCCCCTTTTTGCAGATGGGGAAACTGACACTCAGAGAGAAGAGACTCCCTGCAAGGTCACACCACTTGTAAGTATACCGCTTGTAAGTAGCAGACCTGGGACTCAGATTTCTCCCCCTGGGCCCTTCTCCAATCTGCCAGGCAACACCCCTGCCCAAGAAGATGGGAGAAGGGGACAAAACGGTCTGAAGACTCGTGGGCTGGGCTCACAGCTACCCTCAGGCAGATCTTTTTGTCCATGGACAGAAGCATGAAGGAGGCTGGACACATGAGATGGCAGTTCAAGGTGTGCATGATGAGGCTGTTGAATTGATTACTTTTTAAATTCCTCATCTTAGCATTTTACAGTCTGCAAAACTCCATGGATTGCATGTTTCCTTTGATTCTCACCAGGGCCCAGTGAGGGAAGTAAGCAAGGCAGGTTTTATCACTGCCCCTTTTTGCAGGTGGGGAAACTGACACTCAGAGAGAAGAGTGTGTGGGGCTGAGGAGATGGGTGGGTTGGGGACCGAGGTACAATTGAATGACACAGCGGAGTGGGGGCTGAAGCACAAGTGCCTAGGGGCTTGGAGGTAGGCAGTGGGAGTGGTGAGCTCACCTCATGCCCACGCCTGTGCTGTGCACAGCTGGGGGACGCCGACCTGGGTGGGTACACCCCAGCCATGCAGAAGGGACAGATGGTTTCCAGGGGCGGCCTTGTAAGTAATCATGAGGTGCCTGGGAGTGTGGTATCCATGACAGGTGTGTGTGCGTGTGTGTGGAAGGTTATGATAATAATAATGGACAGAACTGCCGTTTACTGGGGGCCTCCTATGTGCCTGAAAATACAGCAGACAAAGTAAAGTTCACAGAATGCTGAGCACAGAGCCAGGCTCACAACAGGTCTACGATAAATAATTACCATCATAACCATCCCAACTAGTCCTCAAAAGAACCCATGAGGTAGGTATGAGGACCCCATTTCACAGATGAGGAAACTGAGGCCCACGGAGGGGCCGAGCTGAGCCCATGCAGCCTCACTGTCACCCCATCTCACTGTGTTAAACAGTGACAGTGGCAGAGGCTGCTTTGTAAATGACAACAAGGTGCCATGCACACACGGGATTATTTGAATGAGTCTCAGAGCTCATCAGCCTGCCTGTGTGGACAGGGCCAGGCAGGGAGCGCCCTGACAGATGGAGCAGCAAGGTTGGAGGCATGTGAGACACATGGTCAGGGCGTCCCCGTAGGGGCTGGGCTTAAGAGCTGGGAATGAATGGACAGCATGATGTCAGTACCAGACAGGGGTGGGGGCCTGCTCATAAGAGTGAGTCCTGGAGTACAGGCACCTAGAAAGGGGAAGGTTCTGAGGAAGGCCAGGTGTAGCTGAGTGCTGGGCTAGACCGGAAGGGATTATAGTCATGGTCAGGAGGAGTAGGCGGGCCTGGGCCTGGGGGGCTTTCAGAGGATTCAAAGATATGAGAACAAGCAAGAGAGAGAGAGAGAGAGAGAGAGAGAGAGAGAGAGAGAGAGAGAGAGAGAGAGAGAGTGAGAGAGACACTTAGGGGGTTAGCCAAGGCATAAAAGGGCTGTTGGCATGCGTGTGTGTGCCAGTGTGCGCACATGTACACACACAGGCCTGGGGCACAGCGCTTAAGACCAAGATGAGAACGTGGTGCTTCATGATGTGTGTTGGGGGTGTGGAGGGTGGGAGATGGTGTGTCTGGGAGGGGAGAGTGTGTCCCAGGGAGTGAAGGTTTGTACGGAAGAGTACAGGTGTGCCGGAGATGACTGTGTGAACCTGGGGAGGTGAATGGTTGGCTGGGGGCTGTGTGCGTCTGATGGTGAGGGCTAACAGTGTGATGATGGGCCTCTAGGGGTATGTAGGGGCCATGTGTGTAGCATGTACATGAGAGCAGGTGCCTAGGGGAGGTCTCCGAGGCAGGAGGTGGCAGTCTCTCTGGGCGGGGAGTGTAGGCGGTGTGCTGCCGGGAGGTGTATTGTGTACGCAGGTGTGTGTGCCTGTGTAGGTGTATGTCTGGGTGGGTGCCACCGAGCGTATGTATCAGTGTCCAATTGTCTATATCACTGGTAAAGGCGGATGGGTGGACCTGGGTAGAGGCCGTGAGTCTGCAGGGAAAAGAGGTCTCCAATAACCCCTCTAGAACCCATGCCCGTCCTCTAAGGAACCCAGAGTGTGAATTCAGCCCAGGCCAAGAAGCCAGGAAAGGCCTGGGCCCCTGGAGAGACCTCCCCAGCCACCCCATGACAGTGACTGCAGGCCTCCTGCCAGTCAGTCAGTCCCACCCACTCTTGTAGATCTGAGGACAGAATGGGTCTGCCAATACCTCCTTTATCAGGAACGAAGGAACCCCCAGCAAGACCTTTCTCCCCTGCTCCCAGAAAGATCCAGCCAAGCCCTGGATGCCAGCATCCCTGGAGGCAGGAATTAGAGATCTGAGTGGCTGAAGCACCCACGAAACAGAAGGCCTCCCAGTTAACAGACCAGGGGACCTCCCTCTTCTCTTTCTTCTTTCTGTCTCCCTCTTCTCTTACTACTTCTCTGGCAGAAGATAGAGAATGCAAAGCCCGAAAGTCCACCCTCCCCCAAAAGGAATACCCAGACACGGGGAAGGTGGACAAGAGGGAAGGGCAGAAATGAATGGGAGGTCCTCACCCACTCACCCCACCCTCCAACACATACACAGCCCTAGGTGTACTGAGGTCCCCAAGGCTGTCAAGAGGCCTGGAGACCCAAGTCCCACCCGGTAAGACTCATTTCATCACTCCAGGTCTGGACAGCTTCCCCTTCACCTCCAGGCACCAAAAAATAGACCCCTCCCAGCCCTTGCTGGTTCAATGAAGCACCGAATGCCCTCCCCCAGGACTCAGGTGCGGGGCTGAGGGTAAAGAAAGAAACAGCCCCGCCCCCTCCCCCCACCGTCTCGGAAAGCCAGTTTTGCCTCCAAGGGCCTATCCAGGGCTTAAGGGCTCACACCCCAGTCCAAAGAACCAGGGCAGATGTCTCCTTCATCTGGGGGAGGAGTCTGGGACTTGAGAAAAGGTCCTCTCCTCTTGGGGGGTGGGGAGCGAGCCCAGGGCCCCGCAGCTTCCTCTCCCTGCAGCACTCTCTGACCATAACCCCGTCGCCGCCTGCCCGGCGCATTCCCACCCCAGCACAGCCCCCTCCTACTGATTTCCCAGTCTCCCTCTCTCATCGCCCCCAACCTTCCCCCGCAAGCTTCCGCTCCTCTCCCTCAGGCCCCCCATCTTTCCCAGCTCCCTACCAACACAGACCCATCTCTGCCTCAAGCACCTTGGCACCTTCCCCTCTGCTCCCTCCCAATAACCTCCTCTCCTTGGCTACCATCCCCCAGTAAAGCCTGGTCCTCAGTGGTGCCCCCAGTGTGAAGCCCTGCTCCCAGCCTCTCCACTACTCCCTTTCCCCTCTTCGCCTTCCACGAAGCCCAGTTGCTCGCTGGTTTCTCCCCTGCAGACCCTTCAGAGCACAACAGCTCCCCAGCCCCTCTGGCCAAAGCACTGCTTCCAGCCCTTGGGGCTAGAACTGATTGGGGAGACCCTCTCCAGAGCCTCCCTCACAGCTCGCCTTCTCGCCCCATCCCTTCCCCACCTCCATTCACCCCAGGTCAGGGCCAGTGCCCCATCCACAGAGAGGCTCCGACCCCCAACCCCTCAGCCACTCAGCCTCTTCTGTCACCCAGCCAGTCCTCCTAGCGCCCTAGCTCCCCCGCCCCCCAATCCATCCTTCCTGCCTCCACCGCCCCCCGCCCGTCTCCGCCGCAGCCCCCCCTACCTGGTTCTGGGGGGTCCAGGAGCTGGAGGGTGGGGATCAGAGCCCCGGGGCCGCCCCGTCTCCGGCGGGTGGCAGAGCCGGTGCCAGTGGTGTCGGCTGCCTCGCGCCTCTCTCTCGCGCCCCGCCGCGTCCGGGCCCGCCCCGCCGCGGTGCCGCTCCGAGGGGGATGCTCCGCGAGTCAGGGCGGCTGCTCCCGCCGCCGCATCCCTGCAACACCGACTGACGGCAGCATCAGCACCAGTGCCCGCCCCCCAGATGCGCGCATTGGGCCGTGCTGCGCTAACGGACGAGCGGCATAGCCAATGCAAAGGCACAGAAGCCGCCAGTCCCGCGGCTCCACCGGCCCACCTCCCTCCCCCGCGAAGGACCCAGGCGTCCCGGCCCCAGGGCTTCCCAGCTCTTCGCCGCCTGTCGCGGTCCTTAGCCCTGGTGCCCGGGCCCCCTGCCAGGAAAATTCCCAACCTAGCCCCCAGGCCTTTTCCGGGAACCCAGGCGCCCTAGCCTCTCGCCCGTTGGGCTGGGCCCTTTGGGTCCCACATCCCCGGGCCGGAGTGTCCGTGTGGCAGCGCCCACCCAGGGCAGGGAGGAGCTGGAGGGCCCCGAGTTGGGGCACCAAGGAAACGGGAGCGGTGGAGGGCCGGGCCGCAGCGCCCTCTCCTGGCTACGCCCAAGGGAGGGCCCCGGCTTCCAAGGATCCTAGGGAAAGGGGAACCCCGCCCGCGGCTGCTGGGGGCTTTTTCCAGCCCTAGGCTGGCCTCCGCCTTCCACCGCCCGAGCGCCCCCTGCTTCCACTAGAGCTGAGGAGGGAATGTCTTTGCTGGGATAAGGACGGAGGCGGTGGGGGACCGATAGGGAGGGAGGCAGGGCAGACCTAGGGACTTGGGGTTTCCCAGCCTTCCTCATGGGAATCCCAGAGTTTAAAGCCTGATTCTCATCTCTGCCTGGAACCCTGGACTGGGGTAGGAGGAGGTTTGGCGGCAGGGACAAAACTGCACATCGCCCAGACCTCCGAAGGGAAGCTGACAGCAGCCGCCCTCCCAGTTCTCCCAATCATGAGTTTCAGAGTAAGTGTGGTGCTGGGGTGAAGTTCCTCCCCGTGAGGGCATCTGCATCACTGTGTGTGTACTAGTGTGGGAGGAAGGGGACACCCCTTCACTCACTCAGCCAATGAAAGGTGGACCTGGCACCTGGTGTGTGTAACATAAAGTTGGACACTGGGCTTCTGAATGAAGCAGTGTGTGTGTGTGTGTGTGTGTGTGTGTGTGTGTGTGTGTGAGAGAGAGACAGAGAGAGAGAGAGAGAGAGAGAGAGAGAGAGAGAGAGAGAGAGAGAGGTAGAGGTGTCAGACCATTCTGCCAGCTCCCTCCAGGACCCTGATTTCTGCAGGGTCTGATCTGCACAGCCATAGCCGATGGTAATTGGTGCTTCCTTAGCCAAATGAACTTGCAAGAACACTCACATTCGACCACTAATGCATGCATGGGCCTGAAGGGCACACTCACAGCCAGGCACACCATCTGTGTGCATACAGGCACTCCCAAAGGGACACATAGAGACAGCTGCAGAAAATGCCCCCCATGGTAAGACACCCACTGGAAGTACATGCTTATTGAAGAACATACACATACTCATACATCCAGGTGCCTATATTCTCAGGGCAAATGTATGCCCAAGGGAACAAGTGCACACAAAGGGCCTGCCCACAGGGTCATCCTGCCCTCCTGAAGCACTTTGCAGAGTGGTCAATTACTGAGAAGAGGGGGGACACCCATCCACAGAGGTCTCTCTTCCTAACCTGTAAGGGGGTGAGAGGGGAACCCAGACTGCAGGGAGTGTTTCCTAGGGACCAAGAAGAGAGATTCCCTGAGCTAAATCCCAGACCTGGGGCGGACTCTGACCTTGGAGAGACCTCAGGCTGGCCCCACCAAGGCGACTAAAGGAGCAAGAGAATGGGAACTGCTGAGTCAGGGCCTGTGGATATGAAATCGCCTCTCTGACCCCACAGCCCACTGCCCCACCCATCCCCCATGGCTCCTCTCCTTGCAGACTACACACACACACACACACACACACACACACACAGAGCCAGGGCACAGATGGACAGACAGACAGGTGCAGTGACTTACAGACTATCTCTCAGGCCCTTATAGATGCGGGTGGGAAGGAGTGGGGGGAGGGCAGGGACAGGAAAGAATGTAAGAGTGAGCATTTGTCTCCTCTCCCCACCCCTAGCTCCCTGGACTACCTTTACCCATCAAGGGCAGGAAAGGTCACCTGGCAGCTGCCTTACCTCCCTGCCCCTCCCCCAGCTACAAGGATGTCTCCCATCAAGGTCCAAGGTTCAGAAGATGGGGTGCAGTTGGGACCTACCACCTCAAGACACCCTCCCCAACAGGCCCCCACCCAATGCGGCCCTTCTCTGGTGCCAAGTCCAGTGGGGACACACGGTGGAGGGGAAATGCAGCAAATACAGCATGCGTGTCTGTACACACACACATGCACACACGCACACACAATGTGAATCTCATACGGCAGATTCACACGTGCAACCATGAAAAGACAGTCCCACGTCACACTCCCAGGTGGGGCAGCCCTGGGCACATTTATGCATACACACACACTGGGAAGAAGCCGGGCTGAGGCTGGGGACAGCAGGGAGGGAAGCCGACCAGGCTGCAGGGATGGAGGCAGCACGGGAGGTGGGCAGCTCAGGGAGCGAGCTGCTCTTCACAACACAATCGCTGTCTGTTGTTATAGCAACTCAGCCCCCAAATTGTGAAACGGATATTACAGCCTCAAGAGGAGGAAGGGCTGGAGAGGCCTGAGGACAGGAAGGAGGGGCAGAGGTGGTGGGGGTCCCAATGGAGGACAGAGCTGGGGGGACCAACATGGGGCTGAAAATTAATGGGGTGGGAGGAGACCCCAAAGGAGGAGTAGGCCAAAGGGAATGGGATCTCAAAGGAGAAGATGGGCATGAGGTTAGGGAACCCTGAGGGAGGGGGCTGAGGCCATTGCCAGGTCCACAGATATGGTGCTTTGCAGGTAGGAGTCAGGGTATTCAGGCTTCCATCCCCAGGACAACCTATAGCTGCTGTAGGACAGGCCCCAGTTTGTGGGGGCTGGGGAGGTGGCTCCCACTCCTGGGGCTGCTGTGTGGAGTCTCTTGACCCCAGGGGCAGCCTGCCAGCTCCAGAATCTTTAAAAGACTCCCATTCACCCTCCTCACCCAGACCAGCCTTAGAGTGATTTCAGCCTTCCTCAAGTAGTGGTGACCCCCCCCAAACGTCCATGCTGCAAACTCAGGAGGGAGGATCTGGGTTGGGAGAGGCCACAGGAGGCTGAAAGCAGGATCAATATGCATTTCCTCTGGAAGTCACTGTCCTTCCGGCTGGCAGCAGCAGTAGGCCAGAAGGCTGGAAGCCCAAAGAGTGCAGCCCCCACCCTGAGGCAGGAAAGCTGGCCAGGCCCCTGCCCCCCTTCCCCCACAGGAGGCACTCTGGGCTGCCCAATCTCCCATGATTCTCTGCAGTGAGCTCCCCATTGCTGGAAGTATTCAAGCAGGAGCTGAAAGGCCACCTGTCAAGCAAGGGAATTTTGGCTGTGGGCTAAAGGCTATGGTTACACATGGCCACGGGGCCCAGCAATTCAGGGTGCAAAGACATGCTAGTTTCAAGTGTTCGACCCCTAAGATTCTAGACTCGAAATTCCAGACCTTCTCCAAGACGCTTATGTTCCAAGGTTTTCTGGTTCTGAGGTTCTGTCCCCCAGGATTCTAGTCCCCACCAAGATCCCAGACACAGATTCCAGGTCTCCCAGATTCTCTGACTACAAAGTTCTAGACCCCAGTCCCTGTGATTAAGCCCCCAGCCCTGCCCACTCGAGGAGTCTAGGCTCTGATGGTCCAGCTTCATGACATGGGCCTTTTTATTCCATTTGGGAAATACAAATATTCACAAGAGTCTGTACAACCTTAGGGACACCAGCCCTGGCCCTGCCCTCAGATGCATGCCACCCTCACACCCCGCCCCCCAGCCCCAGGCTCCCTGCTCTGGTCCAGGTCTTTTCTCCAAGTCAGGCATGAGTGCTTGATCCAGTCGCAGCTGGGAAAAGAAAAACAGAGGTGGTGAGGAAGACCCACCCCTAAAACGTAGGAGTCCACTTGGCCTGGGCCATTTGGACAGAGCACCCCTTTCCCTGACCCCCCCCCCGCACTCTCCCTCCCCTTAGTGGGGAGGCTCTGGCACAGGCTGTGGAAGGACTCACCATCATTACAAGTGGATGTCAAACACGCCATCCTCCACCGCCTGCACCTCCTCCTCTCGGATCTCTGCACAGGGTGGGTCGCAGAACCAACTTCTGAGTCCCTGTGCCCTCAGCCACCCTCCCCTCCTACACAAGAGGCATCCCACCCATCCTGGAAGCAGACCCATCCACCAAAAATCAATTCGTTGAATAACAAAACGGCCCAATTTTTGAGGCTCTTTTTCTAGGTTGTCATTTTGCCGCAGCTTTTTTCGCAGCCATAGATTTGTCAGTGCCGTGTGCTTAAATGTCAATTTTGCGTGTGTTTCATATTTTAGACCCCAGCTCTTCTGGAAGGCTTGATGAAAATGGTTTTATCTTTTCTATTTTTGAGAACTTCTGCTAATCCAAACGGTTGTGGTCGACTGCCTTAGACCCCAGTTTACCATAGTTGTTTAGACTGCTCTCAGCAAAATAATCATCTGAGGAATTGTCATTCAGCAAAGTGAACTAAAACCACCAGAGACCCCAACAGAGCTGCTGGGAGATTTGGGGAGCAAGGAACTTTTCTCAGAGCAGCCTCCAGAACAGCCGAAAAGGAAAGCAAATGGCTCACATAACTCCCTCTTCAATCCATTGTCAATCCCCCTAACAAAATAAGTGTGACTGGAATCTTGACATCTCTTTCATTTTTACTTTCCTTTATATATTAGAGTATCTCTCCTCCTCAGCCTCGGAGGGTCGAGGGTTCCCTGATCACCTTCTGGCATGCTTATCTGTCCAACCCCTCTTCATCGCTCCCCAAAATAAGAGAATTACAAACTATGGAATGGTTGCCATCTGGATAAATTAAGACTTTGCCGCAATGACGCTGCTTCCCTTGCCCCCCTCCCTCCACAGGCCAATACAAAAGGAGACCCCGCTCTTACCTGGAGGCCTGGAGCCTCGCCTGCCTGGGCGGGGCAGGGAGAAGCTGAAGGCCCGATGGTGGGTGTGTGTGGGTGAGGGTGAGGGTGCAGACCCCTCCAGACTCACACTCTGGGCCCTGCGCCGGCACTCAACTGACAGGCGATCCTTGCACTGCTTGTGGCAGTTCACACCACAGGCTGGAGGAGGCAGATGGGGAGCCCAGCCAGGTCCATTGGTCAGAACAGCCTCCATCCTATTCTCCAGGCCTGCCCCCCTCTCCAGGTTCTTTGCTCCTGAGCAGCTGTCCCACCAAAACAAAAGCCTCCTTCCAAAATGCTCTCTTCATCCTACTTGCCAGTCTATGCCCTCTCCAAAGTTCTTTGCTCCTGGGCAGCTGCCTTGCCAAAATAAAAGCCCTCTTAAAGGCTACCCACTTCACATATAATCATCATGCCTCTCTGGCTCCAAGGCACTGCACTCCTTTGCAATTACCCCACCAAAATAAGAATTCCCACCCAGATAGTAACTCTTCCAAAAAAACTCAGCCCAGTAGCCCTGCCTTTCCATCTCACCTCGGCATTTGAGGCCCTGCTTGTAGATGCCCAGGATCTGAAATAGAGGAGGGGGCCGTGCTGGGGGGAGGGATTTAAAGGTGATGATTCCACTTCTTCCTTTCAAGGGCAGGGACTGGGACTGACCCTATCTGGGACCTTAGGGCCCCTCAGGGTTAGGTGCAGAACAGCAAGAGAAGCAGGTGGAATTGATGGTTGAGAAGGCTCTGGCAGGGGCGGGGCCAAAAGGGAGGGCAAGGCGGGGCGTGGGTTGGGCTGAAGGGGTGTGGCTTGGGCGGGGGCTCACCAGGGCCTTGCAGTGGCGGCAGGCAACCGGGCGCAAGGAGTTGCTCTCGTGGAAATTGTGTACGAAGCCCATGCGGCCGCCCAGCATGGAGCTGGAGCGCAGGAAGTAGGAGACCATCTCCTCCCTGCTGATGCAGCCATCCCTGTCAGGGTAGGGCGAGCACCTAAGTTTGGGCCTTCCCCAGGACCACCCACCAACCAGCCTAACACATTCCACTGGAGAAAACCCCTACCGAACCACTGGAGAAAACTCCTCACCAAACTCCCAATTTTGGATCCCTCGTGCAGGGAAGAGAAAGAACACTAGACTTGGAGCCAGACAGATATAGTGGCTGCTACTAGCTATTGTGTGGTCTTGGGCAAGTCACTTCCCCTGGGTTTCCTCCCAGGAAAAATGAGGTTATAATTCCTGCCCTGCCTACTTCACAGAGTTGGTATGTAAATCAAAAGAGCTGTGATTATCTTTCTCCTGGGATTATAGCCTCGGTTTCCCAAAACGAGCTCTGCAGAACACCATTTGGGAGCCCTGAGAATTACGAGATCTCTGATGACTTCTGGGGCCAGGTAAGATTGGGAAAAGCTGCACCCGCCTTACTCCTGCATAATGCTGCCAGAAAGACACCTGTAATCAGTGTTTGCCACGTTATACAGGGCTTCTTATAGAGCCCTTCTTTTGCCTATTCCCATATTATAGCGAAAGAGTGAGCATGAGCTCTGGAGATGGGCAGACCTCAGTCCAAATGCCGGTCACCACTCCTTCCTGGCTGTGTGACTTCAGGCTGGTTCATCTCCCTGTGCCTCAGCTCCCTCCTCTATAAAAGGGGACAATGACAATTCCTACACCTGGGCGCAGGGTTGTGAGGATTAAATGGGATAGTACACAGGAAGTGTTTACGACAGTGTCTGTGTAGTTAATAGGTCCTGGGCTACCACGGGGCTGGTCCTTGCTGCAAATTCCCACCCATTTTATCTCAGTCTCCATGATGTGATCCAGGTGATCCTTCAAATCAACGGGGCATGGGGACCACTGGCCAGTTAGGAATCCACAGCCTGGATTCTTACGTCATACTGTGCATGAAAACTAAATTTCCACGGAATTGAAAGCATCAATGTAAAAACCAAAAATTATTATCGAAGTATCTGAAAAGGTATAAGAGAATAATTTTGTAATCTTGAGGGGGTGAAGGGCCTTTTTCTACACATAACACAAATCCAAGAAGCCATAAAGGAAAAGACTGACATACTGAGCACACAAATTTTTTTAAAAATTTTATATGGGAAAAGACAACATAAATGACAGACTGGGAGAAAATATTTGCAAACATGTTCAACAGCAAAGGGTTAATATCCATTAACAGAGATTCTAAAAATCAATGAGAAAAAGACCAACAAACCCAGTGGAACAATGGACAAAGACTATGAACAGGCAATTAACAGAAGAAATATATGTGGCCAATAAACATATGAAAAGATATCCTACCCCACAAGTATTAAAGAAATGTGAATTTAACCAAGACACCATTTGCCAATTAAGCTGGCAAAATTGTGAAGCTTATTATAGCATCCATCGTTGGCAAGGAAGTTTGGAAATGGGCACTCGTTTGCTCCTGATGGGGGTGCAAGCTGGCACAACCTTGCCTGAGGTCACTTTGGCAGTCTCTCTCCTAATTTAGAATGTGCCTATCTTTTGATCTAATTTTCCCACTTCTAGGAATTTCTCCTACAGAAACAGTGGCCTGGGTGCATCGCTACAAAGATTTTCACAGCAGCCAGGTATATATTAACAGCGAAAAACTGGGAACAGTCTACGTGTCCATCAGCAGGAGAATGGTGAGGTAAATGGCCCAGCCACACCATGGAATATCCTGCAGCTGGTCTACAGAATGAAGAGGTAGTTCTGCATAAATCGGCATGCACAGATGCCTATGATAAAGGTTTAAGTGAAAAACAAAAGCAAAAAAAGCAAGGTGTGCAGTTCCACAAAGACAGTGACCAAAAAAAAAACAACTGAAAACCCTGCTGCTATAAATACCTGGTTAAAATATATCAATAATTGCTTTCAGTGCATGGGGCAGTTTGCAAGAAAGAAATGGAGGGCCAGCCGAGTGGTACAGTGGTTAAGCGCTGGTTTGGGAAGCCAGCGGCCCCGGTTCAGGTTCCACATATGAGGACCAGTGACACTGCCCTCAAAAAAAATAAAATAAAATAAAACCATGGATGTTAATAAAGTATTTAAAAAAAGAAAAAAGAAAATAGAAAGAAATGGAAACCTCCAAGTTCCAGAAACAAAGAGGGAGCCTCAAGCTGAGGCAGTGAGTTGGGGCTGGACACTGCAGCTGCCCCGGGAGGGGTTGCTGGTCTCCCTCCTGGTGAGCCAGGCGCTGGGTTTTGATACCCAACCAGGGGCCAGGCACAAGGCCTGGAGCCTGCCGGTGGTGGTGGGGAGTTAAGGCTGGGACACCTGCATGAAGCTGGGGCCTAAAAGGTCTCGGAGGGCTGCTGCATCCTCACTGAAAGTGTGGCCTGGAAAAACAATCCCCCCACCAACCCAAGAAGATAACATGGAACTCTGTGTCAACTCTGGGTGGAGAAACAAAACAATTAGAACAAACACGACAGGCAGAGCTAAATTTATGCTATAATCCTGTTTGTTCATGACACAGACGCAGATAAACAAAATCTATGTTAAATTTGCACATACATGAAAAAAAAAAAAAAGACGGGAAGGATACACATACTGCCAAACCAGAAATATTGCTAATGGTGTCACTAATACTACTAACCTGTACCGATGAAAAGGAGGAGAGGAAATTTCCACTTCCTGCTGTATACACCTTGTTCACTACGAATCTATTTTACTACCTGGATTTTTTTTTTTAACCATGGATTTCTGCAACATGGAAAAAAGCCCAGATTTTTAAAATATGGGTTAACATTAAAAAATAAGTCACCCTGAGATGGACTGCAAATTTTGATTGCAATTTTGTCTGTTCAGCAAAACAGGGGTGTGAACATGGTTGCACATTTAACCTACTTCAGAGAACCAGCTGTTTGTCCAAATTGTCAGCTTGTGAATTGTTGATAAGCAAGTGGTGCTGCTAATTGCAGGCCTTTCTTATCTACTCATTACAATAGGCTACCCAGGAGTTCAACGTGCCCACACTTTTTGCCAGCTGTGAACTCCACAAATAAAATGGCATTTGTGTAGCAACAGTCCTCAGGCCACAGTCTCTGTAAGATACAGGTGGAGTTCCCATCTGTCTGAAAGAGCGAAGTAACCCTGTGCCAGCCAGCAGCCTGCCCCCCACCAAATAAGAGCCCTTCCCCACATTGGTGGCTTCCTCTGCTGAGATCATTTGGTCCAATGGCCTGACCTTGCACAGGAGGAAACTGAAACCCAAGGGGAAGTGAGTCTGCCTTCCCTCTCCCCCAGCCCCCAGGCCTCCTCACTGGTTTTGGTCGAGGTCCCCAAAGGCGCTGAGATAAGGGAAGTTCCCACGGATGATCTGGAATTCTTCCTGTGAGATGTGGCCATCCCCATCGACGTCAAAGTTCCGGAACACAGACTGGGGGACACAGAGTACACATAGGGGCAGGAGAATAAAAGGACCATCAGGCCCATCCTGTCCATACTCCCAGTCCATGGTATGAGGGGTGTCTCAGATGTAGGTGGCCGTCCATCTTCCCCACCACCTCTATTTTCCATACCCCCGCCCCAAACCCACCGACGCTTTCTGGAGGCTGAGTGCTGGCCCTTGAACATGGCACTGGTCATGGCTCCCAAGGTGGTACCCTGGCAAAACCGGCCTTGATTGACCCCTAAAGACCTGTCCCCTACCTCTCAGGCTTCGGAGCTGGCCACCATAGAATCTCACCTCCACCATTTTCTCGATGTGTTCCACCATGAGCGCCTGATCCAGCTTTGGTTTGGCAGCTGAGGTCCACTCCTCCAGCACTGGGGCCCGGGGAGGTGGGGTGCAGCTTGTGGGGCTGGATGGCTATGGGAATGGTCAGGCCTGAGTGAGGGCCAGAGGTGAGGGAGCCCAGGGCCCAGAGGAGCAGAGAAGGGAAGCTCTGGGGGTAAGGGAGCCTGCACAGCAAGTAGCTGCTAAGAGCTCCTCCTGCCCTGATATCCTGGGCTTCTCAGGTGGGGCTGAGGTGGGGGAGGAAGAGGCTGGGCAGGGTGGGGAAGCAGGGTTCCCTCCCTCACCGAGGACTTGGAGCGGGGCTCTCTCTGCAGTGACAGCTGGTAGAGCTCATCCTCCGTCTGATATTGATCCAGAGACACCTGCAACACACAGGTCCAATCACACCCAGTGGTCCCTACTGCTCTCAGGAGCCCACTGCCCAGAGCCCAAGATCAGAATGTCCACCTAGAGGCCACAGTTCAGCCCCGATTCCAGTCCAGCAGCTAGACTCAGGACAAAGGCCAGCTTAGAACACACCCCAGAAACCACACGCCAGCCTAGCACAAACCAGAACCCAAGCTTGGGCCTTAAGGCTAGAGCACAATGCATTGACAAAATCTCAACCAAGAATCTAAGTCAGAACATAGCTGAGAGCTCTTAAATTCACCCCTAAACTAGACCCCAACCCAGCATCCAGAATCCAGCTCAGATTGCTATCCTTATACCAGTCCAGAGCCTAAAAACAGTTAAGAGGGCCGGCCAAGTGGCGTGTTGGTTAGGAGCTGGCTTGGGACGCCAGCTCAGAGCAGCAGGGCCCCAAACCGGATTCCACATATGAGGGCCAGTGACACTGTCCTCTATAGCTAAGGTGGTGAATAACAGGTGGCGAGTAGCAGGTGACGGTATGGGCTGCAGCCTCTGCTGCAGTGGGCTGCCATAGGCTATAGTGAGTGGCTGGCAGCCAGCGTGAGCTGCCAATAGCCGCGGTGAGCGACCATCCAGAGGCCCGCGACCGATCTGCCTCATCTGGGAAGAGCGCAATGACGATACCAACATGGGCCAGTGAAGCAACGTCCTCCGCTACTAGACTGAAGAACAAAAAGACAGCAACTTGTCTTCCCCTCCCCCAATTCCCCAATAAAATCTTAAAAAAAACAAACAAACAGCGGGGCTGGCCTAGTGGCGCGGTGGTTAAGCGCTGGCCTTGGGAAGCCAGCGGCCCCCGTTCAGGTCTCACATATGAGGGCCAGTGACACTGCTCTCAAAAAAAAACAAAAAAACAACAAAAACAAAAACAAAAACAAAAACAGCTAAGAACTGACTCCAAACCCAAAACCTAAGCTGCAGCCCAATGTCTAGAACCTAGTCCAGATCTAGGCTACAATGCAACTCTGACCCTAGACCTCAAAACCTAGTCCAAAGCCAAGCCCAGAACCTCAGAACTCAGGACCATGTTCAAAAACCACTCCGACACCCAGAATCCAGAGCGCGGCCCCAAACCTTGAACACAACCCACAGCTAGGAACTCAGCCCAGGGCCCAGCCCCAGCCTCAAACCCACCACAACCCCATCTGGAGCCTAGAACCCATCTCAGAGTTCATTCCAAACTCTGGAGCCCAATTTGGACCTCAGTCCCTTAACTAAAACCAGACGCCAAGGCCAAGCCACAGCCTTGCGTAAACCCAGGACCAGGCGGAGTTGTCCGCCATGGCGCCTGAGCCCTCACCGTGAGCAGGCTCAGCAGGTCGGGGTTGGCCTGCACTGGTGGCCGAAGGCTGGTCACCATGGCCAGCTCCTCCAGGATGCTGAAGAGCTGCTTCATCTTGGCCCCGTTAAGTCGGGTCCGGGCTGGATCCAGCCAGTCAGGTAACGCCAGCTGCAAGGCCACCAGGTCTTTGAGGTGAACACCTAGGATGGGGAAGCGGAAGCCCACGCAGGCTGCCAGTCGGCGCCGGTAGTTGCCATAGTTGCCAGTGGCAGTCACTAATTCTGTCAGGCCTTCCCAGAGCTGGGGGCAAAGAGCAGAAGGTCACACACACACATACACACACACACACACACACACACACTGGCTCAACCATGCTCCCCCCCTCAGTCTCGGAAATGTGTGAGAAGATGAGGATCAGAGGCAGGGATGGATGAAAGGTTAAAATTCTTCCTCGTTGTCCCCCAACACTGGCTCCCTTAGCCCCTGGGGGTCAGGGTTCATAGGTCATGAGTTCAAGGGAACACCCACTGCCAAATACCACATGTCTATACCAGGCCTGGGCACAGATTATCATCAACATTTAACAGGAGAAGAAACTGAGGCTCAGGGAGGCAAAGCAGCACAGGACAATGATCTAGAAAAATGTTCTTAGATGTATCATTCCTAACAGCACAAACTGGAAAGATCCCAAATGATCATAAGTACAGTAGATATGTATTGGAGTGGGCTTATAATAATATTATATGGTAATGAAAAAGAACAAGTCTCCACATAACAGAACGTAAGAATGAAAAAAGATATGAAGTAACAGATACAACATGATTCCGTTCCTAGAAAGTTCAAACATAGGCAACAAGAAACCCATTGTTTTGGCCAGCCGAGTGGCATGGTGGTTAAGCGCTGGCTTGGGAAGCCAGCGGCCCCGGTTCGGTCCCACATATGAGGGCCAGTGACACTGTCCTCAAAAAAAAAAAAAGAAAAGAAAAGAAAGAAAGAAAGAAACCCATTGTTTTGGGATGCATGCATAGGTGGTAAAGCTATAAGGAAAAGCAAGGTCATCATTGTTAGGAAAGTCATACATTGGTTACCTCTGATGGAAAGGGAGTTATGCTCTAAGGTTCTGGGAGCTTCAGGGGCTGGCAATGTTCTATTTCTTGACCTAGGCAGTGGTTACACAGGCATTTTCTTTGTAATTTTTCTTTAAACTTATACATATGTTTTATATACTTTTCTATATGTATGTCTCCCATATGTTAAACAAAATAAAAGGAGGAAAAAGCACAAGCTTTGGAGTCAGGCAGACCTGTGAGCCCCCCACTCTGCCACTTTTGTGTGTAACCTGGGAAAAGCATTTAATCCCGTCGAGCCTCAGTTTCCTCATCTGTCAAATAAGGGCAGAAGTGCCCAGTGCTCACTGTTAAGAGTTCCCAGGGAGGCCAGACCTGGAAAGGCTGGCCCCGAGTCTTAATAAGGCTGTTCTCCGGAACCCCAGTACCAGGCACCTTGATAGTGTCCGGGCTGACGTGGCTGTGGGTCTCCTTGAGGCGGGAGATAGAGCTGTGGCTCAGGCCCCCAACCACCGCCATCAGTGTGTTGAAGTTCTGGAGCTGCAGCAACTTCTGGGGGACAAAGGGACGGGGGGAGGCAGAGTCACTGAGTGGGCCCAGAATTTGGCCCAGCTTTTCTGGAGAGGAGGCAGTTGGTCTATGGAAAGGGGGGACTCGGCCAGACTGGCAATTGGGGCAGAGGAGGGGCAGGTACCTCCGCCACGTGGACGAAGTGAGTGATGACCAGGGCCCGCTGTGGGGCAGTGGGTTTGCTGAGAATCATAAGCTGCACCCACTGCGACACACTGTTGAAGAGGGAGATGAATCGCTCCAGGACAGGGTTGTCCACGGTGCAGCCGTGAGTCACGAAACTGTGATAGTCCTGGAACTGGGGGCAAGAGTGGAGTCAGCCTCCTGTGGGCCCCTCTCCTTCCCATGGCCACTCCTCACCCTCCAGCTGCCCTTTGGTGGTTATACTGAAACCACCCATCCACCCCAAGGACCCTGCCCCTCCTAGGACCTCCTCCCCAACCCATACCCTACCCCTGACCAAAACCCTCGGGCCGCACCAGGATCTTGCAGAATGAGCGATACTCCAGGTAGGTGAGATGCTCTGCCAGCTCCATAGGCTCCAGATGGTCGAACAACAGGGACATCTTACGCTTTTTCTGTCCCATGGGGTTCCGCTGGGTCACCTGCCGTTTCCACTTGTAGGTGGGGCTGGGGGAGCAGGGGCGGTAAGCCCTTTGCTGGAGATGCCCCACACTCAAGCAGACACACCACTCAAGCTGCCTGAGTTCCTGCACAATGTTCCCAGTCCCAGAACTCCTGCCATCTCCCCCTCGTCATGTACTCCACACATGACTATGGAAGACATACTCTGTGGCAGGCACTGTGCTAGGCACTGGGGGTACAGAGATGAGCATGTTCCTGAGGAGCTCACAGGCTGAGGGAGGCAGACACAGAAACAAACACAAAACAGTGTGGCATGTGTACAGGTCTTTGCACAAAGTGCCACAGGGGAATAGAGGCGGGAACAAATTCTGCTCTGGAAGGGCCGAGACCTCAGAGCCCACAGACACTCCACACCGGAGCTGAGTGTGATAACACAGAGAGGCAAGGGGAACAATATGAGCAGAGCATCGTGGTGGGAAAGGACACAGGGCTGGAAAATGGTAAGTGGACACGAGTAGCTGCAAGATGAGGTGCATGGGATGGGAACTGGGCTGTGCAAGATGAGGCAGGGATGCCAAGCTGGTCCAAGACTATGAGAGGCCTTTATCCCCAGTTGAGACATTTTGAAGGCGACAAAGAACCATAGAAGGTTTTTAAGGAGAGAGTGACATGACCCTCGCTCATTCAATTCAACAAACATTTATTAAGTGCAGACAGTGTAGAATGCTAAGTGTCCTCCCGCCGCCCCTCCCCCGAAGCTCCCCCACGCACACGCTCTCGATGTCGATGAGGCTGCTGTGCCTGCGGTTCCCTTCTTGGTCCAGCAGAGCCTTCAGCTCCTTGATCTGCTCAGCCAGCTCATCATTCAAGTCAAACTCTGCTGGGAATGCCGAGATCCAGTACCTGGAGGGAGTTGGGAGTCACCCGAGGCAGCCCTTCCCCGCACCATCCCTTGGTGTTGTAGTTCCCCATAAAAGGGGGAAAGAGCCTCTAACCATGGTTCCCTGTCCCCTGGCTCTGTCCTTCCCCACCCCCATTAGGCAGATCAGAAAACCCAAGAAGGGGCTGGCCTGTGGCAGCACACCCACTGTTGGACAGAGCCTGGGGCAAACCCACCTGACCAACTCCCAGAACCAGGTCTTTCCACTCCTTCAGGCCAATGTGAAGCCTCAGAGAAGGAGGAAGAGGAGGGAGGAGACAGTGTTCCAGGAGGAAGACTCACCTGACCAGGTGGCATGTTTTCACCTGCAGCGAACTGGAGTTGTCCTTCCGAGATTGTTGGTAGGTGAAGGAGAGTTAAGGAAAACCAAGATGCAGCCTAGCTCTAAAACGTGAGACAGGGGCCTGGTTCTAGGAGAAATGCTGGGGGGGACGGGGTGTCTAGGGCAAGGGTGGAGCCGAAGCTCTGGAAAGGGGCTAAAGGAAGGGGTGAGGGGTAAGCTTTGGAAGGGTGTGTGAGTGGGAAGAGGGATAGGTTGTGGGGTCAGCTGAGAGCTGCCTGGCCTTGGTTCTGGGAGAGAGGCAAGAGGTGGACTGAGCTGAGAGTAGGGACGGATCCTAGACCATAGGGAGGGAGAGGGCGAGGCTGAGCCTTGAGGGGAGGAAAAGGGTGGAGCCTAGGGCAGAGGGGCCCACGCTCTAGGAGTGAAACCCATTCTCGGCCTGGGCTGGGCAGCGGGGCTCGCTTTGGAACTAGGACTGCAGGGCCTCTGGCGAAGCCCGCGAAGGATATATGTGGAGCAGTTTTGCCGCCAGCTGAGAAGAAGGGATGTACCAGGGGTGCATCATAAGGAACATGCGTACCAGCTGCGGGTCCCTCACCTTCCCCGAGTCATCTAACTCCGAGGGGTCAAAGACAAGTTGGTTGACCCTTCCTCCTGCAGCCATGGTCTCAAAACCTTTCCCTGCTCCGCCCGTGTATCTGGCCCCCGCCCACCTGCTTTCCCAGGACTCCCAGACCAGGAGGCGGATTAGAAAGATGAGGTAGAGTGGGAGAGAAATAAGAAAGGATGGGAGGAACTGGAAAGGGGACTGAGTCTGGCCCATCGTCCGGAGGGGAACCAGCTGGGCGGAAGGAGCCTGGGTTCCCCGGGGTCAAGAATCCAGAGGTCATTTCCTGAGTGCCTGGGGGAAGGGGCACCCCTTCACCCGATAAGCTGCCCCACATCAGCCGGAAACAGCTCCCAGGCCGGAGATAGAGAGTTCCTCCGGATTCCCCGGGGGAATAGATAATGGTCCTCCGGTGTTAGAGTCTGGGGACCCCGTTCCTGCTGTCAATGCTGGCATACCAGGCGAAGAGAAACATTTTATCTGAAACACGGGGATCTCTCTATGATGAAGAGGAGGCTTTCGCTAAAGAGGACGCAGGATGCAGAGCTGGGTGGGTCCAGACCTGGGGCCTGCCCTGGGGGGCGGAGACCCGGGTTCAGGCTCCGGGACGGGCTCTGGCTGGGTACTCCCGTGCCACTCACCGAAGGCTTCGATGCAGCCGCGGAGCAGCTCCTCCACTGTACAGCCCTTGTCCAGGTCTAGGGTGCCTGCCATAGCTGCAGGCGCGGGTAGGCTGGGCCACACTGCACTCGGGGAGACACCCGCGAGGCTCTCACCGGACCCCTGGAGAGGCAGAGTGGGAGTCTGCGGAGGCGCTGGCTGGGGGAACGGCCGACGGGCTGGAACGGGGCGGGGCCGGCACGCCCCCTACTGGGCAGGGGCGGAGTCGTCCACCGCGGCCACTCCCGGGGTTAAACGGTCTGGCCCAGGATGGTGCAACCCACCAGTTGGGAAATCGGAGGGCCGAGAGGCTTCCGGCCCACCCTCGGAATCGTGGGAGGGCCGAGGGACTCCCCAGGGATGGGGACGAGTCAGGACTCCGGGGGCTAGCTGGTGCCCCAGCCACCCGTAGACAGTCTTCTCTTCGAGTCCTCTTTGCAGAGGCACCTGCAGCACCCAGCAGCTCGGCTCGGCGCCCCTCCCTCCACTGCCTCCCTTCCCCCGCAGGGTTATTTTGGGAACCCAGAGCCTGAGGGGACCTCGGAGGAATTTCTTTCGGGGATGGGCGGGGGCAGGAACCCAGGCGTTCTGCCCGCTTTGCCCCCTCCCGGGCTCCCGGGGAGGGGAGGCGGGGCTGTGTCGGCCCCCAGGGTCTGCCCCTGGGGAGGCGGGCTGGAGTAAAGAACATTCCTGGGGCGGGGGTAGGGCTGGGGTGGGGGGGGCCGCTGCGGCCGGGAGGCGTCAGCGGGAAGCCTGGGCCTGGGAACCGAGCACTCTCTAGCCACCTCCTCTGTGAAGGCCCCAGGGGTCCCGGCCCAGCCCTTTCCACAGGCCATCTTCCTCCCCAGCCCATCCTGACCCAGGCTCCCATTCTGCACAAACTATGAACGCACAAACAGGCGGACCACACTCGGGCACACAGAGTGGGGTGCCCAGAAGGGGGCGTCATTGCCGTGGGGGCTGGAGAGTGCCTGTAGGACTCCACCAGCAACTCCAGTGCGGGATCCTACGCACCAATGAAGGGACAGACACTCATTCCATACCCGAGGCCAAGGGCCCATATTGGGGTGTAAGATGCCCGGGCTCACACAGACCCAGTACACAAGCATTCGCCTCTTATCCTCCGTGTCACACACAATGGCACCCACACCCTGCGCAAACCTGCGCAAAGGAACCCTGGGGCACACATAACAGCTCTCTAACCCATAATGCAAATCCATTGATGGGGCCGGCTCCGGACCCTCTGCCCACTCCAGCCAAGCCAGCCTGGAGTTCCTCGGCCACCGCAGCGCTGACATCTGCACACGTGTGCACACAGCCAGGCAGTGCTCCTACACGCATGTACACTCCCACACATGCACACACCCCCATGGGTGCGCACACACGCCCATCTCACGCACCCACCCTTCATCCGCGGTCTAGGGCCAGCCCGGCAGCGGAGAGCCCTAACACCCTGGCCGCTGGCAGAGCGTTTGCCCCACCGAGAGGTTCCCCGCCCCTACACATACTCCTCGGGGCTGGGGAGTGGGGACGGGGGCTCCTCCACGGAGTTCTCTGGCGGACTTTTCCTAGTAACCAACCAGAGGCATCCCCTGCTGACTCTGCCGCTTCCATGTTGTGTGACCTTGAGAGTCACTTGGCCTCTAGGAGCCTCAATTTTCTCATCTGTCAAATGGGAGGTCGGTGGGGGAAGGTCCCGCTGAGACCCGGCTGGCAAGGGCCGAGTGCGCGGAAACGTCGCCCCCTCCACGGCACGTCAGCTCTCTCTGCAGTTCTCTCCTGCCCCAGCCCCGGGCGGCAGACTCCCCACCCACCAACCCACTCGCCGCCCTGGGGGGCTCCTAGGGACCAGGCCCTCCTCTGAGCAGCGCCCAGCCCGCGCTCGCTCCACTTACTCTTGGGACCCGCGGCAAGGAGCCCGCACCCGGCCGGGCCGGCGCCACCTCCGTGCGCTCCCGCCCGCAGGCCTCGCTGCGGCTGCGGCTCCCGCCCGCTCTCCGCGCTGTGGCCCGGCTCCCCGCCGCCCCGCCCCCGCGCCGCGGCCGCCCCCTCCCCGCCCCTGAGCGGGGCTCCGCACCGCCGGCTGCGCCAACCCCCACCCGGGCTCCCTCTAGCCCCGCACGCGGCGGTCCCTGCGGCAGCTTAACCACTCCCCTGCCGCGCCGCCGGGAGGCCAGGGCCGCGGGCGGGGGGCTGCGCCACTGGCTGCGCCGAAAGTGGGCGAGCGGCGGTCTGGCCGCGCGGGACGTGGAGCGGGGAGCTAAACCACAGGCCCTTTCTTCCCACCCCAGACGCCCCAGTGCCCCCCGCCCTGCCTGGTGTTGGGCAGAGGAAGCCGGGAGGGGCAGGAAGCGGACTGCGGTGGGGAAGGGGCGCCCCGCCCAGCCCCCGGCCCGGGTTCCTGTTTTCGAGAAAAACCGTTCCCACGGGGCTACCCCGGCCCTGCCGGGGCGTCTACCTGCGGGCAGCGGGGGCAAAGGCCTGGTGGAGATCAGGGGCATGGAGGCAGAGAGGGTCCTTGTGGGGGAGGGGCTAGAGCAAGATGGGAGCATTTTGGGGAGAGGGGCCCTGTGAGGAGGGAGGAATGAAAACGTCGCTACCTGAAGATGAGACCTCGATGTCTGGGATGTGGGGGGAGCTCCAGCTCACATAGGCGGGACTGGGGCCCCGGAAGCCTGGCTCCCCAAGGGGCCAGATGGAAAGGGGCGGGTGGGTTCTCTGCAGCTTGGATACTGGAGGCCTCAATGCCTGGGCCCCCACTAGGGAGGAACTTGGAAGGAGCAGCCGGAGGCTGTGGGGGTCCCCACAAGCTGGGCCTAGAGGAGCCGGTAACCGTTTCCGGCCTTTGGGTTCAAACACACTCACAGTGAAACCACCCACCCCAAACCTGCCTTCCGAGGCGTGCCCCTCCCTGCCTCGAGGCTGGGGAGGCAGGACCTCTCCCACACCTCAATCTTGGTAATGCGAGGCCTAGAAACAGGCCCTTTCTGGTCCTCAGTTTCCCAAAATGAGGCGAGGACAACACTGGCCTAAGCTAGACCGTCTGTGAATGACCCCTGCCTGAACACTCCCCAGACTATGGATGAAGCGGAGCCACCTGCTTAGAGACCCTTAAACGCCGCAGTGGGGAGGGGCGAGGGGCGGAGCCAGGAGGGCGCCAACCATCCACAGGCTCCGCCCCCTCCTGATCCCGCCTCCGACAGCGTGGATCCTCGGTAGTCCGGGAGGCCTCAGCCCAAGTCCCGGCTCCCAGCTCCGGTGGGCCCCACCCAGGCGGACGCCCCGCCCCCGACCAGCCTGGCAGGCCGCTGACCTAGTATGGACACAGCACTGGGAAGAGAGGCGTAGAGGGTGACGCCGGGAAGAGGGCTGAGAGTCCCGGGCCCTGCCCCCACGGGTCTCTGCCTACTACCGAGGGGACGCACCTGCCGCGGGTGGGGCTAAGGCAGCTGCTGTCATGCTGGCCCAGAGCTAAAAATATTTCCCAACAGAGACGTTAAAGAAGCTACCAAGGAGAATCAATTTAATGGGGAGGGCTGCAGTTGATCAGACCCATAAATAGGAGGGGACAGGAAGCCAGAGGACAGGATGGGAGCAGTGTCCTCAGTCACTCTGGACACTGGGACCTCAAGGCTGGAGGGAAATGAGGGTTCCAGGAAGAGGCTTAAAGATCTAATTCCAGTACCCCACTCTGGATGAGTTGCTGGGGATGGCCTAAGGGATTGCAAACAGGCTGGTTTGTGGTCTGATCTGGAGGCTCAGATCATCTCATCAGGAGCTGGCAGACGCTGGCGGGAAGGCTCTACGCCCCAGATCTCCCGGGCATACTGAGCAATGGTGCGGTCGCTGGAGAACTTGCCGGAGGTAGCTATGTTCCGGATCACCATCCGTGTCCACTCTCTCGGGTTCTACAGGCCAAAAGGGAGCTCTGGGTTCACTCTGCCAGCAGGATCCCCACCTTCTGCCTCATCCCAGCCAGGGCCGCCAAAGCCCTGCCAGCCCCCACTGACCCAGGACCCTTTACCTTGTACAGGGCACTGACTTTCTCCTGGCATTTAATATAGTCTTCATAATCTGCAAAGACTTTAAACCTGGAGGGGAATGGAAAGGCAGGAAGTTCCATGAGGTGAAGGGCCGAGTCCATCCTTCCTGGTGGACTTCTGAGGGCCTGGTGAGTGATGCTGCTTCCAAGGGAGCTGGCCCCAACTACTCAGGACCCCTTTCCAGCCTCCCCACCGTGCCAAGCCCTGTTCAGTCCAGCAGCCCCACCTGCACCGTCCCTGGGCAGCCAGCTCACCGGTCATGGTGCATGAGCATGTTGACAATGTCCTTGAATAGGTCGGGCTGTTTGGGGGAAAAGAAGCCACTGCTCAGCTGCTCAATGACCTGCCGAAGCTCAGGAATTCGGTCATAGTACTCCTGGGCATTGTACCTGCAGGGGAAAGCTACAGTCAGCACCCAGGAAAGCGGGTCCTGGCTCCTCCTCCAGAAAAAGTCCTGGAAGTCCTAGCCCCAGGGTCAGCCTGCTTCTGCCCTCCCTGCAGCTGTCACAGGAGTTCCTTCCCTGGAGGCCCTCTCCCTTCTCTGCTCGGCTTTTTATTCCCCATTATATGGATGAGGAAACTGAGGCCTGGAGAGGGCAGATAAGAAGTGTCAGAGCCAAGGCCCAAACCAAGTGCTTGCCCTCCCACATGCCACTGTCTCCTAGCTAGTGTGTTTCCTCCCTGAATGGCGTTCTCCTCCACTCTCCCTGACCCCGCCTTTGGGCTCCAGGAGGAGCCAACAGGTGTAGCCTTAGGAATGTCCTTAAACTCAGACTGAGCTTGTTGTTGTGCCTGGCACCAGTTTTCCTCCAGTGTTCCACTTTCTAAGGCAGCACAATCCATCCCTCAGCCACCCTGGTTCAAAACCGTCCCCAAGTCCAGTCTCATCTCTTTCCTTCCCTCTCCTCTTCCAAACAGAAACCAAGGCTACTTCCTCAACAATGTCCTTCCTTATTACCTATCCCCAGCACTGGCCTGCTGCAGGTGACTCTCCCAGCATTATGATGTCATCCTCCCACACTGGTACCCAACCTGCACTTTGCCCCTCTAGTCCAGTCTGCATCCTGCAGCCAAAATTGTTCTTCTGGAGCCTAGTTCTGAACATGTCATACTTTGCTCAAAACATTTCACATCTCCCTTCTGTCCAAAGGACCAAGTCTGAACTTTCTAGTCAAGCCTCACAGGAGAAATTCCTCTCAATAATTAATGCCAATTCTCATAAGCTGTGGGTGGGGATGTAAACTGGTACCAACTTCCTAGAAAGCAATTTGGCAATATGTATCAAGAGCCTTAGGAACTCATACTTTTTGACTCAGAAATAGTCCCTTCTAGTAATTATCTTAAGGGAATAACAAAAGATGTGGACAGAGATGTAAAAGTTGGTCATTACAGTGATATTTATACTAACAGGTGAAATCAACCTTAATGTCTAGCCATATGGAGCTGGTTAAATAAGTTATAACATGTCCATAGGGTAGAACACTATACATTTAAAATATTTTTATTTTTTTATTTTTTTATTTATTTATTTTTATTTATTTATTTATTTATTTTTCTTTTTTTAGCTGACCTATCCTGCCACCTGTTGGCAGCTCAAGGGCAGCTCAGCTCGGGCCGGGCATCGAACTGCTGTTGCTCAGAGCTCAGCTCACACTCTTGAGCGAGCTCTTAACCAACTGAGCCACTCGGCCGGCCCTAAAATATATATATATATACATATTTTTTTTTTTTTTGAGGGCAGTGTCAGTGACCCTCATATGTGGGACCCGAACCAGGGCCTCTGGCTTCCCAAGCCAGTGCTTAACCACCGCGCTACTCAGCCGGTCCTAAAATATTTTTGAAGATGATTTAATGACATGAAAAATGCCTCTCCAATGTTAAATAAGATATTGGGATTCAAAATTGTATACACATATTATTCCCAACTTCTAAAAACTATATATATATATATATATATATATATATATGGAGAGAGAGAGAGAGAGAGAGAGAGAGAATTGTGGCTTTCAATCTGGGTAATGAAATTATGGATGACAGTTTATTCTCTGTGGTTTTGTATTTTTCCAATTAATGATTATTGCTTTTATGATAAGAGAAATCATATTTTAAAATAAATGTTTAAAAATATAATGCCAGAAAAATGTCTCCTCATAATGCCAGAATTGCATTTCTGGCATATTTCCCTTTTTGCCATAGCTGCCAGGGAGCTAAGAATTTAATTTTACTTTCAATTCCAGAAATAATATTATCTGTTAGGATTGATATAATATTCTCTTCCTCTTCCTTCAGTTCTGTGTTACTTCTTTCTTTCCCCATTTTATTAACCTTATTTTTTGTAAGTTACCTCAAAAGTTTTCCAGAATCCCAATGGCATAACTATGACCCTGTGTAGCCTGGCTCAGCCTTTCTAGGCACACCTCTTGCTCCAAGCCCTACCCTCCAGCAGCCACATCTTGGTGCCTCCTGCCCACAGACTGAACTGTGGAGCCCCTTAGCCCCATACCCTCTCTGGTCAAGCTTTTCCACGTCCTCCACCCGCATGCCGAAGATAAAGAAGTTCTCCTCTCCTGCCTCTTCTGCCATCTCCACATTGGCCCCGTCCATGGTGCCGATGGTCAGAGCCCCATTGAGCATGAACTTCATGTTGCCAGTGCCTGATGCCTCAGTGCCCGCAGTGGAGATCTGCTCAGAGAGGTCAGACGCCGGGATCACTGTGGGGTGGCAGCAGGGGGACAAGTTCAGCTCTGGAAAGAGTCCCACCCACGCTGGGGACTCTGAAGTTAGGCTGGCCCAAGGCATAGCCAGATTCAGAGTGCCTTCTCTCCAACCCTCCAATCTTTAACAAATGACCCTCCCTCTCACCCCGCTCCCCCCCACCTCTTGCTGATTCTTGAACATCTAAGGTCTAACCTAGATTCCCCCCACCCTGCTCCACTGTGTGGTTTGACGGACACCAACAAGGCCCATCTCCCCTATAATTTTACCCATATGGCCAGAAACTCCACCATTAGGGGACATCCTGGTGGCTTAAGCATTGCTCTCTCCAGATTCTTCTTTAAAGTACCACAGGAAGAGGTGACTAATATCTCTTCCAGGCACTGAAATAATCAGGGCTTCTCTAGTGTCCCCACTGGTGGCACCCCCACCTTTCTCGGCCAGCGAGACTCTGTAGTTTTCCAGGAAGATCACTCGGAGTCGGTCTCCTACCACTGGGTCATGGTTGACCACATCCCCAATGGCCGTGATGAGTCTGATGATCATCTTGGCCATGTGGTACCCAGGGGCAGCCTGTGGGGGTATAGTCTGCAGTCAGCTCCATGGTCCAGCCCCTACCCCCATCCTGCAAACCAGCCAAGGCTGACCTCAACCCGATATCAAAGGACCAAAACAATGGTCTGTGGCCCAGCTTCTCACCTTCCCCCCAATCATCACAGTTCGAGGCACAACAAACTTATTGGGTTCCTTCTTGATGCCTGTGGAGAAAGAGAAGGACAAAGTGAGCTGGGTTTTCCCTCTGGGCAGTAGCTCCTGACAGTACCCATCCAGACAGGGCCCAGGCTGGGAGACAGTAGGTCTGACTTGGGTAATCACTTGCTATGTGACATCAAATCTACCCCTTCCCCTCTCTGAGCCTCAGTTTGCCTATCTGTGAAGTGGGGATAATTCCATGTCCCAAGAGTTGTCCTGAGGACAAAGGAGATGTTGACTAGGAAGCATGCAGTATGCTGTGAGGTACACAGTGGGGAGAACCAGGAGACAGAGGGGAATCCTTGGCACTCACGGTTGTACAGGGTGATGATATGGAAGCAGTTGAGGAGCTGGCGTTTGTACTCATGAATCCGCTTCACCTGGACGTCGAAGAGTGAGTTGGGGTTGATGCGCACTTTGTATTCCTTCTCCAGATACGCAGAGAACTTCAATTTGTTTTCCTGAAGGCAGGAGAGGAGGGAGAGCTCACCAATAGGCCTCAGCCTCAGGAAATTCTAGTCCCATTTCTTTCCCAGGAAGGTAGAGGATAGAGAGCTCACATGCCATATTCATCCACTCCTGCACCAGGGCAGACATTGTTAATCAATGTCAGCACCCTTTCAGTGAGGTCCGATAATGCTTTCCCACCATAGACTCCACACAACTTCTACCAGTGGCCTGAAGTTGCAGGAGAGATGAGCTCTATCAGCCATTCCCGATCTGGACTTCAGGCCTTCCAGCACTCTCTGCTCCAGGCCTGGCACAGGGGTCCCAGGTTGGAGTGCTTCTCACCTGCTTCACTTTGGCCACATCCCGAATAAAGGCTTCGTCATCCACGTAGGAGAGCAGTTTGCGCAGCTGGTCCAAGTCTGAGATGTAGTCCTCCCCGATGCGCTGTGGGAAGACGCGCTCAGGCCCATGCCCCTCCTCTGTCCCCCTCATAGAGGGGTCCCTTTCCAAGCCAGCCAAACACTGTCCACTGCGGACAGCTCCTCCTCCTCCAGCTCTGTAAATGTCTATCTTCCTCCCCTCCTGACATTAAGCTGACCCCGGAGACCTTCTTCCTGGCCTTTTCCTCACATAGGCAATGACCTCGAGGCCCTGATCCCAATCTCTATCCCCTTCCAGTCTCACTTCAGATGTGACCCATTGATGACATCCTCCATTAGACTGTGAACTCCACCAGATTGACCTTCATAGCCAGGGCCTCGATTAGCTCATAGGACATCCTCATGCAAATAGAAAAATTGTTCCCCTCCTCCTTCTGGTGCATGCAAGGCTTGGAGAACAAAGGACAGCAAGGATTTCAGCCCTCACTGGGCCCCTACAGTGTACCACCTACACAACTATATACCCAGCTAGCTGATCCCTGCAGTGACCCATGTTGACCCCTACTGACCAAACAGTGACCTCTCACCTCAGCAATGACCTCTGCCAGTCCAGGGTTACACATAACCAGCCAGCGCCGAGGGGTGATGCCGTTGGTCTTATTCTGGAACTTATGAGGCTCCAGCTCATAGAAGTCCTTGAAGCTGCAGGATAGAGTTTTGGGGATCACCATTCACTCCTTCTGGGGGTCCCTATCCTGGTTTCTTGATGAAAGGGGCCTGGAGGTGAGGGGTACTGCTGTGTATAAGAGAGGGTCATCTGGGGCCTGGACTGGACATCAAGGTTATGGTGCTTGTTAAAGTGATGCCACCTGTGGAAGGGGTGGGCTGTGAGGTGCAGTGAGGCGACGGGCCTATCTGGGACAGAGGTTTGGAGTGGGCGGGGCCCAGCGGGAGGGGTGGGATCTCACATGGTCTTCTTGAGGATCTCGGAGTGGATGCGAGCCACGCCATTGACAGCGTGCGACCCGGCGATGCACAGGTGGGCCATGTTGATGCGCTTCACCGCGCCCTCCTCCACAAGGGACATACGCCGCAGCCGGTCTATGTCCCCCGGGAACGCGGCTGCCACCCGCTGTACCAGGAGAGCCCAGAGCTAGGACAAGGACACAGGAACCCGGTCCCCAGCCCCATACCCAGAGCGCTCTGCCCAGAGCCCTCCCCACTAGAGTCTCAGGCCCCATGTTGCCCATGTCTCCTCCGCTCACGTTAAGGAAGCGCTGGTTGATCTCATATATGATCTGGAGGTGCCGTGGCAGCAGCGTCTCCATGAGATGCACAGGCCAGCGCTCCAGGGCCTCTGGCAGCACGGTGTGGTTGGTATAGGCACAAGTCTTCACCGTCACCTCCCATGCCTGACAGAGGGAAGGGGGGTCAGGACCCCGGGCGTAAGCCCTGTAGCTCTCCACACACACTGTGCAGCCAGGAGCCAGGCTCTGCCTTTGTGGTGCGAGGTGTGACACCCGCCCTCTGGGCCTCCTCTATCTGCTAAGTGGGGGATCCACTCACATCTTTCCACTCCCCATACTGGGAAGGGAACCCTGATGCAGACAGACTCAGGCAGGGGTGGAGGGGTCCTGAAGCCCACCTTGTCCCAATCCAGCCGCTCCAGGTCAACCAGAATCCTCATCAGCTCAGGGATGGCCAAGGAGGGATGGGTGTCATTGAGCTGGATGGCCACCTGTTGTGGGGGCAGGCAGAGAGTCAGTCTGGGCTCCAAACCATGGCTATGTTACTGTCCTTTACCCCTTCAGAGTCCCCTCAAAGGGCCTGGCATGGTGGTAAGGCTGAGCTGGCGATGGAGGCTCTTATGGGGGCAGCAGGAAGAGTTATGTTGCTGTTGATGGAGGATACCGAGCAGGTCACCCTCACACACACACATCCCGCTGCCAGCCTCCACTTCCTCATCTATAAAATGTGCAGGCAGGCTGAGGATGGAAGGGAAAGTGGGGCACACATCACAGCATGTAGAGAGGCAGCCCTCCCTGCAGCCTGGTACCTTATCTGGGAAAGCATCAAAGCTGGTGCGCACAGGGTCCCGGCAGCCAAACTTGGAGGACTTGAAGCGGCGGATGATGTCCTGGAGAGTGGCAGCCACTACAAAGTACTCTTGCTTCAGCCGAAGTTCCTTCCCCTCAAAGAACTGGAGACAGTTTAAGGCAGGGCAGAGTCAAGGCGGTGGGAGTGGTCTAATATGGCTGTGGATGTGGCCAGGAGAGACTCCACCCACCCCAAGACCCTTGAGTCCTGAACCGGCCCCCATCTCCAGGACCCAGGGGTCTTTCCCCCACCAAGAAGTGGTGATTGGGATAGTGCCAGGAGAGGGGCATACAAAGACCAGGAGTATTGTGGGCATCACCAGGGGAACAGCTTCTCCTAAGGCCCCACTCTAACCTGCTGCCCCAGGACTCAGGCATCCTCCTACTTAACTGGGGGGACTAAGAGGACACACAGGGGCCAGCAACATGCCCTGGGTGTGACTAGGGCACCAGAGAATGTCCCTCCCCTCTCCTGCCTTCTTCCTTGCACAGAGGCTTCCTGCCCCAAGCCCAGGGGGTGACATACATTATCGTTGGGGTACAGGACACGAGAGATGTTCTCAGCCAGGTTGCGGTCTAGCACAGCCTGGATGTAGCCACCAACGTTGACTGAGGGACAAAAGTGGGGACAGGGTTAGGCTTGGGCCGAGCATGGCTGAGAGTGGGCAGGGCTGCTAACTGCAGGCAGCTGAACTCACAGTCCTTGAGGTTGAAGTCATTGGGGGCCTTGGCAGACCACAGGCGCATGGTGTTGACGACGTTGTTGCGGTAGCCAGGCACAGGAGTATCATAAGGCAAGGCCAGAACCACCTACGGGGGCAGCCGGTATGGTATCAGGAGCGGGGCATCTGTGGTGTCTGACTTGGGGGGCCCTGAGAGCTGGAACTCAGGCTTTGTCTCTGCACTCCGCCAACCCCCAACCCAGGGTCTAGTCCCAGTTCTGAGGGACTACAAGCAAACCCCTCAGCCTCTCTTGGACCTCATCCATGCAGACAGGACACCCCTACTGTGACAACATGGATGGACCTGCAAGGTAGTTAGGCTAAGTGCGGTAAGTCCGACAGAGAAAGACAAATACCATATGATCTCCTTATATGTGAAATCTAAAGAACAAACAAAACAGAAACAGAATCATAGATAAAGAGAACAAACTGATGGTTACTGGATAGGAAGGGGGTGGGGAGGCTCAGTGAAAAAGGTGAAGGGATTGAGAAATATAAATTGGTAGTTACAAAAGAGTCACGTGCATGTAACGTACAGCATAGGCAATGCAGTCAATAATGCTGCAATAACTATGTATAGTGGCGAGGGTGCACTAGACTAATGGCGGGGAATCACTGCATACATTATATAAATGTCTAACCACTATGCTGTATACCTGACACTAATATAAAATAACACTGAATGTCAACTGTAATTAAAAAAAAACAAAAAAGCAGGGGCCGGCCAAGTAGCGTGGTGGTTAAGAGCTGGCTTGGGACGCCAGCGGCCCCGGTTCGGATCCCACATGTGAGGGCCAGTGACACTGCCCTCAAAAAAAGAAAAAACAACAAAACAAAACAAAAACAAATAGAGGACACCTCCAGTGTCTCCCATACCTCCAGCCAGCCTGGCTGGGCTGTTGTGAGGATTATGGGAGGAGGAGTCAATGATGAGCCCAGCACCACTATTGGTGGCCACTTTGCAGTGATGGGGATGAGTGGTCCGCCTGGCCTGAGCACAACTTTGAGAACACTCTGGTCTCATGAAAGGGCTGGGGGGGTCCCAGGGCCTGGGTGGAGGGGTCACAAAGGTCAAGTCCATCCAAGGGGTTTATGCCTGGTTGATCACAGGGCTAATTAGCAGTGACTAATGCTGGCCCCAACTCCCACAATTAGCAAACATCCATGATTGCTGCCAATAATTTCCTGCTACCACTGGGCTGGCTACTCCTACCTCCCCAACATTATGTAGCCCCATTTGGAACCAAGTGGAAGCTGCAGCTTGGAGAGGGAAGGGTCTAGCCCAAGAGCCAACAGCTAGGCAGGCAGCCAGAGTCCCTGTTGGACCTTAGTGCGGATGACAGCAGAACAAATGCCCAATTCTGAAAGCCTAGAGGTTTCTGTGCAGCCATCTGGAGGCTGATGATCTGCAGCCATAGCAGGAGGACCGACTGAGCTGGGATTCGACACCTAGTTTGGCTTTAGGGCTCTGTCAAACTTGCTATGTGACCTTGAACAAGTCAATCCTCTTCTCAAAGCTTTGATTTTTCTCCCCTTTCCCCTTTCTGGCCTGTTGCTTTGCTTCCTATCAAGCCTCCAGTTAAGATGTGTGGGAGAGTCAAGTCACCATCATTATTCTTTGGTGAGTCTTGTGGGGTGAAGAGGAGCCAAGTCAGGGGAGGGAAATTGGTGGAGCAGGGCAGCCTCTCTCCTCCTCCCAGTCTTTGCACTTGGCCTGGCTCCCTTATGATCCTCTTGGCTCCCGCTGTGTGACCTCAAGTAAATCACTTAACCTCTCTGAGCCTTGGTATCCTCCATTGTAAAACAGCATGGGGTCCAGTAGCCTCCAGGCTCTTTCCCTGTATCTCCCTGTTTCCTCTAAGTGCCTCCTTCTCCCCTTCCCCCTTGCTGGGTCCTCCAGCATTCCCTGGCTTTGTACTCACCTGTGTGTCCACCCACTTGGCCCCCTGGCTGGTATGCTCTACTCGGCCATAGAAGTGCACAGGCAATGTGAACTCGGGTCGGGCCTTCTCCCAGGCATTGCCATAGCGAAGCCAGTCATCAGCCTCCTCCATCTGATCCCAAAGCAGGTCAGGGAAGAAAGGAAGGCAGCATTAGACCCAGACTCACACCGCCACGGGTGGTGGTGGAGAGGGCAGAAGCAATGATCCTGATGTGTCCTATACAGGGTGTAAATTAAAGGCTCTGGGGTAGCCCCCCTGGTCTGGTGGGATATCCGGTGGGACATGGTATGTGTATGAGAGTTCAAGAGGTTCCACAGGTGTGAACCACCTGTTCCAGGAGTGACCAGCTGGTTTGGGGGCCAGAGAGAAGGGGCAAGGATGCTTTCCATCAAGGCTGGAACTGGTTCTGGGTCTATCCAGAGATGGATGAGCAAATGAGGGTCCCCTCTATCATTACTGAGTCCCCACAGAGTCAAGGCCCAAGGCTGCTCACCTGCCAGCCTCCGCAGATCTTCTGGTTAAAAATCCCAAACTCATAGCGGATTCCGTAGCCATAGGCAGCTAGGCCCAGTGTTGCCATGGAGTCCAGAAAGCAGGCTAGGGGTGTGCAGGGAGGTGAGTTTCAGGGACCCAGCACAAAAGAACCCTTTTGCCCACCATTCCCTGCCATCCTGCCTACATACCTGCCAGCCGGCCCAGTCCCCCATTGCCCAGCCCCGCATCTTCCTCGATTTCCTCCAGCTCCTCCATGTCCAGGCCCAGCTAAAGGGGTCAGAGTGTGGCAGCAGTTAGGGGCAAGGGCCAGCAGGCGAATCCCCCAATCCCTAAGGTTTGCACCCCCCCCCACTACCTTCCTCAAACCTGGTAGACAGCCTCATCACAGGCGTTCTCCAAGGCCAGGTTCACCATGGTGTTTTGCAGCGTCCGGCCCATGTAGAACTCAAGAGACAGATAGTAGATCCTCTGCCAGAGAGATAGATGGGCAGGGGGAGGGCATCAGCGCTGCCAACCAGTACTCAGCTGGGCCCAGCTGGGCCTACACCTCTCACACCTGCTCCACTCCTAGGCCCCAGCATGGCCCAGCTCTCTATCCATTTTCTTTCTCTCCATCTAGGCTATGGGACCCAACAGTAAGTTTCTGGTCCCAGCATTTCCTCTGACTTTGGACAAATCCCTTTTCTTCTCTAAGCTTGTTTTCTCATCTGAAAAATGGGGCTAATCATATCTACCACAGGCATTGAGGTACTTGGGGGAGGACGGAACCCCTTCCATTGCACACAAGCCTCCCAACAGCCCAGCAGGGAGTCAGGACATAGATAAGTACCTAAAAGGACTCTCTGAAAGGGGAGGGCCAAGCTCAGAGAAAAAGTCATTTGCTCAAGGTCATACAATGACTCACAGCTCCAGAGTCAGCCACCTCCCATCTTTGCAGTGCCCAGCACGCCTTGGCCTTCAAGCCTCAGCCCCAAGAAGGGAATGGAGAGGCACCAGGATGTTGATGGTGCCTGGTCTCCTGGTTTCCTGGGTCCCCTTCCCTGCCCCACCCATCTGCCCCTCCCCCACTCCTGCCCAGGAGTGTCAGGTTGCTGACATTTACTGATGACCCCAAAAGCCACTTGATCCCGGCTGTCCCAGTGGAGCACCATCCGCTGCCCAGGCATACCACACACGTTCAATGACGCGTTCTTCCACTTCTGGTCCACCCCAGGCCACAGTTCTTCCTGCCCACCAGCAGCCCCTCCACTCTCTGAGCGGCTGCTGGGCTTTTGCAACTAGCCCATCTGACCTGAGGCCCCCCCCCATCTGCCTCTGTCCCAGATTTCTCCCCACTGGGTTGCCCCTGCACCCATTGCTCCTAGAACCCTTGGATCCTCCAACCTCAGAAACCTGGAGTGGCTATTTTGTTGCAGAAAACCCTGACCCCAGGAAGGGACTGCCTCTTGGTCAAGATCTCCCAGCTCCCTGGCAGGGTCCCCGGCCCATTCCCCACCCAGGGTGTCCCAAGCAGCACCTTGGGGTCCTTCTCATAGTAGTACTGTTGTGTGCGGATCCAGCGGCCCACGAGGTGGTCACGAACGGTGTGGGCCAGTGCAAAGTAGTAGTCTCGCGGGGTGGCCACATTTCGGTCCTTTACGAGTGTAAAATGTAGATGCCGGTTGAAGTTCTTCTTCAGGTCGGCCACATTCTCCACGCCGGCCAGGCCACGCACACTGATTTGCTTCCTCTTCTCCTGGTCTGACAGGGGCCGGGACATGGCTGCGGGAGGGCGGGCTGGACTGACTGGTGGATGGGTGGACAGGCGGCCTCAGCGGTGCCTCCAGCCAGGGAGTGGAGATCCCCAGGCGCCTGGTGATTTAAAGCCAGGCTCTGGGCAGCATGCTCCGCCTCCCCCCTCGATGGGAGGGTCTTGGCCTGACAGCTGAGAGCTATTTTGGGGGTGAGAGGAGGAGAGGAGAGAGAGGGGAATAGGGAGAGCAGGCCCAGCTCCACACAAGGCCAGGCCAAGCCCAGCCTGGTTCATTCACAGCCCTGTGCTGACCCATTTCCTCCAGAACTCACACAGTGGGGTCTTCTGTTTTCTGTTTCCGTCCCTGCCTTCTGCAGGGTCAGAGACAGATGCAGCAGGGGGAAAGTTGGCTTGACTGGAGCCAATGAGCTGTGACTTTGGCTTAAGAGGTTGCCCTGATCTGGTCCTTTTCCTGGGTTCTAGATGAAGGGTGGGACTGGATTGTGTGTTCTTAATCAGGAGAGGCTGAGGGGGTGCAAAGGGGGCAGAAGATGTCAGGAGGTGAATGCCTTCATCAGACATTTGCCCAAAGAGACTGCAAACCACAAGATGGGTGACCTCTGGCCAAGCTTCCATAGTGGTCCTGCATTGGGGGGACTGTCATTAGCTGCACTCTGGTGGGGAGGCCACATGTTGTGGCAAGAGGGGACAGGACCGCCCCCCATAGGCTGAAGGGCCACGAGTTGAGGGTCAGTGTGCCCCAAACAGAAGAGGTGCAGCTAGCAGGGGACACTGGGAGTCTGAGAGAAGGGGGACCAAGACCCTAGTTCCAGGAGGTGGTATGGGGAATGTCAACTGAGGCAGGGCCAGTGCCCCTGCCCTACCTCTTACCAAAGCTGAGCTGCTCTGAGCTACCCCTTCCCCCTGTTGCTGTCCCTCAAGGAGCTCTGAAGTGACCTTTCAAGAGGGATGGTCAGATTACAGGTCAACTTTGGCTAGGGGCCCACAGCCTGGAGCAGGGGCCTCTGGGAACTGTAGTCCTGTCGGCCCACTGGGGCAAGAGAAACTGAAGCATTCCCCCCATAATATTGGCCAATGATATTAGGTCTTCCTGTGATGCAGAGCTGCCAGGTGATTGGAGGCCTTCTCCCACTCACTTTTCCACCTGGGGCCATGCACTGGACAGGGATTTAGTGGCTCAGGGTTCACAGCTATGACATCACCTGTAAAATGGGAGCGAGCCCCTGCACCCCAGGAACTTGACACCATTCATCTTTATGGCCTGGCAGCTTCAGGACCTTCATTTGGAGGCTTTGGTTTCCCCAACTCACTGCTCATAGGCTGGCCCCAGCACCGATTTGCTGTGTGACCTTAGGCTGGTTGCTTTACTTTTCTGAGCCTTGGACTCCATCAAATTTATACTTTCAAACAATAACATAAACCCCTGTCTCCTCCAGCTTCTGCCTTCTAATCTTGTGGAGGCCAACCCCTATTTTCTTCTTTGAGCAAAAGGAGCCCAGGGCCTTGTGTTATTTCAAAGGCTGCCTGGGCCTCCCCAGGGCACTGGGCCCACAGAGGGGAAGAACTGGCTGTACTGGTCTGAGGGCCAAGGAAGCCAGAGGCCTGAACAACCGAGAGCCTGGTTCAGGGAAGGCCAAGCTGTTCCCGCAGACTTTCCAAGCCACTCAGACCCAGCATGGGAATTACAGCTCAGTGTGGGGGCCAAACTGCAAGTGCTACCCAGGCCTATGAATCCCCAGGCCCTGCTCTGCCCGTCCCAGACAGCATTTCTGTGCAGGTCTTCCATAGTCCCATGCTTCCAAGTGGAGGCAAAGGACAGGAAGAAAAGACCAAAATGCGCCTACACAGATGTAGTGGGAGTATGGAAGGCTTTTCTTCAATTTTTCTCTATTTCCAATTTCTCTTTGAAAAAGTCTCTTATGGGGTGGCTGGTTAGCTCAGTTGGTTAAAGCGTGGGGCTCATAACACCAAGGTTGCAGGTTTGATCCCTGCATGGGCCACTGAGCTGCACCCTCCACAACTAGATTGAAACAACTACTTGACTTGGAGCTGATGGGAAAAACACACTGTCCCCACCCCCACCAAAAGCGTCATAGATTTCCAAACAATACTTGGAGGCACTCTGGTCTCTTCACATCTTCCGTCTTCAGCTCCCCCGGTTGTGTCTCCGCACAGCTTCACCCCTAACCACCATGCCCCTGGGCCTGGCTGCCTGGCCTGGGTTTCCCGTGGAGGGCTGGCTCCTTGGTAGTCATCCCTTGACAAGATTCACCATTTATGGACATTGTCACCTCACACCCCAATTGTGGCAGCATGCTTTAGCCAAAACGTCTTTGCAGACTCCTAAGTGCCTGTAAGACTCTTTCCCTGCCAGTAAGGAATGACCTGCTCCCAACAGACCATTCCCATCTTTTCATCCTGCCCCCCCCACCCCAAGGGCCCTCTTCCTATCAATTCAGTGCTCACCCTTCTACATTTAAGGCACTTGCTGACCTGGGACATGTCCGGTTTCTACTGGGAAACAGATTACTTTGAACGTGTTTCCCAGCTCAGCTTCCAGGCTTTTGTATTCTGCCTGGCAGGCTGAACCCTTGGAGGCTCCAATTGCCCCACTTCTCAGTTTCCTGATGCCCTCTCGGCTCCCTTCACATGTTGCATGTGCCTTTATTTTTTTATTTTTGAGGGCAGTGTCACTGGCCCTCATACGTGGGACCCGAACTGGGGGCGCTGGCATCCCAAGCCAGCTCTTAACCATGGTGCCACTCAGTCAGCCCGCATGTGCCTTTATTTCAGAGAACCCTGAAAACACCCGTTTCCAACCTGAAGTAATGCAAGGTCTGACTTCGTTTCTCACCAGAAATCCTGCCTCCTTCCCTAGACCCATCTTGGGTTTCTCCAGATCATTTTGGCTGGGTCTCAGTAACCGAGCCCTAACACTGACCTTTCCCACTGGCGTTCCTTTCAGCAAGCTTTGCAGGGGTGGGGACACTACTGCAGCAGCAGCAGACAGGAACAAGAGGCACATGCATGGTCCTCCGTGACAGGGTCATTCAGAGACCCTTTCCTCCACCCTAGGTGTCTCCAAGACCATGGGGAAGCATTCCTCATCTCCCCATTCTGCCACAAAAGCTGGTGCTTGCTGCCCTTGAGGGCCAAGCCTGCCTGCTGTTTCTTACTCCATTTCAGGACCTCGAGCTGCTTGGAGAGAGGCCCGAGACTGATGCCTTCGTCAGCCACTCTGTTACTCTCCAAAATCTTAACAAAAGCTGACGACAGGGAGCAGAGAGGGAGTGAGCACAGGAATGGAGCTGGCCCCAGGGGAGAGACGGAGGAGATAGCAGGGCTGTGGTTAAGTCATTTATTGATTTTATTTCTGAAACCCACATAGCGCCACTTTGCCTCTTCCAGAGCTTCAAAGAGCTAATTAACCGCCCAATGAGCCCACCAGGGAAACAGAGCTTGTGGGGGAAGCAATGAGGTGAAGCCAAGGTCAAAGAGGGTAGCCAGGCCTGGGCCCTGCCTCTATCCCCTCAGTTAAAGACAAAGACGGTCCCCTCTCCTTTTGTCAATGGAGATTTGGGGCTGTATTAGGGAACCCATCCCGAACTTTTTGAGGCTTCCTTCCTACAGCCCTATATCAAAAAACAGGCACCCTGGGCTGGCCGAGTGGCGCAGTAGTTAAGTGCTGGCTTGGGAAGCCAGCGGCCCCAGTTCGGGTCCCACGTATGAGGGCCAGCGACACTGTCCTCAAAAAAACAAACAAACTAAAAAACAGGCACCCTGGATGGGGCCCAGACATCTGGGCCCTGCAGAAGAGGCTAGCTCCAGCTCGAAGCTGGAGCAGCCCAGGCCAGAGCTGTCCCCACTGGCTAGGTGTGGGGCAAAGCAGGAGCTTGCTTTCCCTTAGCCTCCCTGAAGGAAGGAAGCAGCAGCCGAGGAGGGGCCAGCTGTAACCAAGCTCTCCCCAAGGGCACGGCAGCAGCAAGGTGAGGACCTCACTGCCTTGTGGAAAGGGACATTTTTCTGGTGCCACAATGGGCACTATCCACTGCCCCAGACACAAAAGAACCAAACAGCCTAAGACTCTTGCAATGTGCTTACAAAACACAAGGTGGGGCATTCTCACCCCCACCGCTCCCTGAAGCCTGCAGTGCAGACAGGCTGCAAGTCACCAGCAAAGAAAAGCCACTTGACGGTTTTTAATTTTAGCTGCTCTGTGCCCAACAGGCAGGATTAGTTGGCTTGACCTTTAGTGCTGATGCCTCCCTAAGCCCAGGGCCTTAGTCAGGTGGCAGCTTCCAGGCACACATCACAACCGGGGCTCATCAAATGTGGGGGGTCCGAGCTCCAGGGAAAGGCCTTCAAAAGGACAGGGACTAGGGGGTTGAGGGGTGATGGTGGGAGGGAAAAACCCGGTTCTCAGTTGTAAACTAGTAAACAAGGGGAAGGTCGTGGGGCCACACAACACTCAACTTGCACCAGCAAAACAACACAGGGAGGCAGGCAAGGAGTTTCCTTAGCAAATGTTCCACAGGTTCCCCAGGGAGATGGGACAACAGGGGTCAGGTGCTGCAGTAGGTATGGCAACTCTGGTGCTGCTGCTGGTGGAGGTGAGGGGACTAAGAGAAAAAAGAAACAGACCCAGAAAACCACACTGCTCTTTTATTCAATGGAACATCCCCCTTTAACGCAGTGTTGAATCAACCATACACCGAGGAAAAAAAAAAAAAAAAGCCCAGAGAAATTTCTGCAGTTAAACCAGTGAAGAGAACGCGCATCATACATTATTGTCAACATAATCACTCCATGAAGGGGGAGGCAGGGGAAAAAACGAAGCAAACGAAAAACGGGGCTCAAACCCCTAGACACTGCAACACAGACATTTGGGATTAAAAGAAAATTTAAAAGGAAGCCTTCCAGGAAGGAGAGGAACAAATGGAATCTGAGGCAGCTCAGGAGCGTGGGAACTCTCTGGGCTGGCAGACAAGCCCAAGGTGGCTTGGGCGGCCATTCCTACTGCTGGCAGGGGTGGCAGGGTAGATGTGGGCCCTGGACCTGGAGGTTAACACCACTAACTCTATGAGGGCAACAGACAAGAAAAAGAAAAAAAAATCTCTGGGGGTGGTGGCTATGGCACCTTGGAAATCTTAGAACCAAAGGAACACCCCTCTCAACTAGCTTGACATTAGTGGCCACGATTTTTGCCTAAAGCATTTCATTTGCTCCTCTCCTTGGAAAGAGAAGAGTGAGGAACGGAGAAAGGGTAAGGAATCTGATTGCAGCAGAAGACCGCGGACAGTGTCTCCTTGGACGGAGTCTGAAGAAAGACAAGGAAATAACAAAGGAAAAGAAAAAAATTAATACAAATTTCACAATATGGAGCCAGCGTGTTCCGATTCCTTCCACAAAAATAACTCAGGCTGCTTTGCCGAACCATCCTGTCCACCAGGGGCGCTGTTGAGGCTGTCTGCCTGGAAGGGTCACCAATGGGCGCGGAAAGTCCTCACTCTCATGGCTCGGGCCATCGCCGCCGCGGGGAGGGATCCTGGCGGCCCAGTTTGGGGAGAGGCAAAGGGAGTTGGGTGAGGAGGAGAGAAAGAAGACAAAGAAGACACTCGATGCTACGGGGCGCCAGGAGAGCCCAAGCTGGCGCCCCTACTACCACCTGCCCGTACCCAAGCGAGTCCGCGGTCGCTTGGCCCAGCCCGGTGCGTGCACACACACACATGCGTGCACACAATCACATGCGTGCGTCCCAATGTCTGGCTCCATATGGTGAGGTTCGGCGTGTGTTTAAATGAGACCAATTCTCTCTATATAATATATATATTTTCTTAAAAAAACCGAGTCTAGTTCTGTGGTGGAGGCGGTGGGGGAGCTGGAGGCATCCCGAAGGGCGGCATGCCCGCCACCCCCATGCCCATCATGGTGACAAAGTTAGAAGGGTCCATGGGAGGCGGAGGAGGAGGGGGTGGGGCATACATCATGCCGGCGGAACCAGGAGGCGGAGGCGGCGGAGGGGGAGGGGCCCCGGGCGGCAGAGGCGGCTGGACCCCGGGGGGCAGGGGCACCATAGTGGGGTTGCCTTGCATCTGAGGGGCTCCTGGAGAAGCTGCGGCAGCCGCCTGCTGCTGTTGCCATGGCGGGATGGACCCTGTGCCAGCGCTCGTGGTGGTAGTCGTCGTATCTGGGGTGGTAAAGAAGCCCAAGGTCACACGCGCGGGGGCACACCGCGGCTCTCTGCGGCTGCTGCCTTGGGATGGGGGCGAGGGGCGCCTGCTCCTTGCTTGGCATGCGGTACGGTGGTGGGGGGCGGGCGGGCGGGGCTGTCCTGGTGATGGGGACTGGAGGGGTGGGCAGGACTACCCTGGGGTCAGCCTAGAGGTCTCTGGGCTTAACGGAGTAAGCCCTTTGTCACCAATGCCCTCTGGAAGGGCTGAAGGGAAGGTACCAGACACAAGAACCGGCTCTGACATCCCTCCGCCCATCCGCCGCCACCACCGAACGGCACATTCAACCTCAAGGCCACAGCTCCTCTCCCCACTGCCAGGTCCCATCCCTGCAGTCTCTCAGACCCCAGTCACATCCCACTCCAGAGCATGCATGCACCACCCACCCCTGGACATACGCACCAGCTGGTGCCAGCCAGCAGCTCATTCAGCCTGAGGGCCTGCAATTCCAGCACCCTCCCTACAACGCAGGCCCCCCTCACGGCCCCCACAGACCTCTCCCCAGACACAACCACACCAAACATCAGCTTTCCTCCCCAAGACCCCCAGGGGCCACAAGGCCCTTTCCATTTACACCCCCAGCAGAGACCAGAGTCTCTCACCCCAAGGTGTCACCTGCCTGTGTGAACTGTGAGGTTATTCCTCAGCTCCCCCCATCCCACCCACCCCCACGAGCCCAAAATATGCCACTCACTTTGCTGCCATGGCAAGGGGGTACTGGAAGCCATACTGCTGCTGGGCGGAGGGGGTGGCGGAGGCTGCTGCTGCTGCTGCTGCCATGGGGGAAGAGGACCAGAGGGCGGGGGCGGGGGCTGCCCACTGGGCGGTGGCGGCGGCGGCGGCATCATGCCCATAGGCGGCGGCGGCATCATACCTGCAGGTAGGCAGAGCCAAGGGTGAGGTGACTGATTTGGGACAGACCCCCACTCATGCCCAGGTGACCCCCAAGTGAGCAGCCATCAGGTTCCATTACCTTTTCCTTGATGCAGGCGATAGACCCCAGAGCCCACAGGCGTACTTCCCAGGTACTGATCTTGATGGAAGGAAAGAGCAGGGACTTAGCAGGACATTGGAACTGGCGCCAGAGGACGCCCCCCCACCATTCAGTCACGCGGCTTGCAGTCACTCCTCTCACAAGAGCAGTTCTGGACTCTTGCTTGTGAGACACAGGCCTACGCCTATCCCACACAGAAATCCCTTCCTGGAGTCTTGCTCCTTCTGGAGCCGAAGCCCTGACAAGACAGCCACTGCACTACTCAGCCCCTTTGAGAGCTGCTTCTGTTTCCAGTGACCTGATGTAACCCTCGCTTGTCCCAAAGCCCCAAGGTTTCTGGTCTGACACTTACTTACCCATTGGTGGAGGGCCATGGTGCCCAGGTGGGTGGGGGCCCTGGTTCATCGGTGGTGGCGGCGGCTGCATCCAAGGGGGTGGGGGTCCATTAGGGTTGTGCTGCATGGGATGTCCACCATGCCCACCTGTCAGGCTGGGTAATGGGTGTGGAAAGCTGTGGGGGCCACCTCCAGGCCCACCAGGACCACCTCCGTGCATGCCGTGATAGGGCCGACTCTCTGAAGGGCCAGAATTCATCCAGGGTGGGCGGCTCTGGGTGGTGGACATAAGAGACTATATGAGAGCATTTCCTGCCAACGTCCCTGCCTGCTCCCCCTGGTGGCAACACTGTTCTTTCGGTTGTATCAGAGGACCAGAACACAAAGGCAGAAATCTTCCCAAAGTGAGAGGTCCCCAAACATCCTGATATCCCGGAAGAACAATGTTGCCAGCCACGTCCATTAACCTGCTCTGCCCAAAGCATCTGGCCACAAGCCCTAGTCTCTGAGAAAGAGAATGGGGGGCCAGACTGCAAGAACCCGCTCCTGAAGCTCACCGGAGGAGGTGGGTTGTTGGCGGGAGCAGCAGGCCGCGGTGCACTGGCCAGAGGGGTACTGGCCGGCCCAGAGGTGGAGCCCACTGATGCTGGCACAGGCGCTTCACCCAGTTCAGCCATGAGGGACAAATATTCTTTATCCATTCGTGCTTTATCCTGAGCTGACTGGGGGTCACCAGGCCTGAAGGTGGAGGGGAGGCACAAAGGGGAAGAAAATCAGCAGGAAGGGAACTTTTACCTTGAGGAATTAACAGAAATTTTTTGAGGAACTGAGTCATCCTTTCTAAAACCTTCCTCAAAAGTCTCATCAGCTCCCCAGTCCTGTGCCCAGCTCTGCACCTGGGCTTGCTACATGTACCTCTGCCACAGCAGGGCCCCTTGGGGGGCAAACCCAGAGACAGTGAGAACTAGACCACAAGTAGCCCTGCCAGCCAGGAAAGCGTAGGCTCTTCCAAAGAGCACGTTTCAACAAATGCTGCACTTTTGGTTTGAAGGAAGGAGACTCTATGCAAGGCGGGAACACGACTGCCATAACTCCCTTAAAAGCCACTCAAAGTAGAAAAATGTTGTTCTCAAGTGCTGGTTTGCAACTGCTCAAAATCCATACATTGCTTTTTCTCAAACCAATCTTAAGCAGCAAACACATTCATTTAATGTTGAGCCACAGTGAAAACACTTACAAGCATAACAGGAAGTTCCCCGTTTTTCTGGGCTCAAGATGAGCAATAAAGTAGGGGTGTTCTGCACAGGCTGTTTCTAATCATCCTGGGCTTTAAATCACACCATTACAGACAGACCAGATTCACAGAAAGGAAGCTTCTCTTAGGTCCACAGGTTAACTGCAACCAACCAACATGCTCAAGAGCTGTCCTGTACACCACAGGCTACCCAGAAACCATGAATGCAGCCCCTCACCGTTGGAATTTGCAATCGGAAGCAATGTGGCCAGCCCCTCCACACTTGGTACACACTGTGGTATTGGTAATGCTTCGAGTCTCTGAGCTCTGCCAGGGCCTTAAGATCCTATTGAGAAAAAAAGTCAATTCAAGGGCTATGGCCCATCTCCCCTTACTTCCACAGGCTCTTTAGGTTTCTGCGCATTTTCCTCTAAGCTGATCACATACCTGTTATCGTCTTCCCGAAGGGTCCCATTCAAGCGAGCCAACTCCCGAAGCTGCATCTTCCGTAGATCATTCTGGTCCTCAGGGGTCTCGATACCCTGCTTCAGGATGTTTCTTATCTAACAGACACAGTGGGCACGGTTATGGAAGCACTGAGACTACCAACTAGATGTCCGGCAAAAGACTTCCTTTCGGGCTCCCTCACCTGTTCTACTGCTTTCTTCACATTCTCCATTGTATTGGCGGTAACCAAGGCATGAAGTGGCTCATCTTCTCCTGGCAACATCTGCCCATCTTTGCGCCCAACTTTCCCTTCTTTCACAGACCCTTTCCCCCGGATCATAATCTTTGCGTTACACTCCTTCTCTATGTTCTTCAACGTGTTCCCTCTATCACAGGCAGAAAGGAGCGAGTTGTTATATACAGGACATGCAAATTCACATGCCAAAGGGGACAGAAGGCAGGATGATGAGGCACTGGAAGGAAACCGTGAGTGCAGAAAACTGGATTTCCCACCACAAGCTCCATGATCTCTAAGTTAAGGCCAGCCACAGCAATTCTCAAGATTTGACTCCTCTGCAGTAAAACGAGGAAGGCATGAACTCAGCCAAAGTGAAGGTCCTACCCAAAACAGGGAGGTAAGCCACTTATGGCTCCCAATTAGGCACAATGTAGACACATCTCACAAGCTCTTAGGAATTCATCCCATGGGCTAGAAGTTACTCACCTGGGCCCAATGAGCAGCCCCACAAAGTTGATCTCTGGATACTCATCTTGTGGAATCATTACTTTATCGCTCACACGTGTTGCTGGTGGTCTAAAAAAGAAAAGACTCACTGACTGCACATTTCATAGAGGTGACAGATAATCAACAGCTCTTCTAGAACCCATGGTGTTAATGACAGGTGATTTGGAATAAGAGTGAGAAGTTATTACCAAAATTACTCTACCATATCACACATAACCTGCACGTGCCCTTGTCCCAGATGACCTAGCTCTTCTTACTTGTAATCTGCAGGTGGCTTGAAATCAGGGTTGAGGGCGACCATCTCTGTGATGAGGTTATGCCGCTCCTCTTCGAGTTTTTTGCGGGTGCGGAACTCACGAGTGTTAAGCCGCTTCCCCTCGCTATTGTAGATGGGCTCAGGGGAAGGGGACCTGTGGGAAACAGACCACCATTACTGCTCTGCCCTCACTTTTTTCTCATTCCCACATGGGCTATAATAAGTCTTCCCCAGCCCCTCTGCCTCTCAGACCCTAACACAACACTCTTCGGAGGAACCGACCATAACGTGTGCTATTCAAGACTGGGTGGGATGGGGAGCTGGAAGCTGGCTTAGCATTAGGGGGACTGGGGTGTGTGTGAGAAAGGAAAAAAGTGGTTTTGCTTCTAAAAGTCACGAGAGGAAAAAAAATCTGTCCTTGTGGGGGAAAATCGTTGGACTGTAAATGGCAAGGACAGTGTCCTTTGGAGTCTTCTTGCCAAACATGGATTTTTCTAGGATTTGCAAAAAACTTTACAATATTACAACTTCATGAACCACGGAAACCCCAAGTTTAGGTAAAATGTTAACTCTTGCAGAGCTCATGCCCTATCAGGAGGAGTGTCTGTACCCCTACCACATAGTAAGTATGAGCTCTTTAACCCAATGCAACTAGGACTTGAGGCCACTGCAGCTACTTGGCCCCCACAATGGAGAGAGATGGTTCAAGGCTTCGTCTCTGCTTTTCCTTCAATGGCCTGGCTGGCTGTGTCCAAGGCCCAGGAGTCAACCTGTTTTCTGGCTGTTCGAGGTTGGGGAGTCTGGGTAGAGAAAAACGTTAAGTGCTAAAGCAGCTTCTGAGAGGCTGCGAATGCAGATTTGGTCAGTACTTGTCTAGGGTCTGAACCTGCAAACAGCAAGGGGAAAACCTATGATTCTCCACCACAGTTTACAAGTCCAGAAAGCAGATTCTTTCTCTCTCTCTCTTTTTTAAGGAGTAAAATGCTGTTGCTACAAGTAAAAAAATAGTAACGATAAAATGGTCAGTTTACCACAGCTGGATTTTGCGGTAAAAAAAGAGAAGTTACACTCCTAGAATTCTGAGTTAAGATTACAAAAAGGACCATAGCTTGATATTATGAATGAAAATTTAGTAGCAGCTGCAAGAAGGGAAGAGACCATGTGGATCAGGTTATTAAAAAACATCCTGAAAGTAGTCAAGACTCCTACACCCTTGGTTTACTTGAGAGAACCTTGCCTAGTTGGAGAGCAAGGACTGAGCTCGGCTGCTCCCACTGTCTTCAGCCTAAAGGGAACCATGTCACACCACGTTACACACACGATGGAATAAAAGGTCAGGTTTGTTTATGGCTAATGACGGCTAAATGACACCTCCGTTTCTAGCATTTGTATAAACTGTTAACACAATCCAATCATAGTGAACAAAAAGCAAACATACCCCAGCTTATTTGACTATCATCTTATACAATTAAGTCTACAAGCACTTTTAAAACATTTTTAACTGTGCAACTTAAGCAACATCAAAATGGCATAAAGTGGCTTAATATTGAAAATACACCTTTTTAAGAAATAATCTTATTAAGGTAAGAAACTCATGCATTTCCCTCCAACCTGGGCTCAAAAGCAAAACCAATCAGGCATTAGGGACTAAACTGAATCCAAGGGAGGAAAACTCTGCTCTGGTTTTATTTCTAACATGCTTGCCATTTCTAATTCCCACCCCATAGCTATCTAGAATTAAACATTTCTGGTTAATCACCAAAACAAGTTTTACCAGTACCAAATAAATTGGTCACTTAAAGGCCTCACAACAGTTTTAACTTCTTCCCAAATTGTGAATGTGAAAGGCAAAAGCTGATATCCTAAGGTTAGAATGGCCCAACTTCTTCACTTCGAGTAGGCATCGTATATAGATCAACTAAATTCTAATCCCACTTCTCCAGGAAGCAAAGGTTTGTTAAAAATTCAACCTTTTGAGGAATTGCCTGGTAACCTGTAGACATATTATTACAGGGAAAAGGCCAAAAAGGCACTGAACAGTTGTGGTCTACAACCTACAATGCAAATCTTTGGGGGTGGGGGAAAAGAGGTCAAGAAACGTAAAACACAACACAACCCTCCAAACAAAATCTACAGGTGAAAAAAATAACAAATTAAATAAAATTAAAGTCAATATGGGGACATTAAGTTAATTTGTTTCTTGGCAAAGAAGCATAAGAGTGGCTTCTAAAACCATCACAGCATCTTCCTGATTTAACAAGCTATTAAAGCTATTAACTGGGTAACAAAAGCCAAAAACACCACTTTTTAAAGCAAAGTGTTTTCAACTATGAAGCATGCACTAAGAGAAATTTCACTGAGAGAGGCATGTTGCCCTTCAAATTAAATGGACCGGATTTTAGCTGTTCGAAGACCACAATCAGCCAATAAAGTTCCTGTTTAAAAAGTTCATTTTCTTCAGATAGACTTTTCTTTACAAAGGTGAAATTGTAAACTGAAATGACATGACCACAGCTGTTTGAGGACCACACTCCCCTTAAAAAGAAAAAAAAGAAAAAAAAAAAGAAAAAAAAGAAAAGGAAAAAAAAAAGGTAATTTAGGGTTGGTTGCTTGCCTTCCCAAAACAGGTGAGAATATCCTGGCCCCTCCCAACACCCCCAGGCAATGGCCAAGGCTGAAAATTAACTGGCAGTGAAGGAAGCTGGTTAGAAATCTCATCTATTTTAAAACCATCTCAAAACCATGAGCAGGAAGATTGTAGCAATGAGCTGGCCAGAGCTTCTGGCCTGATCAAATTCAGTGATGCTCAAAAATATTAAACCCTGCATCGTGTACCTGTGAGAAAAACTCTACACCCTGGGCTTTCAGCCAAAGCAGGTACTAAAAAGGCTGGTTAACGGCCCATCTCACTGTCCCTACAGGTGGGTAAATCAGGTTAAAATCTACAGTGCTTACCAGTTGGAAACCAGTTGTCCATTTTCCTGTAACTTTTTATTCTGCTAATAATTAAGTTTCATTCCAATTTTCTAGCTGATGACTGACCATGACCATACATATTGCTAATTAAACCCAGTCCCCAGAACGGTCAGAGCACCAGTCGTCTTACTAGGATTTTATTGAACTGACACAATATGTTGCCACCAGTAAAACGTATTGAGAAAAAGGTAAAAGCGTTACTGTCAGCTGGTTAAAACTGTTTCCCAACCTGTCCTCAGGGTTAGGGGGGATGCCCAGGTCTCCTGTGCGCAGTTTACGAGTCAGGTCTTCTATCTGCAGTTGCACTGGAAGAAACCAGGTTAGGAAAGAAAAAAAAGGATGGAAAAAAGACAATGTTACCAAAAAACATCTCAAATCGCAACAACAAGCATGAAGAACTCGGAGACTTTGAAAGGGACGATTGATCAGTGAACACAATGAGGCAAAATCTCCCAACCACCTATCGGCAGGAGTCCATTTACATCTATAGGTATTTTTCACTTCAAAATGGTTATCACTTAAGGAAGCAAACAGTTTGCTGGAAGAGGGGTTAGCAGTATAGACTGTTCACTAAGGCTAACATCAAAGCAATTATTAGGTGGTGTTTCACCTCTCCCTCCCCACAAAGGCTTGCTATTAATAATTGGCACCCAGAACCAAACCATATATGTTATCACCGAAACTGTTCCCACATAATTACTTTCTTGAGGGCAAGACTCTTGAGAGTTAATTTTTCTTCATTAAATATTAAGCATAGCCCAAAATGAAACCCAATTAACATGGGACAAGGAAAAATACCAGTTTAGCAAAGATCATTTTCATTGATACCAGGCTTAAAATTCCTTAAGCAAGTTAAGACATTTAATAAGCAATTCAATACCTCGGAGATTTGTACATACTCTTTTCTGTACAACCAGATCCATATTAGTAGGGATCTCCCAATACCTGCTTTCATTCAAATTTTAGATGAGAATCCATATACCTTAATAAACCAGTAACAGTAAGATACAAGTCTGTTTTTAGATTTGCTCCTTATGTGGGAGTAAAAGTAGGAGTGTAGAAGATGGAGAGTGTGGGTCAAGGAGAAAGTATGTGGCTCTCAGACCTTGACAAATGAGGCTGCACATGAAAGAGATGAGGACTTCACAAAAGTTCAGTGAATGCAGGGAAATGTTATACCCAGCTGATTTCTCATGATAATGGGACCTGCAGAGCCAGATCACTTTCTTCAGCATGCTGAATAACCACCTGTTTCTTACCTGTAGCATCTGAGAGTTCTGAGCAGGCATCTCTAATAAGGACAAGTCTTACTGGGTTGGGTTTAAGTTGAACTGGTTCAAGACAGGATTAACGCATGTCTAACCCAAGATACCCTTTTAACTTTAACTACATCCACAGGGCTACACCACACACCCATTCAAACTGAAGAAATGAAAATCCACATCAATATCCAAGAGAAGATATTAGGGGCACTCTGTATAAGGCAGTGTGTACTGTGAGAGACAGAAGATGAGTAAGACTCGTGGCTCCCTAAGCTCTTTCATGCCAGAGAAGTTCTGACATGGCAGTCAAGTACTAAGCTCAACAACTCAAGGTGAAATTCACCTTCATGGTGGGTAGGCAGTTCTCTTAACTGGATTGTCGGGGTCTGGGGTCTGATCTGAGGAAATAATGGCACTTAAATCAAAAGGTTGCCACCTTCCTTAGAGCAGAGATCTACACCAGCCTCCACTTTGATTCTTACTACTTTGATTCTAGATATAAATAGTCCTGAGAGCTCAGGGCATTAACTCCTTCCACAGGAAGAGAAGTAGAGATGTAAAGAATGAGTTTGTTTTCCCATTTTTTAAGTCGCTCCACTAGGAACATTTTCCCAAGGTTGTGAAGACCCAGACCAGTCCAATTATGAGACATGAGGGGGTGGGTGATGGTAGAGAGGAACAATGGGGAAAGAAGAAATATTAGTACTGTGAATATTAGACAATTCCAACATCTCAAAATCTCAGCAGTCTACAAAATGTAACAGATTATGATCCTCAAGAATAATATGCCAGTCTCGAAGCTTTTTGTGAAGGCCACAGACTCATAGGTCTAGGAGATCTTTGCCCTAATTTACTCCAAAGGGGATGTTTATTTGGTTAGTAGGAAATATATATCACGTGAACTTTTTTGAGCTGCACAAATACGTAAATTAAGGTAAAACTTCCATTAATAACCTTGCATTTTAAAAAGGTGATTTTAAGGTTAACTTCATTTCCACTGTGGATAGTCACTTAATTCTTAAAATTTCCCAACAGTTAAGGTCTTTTATCCTACTAACGCATTCCACATCCAAGCAATATCCCTTTCCCAGCAGAATTCTTTAGTGGTAAATGTAAGAGCCCTCATTTTAAGACAGCTCTCCAAAGACCAAACTAGAAAAGATGCTGAAGGAAAGGTTAAAACTCAATGAAATGGTAAGGGGGTGCACTGTTAACACTTTCAGAACCATGTTTTGATTAGACTGTTTTTTGTTGTTTTGTTTTTTCCTTTCGGAAAGTACCTATAAAAAGTAAAAGACCACGTTTTAGGGAAAGGGAGGAATATGAAATTATGATGCAAGGCCACGCTCTGAGGAAGGTAGTTGGTTATGCAACACCTGCAGTGTTCTCCATTGGGGCCGTGTTCAGAGAGGCTTGAGACAACTGGCAATGAACAGCAGCTGAAAAGAGTGGGGTGAGGTGCTGAACTGGGGACTATTCTTACTCCTAAGTGAGCCCCTCTACTTTCCTGGAACTCATGGAGAACACTGCTGTTATAAATAGACCAAAACACGGAGCTGCAAATGCATGACTCACGGAGCAAAAACTGAAAAATTATGTCAAAATTGTGAAAGTACACCTAACCATGCCTCATCTCAAAGAAGAAAACTTTAAAGCCTCCAACTTTCAACAGATTTAAAATGTTGCTCAGCATAAATAGTTAACAATCTGAAAATGCATTTGGGAGCAAAACGTGTATTTACCTATATAAGCTCTTTCTTGTTCCCGAGTAAGTCCAGGGGGGATAACTGTAGGCATTCCTGGAATCACGGTCTTCTGTTCCATTGTGTCTTGGTTCCACCGGCTCCTCTTCCGCTTCTTACTTGGGAAGTCTAAAGGCAGATGAAGTCCATCAGATGCAAATAGAAACCAGCAAAGTAACTATCAAACAGGCAGCTTGGGATACTTATAACATTACACAGTCTCAGCAGACTGTGAAACAGAGCTTGACCTAAAATGTAAATGGCAAAGAACAGAAGACAAACCTGAAAAATCAGAAACACATGGCCACTACAAGGGGACCTGGACCTGCTTCCAAAAAGTTAACATTTCAGAAAAACTCTGTGAAGTATGTAAACAAGGCAATGAATCTCAATGCATAAAGCTTCAGAGAGGAAAATAAAGCATTGAGAAGATATATGGTACTACATCATCCACGAACGTTTTAAAAGCCCCAGGGGAGATGAGACTAGAATGAACAATCAAACAAATTTGTAAAGTTATATCGATGGATGCTGGCTCCTCCCACCTCCACCTCCCCACCAGTCGCCCTTAGCACAACTAATTTCGCTGGATTCTTCAACTAGATCACTTTTGTCTTCAGAAGTTTAGTCAAGATCAGTATTCAATTTTCCTGGCCATTTGGACACTTTGTGTCTGACTATCACAACCTCAACAAAGAACAAGGGACATGCTAGTCAAAACCTCCTTCCCCAATACAAAGGCAGAAGTTCCCTATACATTTGGTATACAAAATTTCGACTTCCCAGGGGGTGCAGGCCCAAGGGGAAGCCCCAATAATGAGGGGGAGGTCTATCCGAATTCTCTGAAAGTATTTTGGGGGGGGGGACAGAATCGGCCTCCCCCCACACACACACACCAAGAACCACAACAGATTGGACCCCATCAAGTCCTGAAGACTTGCAACCTTTTTAGTTCTCTGTAGTGAAAAACCCTGCTTTGCAGTCTCAACAGAGGAGCTATTTGGGGTACTCGTCTCCCTTTCAGACTCCTCTACAACCAGGAAGAGAGCATTCCACGTCATCACTGACCCTTTCACACCCTCCTGACATGCACACCCAGCACCCTGTGCACCCACGCGACCCCCTCCACACCTCTCCCCTCCACCAGGGGATAGACATCAACGGCGGGCCCCCCACTTTTAGCCGGGCCAAACACTGCGCCTGCGCACAACAAACCTCCCGCCCTGATCTCCCCCCCCCCGCCGTCTACTCCCAGAGCGCGTGCGCAATCCTCAAAGGCCCGAAAACCAGGCCGCGCGCCCCGTGGCGCCTCCGCCAGGGCCTCCCCGTGCGCGCGCGCGCCCCCGCCGCGTGCAGCTGCCGCCGTCGCCGCTGCCGCGCGCCCCTCAGCCAGCCGGGCCCGTCCGTACGACGCCTCTCGCGCTCTCTCGGCCCGACTCACCTCCTCCGCCGCCGGCCGGGCCCGGCTGCTGGTCCTGACGCGGCGGCTGGGGTGGCAGCGGCGACACGCGCTGGTAGAGCGGCGGCGGAGAGGGTGGCTGCGGCGGCGGGTACGAGGAGCCCGGAGAGGGCGGCGGCGGCGGCGGCGGCGGGGGGGGCGGCGGCGGAGGCAGCGCCGCGAACGGAAAGGCCGCGGTCAGGGCCCCCACCGAGCCTACGGGCGGAGGAGGCAGCGGCCTGGGTACCCGCCACTCCGCCCCGGGCCTGGGGGCAGGCGGAGACCCCACCTCGAAACCCCCTTTGGGCCCGGGAAGGGAGGGCAGGCCGGGGGGGGTCCCAGCTTACCCAGCGGCGTGGCGTTCGCTCCGGTCGCCATGGCGCCCCGGGGGACCGGCACCGGCGGCTCCTCGGGAGCGGCTTCTCCTTAGCGAATCTCTCGGGGGCGGGGGGGTGTCGCTGCGCTAGCGCGCGGAACCCGTCCTCTCACGCGGCGGGCGGCGGCGGCGCGAGACGCACAAAGAGGGAGGAGAGAGGCCGCCGCGGGGGCGGGCCGGGGGCGAAGGGGCCGAGGCCTGGATTGGGCCGGGCCGAGGCAAAGGGTCGGAATTGGCAGCCTCCAATTGGCGGAGCTTCAGGCCTTCTCGATGCGCGCTGGGATTGGCCGGACCGTTAGGCCAGGCGAGGAAATGGCGGCCGAGCCTGGCGAGCTGGGAGGTGTCGCAGCGCGCACTTCATTTGTTACTGCGCGAACTGAGCTCGGAGTCCAGAAAGGAGGAGTTAGGGTGGGGCAAGCGATGACGTAGGCGCCAAGCGCGCTCTCATTGGCTGAAGTTGATGGAATCAGTCAAACTCGGTTGCGTCGTAGTGTCATGGGATTGGCTGTCGCTTATTCGATTCTTTTTCCACTCTCCTTCCCCGGGGAGCAGTTTCGCTGAGAGTAAGCGAGAGGTCGCGGCGGAAAAGCCGCGGCCGAACGAAATTTACGGCCGGGAGGGGTGGAGTAGGAGCGCGCACGCGCAGATGGGTTAACTCTGCCTCCGCCCCTACCTTCACGGTTGTTCACTGGGTCCGGAGCGGAAAGCCCAAAGTGACGTAAACTCGATTCCCATGGTAACCCGGAACCGGGGGCTAGGGGCGGGGCCGGCGCGTGCCCATAAACTGGATCCGTTGACGCTGCAGGTAAAAAAGGACATCCTTTTTTATTTAAAAAAAAAAAAAAAAAAAGCTATAGTCTAATTGAAGGACTAAAAAAACACCTGAGCCGAGGGAACAACACAATCTTACGTGGAAAAGAACATAAAGTCAATTCTAAAATTAGTTATAAATATGTAATCCAATTAGAATCTCAACGGGGTGATGGTTAATTAAATCATCTTAAAATCATATAAAATAATAACAAAATAGTGGGCAAACGTGTAAAGATTGAAGAGGAGCTGGCCTCTCCAGGTAGTACACGCAGTATAAAAGAATAATGAAACAGGGCCGGCCGAGTGGCTCGGTGGTTGAGCGCTGGCTTGGGAGGCCAGCGGCGACGGTTGGGGTCCCACATGTGAGGGCCAGAGACACTGCCCTCAAAAAGAAAAAAAGAAGAATGAAACAAAGTGACTCAGGAAAGACAGTGGAACAGAATAAAGTCCAGATATATTGATAGATTCCCCATATACAGGTAAAAAATACCACGAAGGTGGTATTTCAGCTCAGTAAGGAAAAGTTTTATCTAATGGTATGGAATCCTGAATCTGGGCCATAAAACAGAGACAATACAATTTACGAGGCATAATCTAGGGGTAGAGTTTATGAAGACAGGAAACAAACTATAAAGAAAAAATACACTTGATTACCAAAGAAATTAAAACTGATAAAATTCAACAGACAATTATCAATCTAAAAATATAATTGCAGGGCCGGCCGAGTGGCACAGTGATTAAGAGCAGTGATTAAGAGCGGGCTTGGGACGCCAGTGGCACCGGTTCAGATCCCACATATGAGGGCCAGTGACACTGCCCTCAAAAAAAAAAATTAAAAAAAAAAAATATATATATATATAATTGCCACATGTGATAGAGCTAATATCTTTAATATGCAAAGTCTTAAAAACTAATTTTAAAAAGACAAAACCAGGGCTGGCCGAGTGGCGCAGTGGTTAAGAGTTGGTTTGGGACGCCAGCAGCCCCGGTTCGGGTCCCACATATGAGGGCCAGTGACACTGCCCTCTAAAAAAAAAAAAAAAACATATAAAAATAAAAAGACAAAACCATTAGGTAATGAACAAAAACTGAATAGGCAAGTCTCAGAAAAGCAAGAACAAATAGCCATGAAAGGGTACCAACCCCATAACAGGGAAATGCAAATTAAGGTGATAATGAGGAAACTCTATATAACCATTAAAAGAGCTAAAGACAAATGTGCTGACACAACTGTGGTGTTCTTTTTTGGAAAGCATTCTGTTGTCTATTAAAATTGTACCCTTTTCAGGAAATATAATAAACCCTTTCAATGTAGTAATCCCTCTCCTGGAAACCTACCCCAAAGCAAGGCATGTGATTATATACTGTAATGTGTTCCAATGGCAAAAAGCTGGAATCAGTGAATTCCCATCAATATGTGAATGGTTGAACAAACTGGAATGTCCATAACCTGGAATTAGGCAGCCTTGAAAAGAAGTTAATTTATACCAACTGACCTACAGGGACTGATGTGCTGTATTTATTGTTTTTAAATGAGAAAAGAAGCAGAGAAATACACATTATATGATCTTGTTTTGGCAAGACAAACAAACCCGATCTCTATGTGTGCATGTTTGCAATGATTATATGAATATAGAGAAAGCTATGGTAGGATACACAGTATGCACTATCAGTGAAGATGCTGGAGAGGGAAACAGGTACCTGGAAGTTATCCAAAATGTTGTAAGAACCCAGTGTAATTTCAAAATGTGCTTCATACTTTTAAAAAATGTATGACATGGGCCGGCCGAGTGGCGCATTGGTTAAGCGCTGGTTTTGGGATGCCAGCGGCCCCGGTTCGGATCCCACATGAGGGCCAGTGACACTGCCCTCTACAGCTAACAACAGCTCCACCTGGAGCTGGGCTGTGCGAGCCCCGGTGATGGTGTGGGCTGCAGCCCCTGCTGCAGTGGGCTGCCGTAGGCTACAGTGAGTGGCCCGCAGCCAGCCCAGCGTGAGCGGCTGGCAGCCAAGCGTGAGCTGCCAATAGCCGCGGTGAGCGACATCCCAGAGGCCAGCGACCGATCTGCCTCATCCGGGAAGAGCGCAATGACGATACCAACATGGGCCAGTGAAGCAATGTCCTCCGCAACTAAACTGAAGAACAAAAAGACAGCAACATGTCTGTTCCCCTTCCCTGATTTCCCAACGCTGTTCCCCTCCGCCAATTCCCCAATAAAATCTTTAAAAAAAAAAAAAAATGTATGACATGATCCCATTTATATAACATTATTTTATAAGGAAATGCATTGACAGGACAATCACCAAATTTTCAATGGTGGTGGGATTTCAGGTAATTTTTCTGTTTTTCCTATTCTATATATCGCCTCATTTTTTTATACTGAGCAAGTATATTTTTGTTTGTTTGTTTGTTTTGAGGGCAGTATCACTGGTCCTCACATGTGGGACCCGAACTGGGGCCGCTGGCTTCCCAAGCCAGCGCTCAACCACCGTGCCACTCGGCCGGCCCTGAGCAAGTGTTATTTATATATTAAAATACACAGCTAATACTGTGGACAAGAAAGGAAAAATATAACGTTTAAATCATACTTCGAAAATGAAGGAAAAAATGATTTATTCAATAAATACAACTAATTCTATGGAGGAAGGGAGAGAAGAGTCATTGAATGTTTGAACAGCTACTGAGTGCAATACAGCTTGGTGGATACCACAGTAAATGAAACTGTTTCTGCCTTCCAGAAAATCACTTAGGGCTTAAAGTCAGATGCCTCCTGATTTTATACGAGGGTGCAGTATAGCATATATATATACTGCACCCTCGTATAAAATATACGATATTTTATACGATATGTGGCATTTCAGATCTTGCCACATATCGTATAAATACAGATATATGGCATTTCAGATCTTGCTTCCCAGCATGTTGTCAGTTGGCTCAAATAATTAAACTCATACAACTTCTCTACAAGCTTGGACATTCTTACATCGACAGTGGGAAGCAAGATCTCAACAGACTGAGAAAATGCTCTGGAGAATGACAGTTTTGCAGTTTCTTTTATACATTTGGAATTAAGGAGGAAAGGTAAGGAAGATGACATGAAAGTGGGAGAATGCAAGGTGGGGATTGGGTTACGGGATAGTAAAGATTATTTGCTCTCTTGAGGGTGGTTACACCTCTCAGGGGTCTGGAAAAGAGGCATTTCAAAGATGTGTTAATCTAGATGCACAAGAATGATGGACAGGGCTGGCTTAAGGCAGAGAAAAACCTTTTATTAAAGAAGTTACATGACTATCCACTATGACCTACCTTCCCAGTTAGGAATTGATGAGCAGGTCACCCTGTGAGGTTACTGTCCCTTAGGTTTGTTACCAAGCCCCTTTTTGTCCATAGTATTTACTGAGAGAAATGGAAGTATAGAACCACACAAAGACAGGTACACGAATGTTCATAGCAGTTTTATTTATAATAATCCCAAATTGGAGACAGCCTAACTGTTCAGCAGGTGACTAGCTAAACACCGTGGTATATACATACAGTAGAAAAGTACTTGGCAATAAAAAAAGGGAATGCTGTTAAAACATGCAACAACATAGATGAATCTTAATAATGGTGCTCAGTGAAAGAAGCCAGACAAGAACAGAGTACATACTGTATTTTATTTATGTAAACTCTAAAAGTGCAAATGCATCTATGGTGACAGAAAGCAGATCAGTGGTTACATGGGGATGGGAAGGCGAGGAGGAACGGGAGGGTGTGATTACAAAGAGGCAGAGGAAGCATTTGGCGTGATGGAGATGTTTGTTATCCTGATTGTGGTAATGGTTTCACAGGTGTATGTATGTGTCAGTCATCAAATAGTACATTTTGGATATATGCAGGTTATTATATGCTGATCCTACCTTGATAAAGCTGTTTTAAAAAAGAAACAATAGAAGAAAGCAGCTATCAGGAAAGGGATATGCCCACAGTTTTTCACAGAATGCTGATTTCATCGTCTAGGAAAGGATTATCTTGGCTTTCTGTTTTTTGCTTTTTTTTTTTTTTAAGCCATTATAGGGCTTTCACTTTTGAGCAATTACTTTAAAATATTTTAACTTCAATGTTTTATTACCTAGTATTTGATACTAACAAAAGGACGTGTGTACCTTGTGAGTTAGGAATTGAGTTATAAATTGAACACTTGTGAACCTACCACCCAGCCTGACAACCAAGATATTACCAACACCTCTGCAAATTCCTGGGGTCCTGCCTTACCCCACTCCCACTCCCCCTTTAGGGACCATCATTTTGAATTTTGTGCTTCTTCTGATCTCCTAATGGAGTTTTATCACATGTGCATCTATCACCAACAATAAGTGGTTTAGTCTTGCTAGCATACTTTGTGTAATTGTATGCAACTTGTTTGAATTCAGCATTACCTAAGACTCGTCTGTGTGTGTTGCATTTTGGGTATTACAGTATTTTTAATCCTCCCAACAGCCCTGCAGGAAGACCTAGGATATGGTGTACCTGGGAAAATACAGCTCGGCGAGCTCGCCCAGTCCAGGGGCCTGACTCCAGGGCCCCCTCTTCACCGCATCATGCTCATTCCTTCCGTCGGAAAGCAAGACCAAGGGCCTGCTATGCAATAAGCAGTGACCCAGTTCTGGACTTGCCACAGTGAACACGGCCACATTCTGGTGATGGTTCTCCTTTTGTCCCTCACTTGACTGGTGTATGAGCCAGCTACCCGAACACCCTGGGGTGCCCACCCCTCCCACTCACCCACAGGATGGCTGAGGCTGATCTGAACCATTCCAGAAGCTTCCGCCCAGGGAAGGCAATTTGACAGCTATCACAAGGACAATATGGCCACCTCCGACCCAGCAATGCCACTCCAGGAATTGGTCCTATAGGACACCTGAGTATGTAGAGTGGCACTGACATAAGAATATTTATTGCAGTGTCATTTGTAATATCAAAGTAGTAGAAACAACTTAAAATTTCATCAGTAGGGATCTAATGACAGTAAATTAATCTTAGTTATGGGAAATCCATACAATGGAATACTACTGGCTATAAAAAAACAAAGGAGAGGATACTGATCATGGAAAGCTCCCGAGGATATTTTTGTTTTGTTTTGTTTTGTTTTTTTGAGGGCAGTGTCACTGGCTCTCATATGTGGGACTGAACCGGGGCCGCTGGCGTCCCAAGCCAGTGCTTAACCACCGTGCCACTCGGCCGGCCCCAGGATAGATTTTTAAAGACCAAGATGCAAACAGTGTGTGTAATATGTTATCATGGTATAAAGAGGGAAGAAGGAAACATAAAGACACCTACATATGCATAAATACTTCCAGAAGGCTTCATAAATAACTGGGACCTGGGTGGGAGACCTTTCATAGTACCTATTTTGTATTTTTTTTAAGTTGTGGGGGCCGGCCGAGTGGCGCGGTGGTTAAACGCTGGCTTGGGAGGCCAGTGGCCCCAGTTCGGGTCCCACATTTGAGGGCCAGTGACACTGCCCTCAAAAAAAAATAAATAAATACTATATTTTAGGGCCGGCCGAATGGCGTGGTGGTTAAGCGCTGGCTTGGGAAGCCAGCAGCCCCCGTTCGGTCCCACAGATGAGGGCCAGTGACACTGCCCTCAAAAAAAAAAAAAAAAAAATTGTGTACCATACGCAAGGGCTGCCTATTAAAAAATACATAAAATAATTTTAGTCTTTCAGAGCCTATTCCCTGGCTTCTTGATCTTTCTTTGGCTTGTGGCCAGCCTTTGCTGGCAGCCAATATTTTATCAGAGGCCCTTGCTTTTCTCAGATGCCCCACTTGGGCACTCTACTCTGACTGCCCCAACGACCCTTTTCAGACAAGAGTGGCTGCTCAGAGATGGAGCAGCTTGCCACAAGGTGGTGCTGTCTGCTGCTTAGTGCTGTGTGGGCAGATCAGTCCTCCCTGCGTACCTGGGATCAGAGCCTCTGCTGAGAGGGAACTCACCTCCCTCCTCTATCAAGAAATCTGAAAAATTGGAACTTGGAAATCATATCCCTGTCCCCACATCATTAGGCCTGTCAAATGCCCTCCAGACAGGGCAGACAAACCTTCAGAACTTGGAAGGTCCCTCTCACCCTCCTTTGAGCCAGTGCACAGGCTGCGTCTCCTCCCCTGGTCTCACCCCCATCTCAGCTGAGAAACCCGGGCATTAGTAGTCAGAGCGGCTGGGGCTCTGCTGGAGTGTGGACAAGGGGACAATATGATAACCATGGAATTGCCTGGGGCCCTGGGGACTGGGATGCTGCTGGCGCTTCACATAAGCCACCATCCACCCACCACTCACCCACTCATCTTTTCATCCCCTTGTCAAATATTTCCCAGTGGTCCACCAGGTGTACAGAAGTTCTTATTCAAACACTTGCCTTGAATATCAGAAGGGAGATTGGGCCAAACTCGAGGCCTGGCCCCTGGGCCTTTGCTCAAGCTCTTTCCCCAGACCCAGAGCCTTCCAGCCCTCTGCAGCTCTGGTCCTGCTTGTGCACCCCACCCTTCCTTCAAGGCCAGCTGCCATCTTGCCCCCTTGGCCTCACCTGTCCAAAGGCTCTGGTCAAGAGCAGCCTGGTCAGTACCTGGGGTACAAGGCGGCTCCAAGGTAGAGAGCTCTCTAAGAGGGAAACGTGGGAGAATGACAATGCAAAGCACAAGGTCAGCCATGGGTGGATGGATGTGCCCTCAAGAACAGGCTAAAGCAAGGAGGACAGCTCCCCTCACTGGGGGGCTGGTGCCCACAGTGACTCCTCTGTGAACCCAGGGCCTGCCACTGAGCCCTCTGGGAACACTTGTTAAATGGACACAGGCTAATCTTCCCAGAGTTTAGCCTGGTGATGGTGCCCACATTTAGTAGTCCTGGCCTGATGGAGCACACTGATACCTAGGCAGCAGGTGGGAGGCAGGGAGGCAGCCCCAGGCCGGGGTGGGGGATACAGGTCAGCAGGCTGTTTCCATAGGCCTCCCTGGGGCTGGGTGGAGCAGCTCTTGGCTGGTCCCTCCTGGGCTCTGGTTGCCTGATGAGATCTATATGGGGCAGGGCTGCCTGGATGAGAGTCCCTTGGTTCAGGGGCCTCCCATCTACATGACTCCTTGGCCATATTGCAAAGTCGAGGGCTCATCCTGAGAGGGGAGCCCAGGAAGACACAGCGCCCCAAAATGCCTTATAAGGCCACTGGCCTCCCCAGCATTGCTGCCTGGTACCTCCATGAGGGTGGCCTGCCCTTCCATGGTGCATCCACAGCCCCTTATGCTGCAGAAAGATGTGTTGGAGGAAGGCAGGAGGAGGAGGGAAATGAGGCGATGGATGCAGTGCCCCCTGCCCCTGACCCAGAGGGACCAGTAGAATAAATCAAACCAGCTTTAATACCAATATAGTTCTCTCTTTTAAATATGTTCCCAGGACAGGGGCAGGCTCTCGGCAGGAAGAGTGGAGGAAATGTGGAACAAAATGGAATGGATCACCCAGGGCCTGCCCCCACCCTGCCAAGGGGCAATAAGGCCTGGGCTGCCCAAAGGGAAGGGCAGATGACAGCAGCTTCCTCTGGTCCAGTTATTGCAGGGGTGTGGGGTGGACTCCCCTCCCCTCCCCAACCCCAGAATTTCTCAGGATTATTTTTGCCCTGCAGTCCAGCAGAGACGGGGACCTGGGTTTCTCTGATTGGGGAATGGTCCCTCTGCCTAAAATGGACTGCAGCTAAGGCATGGAGGTGGGGTGCGGGAATGTCACTGGCCAGGCCTGGCACGCTCAGTAACTGCTCTGATGGCCCGTGAGAATGTACAGGTTGCTGTGAGCCCCCGGGTTATCGGTGGGAATGCTCTCGAGGATGATGTCTCTGGAGGGGAGAGAGAACCGGAAGTGAGAAGGGCAGGAAGACACCTGGGCATGTCCATTTGGCCTCAGGGGCATCTGAAAGGGAAGCCAGAGCCCCATGTCCTCCTTACCTGTGGGCTCCAAGCACTCGGAAGACCCTTGTCTCATCTGTGATCTCCTGGGTCACCTGGGAAGAAAAGGGATGCTGAGGTCACCCCAGTGGCTCCTCCCCTAAGAGGTGGGGACAACTGGGTGGAGGGCAGTCAAGTTCCTGAGTCCCATTCACCTCGTTGGTATCCAGGCTACGGCCTTGCATTCCATGGCTCCAGAAGGCCAGCACGCTGTCCTGCAGACATACTAGGAGAGGCCAGACTGCCATCAGCCCTGTGCCTGCCCTGGGGACACTGGCTTCCCCAGCCAAGCCCTGGGCCCAGGTCTGGGCCACAGAGGTCCTCACGGGCCGCAGGTGACCAGGACGGCTCTTAAGAGGAACTGGGGGACCTGATTCCTTGTCCCAGTGCCAGCCCCAGGCTCACATCATATGCTCCAGGGGATACTCCTGTCCCCCCACCTCTGTCTGGTTTACTCACCGACAGTCTCAATGGGGAAGTCAAAGGTCAGCACCGGTGCCAGTGTGGCCGTGGGCTCGCCCAGCAGGTTGACAATCCTCACACAGCCTGCACAGGGAGTGGGCTGGTGGGCGGGGATGGGATGGCTCCCTTCTCGGGAGGTGACACACATGCTTCCCTCACCCCCGACCCCCCACTTCCCAAAGCCCTAAACCCAGGGGCACTCACGGTCAAAGCAGACTAGGACTGTGTCCCTGTCCACCTGGATCACCTGCTGGGCCGAGCCTGGGAGCCCCTCTGCAGGCAGAGAAGGGAGACATGGCTGTGCTGAGCCACCAGCCCTACTGTGGCCCAAGAGGACATGGTGGATGGATGTGCTACAGGCAGCCCTTGACCATAAGAGCATTTCATTTTCACAACAGCCTGAAATGGTGTCAGGATGCTTAATCTCACTTCACAGCTGGGGAACTGAGGCTCAGAGAGGTGAAGGGACCGTTCCACAGAGCGGGTGAGTCAAGGAACTGGGGCAGGGCAGAGGCTCCGGAGTCAGGAGAACGAGCTTTTGTGACTCAGTTGCTGAGTAACCTCGAATCTCCGAGCCTTGGTTTCCTCATCCATAACACAGGCATGAGGATGACAACCTTGCAGGGCCACTGTGAGAATTAAGAATGAAATCCTGGGCCGGCCGAGTGGCGCGGTGGTTAAGCGCTGGCTTGGGAAGCCGGCGGCCCTGGTTCAGGTCCCACATATGAGGGCCAGTGACACTGCCCTCAAAAAAAAGAATGAAATCCTGTGCATTAGACCCCTGGTTCGGGACCTGGGACAAGCAAGGCCTTAGTCCACTGCATCTTCCCTCCTTTACTCACTGCCACTCGCGCTGCGTCCCTGAGCTGTCCCAACACCCAGTGTCCTGCTTCCTTGCTCAGAACGGAGGCCTCTGGAGCCTGCCTTACCCAGTTTGGCTCTATTCCTGCAGCCCCTGCAGTGTTGGTCAGTTTTTTCTTAGCTGCTGAGCCCTTTAGTCTAACGAAATCTTTTACAGGAGGCTAGCTGAAGGGAGGCTGGGAGCTTGGGGCCCCCAAGGTCTCTGTAGAGCTGTAAGCGTGCATGTACACACACACACACACACACACACACACACACACACACACACACACACGGCAGCCCAGCCTTCCTGCTTACCAGGTGGTATGAGGATGTCAGGTGTCAAGCCGGCCTCCAGGGGCAGGACATGGAACAGCACACGGCAGCCAGGCCCCTCGGGGCCCTCAGCCCCTACACACACCTGTGGTAGCTCCTTCCCATCCAACATCAGTGGCTCCAGCATCCCTGCTGGGCTGGGCAAGGGGCTGGAGAAGTTCTGAGGGCAGCAGGGGTGCTCAGGTCTCCATCTCCCCACCCAAGCCCCTGCCCCCCACCTGCGGGTCCCCTTGGCCTCACCCACCAGCCCCACACCTTCAGCAGCAGGAACTTCTGTAGCGGTTCATACCACTGCAGCAGGAGCAGGCTAGCAGGCAGGGCGGCCAGCAGGAACGTGCTGCCTGTGTAGGGGTTCCGCACTGCAAGAGAGGCAAGCAGTGGGCACCGGGCTGGGCCGGTGCCCCACCCATGCCCCGGTCCTGTCCAGCCCCGCTCTTACCCACACGACACTGCAGGCAGCCTTTGGTGTCAGGAATCTTGGTGGACAGGGCAAAGCGCCTGTAAGGGTGACAACCAGGACACATGTCATGGATGCCATCCATGGGCGAGGTCCCCACAGGACCCTAAGAAGTGGGTACTACCATCTTCCCCGCCTTACAGGCAAAAGACTGAAGCTCAGGGAGGCAAAGCGACTTGCCATGTAACACAGCTGTGAAGGGCACAAGATCTGAAGCTGGTCTCTCAGCTCCAACACCCACCTTTACAGCCTGGAGTGTCTGTCCAGTCCAGGGGTTTGGATCACAGAATTACCTCTAACTGTGTAACTGTGGGCAAATCACTTCACTTTTCCACACCTCAGTTTCCTCATCTGTAGAGTGGGATAACAGTGGTACCCCTCTCACAGTCGCAATGAGGATTAAATGAGTTAATACAGGGAAAGGCTACACCACAGCCTGGCACATTGCATGTACTAACGAAGGGCTAGCTTTTACCATCCTCTGTTATTACTTTCACAACTATTTCCAGTCACTAAATATCCTTTTTAGGCAAAAGCAGGGTATAAATGAGAAATTCATGACGAGACGAGAGCACGGAGGGACGGGGAGCTGAGGCAGGCCCGAGCACTCCCAGCCCCGCCTCGCCCCATGACCTGTGTCATGGATGGGCAAACAGGCCCGAGATGAAGACTTGCAGGAAACGGCCTGTGCCTAGCTGCTTCAGCTGAGACCATGGCCATGTACAGCTAGTGACTGGCTCACCTTGGTGCCTGGGGAAAAGTGGGGTCCTTGTCTTGGTTACTGGCTGTCCCCCAAATCCCCAAGGGATCTCCTGAGCCTATTTCTTCTTCTGGAAAATAGGGCTACATGTCAGCAGCCCTGCCACCTCCTCCCGGCGAGCCAGGCCCTGACTGTGCTTTGCCAGGATGTGGGCCCCACTGAGGAAGCCAACGCCTGCTGGCCTGTCTGTCTCTGTCCTCACTCTTCTCCCTCCCCTTGTTCCTCCCACTCTCTTCTCAACTGGCCTTTAGGATGAGAGAGATTTTTGTATTAGATTTTCCCCTCCAAACAATTCTGGTTCTCTGTTGTTTACATTTGAAGTGGACACTGAGATTCCATGATTTCCCAAGCACACGCCCAAAGCTGCCTGTGACTTGTTAGGACTCCAATGGGCCTGTTTCCTATAGGTCCTGGGCCAAAGTAACGACTGGCTTGGGGACTGAGCTTAGGAAGCCCTGAGTCTGGGCATCCAGATGCGGTCCTCAAGTGAACACACTGCAGGAATGGCCTGCGCCCCCATCTTCCCAGGTGGTGTGGCCACCGGCCTGGCCTCCCCAGCCTGGCCCACTGCTTCTGCCACCCACCTTGTCATAATGTCCAAGGCCATAAACACATAGTCTGGCCACCCACCTTGGAACCCAGCCTCACCCAGCCAATGGCTGATGGAGGTCCCACTTGCATATCTCCAACTCAATGTGAAAACATTGAATTCTGCTCCACCCATAGCTGATGACAGCTCCATCCTTCCTGTTGCCTAGGCCAGAAAGCTTGGAGTCATCCTTAACTCTCTTTCTCTTCCATCCACCAATTGTCAGGAAATCCCGTTGGCTCAACTTTCAAAATAAAGCCAGAATCCAACCACTTTTCGCTTCCTTCACTGCTATCCTGGCCCAAGCCACCATGACCTCCCATCTGGTTATTGCTGCAGCCTCCTGACAGGTCTCCTGCTTCCACCCTCATCCCCCTAATCTATTCTCAGCACAGCAGCTACAGTGATCCCTCAGTCCATGTAAGTCTTCTACAGTGACCCTCAGGGTGCTCTGAGTCAAAGCCAAAGGCCTCACTGTGGCCACAGGGCCCTCTCACATTGTCTCCCTCTCATTTCATCTATCTGGCCACACTTGTCTCTTTCTGGTCCTCAGCCAGGCCAGGCCTGCTCCTGCCCTAAGGCCTTTGGCACTGATGTTCCCCCTCCCTGGGACGCCTTTTCCCCAGGTATCCATGGGGTTTGTTCCATCACCTCCTCCAAGTCTTTGCTCCAACAAGCACCATCTCAGCAAGATTCTTCCTGACCATCCCATTTAAAAGCACAAGGCCATGCCCCACACCTCCTGACCCTCCTTCTCTACAGAGCACTTGCCCCTCTATGCATCATCACAGAATATACTCCTTTTTTATGGTGATTGTTTGCCTGTCTCTCGCAACAAAACCTGGAGAATATAAAGACTTCTTAGTTCACAAACGTATTCCATGCCCCCAGAGCACTGCCTGGCACATACTAGGTGCTTAGTAGGCACTGAATGAATGAGGGACTAACTTGGGTACCTCCCAGGGCACCTCATAAACACACAACACAATCTACCCCTTTGGAGGTCCTCCAACTCCTCCATCTCCCTCATACTCACCCTGACCAGTCCCCAAATCCTGTCAATACCACTTCCTCAATATTGCTTGATTCTGTCCAGTTCTCGCCATACCAGAGCCTAACCCCCATCTTCTCAGGTCACTATGCTGGGCCTCCTTTCCAGGTGCCCTCAGCCTCCCCCTCCAATCTGTCCTTCCCAATGTTACCATAACCGGCCAGCAGATGCCTCTTTTTTTTTTCTTTTTTTCTTTTTAAATTTTATTTTACTGGGGAACAGTGTGTTCCTCCAGGACCCACCAGCTCCAAGTCGAGCAGTCATTTCATTCTAGCTATGGAGGGCGCAATTCAGCAGCCCATGCAGGGACTGAACTAGCAACCTTGGTGCTATGAGCACCATGCTCTAACCAACTGAACTAACCGGCTGCCCCAGATGCCTCTTATTTTCATCTGTCCAGTCAAACTTTCCCTACCCCCAGCTCCAGGAGGGGGCACATGACTCAGGCCTGGTGACACCCTCCCCGCAAGCTCTGCATCTTCTGGCCACCGAGACTGGCTCAGGGGTGGGCATGGACCTAAGCTAGACCAATAAGAATTGGCCCCGGAACTGTTGTGGAAATTACTTGTAAATAGAAATTCTGGTTCTGCAGGGTTTTGGCTAGTGGAATGTTCGTCTGGCACTGCAGGCACCCATCAGTTAAGTGGAAAGGCCATGTGAGAATGAAGGTGACAAGAGGAAAACAGCCAAGAGATGCAGAAAAGGCCCAGATGATGCCATTTACGCCTGGGTCCAGCTGGGCCTGAAGCTAACACTACTCCTATATTTTCAGTTACATGAGCCATTAAATTCCTTTTTGAAAAATTTTAAAAAAATTAGTTTCAGGTGTATAAATTCCCTTTCGTGCTTAAGCCAGTGAGTTGAGTCAGCTGCAACAGAAAAAATCCTGATTGACACCCAGAGGGATCCTTCTAAAATGCTCACGGTGCTGCGGCCAGGTGGAATAAGCCCAAATCCTGGGCCTGGCCTCAAAGGAGGCACTCTGCCACCTGTGCAGCTTGCTCTGCAAACACCTTGTAACTCCCCAGGTGACTGACATGCATTCGCACTTGTTCTTCCTTCTGCCTTGTCTGTCTGGAGGACCTCTGTGCACTTCCAAACTCCACTTCCAAACCTGACCTCTCGGAGGCCTCCCGCCCTTCCCTGCTCTCCCTCTGGTTCACCTCAGTGCAAGGTGCTGACCTTTAAGGACTCATGGATTCCTTGTCTCCAAGCCCAGCATAAGACCTGGCGCATGCTAAGTACTCAGTAAGCATTTAGCCCACATTCGAACAACCACATCTCCCACAATTTATGAGGCACTTTCGTATCCACCATCTCCTTCTTGCCTCCCAACAGGCCTCAGGTCAGGGGGAAGGGAGGCTATCAACTGCTCTGACAGATGAGGAAACGGGCTCAGAGAGGCAAACTGACATGTCTAAGATCGTCACAACATGTCCAAGATTTAAGGCCCCAATAATGGGCGAGGCCATATTCCAACTCTGACTCTGCCCCTTTGCCTCCCCCCTATGCTCCTCTCCCCTGCACACCCAGGCTCCCCCAGGGTTCCCCGACCTGGGGATGATGCGCTGGGTGAGGCGGTTGGTGGGGATGGAGAGGGGCACCTGCTGCTGGAGTCGCCGTTGCTCAAATAGGCCTGGGAGGTCATGCGCCCAGATGTGCGTGGATTTCCCTGCCAGGGAGGGAGAAAGGGGGGTTCAGAGAGTGTTGGTGGGCAGGGTGCACCCCCTGCCTCTCCCACCCACCCCTGCCCCCATTTGTACCTGAGAGTGACAGCAGCACATTATTCACACAGTAGAGCCAGGTGCAGCGGTGTGAAATCAACTGAAGGCCACAGAGAGATAGATGGACAGGGGGTCAGCACCCCAGGCTCCCCAAGGCCCTCTGCCCTCCACAGCCATCCGGGCCTCACCTTCTCCAGTGTATCCTCATGCAGCTCATGCAGGTTGAGGGTGTAGATGCCTTCCTCAGCCCCCACCACCAGGAACTGATCTGCAGGTTTGGGTATAGGGTCAGAGGTCAGCCATGCCCCTTGGCCCACGCTGGGGATTCCCAGGCTCCTGCTTCCTCCCTGTGCATGGCCTACCCCGGGTGACAGGGTGAATCCAAGTGACAGCAGCGTGGATCCGCAGGGGGCAGCCATTGAAGACCTTGGAGAAGCAGGCGCCCATCTGGGGAGGAGGTGAGAAGCTGGTAAAGAAGCACAGGGGCAATGGGCAGCAGTGCGGCAGGGCAGCAGTGCGGCAGGGGGCTGTGGCAAATACTTACGTGCACTTTGGGGGTCGGGGGAAGCCCGTGGCAAGATGATCTCTGGGAGGGAAGGGAGGAGTCAGGGCTGGTGTGACACCCCTAGCCTCTCAAATCCCCAGTCCCTCTGTAGCATCCCCTCACCTCAGAATCCTCCGGGTGCTTCATGGTGGCCCAGGCGGTGGGGAGAGGTGGGGGGCTGTCAGGGCCTAGGAGAGGAGGGGGTGGGGTTCCTGCATGCACACAGTCAACACGAATTCCAGCCCCAGCCCTCACGCTGGGCCTGCCTCCTGGTCCCCCAAGCCTGGGACTCACCTGAGGGGCTAGATAGAGGGTCCTCCGCTGGAGGCTCAGAGGGGGATGGCCCCAAGAATGGGGCCCGCTTGATGGTTCCTATGGCATCGTCTGGAGAGTGCAGTTCCTGGCAGGAGGGTAGGTAGGCCCAGCCCAGCTGTTAGCAGGTCCCCCTGCAATCTGGTTCCACCCTACCTGCATCCTCTGCAGCATTTTCCCCCACCCCCAGCTCCAGCTCCCCTCCACTCCGAACCTGGAGATCGACAGCTGGTCGGATGGTCAGGCTCCTATGGCATACGAATAAGAGGGAAATGAGGTAAGATGTGAGGGAGCCGGGCCTAGCTGCCCCATTCCTCCTGTGGGTCCACCCCCTCACCTTTCCTCCAGGGCCTCCTGGACTGACTGCAGCAGGCTCCTGAGCAGGGAGGGGATGGGGTCAGAGGTCAGCCTTTTCTGCTGCCCCCAGCCCCTCCCCTGTAGCTTCTCTCTCCCTCACTCACCCACTCAGATCCTCCTTTCCCAGCAACGTCCACTCCTCTTCCCACTGTGGGGAAACCGAGTCAGAAAGACAGGGAGAGAGGCAGAGAGAAAGAAAGGCAATATGAGAAGGCAATCAAGAGATTGTGAGATGGGGGGGCAAAAAAGGGGAGAGGGGGTAGTCATTTTGTAAGGGGTGAAAAAGATAACTACTGCATTGTTTTGTACATTTGTAACAAATAATAATAATAATAATAATAAAAGATTTGGAGAGAGAGAGAAGACAGACGGAAAATGAGATGATAATAGGCGAGAGATTTGTGTGTGAGAGAGAATGAGAGGCAAAGAGGTTGCGAAAGAGACAGACTAACAGCAAGAGAGAATGAGACAGAGATGGAGAGAGAGCAAGATATAGAGAGACTGAGACTGTGGGAGTGAAGAGATGATGATAATGTGAGATAGTGAGAGCAGAAAAATGGTGAGTCAGATAACCAATGACAGACGCAGATATTGAGGCAGAGAGAAACACACTCAACAGGGAGAGGTGGGGGCTTGGGCATGTGACAGGGCCACTTTTAAAAAAGGTGTGGTCACCTTGCCACCTTCTAGATGACTGTCAGGAGGAAGTTGGCCCAGGAATGAGCCCCCAGCCTTCCATGTCCCTGGGTGGGACAGGCCTGCTTGAACAGCTTTCCTAGGCTTGAGGGCCAGGCTGCCACTGCTTCAAACATCTTTGATATGAGATGCTTGACCTCCAGCATAGCACCCTAGCCCACCCCTGAGCACCACCCTTCCCACACAGCCAGCCCTCTCACCGGCTCATTTAGTGGGTCTGTTTCCTTCCTGCGTGGGGCACCAAATTTCACCTGGTGAACTGAAAGGCCCAGCATATAAGGGTTGGAATCTCAGAACTTACCCCCACATTTATAAGAAATCCACACTCAGCCTCGCATTAAAACCATATACTCAGCTCCCCCAAATCCACACACATAGCTCCCCCACAAAATCCACATACAGCGCCCCCAAAACCACCCTCAGTCCCCCCACCAAATCTATAAACACACCCCTACCAAAATCAGACACTCAGCCCCCCCACCAAATCCACACTCAGCCCCCTCAACAAATCCACACACTCAGCCCCCCCCAACAAATGCACACACTCAGCCTTCCACCAAATCCACACTCAGCCCCCCCAACAAATCCACATACTCAGCCCAACAAATTCACACTCAGCACACCCCCAACAAATGCACACACTCAGCCTCCCACCAAATCCACACTCAGCCCCCCAACAAATTCACACACTGAGCACCCCCCAACAAATTCACACACTCAGCAGCCCCCCAACAAATGCACACACTCAGCCTCCCAACCAAAACCACACACAGAGCCACCCACCAAATCCACACATACAGCCACCCTCACCCTCTGCCAACTCACACTGGATTTCTGAGGGGGTCCTCTCAGCCTGGCTGTGCTGACCCCGGGAATGAATGGTGTCTGGAAACATGTCATAAGTCTAAGAAAGAACACAGTGGACACACACCTGGCACTCGCCTCGCAACAGGCATCATTGGTCGTGCTTTGCACACATTGACATGTTTTGTTTTCACAACACTCTAAGATTATGAGATTAAATGGTACCCTCATTTCACAAATGAGAAAACCAGCACAGAGAGGCAAGTAACTGGCTAAAGATCACACAGAAAACAGAAGGTGGCTGAGCGAGGTTCATGGTCAGCCTGGACCAAAGGCAGGAACCTATCAAGGGGGAGTATAGGGAAGCAAGACAGGCTTAGGGAAGATTCCTAATGGGTGGCTCACCTGGAGGGAAGCTCTCTGTGCTGGAAATATTCAACTTAAAGGGACCTTGACCTATATTACCCTTGCACTCCTTACAACCAGGCCAGGTCAAGATCCGTTTTGCCAGCTCCCCTCACTTACCTCCAGGTCACAGTCTTCTGGGGAGGGGGTGCTCAGGTGGGGGTCATTGGCCTTATCCAACAGCTGTGTGAGGAGAGCCCGAGGGAGCTGCTGCGTTGTGAATGGGTGCTGGAGGATGGAGAGGGGCTCGAGTTGGTCCCTGGCCTCCAGGACCCTGCTTTCAAGCATCGAACCCCCTGCGCCATTCTCTGCCTCCCACCTGAAGGAGCTTCTCTGCTGTTGGCCTCTTCTTGGGGTTCTTGGTCAAGGCGAGCTTGAGGAAGTGGTGGAAATTCTGGGTCCTAGTGGGCATAAGAGCACCCCACCCCAGACCCAGGTTCAGCCCTCATGCAGGACATCCTGCCACCTGCCTCCTGCCACCACTCTAGAGGCGCCTGCTGGGCCCACCCAGGAAGGAGCCAGCCCAAGGCTGAGGGCAAATGGCCCGAGCAATACTGCTATTGCGACACGGAGGCTCCTCCATCATCAACCATCTGCCCTTCTTCCCTGTCCATACCATCCAGGGCCCAGAGGTGGGGCCCAGGCCCCTTCCACAGGTGGTCTGTGGAGGCTCAGAGAGGGGAAGGCTCTTGAGGCTGTACCCTAGGAGTTGGCAGAAGGTTCCTCCACCCACTCTGCAGACTGGCTGAGAAGGGGGCCCCTTCTCAGGGGACCTGGGTCCTCACCAGCGAGTCTTGTCTCTCAGTTTAGGCGGCTGGAAGCTGCTTTTGGACATGAGCATCAAGGCCCTATGGAGAGCACAAGGTCAGGAGCTGAGGGTCAGCAGGGCCCTTGGGGTCAGGCAACGGGCAGGTGTTCAGCTGACCTCATGGGGTGCAGGTGGAATAGAGGGGGCTGCAGTTCGCCCAGCTCAATGGCGGTGATACCCAGGGCCCAGACATCACACAGCTCGTTGTAGCCACCTTTGCGTTCCACGGCAGCCACCTCCGGGGCCATCCTAAAGGCAGGTCACAGATAGGATGGCCAGGTGCCCCACCTGTGGCTCCCGCACCCTCAGCCCACGATGCAGTCTCACCAGTATGGAGTCCCAATGAAAGACCTCCTCTTGGCCACAGATGCAGTCAGCTCTCCTGACACCCCAAAGTCAGCTGCAGGGAGAAAGAGCCACTCTCACCCTCTCGCTGGCTACAACTCCCCACCCACCTCCAGGGCTCGGGCTCAGGATGCATCTGGCAGGTCTCAGCCATCAGGCAGACCAAGTTCAACCACAACTGCCAAGGCCAGGTCCTCCTCCTGGAAGGGGTCAACAATCTTCTATCTCTGACCAAGTGCTAGGTCGCCTATTGGACTCTATATACAGACCCAGCTTCCAGCAGGGAGAACTGTTCCACTTTTTCAATGGGACAACAGGCCCAAGTGGTAAAATGACTTGCCCAAGGACACCCAGAACTTGAATGCAGACTCTAAGACGCCAGGAGCTCCCACAGAACCCTCACCCTGATTGTGTCCCCGGGGTACTGACCCAGCTTGACATCTCCCTGGAGGGTGAGGAGAAGGTTGGCTCCCTGTGGGAATGAGGAGAGAGGATTCTATCTGGTGCTCCCAAGAGCTACCTCTTCCTTCCCCCGATGCCCAAAGCCAGACCCTACCTTGATATCTCTGTGGATCTTCCCCTGAGAATGTAAGTGGTGCAGCCCCTGGGGACAAAGAGGAGCCCCTGAGGGCAGCTACCCAGCACCATCCCACCTCTCCTGAACCCCCTCTGAGGGCTGGGGCCCCCCACCCAAGCAGCTTCCTCCTCCCCTCTCCCCAAACAGGAAGTGACTGAGCCAAGAGGGAAATGGGCTGCTTCCGGCAACAGGGCTGGGGCCCCTTCCCCCAGGACCCACAGCCCCTCAGGCTAGCCCTGCCTGAGGCACTCCACCCCCCCTCCACCCCTACTTAGTCAGCTGGGCTCCCTGCCCACAGCTCCTGGGGATTGGGGGTGCTACCTTCAGTGCCTCTCGGCAGACATAGGCAATCTGCCGTTCCTCCAGGGGCCCAGTAGCTGAAATGAAGGGAGAAGGCTGGTACGGTGACCTGAGGGATATGCTGACCCTCCCAGGCCACCCCGGGTTGGGGAAGCAGCAGGCATTGCTAGGTGAAAGAGGTGTTGGCCATATCCCCTTCCTGCAGTCTGGGATACAGAGCCCAGAGAAGGATAGTATTTCTCTCAAGGTCACAGAGCCAGTGAGGAGTAGAGAGGGGACCTGCCCCATGTTGGGTTGGGGGTAGGAAGAAGGCTGTGGCCCTCTGGGGCCTGGAATGCTGGCCCTCACCGTGGTAAATCTCCTGCAGAGATCCTCCTCCACAGAACTCCATGCAGATCCATAAGCGGTCATTCCTGGGGAGGGGGGCACAGAGCTGGGGTAGGCACATGGCAAGGCCACATGGGGGCTGCCTGGGGGTGGGTGGGCAGGGAGATAAAGTGGCCTCACCTGAGATAGCTGCCAATGTAGGCCACCACATTGGGGTGGTGGCACTCACGCAGGATGGTGATTTCCTGCTGAAGGGAGCTGATGTCTTCCCCTGGGGAGCACAGGGCATCATGGGTGGGAGACGTAGAGGGATCGTCCTAACTCAGTGCCCTCATCTGCAAAGGGGCACGGAGTGCTTCTCCCCTGCAGCCTGACAGCACCTCCAGCGGCCTGCCCCTCGGGAGGTCTCTGAAATGTCAACTCTGTCCCTCACACCGCACGGAGAGGCTCTCCGCCCTCCCTCCAGCGCAGAGGCCCTGACCCGGGGCCCTCACCTGGGTCTAACTTGACTATCTTGACCGCAGCCAGTTCGGACGTGACCGTGTCGCGGGCCTGCAGGGGCGGAGGGGGAGAAGCGGGATGAGAAGGGGGGCGGGGCTGGGGGCTAGATCCCGCGGCAGGGCGCGGGCTGGGACCCCCCTCGCCGCTCTCCCGTCCGTCCAGGCGCCCGGCGCACCTTGTAGACGTCGCCATAGGTCCCGGCCCCCACGCGCTGCAGCAGCTCGAAGCGGTCCCGCGGATCCTGCAGCGACACGTCCCGCAGCAGCGCCATGGCCCGGCGCCCGGCGGGCCGGCGGGCGGGCGGGCGGGCGGGCGGGAGCTGCGGAGCCGGCGCGGGGCGGCGCGGGGCGGGACCGCCGGGGAGGGTGCCGGCCGCGTGGGCGGGGCCGGGGCCTGGGGCGGGGCCAGGGTGGGGATGTCCCGCCGCCCGGCCGGGAGGAGGCGCCCGCGGGACAGGCCCTCGGCTGGGAGGGGAAGCCCCGAGGCCCCGCGGAGTTGGCAGCGCCCAGGCGCTTCCGCCAGCCACCCGTTCCTGCGTCCTACAGGTGGGGCACCCGAAGCCCAGAGGGCTGGAAAGTATAGGAAAGAGAGGGCACTCCACCCCTTCCCCGTCTGCCCCCCACCCCCAGTTCCCAGATGAAACACGGACATGTACTTTTTTCTTTTTTTTACAAAATGTATTCATCTTCCTTGGAACTGAAAAATAAATCTATGTACAAAACAGGAAGAGATCAGGCTCCCCTCACCCACTCGCAAACCCCTGCAGATTTCCTCTGGGGTCCCCCGAGACATACTAGACCTAGGGGAGGTTCCCAGAGGGGTCGGAAAAGGTCTGCTCTGATCTGGGGCCAGTTTGGTCAGGAAGGGGGCGGAGCTCAGGATTCACACAGGCCTGAGGCGGAGTTTCAGTGTCCCAGACTCTTGGGATAGGGAGAGGAGGAAGCTAGGATTTCCAAATTCTGGAAGTGCCTCAAGTACTTTAGGGTAGGGGGCTTGGATTCCCAAGGGAGGGAATTCTTAAGTGCAGAAATGTTCTCCTAGGGGCCAAGCAGGGTTCTAGGTTCCCAGACTGGAGACAGGACTTGTGTATCTAGGGTTTAGGGTAAAACCTCAGCCCCACAGCCTGGGAGCCACCCAAAATACTGTTCCGGCCAATGGTTAGAGCCTCGGTTCTGAGGCGGAGCCTGAGTTTCTGTGGTTGGACCTTTAATGATTGGTGATGGGGCCCAGGGTGAGGTTTCGATTGGCCAGCTGGGATCTGGGGATAGGACCTATATTCTAATGACAGGAGCTGGGGTAGAGACTGACTCTGGTGACCAGAGCCTCAGTTCTGGGTAGGGGTGGGGTCTGGAGGCCAGGCCTTAGGCCCCTTTAACCAGGGGCTGGAGTAGAGCCTCGATCAAGATTAAAGGCTGGCTCCCTTAAGCTGACAGGGAGTCCCAGGGTAATTCAGAGGCCCTTGCGCTGCCGCTTAAGAAAGGAAAGAGTGTAGTCGCTGGGTGTAGACACCTTCTGCTTCTTCATCTGCACTTGCGATTGGGCGGTGAGCTGTAGCTTGATGGCACTTGAGTTGATCTTGGTGGCCACCAGTAGCTCCTTCATGCCCTTCATCTTCTCGCTCTGGAAAGTGAGCACCGGGCCCTCTGGTGGTGGTGATGCGGCGGGCGGTGGCACTGGAGCGGCACTGCCACCTTCAGGGCCACGAGCAGTGCTCGGGACGGTCCCTGGGGGCTTCCGGGGGGGTCCTGGCATGGCACCCTGGCCTGTGCCTGGACCCTTGTCCAGTGCTGGCTTCTTGGGTGGTGGAGGCTCCTCGGGCTTGGACTCCCGCCGTGGGCCCCGCCGCCGGGCTTCCCGGGCTTCCTCTCCCCAGGGCTCCTCCGCCTCTGCCGCCTCCGACTCCCGGCTCACTATGCGCACCTTTTGCCGCACCTGGGCCGGATGGGGAGAGCAAGCAAAAGGAAAGGTTGCAAGCCACTGGCTGGATTCCCAAGACCCAGCCTCAGCTATCCTGTCATGAGGTCTGTCTCATATGCACCCAAAGGGGATGGTGAGCAGACCCCTTCAGGGCAAAGGCTCTGGCTCCTCTGCAGCTGCTGTCACCATCTGTCCTCCCCAGTCCCTTTATGCAGCTGCCCCTCACCTGTCCTTCGAAACGGCCTAGGGACTGCACAAGGAAGGTGGCCCAGCCCACATGCAGCACGGGTGTGGGGCTGCCCTCTTCCCACTTGCAGATGCCATCGTAGAACCGCAGTAGATGGGCGAAGCACTCTGGGTCCTGGAGGGCAGATCCCTGGCTCTGGGGGCCCTGGGCAAGGGGGAAAGGAGGGCACAGGTCAGAGCCCCTTACTCACCCCTTATCAGAGGGCACAGGCCAGGTCCCTCATCTAGGCAAAGAGCCCTGGCTCTGCAAGAGGTGAGCACAGGGGGAGAAAATTCTTAGAACTTCCTTCCTTTTTTAGAACCAGTACTGAGCCAGGACTTGGGAGAAAAGGGGCACTATCCTTGACCTCAGCTGAATGAGGAGCCCCTCACTGTGAACTCCCTCAACTGAATGAGGGGCCCTGGCCTTGAAAGAGTAGGGCTTCCACACCCCATTTACTTGAAGGCACAGGGTAGAAACCCCTAACATACCCTCAGCTCCCTCAAACCCAGGCCCAGGACCTGAGCTACTGCTGAAGAGAGCAGAGCTCTCTGCGCTGGGCCACCTTCCTCCGTCCACCTTCCACCAAGTCCCCATGTTCTGTGACTGGGAGTGCTGATCAGGTAGAAAGGTGAACCCAGGCGGAGCTCCAGCCCTTCACCTGGGTCTGCTCCCCGGGCCGCTCCTCGCCGGCCTCCAGGAGGCTGGCTGCCTCCTTCAGCAGGTTGGGGATGACATCATTGGCTACCTCAAAGAACTCCTTGTAGATCTCCTCATCCTCCCGGCAGTAGTTGTAGCTGTGAGAACAGTAGGGCAGTGGGGACTCGGCCGTGGTGGGTAGCCCCAGGAACCTGGTGTGGGATGGAGCCCAGGTTTCTTTTCCTGGGTCATCCAGGGACCGGGTGAAAGACTGGGGTCCTCACTCCAAAATGATGGTGTTTGTGTCAGCCCAGAGCAAGAGTGAGGAGGGGGGCATGGGACTGGGGGTGCAGGCTCCACTGATGGATGATGGTGGTTGGAAATGAGAAGGAGATGGGAGGGAGGGAAGGAGGGAAAGGCATGAGGCCCTCATCAGGAGTTCCTACCTCCTGGGTGATGGTGGCCTTGACTGCTAAGGACTAAAACAGATGGGGTTTGGGACCCAGGCCTCACTCCTGGGTGAGGGGGGTTGGGAATTAGGTAGAAGGGGAAGAAAAGGTGGGCTGAGGCCCTAGTGGGGGTCCTCACTCCTGGATGACAGTAGCTGTGTCGGCCCAGGCCTGCAGGGCTTCGCGCACATTGCGGTTGCGACAGTGGTAGCCAGCCAGGTACATGTAGGGGTAGATGTGCTCATCCCGGTAGTAGGTCTTGGCTGAGGCAATGCCCTGGGGTTAGAGCAGAGGGACCTCAGGGAGACAGCCCCCAGCTGCACCAATGGCACGAGTGTCCCATTGGATCACACCCAGAAGAGACAACAGGCAAGATCCCAGAGAGTACCACCTCCAATCCCACCTCCCCTTTCTGCCATCCTCTCTACCAGGTGCCCCTCCTGGGTCTGAGGTCAGCTTGATGAGACCTGGGCCATAATGCAGGGGGTGGGGACCCCCACAGGACAAGGCCTAGGGAAGGGAAGAGGTTCATCCTCCAAGCTCAGGGCATGGCGCTTTCCCAGGCTTTGCCACACACCCCTACAGAAACACCAAAGCCTTCCAAGCACAACCCAATATCCCTTCTACTCTTTTACCCCACCAAGTTAACACTCCCTCCCCAATATTCCCACATTTGATCTCTGTTATACTCCAGGAAGGACAATGAGAAGCAACAGAAAAGAGCTAAGGGGACAAATCCAGGCCCTGCCCCTCCCAGAGCACCTCCTAGCCCTGATGTACTGAATATGCACATGGTAAATACAGAGTGGTTGACAGCCCCCAGAACACACTGAGTTCTTCTCTCACTCGCCCCTCCCAGCCCCAGGAGAGAGGCACCCCATCCACTGCTAGGTCTCCCTTCTGTATCCTCTGGAGACAGCCCCACCTTGTGGTAGAGGGTGAGTGGGTCTGGCCGGCCAGGGGTGGGCTCCAGTTCCTCCAAATCGGCCAAATTCCCCAATGCCATGGGATACCTGGGAAAGGGTCATGAGTCCAGGCTGCAACCCAGGCCCCAGCCCCGAGGCCCAGCCTCGCCACTTCTCCCTACTGACCTTTCCAGATGTCCCAGGTCATAGAGCAGCCAGAGCAACTTCTAGGGACGAAAAGAGAGGGTATGAGCTATGGGGAGGGGTGGGGAGTCCTTGTTTACCAGGCAGAGGTGGGGCCCAACACCAGCAGAGACCTCCCACCAGGTGGGTAAGGCCAGAATCCAGAAACCAGCTCCTTATTGGAGTCAAAGCCCTTTCATGTCTCAATACCACTCTCCCAAGAGGCCCGGAAAAGGCCAGGCCAGGAATTGTTAACCATGTCACAGAAGGGGATGTTGGAGCGCAGGGAGGCAAAAGTACCTCCCTGCCCAGGGCCCCACAGGTACACCTCACCTGCTGCAGCTGCAGCAGCTCCAGGGAGTCGGTGTGCAGGTCAATGGAAGGGTTGATGGCGCACACCATAAATGCCACCTCCATCTTTCGGTCACAGCGCATGTACGATCCTTTCAAGTACAGCCAGCTCTTGAGAGAGGACAAGACCAGATGTCTCATGATGGCTCACTTGTGCCTGCTCCAGGGAATGACAGCCAGGAAAGGGGCCCTTCTTTATTCCCTTCCTGACATATATAGGTGGTGATGGGAAAAGGTGAGTGTGGCCCAGGAAAGCATGGCCCCTTGGGTGGCTTGGGCTAGGAGTGTGAAGGGGGCAGGGGAGGAGGCAATACCCGTTCCGCCACACCCGCGTTGACGGTCTGGCCCCTGCGGTCCTCATTCCCCTTGCCGTGCCAGGTGACCTCAGCTGTCTGTTCTCCATTGGGACCAAACACTACCCAGGCATGGTCCTCAGATAGAGCCAGATGGACATCCCGGAGACCCAGAGCCTGGCAGGCCCCCACCACAGCAAAGGCCACACCAGAGCTGTCCAGTTTGGTGCCTATGGAAGGGGGAAGTAATGAAATAGGGTCCTCTGGGCTCTGGCCTGGGGGAGGGGGATTCAGTAGTGATGGGCCATGTTTCCTCCCACCCTCACCTCCAAGCACTCCTCCATCACCCTTCTATCCTCTTCCTCCTATGTGTTCACCAGCCTCTCCATCCCCCTTTCCATCCTCCATCCTTAACAGACCTTCTTAGATCTTCCATTAGCTCCACTCAGCCTTTGACCCTGTCCCTTCTCTTTCTCTGCAACCATGTTATGTATTTCTGTTAATTTAAGGGTTTCGTCATTTTATTGTGTCTATCATATTATAACAAAGCCGGCAAAAATAGGACGTCTGGCGAACAAATCTTTTTTCATACACCCACTGGCAAATACTCCTGATTTATCTCTGTATTATTTTCCTGCTAAGCTCAGAAGCAGCCTCTGATTCCTTCTCAATATAGCACTCCAGGACGTGATTGCCAGTCAACTGGGCTTGGAGCAAAGAGCCTTAAGCCTTCACCTCTGGTCTGTTCACTTTCAAAACGTTTTCATAGGTATTTCATTTGATTGTCTCAAATGTAGCCTGATTTTGGCTCCTCAGCACCATTCCCCAATCTGCTGCCACCTTTTGTGCCTCATGTTGGGCTGCAGAACTCCTATGGCTTCTCAATGGCAGGGATGGGGGTTGCAGAGAGGGCAGAAGGTAGATTAATGTATTTGGAGCCAAGTGACTGGGGTCTAGTTCCAGCCCTGCCATTCTGTGTGACTTTGGCCTATCACTTCCCCTCTCTGGGCTTCAGTTTCCCTAACTGCGAAGGGGGACTAACACCTGTCCCACCTCACAAGGCTTACAGGTCTGAAAAGGGGCTGTAAACTGTCCAGTATTGTAAATACGTAGGCCAGCATTCTCAGGTGGGACAGGATTCTCGCCCCTTGCCACCTGTGCAGCTCCTACCTGTGATGAAGCTGAAGAGGGATTGGATGTGGGCCCGATCCTTGAAGTAGGAGCGGCTAAGGCTATTCCAGATGACATCGGAGACCTTCTTCACCAGCTCGCGGCTGGAGACGCCCCCCTCTCGCGGGTAGAGAGACAGGTCCACGGCACCTCGGATCTGGGCAGTGAAGCGGGCATAGAGCGCAGCGATGATGGATAGGTCGGCAACGGGGAAGTAGGTGAGGCCACCAGGAGGGTCGGGCGCGGGGCTGGGCTGGAAGGTGAGCTCCGGCACGTTGGTGGGGATGACGCGGTTGACAGCTAGGAAATGCTCCACGAATCCCAGTACCAAGGATAGGAGCACCAGGTCCGGCTCCTCTCGGCCCAGCTCGGCTGCGAACAGGCGCACCACGTCGTCGATGGAGCGCAGCGGGAACAGCGTCTTCTGGGCGGCCTTCAGCCCCATGGCGACGGGCCTCGGCCTGCGGGCGAGCCGGGGGAGGGGAGGGTCGGGTGGGCACGGCTGGGGAGCCCCCTCCCAGGCTCGGCTAAGGTTCCACCCGCACCCCACACACACACTCTACACGATCCCTTGCTTCCCCGCCCCCTTCACCCTCCGATCATCTGCTCCTCCTCTTGCGTGGAAGAGACCCCCTCAGCCGACGCTGTAGGGCCTCCTCGTCCCCCACAGCACCAGGAGCCCGGGCCCTGATGGGGGTGCGCCCCTAGGACCCTGCTGAGGACCTCCAATGGCCGCCCCGCCCCCTTCCTGCGACTGTACCCCCGGACTCCTAGAGTTCGTCTGGAAGGTGTCACCAGGCCAAGACCCCCAAACCCCAATAAGATTCCTGGCCTCGGTCCCCCGCGCCCACCTCCTCGCTTACATCCCACACAAGGCACCGGGGCGCCAGCCGCCTGGAGCCTGCTGGGAAATGGAGTTCCGCCCCTCGGGCCGCACTGCCTCCCGGGAAGTGAGGCTGGGGCCCTCTCCTACCCCTGTTGAGCCTTGAAATGGTGGCCAGCCGGGCCGGTCCGCCGTGACTTATGGGAGTGGTAGTCCTCTGCTCTGGGAGCCCCAGAGGTAGGTGAAGAGTGGAGGCAGCGCCACCTTCGTGAGGTCCTCGGGGATTGGTCGATCCATTTCACGCAAACCAGGTAGCAGGGAAATCGCAATGCATTGTGGGACATGCAGTCCGGGGCGTGATCGTGCACCCTCAGGCCGTCACTGAGCTCCTGTATGTAGCTTATTGCGTGCCGGCAAGATGTGAGAAAAACGGACATTTTCAAAACGCTGCTGGAGTGTAGATGTGTTCAGCCACTTTGGTTGGATATTTATCAGTATCCATGAACATGTAAATGTGCGCGCTCTATGTCTAGCAGTTCTTCCCCAGTTCCGCCCATGAGAAAATCTAACATATGTGCCAAGAAGAGCATCTAAAGAAGCATTATAGTTATTTGTAATAGAGTAAAAGAAGAATGAAGTAGCTCTGTGCGTCCTAAAATAAATCTTCAGGACACTTGAAGGAAAAAAGCTGCAGAACAATAAATGTATGATAGGATAGTATTTATATTACCATTTTAAAACTTCACCAACAGGTGGCAGGATGGCTCAGCTAAAAAACAAACAAACAAAAAACAAACTTCAAAATAATAATAAATAATTTCTACAGTCATTCATTAATTTCCTTACTCATTCAACAAACAGATTTTCGGTGTTTACAACAGGCCAGGCACTCAAGTTTAGACACTGGATATGTAGCAATGAATAAAACATATCAAATGTATGCCCTACTATTACTTCACCTCTTTGGGTTTTCTTCCTCAAAATCCATAAGCCCTGTTTAATCATGAGAAAACAGCCAGCAAACTCAAACCGAGGGACATTTAACAAAATACCTGACCAGTACTCCTCAAACGTGTCAAGGCCATGAAAAACAAGGAAAGACTGAGAAACTATTGAGACTAAGGAGAGGCTTAGTAAAGACTAAGGAGACGACAGGACAACTAAATGCAATGTGGTGTTCTGGATCGAACCCTGGAATAAAAAAAGGACATTAGTGGAAAATCTGGTGAATAGGGTGGCCGACCGTTGCAGTTTGCTAGGGACTGAGGGCACTTCAGGGGTATGGGACTTTGCATTTTAAAACCAAACCAATCAAAGGGCCCGGCCAAGTGGCGCGGTGGTTAAGCGCTGGCTTGGGAAGCCAGTGGCCCCGGTTCAAGTCCCACATATGAGGGCCGGTGACACTGCCCTCAAAAAACAAACAAACAAACAACAACAAAAAAACAAGCCAATCAAGGCGGCCAGATAGTTAGAGCGTGAGCTCTGAGCAACAGGGTTGCCGGTTCAATTCCACATGGGCCAGTGAGCTGCACCCTCCGCAACTAGATTGAAGACAATGACTTAATCTGAGCTGCCAGTGGGCAGCTGGTTCGACTTCCACATGGGATGGTGGGCTGCGCCCCCCTCAACTAGATTGAAAACAGCAACTGGACATGGAGTTGAGCTGCGCCCTCCACAACTAAGGTTTTTATTTATTTATTTTTTTCTTTTGAAGGCAGTGTCACTGGCCCTCATATGTGGGATCCGAACCGGGGTCACTGGCTTCCCAAGCCAGCGCTTAACCACTGCGCCACTCAGCTGGCCCTCCATAACTAAGATTGAAGGACAACAACTTGACTTGGAGCTGATGGGTCCTGGGAAAAACACACTGTTCACCAATAAAATTTAAAAAAATAAAAATAAATCTTTAAAAAAAACCAAAAAAACATCAAACCAATCAAGTCTTATACTCCTCAGAGCCTTATTTGTGAAATTCAAATGAAGTCTGTAGCTTTATTCATAGTTTTCATCAATTAGTTTTGACCAATATATCTGGTTGTGTAAGATATTAACATTAGGGGAAGCTGGATGAAGGATATATTGGGCTGAGATCACCAAGGACTGAGTTCTGGGGTTCTCCTTCATATAGAGACTGGGAGACCAGAGGAACCAGTAAAGGAGTCTAAGACGAATCGGCCAGAGAGATGGGAGGAACACTGATGAATGTCTGGTGCAGGAGACTTCTCACAGAGGCAGAGGCATGATTGATAGTGTCAGAAGCTGCTCACAGGTCAGCAAGCTGAGCACCGAAGACTGACTGGATTTAGCTCTGTGGGAATCCCTGGGGACCCCATTTAAGAGCAGTTTGGGAGAAAAAGCCCGAAGTTCTTGGGCTCAAGAAAAATGGGAGGAAAGAAATTGGAGACTGATAATACACAACTCTTTCAGCGAGCTTTGCAGCAAAAGGAAAGGAGAAAAATAAGATGGTGGTTGGCGCGGGAGAACAGGGTCAAAGAAGGTTGTTGTTGCTGTTGTTTAATAGGAGAGCATGCAGGACTGATGGCCTTGAAAGGATGGAGGGAATGGGAGTTCCCAAGTGACAGGTTTGGTCTTTGCTAGGAGCAGTTTATCCGCAGTAATTGGGGAGAAGGCAGAGTACACAGGCTTATGTGGTGGGTACTTGAATTTTCTCAATGAAATAGGAAGCCTAGTTGGTCTCTCTTCCCCCACTCCTTGACAACTTTGCTCGAAAGTCACCTTTTCAGTAAGGCTCACCCAGCCCCAACCAGACTGACCAAAAATCACACCCTCCAACCCAGATTCCTATTTTAATCCCTCCACCCTGCTCTACTTTTTTAATTTTCTTAAAGCACTAACACCTTCTTGAGCAAATTTTCTAAACCTAGGTAGGCGCTATTAACATTTGGGGCCAGATAATTCTGTCTGTAGGAGCTGCCCTATGCACGGCAGGATGTTTAGCAGCATCCCTGGCTCCTATCAATTGGATGCAGTAGCATCCCTCTGCCCGTTGTGACAACTAGAAATGTCTCCAGACGTTGCCAAATGTCCCTTGGAGGACAAAATTGCACCCAGTTGGGAACCACTATTCTAGCACATAATTTACTTGATTATTGTTTGTCTCCTATCACCAAAATACAAGCTCCACAAATCCAAGGAATGTGTTTTGTTCACTGATGTGCTCCATGTGCTTAGAATAGTGTCTGACATATAATTGGTGTTCAACAAATATTTGCTGAGTAAATAAATACATTCATGCAAAAAAGTGACTCTAATGATTGACCTGGAATTTAGGCTATGTGAGGAGGAGCGTAAGGACACAAGAAGAATGAGGGAAAGCAAAAGTGTGGCAAAACCAATGGATTGTAGGTTCCAATGGGATCAAAAGTTTTTGGAGCTGTGGTGCTAGAAAGATGGGGGTGTTGGTTGGAGAGTGGGACGCTTGAGATTGAGATTAGGGGAAGAGGGTTGTTGTTATTGGCAATGAAAAGACCGAGAGCTGTGCTTCAACTAGAGCTTAACACAAGGTTCATGGGCAATTTGAAAATTTCTAGTCCCTCCATTAAAAAAAGTAAAAAGATGGGCCAGCTGAGTGGCGCGGTGGTTAAGCGCTGGCTTGGGAAGCCAGCGGCCACGATTTGGTCCCACATATGAGGGCCAGTAACACTGCCCTCAAAAAAACAAGAAGACATAAGTGAGATTAGTTTTAATAATATATATCCAAAATGTTTTATAATTTGTAATGAATATAAAAATTATTAATGATACCTTATATATTCTGTCCTCAGCAAGTCTATGGAATCTGGTATGTATTTGAAACTCAGAGCACAGCTCAGTTCAGACTAGCCATATTTCAAGTGCTCAGTAGCCACATGTGACCAGTGGCTCCTAATACAATGGTGCAGCTCTCCTATATGGCTGTGGGCATGAGTGGCTGGGGTGAGGCAGAGGACAAGATCATGGGAGAAGAGGAGTCCAAGGAACTGAGAGGCCCTGCAGTTGAATCTCCCACAGGCATATCAAAGTCTCAGAATTAAAGCAGTAATAGGATGGAGAGAGTGACAGCAAGCCAGGAGCTAAGATTATCTAGAATTGTGTGATCCATACATTGGGCGGTGTCAGAAACAAAGTGGGTGGTATAAGCTGATAACTTGAGCTCAAACCTGGATGTCTGACAGGAGGAGGGAGAAGGATGCATACACGTGGAGGTGAGGGTTCAGGAGGACGCCTACCCCACCTTCAGGCCCGGTGGCAGGAGAGGTGTGGCGAGTCTGTGTGGATTGAGGAGGTGCAGTAGTGACCTCAGGGAGGGCGAGGTTTTTGCTAGAGCAGGAGGGTTAAGGACAGTTTGCAGAAGGGGATGAGACCTTAGGGGATTTTGCTAAAAATGGACCATCAACTCTCAGGGTCACAGGGGCTGAAGGGAAGATGGGTCAGGAAAGGGGATGGCCATAGCTATGGAGAACCTGGAGGCCTGAGTCCCTTGTGGTGAAACTTGTCAACAGGGATAAAGGGCAGGACCTGTTCTGATGGTGTCGAGGCAGAGGTGGGCTGGGGGCTTGCTGTGAGAGTGAGGACACTACAGGCAGCGGTTCCTGCCAAGGTAGAAGGGTCCTGAGACTGACATGATTCCTGTTAATGGAAGCAAAAGGCTGGGGAACAGCTGTCCACCAATATGTATGTATAGGTAGGTATGGAACACATTAACATAAGCTGACCATATTGGGGAGCAGAGGGAGTCAAAGAAGAATTCAGTCTCTAATTGTTTACAAAAATAAAAAAATGCGTGTATTATTGTAATTGATTTAAAATAGCAGGGGGCCGGCCCAGCGGCTCAGTTGGTTAAGAGTTGGCTTAGAGCATGTGCTCTGAGCAACAGGGCCGCCGGTTCAATTCCCATATGGGCCAGTGAACGCTGCACCCTAGCTGAGCTGTGGCTGAGCTGCCAACAGGTGGCAGGATGGCTCAGCTGGTGTAACAAGATTGCCTGTTCAATGGTGGGCTATGCCCGCCAGCAACTAAGACTGAACTCTGCACTTTGAGCTGAGCTGCTGCCCAGATGTCTCAGTGGATAGGGCGTGCACTTTTTTTTTTTTTTTTGAGGGTAGTGTCACTGGCCCTCAGGTATGCACTCTTAACAACAAGGCTGCTGAGTTTGACTCCCACATGGGATAGTGGCTACGCCCACCTGCAACTAAGATTGAACACAGCACCTTGAGCTTAGAGGCCATGAGCTGCTGTGGGGAAGCCAGATGGTGACTGGCGCCCTCCACAAGGAAGATTGAAGAACAACTTGGCTAGTCCCTATAAAAAATAAAATAAAATAGCATCAGCTATGTAATATTCTTTTTTTTTAAAGATTTTATTGGGGAATTGGGGGGAGGGGAACAGACAAGTTGCGTTCCTTTTTTGTTCTTTAGTCCAGCTGTGGAAGACGTTGCTTTACTGGCCCATGTTGATATTATCATTGCACTTTTCCCGGGTGAGGCAGATTGGTTGCGGTCCTCTGAACAGCTCTTGGCAGCTCACGCTGGCTGCCAGCCGCTCACACTGGCTGCTGGCCACTCACTGTAGCCTATGGCAGCCCACTGCAGCAGGGGCTGCAGCTATGCAGTCCTGAGGACTCACAGCAGCCCAGCTCCAGGGAGAGCTGTTGTTCACCACCTTAGCTGTAGAGGGCACTGTCACTGGCCCTCATATGTGGAATCTGAACTGGGGCCCTGCTGCTCAGAGCTGGCATCCCAAGCCGGCTCCTAACCAATGCGCCACTCAGCTGGTCCAGCTATGTAATATTCTCTTTTTTTTTAAACTTTATTGGGGAACAGTATGTTTTTCCAGGACCCATCAGCTCCAAGTCAAGTCGTTGTTTTCAACCTAGTTGTGGAGGGCGCAGCACACTGGCCCATGTGGGAATCGAACTGGCAACCTTTGTGTTATGAGTCCACTCTCTAACCACCTGAGCCAACTGACTGCCCCCAGCTATGTAACATATATATATATATATATATTTTTTTTAGAGGGCAATGTCACTGGCCCTCATATGTGGGATCCGAACCAGGGCCACTGGCATCCCAAGCCAGTGCTTAACAACCACGCCACTTGGCCGGCCCGTTCTTAACAAAAAAAAAAAAAAAAAAAAATGTGAATCTAGGGCTGGCCAAGTGACGCGGTCGTTAAGCGCTGGCTTCGGAAGCCAGTGGTGCTTGTTTGGGTCCCACATATGAGGGCCAGTGACACTGCCCTCAAAAAAAAAAAAAGATGGCTGTGAAATATTTAGGTGTGAAGTTCAAGATGTCTGCAACTTCCTTGCAAATGGTAGAATAAATGCTCTGTATGTAGGTATGGATAGACACGGAGGTAAGGCAAATGCAGCTCGATGTTAACAACAGGTGAATCTAGGTAAAGAGGACACGGAGTTCATAGTCTTTCAATCTTTCTGTAGGTTTCAGATTTATCCACGTAAAAAGTTGGAAGCAAATTCTAAAAAATGTAAAAACGTGAAACTCTTTTGGCTAAGTGATTGCTGGGTGCTAGGGAAGCAGCCATTCTGGTTTGTTTAGGACTTAGTTTGCAAGATGCCTCAGCATCCCTGGGCCCTCGCTTTGGACTTCTGCATCTCAAGGTGCAGAGCAAACATTTCCTGAGTGGGGCAGAAGGTGTTTTATATTCATTATCTCACCAAATCTCACTAGAACTACCCATGGGGTGCGTTTTATGATCCATACTTACTGAAGAGGAAACTGAGGCTTAGAGAGGTCAGGTAACTTGTCCATGACTGCATAGCTAGATTAGAATTTAGGTTGTCTGACTCTCAAGGCTGGGCTCCTAACCAGGCCCTGGAATTCCATGGGCACCCTCCAACCCCCTTCCCCAACCAAACATGACACCTGGATCCTTGGTACTTCTAGCTGTAGACGCTGCCATGAGCCCAGGCCGGCCTTGATCCCAGGGCACAGGCTTTACCCTCCCTCCTCGTCCAGCCCTGCCTCAACCTGGGTCCTGCCCAGTCACAGTACACCCCGGCTAAGAACAGGTAAGGCCTCTCCCAGACCTCCCCTCTTAGCAGCTTCGCCTGGATGGGGCAGCAGGATGGGCCATCCAGATCCACTTCCACCCTTCCCCACACAGCTCAGTGGCCCCATGGCTGCCTTCTAGGACCTGCAGTAAACTGAGTTCTAGGGTCCTCTGGCTGCTGCTTGGGTTTGGACAAAACAAGGCAGGAGATGGGAGGGAGCAGTGAGGTGGGGGAATTTACTTCCTGGATTGCCTTCCTGCTCAGCCACAGCCAGGTTTTTTCACTGAGAGCCACAGCTCCCATCAGGTAACAGCACTGCCTCTTCCTGCCCTGCTGGCCTGGGGGTGGTAAGAGCTTCCCAATGCCGCTAGGGCTTGGGGGCACTGCCACTTTTTGGTGGGTCCCCTTAATGCTGCCCACTTCTGAAAAACATCCCTTCGCTATTAAACTCATTTACCCCCACTTGAATGTTTCATCTGATTCCTCAAAATACAGGGAAGATAACCTGGTCTTTTTTTTTTTTTTTTTTTGAGGGCAGTGTCACTGGCCCTCCTATGTGGGACCCGAACTGGGGCTGCTGGCTTCCCAAGCCAGCGCTTAACCACCACGCCACAAGGCCGGCCCCTAACCTGGTCTTTTAACTTTCCCTGATACCCCCACTCCTTGCTCCATCTCTGATCCCTCCATTTTTCTGAACCCTGAGAAGAGAGATGAAGGCAGGGAGGCCAGGCACTTAAAAAGTTGTCTTTATTCATTCCTTACTGCCTCACAGAGTGTCAGAGTCACCCCTCCCAGGAATAGGGCATTTGAGGAGATAAATATGTATTTTGCCCCCTACTCATTAGTAGGGGGAAGTTTAATAAAAATAGTAATATAATAATAATAATGACTGTGATCAATAAAATGTTCCCTATCATCCCCTAATACATAGTTGGTTGAAGCTTTGAGAAAAGGACCCCTCCCCCTTTCTGGGAAGGGCCAGAGTACGCCTGGAGACTCTCCAATGGCCCCGCTGGGTGCCCATCTCCCACCAAGTAGCCCTTATAAATACCCTCCCCATCCCATCCCTGTCTAGGATTATTTTCTCCTATGGACGGATTAGATGACAATGTCAATTGGCTCACGGAGCCTCTCCCTGTTCCCAAACCCAACAAGCTCTTCCCCAGAGGGAAAGGACCCTGGGTATACATTCCCCCAGTTCCCTCTCCTCTCCACCCCTCTCCTCTTGTCTCTCTGTCCTCCTTTATCCCTCTCTCCTTCTCCTCTGGATGGCTTTCCCCTCCTTCCAATAACTACCACCTGCTCTTCCACTTCCTTTCTCCTGACTTGCCTCTCTCACCTCCTTCACCTACATTTTTCCCCCTGCTTCTCTATCTTCCTTCTCTCCGGATTAGAGCCTGTCCTTCCTGACCTGACCCTTGTCCTCACTGAAGGCTAGACGGTCCACAGCCAAGACTCCAGACTGCCCCAAGGGACCTGGCCCGTCTCTGTCCCTCATCCTGACTCCTGCTTCCCAGCCTCCTAGGGATTGGCACTGGAAACGAGAGCTTTGGCACAATCACCCCTGGACACCAGGACAGAGGGGCCCCTAGGGCAGAAGTGGCGGCCATTCTATTCCCAGTGGCTAGTACAGGTTGGGCTGGGATTAAAGGGGAAAGGTGGGTTGAGGGCTGGGAGTCAGGCTCCCTAGATCCTGGAAACCAGGCCAGTCTCCCAGTCACTGCCCAGCCCAGGCTCTCCCTGAGTCCGAATTTCCACATGTCCCGGACCAGCCGGAATATGGCATTCTTCAAGCTCTCTGCTCCCTCACATCTCTTGGTCCTGGGATTCAGGTGGGCCCTGCCAGAGGGTGTCAAGGGGAGCTCTCTGATTCAGGGGCTAGAGGGAGACTCCGGGGCCTCTCTGAGACCTGTGGGAGAGGCAGAGAGAAGGATGTCAGGGTGGAAAGAGGAAGGCAGGACTCTTCCCACCAGGCCAGGGCCTCGAGAGGCCTTCCTAGGACCCATCACCTGCTGCATGCAGCAGGGCCCTTGGAGGAGGCCAGCTGTGAGGTGGGGGTGGGGGTACATGAGAAGAACCTGGTGAACTCCTGCTTAATGCTGGAGCCCAAATCAACACCTCTTTCGGGCCAGCTGAGTGGCGCGGCGGTTAAGTGCTGGCTTGGGACGCCAGCAGCCCTGGTTTGGGTCCCACATATGAGGGCCAATGACATTGCCCTCAAAAACAAACAAACAAACAAACATCTCTTTGTTCATTCATTCCATTCTTCATTCACTCAACAGGCTTTACTTTGGGCAGAAGACAAACTTGACCCCACCATCAAAGAGCCCACAGTTGAGGGAAGAGGACTGGCACCTAGACAAAAACCATAGCACAGCAGATCGATAAGGAATGGGTGGAGGGAGGAGGGCACCGAAGGTGGTGCCAGCCCCAGGAAGGCAGTGACTCCTTGACCAGGCAGCCAGGTGGTCTCTGGAGGTGATACTGGTGCCCAGCCTTGAGGATGGCCTGGGTGTTAATCAGGTTAAGATAGGAAAGGGCACTCAAAGCAGGGGGGACAGCAGGGGCAAGAGCCTGCAGGGGTGGAAGAATATGGCAAGTCCCAGGGCTCTGAGGGGCCTAATGTGGCTGGAGTGGGGGTGCCCGTGGGAGACGAGGCTGGAAGGTGAGTGGGGGTCTTCCCCAGTCCCCAGCCAGAGTGGCCTGCTCCCTCTCATGGGCTAGGCCTCTGTTAAGAATCCCAAGAGCTCCCCCTCTGTGGCACTGTCCCCATGTGCCAGGCACAATGCTGAGGTGTCATCACCCCATACAGGTCTCACAATAATAACCTCATTTTATAGATGAGACAAGCTCAGGGAAGCTGAGCACCTAGGCTGGGGCCACACCGCTGGGACAGTTAGCCAAGATTCTCACTTCCAGCCCTCTGCTGACCCCCCCGCCCCCCGCGGTAGGGTGAGACAGGTAAAAGTCTGCATCTCTTAGGATCCAGGGAAGGGATGGGCTTTTGTTCTCTGGCCTCAGGTCCCAGTGAAGGGCCTAATACAGAACAGAACTGCCTGTCCTCCAAGTGGGGGAGGGAAAAGCCACTTGGTCACCTGTGTAAAGGAGGCTGTGGGGCTCAGAGATCCCTGGGGACAGGACACAGACTCGCTGGACAGAGATGTCCAAGGCTTCCTCTTCACTGTTCCAGGAGCTAGATGAGGAAAGAAAAAAATCCAAGGTCAGATATGAGGGGTCCAAAGGTGGTGGAAAACTGGGGAAGGAATGTGGAGGTAGGGGAGGTTGTGGGGCTGTCCTTACTGGGGTCTGCTTTTCCGTCACTGCCCATGGAAGCTGGGCGCCGCGAAGCCTCCGAAAAGCTGTGGGGCCGCTGTGGGCCGGAGCTGCGGGAACCTCGACTCTTTCCTTCAGGAGCCTGTTGGGGGACCGGTCCCAGGTAAGCAGAGGCCTGCGACTGGTTCTGGTGCACTGGGTAGGCCTGTGATTGTCTCAACCTCACCTGGGAGGCTTGTAATTGGCTCCAGAGGACTCACCTGTGTCAGGTCCTTGGCACTGGGCCTCCCCTCCGTAGGGCCCACGTGCACCAGGTGATTGAAGTTTGTGGGCGGTGATATGAGCTTGGAGCGCACAAAGGGGTCTTTCAGCATCTCCCTGCCGGCAGAGAGGGTATAGGGAGCGGGAGAGCGAATGGGAGAGCTAACGTCTCTCGGTGCCCCCTGCCCCGCTGGGGCGGGCCTATGCTTCGCCCCGCCCCCAAAGAATGAGAGGCCACGCCCATCCATTGCATCCCGCATGCGCACCTGCGCTGCTGCTGTCTCTGCTCCTCAGACACTCGGAAAAAGAAGCGGCGCTTGCTCTTGGTGCGGAACAGCTGGCGCCGGCTGTTGTCGGTAAGGTCCGGGATGTCGAACTCGTCCTTCTCTGTGGGAGAGGCGGAGAGCTAGGCGGTACTCACAAGTCCCCAGGATCCCAAACCCACACGCGTACACAGGTGAGCACACACACACCTATACACATACACAACACATAAGCACACAAACTCCTCACCTGCCAGCCGGTTCCTGAGGTAGGTCAGGCGGATCTTCTCGGTGCCGTAGAGGAACAGGGAGCCCTCTGGGTTCAGGGGTCGCACCTGAGGCAGCAGGCACAGAGGTCAGGCCATGCTACCTCACTCCACCCCAGTCCGGCCCTAGAGGTCTTGGCAGGCCCTCACCTTCTTGAGTGGTACCGTCTGGACCCATTCGGCTTTCCTCACGTCAAACACATCGATGGAGTTCTCACTGAACACTGTCAGGTAAGGGGCTGCATAACCTGTAGGGCAGAAGCTGCCTGTGCTGTGCAGCCCTGGGCAAGTGGAGCACTTCTCTGGGCCTGTTTGCTCCTCAGTACCACGGGGAACACTCTGTGCCCTTCCTCTGCACAGTAACTTCCTGTCCCACCAAAGGCCCTTCTTCTGAAGACTCCCCTAGTTGCCCCACCCAACCTCCATAACAAATCAGAGGTAACAATCATGGAGCGCCACTCTATTCCGCAATAGGCATAGTTCTAACCACTTTGCATATTTTTTCTCTAATCCTCAGATAACTCTGGGCAGGTAGTATTATCACACCTAACTCACAGATGAGGGACCAGAAACCCCAGGGCTAAGTAATGGGCAAGGTCGCCCAGTGGTGAATGAGAGCTGGGAACTGGCCCCGGGCTGTCTGGGTCCAACTCCTACATGGTGAATGTCTGTGCTACACCCAACCCACAGACCCCACCCAAAAGTGCCACTGCTCATGAAGGGAGCTGTGTCCCTCTTTTTCAGCCCATGCTCCATCACACCAGTTACCTGTGAATGTGCAGGGCTATCCCACTCATTCATTCATTAGCCTTCCTTACAACAGTCATAGCCCCTGGGGTGTGCTTGCCTGGGGTGGGTGCTGGCTGTGATGACCAGCCCCAGCCCATGTGCAGGCCCCCAGTGCACCAAACCAGTCATTACAAGAAGGTGCTAAGAGCCAGGGCAGAGGTCTGAACAGAGGTGGGGGAGCACAAGGCAGGGAGCATGAAAGCAGTAATGACCATGACAGCAATCATGCTCGTCATTTATGGAGGGCCTACCAGCTCCAGGCTCTGAGCAGACATTGGGGCTGGACTTGTTTAAGAGTTTGCCAGGTATCAAAAGGAGAGCAGTTCAGGCAGTCAGGCAGGGGGACGATGTGAAGGAAGGTATGGAACAGTAAGATCTCCTGCACGCCACTAAGGGGAACAGGACAGGAGGGTACACACTGGTTTCCGATGCCAAGCTCAGGAGTTTGGGCAGGACCCTGTCTTCCTCTGATACATGGGATACACCACAGGGGCCTGGACCCACCCAGCCTGGCCCTCCACAAGCCTTACCCCAGCCCGTGGGTACTGCGGGCCACAGCAGCTCACGGATGCGAGACTTGCGACCAGTGCTGTCCACGTAGACCCCAGCAGTGGTGAAGAGCAGCAGGAACTCACTAAGGCTGAGCTCCACGGCACCCAGTGCCTCGCCTAGGCCCCCGCGGGATGGTGGCAGCTCCTCAGGCACCAGACCGACCCCCAGTGCTAAGGGCGCAGCCTCGTTGAGCAGCGGGTAGAGCACAAAGGCACCAGCTGCTCCTACACACAGCCGGTCGCCCAGCAGCTCCAGGCTCTGCACAGGTGCTGGGGCCTGCAGCTCACGGATGCGGCGTTGCCAGGGCCCTGGGCCTGGACCCAGCTGGTAGCAGAGTACTTGGCGTTTGATGGCTATACACAGCACAGGGGTACGGGCCTGCAGGATGCGCCCGGCTGCCAGCGCTTGGCAGCCTCGAGACTCAGGGATCTTGGCACCTGTCACCTCTGTGCTCTCCAGCTCAGCCAGGGCGAAGAGGCGCACACTGGGGCCGCGGCCACACAGCACAACCAGAAGGCCTGCAGTAGGGCTCACGGCCAGCTGCTGGACCCGCCGGCACTCACCCACCTGGAAGATGTCTGCAGGGTTGGTGAGGGAGGGTGTCACCATCAGGTGGGTGAGGAGCAGCCCACTGCCCATCCTCTTCTGTCCCCCGGGACTGAGCCCTACCCACACCAGCCCTGGCCCAGATGGACATGTACCATTGCTGTGCAGGTGGATCACAAAAAGCCCCTCCTCAGTGCCCAGAGCAAGTCGGTCCTGGTCTGGTGGAGGGAAGGAGAGGGTCAGGGGTAAGAGGGCCTGTCCAGAGGTGGACACTGGACAGTCTTCCTGCTCTTCCTGAGCCTCAGTTTCTCCTGAGGACATGGAGATGGCAATCCCACTGTCCCTGTGTCACTGAACCCTTCTGTCCCAGAGTCTGGACAGGCTCTAATGGGTAAGGGCTTTGGGAACAGGGGTTGGGTGAGAGGCCCCCCACCCCAAGCTGTGGGACTTTGGGTAAGTCATGTCACCTCTCAGAGCCTCAGTTTCCCCTAATGTAAAGTGGGGACAGTGATAGTACCTTTCTCACAGAGCTGCTGTGAGGCTGTGGAGATGAAGCAATGCAGAATGAGTGTTAAGCTCACGGCAATCCCTGCTCGACAAATGCCCTTGTGCCCCCGACTCCTGACTGACACAGGGGACCTGAAGGACCCACACACAGTCTCTCCTCTGGCTCCCGCCCTGCGTCCCAACGTGCCAGGAGAGGGGCTGGCTCAGGACCCTGGCTGCTGGGGAAGCCAGGGAGCACTGCTTCTTTGGTTTGCCCCCAGCTGTCTGTCATGGATGCCCCAGACTCCTGGCTGAACACAGCAGCCCCATGGGAGGTGGTGTGAGGCTCAGGTATGCCCAGGCGCCCCCATCGTCGGCCAGCTGCTGGTAAGAGAGCTTATCTCTTACTAAAGCCTTTGCTCTGTTCACTTGCTTGAGGTTCTTTTAGAAAAAGCAGAGACAGAAGCACAGAGAAGTAGAGCAGCAGAAGCCAGGCCCCTCACCCCCTAGCCTTGCTCCTCACACAGCCATGCCGAGGGGATGGTCGAGGAGGACACATGTCAAGACAGAGAGCCCGCAGCTCATGGCTGCAGGGACGGCAGTGACAGCGGCTCTCGTGACTGTTGCTGGGCCAGTACCATCCCTACAGGCCCTGACTCCTCCCCCAGCCTGCCCTGGGCAGGCAGCACCCCCTAGGCATGAGGCTCACCGATGATGGCAGCACACAGCGTGTGGGGCAGCAGTGGCAGCCCGTTGTCGTAGGCTTCCTTGAGTGTGTACACAGGCAGGGGTCTCGGCCGTGCATCTAGCAGCAGCCGCTGTAGCTCGCCTAGCACCTGCAGCCAGCGCTCCCTCTCACCCTCGTTCTCTGCCAGCAGCAGCACGGTGCACATGGCAGGTGGCACCGTCAGTTGGGAGGCTGTCACCTGTGGGCAGGGACCCAGGCTGGAGGGCTGCAGGCTGAGGGCCTTCCTCCCTTCTGTCCCTCCAGCAGTTGATGTTTATTGGCCCTGATGTGAGCTTGCTGGGCGCAGAGCTAGCTGCTGTCTTATAGCAGGGGATGAGCCAGATAGGGTGGTCAGACAAACACACGGACAACTGCAGAGCCCTGACTGGTGCCACCATAGGGGAGGACGGGGCATTGTGGAAACACAGAGCAGGGCCCCCAACCCAGGCTAAGCAGAGAAGGACAATGACCCAGGGGTAGAGGCATTTTTCCTGGAGCTTGGGGGATGGTCCAGGTGGGGAAGGGGCTGGGCTGGCAGGGGGCCGAACAGATGGAACAGATGTGAAGGGGTTCACGGGTGCAGGGCACTTTTGGAACTGGAGAAAGCAAGGTGTGGTCAGAGCGGAGAGGCTAGGGAGAGGCCAGGGAGGCCTGCAGGTATGTGGGGCCTCAAGGCCACAGTCAGGAGCACACTGAGGGTGCTAGGGGGATAGAAGAGTCCTAAACATGGCAGGACACAGCCAGCTTCATGTATGGAAAACTCAGTGTACTGCAGGATGGAGCATGGGTGCTCGGATCAGAATGGAGGCCGGGGAGGGGGGCGGGGTGAACAGGGCAGTCAAGGAGATGGAGAAAAGGGCCTAGGAGGGGGTCAGCGTGGAGGCGGAGGGTGGTCAGGCTCATCTCATCCCAGGCACTTACCCTAAAGATGCGTGGCAGGTCCTTGGACTGGGCATGGATCACATCAGGAGCCAGGACAGGGGTGGCTGAGAACTGGGGGTCCCTGGGAGGTCCATGGAACAGGTCAGAGGTCGCACTGCCCCTGGCAGCACCCCACCCGTCCACTCGTCCTTTGTCCCATACCACTGCCCAGCACCCACCTCAGGTCCAGTGCCTGCAGGAGGGCCCCGCTGGCCGGGCTGAGACGAGGGTCTGGGGCATCAAACAGCAGCAGGCGTGAGTCACTGAGGGCAGCATATACCCGCTGCCAGCCCCGCCGGACGCCCGAGGGCCGCGGCACCTGAGGAAGGCCGGCATGGTAGGGCCCGCCAGGCCACATCCATGGCGCCCGTCCGCCCCCTCCCCGGCCCCAGCTCACCGACAGGAAGCCCTCATAGGCAGTGCCCGTGCCTGTTTCAGGGTGCACTCCCAGGGCCGTGCAGAGGAGGTCAGGGGGCACGGGGCAGGGTGGGGCCTGTGGGGCACAAGTTGAATGACAGAAGTAGCCGCAGGCTGTGGGGAAAGCAGGAGACAGCAGATGGTTGAAGCTGGGTGGGGACAGCCTGGAACCAGGACTCTGGGTGTTCCAAGCCCCAGCTTCCCTGAGGCCATGGCAGCACCTGAGCTGTCACCAATTCCCAAGTGAGAAAAGAAAAACAAAAACTGAGCAGTGGAAGATGGAGCCTGGGCTGAGAGAAACAGCCTGGGTGTATTAGGATCAGGGTCACTTTCATTCCCTCCACCTAGGGGCTGTGGCTGGAGTCTGGGAGGGGGTTGCATGCGTGGGGGAGGGTCTCACCGTCACAGCCCAGGCCCTGGCGGCTCAGGCCTAGCATCAGCGAGGTGCAGCGGAGACACTTGGTGGGGGACGGGAAGCTCCGGGGGCGTAGCAAATGTGAGCCGGGCTGGGGAGGAGGGACATGGCCATGACTCATGTCTGACCACAGCCTCCCAGGGCCGTGCACCCCACCCGAGGTGACCCTTAAGTGTTAGGGGGTGCCAGGGAATGAGCCAGGTGGCAGCATGAACTCTGAGCCCCAGCAAGTCTGTGGTAGCACTTAAACTCACTGCCACCACCACCACCCTCAATGTGGCACGCCAGCCACGATGCAGTGGAGGAACCAAGAGTGTTCTTTGGAAACCTGGCAGAATGGCTTGGTTCTGCCCTTGGTTCTTGGTTCTGCTCACTCCACCCCTCTCTAGGCACTGACCTTTGCAGGACCTTCTGAAGGGGACGTGGTAGCAGGAGGGGCTCTGGAGAACACAGCCTGCAGTGGAGGGCGAGCAAACAGGTGAGAAGCGCACAGGGAGAAGGCCCCCCAGCTGCGGGTCTCCGGCCAGTCCTTACCCCCAGGCGCAGGCTGCTGCGGCCCTCTGGCCTCAGCTCTGGCTCCAGCACAGGCCTCGAGGCCTCTCCTGAGATGCCAGGGTCCTTGGCAGAATCCTTCTGGGGGTTGGGATGAGGGACAAAGTCAGGGCCCCTTTGCCTCTCCCCCGCCCCAACTAGCCCCTGCGCCCAGTTCTTACCTCTAAGCTCCGGAGAGACAGAAAAGGAATCAGGGAGTTTGAGGGCTTGGAGTCTGCAACAGAGGGCATGGGTCACTGGGGTTGGGGTCCTTGGCCTGGCCCTAACACTTATTCCTGAGGAGCCAGGGACTAGAGAGAGCCTCGGTTTCCACCTCAGTAATATGGGGCAATGACTACAGGATGTGGTGGGCCCGGCATACAGCAGGTGCTCAGTAAGTGCTAGCTGTCAGATGGTGGGGAAGCAGCAGAATCTGGAACAAATTCTTTGTCTCCACAGCCCCGCAAGGCTGTGTGGGACCCCCTTGGTATCTGTGAGGCTGGAGCAGGGGACTTCTCCAGGACAGGCATACAGACAGCCCCTCACCTCCGGGCCCGCGGGCCCGCAGCTCCTCCCGAAGTGCAGCCAGCTCCTTCTGCAGGCACCGGTTCTGCCTCTCAGCCTCCTGCAGACGGCTGGGGAAGAACAGGGTGAGTGAGGGCTTGCCACAGGCCTCTGCATGGGTCCCAGGACCCCTCTGCAGTATCTGCCCCTGGTCTCACCTCTCAGCCTGCAGCTGGGCCTCCTGCACCTGCGTCAGCTGCTCCTGCAGGCTCTGCTTCGCTCGGATCTCAGCCTCCAGTGCTGACTGCAACTCCAGCCTGGCTGAGGCCTCCATCTTCTGCAGCCGCCTTGCCTTCCACTGGTGGTCCTGGTGGCCGGGGGCACCCATGTAAGATGCCCCTGGGCCTGGCTGCTTTGGAGGCCCCCTCCCAGCAGAGCACACTGTTGTCCATGCCACCTGTCCAGGCTCAAAGCCCCGGCTCTGCCACTGACCCACTGGGAGCTTAGGCAAGTCCCTGATCATCCGTGAGTTGTGTCCTCACCTGAGGAGTGAGGCTACTGGCAACCCTCCCCGCAGGGTGTCTCTGGGGCTCACCAATGGACGGGCAGGGAGCATCTGGGTGCCCACGTTCCTCAAGGACTCCAGCTCCTCGGCCATCTTGGTGGCCAGGGCCTGCAGGTAGCCTCTTGAGACCTTCTCATCATTCACCCTGATTGGGAAGGGGACTCAGGGTCATGGGCTGGGACCTCAGCTCCTCCTGGGCCCAGCCCCCAGCCCTGAGCCTACTGGCACCCACCAGCTGAGGATGTCGGTGATCTGGGCCTCCCAGTTGCCCTCCGTCTCCCGCCGCTCACCCTCCAGCTGCTGCCTGTTCTGCTGCTCCCGCTGCAGCTCTTCAATCAGCTGGGGTCCGGGTGGGAGGTGGAGTCAGTCTCCAGGGGCCCCAGCACCTCTGAGCCCTGCCTGTGCCCACCCTTGCTCACTCGCTACAGCTTGTCTGCCTGCTGTGGGCACTGCAGGGCTAGGGAGACAGCCAGCCCCGGGCCCTGTGCTCTCTCCTCGGACCTGCTGACTGGCTGTCTGTCCTGTCTTCAGTCTGCCCTGCTCACCCGCTCCTGCTCCCGGCTCAGCCGCCGGTTCTCCTCCTGTAGCCGGCACAAGGCCTCCTTCCCACTAGACCTGGGGAGAAGAGGATGACTCCATGACTCCCAGCTTGGGTCCTCACCCTGTCCAGCCCCAGGCTGGCTGCCCAGCTCACCCATGGCTGTGGGCCTGCTCCAGCTGTACACGCAGGGCGGCCACCTCCTTTCTCAGCTGTGCTTCCTGAGGCCTGCCCTCAGGCAACCCCATTCCGTTGGTCTCAGAGGCAGTGTGGACAGTCTTGAGGACATGGAGGAGGGTCAAGGCAGGGGCCCGACAGCCATGGCCCACCCTACCCCTGGGACACAGGTCTGGACCTGAGGGCCCTGAGTGGGGTCAGGCCCAGGGAAGTGCCACTTGGCAGGGGGTAGGACCTCACTACCTTGACCCGGGAAGACTCTTTCTCAAGGCTTCGCTCCCGCTGTCTCTGAAGCTGTGTCACTTCCCGCCTCAGGGTGGCCACCTGGGCCTGCAGCTGTGATGGGGTACAGAGGCAGCCAGTGCTGACCTTGTCCACCCCAGCCTTCCACCTGGCCTTGCTACAGACTCTTAGGCTCTGGCAGCCACAGGAGCAATATAGAGGCAGTGAACCCCCAGCCCACTCCATCCTAACCATCATCCCATTGCACAGGCCTCTGCCAGGGAGGTACAAAGGCAGATGGTGTTCCCAGAACCTGGAACCAAGCTCCCTGGGTTTCCTCCAGCCATGCCAGGGGTACCGGGGGGGCAGGGACCTACTGCTGTCCCCACCTACTCCTGTCACTCACCTCCCTCCGGGCAGCCTGGGCTTCCTCCAGCTGGGAGGTCAGGGCCTGGGTCTGGGTGGCCGTGGCTGCCTCTCTCTCCTGGGCCTCCTGCAGCCTTTGGAGCAGCTCCTCCTGCCGCCCCTGGGCTCTGCAGAGCTCCTTCTCCTGCACCTGCAGCCCTGCCCGAGCCTCAGCCAGCTCCTGGGGGATCAAGGCGGGGAGGACAAGACCTGGAGTCAGGGTGAGGACCTCTTTAGCTTCAAGCCCTGGGCCACTCACCCACCTCACCAGGCCCTCACCTGGAGGAGCTGGTGGTCTCTCTCCAGCCGTAGGTCACTGTCCTGGCCTAGGCTATCAGCAGGGGGCCCATCCGTCTGGGACAAGGGGGTCTGGTTGTGCCTCAGCATCTCTGCCAAGAATTGTCACTGAGACCCACACATACTGACTGCCCCGGTCTCAGCCAGGCACTCTACATGTAATGTCTCATGGAACCCTCACTGCAGCCTGTGGGGTGGGTCTCCTTGGTCCATTTTCTACATACAGGCTCAGAGAGTTTCAGATCATTCCCTAAGCTCACACAGTATGTACAGAGCAGAGGCAGGTCCCAGGTTGCTCTTAGTTGTACTGGGAAAGCAGGTCAGCCTCCAAGGTGAGGGTAAGAGGAAGAGAGGGGGCAGGGATGGGGGGAAGGCATACCTGACAGCCTGTCCTGTAGAGTCTGCACTTCATTCCGTAGCTGCTCCAGCTCCCGATGGTCTGAGGGGATCTGCAGGGCCTCTGCAGTGGGGGGACTCGCAGGTGAGGAGCTAGTCCTGCAGTAACAGCCTCCAGGTCAGACCCGCCCAGCCCTGGCCCAGCGAGCACCCCATACCTCCGAGCGTCTGGCTCAGCTCCATCTTCTCCTGTTCTAGACAACGAAGCTTCCGCTCCAGGACAGCCAACTGCTCAGAGCTGCTCTCAGGGCCCGGACTGTGGGGAGCAGGGCAACACAGGTTGGCAGAGACCCCACCTCCCAAAGCTTCCTCCATTCTCCTGCATCCAATCATTCATCTACCCAAGAAACCTCACTGTGGGCCAGTTCTGTACCGAACCCTGGGCTCTGTGTCGAGAAGAGAAACAAATCAGGCCAGATCCTGCCCTTGGGAGGCTCCAGGTTAGCACCATGGGCAGCAGCCCAGGGCAGTGGCTCCAGGGTCCCCCAGGCCCAGGTTCGAGCCCCAGCCCTGGCCCTTACAAGCTGTATGACCATGAACAGTCATCTAACACATATGAGCCTCAGTTTCCTCACGGGAAAATGGAAGTGATAATAGGGCTTCTTCAATGGGTTGTCAAGAGGACTCAGTGGTATGGGCCCTGCTGGACCATCCCTGGCACACAGTGGGAGCTCCTGAGTGCGGGTCAGACATCTCTGCTTAGACCTCAGAGCACCTCCGCTCTCAGGACCTTGCTGCAGCTTCAGGCCAGCCCTACAAGTGGAATGGGATCATCCCACCCATTTTACAGAAGCACAAGGTAAGGCTTGGGGAGCAGCGGGGGCCCTTCCAATGCTAGGTCTTTGGCTCTGAGTCCAGTACACTCCCAGCCTGCCATGGAGGGTGCTATGAGGGCCAAATGCTGGGGTGGAACCCAGAGGGGGTATGGACATGGCAGGGCCAGGACCCTGAGGACATGGAGGGTTATCCTCCTGAGGGCTCAGAATGTACTTCCTGAGCACCTGTCACATGCAGGCACCCAGGTGGGACATTCAGCCCCTTTCCCAGGGTCCTGAAAGGTTAGCTTCCAGTGTCCTCCAGGCCAGGCAGCCCCCAGCTTCTCACAGATTTGTGAGGACTAGACTCACCAGCCTGAGGTATAGGTGAAGCCTACAAATGGCAAGTGGTGGCCTGAGAAGGTCCCATGGGAGGGTGGTGGCAGGGCTCCCTGCAGAAGGAGGGAAAAGAGAGTCAGAGTCAACAGGTACAGCTCCAGGCTGAGACTTGAGACCCAGAAGACACTCTGGGACTAGGAGTGCCGACCTCCTCTTTCTCAGGTGGCAACCTGAGGCAGCGGGGGGGGGGGGGGCATCGCCCCAACCTAAACAGACCACAATTCCTATGAGTTCTTGAGCTTATGGCGGTCCAGGTACCACTGGAGTCTTCTTCCTTATATGACTCCTGGTTAACAGGATGACACGAGGTCAAAGGACCTTCACTCAGCACAACCCACCTCAGGGCAGGTAAACCATAACTCCCATGAGCCTCTGGGGTCCAAAGGCTGCATCCCCAGTCTAGCAACTGCTTTGGGGAACTTCTAGGGGGTTTCCTACAGCCAGGGAGGGTCAAGGAAGCTTTTCTACTGCAGTGGAACTCGCCACTCACCGGATGGTTGAGAGTGTCATCGTCCACGTCGAAGTTGGAGGTGTCCATGGGCCCACGAAGCTCAGGGACATAGGGGGCAGTGCTGGTTGCCAGCCGCTCCCAGTCCACGCCTTCGAAGAAGGGGTGGTTCCGGAAGTCGTCCAGCCCTCCACGGCCCAGACGCTCCTCCTGGCGGCACAGCAGCTGGCGGATCAGGTCTTGGGCACTGGCTGGTACATCAGGCACATCTGGGGGGAACTGTAAGTGGTCCTGCAAGCCCAGGGAAGGGGTGTGGGTGAGTATCTGGGATCCCACCCCCGTCTGTGGGCATCACCAACCTCTCGTCTCAGGAGTCCCATTGCCCTCCCAGAACCCCAGAGCCTGGCAGCCAGACCTCGTGGTTCATGATCTTGCCGTAGGTTTCCACCAGGGATTCAGCGTAGAAGGGCGTCTCTCCGAAGAGCAGCTCATAGGCGCAGACCCCCAGCGACCACCAGTCGCACTGCGGCCCATAGTGGCCCTTGCCCTCCTCCATGGCCTGCAGGATCTCAGGGGAGATGTAGTCGGGCGTCCCCACTGCCACCGATGAATCCACCTGGAGGTGGTGGTGTCAATGACGCCTTAAGAACAGCCTTGGGCTTGGCTGGGCCTGCTAGCCCCTCCTCCTGGCTGGGTCTGGGCCTGGCACCCCCACTCCTTAGGGCTTGGCTAGCCTGGTATTCCCATCTGGGGCCTGGGCCTGGCCCTTCCATCCCCTGGGAGCCTGATGCCCCCTGCACTAGGCCGTTGCCTTCCAGGCCCCTGGGAGCTCTCCCGGCTGGGTGTCTCCTGCCTCTACTATGGGGCGGGGTCTTTACCATGCCACTGTTGTTGAGACGTAGGCAGGAACCAAAGTCAGCCAGGCGGATGTGCCCATTCATGTCCAGCAGGACATTGTCCGGCTTGACATCCCTGGGGGAGGCAGGGAGAGTGAGGGGTCTGACCTGTGCATGTGGAGGTGGGTTGAGGCACATGCCTGTGTGTGCATGCATGTGTGCTGAGGGGGGAAACTGGTGGCCAGGCTTCCTGGCTCCCAGGAAGGAACAAGGTGGTTAGATTGGGGAAAGGGATCCATACGGACGACCTCTGGAGGCAGCAGGGTGTGCTGAGGGGGACACAGTGGTCAGATGTCTCAGTGTAAACCACAGCTTGGCCACCCACTACCTGAGTCACCTTGAGCCAGGCAGGAGCTTACCCTGTGCTACGCCCTGGCTTCCTCATCTGTAAAATGGGACAACAGCAGCCCCCATCACATAAGGTTTTTGGTGTGAGGATTCAAAAGCAGCATGCATGTGAAGCAGCCAGCACAGGGCCTGGCACGTGGTGAGGATTCAACAAATGTCAGGTGTCCCCAGAACTGTCAGGAGGGGCTAGATAGGGCAGCAGGGGCTTTGCGGGCCCCACCTGTGGACGTAACCCAGCTGGTGCAGTGAGTGGATGGCTAGTACCATCTCAGCCAGGTAGAACTGGGCCAGTTCGGGTGGGAGACGGTCCTCAAAGCGGCTCAGCAGAGTGAGGAGGTCCCCACCGGCGTAGTAGTCCATCACCAGGTACTAGACGGTGTGGGTGGGGGCAAGAATCAGACGGAAATGGGGGGTACCTGCCCCATGGCCCTACCTCCCAGTAGTCCCTGTGGGCAGCAGAGCTGTGTCTCCCCGCAGCTCTGGGGCAGCCAGCTCCCAGCCAGAGCTCAGGCAGGAAGCTCCAGGTGCTTGAGCTAGTGGAGAGGGTAGGCCTGTTGGTCCCAGGAGGAGGGACCCAGTGTCTCTGGCCCCCAAGGGCCTGCTTTTTTCTCCCCAGGCTAGCCCCTCCAAGCTTGCCTAGTATTCTCACCAGGTACTCCTCGTCTTGGAAGGCATAATGCAGGGCAGTCACCCAGCGGCTGTCCCCTTTCACCAGAACATCCCGCTCTTCCCGGAAACAGGCTGTCTGTAGCAGGTTTGGGGAACAGAAGGTCGGGTGGGATCAGAGGCCAGGAAAGCCCCCATACCAGCTCAGGGGACAGAGTGAGACTCAGTAAGTCTAGGAGCTCAGATCGAGGGCATCTGTGTGAGCCCAAGCCCATGCTTTATGGCTCTGGGCCTCAGTGTTATCACAAGGGAAACGGGAACAGCTCTGCTTGCTTCTAAGATAGGCTTACTGTGAGGAAGGGACAGGGGAGTGGGCAGCTATTAGGGATGAATCCTCTGTCTGTTCGGCAGCCATGCCTGCCCCTTCCCCTGCATGCCCTGTAGCCTCACTGGCAACACCCCCCCACCCCCCGCCCATCTGTAGGGTACCCAAGTCCCACCAAACCCCAAACTGACCTCGGCCCTCTTAAGCATCTCCCATTTATGCAGCATTTTCATGGCAAAAATCTGCCCACTGTCCCTCTGCCTCACCACGGCGACCTGAGGCCACAGAGAGCACTGGGGTCAGCCCAGCCTGGGTGTGAACACCATCCTCCCACCTACTCCAGGCCCTTTGCTCACCTCGCCGAAGGCCCCTCGGCCGATCACCTTCAAGATCTCAAAGTCATCTCTCTGCAGGCGCAGCTCTTTCACCTTTGTTACGAAGGGACTGGCTGAGGGGACACAAATAGGGCTCAAGGAACCTGTGGGGAGGGCCCCAGCTCCCTCTCTCACCTGGAGAAAGCCGGGAGCTGCAACTCCCATGAGGCCAGGGCAAGGATGACCTCCCTAGGGACGGTCCCTGGCCAAGGGGTTGACAGGCACTGCAGCCCATTCAGCCATGACTCCAGGCAGCCTGGATCCCAGGGGTTGATGAAACTTGTAGTCCTCCCCAGCCTGGGGGCTGACCCTGGCCGGCCAGGTCACCCTGGGGCCGATGGGGATACCATTCCCACCCCCATCTCACAGTTCTTGGCCACCTAGCAAGACCAGGCCAGGGCCTGTCTTGGGAAACTGGACGGGCAACATTCCTTGTCCCCAGAGAGGATTCTCTGCCATTGAGGAGCTGTGGGCACGTCCTGGGACCCTCTAGGCACAGAGGTACCTGACTGGGGTGAGGCCTGGGACAGCCCCAGAGGACAGGGGTTCTGCAGGGCTCTGAAGGATAGGCTCTACCTCCCTGTGTGGGGCCTCCTGGTTGGCAGGCATAGATAGGTCTGCCAGGTTCTCACAAGACTCAAACACAGGGCCAAAAACCCTCTCCCTGGAGCCTGACGCTGGCACTGGAGGGTGTGAGCACTCAGCATCTCCTCCAGGCCTGACCAGCCCTACAACTCTGAGCCCAGCCTCCCTCTCTGGACTTGGCCTTCACTAGGCTAAGAACCTCCTTCCTCACAGTCCCTGACACTCCCATGAAGGGCATCTCCAGCCACTCCCAGGCCCTTTGCAGGCCTGGAGGACAGAACTGGGGCCTGGAAACTTTGGGAAGCAAGAGTAACCAGTAGGGGTTGGGGGCAGCTGCAGTTTGGCTCCCTGCCTCAGTTTCCCCCACCAGGAGATAAACCCTGCCAGCTGGGCGGGTCTGTGGGTGGGACAGAGAGCTGCTACACAGGTTTATCAGGCAGCACCCCCGCAGCAGGGGTGGAAACCTTATTACAGAAATTAATTGTTTCTTTCCCAGGTCTGTGTGTACAGCTGAGGGGAGCAGCCACAGGCCTCCAAGGGGGAACCAAGGCCAGGGTGGCTACCCATTAGCCAGATAGGGGCCAAAACCTGGGGCTCGTAGCCAGGAGGGTTCAAGCCCCCAGGACAGGCTGCCCCATCCCCTCACCCTGCCCCAGGGGATGGGGGCTCTGGGGAGGAGCTGGGACAAGTTGGGGCAGGGAGTGAGTCACCGCCCTGCAAGTTACCTCGGGAGATGTCAACAGACAGGCCCCCACACTGGGGTCCCAGGCAGAGGTGCTAGAGGCAGGCAGGGAGGAGCACATGTGTGTGCAAACACACACACGTGGGCGTGGGTGTCACAGGGGATGATGACAACACAGTCAGGCACACACAAATAAGGTGCAGGAGTCTGAGGAGAAGGGCAGGCAGCAGAAGCAGGGGCCTTCTGACTGCCCTCACCCTGGACGATAGGGCTAGGGCTGGGGCCCAAGGCACTGGCATGTCTCAGGCCCCCAGCTGTGCCAGGCTGGGCCTTGTGCCTGCCCAGAGCTCACGAGTGCCAGGAACGATAGCTCGCCACTGGGCAAACACCCGCCTCACCCACTCTCCAGGCCAGGCCCAGCGTCCTCCTGCAGTGGCCGGGCATGACCAGGGAGCCCTGGGGCTGGCGCCAGTGCCCACACTGAATTCAGGGTCACTCTGGGTCAGCCACTCCCAGTGACTCAGATGAGTCAACCAGGAAGGGGTGCAGACCCACCTCCGGCCAGGTTCTCCTCCCTGGCCCTGGGGAAAAGCCCTCAGGAAGCTTGCAAAGACAAAGGGGCTGAGGTTGGTTCCTATATCCAGCCTGGGGTGGTCTTCTAGGCAGGGAGATATTAGTGTGTGTTTATGGGGAAGGATGCAATAACTACAGATCTGTGAGTGGAAGCGGATGAGTGTGTAACAGCCAGTGTGGATGGGGTGATCTGCAGGGCAAATGTGGGGCTTCCTGGGTCTCTCCATTAGCTGTATATGAGTGTCTTCGTGCATCCATGTGGTATGTGGGAGACTGAGAAAGCATGTGTCAGTGGGTGCTGTGCCTAGGAGTCTGCGTGTGAGAGTATGTGTTCTCATGGGTCATGAGCTGTGAGCAAGGAATCCTGGACGTGACTGTGTCGAGCATATATAGATCTGCATCGAAGATCTATATACCTGGGACCAAGTTTCTGTGAGTCTGTGTGAGATGTAGTGTGTGTACACGTACCAGGTTCTGTGAGTGGGAAGGAGAGTGTGCGTGCGAATCTGAGTGAGGGTAAGGTGTGCAGGTGACTGAGAGACCCGCGGGGTCCGGTGGCATGTGTCAGGGCCCGTTCTAGGCCTCTGTAAGTGTGTGGGAAAAGGTGTGTGGGTGTGGCTCCCAGCGGGAGGGTCTGTGGGCGTGGAGTGCGGAGGAAGAGGGTCCCAGCACTGTGTCCTTGGGTCTGCCCCACCTCCGTCCCGCCTGTGCCACTCACCCCAGCTCAGGAACTGCGCCACGTTGCGCTCCCGCCGCAGGGGGGCGCTGCTGAGCTCGTGGTGCAGCGCCAGCAGCAGATCCAGGAGGCCGTCGAGCCCCGGGCCGCCGCCGGCCTCGCCCCACGCCAGCCGCTCCAGCGCACGTAGTCGCTGCTCCATGGCTGCGGCCGGAGCCCCACGCCCGGGCTAGAGCCTGGCTGCCAGCATTCCTGTCCGTCGGTCCGGCCGTCTGTCAGTCTGCCGGTCCTCCGCGCGTCCTCCCCCCACCCTCCCGCCCTCCCCGCTGTCACCTTCCTCCGCCGCCGCCGGCGCGCCCTCACCTGGGCGCCCCGCCCCGCCCTCTGCCCCGCCCCCGACGGACGGGCAGGTGCGCGACGGCCAATGGGAAAAACGACTGTAGGTGAAGGTGGGAGGGCGGAGACGTGCGGGGGGCGGGACCAACCCTTGGCCAGGAAGTGGGGGGGCGGGCCCCGAACAGCACTAACTCCTGGGCGGGGCGGGGGAGGGGTGGGTGGTCCCAGAGAGACCGGAAAGGTCACCTAGATGCCCGCACTGTCCCAAACAGAGCCCTCCCCGGGTCATCGCCAGCCCCTCACCCAAGGGGGGCTGTCCCGGGCACTGCCACTTTCCTTGCCCCGAGGGTCAGCGGCCGCCTCTCCCGCAGCTCAGGGAGAGGGGCTGGGTACGCCCGCGGCCCCGGAGCCGGATGGGAATTGTAGTCCCCTCCCTCACCGGGATCCCGACTGCGCTAGATACCCTCCTCCAAAACACTCGCTAGTTTGTGGTTTCATTTTATTTATATCACACAGCCGACCTGGGAGACAAGTAGGTGAGACAGGGATGATTACACCCATTTGGCAGATGGATACACTGAGACTTGGGAAAAACAAAGATAAATTGAAGGGCTGAGGGTGAGGAGGCCCTGCAGCTAGACCCTGCAAGGGGGCTGGGTTAGTTACTCCACTCCAGGCTCTGATCTTAAAAGCCGAGGAGAGGTCTCAGGCCGGCTGGAGGAGGTCGGGGACGGGGAGGGGCTGGCTCTGTCCAATAGTAGTTCTGATTTCTGGCCAGCTGTCTCCAGCTGGACTGGACCAGATGCCAAGGGACTGTGGTTCTGTCCAAGAGGAAGAATCAAAGGGTGGGGTTTTCAGTGGCCTTCGATAACAAATTCTTCCATTAAAAAAGATATCTGTGGGGGTTTGCTTCCTCCCTAGGGCGGGGCCCTCCTTGAGTCCCGACAGGGTTACGTTGAACGAGAAGGCGCCCTGTAGATGTCCATGGAGATGAACTGAGCATCCCTAGCCGCCCTGGGGCTTCCTCACGGGTCTCCCATTTGATCTCCCCTGAGACTTGCCCACGGTCTGTGAAATGAGGAAACCGAGACGGGTTGTCTCACCCAAATCAGATGAGGGAAGGGAGTCAGGATTCAAACCGAAATCTGGGGATCCCATCACTGCCTCTGTGTCTCTTGGGAGGGGTTTGAGATGGTGTGGTTGAGCCCTCGGGGTTCTCACCCGAAACATTCTGGGTCCTCCTTTTGGGGGTGGGGCAGGGGTGGGGCCCATGGGAGGGTTCCTGCCCACGGAGGCCACAAGAGGGCGCCAGAGACCAGAGGAGGGCCAGGTACTCAGGACAAGCCCAAGTACCACTCTCCTGGGAAACTAGGGGGTAGGGAGAGGCTTCTGGGTGGGAAGATGGGCCATTCCTTGCTGCCCCTCTTGGACACCCAGATCCCCCTTACATATACCACGAGCCCCAAGAGTCAGTAGTCAAGTACCAACTGGTGAGGCCTCTGGGTCCTGGCTTACTCTCTGCATGACCTTAGGCCCTTAGCCTCTCTGAATGCCGAATGCCGCGTTCTCAGACAAGTCCATCTCCTGGCCTTTCAGACTCTGTCCCCACATAATACAGCAGAAGGGAAACTGAGTTCCAGGAGAGTAAAAACAGACCCACCGAGTTCTACATGGGGCAGAATTGGGACTGGCACTCGGCACTCCCCAGCCATCTAGTACTTGATTCTATTTGGTCCTGTATTCATTTTTTTAAATTTTATTTTATTGGGGAATTGGGGAAGGGGAACAGTGTTGGAGAAGCAGGGAAGGGGAACAGACCAGTTGCTGTCCTTTTGTTCTTCAGCCTAGTTGTGGAGGACGTCACTTCATTGGCCCATGTTGGTATTGTGATCATTGCGCTCTTCCCGGATGAGGCAGTCGCTTGCTGGCCATTGGACGGCCGCTCATGGAGGCTCACGCCAGCCCACTGCAGCCCCACTGCAGCCTATGCCGTTGCCGGCAGCATCACTGTCCCATGTGGGATCCGAACCAGCAGTCCTGCTGCTCAGAGCTCATGCTCCCAAGCCAACTCAACCAACAAGCTACTCGGCCGGCCCTCCTGTATTCATTTTTGTCACATCATGTTCCAAGCCTCTGTTTCCTTGTCTGTAAAAATGGGTCGGCTACCTGCCTACTCATTTGCAACTCCAAGGTCAGAAAAACCTTCAAGACTCAGTCTGTACCTGAACCCCTGCTCCATCCTCAACAACAGGCAGGCCTCCAGCCCTACCATCAGAAACAGTTCCTGCACTTGGCCCTGCTTTGCCCCAGCATATCTGTTCTCTGATCCTGTGTGAGCAAGACTGCCAGGGATGTACAGGCCCCACCCCAGTGATCCCTGAGTGTGGCAGAGATCCTGGCCCAGATTGGTGGCTGCTCAGCAGGTGAGTGAGTCTGAGCAGACCTCCACCACCCACCTTCCCATGGCCTCCTCTGGTCACTGCTTCCTGGAGGCCCACCCAAGTGCCAGGCACCTGCTCCCCATTCCTAGCCCCTTTGGTATTGAGGTGCTGCTAGCTCTCACTAGGCCTTGGAGGTAGCAGATCATGGTAAGTACACCTTCATTCCTTAGCATTTCAAAGTGACTGCCGATCTGCTGTCCTCACAAGGGCCCTGCCTGAGGAGGGAGTTATTATTCCTCTCCTTTCGCAGATTACTACTGGGAGGTGGGTGGGACCAGCCTGGAGCTCCTCCCCCAGGTTCCAGACCTGGGCCAGTGCCTGGCAGCAGACGAGCAGTGTATGGTCCCAGACGCTGGGGACAGGGGACAGAGAAAGGCCTGGCTGCGATGGACTTGATGTAGGCTTCTGCAAAGGGCCTTGGATAGTGAGAAAAGGAAACTCTCAGTTCAAAGACCCAGGCCTAGCAGACAGCGGGTGGTTCAGATAAGGGAGGATCCCAAAAGAGGGGGAGGTGAGAGCCCAGTCCAAGGGAGTGGTAGGGAACCCAGGTTTTCTGACGCCCAGAGCATAGCTCTCTGGATCTGAGCGAGGCCCACACAGAGGCAGGCTCAGTGTCTCTCACATCCACAGCCACATCTTAGGCCTTCGGAGCGGCGCCTTTGGTTCCCCTTCCCCAAGGAGGAGATTCAACCCCCGTGCTCTCTCCCAGTGCTGCCTCGGGAAGCTACTCTCAGCAGATGGTCCTGCAGTGCTACTTAGAATGGCTGGCCATGCTGACCCTTGGCCACATCGGAAGTGCAATGCCTCACGGAAACAGGGAACAAGGACAGGCTGGCTATGGGTCATACAGCCCTGCCTGCTGCTGACCAGGTGTGTGGCCTTGGGCAGGTCACTTCCTCTCTCTCTGGGCTGCTGTCTATGCACAATGGAGAACTGCCCCAGCTCAGGTGTGAGGGGCAGATGGTACACAGGGCGGCCACCAGTGGTGTCTGGAGCTGTCTCTAGGAAGAGCATGTGGTTGGAGGTTGGGAATGCTGCACTGTTGCTCAGGTTCCAGGCTTTATTTAAACGTGTGTTTCTTGGGTTGGCTTTGGGGGAGGGGTGGTAGAGATGGTGGGTTGAGGGTCCCCACTCCCCACGCTAGTCCCTGGCAGCCCCACAGGCCCACTTCTCTGCCCGCCCCAGCACACTAGTGTTGTGTCCTTTGTTTTTTTTTTTAAAGATTTTATTGGGGAATTGGCGGAGGGGAACAGCGTTGGGGAATCGGGGGAGGGAACAGACAAGTTGCTGTCTTTTTGTTCTTCAGTCTAGTTGCGGAGGATGTTGCTTCACTGTTGGTATCGTCATTGCGCTCTTCCCGGATGAGGCAGATCGGTCGCTGGCCTCTGGATGTCGCTCACCGCGGCTATTGGCAGCTCACGCTTGGCTGCCAGCCGCTCACGCTGGCTGCGGGCCACTCACTGTAGCCTATGGCAGCCCACTGCAGCAGGGGCTGCAGCCCACACCATCACCGGGGCTCGCACAGCCCAGCTCCAGGTGGAGCTGTTGTTAGCTGTAGAGGGCAGTGTCACTGGCCCTCATGTGGGATCCGAACCGGGGCCGCTAGCATCCCAAAACCAGCGCTTAACCAATGCGCCACTCGGCCGGCCCTGTTGTGTCCTTTGAAAAGTCCAAAGCCCCAAATGGGGAGACATATGGTGATTTCATCATCCTGGCTTGTCTTCCAGAAACCTTCTCTGTACTGCTCCACCACACCATGGGGGCTCCCACGCTCCACAGACGCTGCAGCCCCATGTGGTTTAATAATTAGCAATCCCTCCGGGCGCACAGGAAGCCAGGCCCGAACCCCCTGGCCACCACCCCTTTGGTCCATGGGCGCCACCAAGTCTGTGAGTTGCTTCAGGGAAGGGTGGGTCCTGCTTGCTTTGTTCTGGGAGTTGGGTGGCGTGCTGGGCTCCCCACACCGACCCTTACCCCTACCCTGTCCAATCGCCCTGGGCTGCTCAGCAAAGGTGGCCTGTCAAGCCAGGCACCCTAGGGGCCCTGCCCCTATGAAGCAGGGGTTCCTGTCTGCATTTGGCGCGTGAGGAAAGATTCAGGAGGGTGGAGGACAGCAGTTCCAGTGAGTGGCAGAGCCGGGATTTGAACCTCTGCTTGTCTACCTGAGGTCTGCGCTGTGTGAGCTTTGAATGCTGAGTGGCCGAACTGGTGGCTCGGTGTCCTAACTCTGTCACAGCCTGGTGGCCTTGGACAAGTTCTGTGACCACCCCATTTGACATAAGAATAGGACAGGAGGTGAGATTCGTGGTAACATTTTTGTTTACTAAGGAGAAGAAATGTTTATTCTGATATCTCACTTGGGACCTCAATGATAAAACAGAGCTGCTGTATGGGGGCTCAGAAGTAGTTGCTGGGCCCCCTTGCTTCCTGGGTCCTGGGCTCTGAGGTGCTACATGGGCAGATGGCCCCAGAGGCCTCTTCCTGCAGGAGCTGTGGGTGCTGGGTGGAATCAGCCCCCCTGTGCCCAGTCTCTGAAGTAAGGTGGGGGGGCTGTCCCAGGATCCCAGCCAACTAAGGAGCTGGGGAGGAGGTGAGGAGTGAGTGCTGTCCCCAGGGTGGCCACACCTTTGTCCACACACACTGGCCCTCCCTGAATTCCCATCACAGCCAGAGAAGATTCCCCAACTCAAACCAGGGGCCTGAGCTCCAGGGCAGCAGCGGGGCAGACGCCTGTCCTTGGCTTCCCCTTTAAGCCTCAGATCAGCCCTCACTTTCTGGGGCAGCTTAGGGGGTTCACCCCCCACCCTGCCACCCCGTGTTGGGGAGTGGGGTGTGCTGTCAGTGTGGGATATGCAGGAAAGCCCTCATGTGGCAGGCTCAGTGAAGTGGGCACAGCGGCCAGGCACAGTGCTTCCCACATCTCATGAGAACTCTTTTTTTTTTGGAGGGCAGTGTCACTGGCCCTCAGTTGTGAGACCCAAATCCGGGCCGCTGGTTTCCCAGGCCAGCGCCCAACCACCACGCCACTTGGCCGGCCCGAGAACTCTTGTTTTCTTTGTGCTCTCTCACAGCTTCTACAAGCATGCTCCACCGCTTGGGTGACCGCTGGAAATGTGAGGGGCTGCGCCAAGCCTTCAAGGCTCCCTCTTGGAGTTTCAGCATTTAATCTTCCATGTGAGTTTCTGAAATCTAAGTCTACAGCTGCAGACTGTGGTGGTGGTGATGGTGGGTGAGGGTGTGCGTGTGTGAGCTGTGAACTTTGTTTTTCCTCTGAAAGGGTACTTTGGATTAGGGACCTGTGGGCCTCACACCCTGGAGTTGGGCAGACCTGCTCTTCAAGACGTCCTGAGTCTCAGGTTCTCAGCTGTGAAATGGGAGAAGACCGACTTCCCCAGTCACGAGGGTCAAGGTAAACCCAGCACAAGGAAAACTGTCAGTGATACCAGGAAGGCTGGCCATCGAATACTGGCCATCAGACCAGACGCCCGCCAGCAGGCTGGTACACACAAGCTGGCCCTCAGAGCCCACTGTTTTTTGCCCCAAGTGGGCCTAGAGCATGCTCCACCCTGATTACACAACGAGATCCCTTCCATGGCATACCAGCTCCCAATCTGTCACCCTTCCATCTGCTGGTACAGTGTTCCTTACCCATATCAGTGACATGATTGGTCCCACCTTTAGTAATTGTACTTCTGTTGGTCTGTTTGGTCTGAGTACCAGCTTCACTGTCTCTAAACCCCCCTGGGGCTAGCTAGCACCGAGTGCAGTCAACCCTTCCCAGTGCCAGGCGCCCCACGGGCGCCCACCTGTCTGTCCACAGTGAGGGTGGAGCCCAGGTTGGAAGAGATGCTGTGAAGATCATACAAGGCAGGCAGGTCCCTTCTCCCTGACCCCAGGGCAGGTGGCATAGTCATGTCATCAGTGGTTCTCCCAACTTCTTCCCCCCATCCTCTTCAAACAAACTACTGCTCAGCTCCCACCGAGCACAAGGGGGTCGTTGGCCCTGTTTGCGGGCTTCACTCTATTGCCAGGTAATAGCTGCCACAGAGCTGAGTGTGGCTGGGCAGGGATCGCCACCTCACCCCAGCAGGCTTGCAATCTGTCCCTGCTGGCAACTTGGCCCCCAAATGCCCTACCAGTGCCCCGGCAGGCACCGTGGGGAGCAGGCCCCTGGGAGAGACAACGAAGCACCAGAAGCCAGCTTCAGCACAATTACTTTTTTTAATGCAAGAAAAAATCCTTGTCTTAGTGGCTTTTTCTTCCCATAGGTGCGCATGGATAAGCCACTGGCATCTGAGACTGAATTCTCAAGAACGCGCCTCCATCCTCACCTAATACCATGTGAATGTGGGCTGAGGCCAGCTGGACGTAACCAGGCCAGTTCCTGGCCACTCAGACCCAGTGGACAGAGGCCTGGAGAGCAGCACTGGGAGTGTGGGCAGGGGTCGAAGAGGTCAACGAAGTCCCTGAAACCTCTATGGGGTGCTTGGTGGGAAGCCTGCTCCCCCTGCCACAGTGACTCTGGGATGGTGGCTCCAGGCCTTGTGGGGACCACTGACCAGAAAGCATGTCCAGGCTCCTGAGGCTGTCCTTGGACAGCCTGGCCAGGGCAAAACAGTAAGGCGCCCTGAACCGGCTACTCGCTAGATCAGGTTTATTGCTCAGCCTGGGGAGGGGCTTGTTTGAAGGGCATCCAAGTCACATGCCGCCCTCCTTCACTCAAGGGGAAGAAGGTCGGGAGGGCTTCCATGGAAGGGAGAGGAGTGACAGAGGGGAGGGGCTGCGTTGTCCCTGGTCGCTGTGGTCACTAGACTGGGGCTGGAGCCCCGAGCCACACCAGGTCATCACCCACCCACTCAAAGGTAGGGCAGGGAGGTATACCACAATGTTCCAGGAAAGTGAGAGGGTACAGCAGGAACCATGACCTCTGGGGTCCCTGGTGGGGTGAGCTCTGTATGCACCCATGTCTATGGTTCCTGGGTAGAGCTGCCCCTAGTTGGAGTGTGGGAAAGGAGACAAAAATCACAGCTTCTGAATGAGTGGTTGGGAAGTTACTGGAAAATTCGGTCAAGTATAAAAGGCGTCACTTTACAGAACCAAAACTAGCTTATGTTTTTCTGGAAGGCAATTCTCTCACACGCCCCCACTCCTCACACCCTCCCCCCAAAAGGTAGCTGGGCCTTGCTTTCTGTGACTGCTGAGTGAGAGGTGGGGGCATATGAGAGCAAAGAGTAGGGCCTGTGCACAGGGGGCCGCAGGGCGGAGGGAGGCACGAGCACCTGAATTTGAAAGCAGGGGAGGAAGCCGATGGCCCCATGAAGCAACAGTCAGCTCAGAAACCAACACGATCTGGTCCTTTCTGTCTACACACGGCCCCAGGGCCAGGCAACTGCCAGAAGGGGTAGCACCGGGGCCGGCCGAGCAGGGGTGCAGGGACTGGGAGCGCAGAGGCTGTGCGCGCGTGGGCGTGGGCCTGTCAGACGGAGGAGGCGGCAAGAAAGAAGGCTGCCTCTAATGTTATATATTAAAAATATCCATAGTTCTTGTGCATAAAATTCCATCATTCACATACGAGTATGACCCCTGCCTCCCCTGCTGGGCCCAGGAATAGCCTTAAAAGAAAGATGGTGGTTTTCCTTTTCAAGAGCTGAGGAAACAGCCACTCAGTCTTTATGGACCTTGAGAACTGGTGACCCTTCCCCTCCCCCCAGTGTCTGCTGGGCGGTCACTCGAGCCTCCGCTTGGAGGGTGGGATGAGGTGTGGGGGCAGGTCGGTGGGCAGCTCATGGCCCTCCAGCTTGACTTTGATGAGGTGGTTGGCCAGGGCGAACTCCTCGTCGTCCAGCAGCCCGTCCTTGTCCACATCGGCCAGCTTCCAGATCTTGCCCAGCACCGTGTTGGGCAGCTTGGACTTCACCATCTCCCTCTTGGCATTGGCGCCTGTGATCTTGCCGTTGACGGGCGACAGCGTGTAGAAGATCTCATCATAGGTGGGCTTGTCCTTGCCCACCACCCACTCGATGTCGTCAATGCCTTCACCGGCCCCCTCACCGTAGCCGTGCCCGAAGGGCCCGTTCATGGTGCCATCGAAGGCGCCACCCTTCACGACCTGGGCAGGCATCAGGGACTCCTCCTGGCGCACCATCACCATCAGCCGGGCGATGTCGTTGGCCAGCATGTCGTCCACTGTATCCAGCAGCTTGGGCTTCAAGGCCTGGAACTTGCTGAAGTCCTGGGTCTGTAGCAGTTCCTGTGGTGGGCGGGGAGGAAGGAGAAGGGTGGGTCGGGCTTTTTCCAGGCTCCGGGCAGAGCAGGCAAAGCAAGGATTCCCAAGAGAAAGCGGGTTCCAAGACACAGCTGCTTAAGAGCTCGGGCAACTCAGTTAAGCCTCTGGGCCTTGGCTCCCCAATCTACATCAGAGGCAAAAACAGGCCCTCCCTTGCAGGGCTGTGGCGAGGATTCACTGGGATGAGGCCAGAGTGCCTGGAACAGCCCCAACCTCTCCCCCCACCCAGGCTGAGTCACCACATTCCCCTCCCGGTGTCAGGACCCGGGTCAATGTCTTCAATTTGGGTGGGGTGCTGGTGATTAGCCCAGCTGCTTCCATTTTGGGAGGCCCCGCCCTATGGAGAACCACTCGGGGCCAGCAGTGGGGAGAGCCATACCTGCATCTTGCGGAGGCTTGGGAAATCGCCGGCAGAGATCTGATGCTCCCGCTCGATCTTTGCATAGATCTCTCCCAGGTTGTTCACCAGCTCTTTCTTTTTGCTCTCTTTACCAAAGACGTTGGGCATCTCCTTCTTGAGGGAGCTGATAATGTAGGCATGGACCTGTGAAGACAGGGGAGGGGCGGGCGTCAGGGGCTTCCTGGACACCGTCAGGAGTGTGGCCCATGCCTGGGCTGCTCGAGAAAGCTGGGATTATAACCTGGGAGGCCAGAAGCACTCCAAAGCCTATGTTCTTAGTTTTTGCATGCAGCTCCCCTCCCCTAGCAGCAGAGGTGCAGGGCCCCATCATCCTGCATACGCAAACATGTGGACGCCGATGTCCAGGCGACAAATCTCCAACACGGCCTGAGTTACGCTCCACTTTATCATCATGACAGTCCCAGGGATGACTAAGGATTAGAAAAATTCCACAAGGCTTTCCCCAGATTCAAGCTTTATCTTAGCTTTAATACCTTGTTTAGACATTTGCCAATTCAAGGCGGCACACCCTTCATTTCCCCATAGCAGGCCAGTAACGCTGGCAATCCTCCAAGGGCATCAGCCCTCCAACTCCTCTGCCTTGCCAAACAACATCCAGCCATGGAGGGCTGCAGCCAGCCAGCCTGCCTTGCCCCCACCCCCAGACTCCAGCCCATCAAATCCCCTCCACTGGCATGGCCCCGTCTGCCCTAGACCAGGAGCCTCGCTGAGAATGGCCTGTCATAGAGTTGCTGTCACCACTCTGCCCATCACAGGCCAGCATGAGTTGGCACAGAGGGAGCCACTCACTCCAGGAAAAGGACACAGTCTCAGACCAGCAGGTGGGGGACGAGATTGGAGACCATGGGGTTTCCCAAGCAGGGTGACTCATTGAATGATTACACACCATTTCTGTAAATGAACAGTCAGGGACCGAAGTCTGCCCTTTGTTCTGTCCTGGAAGGGGGCTGGGCCAAAGCACTGGCGGCCCTGCCAGGAGAGGGGCTGGGCAGGGAGAGAGGGGAGCTGCTCTTCCCTGCAGCCTGGGCAGGGGCTGGACCAGTCTCTTCTCCATTTTACTACTCGTCCCTCTTGGGCTCAGGATGTCCCCCAATCCTTCCCTCAGGCCAGGAGACAGTTTCTTGGGTTTCCTCCTGGGTTCCTTTCTTTGAACCAGCTCCACTCACCAGGAAGGCTCTAAAGGTGAAATATCTAGAAAAAAGTGCAACCCGGAAGTCTCCAGAGCAGGCTTCTGCAACTTCGCTATGCACACAGATCACCAGGCGGTTACGTACAAACGCAGACTTCTGGTTCTGCAGGGCAGAGGCGGGGCCTGAGAACCTACCTTCTACAAGCTCCAATCTGCTCGTCCATAAGCACTCTAGGTAACCCGGGTGGGGAAGAGTCAGTGGTAAAGGATGATGGGGCAGTTCTCATTAGTCAGGCTACATGCTCCGACTCCAGGACTCAAGATGGTGTGGGGTACCCTGGGCGGGCTACTGTCCATAGCGGAGTCTCAAAACCTCAGGGCTACATTCGGCAGCCGGCTCCCTGGAGGCATGGCCCTTGGGGCCCCTCTTGCCTCTCCCGGGACCGGGACTGTCTCCCAGAGAGGAAGTGCCATTCCTGTTCTGCGATACTCAGGAGCCCAGGGTGACTGTCTCATTGGCCTTCGCCGGAGCTGTAACACCCACAGAATGCCTTCCCACTTCTCTGCATGCCACCCCTGCTCTCCGTGGCCACTTCGCCAGAGAACTGGTGCTGCACAAGGGCCTCTGCTGGCTGCCACCACTGACCAGCCCGGGCTAACAGCCGAGCTCTGTGCCACGCTGGTCCGTGATCCTCCTGTGAGCACTGACCCTGTCTGGAGACTGACCCGGGCAGGCTCACGACTTGGGCAGTATTCAAAATCAGATGTCCTCAGGGAACAAGTTTTATTTCTCTGTGCCTGAAGGGTCCACTGGTGGCATTAACCTTCATTTCCAGCCCCAGTGACCCCAGGGTCTCAATGAAGTACTTGGCTACGCACTGAGAGTCCAAACTCTTGAGCAATTCAGATGCTGCCGGCAGATGCCAGTGGGCCCCATGCTTCCATGGAGGGGTAAGGGTGGTCCTATAAGGCCTCTGAGGGCTGAAGCCACCCAGCGTTCTATCTGGGCCTACAGGCTCGCACCCCATCTCTCCACTAGCTTCCTCTTGTCCTGGCTTAAGCATCAGCTCCCACCAGAGCCCCCCACAGCCTGGTCCACCCACCAGGACAGCTCTCCAGTTGTCTGCTTCTGCAGCAGCCTATGTTCTCTCCGAGACAGTACAAATAAATCGTGCTTTATCTTTCCTTATGTGTTCTGCTTTCCCCCATACGCTGGCCAATGCTAGGAGGGTGGGGCCCGTCAGTCCCCACTGTGTCCCCAGCGCCCAGCATGTGCTGAGTGTACTTCGAAGCCCGTGAGGCCTCGAGTTGCACCTTCACCCACTCCCAACCCCAGGCTGCCTGCTGATAGAGTGCTACCTTGCAGTTTAAGGTTTACGTGCATTAAGAATCTCAGTTAAGGGCCGGCAGAGTGGCTCAGTTGGTTAAGAGCGCGAGCTCTGAGCAACAGGGTCGCCGGTTCGATTCCCACATGGGCCAGTGAACTGTGCCTGAGCTGAGCTGCCAACAGGTGGCAGGATGGCTCAGCTGGAAAGAGTATGTGCCCCTAACAACAAAGTCGCAGGTTCGACTCCCGCATGGGATGGTGGCTGTGCCCACCTGCAACTAAGATTGAACACGGCACCTTGAGCTGAGGCCACGAGCTGCCAATGGGCAGAGCTGCTGACAGGCGGCCAGATGGCAACTGGACTTGCAGCTGAGCTAGCTGTGCCCTCCACATCTAAGATTGATGGAAAAAAACTTGACTGTTCCCCTTCCCCAGTTCCCCAATGAAAAAAAAAAATCTTAAAACAAACAACAAACAAACAAACAAACAACAACGAAGAATCTCAGTTAAGAAAAGGCTGTGCCCCCTGGTGCAAAAAGAGGACTGGTTGAAACACAGTGCAGTGTGGGTGTGGCCAGGGGTCTGCAGGGATTGGTCTTGGGCATCGCAAAAGGCAAGGCTGACCAACCCTGGGGACCCCTGCAGCCAGCCTGGCTGGCAGCAGGCCCCATCCCCCAGTCTACCTTGGCCAGCCGCGCCCTCTTGATCAGGTCATTAAGCTTCCTGAGGGCAGCGTTCCGGGGCAGAGACTGGATGTCTTTGAAGAGGTCCTGCTCCTCGGCCTCAAAGAGCTTGCGGTTGTCAGGGATGAGGAGCGGGTGGGACCAGAAGGAGCCGATGTAGACCCTGACGACCTCGGGGGTGTTGATGATCTTCCCCAGGGACCACATGAGGGCCCCGTACACTCGCATCAGCTGCTGGGTCTCGATCTGGTCAGCCTTGTTCAGCACCACCCGGATCTTGTCCTCGTGGTTTTTGAGGGCCTTGATGACTTCTGAAAACTCATCCGAGATGTCCAGCTTGTGGGCGTCAAAGAGCAAGATGATACGATCGACCCGCTCGGCGAACCACTCCAGGACGGCAGCGAAGTCGTACCCTGAGGGGAGAGAAGGGTGAGCTCAGGGGCCCCAGGGACCAGGCGCCTCTGACTTGGCCTGGTACCTCTCCCGCCTGGGGTCCTTTAAATTTCCAGAATGTGCTCAGAGGAACAGCACAGCACACCCCCATTTCTGTACCCACCATGGTAGTGCCCTCATCCATGCAGCACCTAGCATGAAGAGGCACTGAGAAAATAAATAATGCAAAGGAAGTCACAGAGCCCAAGCTCTAAAGTGCGCCAGGCTCCGGCAGGAGTGAGGAGGAGGAGACCCTAGCAGCGCGGCTCAGTACCGTGCGGTGAGGACAGACTCAGGTGCTGCTGCCAGCTGCCACCCAGGTGCCCTGGCACAACAGAGACAACGAATAATAGCAATACTACCTGTGGTTGCTATCTATCCCGTGCTTGTATGCCAGGCTCCCTGTTCTGCAGGAATTTCATTTATTTTCTACAACAGGGTCTGGAAACTACAGCTTGGGGGCCAAATCTGGCCCACCACCTGCTTCTACAAATAAAGTTATGCTGGAATTGCCACCCTCAGCTGTACTGCCTATGGCTGCTTCTGTCTACAATGGCCGAGTTCAGTTGTTGCGACAGAGACCATAAGGCCCGCAAGCCAAAAATGTTCTCTCTCTGACCCCTCAGAAAAAGTTTGCTGACCTCTGCTCTACAATGAGCCTATAAGTAGGGCAAACCACTTCCCTCTCTCGGTCTTAAATACTCCTCTACAGAAAGCAGCTGCACTGAGCTCCAGCTCTCTGCTCCGTTCAGTACTGGTTCCCACTAACCACGTAAGGTCATCTGGTGAACGGTGCCATCTGTGGCAGACACTGCTAACTGGAATTCTCCCTTTAATAACAGAACTGTCTAGTTTCAGCTGGATTCACCCCCCCGCCCTCCAGCCTCCTGGCAGCAGAAATGAACAAGAAAAGGAGTGTATGCGCCCCGATTTGTCCTTGCTTTCCTGAGCACTGGCATGCACATGGGATGACAGGAGCGGGAGCAGCTATCTTGGGTTCAGAGATGAAGGCTGCCCGCCCAAGATGGCCTTGGACTGCTACTTTTTACAGAAGCTATCTGCTGTCTGATTTAAGCCAGTGAATCTTGAGGTTTCTGTAACAGTGGTTTAATTTGTATTCTGTTTTACAATTACACCTCTTCAAAATGTTTCCATTTCTTCCACTGCCCCCAGAAGAAGTGAAAACTGTTTCTCACCTTTCAGGAATCCTAAGAAGGGACAGGAACCCACGTGGAAACAATGGACTAAGAGTCTTTGGAAATCCTGGGTCCCAGCCCCTGCGCTGTCATTTCCTCTCTGGGTGATTCTGGGCATGCCTCCTTGTCCCTGGGCTCTGTCTCCTTAGTCTTCACCCACTCACTACCTATAGGCCACCCAGATGTAGGCTGGCCTTCTCAGACACCACTGAGTACTTTCCAGAGTTCAGTCAAGCTCTGGAGAATAAGCCAGAGAAGCTACTCTATAGCAGCTCAGAAACAGGACAAACCCATTTCCTCGCCTCACAGCCTCCTCCTGCACTCCCCGCCTGGAGCCGGGGGGGGGGGTGTCCAGATGTGCTTTCTCTAGACTGCAGGGACAGGAAAGTGGCAGGTAGAGGGTGAAGACCAAAGAAAAGGACAAAGTGTCAAGAAAAGGCCCAGAGCGACCTACAGTGCCACAAGGAGGGCTGCCCTCTCCATCCCTTTGGAAAGGAGCCTGCGGAGCCATTCATCACAGTGGTACCGCCTGCCAAGGCCCTGGGCTCAATGCACGTCCGCAGCCAGGCTCCTGGCCCTTCACCAGGGCTTTAATATAAACAGTTAACGCTAGGGGCTGTGCCTAGGGGTAAAACCCTGCCTGGTGAGGTAAACATTCTGGCTGCCAGGACCCCCAGGTTCAAGGTTGTTGGGTGTCTAACGCCACAGCGTTCTCAGCCCCTTTCCACATTCAGACACTCAGAAAGAACACAGGCTTTTAAATAAGATCGCTCTCGATTCAGCTCCCAGCTCCAGCCACTGACTCTGTGACCTTACGTTCTTAACTTCTGAGTTATACATTCTTCATCTGTAAATTTAAAAAACCGATTCTTCCTCCTAAGATCATGGAAGGGTCACATGAGGTTACGTCGGGCTCCCAGCACAGGGCCGGGCACTGAATGACTCCCGTGAGTCGGACACAGCACAAGCGAGGGGAGAGATGACAAGGCCCACTGGAACAAGGGACAAGCAGCCTGAGATTGCATCACTGGTCAGGAAGTAAGAGCAACAAATGCTGGGCCTGGCTCTGAGGCCATAGGTCAGCTTTCGTCCTTAAGGCAAGACACCAAAACTTAAGGAAGACCCCAAATCCACTGCTTCTGTCCACTTAGGATGGCAGCCTCTCCAGGGCGGTAATGTGCACCTTCTCCCGCCCCAGCACACCGACATTTCCTAACAGGGTGGACGTGAGGTGGAGCTGGCGGTAGCACAGCCATCGTGGCTCTGAACTGGAGCCTGGAGCAATCAGCCTTCAGGAGGCCCGGGCAGCCTTCTGGTAGTCCCATGGCAGGGCGACCTGATGCCCCATGCGCAGTGTGGCCGGGCATGGAGCATGTGCCAGGCCACTGCTGTGATAGTCGCCGGCCACCCTCACAGGGTGCTGGTTCCCAAGTCCAAGCCCCTGAGGGTCCCGGATGCCGTGCACTGGCTGTTAGAGCCATGAAGGGGCCGTCCAGAGGAAGCTGTCAGCAGAAACCCAGAAAGGAAGGCTAAGGATCAGGCTGAGGGAAGGGGACAGGAACGGTGGCCTGCACCCGTCTGGGAGGCTGCAGGGCCTGCCGGCGCCACACCACCACGGCCTTTTATGGCCGGCTCTGGGAAGAGCAGGTCAGCACTGAGAAAGCGATGACTCAGTGCTGAACAGCGGCTCCCTCTCAGCAGAAATGAAGCCCAACATCTCCCCTGATCAAACCGTTTGTCCTCAGACCAACACAAGTTCAACAACACAGCTACAGTCACACAGCTAGGGAGGCGGTGATGCCAAACCAAAGCACTGGGAATTAGGGGCGCCCTGATGGGCTGGGCTCGAGCCCAAGTTAGCTTTGGCCCAGGAGTGAGGACAGCGTAGTGAGCTGAGGTCACCCCCACACTCCACCCAATGTGGCTTTATTCCCCCTCCCCCAACGGTGGGGGGGGCCAAAGAACATGATGGGGAAAGAGAAACGGGGAGGAAGGAGGAGTGAGGCACCAGAGTCACTGCCTACAGGTCCCCAAGAACCCAGCCAGAGCTGAGTGCCCCCCCACTGCACACCCAATTTCTCACCAACACCTCAACTCGGAGCCAACAGAGCTAAGTTCATTATTTTGCAGGTGAATGAAATTTCCTGTTTATTATGGAAAACGCTCACACTTTTGGTGAGGGCGACACAATGGCTAGCCAAGCCCACCCACAGGTCACGAAAAGGTCTCAACACTCAGGCTTGTGTGACGTCATCGAAGGTGTACAATCATGTACAACCAGGCGGGGGCAGCCACCGCCAGGCCCACCCAGGGCCCCTTGGCCCACCCACGCCTCACTCGGCCTCAACTGTCACCGAGGGCTAGACCCACAGCGGCAGCGTCGAGAGCATCAAGTCCATGCATCTGGCCACAGCCACCACTCAGCCTGGAGCTCTGCGACAGGTGACTATATGGGGTTGAGCTTGCCTGAGCCCCACTTCCATGCCCCCAGTACTGCCCAAGGCTGTGAGCCTTCAGGCTTTGGGACACACTAGACATCAGCCTCAGGGACAGGACACAGTCACTGAATCAGGCATCAGCCACCATCTAATGCACAGCAATTCCGCTGCAAAAGTGGGAAGTCCTGGTGTCCCCGCTGAAACAGAAAACTGTGCCCCCGCCCAGAGACGGGGGCGCCAAGCTAGAGTTTCATCTGTGGGAGTGTGAACGCCGACACCAGTAGCCCATGAAGGACACAGGCACCGTGGAAAGAAAAGGCTGAGCCTGCAGCACGAGTAAACGTCAGGCCATCTCTGCTAAGGGACAAGCTCTGGCTCAGAAAGTTCTGGGGCCTTGAAGACATTGTGAAATCCTGAATTAAGCCAGTCACAAAGGACAAACACTGCAGGATTCCACTTGCGGAAGGTACCTAGAGAAGTCAAACCCACAGAGACGGAAAGCAGAAGGTGCTTGTCAGGAACTGGGGGAGAGGGGATGGGAGTTAGTGTTTATTGGGGACAGAGCTTCAGTTGTCAACAATGAAAAAGTCGGAGATGGATGGCAGTGATATGGATACAATATGTGAATGTACTGAATGCCACAGAAATGTACACTTAAAAATGGTTAAGTCTTGGGCCGCATTGGTTAAGAGCTGGTTTTGGGATGCCAGCGGCCCCGGTTCGGATCCCACAGATGAGGGCCAGTGACACTGCCCTCTACAACTAACAACACCTCCACCTGGAGCTGGGCTGTGTGAGACCTGGTGATGGTGTAGGCTGCAGCCCCTGCTGCAGTGGGCTGCCATAGGCTACAGTGAGTGGCCAGCAGCCAGCGTGAGCTGCCAATAGCTGCAATGAGCGACCATCCAGAGGCTGGCAACCTATCTGTCTCACCTGGGGAGCGCAATGACTATACCAACATGGGCCAGTGAAGAACAAAAAGACAGCAACTTGTCTGTTCCCCTTCCCCGAATCCCCAACGCCATTTCCCTCCCACAATTCCCCAATAAAATCTTAAAAAAAAAAAAAGGTTAAGTCTTACGTTATGCACATTTTAACAGCCCCGCCCAAAACACAGAGTCCTGGGGGTGGGGGAAAGAGAGCAGAAAGGCTGAGCCCATCAGGCTGTGTCAGGCCTTAGGGAAGTGAGCACACTGGCCGTGTGGACAGGAGGCCGAAGCGTGCCTCTCACCTCGGCTCCGCTCCCACCAAGCCTCCTCCGGGCCCCTTCTGCGTCTCTCGGTGCCTCCTCACTGGGTCTGCCTTCCTGACAACAGTTTTGCTTCGTGCGCCGTCCGCACCGAGGGGCAGAGGCTGAAGTCTCCTGGCCCTACCCTAGTGCCCTCCAGACACAGGTAGTTCCAGCAGCTGGGGGAAAAGCTGCTTCATACATTCCAAGTTTCTAGAACACGAACAATAGAGGATTTGTCTCAAATCAACTTCTGTTTCCTGCCATTCAAGCTGCGTGGGCCTGGGTAGCTCTTGCCACAGCTCTCCATCACACACCGTTTCTAACTCGTTCCTGCCGGGCCCAGGAAAGCAAAATAGAGACTAAAGGGCTGAGAATCGACACTGAGGGCTTGTGCCTGAGCTTCCTGAAGCTGAAGGGAAGGCCTTTTCCACTGTAGCGCAGTGGTTAGGAGAAAGGGGCCTCCCCACGCCTAGGTAGTTCCAAGAGAACTAGGTGTCTAAGAGAAAATAAGAAATTAAAATTTGCACTGTACACAAATGTTTATAGCAGCTTTACTCAAAACTGCCTCAAACTGGAAACCCAAATGCCCTTCAACAGGCGAGCGGATAACAAACGCCGGCGCACCCACAGGACGGGACAGCCAGGCAACAAAGCTTCGCTCCTCTCAAATGCATGATGAAGTTCAAAAGCACAGGCTAAGTGAAAGCAGACAGATATAACTTTATACTGTATGATTCCATTTACAACATTCTGGAATAGGCAAAACTTTAGGGACAAGTATCACATCAGTGGGTTGCCTGGGACCAGGAGTGATTATAAGGGGGTGCAGGGAACTTTCTGGGGTGACTGAAAGACTCTGTATCTTGGTTGTGGAGGTGGTTACATGACTACTTCAGAGAGCTGTACACCAAAAAAGGGTGAATTTTGCTATATATAATGTAGACCTCAATAAATCTGATCCAACAAGCAACAAAACAAGAGACTGGGGGACCTGGGGGAGGATGGATGGACTCGAGTCAGGCCCATTTGAATCCTGAACCTTCTACTCAACCAGCGATGTGACCCTAGCAAGCCAGGTTCCCTCTCTGAGGCTCAGTTTGTCCTCCCTGGGCTGCTGTGAGCATCAACGTGCCTGGCACGTTGTAAGCACTCGGGAAATGTTTGCTAGTATTTACTCAGAGGATTTGTAGTTTGGACTCAAGAAGCTCAGATTCAGATGGGTATATAGGCAACAGCCACTTCTAACGCCGTGAAGAATGCCTCATACCCTAAATATAAACCAAACGTGCAGGCGCTCGGGCCAGCTGCTACCCAGCCGGCTGTCGGGCTGGCAGCTTCGGACAGGTGCCCAGCGCCAGCACCGGCTGGTACCACTCCTCCGCGGGTACAGCAGCCCACGCCCTCAGCAGGCAGAGCCGGCAACGTTCCCATTGAGGGCTCGGGCCAAAAGCTGTCAGGCTGGACTGGGGGGTGGGGGACAGAAGGGGGTGGTGGCAGGAGCAAGGCTTTCAGGAGGTTGCTGTGCTGGGGCCAGAGGATGTGGAATCTGAAGGGAAACCCCACTGAGTCAGTGCATTCCCATCCTCAGCTCCTCGGAGTGTTACTCATAGAAGTCTGGAAACTCCTATATTTTCCAATGTCATTATTTTCAACCAGCTGACATTTGTAGAACATTTGTAGCACAATTATCTGTGCACCAGGCACCGGGGCAGCTTTCCACATGGACATCCAGCTGGGCTGCTATCCTGTTTTACTAGTGCAACTCCCAGGGGCTGCGCAACACCCGAGGGCCCCTGGCCCCTAAAGTACTGTCCTGGGACTGGAACCTTCTGTCATTAGCGGTGGTGTGGGAGCTGGGAAGCTAGGAGGCACGCAGCACTCAGCCCTGCACAAGGCTTTTGGGCCACTTCATGGAACATTCTACGAGCTGAAAAACTCTGGTGGAACACTGGCCTAAAGGGCTTTTAGGGGTGGGGCATCTCAGGAGGTGGTCCGCATGAGGGTCAGCAGGAAGGGACACCTCTGGGTCAGAGAGCTCCAGGTTTGGGCCAGGGAGACCGTACCTGCCCATTAAGGAGCAGACCGGCTCTGGGTCTTGGATGGAGTCTGGGAACCAGGGGACAGTCAGCTGGAGGGCAAGTGAGAAGCCAGGGGACCAGCTAGCCTTGGCCAGGGCTCCTCGTACCAATCCATGGGTGGCCTGGGGGCACCTTCTGGCTGGAAGCAGAGAACAGGGGAAGGAAGAAGATTCCAACATTGCTGTTCAAACAACAGTGGGCCTCAGGTCCATTCCTGATCTCGGGCCAGGAGAGAAGCATTTCAGAAGAGCTGGGAAGCCCTGCACAGTAATGACCTACGAGGGGCAGGGCTAGTCTGATCCAAGCTCTCAGGGGCTCCTTCGCCCCAGAGCACCCTGTCTTACACAGTGCGGTATGAGCACAGCCTCTGCACGCTAGCCTGTGTGACATCTTGGGCTAATAATTCAACTTTGCTAAGCCTCTGTTTCCTCATCTGAAAAGGAGTAGCTTCCTCCGAGGTGCAGCTGCTGTGACAACTATGTGGGGACTGGGTTCATGTAGCAGCGGTCAGCAGAAAGCCAGGCACAAGGCTGGCTGGGCTCCAATCTCCTAATCCAAGTTCAAACAAAATGTCCCTGCTGACACGACTTCCGGGGAAATAGACACAAAAGTTACGGCTCAGCTCGTAGCCACGTAGTGACAACGGTGGGGGTGTGCACTGGCCGGGTCCCTGATTCCCGTGCTGAGGCTTCCATCTGAGAGTGCCTCCGACCGCTGCCACCAAGGACCTGCTGTGGGAAGACCCTGACATGGCTGCAGGCGGCAAGCAGCCAGGGAGCCCCGGGCACCAGCCTGGCCGGCCCCAGATGCCCTTTGGAATGCCCTTTGTCTCTCACACAGGCAGCACTCAGGAATGAACGCTGTGTCGGCAGGTCACCTTCTCTGCTGACACAATAGAACATTATCTTTAAAATTATTCAGGAGATTAGCACAACAGGGAAGTGCAGCCCGAGACTCCCATCGTGAGTGATTCTGGGGGGGGGGGTGTCTCTAATTCTCGGGGGTCTCTCGCAGAGCCTGGGCTGCATCCTGACTTCCTTGGCCTGCAGGGGCCCTACTTTCTCTTTCCTGCACACATGAAGGACCATGGGGAAAAGGGGAAAATGTCAGGAGGGGCCCAGCAGATAAGGTGGGAAATGGAAGCGGATGTAATTAGCAACTCTAAGGTACATGCAACCTCCAGAAGGATGTTCCGTTTCCAGGGAGTGAGGCTGGCGGACCACAGACACATGCTGCTCGCCCGGGACCCATGGTTTCTGTTGGCTCTATCTTTCTGAGAGGGAAACACCTGCTTTCCCCGCCATCAGCAAAGACAGCAGAGAGGCGGCGCCTGGGGAGCGTGGAACACTCTGCCCTACTCTGACTTCCCCTGCTGGACAGGGCAACATGGGACCTTGGCAATGGCTGATGGGTGGGGCCTCAAGAAGGAGAAATCCACTCTTTTTCCATCGACCAGTGGTCACCACCCCTGGAGCCCACACCCAGGACATCTAAGAGGCACTGTACGATGGCCCTGCTCCTGCTGATAAAAATGCTGACATCAAACATTCCCCAGCAAATCCCAACTAGTAGCTTTTAGTAAAACTTTATACCCAGGCATGTACGTTTATGGAGGGAAAGCCATGGTCTAGGTAAAATCAGTTTGAAGTCTCACTATTTCATAGGAGGAAGCCCTCACCAATCAGAGCAATGCACTTATCTTTAAGCCACCCTCCTTCTTCTTGCCCCTGATGGGGCGGGGGTGCCTTCTGTGGCTGCCCAGGGACCCAAAGGGGCCATACCTGGAGAGGCACAGGCAGGACCCTTAAGGCGGAGCCAGGCGGAGCACAAACGGATCCCGGTGTCTTCAGCTAGCCTGTTCCTCCAGGTATTCGCCATCTGTTCAGGCAGCCGTGTCCTCCCCGGCCCCCAGTCAAGTGCACCCTGTCTGCCTGGAGGGCGTGCTGAGACACTGCTCTGGTGCCTGCCCCAGAAAGCAGGTTTGGACATCGCTGCCTGCCTTGTTGCTAACATGCAAAGGAAGCAGAGGGAAGGGGGCAGAGGAGGGCAACGTCCCAGCAGGCAGGGCCTGGGTACCTAATGTATCAAGACACACACGCCCAACTTCTTAGCGGGCTAGGTTCTAAGGACACAAGCATCAAAGACAGCCCGCAGGGGTGCTTCCTAGTATCGGTGGAAAACAGCTATTTCTGAGCTCTCTTTCATGGGAAAAGAGAGCCGCAAGAACCCTACCCCCTTTCCCTCAAACACCTTAACTCCCAGCTCTGAAGGCCATACTGAGCATGGCATTCTGGGAAGCTAAGCTTCTTTTTGTGAGCTAATGTCCCCCATCTGAAGATGTGCACATATCAACCGGGGCGGGGAGCACTGTGCAAAGCCCCTCCATCCACTCCTCTAGGTCGTTCAAAAGACAATTCTAGGGCCGGCCGAGTGGCGTGGTGGTTAAGCGCTGGTTTGGAAAACCAGCGGCCCCGGTTCGGGTCCCACATATGAGGGCCAGTGACACTGCCCTCCAAAAAAAAAAAGACAACTCTACAGCGAGTCCCTCCAGGATACCTCAGCCCTGGAGGCAGACTGAGGATAAACTCCCTTCTGTGGGTCTGCCCATTTAAGAGTAACTGATTCGGTTTTCCAGCCTGGATTTGGCAAATGACAAGACTTGCTTATTAGGCATTTTCTTAAAACCAGGTAGGAACAGTAATAGCAGTAAGAAAGGAAAGCCTGACCCTCGCCCTTTTAGAAGGGGTCCCCAAATTTGCTCCCTTGAACTCCTAGAAGTGTCATCATCATCAGGCAGAGAACCTAAAAGTTTAAGGCAGATCTAGAGACAGATAGAGGAGGCTCAGTGTGCTTTGATGCCACCCTATATGGGCAGGGGCCCACAGGCCTGGAAAAGAAGAGAAGCAAGATTTGTCAGCACCAAGAACAGGGCCCCACCCCTCAAAGCCACAGCAGACACACTACCCACCAAATCTCAAGTTGAAGGCTGCTGGCTTCAGCTGCAAAGCTCACCAACGCTGGGCAGCCCAGGGGTAAAGCGGAGCAGGAAAGATCTGCAAGCTGATGATAAACAAACTCGTCACTTGTCCTCAACCCCTCTCTGAGTTTGATCTCATTTTCACATTTGCAGCTGCAGGCTCCACTCGTGGCCTGCCATATATCACCCTCCTGCCCTCATGTGCCTCCAGGCCCCGAGCTCCCCTCCTTTCTACAAAAGGTGTGTGCGGGATGGGGGGGGGGGGAGTACAGCAAAATTAGAACCCAGTTCAGGCATGTCCTGAACCAGATCTTCAGAAAAACTTAGCAAAATTGAGCCAGGCGTTTACACAAGTGGAATGGGCCCAGTGTGCTAATACTCAGCATGAAAACCTTCCGTCATGCACTGTACCCGGGGAGGCTTTACCGATCGCCATTTAGGCAAATTTAAACACATTCCACGCCAAACTGTTCTTTCAAAGGCCTGCAAGACTCACTAGGACTGTATAGGGCTTTGGGAGGCAAAGCTTTTAAACACAAACTAAGGTGAGTGAGCCCCTGGGAGATAGGAGCTCACTCACAGTCAGCAATGCTGGCTGAGGGATCTCAGAGCCCAGATATTGAGCCTGTGATCTCACAGCCAGCCCGAGGCCTCATCTCTCAATCCTGTCCTTTCCAGCATGCCCCACGGGCTGAAAAGCATGGTGGCCACAGAACACTGGCTGTGGCTCACCTGACGGCTCCTGCAACCTTAGCAAAGGGAGCCAAGGAAGAAAGCAGCGCCGCCCTCTCAGGGCTCAGAAGGCTATGGACTTACGAGGGCAGTGGAAAATGGGTTCTCATTTGGGTTGGGACAGACTTCAAGGACGGCATCTGTGTCACAGACACCAGATGGAAGTAGTCCGACCTCCCCAGGTGCCCTGGGCTGTGTCACAGCCTGTTTACCTCTGCTGATGCGCTGTTTCTCTCCAGACAAGATCCCAGGAGTGTCGATGATGCTTATGCTGTCTAAGACCGGGTTGGGCAGCTGGGCGCACATGAACCTGCACAAGAGCAAGAGCAGGAAAAGAGGTCAGGACTCGGCTATCGCTCCTCTCTGTGCTCCACTGCCACCCCTGCTTCCTCTCCAAAAGCAAGGGATTCACAGGAGGTTCCTTTCATCTTAGGTTCTAGGGGTGGCCAGCAAACTGTACATGTTCTCTTAACTGGAATCCAACCAGCACTTCCCTCACATTAGCTTTCCCCCGGGAGTTTAAGAGTTCAGCTTTCAAGTTGCTTACATGTTAGTGAAAACTGCAAGGAGCCTAATATAGGAGGGAAGCAGAAGGGTGACAGTGGAAACTTGGGGTTCCATAGTAAAATGTTCAACCACTTGTTTACATTTCCACGCATGGAAGAGAGAGGGTCCATTCCCACTGTTGGTGGGCCCAGCCCTCCCCTTCCACCTAGCTGCTCAGGGGAAGGGACTGCAGTGGGTGGCCAGTGAAAGCTGGGGGACCACACAGGCAAGGTGGTGGGGCAGGTAAGTACAGACACCATTCTCTGACTGTTAAAGCTGGTCTAGGCAGAATGAAGCCATGGGCAGGCTGGCAACGCATGAGGGAGGGCTGAGCTGTGTGTGCCTAAGTTCCCGCTGGACTTAGAACAGCCCAGAACAGCAAGGTACTGTCCCAACTGATTGCAGAGATTTTCGATTGGACACAGAAAAGGCTCCTTTAAAAACGTCTCTGAAAAAAGGTATTGTAAGCAAAGAAAATACTGACCCATTGTCTGTAGCAGGCAGGCTTCAAGCTGCCTTTCCAACAGTGGGGAGGAATCTGAGCTGATTAGCTTCCCCTTTTGGCACCACCCCCCAAGTGACCAGTGGCCCACAGGACAGAGGCAGCTGGCCAGGGGTGAGAGGTGGCCTGCAGACACAACAGAGCAAATCCAGCTGACCCGCAGGGTACACAAAATTGGACCTCATCCTCTCCCATGTGAGCAGCAGAGCCCTGCGTGGGTAAATAAGTGCATGCCAGACCTGGGCTTCTGCTAGGGAAGGGAGTCGCTGGCGAGAAGACCAACCTAAAAGGATCTGAAGTAGGGTTGACTCTAGATCGTAACATACATAAAAATACTTTGCAAATGAGCCTGGTGAGTAAGTTCCCATCTGTAGTCTGTAGGACTCAGGAATAATTGCTCTGCAAAGCCCAAGGCATGTAGTGGAAAACACAAAGCACAAGCAGTTCAGATGCAGTTCCGATGCATCCCAGCCCATGCTCTAAGCAGCAAGGACACACAGATTTCACCTCAAACTATAAGTGGGCGGTACCAGTTATGCAAGAGTTTTCACAGGATAGTCTTAGGACACGCTGCCTCACTCTGCTCCATCTGATTTTAATCTTAGAGCAGCCACTTAGGGGGAAAAGACCAGAAAGTCAAGACTCAATGAGTCTCTTTAAGGGCGCTGGGAGAGGCTGTGTCAGCCAGAGAAGAGCCCCCTTTGTGTGCCCTGGCTAGTGGGGAGGCACAGGCTGACACAGCTCCAGGCCTCGGCTCCAGTACAAACCCATGCTCCACCCCATCTTTGGCTGACAAGGACCCTTTCAGCAGGGCCATTAGAATTTGGGGACCTTCTGGGGATGAGGTGGTGGCAAAAAGGAAACAAGTGTGACTGTGACGTGTGGCACCAACGTCATCAAAGCGCCTGTCTGGGACTCAGCACTCCTGACTTGCTCTTCGTATTGGGCAGAAGCAATGCTGGCTGCACACACTGCTGGGTGAGCTCGACGGACAAATCGGACAGACAAATCAGCCCAGCGTGGAGGCCATGGTTTCCTGAATCCATGAGGTGGGGGTTGCCTAGGTATCTGAGATCCCTTCCAGCTCTGAAATTTTAGGGCTCCAACTCTAGAAAACAGGCCATATGCCTGTTGCTCCTTTCAGAAAAGGTCCGCTCTCACAAGCAGGAGTGGAGACCTAAGGACAGCCAGGGGAGGTATAGATACCCTTCCTTCTAGCTCCCCAAAGTTCTGCATAAAAGTAGAGAACTAATAATGCTCAGAATTCCCAGCATAGCAGCCAAACTTCCCATAAGATCACACCACGCCCACCAGCCAACTGTCTGAGCCAATCCCCTCTGCACAGTCACAAAAATTCTAAAACACCAGCATCCTCCTCCAGAGGAAGGCTCCAGGCTAAGAGGGCCACGCCTCTTCAGGAGTCTCACCAAAGGGCTTTACTCAACTCTGGCCCTAACACACACATGCTATCAGCTAAAAAAAAAAACAGGAGAACAAGTTTAAAAGCCAGAAAAGGGCAAAAGGACAATAGTAGCCTGCCTGTCTTCTCTGTGAAAGGTCAGTGCCGTTCCTGGGGGTAGGCCTGGTCCTGGGCTTGGACTGGGGGCAAGCCGGTCCTCCCTGTGCAGCTGGACAGTGTCCGGAAAGGAATGTGATCATACAGGGCAGGAACCTAGAAGGCAAGCGTCAAGGATTCTTTCCTAGGCTCTTACCCAGGCCCAGAAAGGCACGTGGAGTCCCTCTTTGAATGGGGGATGGCAGAGAGGGCAGATCTGTGAAGTCCTTTGGTATGCCCCATGGGAGTGGGAGTAGGGATTTTAAGAACACTAACTAGCAGTTCCAAGTTCCTTTAGAGAAAAGTGAGCTTTGGCTGTAACACTCCTGGGAGAGGAAGCCAATGCGTTCCATTCATAGCATCACAGAATCTTGCAGGATTATCCTCATCGTGAGACATCAGGCTTCACCTATTTAACAGGGGAAACTGAGGCCCAAATAGATTAGGGAATCTTCTATGGAGTCTACAGAGGGACTCAGGGCCTGAATCATATTTCAGGGCGCCCTGGACCTCCACCTAAGGCTGCTTCTGGAAACCCCTAAGGCAGCACAGACTCTGGGAGGGGTGCTCCAACCCCATCTGTCTGCTGACCCAAACTCAGCAGGCCACAGTACATCCTCCCAGTTCCTCCTACACAAAACCACAGGCCCCAGGGGAGGCACAGCACAGCACATCAGCAAAGGGAATGGCTAAAAAGTCGCACCGTATTTCTCAGACACTTAAGAAAGACCTTTGAAAGGAGCGGGGTGGTGGTTTGAATGAATTAGGTGTGTCCAGTGTGAAGGATGGAGACGGAGACAAGACTAACCCTTGGTTTTGAGGGAAGTGGGGCTGGGACCTTTGGGAGTTAAACTGATAACCCAGAAAATTCTGGGAGTGCCAGAAGTCGGGAAAGCCAGCGACGCCCACTCCCAGACCCCTTCAGGGGTTTTCTATGGGAAGAGGCAGGGGACCCTGTCCCAGGGAGTGGTCGCTGAGGGTCTCTCCGGGGCCTTGGGGACAAAGGATGGCGTGGGGGCGACCGCAAGAGGGTCGGGATCCGAGTGCGGGGTCGGAGTCCGGGTCGTACCCCGTGTCCCCCAGGGGAACGGGCGGGTACCTGTTGAGGAAGGCGTTGCCGAAGGCGTTGAGCTTGCGGAAGGGGCGCCGCGGGTCCACGACAAGCGCGTTGCCAGGCACCACGCCCTCGGTGGGGCCGTGCATAACCGCGATGAAGGAGTCCGTGGTGGGCTCCGGGCCGATGCGCATCCCCGGGAAGTCCTGCTCGATCAAGTGCCGGATGAAGGTGGTCTTGCCAGTGCTGTACTGGCCCACGAGCAGCACCATGGGCTTGTTGTCGAAGTCAGCGTCCTCCAGCGCGGGCGAGTGGAACTCGTGGAAGCGGTAGTGCTCCTCCAGGGGCAGCAGCTTTTGTGCGTACAGCTGCCGCAGCCCCTCAGCCACCGTCTGGAAGAGCTCCGGCTCCTTCTTGCGGCGAGCATCCTTGCTGACCCAGCTGAACATGCTGCCGGAGTCGGGGCTTGCTGCTGCGGAGCAGAACGGCGGCTGTGAGCTGGGAGAAGGCGCGCAGCCGAGGCGGGGCCCGGCCGGCAGGCGGAGGGGTAGCGGGCAGGGGGCGGGGAGAGGTGCGCACGGCGCAGACGCACGGCACCACCCGCGGGGCGCCCTCTAGGGAGTGGTCCCTGCGCGGGGCCTAGAGCGCTTTATAAGGCCGGTCCTCCCGCTCGGGCGCGCGCCTGTGTGCCGCCGCAAGAAACTGGGAGGGGGCTGCGAGGGGGCGGGAAGAGCCCCGCCCGCGGCCTCCGCGCCTCGGCTCCCTCCCCCGCCTCCCATTGGACAATTGCAAATCTCGCGAGCGCCGCTTGCTCAACTCCCCGCCCCAGGCCCGGGTGCCGCGGCAACCGCACCTGGTCCGCCTCGTCCCTAATGCGTTTGGGAAGACGGGATGCGGCGCGCCCTCGGGCGCGAGGAGGTGCCGCGGCCCGTGTGCCTTCCGGCGTCCGCGAGACGCCAGTTAGACACCCCAGCTTTGAAACTACACGCCCCACCCATAGCTTCCCCCTGAACGGTTCTCTTCCTCCCTCGCCTCCCATCTGCACTGCCCTTCCCTGCCACTTCCTCTCATCCCCGCATCTTCGTCTGCTTTGGGAGAGGGAGAGGCAAGAAAGAGGTAGCAGAGGAAGCTGAACTTCCAAGGCGGGGTAACTGGGGAAAGAAGAATGGGGAAGGAGAGGAGGCCAATGGGGAAAATCTGAGCAGCAAGAGTTGAGTTCCCCTCAGGCCCAAGGGGCTGGGAATTTGGAAATGGACACACGCAGTAGAGGACGAATATGACATGACTTGGGGGAGAAGAGACTGCATCTGTGGGAGGGTGGGAGCGGGTAAAGAGGAAGTTGGGGCCTTCTGGCCACATGAGTTTTGAGGAAGCGAAATGGGAAATTACCTATGTGAGGAAGAGGGGAAAATGAGACAACAGTGAAATCTTGTGGGAACTTGGGGGAAATTAAAAAACCCAAATACTTCCGCTTTCCTCTCAGGGTCACCACTGGTTACCAGTTTTTCACTCTGACCTGTGGCCTCCACCCCCATCCCTGCTTACCAGTTCCTGGCTGTTCCACTAAGCTCATTCCCCTGGCATCATCCCTGGCCACACATGGAGGTCCCCTGGGCTGTCCAGGCTGGTGAGAATCTTCCGTGGGTGATGTCAGAGCTTTGGGGGCTGCGATTGTTATGTAATCAGTACAGGACACCAAAGTGCGGGAGGTGGTCCCGGAGGCTCCTGGACAGATCTAAAATGCACCTGGGAACTTGAAGACTTCACGTCCAACTTTCTTGCTTCTGGGAGACGTGGGAGCCTGGAGGTCTGGGTGCCTTATCAGGGAAGAAAGGCTGGCAGGCTAGGAGGACAGAGGCAGGAACTCAGAACAAACAGAATATTAGGGGAGCTGAGTCAATTGGGGGAGCCAGAGTGGGCAATATGGGAGGTTTGGTTGTCCACCCCTTGTAGGGTCCGGCCTCAGTGCCTTCTGAGGGAATAAATAATGTTAAATCGATTGCCTTTCCTTCTCTTTCCAGGCACTGGAGAGCCCTGCCTGCAATCTTAGGTCCTGGATTTACTGCCTTTATTTGGATTAGCATTCTTTTCATCAAGCACAGTAAAACATGTGAAAAGAAGCCATGAGACTCTTTTTTGGGCATTCTCCTCAAAAGAGAATATTGAGACTCCTAGGCAGGGTGTCACTATAGGCTGTATGCCAGCTGGTGACCAGGAGCCTCAGGCAGGTCCAGTCCAGACTTCCTGGGCCAGCCTTACAGCCAATGTAGTCTTGCCTCCTCCATGGCGCTTTGAGGTGTCCACCCCGGAAATGCAACTTCTGGGCTGTTCCAGGGAAGGGCCTGGGGCTGAGGATCCTGAAAGAGGTGGTTGTTCAGTGGCATGAATGAGGATTCAAGGAGCTGGGTCCCCTGGCAACACTCACACTGACACACTATGATGTGCACATCTCCCCAGAGCCCCATGTGCTAGGAAAACCCAGCCCTATAAATTGAAAACAATACAATGTTCCTGGGTTATTTATAAATGAATCCCAGCCCCTGTTGTTTCTGTATGGCTGCTTGACTTTCTTCAAGGAGCTCAAAGGATTGGAAGAGGGGATCTTTCATGAGGCTCAAGTGGGGGAAAATTAGTTTCCCCAATTTTACAGACTTGTCACCCAGGTCTTGGGGAAGCTTCATTATCTAGCATTGCCCCAGACTGGGAAAATGTCCTAACTTAATTTCCTTCTGTTTTTTTTTTTTTGGTTTGTTTTTTGAGTAACATAGCTTCTACTTGATGGGAAAGTTTTGTGAAACGTAAATGAACCATTTCACTTTTGGTTTCTCCTCTGTTTCACTTTCTGTCTGTTTTTTCCTAGGTTTCTTGGAAAAACTGAGGAAGGGTTCAGTTATTTCCTTTTGCTCATAAGTGATGCCCATGCCTCACTCCCAGTGTTTTCTTCTTTAAGATTCATAAACACACACCTGCAAAACCCTGCCCCAAGGGGCCACTAGGTCTCCCCGAAACTGTGCTCAGCAACCGGAAAGGGGCCACCTGCTTTCCCTCAGAGCAGTCTCATGATATCCTGGTCTAGAGAAGTGTCTACAAGTCCCCTAAAATCAACTTTAAAAAGAAAAACAGAGTTTCTCTGCAAATATGACAGAAGAATCAGGCTGGGAAAAGCCCAAAACATAGATTTGTCCCTGTGATGAAGAGTACATCAGTGCACCTTTTGGGTCTCTCAGTCACAGGAATAGAGATGGCCAACAGATCAGTTTGGCCAAAACAAGGTCAAGAAGTGGGGAGGCTGATACCTCTGCAATCCTGGGGGTCTCCAGTACTCACCAGAAGGGCATCCTCTCCAGTCCACGAGGCCTCTCTCCCCTTTCCCAAAGAGGCAGCAGTGTACACGGCCTTGGGTACAATGTCTGACCCTCCCTGAGGTGAGGTGAGGTGAGGTGAGGGTCTGGGCCAGAGGATCGAGTGGGCTCTGTGCCCTGGAGACTGAGTGTGACACATGGTCAGGGACAGAATTACTCTCCACCTCAGAATGTTTCCCAGTGAGGCTCAGAATGTTTCCCAGCCATGGGGGAATAGTGGGTAGAGGCCATGGTGAAGGAGAGGCCATGGTGAGGGAGACGAACCTGCCTGGAGGAGACGTGAGGAGGGCAAGTGGCTGTACGCACACAGGTTCAGCTAAGACGGTGGTCACTCAGGCAGCAACATCCACGGCACGTCATGTGTACTCTCAGGCCGCTGTGACCATAGGACCTCAGGGTTACACCCATCATTTCCATCAGTGTAGAGTAAGGGGACCCCAAACTCCTGCCAAGGGACCACTGGTGGTATCACTGTAGAAGACAGAATCCTCATGTGCTAAGTGATAAACTACTTCCTGTGGAGTCCCCAAATACAATGTGTCCACAGCAAAGACTGGAGGGCACGGTTGGGATGGGAGTTTGGGTTGAGCACTGCACCCTCCACACAGCACAGCTTCTGCTCCAGCAGCCCCTGCAAGATGGGGCCAGAGGGCCCAGGGACAGAGACAGGTGTTTGGAAGCCCTGCAGTGGGCACCCCCCTCCCGCCTGACATATAGTTTCCATCAAAAGTGCTCGGAGGGGGCCGGACGAGTGGCTCAGTTGGTTAAGAGCTTGCTCAAGAGTGCGAGCTGAGCTCTGAGCAACGGCGGTTCGATGCCAGCCCAAGCTGAGTTGCCGTTGAGCTGCCAACAGGTGGCAGGATGGCTCAGCTTAAAAAAAAAAAAAAGTGCTCGGCTCTGCCAAGCACTGTGAGGTTACACAGACACAGAACCCCAGTAAAACGCAGGCTGGGCCCTGAGGCAGCTGAGCGTGGTGGGGTGGGGTGGGGTAGGGTAGGGGTAGGGGTGAGGCTGTGGCTTGAGGGCAGAGTTCATTCCAGTCTCAAAGCTCTCTTCCTGTTCTTTGCCTCTAGCCCTGACCTTGTTACTTCAAATGGTTCAAGTATAGAAAGAGCACAGTGTTAATATTCCAAAGGCCCAGCTTCTCATTCAGACTTTGAGGAAGCCACTCAACACCCCTGGGCCTCGGGCTTCTTCTCATTGAGATTGGGAAGCAGAGATCCTGAGCAGGCCTGATGCCGTGTCACCTCCAAACCAGACTATGTCCTGGCACCCTCAGAGGCCTCTGGAGCCTAGTGGTCTGGGACCACTCAGTTTGTTGCATATAAATTAATGGTAATTGCTTATTTGCTTTATGCCATTTCAGCTTACGCAAGGTTTCACAGGAACACTCTAGTTTTGGATAGAGGGGGTTTCCTGTAATTTGTTGCACAGCAATAGAAGATTACTATGGCGATGGATTTGTTCTTTTGTCAATCAACAGTTTTCTTGACTAGCAACACTTGGCAGCCATTCAACAGAAGTCCAGGAGAAAATGGAAGGAAACGATAGTGATTGTGGAGTACCACTGGCTGGGAAAGCAGATTTCAAAACTGAATATAATGTGACCTGGCTTGATACACACACACACACACACACACACACACACACACACACACGTGTGCACGTGTGCAGTCAGGTTTAAGTCCTAAAGACTATGTCATCTTTATCAAGATACAAGGTGTCTGGGACCAGCTGTACAATGAGATAACGATAGCGCCTAGCATACAGGATTAAAGGTGAACGTGCAGTGTGCACAGAACAGTGAAGGCAGCTAAGTAAGCGATTACAGGAAATGTCTGCAGGGCTATCCTTGCATCATAGGAACTGGCGCAATTTTTGTTTAGTTTTCTATATTGTCCAAATTTTATAGCACGGACATATTTGAGGAAAGCTGAGGGACATTCTATAAAACAACTGGCCTGTACTCTTCAAAAATGTCAAGATCTTGGGCCGGCAACGTGGCGCTATTGGTTAGAGCGCCAGCTCTGAGCAACAGGGTCACTGGTTCGATTCCCACATGGGCCAGTAAGCTGCGCCTGAGCTGAGCTGCAGCTGAGCTACCAACAGGTGACCAGATGGCTCAGCTGGTGAGAATGCGTGCTCTTAACAAGGTTGCCGGTTCTACTGTATGGGATGGTGGGCTGCCTCCCCGCCCTCTCAACTAGATTGAAAGCAACGACTGGACTTGGAGCTGAGCTGTGCCCTCCACAACTAAGATTGAAGGACAACAACTTGACTTGAAGTTGATGGGTCCTGGAAAAACACAATGTTTCCCCTTCCCCAATTCCCCAATAAAAATCTAAAAATAAAGAAAGTCAAGGTCTTGAAAAACAAAGAAAGGCTGAGGATGGTTTAGCTTAAAGAAGATTGGAGAGACCTGACAGCCAAATGTGAGGCGTGATCCCAGTTTACTGGGACAAGCAGAGACATCCACAAGTGGACAGTGTATCAGATGATCGTATTGCATCACTGTCGCTCTGCCTAAATGTGGTAACTGTATTGTGGTTGTGTAAGAGATGTCATTTTTCTTAGGTGATACATGTTGAAATATTCCTTAACTTACTCTCAAATGGTTCAGAAAAAATATGTGTGTGTGTGTGTGTGTGTGTGTGTGTGTGTGTGTGTGTGTGTGTGTATGAGGGGACAGAGAGAGCACCATCCGAATGAAGGGTATAGGAATGTTCACTGTACTTTTCTTGCAACTATTCTGAAGGTTTCATAATTGTCAAAAACAAAAAGAATAAGGCTAGTAAAAAGATACCCTCCCTCAGGCACCATGTGGCCTGCCCCGATTTTACATTCGTGGCCTCATGACCCAGAAGTACTAATTATGAACACAAAATGGACTCTCATAATTCCAATAACTATGTCAGTCGCAAAGTGACAGTCATGCCAGAGCACCCCGTGAAAGGCGGACCCGGTGAACGCCCTAACCAGATAACTCCAGGGTAGAGTATGAACATCTGGATGACTTTATCAGACTGTAGATAGGGGGACCGCACCCAGTCCTCAGCATAAAATCTGAGCTCTCTGACAGCTCCTCGCTCAGGCATCAACTGACGAGCTGACAGCCGCATTCATACGAGATGGAGTGCTTGAAGCCTCGCCTCTTGACCGCCTCATGAGCCTGGCCTGCTGCCTGACACTATGCACCTCAGGACCGCCAGCGCTGAAGGGGCTCTCGCTAACAGACTCTCTCATCCTTCTTTCTCGTAAGCTATGTTTGCCTTTCCTAACCCTATTGCTTGCAAACCTGTGCAAACCCCTTGTGTGAAACTGCTCTACATTGACTATTGGAGGCTATGTTCCAGCCAGAGCCTTGGTGAATGCCCATGGGAAACTGAGTCAGTAGGACTAGATCCATGGCTTTCTTCTAATAAAGTCTGACATTGTGGGAAGACACAAATGTGTGTGAGACTGCTACTTTGACAGCCACGTCCCACTCACGGCAAGTACCAAAGTCCAATTATAATAAATGGACGAATCAATTCATAAATTGGAAAACCACCTGCAGTGAATGAACATGAACAAACTATGGGCTCCAGCAACCAGATGGAGACAGCAGGACACAGCAGCAGGAATCATTTATATAATGAACAAATAATAACAACCCAGGCAAAATGAGCACATGGCTGTGTACACAGATGGACAACTGCAGAGAAAGGCGAAGAAGTGATTACCGCAAAGGTCAGCATCATGCTTACCTGGGGCGGGGTCACCTGGAAGGACACATATGGGGGGCTCTGCAGAGGTTTTCTTTTTCTTGAATGGTAGTTACACAGGGATTCATTTTATAATTATACAAATATACAGTACATTTATGTGTTATATACGTGACAACTGCAAACGTCCCACCAGGAACCCCACTTTGTGAGAGGTGAACACTGAGCACCTAGGACCTGCCTCCATGGGTGGCCCGACGGGCCTGCGGGACTACTGGGGGAAGGGCTGGGGAGGAGGAGGAGGAGGGGAGAAGGATGAGGAGGATGAACCCCAGAGCTCCTGCGGTAGTCAGCCTGGGGCGCCCTCTGGTGGTGGCCGCCGGGAGTAAGGCTTGTAGACGAGCAGGCTCCCTAGCCCCTGCGTCCTTTCCCTTTCTGCACCTTTATCCCTGTCATTCCTTCCTCCTCCAATGCTCATGACCGCTGCCTGGGCTTCACCTCAGCAAAAGGTGAATTCAAACTCACCTCTCTCAGAGAGCCTTTCTCCATCAAGGCCGCCCAACTCTGACCACTCCTTCCCCCGACGGCCTGGTCTTTTGTTGTGGTTGCAACAGTTAATTTGCACATGCCCTCCATCAGCATTGTGTTGTTTCACATGTGTGGTGATGGTGATAGTGATGAAGACTGATGGCGGGCATTTACAGAGGGCCTCCCCCCAGCGATCAGCTGTGCTGATCGCTGCAGGTGCCCCATGCAGGTGGTCAGTCCTTCAGCCTGCAGTTTTTATTTAGGTATTTATTTATTTTCTAACACCATCTTCCTCTTTTTGCCCCTGCAGCCTAACAACACACTGGATAGGCCCCATCTCTTTGAAATACCTAGAGGGGTTGCAGATACTCTCCTAAGTCATTACAAATAGGTAGCACTTTTGGATAAATGGTGTTGAGAAAATTGATCAACTGTTATGTAAATTATAGGCTATCTCAACATCATGCCTCATAATAACATGAGTGATAATATCACTTTCCTTACTCCATTCTAGTTAGTTCTCTGTTTTAAGGGCTTTTTTTCACCGGTCCATGCATCTAAGGAAGAGCCATAGGACCTCTTCATATCCTCATCCAACTACCCAGCTTTCTTCTCTTCTAACCCCTCATGGGTGCTCTTTTCTCAGCTCCTCAGCAACCTTACTGAATTTCACATAAACTCTGAAAACAATGCTCTAACTGGCCCCTCAAGTGACTCAGTGTCACGGTCTATCTCTAAATGTGTCCCCTTGAATGTCATTTAGCTACTCTCCTACTTAGACTTTCTAGGGACTCTCTGTTGCCTAAGGAACAAGTACAAATTCTGGAACCTAAGGTGGAAAGGTCTCCTCTATGGTCCAGGCCCCTCTCTCCCAAATGAAAAAGGAAATAGGGTGCATGTCCCATGAATTGCTCAACATCCCGCCAGGCCTGAAGCAGACTCTGCCATTCAAACACATTGTTATTCTTGTGGCAAAATGTATAGAAATGTATGTTAAAAGAGAACGTAAGAAGAGCATAAATCAGTTTTCTTCAGGTGAGGTGCAACATGCATTTATTAAGCACCAACTCTGTGCCAGGCTCTGAGGCTGTAGGAAACAAAAAGTCAGTGGCTGCTGCTCCCAGGGGTTCACAGGCTGGTGGGGAACAGCCAGATGTTGGTGATGGGCTGTGACGGGGACTCTAAGAGATGTCACAGAGCCTCATGGGAGCCAGTGAGTGGGGGAGGAGTCTTGACAGCGGGAGCTAGGCAAAATGTGCTCAAGTCCAGGGTCTCTGGGAAAAGGTCAGTGGAGATCAAAGAACCAGTCAGAGGGAGCTGGGTTGGCCTCACTCACAAGTTGGGACATGATCTCTGAGAGCCATCAGAGGCTCTGTAGGTAGGGGCAGATGGAGGAAGAAACCCAGGACAGGGGTGGCTGCTGCCAGCCCCTTCCACCTCAAGCCAGAACTCTAGGGCCTGACAGCCCCAAAGAGAGTATGAGTTCAGGTCCCCGCCATTCAGCCAGTGTATCTTGAACATCTACTATGCTGGGGTGGGGGTGGGGGTAGGGAGGATGAGTGAGTCACGGACTTTACCCTCAAGGAGTTTAGGACCAGCATGAGGATAAGATAAGCCACTGAGTTGTCTTGGAATGAGATAAGAGGCTGGTGGGAGAGGCCTAGAGCTGGTGCGGACAGAGACAGGAGCAGATTCTGCAGTCCTGGGAGGGGCGTCTGGGCCAGGCCTCAACAGGGGATACGCAGGCCCCGGGATCCAGAGCTGACAGGACCGTGTGAGCAAAGCCGCTCATGGGAAGAGACAAGGGACAGCGTAGCAGGGACCAGAGCAGGGGGTGGGAGGCTTCTCAGCTGCATAGGGTCCTCAGAGAGAGAACCACTTGCTCTGTGACGTTAGCAGGATGCTTACCCCCTCTGAACCTTTGTCCTCATCCCCCAAGCAGGTTCACAAGCGTTACCTTGCAAGGTGGCCGAGATGATTCCAGGTGATTGATGTAAGCCAGTGGCCGGCACACAGAAAGGGCTCAAGAACCATTTCCTGTGATTAACCAATTTGGGCTTTATTCCTAGGTCTAGGTTTCCAGTTTTTACATTTTTGTTTTTTTAGCAACAGAAACATTTGTGTTCAAATGAAAAATTTCCTAGAACCCTAACGTATAAAAGCCAGGCAGGCGTGCGGCTTCTGTGGGAAGCTGGAGCAGGATCACAGTCTGGTCAGTGGGCTGCCACCGTCATTTACCACCACAGCTGGGCCCAGGGAGCGGGGGGATCGGGCTGTGCTGCAGGGGGATTGAGACTGGCAAGAGAGAGGAGACAGGGCCAAGCAGAAGGGGAGGCTGGCTCAGAGTCCCTGTCTTGGGCTGGGGCGGGGGGACTCCAGCACAGGCTGGGGCCAAAGTCCTTGAGTCCCCTTGCCACACTGGTTGTTGGTGGTCCCTCCTCAGGGTGCAAGACAGAGGCTCAGGATCTGTTCGAACATTTATTGGGCACACACCTGGGCTTGGCCTGGGTGGGGGGCTGAACTCACAGGTGGTGGGGAAGATAGAAGCTCTGGGTGACAGCAGTGCTCAGGGGATGCACAGGGTGCCGGGGGTGCCCAGGAGGGCACTTAGGATCACGTAGGCATCACAAAGGTGTCCTGGAGGCAGTAAATGCTTAGGCAGAGCTTGGAATGGTTAGTATGAGTGAGCCTCGCAAAAATGCTGCTTCCCGTGTTCCAGGAAGAAGGAATAGCATGGGCAAAACCCAGAGGCATGCTGCCGCACAGTCAGTATAGGTGGGGACCTGAAGCAGCTCAGGCCGAGAAGAGGGGAAGTGGAAGGGTGGGGATGCGACAGGAGGCCGCTGGGCCTTGAGTGCCGCACTGGGGTAGCATCTCGTCATTGCCCACCAGACACCCCCGAGTCCCGGCCCTCCCCAATAGGTCCTGGCAGCTGGCATTGAGGCGAACATACCTGTGACCTATGGAATTGGCAGCCAGAGGGGACGCGAGAGCACTGGCTGTCAATTCATAGGTCAGAGCCCTGTGCACTCGGTCTCGGCAGCCTGCCGACAGCCCACCACCCTTCACCATCCTTGGCCTGGGAGCTTGGCCACGACGGTCTCCGCAGGTTCACTGGGTGGTAGCTGCCTTCCTCCATGGGGACTGGCCTCCACCCCAGATAACAGCAGCCCCACTGGAATTAGTGGGCACTTCCACATGGAGTTGCTGTTACAGGGGGTGGAAGCCATTTGGAGGCCTGGGCCCTGCCTGCCTGGCATCTCCCCTTGGGCAGACGTCGGGGCCGCTGGGTCCTCATGACCCTGGATCCATAGTCTTTTTATTGAGTCTCCTTATCATCCAGGGCCCACTCCTCTGGGCGAAGTCCAGCCTCAACTCCAGATCTGCTCATAAAGCCGGGAGTGGTTCTGATTTATAGCTCGGGGGCAGCCTTTGCCCAATCTGATGCCCCACACCCTCTGTCCCCAAGTTCCTTGTTTCCTCATTTCTTTCCCAATCAGAGCCAGGCCCCAGTTCCAGGTTTGGCTGCTGCGGCCTCCGTCCTCTGCCCTTTGCCCACCCTTCCTGCTGCAGCCACAGGGCAGAAGGATAGCGAGGGACGGCGGGGTCTGTGTTGTCTCCAGGGACCTTGAATGCCCAGATTCCTGAGGATCTGGCCCCATAGAAGCTGGAGATGAGACTGAGGGAGAAGGGCAGGGGTAGAGAGGAGACAGAGAAAGCGAGAGAGTGAGGCAGAGAACCCAGAAGGCAACAGATGAGAGTGACAGGCAGAAAACTGGAAAGGGACAGCAAATAGGGGCAGAGAAGGGCGAGATAGCAGGACAAGGGGAGAACACGGCACTTGAAAAGATGCTGGTACACAAACCTGTTGGGAGAATGCTAAGGACAGGGCTGTAAGCAAGCGCCCATCTGGAGGAACACTTAGCACCTTGGTGGCCTGGGAGCTGGGTGACCTTGGGCACGTGGCTTAACCTCTCTGAACCAGTGCTGATTCATCATAGGCACATTAGGGCTTGTGAGGCTGTCCTGCACACTGCCATGGACTGGTGGGAAGCCACCCTCCCTTTAACCTTTGGGTCTGTCCCTGCTGTGGGGAGAGGAAGGATCTGCTGGCTGGGATTGCTGAGCTGGCCCGGGCCCCCAGGGAGCAGACTTCTCCCCTGCAGCGTTCTCATCCCCCAGACAGGCTGTGGCCCACGAGGCTTCAGTGCCCGTCCTGCCAAGGGGACATTTTAGAGATCCCAAGACTTCTGGAGAGGGAGAAGCGCTGGGACTCTGAGCTCTTCGGGTGGATTTGGGCCATGTCCCCCCTTTCCTGGCAATGGAAACTGGCCCAGAGACAAAGGGGGCTGCCCAAGGTCACAGGGCAGGGCCTCGGGGCCTGTCCTGCCCGGCAAACTCCCTGAAGTGGCGTCCCCCAGGAAGCAGTCAAGGTGGGATGGGGTCCCTGGGCAGGAGTCCTCTGCCAGGAAGGACAAGCCTGTGAGAATGAAGACACCAGAACTGGTGACAGCACCCCTACCTCCCAAAGCCCAGCAGGTCCTTCCCAGGATGCCGAGGCAAGATCAAGTGCCCGGCCTGGCGGAGGCAGCGGCACATAATACCATCGCCCATCAGGAGTCTGGCTGCCTCATCCCAAGGTGGAAACTGAGACCCAGGGGTAGACGGGACTTGCCTAGGTCCCTTCCTTTCTTCCTCTAAGAGGCTGGGCTCAGGAGGGCCCTGGGGCAGAGGGGCGGCAGGTGTCTGCCTGCCTGGGCAGGTTCTTACCTGGATGCCTGGCTGGCCCTGGGGCACAAGGAGGAAGTGGGGACGCCCTGGGCCCAGTGCCTTTTGAGCCGTTGGCCCAGCCCCTGGCAGCGGTTAATGATTATCCTGCCGTCTGTCAATATCGATCACCAGTGCAGTTCGAAGGGCAGGAAACCCTGGACTGTGCCCGGGCAGGGTGGGGCAGCTCCAGGAAGCATCAGGCTGGGCCCCCATCTGGCCCTCCCAGAGGCATCAGACTCCAGCCTTCCACAGCCCAGTGCCCTCCCCCTTCTCCACCCCCCTACCCCGCCTTGCTCGGGTGACCACAGACAGGGAGGGCCCAGGCCCACCAGGACAAAACTTCTGCCTTGTTCACTTGATGTCCAGATCTCTCACTGAGGAGACACCAGGGACCAAAGGGGAGCTGGGTGGGTTCTGCTAACCACAGAGGGGTCTGCAGATGGCCCTAGTAAGGTGAGGGTTTGCTAAGCTGTTCCTCAGTTTCCCCATGGGCCCACCTGCCTCAGTGCGGTGCTACTGGGGAGCAGGGCAGGAAGGGGCATGATCTGAGCAGCCCCTCTTCCTGGTTCTCAAGAAGCAAGATGTGTGTATGTGGAGCGAAGGGGACAATGGGCATTTTCCCCATCCTGTGTAAATGCCACTGTCTGGACTCCTTCCAGCCACAGGGCTCTCCCCAGCGCCCCTCCCCCTCCAGGGACCTGGATCGGGGACTGCATGGCAGGGCCTCCAGTCACCTGAAAAGCCTCTGCTAGGAATGGTGGGAACAGCCTCTAGAGGGCTCAGCCTTCCTGGAAGGCCTTGACTGAGCTCGTCCTTGGAAGCTGGGCAGGGATTATCAGTGGGACCTGAGCCTCAGACCAAGGCTATAGCCTCAGGTCACATGGTCCCTAAGCCTTGCTGGGGCACCCCACAGCCCTGTCCTTTGCTCTGGTCCCACATCCTCCCAGCTGGCCCCTCACACCTGGTCTCAGGTAAGTCTAGACCCAGGCTCTTGCAGGATAGAGCCAAGAAACGTAGTCTGGACAAGGTGGCCTGTGAGGGCCATTCCTCCTCGCCCCTTCACTCAGCTCCTGCCACATCAGAAGTGGGGCCAGGGTGGCGGCCCCTTGGGAGGGTGGCGGGGAGCCCAGTACTGCAGCAGGGCGGCTCGGGGAAGGTGGCTGCGTTAGAGGCCAGGGGCTGGGAGCCCATCCTGCTGGGTGGGGCAGGTGTGATGACCCCTGGTGGTGACTTGGGAGGTGTTGCGTGCAGAGGCAGGGATCTGGGCACCCGCCAAGGTCAAGGATGTGGCCGGGGCAGTTCAGGTACACAGGACGAGGGGACTGGCGGTGGGCACAGTTTATTCCACTTCATGCAGACACTGACCCACACGCACAGGAGCTTAAAAATAATACATCGAACCACACAGTGTCTGCCCCCACCTCCCCCGGAGACACAGAAAGACACTTGGCTGAATGGGGGTGGATCTGAGGGTCCAAAGCCTCCGTCCTGGGACAAGGCAGCAGTGTGGGCCCAGGTGGTGGTGGGAGCAGTGTCCTTTCTCCCCAGAGAAAAAGTGCAGAGACAGGGCCGAGGCCCCAGGCAGAGAGGCCCCACTCTCACAGGGATTGGCAGCAGGCAAGCCGGGCAGGGTCCTTCCCGGTCCTTCCCCTGAGGGCCCGGTCCGCGTGGCTGTGGGCCGCAGCTCTCGGGAGGCACAGGGGCCCCCGGGGCTGGCCAGGCGCGGTGGGCAGGCAGCACCCTAGAGCCCGGGGCGCCTGGTGCTCAGTCCTGGGCCTCGTCTGAACGCCACTTGAGAGTGTGGTCCTTGTGTGCATCGGGCAGGATCTGGTTGCGCATGCCCCCAAGCAGGTTGGACGTGGCCTCTGTGGCCAGGATGAGGGGCTTCACTACCGTTGGGGGCAGCTGGCGGATCACGCCCCCCACAGCACCCGTCAGCCCCTTCTGCTCGTGGCCCCGAGACGCCACATCACAGATGGTCTGAGCTGTGTCCAGGATGCCCTGTGGAGGTGGGAGGTCAGTGCAGGGCTCTGGATGGGCAGGTGGGTGTGGGAAGCAGGGCTGGGCCTCATTACCTCTCGAACCGTGTCGTAGGCCTTGGCCACGCCCTCCCGGAGGTCAGCTGGCTGCTGGCCCTTGCGCAGCCTTCGCACAGAGCGCTTGTCCTGCAGGGATCGGGAGATGGGTGCCGCAGGGGACAGGATGTCATACACTGTTTCAGCTGTGGCCTGGAGAGGCATGGGGGACACCGGATGAGGAAAGCCGGCCCAGGCAGACAAGACTGATCCCTAGGCCCCAGCTCAGGAGTCTGCCACTCCCCATCCCCCACAACCATGCTTTACTGAGCTGCTCCTGGGGTCCTGCCAAGGCTCCCACCAGCCAGGTCTGGGGGCTTCAGGTGGACTGCATGCCGCCTCAGGGGCCACTCCTATTGTCCTCTGGACCCAAACCCCTCCTCCTGCTGACCACCATGTCCATGCACCCCACCGAGTCTGTGGGCTGCCCCAAGTGTAGCTTTCCTGAGCTGGGCGCATTGCCTCCTTCACCCTGTGCCTTGCCTGGCCTCACCAGCTGTGGGACAGCCCTGCAGAGACCAGGGGCTCCCCCTTGCTCACCCTGACAGATCAGTAAGTCTATCACTGAGTCCAACCTGCCTTCTAGCCGAGGCTCCTCTATTCTCTGCCCCGATGGCTCTCACCCAGCATTACTCCTTCCCACCCAACCTCCTCACCAGGTGGTGCCACACCCCAGGTTAATGCCCTGGGGAGAGCCCTCAGATACCTGTCTATCCCTCTAGAGACCTGCCTCCAACCCCACAGGGCTGAGCTGGCAGGGCCCAGAGAGCACCGTGCTCCCCACATGTCTGTATGCTCACCCCCCACCTGCTATGATCACCCACAAATGCCTGCCCAACCTAGGCCCCCTACCAGAGAATTACAGCTGAGCACAAGTCAACTCTCAACTCCTTGGGTTTCCACCCAGGCCTAGCAAAGCTCGAGGCCTGAATGAACCAGGGCTGGTCTTGGCCTCAGTTTTCTTGTCTGTAAACAGAGCCCTCACTTCCCTCCCCTCAAGAAACAGCTACGAGGAGAGGCCGAGGGGGCTGGAAAGCCGGGGGGGCACTCACCCTCCCACATGGCTGTGGGCCCCAGGCCAGGCACCTGGCCTCTATTCTCCTTGACTGTTCCTCATCTGGGTTCCATGCACCCAGACTGCTCACCTTCAGTAGAGCTTCGGGGACGGAATCGGGTGCCGTGGCAGACCCTCCCTGCCCTGCCCTGCACGGCCAGACGCCAGGTGCCTACTCACCTGGATAGCCTGCACCAACCGGTTGCTGAGTTCCAGGGCAGCAGAGGCCGTGGATGAGCCAAAGGATGCGGCCCCCCGCTGCAGCCCCCGCATAAGGCGCCCATCCTTCCTGTATTGTTCGATGGGCAGCCATAGCAGGTCCCGGAACCCTTGGACTGGGGGGACAGGGGTGTCAGGTGCCCAAGGCTGTACTGTCCCCCGTCCCCCTCCCCTATTTCCAATGGCAGCTTCTGGGCTGCCTGAGTACGGGCAGTTTCAAGAGCCCTCAAAGGCAGATACTCACAGAGCTGGACAACTGAGTGCATGGGGCCCACGCCCCCCAGCAAGCCGGGCAGCTGGTTCTTGCGAATGTCCTGCAGCCACTCGTTGAGAGCGTAGCCCAGCACCTTGTCCACGCCCAGGAGCCTGGGACAGGGAGGGGGGAGCCACACACCGAGGGGTCACAGGGCCAGGAAGACCTGAGGCACCCCAACATTCCCCACGGCCCCCTCCAGCCCTGTGCGGAGGGATGACTGCACCCATTTTACAGAGGAAAAACAGGCCCAGAGGGGTGATGTCTTGGCTAAGGCCACACAGCCAGTCAGGAACAGAGCAAAGGGAAGATGGGGGCCCTGGAGAGAGGCTGGGGTGCTGGAGCGCACGGAGGGCTCACCCGTGCCGGCAACAGAGCCGCTTTAGCTTCAGTTCGGAGCAGTTGAGCTGGGCCAGGCCAATGAGCAGGCCGGCAAACGTGCCCTGGGGAGGGAGAAGGGGTTCAGGTTTGCATGATGGGGCTCAGGGACCTGCCCGGCCACAGGAGTACCCAACTCAGCAGCTAATGGTACCTGGACGCAAGCCCTGGCCTCCAGGTCACAAAGACCAGGCCACACCTGAGCAGAAGAGGCAGCCTGGAGGGTCTGACCCACCGGGCTACGCTGCCCGAAGGCCCCACTTACCACTTGGTCCATGGTGATGTGCTTGCCATGGTAATCCAGCCAGATGGGCACCTCGGATGTGAAGCGGAACTCCCTGAGGGTGAGGAGGGGGGTCCTTTAGTCACTGACCTGTCCCCTGCAGCCTGGCCCAGGGCCCCCAGCTCGAGGCCCTACCTGAAGTAGATGGGCTGCTGCTCAGAGGAGCCTTGTCCACTGCCTGTGGCCTCCTGGGTGCCACTTGTTTCAGCGCCCTCAGGCTGCCCTTCCTGGGGGCTGCCTGGCTGGACTCGGGTCTCAGGGTGAGCTGGGGATAAGGATGGATCGGGGATGGGCCCAGGGTGGCTGGGAGGCAGGAGCTGAGACCCTCCCCTCCCTGGCCCAGCTCTTACCCTCCGTGGAGGTCTCCATCGGGACCATGGGGTTGATGCCAGCTGCCAGGCTGGTAAAGAACTCCTTGAGGAAGAGCAAGGCATCCTGCGGGGGCAGGTGTGGGGTACAGGTCGGGCTCAGGGGCTCAGGGGCAACGCAGCTTACCTGGGGCTGCCCCACCTGGCCCCCTCACCTGGTCCACGTTGAGCCTCAGGGGCATCAGTGAGACCCGAAGACAGCACTCGGGCCCTCCCAGGCTGGTAGTGGGGGCCACGTGCAGCGCTTTAATGGTGAGCTGGGGGCAGAAGGTGAGCTCTGGGTGCCTGCTGGGCCTTGGGCCCGGGGTCCCAACCCCCCCCCACTGGCCTGCTCAGTCCTGCATCTATGGAGGCTGTGCCCTCAAAGCTGGCCAGAGCCCCTCCGTCCTCCCAGGCTCGCCAACACCCCAGGTGTGCGTGCACATGCATACACGTGCGACGGTGGGGCCCCACTCCCTGGCCAGGGAGATGGCGGCGCTGCCGCAGTACCATGTTGGAGTGGGCACGCCGTGGCATCCGCTCGCTTGTGTGCAGGTACAGGAACTTGTTGATGCGGGAGGAGGCGAGCCGGTCCCGGATCTCCAGCTCCTGCACGATGAACACCTGGCGGGACAGTGGCTGCTCCTCCAGCTCCTCGCCTGGGGCCACGGGGCCTAGGGCTGGCTCCACTGGGTACACCTCATGCTGGAAGCTCACCTACAAGACAGACGGAGGCCTGAGCAGGGTGGGCGGCGCCTGGACAGGGTGGGAGGGGTTTGCCCCCCCCCCCCAGCCATGCCTCCTGCCCGCAGCCCCTTCTCAGACCCAGGCCTGGCTGCTGCCTGGACCTGCCACAAAGACATCCCACAGGCATTTTAAACCCGCATGGTCACACTGAACTCTTTTTTTTTGAGGGCAGTGTCACTGGCCCTCATATGTGGGACCCGAACCGGGGCCGCTGGCTTCCCAAGCCAGCACTTCACCACCGCGCCACTCGGCCGGCCCTCACACTGAACTCTGGACCTCCTCCCCTGAACCTTTCCCCTTCCCATGGCTTTCCCATCTGCCCTGGCGTCCTCAACACAAACTCTGGATTGGCCTTCATCCTCCAGCCTCTCTACTGCCAAGGCTGTTGGTTGGTTTTGTTTCCTCAAAGAGTCTCTAAAATCCCTCCTCACTTCTGCCATCTCCATATGTGCCACCTGGTCTTGGATCTGCTGTCGCCTCTCCCCTGGACGGTCTCCTAGTTGTCCAGCTCCTTCCCCGCACACCCAAAGGGATCCTCATAAAGCACACCTGCCCCACTGCATGCCCTGCGGACCCTTCACCCGGGCCTGCCAAGGCCTGGCCTTGCCCTCTGAAGCCTGTCCCAGCCTTGCTCCAGACGTGCCAGCTGCACTGGCCTCTCTTGTGGCGCTCGAACAGGCCCAGGCCTTTTTCATCTTCAGGCCCTTGCTCTGACCTTTCCCTGCCCCTCACCTGGCACTGACTCTGTCCCATCAGAACTCAGAAGGGCATCCCACTGAGTTCTCTAGCCCTGTAAGCTGGGGAGTGGGTCTGTGCCGGCTTACTCAGTATGTGGCATCGACGCCACCTGCGCCATTTCTCAGGTCCGCTTGGCCTGCGCTCTCTACCTCATGCACATCCAGTCCAACAGCCCCACCTGTGTTCTTCCCACCGTGAAAACCTCTCCAGAAGAGCCGGCCGAGTGGCTCAGTTGGTTAAGAGCTCGCTCAGGAGTGCGGGCTGAGCTCTGAGCAACAGCAGTTTGATGCCCAGCCTGGGCTGAGCAGCCTCTGAGCTGCCAACAGGTGGCAGGATGGCTCAGCTAAAAAAAAAAAAAAAACCTCTCCAGAATCTGACCCATCGCCTGTTTTGCTGCTGTCACCCTTTAGAGCCACTGTCTCATGCTGACTGTATCTCACGCCAGTGAAAATCCAAACCATGCCGTGGTCTGCAGGGCCCTGGGTACCCTGGTACCAGTTGGATCTCCGGCCGTGGCTCCTCTCCCTGCTCAGCTTCTGTCTCACCTGCCTTCTTGCTGCCCTGGAACATGCCCGGGATGCTCCCAGCTTGTGGCCTTCGTGCTGTACCCTCTGCCTGAAAAGCTCTTCCCGGTTCACTTCCTCTTTGTGCGAAGGGCACCTTTTCACAAGGACTTTCCTGCCCCTCCCTGGCACACTCCTTGCTTCCTCCCCGTTCTACTTCCTCAGAGCATTTATCACATTTGACAGCCTGTATATAGTTTATTTGGCTCCCCCCACTCCCAGACAGGAAGGCAGGGCTTCTGTCTGCTTTGCTCATCGCTCGATTCAAAATCCTGAACATAGCCGGCTCCACAAACTCAGGCCTGTAGTAAGTTCCCGTGAAGTGAAGTGCTGGCTGAGCGGCAGGGATGGGATGGCCTGCCACTGTCCCCACCCCAGCTGGCCTTGTGTCCTACTCACCTTGCTGAGCTGGATCTCCATGAGGACATGGTGCTGCCTCCCGCTGCCCCCCAGTGTACGCCAGGAGTTCTGGGGCCGGTTGGGGCCGGAGCAGCGGGAAGGGGACACCCTGGGGCCTGTGAGGCCGACTCTTGCCCTGGGAAGAGGGACAGGGGACAAGCTGACTCAGGGGAACTCCTTTCCCTTAGTCCCTCCCCTCAGAGCAGGCCTTTCAGCCTGGGGCAGGAGACCCTCTCCTGGGCGGGGGACGGGGCAAGGAAGCAGGGAGAACTGGGGCCAGCGAGGTAAGGATCTGTCTCAAGGTTACCAGCCGCGTGAAGTCACGGCTGGACCCCAGCCGAGCCCCCATCTCCTGGGTGGGTGGACCCTGTTGTCACAGCAGCCACTTGCATGCTCTCCTCCTCACCTGTGGCCAGGGTGGGGGCCAAAGTCTCGGCCCCCATAGAGGTGCCAGACAAGGGAGACCTCACGCAGCACCACTCGGGTGCTGGGCACTGGGAAGTGGGCGGGTGCCCGCAGCAGATCCGTGCTGCCCAGTGGCCGTGAGAAGTGCCCGTCCTGCACGATGATGGGGCCTGGATGCAGCTGCGTCACCACGGGCTCCCCATCTCGGGGCTGCAGGGAGGAGGTTAAGTGAACATATACGGTACAGATGCTTTCCCCAGTCCAGGCCGCCTCTGTCCGACTCTCCTGCTCTCACATTTCCCTCCCCATTTTTCACAAAAGATGACCCTCATAGGTCACTGTCCCCACAACCTGTGTCTGAGTGTTCCATGCAGGAGGGGGCTAAATGCCCCTTGCTCCTGCCAGCCCTGTCTCCCTGGGACCTGGGTCTTGTTTGCATGTGACATTCCCACACGTACGTGGGGGCCGGGAGGTCAGCACCCTTGTAGCCAAATGGTTCTCGTCAGCCTCCCACTAGCCACTCTGCTCCTCCTCTGGTGTCCTAGTCCCTCTGCCCAGGACGCCAAGCCTTCTTTCTTCTGGAAATCCACGCACTCCTTCACAGCCTGGAGGCAGGGCTGCCTCCCCAGGAAGACCCTCCCAGGGGACAGTGACCACCTCCTGCCTCTCTCACAGCCGGGAGCTCTAGAAGGCTCTCCCTCCCACACCACTTCCTAGCCCTGCCCAGCCTGCCCGCCACATACCGGGATGCCCAGGCCAGGAGCATCAAGGATGCAGAACTCGTCACTGTCCAGAGTGTCTCCATCCCCCTCTTCCTCCTTCTCATCCTCCTTGGCATCTGAGCAGGACCCCAAGCTGCCAGCAGGGGACTCAACAGGGGGTGAGGGGGGCGGGGCCCCACTCCGTTCACCTGGGAATAAGTAGACCGACACAGGCGAGGCCTGAGGGAGGGGGCCACCTGTGGGAGAGAGAGGCCAGTTTGAGGGGATACCCGATGTGGGTGCTGACTTGTGTCCGCTGGCCCCAGAGCCCCCCACCCCACCTGAAGGCTGGGCCAGTTCCCGCAGGCTGCGCTCAGTGTCCAGGAGGGCATCCGTCAGGTCCCGCTGGTTGATGAGGGCTGTCTCCACTGGGGGGCATGAGGGCAGGGAGGCGGGGCTCTCCGAGAGCTGGCCAGACGGGAGGAGTGGTGAATGAGTGCCAGGAGGGAGGACCGGCCCCAGGGCTCCCCCATGGCCAGGCCCGCCCCCGGGGGGCCACAGCAGGAGAGGGGGCCGGGCAAAGCTCTGGTAGTCTGTGTGGCCTCACCTGTACCTTCTGGCCAGCGATCTCTGTGGGGCTGGGGGGTCGGGGAGGGGGGTGCAGGTCGCCTGCGTTCATTACATACTGCAACAGGTTGACCAGCAGGGCGCAGGAGTCCGCACAGCTGTGCACGTGTACCACGTTGTTGGAGCAGCGCAGCTCGAACAGCGGCTGGCTCTGCAGGGGCGGGTGGGGGTTGGGGGGGCACCATCAGCCCGGGCTCTACCTGGCCACAGATTGGACGGGCTGGGTCTTCCCTGGGTGGTCAGCCTGCTCAACAGCCCCACTGAATGGATGAGCACACTGAGCCCTGAGAGTAGAAGGGGCTTGGCCCCAGGTCACCCGAGGAAGCGGAGTGCCATGCCCGAGTGAGGGGCTTCTGGAGCCCGCCTCCTTTGCCCCTGACCTCAGCTGAGCCAGGCAGGGCCTACTGCCTCCATTTTCCAGATGAGGAAACTGTCTGACTCCTGAGCCTTCGCTGCCCTCTAGTGGCGGGGCTCATCCTGAGGGACACCCACAGTGGGCCTGGTCCTTCCAGAAGGGCCGATGACCACAGCCTAGCAAGGGAAGGGCAAGCAGTGACCATGACCTGATTCCAAGCCCAGGGAGCAGAAGTAGAGTGACGGTACGTGGGGGAAGGCTGGTCCCGGGAAGGCTCCCTCAGCCCCTGCACGGCTCGGGCTCAGGCCATCCTGGGCAATAGCCACACTCACCAGTTTGCCCTCGGTGCTGCCCTTCCAGGTTTTGATCACGAGCTCCAGGAGGTCAACATCCAAGACACAGACATAATCTGAAGCAGAGGGCAGGACACATTCCTATTGCCTCCCCACACCCAGCCCCTGGCCCACCACCAGACGGGAAAGTGGAGGGTTTATCTGGGTACCACCATCATGTGCATGCACACGTGTGTGGGTGCTGAGAACCCGGCCAGCAGCTGGGGGAGGACATGGGTCCCTCAGAGGGGAGGGGGCCCAGGCCGAGACCTGCCCACCTCGCCGCAGATCCAGGGTCTCCACCTCACACTTGTCGGACAGGTACAAGGCCGAGTCGTCGAGGATGAACCTGGGGGGGAACAGGGCTGAGAAGGGCCCGGAGCCGCTACAGGGGCTCCTAGAAACAGGCAGAGGGGCACCCACAGCAGGTCCCAGGCCCACAAGACATTAGTGCTGGGCCCTCCCTGGCCTTGGTGTTCTTGTCTGTACAATGGGGAGAATGGGCCTGGTCTCCCGTGCTGCGGCACAAGATTTTTCCTTCTTCAAGTACTTCCAGCAGCCCTGGGAGGGAAGGGTCCTGTTTTCCCTTCCAGCATTCACTGTTCTTCCCAAATAAGTCCTTATTTTCATGGTAACATAATACAAGCTCCTTTAACGTATTTTAAAATATCACAATAAAGGGCCGGCCGAGTGGCTCAGTTGGTTAAGAGTTGGCTTAGAGCGGGTGCTCTGAGCAAAAGGGCCCCGGTTCGTTTCCCACATGGGCCAGTGAACGCTGCACCCTAGCTGAGCTGACAAAAGGTGGCAGGATGGCTCAGCTGGTGTAACAAGACTGCTTGTTAGGGCCGGCTGAGTGGCGCGGTGGTTAAGAGCTGGCTTGGGATGCCAGCGACCCCGGTTCGGATCCCACATATGAGGGCCAGTGACACTGCCCTCTTAAAAAAAAAAAAAAAAGGGAAAAAAAAAGACTGCCTGTTCAATGGTGGGCTATGCCCACCCGCAACTCAAGACTGAACTTGGCACCTTGAGCTGAGCTGCCGCCGGATGACTCAATGGATAGGGCGTGCGCTCTTAACAACAAGGCTGCCGGGTTGACTCCCACATGGGATGGTGGCTATGCCCACCCGCAACTAAGACTGAACTAGGCACCTTGAGCTGAGAGGCCAGGAGTTGCCACCGGGAAGCCAGACGGTGACTGGCGCCCTCCACAACGAAGATTGAAGAACAACAACTTGGCTGGTCCCCTCCTCTAATTCCCTAACACTGTTCCCCAATTAAAAAAAAAAAAAATCACAATAAAAAAGAAATGATCCCTAATCATTATCCCAAATTTGACATACATCTCCTTCAGTCTTTTCTATGAAGCCACAGAGTGTATGTAACGACCTCACCAATCTTTGTTTTAAACCTATGTAGTTTTTCTGTTTGTTTTTTTTTGAGGGCAGTGTCACTGGCCCTCATATGTGGGACCGAACCGGGGCCGCTGGCTTCCCAAGCCAGCGCTTAACCACCGCGCCACTTGGCTGGCCCAAACCTATGTAGTTTTTATATCTTGCTTTTTCCGGTAATCACTGAAAAAATATGGCCTTTCCCCATATTTTTCGGTGTTATTCTTCAACTTGACTTTAAAGGTTGGGTGGGCCATGCTTACTAACTCAGGGTGTAATTTGGGGCATTTGGACTGTGAGTTCCAACTGTCTTAAATTACACTACGGAGGCATTACATTCTGCCCGTCTTATCCTTACATCCCAGGACAACCACCGGAAGGGGGATCATCAGGTCACAGGTTGTGAATGCTTGTAAGGCTCTGATTCTGAAGTCTGACTGCCCTTTAGAAAGGTGAAACCAATTCTGAGAGAAGGTTATCACCTGACTGTACAGAAAGGCTCAGAGAGTGGCCTGAGGATACACAGCAGGTAGATTGGACCCTGGGGGCGTGGCAGCTGTAGCTCAGCTTGGGTGGGATGGTTGGGGGTGGGTGGGAAGGGGGCTGCATACCTGAGCAGGAAGGTGGAAGTGTCCATGATAATGTTACTGGAGAGGGTGAAGGTCTCAGCGGTGATGAGGACACGCACAGGGAGGTAGAGGGGCCTGGGGGTCACAATCAGGTTGGGGCAAGCTCCTTACATGTGAAAGCCTGCCCCCTTCCCCAGCACTCAGCCCTCCCAGCCCGGTACCTGTAGTCCACAGCGCAGGAGAACAGGTGTGTGTGCAGGACGGTAATGACCGTTGGGGGCAGATAGCCCAGCACGGGGTCATCTAGCACATCTAAGAACTCCAGGAGCTTTGGGGGCCAAAGCAGGAGAAAAGGTGAAAATAAGGGGGACTCTTTCCTCCTTTACCCCCTGCCCTAGCACGGCCCAGCCCATGCCCCTGGCACTGGCCTCCTGCTAGCCTACAGAGCTGCCCACCCATGCCACCCTGGCTCACCTGGGAGTGCCAGCTCTGTTCCGGGAGGGTTATGTAGTGGCGCAGGGTAGCTCTGTGCAGCCGCAGGGTCACGAGGAACTCCTGGGGGTAGGACAGTCAGTGCGGTGGGAGCCCAGCCCACCAGGCACCAGGCAGGCAGTCACCCCGGCCACGTGGGTGGGCAGAAGCAGGCGTGGCTGTACCTTGATATTCTTGTGGGGGTCCAGGTGGATACGCACAGCGGTGGACAGCATGTGGGGGCCCTGGCCCTTGCGTCCTGAGGCTCCCCGTTCTGTCACCCCTTCCTCCGATGGGTAGATAGTTGGGACCAGCTGGGCTGGAGGAGCAAAGCTGGGCAGCTCCAGGTGCATGGGCAGCAGGTAGTCATCCATGGCCGCTGGGGAGGCATCTGGTGAGTCCCCTGCCAAGCTGGCTGACCTCCCCCTCCACCCAGGGCCTCTGTCCCTCGTGAAAGCCCAGACCCTGTCCATGGACCCGAGAGGCCCCGCGGCGACTGGCCCCCAGCCCTCACACCTCGGTGGTAGAGTGTTGCTTTTTCAGCCTCCAAGCAGAAGTAGCCGAGTCCCGGCTGGCCTCGGTATTGGGAGACACTGAAGATGGTGCCTTGCTCCACGTCCAGCACCAGCTCCCCGTGCATGGCCTCCAGCCGCCTGCCACCCTCGTCCTGCAGATAGAGCATGTGGTGTGGCCTCACCAGCTGCACCCAGCAGTCCCCATGCCCTCAGGGGCGAGGGGGCCTCTTGGAGCCCTGGCCTGACTAGGATTGGCTCCAGCATCTGTCCAGACTCCACTGGAGGCCTGGGGCAGCACTTGTCTCTTTTGCCAAATGAAGAATCCTGCCCTGTCTGCTGCCTGACATCAGAGTGCCTATTCAGAACCTTCGCACAGCGCGTAACATACAGCAGGTACTAATAAGTGGCTGACAGAGTGTGAAGCGATGGGTGGGGTGGCGGGTGGGTGCTGCTGGCTGGACAGACCACACTCGGCCCCCACCGGGGCCTGTTCCCATATTCCCGACTTGGCGCTGCTCACACTGGTCTTGCTCTCCTGCTAATGGGGGCTCTGAAGTCAGGGGCTCACCTCCCCTGGGCTGCCCTCACCTTCGTCTCACAGAGGGCTGTGATCCGACCCTTCAGCACCGTCACCAGTGTGGCGAAGGTACTCTGGGAGTGAGGGCTCCGGGACTCGGGGGCCTGGGGGGCGCCTGATGCTCCCACTGAGAAGAAATGGGCATCTTCATCGTCCGAGTCTGAGTCTGGGGTGAGATCAAGGAGCAGAGTGGGAAGGAGATCTGGGAGGGCTGCCCCTGCCCTGCCCGGCTCTGGGGGCCCCGGAACCCTGCCAGGCACCCCGCCTACCCAGCTTGAAGGCTGACTTGCACATCTTGAAGTTGTCATGCCAGAAGCTGGAGGGGCCTGGGAAGCCGGGGGGATGAGTGGCAGGGGCGGGGGTGGGAAGCAGGTCTGCAGGCTCCCACATGAGCAGATCGTTGTTGATCCTGAAACAGGCAGATGGATGGTGGCAGTGAGGGAGGCCCAGCCCGGCCCAGCCCCCCAGCCGGCCTGTGTCGCCACCTGTTGTAGAGGCTCTCATAGACCTCCTTGCTGGGCAGGAAGACATGGGCACTGGGCAGGACCACTTCTAGGCTGCAGCGTGACAGGGCCAGGGCCCGGCTCTGGAAGGCCCTCATCTCTTCAGGGTCTCCAGGAATCACCATCTAGATGGGGAAGCAGGGAAAGGCATCTGAGATGCTGGGGTCTGCTGCTGGCTTGGGAATCAGACCCAGGCCTGCATCCTGACCCATCATTCATTCCCATTCATCCATTCATCCATTCATTCATTCATAAGAGCCATTCTCTGCTAGGGTATATGATAGTTATCTCCTGTGAAGAGCTGACCACATGCTAACCTTTCTCTGAGGGCCTCATGTATGTTTACTTCTTTATCCTTAGGGCAGGCCTACAAGATGATAGGTCATTGTGCCCACTTTCCAGAGGAAACTCATCTTTATGTAACTATGGAATAACCTGAGATGATATGGACACTAAGTAGCAGAGCCTGGATTCAAACCCAGATTGGCCCAGAGGCCAGGCCCTTAACTGCCTCTCACTTAACCTTCACCACCTTCACGCGGCTTTTTTTTGAGGGCAGTGTCACTGACCCTCATATGTGGGATCTGAACTGGGGCCACTGGCGTCCCAAGCCAGCTCTTAACCACCGCACCACTCGGCCGGCCCCTTCACCACCTTCAGAGAAGAGGATCCGAGGCCCAATTGTATACTGCCAATAACAGCTGACGGGAGGGGGTCCTGATCTTCCCTCTAGGGCCTGCCCTCACTCCTGTCCCATTGACGTGGGATGATGGAAGAAACTAAATTCTCACTGGTGCTGGGTCACATCGCCTGGTACCCCAAGTAGTTCTTTCCTCCTGGTCCACAGCCACCTCTTGGCTTTCACAAGACCCAAAGGGTCCCAGGCCTCACCTCCTCCGTCTCGTACATCGTCCTCTTGGAGGAGAAGGGCGAGGGCTCAGGTTCCCGCAGCTCACACGGACTCTCGACTGACAGCTCCAGCTCCTCGCTCTTCTCTGGGGCCACTTCCCACTGTGCACTGCTGATCTGGGGGTTCAGGGTCACCACTACCCTGCCGGGGTACAGGCCTGTCATTGGCCTGCAGGGCCCCTCAACCCCTGGTCCCAAGTGGCCTCCTGCTGCCCTTAGTAGCAAACCCTCCTCTGTTTGCCCCTCCCAGAGCTCCACTTACTGGGGCAGGAAGTATTTGCGCCCAGGGCTCTTGGGATCCAGGGCTTTGGAAACCCGCAGACAGGGGACAGGTGGCTTCTCTCCATCTTCGTAGGTGCCTGGAGAGGGTGGGAAGAGGTAGGGAGTGGTCACCGCTGCCCCAATGCCAGGTGCAGTCAGTTGTGACTGTCCTTTACTGTTTACAGACCTGCACCCTCCCTCGTGCCTGTGGTCTGTAGCAGCCCAGGGATAAAGGGTCCTCTCTGCCCTGCTGATGCCCCATAGAGCTGGTGAAGCCTGGGCCCGGGTCTGCCCACACTGTGACCCAGCCCCGTTAGTAGCCCCAAGCCCACCTCTCCCAGAGGCCTGACTCCCGGCCCCAGGTGCTGTCCCCCGGGGGCTCTCACCATGTAGGTCGGAGCAGGTAAGTTCCATGCGGGTGGGGCCTGGGGGACCAGGCCCGCTGCTCAACTCTGACCTGAACTGGGGCTCACACAGGTCTAGCCGCAGCTGCTCGGTCCGCACAGCCCGGCCCGCCCAGGGGTCCCGCTCAGGCCGCAGGTCAGCAATGGGGAAGCGCAGCCGCAGTGTGGCCCGGGGCGCTGATAGCCGTACCACTGTCTGCTGCTCAGCAGCTGGAGGGGGATCCATCTGTGGGAGGGTATGGGGGTCACAGCTGCCGCCAGGGCTCCCACCACTGTGATCACGAGCCACAGGTCCAGGACCTGTGCCCCACTCATAGCCCTGGTGAGGTATCTTACCAGCAGACCGGCAGGTGGCTCGGGAGGGGGCATGGTGGCCAGGCGCAGCAAGGCAGTGAGCCGGTCCAGGGCCCCCAGCTCTACATCTGCCTGGAAGTCGGCGAGATCCAGGGCCAGTTCTGAGTGGCAATGGCAGGCAGCGGGGCGCCGGGACCGGCTCTGAGGACAAGGGCGTTCAGGTCAGCGAGGGCTGTGGGGTAGGTGAGGGCAGGACAGGAAGGGGCCCTTGAGCAAAAGCAGAACACAGAGCCCTCCAGGTGGTGGTGAGAAGAGCTTGGGCAGGGGGCCCTCACCACCCTGCATGAGCAAATGACCACGCGTGTTTAATAAAAGCCGCCAATACCGGCCACTCCCAGCTCTGGAGGCCAGCAGGGGACTGCCATGATGAGCCAAGGGAGGGGCCACCAGGCCAGACAACGGCATGTACAGGTCCAGGCATAGTCAAGGGCCCCGGATGGGGAGGTATGCTCTGCTCGGAGCACAGGATAAGAGGGCGGAGGGTGGGAGCAGGGGGGCACCAGGGAGGCTGGGTTGAGGGGGTGATGTCAACACACCGTGGGAAATAGGCCTGGAGCGAGGTAGGTTACCTTGGGCAGACGGCGCAAGGTCTGTGTGTGGCGCAGGTGGGCGCAGGGCCGAGCCGAGGCCTGGGAGCTCAGGCTGCTGGGGAAGCTCAGGATCTGGGATGGGATGTGGGAGGTAAGAGGACCAGGCCGAGTCCCCATACCTTCCCCGACCTCACACACTCGGCCTTGGCCCTCACCTCTGTGTACTCAGGCTCCGAAGTGCCCCTGGGCCACAGACACTCCAGCACCTCGAGCTGCCCGAAGCGCACTTCCGTGCTGGTGGTCCACCGGCCCCTGCCTGTCCGTAGCTCCCAAGACAACTGCACAGCTGCACCGGTTAGCCTGTGGGGAAGAAGCTGGGCATCAGCTGGGGGGCTTGGAGGACTCCGAGAGTCTCTCCTCAGGCCCCTGCCTTGGGCTTGTACCGGACATGGCTACAGGGACAGGCCCTCTGGAAGCGCGGTCGGAGATGGTGGAAGTCACGGGAGCCGAAGGGCCCATCCTTGGCAGCATCAAACTCGGCAAAAAAGTGGGTGGTGAGGTCAGGAGGTCCGGAAGACGGGGCAGATGTCTGAAGCAAGGTCAGGGTCATGCCCCCCAAAGTCATCTTCAGCAGCGAGTCAGGGCGCAGGGTGTCCGGGAGGGGTGTGGGGGCCGTCTTGCCTGAGGGGACAGAGGCTTCACCAGGGGTTCTCCAGAGCTCATGGGTACCCCAGGTAGAGTGATGGTCAGATATCTGGCTGTGGGCTGGGAGAAGCCCTGGGCCAGCTTAGCCAAGCAGGGGTGACCCAGAGCTTTGTCGTGCTCAGTTTAACCCTCGCAAGGGAGCTAGGAGGACTGGAGACAATAAAGCACTCAGCCCAGCACCTGACACACACTAGCTCTCAGTAAACACTGGCTGAAAAACACAGCCCAGCAAGGTCAGGTTTTATCACTCCCATTTAATGGAAGGGGAAACTGAATCCTGAAGAGTTGAATTGCTCGCCCAAGATTACTAACTCTGAAACCTAGGCTCTCTATTGCATCTCCAGCCTCCCCAGGGAACCAAGTCACCCCTGGAGGGACCTCTAGGCATCACGGGAGGGCTCCCACGTACATGTGACATCACACCAGCACCGAGGCCTCTTCCAGTTCCCCCTGCCCCTGGAGCACTCACCAGTTGGGTGGCCCTGGGCAGAGAGCCGGCGGGGGGTCATGTCACTGTGCACAGAGGAGCCCAGGTCTACGTCGGACAGGGAGAGCTCAGAGACGGCTGAGGCCACACTGCTTGTGAGACCCGCCATGGAGAAGAAGAGGTCTGTGGGTCAGGGGAAGGAGTCAGGGACAGCCAGGCTCGGCCCCCTTACTCCTGCACCCATACTAGCCCCCCTGCCAACCACTGGGTCTGGTCCCACACCCACCAGTGCTGTCCAGGTTGACAAGGGGGTTGGTAAGGGGGTCTGGGCTGAGGGGCTCGGCCACAGCCCCTGCCTGCAGCTGCTGGTTCAGGTCCTGCTCAATCAGCCACAGGTCTTCAGCACCTAGTGGGCGGCTCTTGTTCAGCTTGTCAACCAGGCTCTTGGGGTCTATAGGAGAGAACCCTACCTTGTGTTAGTTCAGCCTAGCCGGCCCCTCCCCAGCCATCCCGCCCCCTGGACCACCCAGACACCTCACCTGCAAGGCTCATGGCACTGAGCAGTTCCTGAAGCTGCTGGAGCTGCCGTGGGGTCAGGAGCAGGTGTAGGGAGCCGAGTTGTCCGGCCACCTCCAGCTGGGGGCAGAGGGGGCAACCATGGAGCCTACACCTGCCACCCAGGCCCCCTGAAAGCTTCTACCCACCTGCCCTCACCCTGAGGAGGTAGGATGCCAGTGCCAGGCTAAACTCTCTCACCAACCAGGCCACAACTTGACCTCTCTGAGCCACAGTTTCTCCGGTTGCCAAGAAGGCAGTGATTTCCCCATGTCAAAGACCCTGCTTTGTCCCAAGGAAAGTAAGTATTGCTGAGGATTCTGAGCTGGATCAGACTTCTGCCTCCCCACGGGCCCAGGGACCCACCTTGGGGCCTGGGAAGGCCTCATTCTGCTTCAATTTCACTGTCAGCTCCATGTACCCTGAGCAGCTGCCAATCTGCAAGGGGGGTTCTGGGGGTTCTTCCTGGGAGGAAAGAGGATATAGGAGGGAAGGGGTTGAGAAGACGACATCAGAGATGGTCAGAAGCGTTTGGGGGGGTGGGCAGAGGGGTTAAGGGCCAGAGAGGGCAAGGATGAGGAGGAGAAAGAGACTGTGGGGATCAGAGTTGGCCCACCTGTGTGGGGAGCTCCTCGAAGTGCAGGCGGACTCCCGCCAGCTGCAGCAGCTTATGCAGGAAGGCAGGAGGCTGGTGCACATCCACTGGGGGTGCCTGGCTTGGGTCCCGCACTGCCTCATCACAGTATTCTAGTCTGGGGAGTGTAGTGTCAGCCCTGGCCACCCAGGCCTGGAGCCCCTCAGCCTGCACAACTGCCTCATCACAGCCAGGCCATCCTGGACCTCCATGGCCAGCCCTTGCTCAAACCCTTGGCATGTAAGCTGATCCTAGAGGGTCCCCCACCACTCTGGGCCTGCACCACCTGGCCCCTGGATATCACTCCAGGCTCATAAAACTGCCCACGTCCCCCTCACTGTGGCCACTACCCAGGCCATTTCCCAGGACCCTAGTGCCAGGGCCATTTGACAGCCCCTCAGTCCCCCTCTTCCTTGTGCCAGCCCACCCCACCCGGCCTGCCCCTACCTCTGCACGTGGACTTCCACTGCCAAGCCATGCTTCCCATCACCCGGTGAGTGCTCCACCCTCACGACAGTGTCCAGGAAGGTCACCTTAATCCTTCGCAGCACTGAGGGGTGAGGAGGGGTCTCAGGTCAGGTAGAGCTGCAAGGGGCAGCAGGGTGGCCATGCTGCTGTCTAAGGTCCCTGTCCTGTGGGCCACAGAGGGGCAGGGGGCAGGATGGCTGGGAGGAGCCTTCTTACCAGTCTCAATGGTCTGGGCGAACATCTCCAGGCCCTCCAGGGGCTGTGGTGGCTCAGAGGGTTCAGGCTGTCCATCCCGCAGGCATTCCTGAGCCAGCTGCAGGCTCGTGGTCATGCATGAGGTCCAGCTCTGGGAGTCGGCAGCCCCTGGGCCTGCAGGTGGGAAGAGGCTATCAGGGCAGGCAGGCCCCATCAACTCCTGGGTGCTCAGACCCACTCCCACCACTTGCTCTCCCACTCCCCACCCCAGTCTTACCCCATCCTCACCTGGGCCCTGGCGGGGTTGCAGGGTGAGCTGGAGGCCTGACACGTGCACAGTGCAGTGGTCGGTGAGCAAAGCGGCCCAGGGCACGGCCACCTCGATGGAGCCCACAAAGCCTTCCACCAGTTCCAGGGGTGAATCCATGGACTCCAGCACCTCGTTCACAGACTGCAAGCAGGCAGGGAACAAAGCTGGCTCGGGGGAAACCCCAAACCCAGCTGTCTCTCCCAGGTTGCTGCACCCCTCGTCTGTCTGCACCACCTTGGAGAGTGCCCTTGCGCTCCCTGATACCCTACACGCTATGCTCATGCTTATCCCTACATTCAGCAGGCCCTTATCACTGGCCCAATCTTTCAAGCCAGAGGAGGGAAGAGCTGAAGGGTGAAGAGGAAACCAGGTGGAAGGGATGAACCATGGCATGTTCCAGGCATGCGAACAGCACATGCAAAAGCCCAGTAGAGGGTGCTGCACCCCACATTCACTCTGGGCAAACAGAGTTCATGGTGAGTGTCAGGAAAGGAAGGCAGGGGCCTGACCTGAGCGGGAGGGGTTGCTCCCCTAACTCCAAACACTTGGTGTAGCTGTCTACCTCTGTCTGAGGCACCATATTGACCTCCACCAGCCTGGGAGCTCCTTGGGGGTAGGAGCCCACCTTTCCATGTGGCTCCAGGCACTCTGGGTGGTGCCATCCAGACAGGGCCTCAGTAAACACTTGTTGGACACATCAATAAACAAACACATGGCAGAACTAAAGCCCACAGAGATTAAGTCCAAATTCCTCACCAAGAGATCCACAGATGGGGAAATTGAGGCCTAGAGAGGAGAAGGGACTAGTCTAGTCACCTAGTGTACTGGGACCCAGGTCTCTCCTCATTTTATCACAGGGTTCCCAGACACTGGGATTCTTCAGGGTCTTCAGGGTAGGGGCTGTAGGTCAAGCAGCTGGGAGGAGGGGATGGCTATTGGAAAACCACCTGCATTCCTCCAGGGCTCAACTCCTTGGAGGCCAGCCTGAAAGCAGCCTAGCTAAGAGCCAATTCAATCCCAACAGGATGGTAGGAAGGCAGGGTGGGAGTGTTTCCTGGGACTGGAAGTAGGAAGAGGCAGCCTAGAGGTCTGAAAAGGCTTCCAGCACAGAGATTCACAGGCAACAGGCTACTGGGAGGTGCCCCCAGCTCTGGGCTCTGGGGTCTCCTCCTACCCCATGTTTGCTCAGGAACGCCTGCCCTACCTACCCTTAAAGCCCAACTCTTCTGTCCAGATTGCATTAAGGCCAAGCATGCTGTCTGCCCAGCCAGAAAACTAAGACGCCCCTGCCCCCATGCCCACCCCGGCTGCTCTGAACTGTGGGGTTGACCAAGTGCCAACCCTGGGCTAGTGCCTCTAATTGGTGGCTGCTTTGCAACTTTCCAGGTCAGCTGAACTGTGAGTCACAGCCCCCAGCCTCAGATCAGACCCAGACCTTACTCTCGACCTCCCCAGCATCTTCCCCTCCTCTTTGCCTGAGGCCCGATCTCTCTGCCCTTCCCCGGGGGCTTCCTTCCTGGTGGGGATGCTCATCCCCCAAGCCCCTCCCCAAACACCCGCTAGATCCACCCCACTCTCCCCAAACCAGGAAGTAGGCAGTCGCAGCGGCAACACGAGGTGTTGATCAACACTGGTGCAGACGCGGTTGTTGACATCCACATCCGGAGGCGAACCCCACCCACTAGGCCCAGGATTGGAGGGTCAGGAGGTCAGGGCAGCTCTCCCACAGGTGCCCTCGGCGGGGCTCCGGACCCCTACCAGCCTTCCCTGAACAACTGCATAGCCCCAACTCTATCACTACTCTGGCCTGGTCCTACTGGAACCCCCTAGTTCCGCTGCTCCCTCCTCACACTCTCCTTAGGCTCTTGGTACCACACTCTTCACTTCAGGCCCCAAACTCAGTGTGCTTATTCTGGCATTTCCCAGACAGGTGACATCCCCCTCCCCAGCCTCAGTTTCTCCTCCTATGAAATGGAGGCAGTTTTTGGCTCTGGAGGAGATCAGCCGGGCCCCTTTGCCGCCTGGAAAGGGCCGGACTTCCACGGCCTCAACACGCCTAGTACCTGGTTTCTTGGCCCGACACTGTGGAGGGGAGCCTCAGGTCGCTACAGCCCCGCGCCCCCACCCACTTCCCGAGCTCGGGTCTGGCTCCTCACCCAGATTTCCAGGTGGATATCCCGCAGGGCGACGCTGCCCTTGTACAGATCGAGGCTGAGCTGGTCCAGGCTGAGGTGCTCCTGAAAGAAGTGACCCAAGTAGTGGTGCAGTAAGTAGCGGCAGACTCGCTCTTTCACACAGTTCGACCATGGCCACAGCCATCGTGACATCTCGGAGACCGCCGGGCTAGGGCCGCCTCCGCTCGCCGACTGTCGGCGATCCCCGCCCGGCTGCGCGGTTCACTAGAGCTCCGGGCTTGCCCCGCCGCTTCTCTCAGCGCCAGGCCGCGCCCCCGGACGCTCGGCCACGCCCCCCACGCTTACTACCATTGGTCATTGCAAAGGGCGAGGCCTACTGATTGGCCGTGGGGGCGGAGCCTTCAAGCGCAAAAAAGGGACTGGGCGTTCTGCGTGATATAATGCTCGCAGTCTTGATTTACGCTTGCGTGTAAATTCTGTGTGGGAGGACCTTTAACCTCTCTTCTACAAGCTCTGTGGAAGGCAGTTGCTTGAAGTGCCAGCCCCGCAAGGAGTGCGCATGTGCGGACTCGTCCAATTACTTAGAAGTATTTGGGAAAGACTTAAAGGGACAGTGTCTCATAAAACTTCGTAGAAATCTTCCCTGAGGAATAAAGTCCATATGAGAGCCCCAGCATGCATCTGTAGATAGAAGTGAATCAACATTTGCATTTTATAAAACGCTTTACCATCCTTTATCTCTTTCAAACTCTCTAAAGTACAGATTATAGTCACCATTTTACAGATGAGAAAACAGATTTATCAAGGTTGCTGTGAGTGCATCACCAAGGTCTTTTTTCTACTCCTCGCCTGGAAAGCTTGGCAGGTTTACTGATCCTCCTTTCTCTCTGTAGTAGGTCGGGCCTCCAGCCCCTTTCTGGAATAATAATTTTTCATATTTCTAATCCTAAAATTAATAAAGAATGGATTCTAACTCCCTCGAGTAGGGGTCTATTGTTTCCTACAGCCCGTGAGCCAAGAATGCTTTTTACATTTTTAAATAGTTGGAAAAAATCAAAGGAAGAATAAAATTTCATGATGTGAAAATCATACGAAATTCACCTCAGAATCCAAAAATAAAGTTTTAGTGGAACAGCCTGCTCATTCAATTAAGTACTAGAGCTGCTTTTTTGCTCTAGTAGCAGAGTTGAGTTCCTGAGACAAAGACCTGCAAAGCCTAAAATATTTATTTTCTGGCCTTTTGCAGAAAAAGTTTGCCAACTCCTGGTCACACAAGCCCTTTACATCATGGGTGACTTAAGGGGTACCCACAGGTAATTGTAATTCTGTTTTAGTCTTGTTAGGGAGAGGGACTCAATCTCAGTCTAAAAGCAAAAGGCAGACTGATGCAAGAACAACCGTCCTGGCTAAGGAGCAGGGACCTGGATGCCAGTCCCAGCTCTGGGTGGCCTCAGGCAAGTGACTGCTCCTCTGTGAGCCTGTGAGCCTGTTTTATCCCCTGTATCTGCGGGTTGGGTTAGTAGATGGGAAGACACATTTATTTGGAAGGGATTGAGGGAGATCCTCTGGGACAATTTTTGGGAGTCACTGGGAAGGCCCCATTCAAGGAGGCAGACTAATAAAATGGCCACTCAGAAAATGCCATGGAATGAAGCTAGGTATCTGCCTGACCCCCATGACAGGCCAGGGGCACTGTTGTGTTCACCAAATGTTGGTTAAATTAATGATAAAAAACATTATAAATTGAGCCTGGGTGATGTCCTGGGCCCTGGGCTTGTCACCTTACTTGCATTACCTCATCTGCTCTTCGCCACTGCTCACAGGGAGACACTATTAATATCCCCATTTTTTGGGAGCGGAAAACTGAGGCTAGGAGCCTGTACAAAGAGAAGCATCACTTTCCTTCCCAAAGACAGTGGGAATAGAAGGGTGTGTTCTGGAGACTAGGAAATGTTGTCCTTCTGTGGGACAACAGAAGGAGGGGGTGACCATTTCACTGCAGTGGGAATAGGGTACAACATATGCAAAGGTTGGGGGCCATTCCTAATATTCAGGACCCCAATCTGGGTGGCTGCTTTCCAGGTCAGCTTCTCTTTAGCAAGGCTGCACTGATGTCTCTCTCATTGTAACTTGACTGGGAGACACATCTGTCTCTTAGGAGTGGGTGCCTGTGAGTTTACTCCTGAGTGTGATCCCCTCTGTGGCCAGGACACAGGGTAGTGATGAGTAAACTCAGAAGGGCACAAAGTTCCTTCCTGCCACCTCCCCCAGACAAAGTACTGCGAGATCCACAGAAATCCAACTCCAAGACATAGTCATCCCACAACCTGGCCCAGGCCTGCAGTAGGAGCTGAAAGAGAGAATAAAACAATACTCGTGTGTAAAGGGGATGATATTCTCTTAGGAAGGAAGGTGGTGTTGAGACCCCATAAGGATGTTTCTGGGATGAAGTCCCAGACCTCATTTTAGGCTCAGCAGCCCCAACAAATACACTGGCCCTGGGAAGTGCATTAGGGAGCTTTTACTGGATAACTGGATTCCGGAGAACTCAACTGGACTGGGGAAAGATAGGGCCAGGGTTCCTCCCCATAGAAAGAAAGGGGGAGGGCCAGGCTTTGTGGGGCTCTTTGTGGACCTCTCCACATTAGGTTAGGTGGGAAATCATCAGGCAAAACCTGAGTTCTAGGCTTTGGGGTTCCTTCCCCAGGGATGGCCCTCCCAGAAGCCCCTCTGGGCATTCCCTCAGTGGGATCAGAATGGGTGTGGAAGGGGTCACAGAACATAGCCAGGGGCTAAGGCTTTTGACTTGGTCCAAGGTTGGAGGAACTGATTTTGCATTTTGTTTAAATTATGGTAAAATATGCATAATATAAATTTTACCATTTCCAAGTGTACAATTCTGTAGCATTAAATATATTCATATTGTTGTTCAACCAATCTCCAGAATTTTTTCATCTTGCAAAACTGACTCTCTATACCTGTTAAACAACAACAAAATGAGTGAATTTTATAGGAAGCGAATGGTATCTCAATAAAGATGAAAAGTAAAAGAATTTTCATCTGCACCTCCCAGGTGACATTGTATCTATTTTGAGACCCAGTTCAAATTCTACTTTTTACAGGAAGTCTTAAGTCTGTCCTTCACCCTTGAGTTCCCCAATCCTCAAACTGAGCACCCCCTTTGTACAAAGCACCACCCCTCCACTGGTCAGTCTGGCCTTGAGACCTTTGGAGTCCAGGGCACTAACCTCCCAGGGGCCTGGTGCTGGTACCCTCTTGACTTAGGCTTGGAGATGGGGGCCTGGCCCCTGGTCCCAGCTTCTGATGATAGGCTATAGATCTTGGGCAAAGCCTTCTCCTCTCAGGACCTTGGGATCCTCACCTGGCTGTAGAAGGCTCCGTGGGGCTGCCTTCCCCCAGTTTTTTCTGCAGGGTTGTGGAACAGACTTTACCTCCTGAGTCTGGGAGGTGGGCAAGGAGGGCATTATGAGTTTCCATTGACAGACGAGGACACCAAGGGCCAGATGAACTAGGCTTGGTGAAGATTCTGAGCAAGAGGGTGGCTGACCAGCTCTCCATTGGTACGGTCCTGGCTTTCTGTTGCTTTAGCAAGTGGGCACCTTTGGGCATTCAAGTTCTCTCTGCAACAGGGAAGATGGCTGGGTGGTTCCACTGGAGCACTGAGTGGTCACCAAGGCCCAAGGCAGGATGGGGAAGACTTTGAAAAGGGCCACAGTTCCCAACCCCCTCCCTAACCTCATTTTCTGGTCTCATCGCCCACTCCAGCTACTCACATGGACCAGTTGTTCATCCAGGGAAAACTTCTGGGTGGAGATTTTACAGTGTAGTGTAGGGGGATGTAGTTCAGGAGTATAAAGGATGTTGGGGTCCTGGGTCCTATGAAGGGGCTCAGGGAACTGCAGGCCAGAAACTTCTGGTAGGAATGGCCAATTCCTGGAAACCCACCTGTGCCTTGGCTACTCTGCTCAGGGTTTTGAACAAGAGACCCATCTTAGGGCCCAGAGCTGCTGGATGCTCCTTCCAGGGAGGCCAGCTTGCCTGGAGTGGGGGAGGGTGGCAGTGTCAGGAAGTACCTCTTACTCTGATTCTTTGCCACTCCAAGGCTGGCCCTTTAAACCCCAACCCATGATGTCACCTTAGACAGCAAAGGATGGGAGGGGGACTGCAGGCCTGAGGATGGACTACATTTCCCAGCAGCCTCCAATGCACCACACCCCTCCCAGCAGGCACGGGGCTCGCTGCAGACTATTAACCGGCCCAGTGCCGGTTTCCAAAGGGATTCTAAAGTGTCCGGCCATTCTGGGGTGAGGTTGGGGTCCCCATGGGAGTGAAATGGCTTGGGCACAGATGGAGCTGGCCAAATCTTTGGGCCTAGGATAGACTGAGTCTCTTTCTGCAAGTGTCCTGACACCACCCCCAACTTCCTTGTGCAAACTCTCTTGTCCTCTTTCCCTACGCAGCCTCCTTTCCAGAACCTCAGAACCCAGCACCATTTGGACCCCATCCCACTCTGTTTCAGTCTTGTCCCCGGGTGTCCGCAGGGGTTACCCCTTTGGTCTGGCAGCCCCCTTTAAGAGCGAGGGGACTACATCTCCCAGCAGCCCCCGGGAATTTCCTGACGCAGCCCCCTACCCTACCCCCGCCGCCAGCCCGCGGGGAGGTGCGGGCCTGGAGGGGGGAGGTGACTTGATGTCATCCTGAGCAGCTGGGCGGCGGGTGCCGGTGCGCACAGAGCCAGGGCTCCAGCGGCGCCGCGCTGCGCCTGGTCGGGTCCCACTTGAGGAGAGCTCCGCGCGCTGCCCAGATCAGCCCAGAGCCCGCCGGGCGCACGCGCCCCGACCCGGGGCTGAGCTGGGGGTATGCTCCGGCACCCCCGGAGCCCGAGAGAGAACCCAAGAGCGACGCCGCCCAGCGCCAGCGCCCGGAGCGGATCTGCTGTGAAGAAGCCTTGAACAGCCGTACCCCTCCCTACTAGCAGCCACTGGGGTCCGGGGACCAAAGTCTGGGCTTCTAAGAAGTGAGTGCCCCCCTTCTCTACCATGAGGCAGATGAGATTTGGGGGACAAGGAAAGAGGAAGTGAGGTAGGGGAGGGTGCTGGGTTCTAGGAGGAGGATGGCATGGGATAGGGCCCCCATTCTTGGGGAAGTTCCTGGTGGCCTGGATTAGTGGGTCAGAAACGGGGCCTCATTCTTTTAGGGGCCAGGGATGAGGCACGGGGTTCCCATTCTAGGTAGGGGTTGGCTTGGGGGATAGGCCCTGTTTTGAGAGGAGTTATTTTGGAGCTGGGGCTTTTCAGTCTGGGATAAGGGAGGGACATGTCACCTATGGGAGGGGGCTGCACCTCTATTTAGAGTCTAGGCAAGGGTAGCGGGGAAAAGACGATTTGGGCACTCAGCAGCAGCCCGCATGCTCTCTTTCTTGGAAGAACTGACAGGCTCTTTTTCTTTCTTTCTCTCTCTTTCTTGCCTACCCTCTGCCCTGACTTCATTTTCAAAAGAGCCAGGGTGGGAACCCTAAGGACTCTTCGTGACCCCCAGGAAGAACCTGAGGCCTGAGCCATCCTCCTCTCTACATTGCCTGCCCCCCAGGACTGGGCAGCTGTCGAAGGCCCTGGGGGGGGGCTCAGGACTGTGGTTGTGCCCCCCCCCCCGCAGGATGGGCCCAAGTTAATCATCCCAGCCTCACTCAGCATCCTCCAGGCCCAGAGGGAACCCCAGGGTCTCTGAAGGCTTGACAGCTGCCTGGCCATCATGGAGACGAAGCTGCCCCCTGCAAGCACCCCCACCAGCCCCTCTTCTCCGGGGCTGTCGCCTGTGCCTCCACCCGACAAGGTGGATGGCTTCTCCCGCCGTTCTCTCCGCAGGGCCCGGCCCCGGCGCTCCCATAGTTCCTCTCAGTTCCGCTATCAGAGCAACCAGCAGGAGCTCACTCCACTGCCCCTGCTCAAAGGTGAGCCCAGTTGCTGGCTGCCAGGGTACCCAAGTCCCAGAGCTGGCAAAGCAGGCTGTAGGGGGTAGTGAGAAGCAGCAGCTGTAATCAGAGGGAGTTTGGACAGCCCCTTCCAGGCGAGGGACTCCACCATCAGAGCTGACCCCCACCCTCCAGCCCTCTCTGCTGACGCATGGCCTGACTGGCCTGTCATCCTTGGAGGTGGGGCATCTGGAGGTGGCGCCATCCTGGGGGGCAGACCAGGGCCAAGGGTGGGGCCCACAGCCTGGGTTCCAGAAGGCCACTAAGCAGCCCAGCCACTGTCAGGGTCCTAGAGCAGGTGTTTAGCATGGCTCCTTGCAATCACCACCATGTAGTCCCCGCTACGGCTGGGCCACAGGGCCTGACTGGCTGAGCCAGAGGCACCCTAGAGATCCTCCTCCCCTCCCCACAGAGTGCCACCTATGAGAGGGAACAGTGCTGTTTTGGGCACCTGTGGAAAGCCCAGGCATCCAGGATCTCTTACCTTGCTTTACAATCAGGCCATCATGCCCTTTGAGTCTGGGTTAGGAGGAAGAGATGAAACTCTTTTACGCTGCAGGAATGGAGGATGGGACAAGAGTGGTTGATTCTGCAAGGAGTGGGGATGACACAAGAGCCTGGGTTCTGGGGGCAGGGGAGGCTGCCCTGTGGCATCTGGGGCCCAGTCTCAAGCCCCTCCCTCCTTCCCAGATGTGCCGGCCTCTGAGCTGCATGAACTGCTGAGCCGGAAGCTGGCCCAGTGTGGGGTGATGTTTGACTTCTTGGACTGTGTGGCTGACCTGAAGGGGAAGGAGGTGAAGCGGGCAGCGCTCAACGAGCTGGTGGAGTGTGTGGGGAGCACCCGAGGGGTCCTCATTGAGCCTGTCTACCCAGACATCATCCGCATGGTGAGCACTTGGCACCCAACTTCTGGGATAGGGCTTGGGGGGCATGGGGACCCTACTGACCCGCCCAGCGGCTCCTGTGCAGAGAATAAACCCCATCCTCTTCTGTCTGGTCTCAAGCCCTACTCTTCCTTCCCCATTCTGCCCTCCAGCCTCACCGCTGCCCGGCACCTGGCCGGCAGTGCTTCCTGGGCCTGTCCCATGCTGCACTTTTGCTTACACTCTCCCAAGACCTGGCATGCGCTCCCCGCACCCCACTCCGCACCCTGGCCCCTGCCTTGATCTGGCTCAGGTGCTGCCTCTTCCATGAAGCCCCTCTCAATGTCCAAGCTAGAAATCTCCCTTTTGCTGCCTAGAATGTCTGTAGACCTTACTGCTTTCCATCTTGTCTTCCCCACTGGACTGCACCCAATAAAGGGGAGGGATGTGTCTTGCCCACCCCTGGGGAAGAAAAGTTCAGGGCTTCCATGAACTATGCATTCAGGTAATGATAGCCAAGGACTGAATTCCTTGCTGGGGCAGCTGCTGAGGCCCATTAGAACTTTGGATGAGGGACCCCTTGGCTTCTGCCTTTGAGAGTTCTTCCTTAAAGAACCCTGACTCTGTCCCTCAGATTTCAGTGAATATCTTCCGGACCCTCCCACCCAGTGAGAATCCTGAATTTGACCCTGAAGAGGATGAGCCCAACCTTGAGCCTTCCTGGCCACATTTGCAGGTATGAGGTATAGGGCAGGCAGGGATCTGAGTTTCAGAAGAGACCCCCGGAGAGGGGAGGGGGTCTCCTTAAGTCCTGGATTGATAGATGAGGGCCATAGGGCAGAGTGAGTAGGGGAGGCTGTTCCTGGACTCACCTTTTTGTCTGTCTCCTCCCCCAGCTGGTATATGAGTTTTTCCTGCGTTTCTTGGAGAGTCCAGACTTCCAGCCCTCCGTGGCCAAGCGATATGTGGACCAAAAGTTTGTCCTGATGGTGAAGTGGGGAGCCTAAGCTGGGTGGTGCCATGGGGCAGGGGCAGACTCACTGTGCGGTGTGGGGATAGGATGGAAGCAACCTGGGCTTGGCCTCTCGCCTGACCCCTGACCCCTGGTCCCATAGCTCCTGGAGTTATTTGATAGCGAGGACCCCCGGGAGCGTGAGTACCTCAAGACCATCCTGCACCGGGTCTATGGCAAGTTCCTGGGGCTCCGGGCCTACATCCGTAAACAGTGCAGCCACATCTTCCTCCGGTAGGTGCTTGCTGCCCGTCCAGCTGAGACCTGGGGAGGGATAGGGAGAACTGTAGGGAGAAGACTGAGGCACAAGCCCCCGGGTGGGGGTCCCTGTTGCACTCGGGTTTACTGAGTTCTTTCTTGGCAATATATTACACAAGATTGATTATTGAACGCCTGTGAAGCCAGCAGAGAAAAAGCATTTATTTCCATTTTACAGATGAAGAAATAGAGGCCAAGAGCGATGAAGTGGCTTGAGGGACTAGGTCAGTCTGGGAGGTCTAGGATCTAAATCTTTTGACCCCTATTGTGCTGAGCCATAGGACCCAAAGATTCTTTGTGCAAATGTGTATTGAGCACCAGTGCCTGCTGGGCATCGGGTCCACATGGCCTCATAGTTGAGACTGGCACTGGAGTTAGACAGCCTGTGTTTGAGCTCGGTTCAAATAGTTGGGTACTCTTGGGAAAATTATTTAAGCTCTCTCCTAGTTTCCTCATCTCTAACCTAGGAATGATAGCTATACTAGGGACAGCCATCAAGATAAAATGAGGCGATGCTTCCAGAGCACTTAGTACAGCACCTGGACCCAGGCCAGGGCTCTGAAATATTAGCTCTTATTGTTACTAGCTACAAAATAGGTAAGACATGATCCCCTCCGGAAGGTCGGAGTCCATTAGATCCCCCGCTTATTAACTTTGAGACAAGTTTCATTGAACCCCTGAGCCTCGATTTCTTCATCCGTGTAATGGATCTAATAAGCCCTGCCTCCCAGGGTAATTTTGAGAAGTGTATAGCACAGAGTAGATGCTTTTTTTTTTTTTTGGTAGCATAAAGAGTGAAGGACACAGGCTAGATGGATGAGGATCAGGGAATAAGGGTTAGGGTCTTGGGGGAGAAATAAGTGGGAATGCTTCACAGAAGAGAGCTTTGAGCTGGGACCCAGAGTGGCACTGGTGGCTGGGCTGAGAAGGGCGATTTATGGTATGCGTGGATCTCAGTGGGGCCTGGTGTAGGCTACTGGGAAGGGACATGGCCTCTGGTTGGGAGAAAATTGGATTAGTGTGCAGGGCTGAGGTGGGCAAGAGAGAGGCTGGGCCTGTTCCAAGTGCTCTGACCTCTTCTGCGTCCTTCTCTTCCTCTTACAGGTTCATCTATGAACTCGAGCACTTCAATGGCGTGGCTGAGCTACTAGAGATCTTAGGAAGGTGACTGTTCCTGGGCCTCCGCTAGAGCATCAGTGTTCTGGGAGGAAGGGCTGAGGCCCAGTCATCTGAGCCCTCCTCCTCTCTTCTGCCCCCTTCTCAGCATCATCAATGGCTTTGCGCTGCCCCTAAAGACTGAGCACAAGCACTTCCTGGTTCGGGTCCTGATTCCCCTGCATTCCGTCAAGTCACTGTCTGTCTTTCATGCCCAGGTAAGTCCCATGCCTGGTCCTGCCACAGCAGAGAGTTGACAAGGGCAGCCATCTGGGTCAGCCTGACACTCTGGCTCCAGCCACGCTATGCCACCAACTCACAGGATCCCCTCTCACCTTCTCTTTCTGTACTAATCCTGTCCCATCTCCCTTAGAGAATTCCCATGACCCCAGAAGAATAATCTCAGACATCGGCTCTGTGAAGCCTTCCCAGCCCCTTCCCTCTCAACCTGCCCTAGGATTAAACTTTCCTCCTATAGTCCTGTAGATTGTGATTCAGATTTTGGTTATGGAACTCTCTGTAAAATGTATAAGAACTAGTTTGCTGACTGTTTCCCCTGTGAAATCATCACTGTGTCCCCTGCACATGGAGTGGGGTGCCTGGTACATCCTAGGTACATGCCTGGTGAATGAGAAAGTACACACAGTAGGTGAGCAAATGTCTGGGGTCCTGTCCTGGTCTCCTCCTGACCCCCATCCTCTCTCTCCACCCTTCGCAGCTGGCATACTGTGTGGTGCAGTTCCTGGAAAAGGATGCCACCTTGACAGAGCATGTGAGTACCCCTGTGGGGAAAGGCGGGTCTGTACCCCCACAGGCCTGACTCCTTTCTGCCTCACCTCCCACAGGTGATCCGGGGTCTGCTCAAATACTGGCCAAAAACCTGCACCCAGAAGGAGGTATGAAAAAGGGCTTTGATGACCATCAGAGGGAGGTTGGGGTCGCTTAGCTCCAGGAGGGATGGCAGGTGTGTGTCAGGGGAGATGGAACTGCTGCCCCCTGTGTCCCTCCCCCTCCCCAGGTGATGTTTCTGGGGGAGATGGAAGAGATTCTTGATGTCATTGAGCCCTCCCAGTTCGTGAAGATCCAGGAGCCTCTCTTTAAGCAGGTGGCTCGCTGTGTGTCCAGCCCCCATTTCCAGGTATGGGGCAGGGATGGGTGAGGGTGGGAGCCAGGGAATGGACTAGGAAGGATGGCCAATTGACCCAACACAGCTCCGTCTGTCCTCAGTTTTTTCTCCTGGGTCTGATAATGGAGAGACACTGGACTTAGGGTCAGAGGACCTAGGGTCAAGCCTCAGATCCGCCTCCCACTGGCTGGGGCCTTGGGCAAAGCACTGCGCCACTCTGAGTCTGATTAAGCTTCTTCATCTGTAATGTGGGCCACCAGTGATCTCTTACAAGGTGGTGATGGGGGCTGAAGAGATCGTAGTGTAACCATATTTGGTAAACTGATGGGTTCTTATCACTTCTCTCCTTTTCTTAGTGACCCTCAGTTTCATTAGCCCCACTTCAGGGCCCAGCCAGGCTTCCCCCCATCATCTGGCTGGCTATAACTCGTGTTCTCCTATATGTATGTGTAGACTTCCTCCCATTCTTACGAGCCATACCTGGAGGAAGTCAATTCTTCCTCACAGTGACTGTGGTACTTCAGTTTATTAAACACCTCGTTTGATTCTTACAACAGCCCTGGGGAGGTAGCTATTATTAGCCCCATTTTACAGATGAGAAAATGGAGGCTGAGAGGTTAAATGCCTCACCCAAGGTCATATGGCCAGTGTGGCGTGGAGCTAGGATTCAACCCTGACCGCCGGACTCCAAATCCAGTGCTTTCCTCCTTGCCACACTGCTTCCTCCAGTGGTTCACATGAGCCCTGGGGATGGGGTGTGTGGAGGACAGAGTGCCCTGGATTTGGGGGTGGGGGTGGACACCAGCTCTCGCACACACAGGGAAGCCAATGCTAGGCACTCACTCTGCCTTCTCACTGCCCCAGGTTGCAGAGCGGGCTCTGTATTTCTGGAACAACGAGTATATCCTGAGCCTCATCGAGGACAACTGCCACACTGTGCTGCCTGCTGTGTTTGGGACCCTCTACCAAGTCTCCAAGGAGCACTGGAATCAGTGAGTGCCCAGGCCCTGACAGAACCCACAGGAGCTGCGTCCAGGGCCAGCCAGTCCAGACCTGGGATTACTCCTAACGGGAGAGAATCAGGGAAGGCGTCTGAAGAGAGTTGAGGGCAGGGAGAGGGCAGTGTGCTTGTGGTGTTCAGGGCTGCATGCTGTTTGGGGAACAGGGAGAGAGCGCTGGAGGAGGGAGGTGGGCCTCACTGAAGTTGCTCTCATCTCCTCACCCCTTCCTTGACCTGCCAAGAACCATCGTATCTCTGATCTACAATGTGCTCAAGACCTTCATGGAGATGAACGGAAAGCTATTTGATGAGCTCACAGCCTCCTATAAGCTGGAAAAGCAACAGTGAGTGTTGGGGGGCTGGGCATGGAGGGCGGGGAGAGGAGAAAAGCAGGAAGGAACCAGCTCCTCATGGCTGGAGGGCACCTAAGAGGACAACCCCACATCCCATCCGACCAGATACATGTCTCCCTATGTTCCTGGCAAGTGCGGGCCCATTCGTGCCCAGCTGCCATTGCATCCAGTCACCCTCCCAAGTGCTGCTTCCAGGTATTAGAGTCCCTTTGCAGATAGGGTGGTAGCAAGGGAGGCTGGACCGTAGGCAGGGCTCCAGGTAGGGGAGCTGCCTCACCCTCTCTCCCCAGGGAGCAGCAGAAGGCCCGCGAGCGTCAGGAGCTGTGGCAAGGCCTGGAGGAGCTACGGCTACGCCGGTTACAGGGGACCCAGGGGGCTAAAGAGGCCCCCCTCCAGCGCCTTACACCCCAGGTGGCTGCCAGTGGGGGACAGAGCTAGAGATCCCCCAGAAGGGGAGGAGCTAAACCCAGAGCTATCAGTCCCTCCATCCCCTCTCCTGCCCAGGGGCCCAGAGAGGCACACACCTACCCCTGGCCTTGCCAGAGTGCGCTCGGAGGGCTCCCTGCCTGGCCCAGCGTGGGCAGCTTTCACTGTGGGGAGAGGAGGAGAGGAGATGGTGGTCCTGGCAACAGAACTTTCAGGCCCTTGTGGCAGGACTTGACCAGGGCAAGCTTGACTGGGAAGCTGCCGTTGGGGATCTGCCCGTACCCCACAAAGCTGGGCTCCAGACTACAGGCAGGTTCCCACCCCCTGCTCCCACCTAGGGCAAAGGGACTCAGCTCCTAGCCTACCCCACCTCGTGCCAGCGCGAGGTCCTTCTTCACCCTACCATGGGATCCATGGTCTATTTATTCTCCCCTGCTCACCCCCAACACAAAAACTGTCCTGGGCCTGGGGCACCCTCCTTCCCTCCCTTCCCTAACCCTGTACTTCCTTGTCCCCTTTTTATTTATTGGGCAGGGGGGTGGGGTGAGGGCACAGGCAGAAGAGATTCCCCATGTCCTGGGGCAAGAGGGGTCACAGTTACCATGGTCTGTCCCCTTCCCCTGGCTGGGGGTAGACTTAATAAAGACAGAAATTCAAGGACTGCTTGCTTTATTAAGGGGTAGGGACACAGAGGGAAATGAAATGATGAAAAACTGGTTAGGAGGCCAGGCAGAGGCGGGAAAGAGGCAGAAACTCCTCTTCTCCAACCCTCTGACCAAGGGAAGGGAGGCAGGGCAAGGACGAGCTAGTAGCGGGAGAGGCGACACATGTCACACTGGCAGGCCCTGGCTGTGAAGATCTCCAGCTCCTCCCTGCGGTCCCGCCCACACTGCAGCTGCACCTTCACCTGTGGGAGAGGGGTGGCCATGTTCCAGTCCCTTCCTCAGTTCGTCTTAGATCCCCATCTGCCCCCACCCACAATGAGCCGCTACGGGGCTGGGCCCCTCACCTTCCCCAGGCTGGTGATGGTGCAGCACTGAGACACGGAGGTGACATTGTGTCGATAGCCACTGGCCACCAGCACGGAGTACCGGGAAGGGAAGGCGCTGGACTCGCAGTGGCCCACACAAGCCTGTGCCACATGGGAGCCCTGGCAGGTGCCTTGGCGGTCACTTCTCACTGTCACGTTGAAGGCTAGAAGGAGACAGGCGAGCGGTAGATGGTGCCCCTCAGTTCCTGTTGCCTGTTCCCTCAGTAGCGGTCCATCAGCTCTTTGCTCCCACCCAGCTCTCTGCTCCCAGGGTTACTCACGGTGCAAGTGGCAGCCTGGGATGGCTGCCTGCCGACCCCAGCCTTCAGTGACCGCCAGGACCAGCAGGCCAAGGAGCAGGGCTTGGGGGGACGCCATGGGATCTGAAACACAGTGGGTACACAGATGTCTCTGGATGGGTGTGCAGGTGGGAGGGGAGTTCTTTAAATACCACATGCTTCCAGAGTGGGCCAGGGCTAGGTTGGCCCAACTCACTGGGGCGAGGCAAGCCTGAGCGGGGCTGGCTTCTCCCCGTGCTGCCTCTGGGGCTGTGTGTCTGCCTGCGAGTGCCTCTCCGGATGGGTGTGAGTGGAGCAGCTGTCTCTGCATTTGACTTGTATGTCAGCCCACTGCGGTGATCTTCCCCTGCCATTTCTCCTACCATCTGGCGCACAAACATCTGCCTCCCTCCGTCTGCCCCATCTTGCCCGCAGGACCCCATCTGCAGTCCCCAGGCCCTCCGAAGGCTCCTCCTGCCTCAGGGGGCTTACCACTTCCGAGGCCCAGGAGCTGAGTGGCTTGCTGAGTGCTGGTCTCCAGATGGTGCTGGCTCTCCGGATTTTTATATGCCAGCATTTTGGAGCCCCGCCCTCGTGGAGATCAGCTTTCAGGCTGCTGCCCTGCCTGCCAGAAGCCTCAGCAATCCCACCTGGGAGAGTCAGCTCTTCTCTGAGGTGTGGTCCTCGGAGAGCAGATTCTGCTTTCTGGGTCCCTCTGTCCAAGAGCTGCCCAGTGTCCAGGGCTGGGGGAAGTGAGGGCGGGAGAAAAGCCCAGGAGCTGGTGGAGTGGGCAGCCTGTGTGCAGTTGGAGAGAGAGGGTTCAAGACTGGGCTGAAGGCTGGCCACCTGGGTTCTCTTTTCTGGGTGGCCTTGGGCAGGACACTCACCACCCCAATCTTTTTTTTTTTTTTTAATGAGTGCAATGTCACTGGCCCTCATATGTGGGACCTGAACCCGGGCCACTGGCTTCCCAGGTCAGCGTTTAACCTCCGCGCCACTCGGCTAGCCCAACACCCCAACCTTAAAACTACTAAACTCAGCCCTGCCTGTCTCTTTCATCCACTGCAGAGGAAAGGGTTGGGGAGGAGATTCTTACGGACAAGGGAAATGACCCCAGTGGCCGTCTCCTGAGATGAGCTTGGTGGCAGGGCCCGGAAGGAATAGAGTGGGGGTGGGGGGTTCTAAGTCCATTTCAGAACTTCACATCTTAGGGGTCAGCTACAGGGTGGGGCTCCCCCTAGTTCTGGGAACAACAGGGACCTGACTCCTGGAAGAACCTGAAGCTGTTACCCAACAAATCCCATCGATAAGTCCAGAGCTGGCTCTGGTTTTACAGGTGAGACAACTAAGGCTCAGAGAAGGAGTGTTACTAAAGGTCACACGGGGGGCTGGCCTAGTGGCACGGTGGTTAAGAGCTGGCTTGGGATGCCAGCGGCCCTGGTTCGGGTCCCACATAGGAGGGCCAGTGACACTGCCCACTCAAAAAAAAAAAAAAAGTCACACAGTTAATATCAGGGGTTGATTTGGAGCCCATATCTGCTCTTTATGTTTGGTGCTACATTACATTTAGCACAAGAAGGTGGCAAGTTGAAAAAAGACCCCTAGTCAGTAGTAGCCGCAGGGGCTGGGGCAGGGTGAAGATTAGAAGGAAGCCTGTGGTGACTTGGCCCCCACACTCCAGGGCCATGGCCTCGCTGACCTGCTCAGAAAGGCAGAGCCAGCTGCAGACGGCCAGAGCCGGAAGGCACTTGAGAGCTCATCAAATCCTACCCCTTTAATTTCCAGATGAGAAAATAAGAACCAGAGAGAAGAGCGACTTTGCCAGGGCTTCACTGTAAGCTAGTCAGAGTCAGACGGCACTCAAAGCCCCCAATTCTGGAGCTGTGTCTTTCAGCAGCTTCGTAAAGCCAGCCAGGTTGGGGACAGCATGACAAAGGCTGTATACACACTTGTTCCTAGTCCTCCAGTCCTGACACACAATGGCTTCCCCTTCTGTTCTCCTTCCCTCAGGTCCTGACCCTTCCACAGCAACCCACCCCTTCTCTCCTCCCCACCCAAAAGCAGCAAAACAAGGGGTCTCAGCAGTCCAGCCCCAACTCTCCCATTCATCACAGGAACCTTCCAACGTCTGGCAGATAAATCATCTCTGTTTCAAGACTAGAGGTGACAAGGGCTCGTTATCTCACAAGGCGATCCATTCTAATACTAAACATGTCTAACTAAACATCTCTAAGCTGAAATGAGTTTCTGTCAATTCCTATCTATTATTTTGATCCTCTGTGGCCACACAAGTTTAATCTGTCTGTCCTGGATCAGCCTTTGTGTTACATGAAGACAGAGCTCGGGTGCCCTGGTCTTCTCCAGGGGCCCCAACCTGGACTGACTTCCGGGGAATTCGATAAACTTACCTGCATTACTGTCAAAAGCCAAAGGGATAGGTGAGTAGGAAGCACTGATCTACTGCCAGGCCTCACTTTGGGGCCAAATTGGGTGAACTGGGGAGAGATGATTTGTTCGGTTTTTTTTGTTTTGTTTTGTTTTTTTACATACAATACAAACGCTTTATTAATAGTCGAAGATCATCCCTGTAGGCCAAGTGGTGGACCCAAACATCCAGGACCCAGGCTTAAATTCAGCGCAGCCTCCGAGCCTCTTGCTCTGATTCTAATAGAGTGAGCACGTCGCCTTAAGCACCAGGCCCTTTACATTGCGGATGATGGAGCGGCTCGTATCGTCCATGAATTCCACACGCACCTGCATGCACTGTCCCTGGGAGCCAGTCCTGCCCAGCACCTTGGTGACCCTGGGTAGTTTAATAGGTTGCACACGGCTCGTGTCCATAATGGCGGCGGGGCGGCAGTCCGGCTGAGACTCTATTTTTTTTTTTTTTGTTTTTTTTTGAGTACAGTATCACTGGCCCTCATATGTGGGACCGAACCAGGGCCGCTGGCGTCCCAAGCCAGCACTTAACCACCGCACCACTCGGCCGGCCCGAGAGATGATTTCTTGAGGGTCAGCAAGCCTTGGGACAGTGAGTCTTGTAAGACCTCATTCCTTAACCCCCAAGGGGACTTGAGGGTTTGAGGCTGGGTACAGACCCCCCAATCCAAAGCAATAACCAGGTAGACGCAGGGGAGGTTTCAGGCATTGCTCCCCTGTATCTTGAGGGAAGAATTTGCTCTCTCAATCTACTTCACTACATCCAGTCAATAACTCTTCATAAAAAATTTATTGTCATTAGGATCCTACGTGCTGGAGATGGAAGTCCTAAACTGAACCTCAGAACATAACACTTTTCAGACTAGAGCATTTTACAAAGCGCCATTCTTTCCTTAGTGTTTTAAATTGAAAAAAATATTCTATTGTAAAGGGGCGTAAGACAGGACAAAGTCACAAGAGGACTCCAGGAGTTTGGGGCCCTCATTCCTCATGACTGGCATGTCATAAGCAGAAGCTGGAGTGGGAGGAGTCACTGTGAGACGACACTCTTCCCACCACTGCATTTGGAGGGCTCACTGGCTGCTCCTTCTGAATAAATACCGAAAAGGGAAGAGAGAGCTGCAGGAAAGAAAGCACAGCAGGCTTAGACTCCAGAGGTCCCCTTCCCTTCTCCCAGGTCCCATTAGTGCTCCATTAGCTAGGGCATTTTTGCTCTGGGGAACCACCGAATGGAAATTCAAGTCTGGAACAACAATTGGAAAGGTACCTAAATTAGATTATACTCAGACAAGGGGCGGGGATATAGAAGAACTGCAATGGGATGGCTGAGCTCTAGATAGATAAAGAGATTTGCTAAGTGTCCTCTGCAAAAAGGACTCTGAAGACACAGCCTAGATGCACAGGGGAGAATGGAAGCATTTCGGTAACCAATCATCTGAATGACCCAAGTACAATGAGAAAGTCTATCCAAGGCAGCATTTATGGAACCAGGCCCAATGCTAGGCACACTGGGTGGGTGGGCTGTGTAAAAATAAACAAGACAGTTTTTTACTAAATTCACAGTTAGGGCTCTTGCACTCCATCTCATTTGCATCTCTATCCTGGACAAAATAGAGATTATACAGGTAATCTGCTTTCTTTTCTAATCTAACTTCCCTGAGAGACTCAATGAGGCAGACTTGAGCTATTTCACCTGGGTCTCAGTTTGATGGCAGAGAGAAAGAAGTCTGTCCTACCTTAGAAAGCCAAAGAAGCCCCTGGGTTCCGGCTCTGTGGGTCCTTTAGGTGGAGGTGGACTGCTCTGCTGCAGTGGTGGGATCATCTGCCCTGCTAGGCTGTCCTCCCACTTAGAATCTGCAAGGAAAACACTCAGGCAGGGAAAGGTATTAGTCCATGGGCTACTGTCAGTGAGCAGAAGGACACCCAGCATAAACCAAGGGCAGCCTCACACCAGGGGTTTTTGAAGCCAGGTGAATTGCTTGTTCTGACCTTCCCAATTTCACCCCAGCTCAGTAAAATGCTATTCTGACCTTGGAATGTTTTTAAAGTTGGGCCCCAGAGATTTTTACACTTCTCAAGTCCCAGCCACCCACCATGGTTGGTGTGTCTTCACACGGATTGACAACTTGTTGAAGAGCTCACTTGCCTACACCCCTGCATCTGTGATAGCTGCAGGCCACATGAATGCACATGCTGTGTAAAAGATCAGCAAGTTGGAAGGGCAATTCCAGCCCCTGCTGAGCATCCAAACACCTTCACTACTAACACTAACGCCAGAAGGGAAGAGGAGAGATAGGGTCCCAGAGATTATCCTCCGGCAAGAGAGAAAAGTGAAACACACCTCTCCCAACTTTTCTGTAAAACTATCATTCCACATGGAACTGTTCTGAAACAAGTGAGAGCATCAGCTCCACTATCAGAAGCCAGGGAAGAACATGCATTGCTTCCCTTCACTCCTCTTGGGAGCTTGTGGGGTGGGGGCAGTATGTGGTTTCTATTACTCAAAGGCAGGCCCCCAGGCCAGAAGATGGCCAACAGGCACCTCCATGGGAGTGAGGCACATCACCCACGGAGCAAGTGGGAGCATGCCCAGACTCAGAGCACCGTGCTGCCCTGCTCATCAGAGAACTAAAAGGGACAGGGCGATTACTGAAGGAGAATAATACCAATTCCCCAGAACCTACCCTGTTCCTGGACATCAGTGTCATCAAATGCTGGGGTCTCCTCACATTCCTGCTGGGTTATTCTTTCCCTATTCTGATAAAAAAAAGAGGACCAAGAAAGTTTTAAACTTCACTCCTATACAGCTTGGTTGTCTGAATGTTATTTGCTGGTTAACTTTCACATCAGCTCTGTGGCCTGGCTTCTGACTGCCCAGGCAGGTTGTAGATTTCCTTAAATATGACTGTCCTTTACCCATGTCAGCTTCCTAAGCACTGTCCTTCTAAAATCGTAAGATTGAAGGGCTGGAACAAACCAAGCTGGGTTTAATTTACCATTCCATATTACTGAGTGCCAACTACTAATAAGGACAGAATATTGAATTTCAGAAATCAGGAGGACCTTAACTTTACCATGGAGAAATGTATGATCTATGTGGTAACACTGACATATACACTGTTATAAGATAGTGTGATGAAACTACCCCACGAGTCTGGATTGGGTGCTGTGGTGGATGGGGACATGAATAGAGCAGGTGGCGGTTAGTCACGGAAGACTTCACACAGGAGGTACTAACTGAATGGAGCCTTGATGGATGAATGGGATTTTGTCCTAATGGGGGTGAGGAGATAGTCAGAGAGAGCAGGGCATTCCAGACAGGGGACATGATACACAGAAGCACGGTGCCATCAACAGGTAAATATGATCAGCGTAGCTAGAGCTGGGGCAGCGGAAACACGTCTCCAGCCTAAGCAGTCAGCACAGTGCAAAGCAATCTTATGATTTCTCCCTGTGTTATCCATTTATAGAGCTTCCTTTGTACTCTGAAGGGGACATCCTACAACCTGGTTCCAAGCCCACATTTCCAGTAGACTCTGATAGTCAGAAACACGGTTCAAATATTGTCTCTGGGAATCTCGGCCACTCCCCTCACCTGGGCAGAAGCTGAGGGCACGACTACCCAGCAGTGCTGGGAAGCAACTTGAGCCATTTTGCTGGTGAAGAATTCTATAACAAGGGGCCAAAGACTGTGAAGGTGGGTATTGGAGGCAAAGGCATGGCAAGCCCCTAGGGAAGGGAGGACATACCTCCCATCCTAAGCATAAGCTGTTATTTCTGTGATACACTTTTCCACAAACTATCATATTCTAGACCACATAGACAGCCACCTAAGTCATATTCCTATAAAAGTGAAAGGTAGCTCTGGGAAGGAAGGAGGCCTTCTCTTATCTCTTCTAGACAGGGAGGGTAGAGGTGGAATTTAGAGTTCTCAGCTCTGATTTCTAGCTTGAGGGAATGATTCTTCTACATTTAATGAAACTATGGTTTGGGGCTTAAATCCTGCTGCACTGGCCCTAATGAAAGGATCTAGTAAGGCTGGTAGTGGGAACCAGAAGGGCAAAGGCCCCAGGGCAGAGGTAAAGCCTACCTCTGAACCAGGGGAGAATCTCCTCACAAGATAGTTTAGCTTTTGTGTTCTCCTGAAATCTCGAGAGAGGCCTTCTCAGGCAAACATCATAAGAGAGAAAAACATAGCCTGAAATAAGACTGAGGGTACCATCTGGGACATCCAACAGGACAGAATACCCTGAAAACCGGACACAAGGTTGTCCTCTGTATAGTCAGGACCAGATCTGCTTAGAAGCACAGGTGGCAAAAAAACCCAAAGCTATGCGCATGGCAGTCTGTTTCACTTCTGGACCATTTATCTGCTCTCTCCCATTTTTTATCCTTCCAAAGTCTAGATATAGACTTGGGACCTGGGGTCACAAAGGGAATGGGTCTGTTCTTCCTTCCCATTCTCCCAAAACACCTTTAAGGGAACAAAGACCTTATTCAGATATGTGCTGTCTTCTTCTAAACTTTCCCCACACAGGCTCCCCATGTGTTCAGACATGCGTAATCCACACTGACTGTGATCCGACACCCTAAATTCCCCCAAAGGGGAGAGAAAATATTAAGCATTGGACCATAGGAACAAAAACAATTTTTCCAGCTCAAGTGACTTATACTGAGACTCACTGTGATCACTTTAATTTAGGAGAAATCCTCTCTTCTGGGAACAGGGTCTACAATGGAGGCCGTCTTTGGGCTTTGAGTCAAAATCAATAAACATGTTCCTTTTTTTTTCTCAGAGTTTTTTCTAAAACCAGTATCAGGTTGAAAAGGTAATTATGTTGAGCAAGAAACTGTGAGTACTGTTCTTGAGGGAGATGATTTGTCAAACTAAGAATAGGAAGGTACAGAGGGAAGAGAGTGAAGGAAATGTTCCTTTAACAGTAATTATCTTAGTTGTATAAGGTGTCTTTGTTCTCCAGAGCTTCACATACTTTTCTTGTACTTTTTCATTTCTTCTTCTACCCTCTCTAAAGGATAGGAATAGAGAAGAGGGCAGCCATCTGCCTAAAATCACTCTGCAGGCCAGCTGGCCATGGCACAAGGGGGCCCTATAGCCTGCACTTGCCCACCACAGGCAGAAGTCTAAGTCCCAAAAGGTTCATCCTTCCTCCAACAAAGCAAGAAGCTCCTAGAAAGAAGCAAGATTTTACATGTTTGGGTGCACCTCTGCACCTAACCACATGCCTTGTAAACAGGAGACAAAATAATCATTTGAGAATTAAAATAATTTCACTTTTCTATTTAAAAATGTTTTAGGGAATTCCTGTAATCCTGAAGGCAGCTGTAAGGCCTTTCATGATCCAGCCCATGCTGACCTCTCTGTAACATTTCTCAGCACTATCCTCCAAACTCCAGGTACACTGGCCTGCAGTCATCAAAAGCACTGTACTCGTTCCTCTTGGCCTTAATTCTTTGAGCTACTCTGAGCTACTACAGGAACCCTCCCTCACATCCACCTGGTCTGAGTGAGGTTCTCCTTTGCAGTTCCTTTGTACCCGGTGCTGCCTTTATTCCCACACATAGCACATCTATCAGTAATTGTCTGCCTCGCTTTACACTGTTGGCATTTCTAGAAGACAGCATGATATGTGACAGTACTTGGCACATAGTAGACCTTGTAAAAGTTTGTTGGATGGAGGCATAAGTAAATGTTTGCTCCATAACTGGTCATGTTATGTATGGGTCCTGGGAAGGTGAGGGAGGTGAGTTGTTAAGGTGATACTTAAGGTCAGAGCTACTTTAGAGAGATAGAAGTAAGAAAAAGGTATAAAACAGCTATTTCAAGAGAGGAGGAAAAGAAAAAGGGCACAATTTTAGAGGTTACTATGAAAAAGAAGCCCTGAAATAGAGGAGTAGCAGATATATGAATATCTCAATGGGGAATAGATCTCACACATGAAATCAAGTATTACTGGGGCCAGCCCATCACTGCTCTAAATGAAATTTTCTTGCCAGTATCTTGTGCTGATACATGCCTAGTCTGTAAAAACTAGATGTTCCAAGACTCAGACTCCAATGTAGATGAAGGCAAAAAGGTTTCTAGAGAAAATTCTATATTGGATCCCCCCTCAATTCAACAGATCTATTTTCTTATTTCAACTGCAGAGTACAAGAAGCAGCTTTTCAAGCTCAGAAGAGAAGACCTTTTAACAAAAGGATTCATCAATGTGTGTAGTATTATGCAGCCACTTTGGGGACTGGTTGTGGCAAAGGCGGAATAGTTGAATGTTGTTCTGCAGATGGTGAAACCTGAGAGTGAGTTCAGTCAGTTAAGTCTGTACTTAGGACCAAGATGAGCTGGTAACAGGAATCCTGACTTGTAACAGAGCTGTAACGGCCAAGAACCCTGAAGCCTCCATTTTGGTGCTCACCCTCGCGGTTTCCACAGGGGGCTTCTTTTTGCTGGGGCTTTGGCTAGAAGTCTCCATATTGGCCCTGTGGTGGGGGAAAAAAACCCAGGAAATGTTACTGGCAGCAGCAACATCACCACATTCAAGCAAATGGGGCTCAAATGAATATTTCAGCAGGTTGGCTATTTTTATACCACTCTTGGCCCGCAGAATAAATTGTGTGGCCAAATTCTCTTTGGGTGCTGCTTTAATCACAGTAGAATCCCAATTTGAGACATTTAGGGATGTAGGGGTTGAGAAAGGGAAAATGTGATTGACAGCAGGTATCAGATTTTGAAATACTTGATTGCGCATCAAAACCCAGAGAAAGGGGAGATGTGAAGCTTCATCTCCATGGAAAACTCAGTCAAGTGGAACCAAGCAAAACTTCACACCCCCAAGTATCCTCACATTGAACTTGGCTTGAAAGGAGTTTCCTAGCATTTCGCCAACATGTGCATTTGGAGGGTATAGGGGTCAGCTCTCTTGTGGTCTACCTCACTGCTCCTGTATGCCTCAGGGCCCACAAAATCCCAGGAAAAGAGCAGCTGCTCTCTGGGAACTTCGGTTTAAAGCACTTTGGGCTGGGGAGCAAACCACACCTTAGATTATTCCAGCAGCCCTCTCTGGGTGCTAATAAGAACGACAGAATTGCCTTACTGACTCATTCTGTCCCTGACAGATAATCAAAAGCAGAAAATAAGTAGCCTCCTCAAGAGCAACTTCAACATGTTAGGGATGTGATCAACATTCCCCTAATATCACAGCACCTCACCCGATAACTGATACATACTCTCTCATGGACATTTATATTTTAGACTGGACTACCTTTTAAAGTAGAGTTCTAAAAGCTTACTGCTCACTAGGTGAAATAGAATCACACTTTTTCATTTGTTCTTACTCTCTTGAGGGTTTCTCTATATTTTTGTATAATATTCTGGGACTTTGTAAGTCTTGTGTTGTGCCTTCTGACTGTGCTTTCTGGTAGTACAACCATAGGAAGTACACATTGACTATGTATTAGACACAATTGTATAGATATGATTACATTTCCTCTCAGCTTTAGTCTTGATCAACAGAAGAATCCTGTTTTATTGAGGAAGAGACTGTTCAAATTACATTGCAAATATCAACTTCCTTCCTTCCCTTAGTCCACCCACTGGAATAAGCAGGTACTAATGAAGCCCTGAAAGAGAAAGTGACTCACCCAAGGACAAGATCAACCAGCAGCAATGGTTGGCAAAGCCTAAGTAGGATGCAGGATTTAGACTCTCCCCCAACACCACTGACCTGTCCAGCTCCAGCCTGCTGGGGCGGTTGGGCACTTCCATATGTTTTCGTTTCCTCTTCGTGGCTCCTGCAGCATTCCTCTCAGCAAGGACCTTCAGAAAGGAATGAGATGCCTGTGACTCTCCCTTTTCCAGAGTAGCTCACAGTTCATGAGGGCACAGTGAACCCTCCATCTTTAAGTTGCCAAAGGCAACTTTACCAGCTTTGCAAGTAAGGACAGACATTCTGTTAGAGACAGTCTCACAAAAATGGCCAAGGGGAGCAAGATGGCCTCATGTATATAATTCTGATTGGACCTCAGCAGCAACTGAGGGACAAAGTTAAGACACTAGAGCAGGACTTTTTGGACAACATGAAGTAATAAAAGCAATTTTCATTTTACATAGAAAAGACAAACTTACCAACTCAAGAGGACTGTTGTTTGTTGGTTTCCCTACGATAGGAAATTTAAATGTCATAATGAATCAAGACTGTTTCACCTGGGTTTCTGGCTACCATTTACTTCTCAGAACTGGTCCTAGACAAAACCTCCATGTATGTCCTTCTCCCTTCCGCCTGGCACCACTTTCCTTAGAACTAGTCTTCAAAATCTCTTCCATGCCTATTTTAGAACTATTGTCATCCACAAGCTGAAAATTCAGGGTTTGATTCACACTATAGTCTAACAATATGCCACTTAAAAAGGGGTCCCTACTATGAAACAAAATAGGTGGAACTTCAGGAATCTGCAACAAATTACTTGGGGAGATATTTTAAGGCAAGGCCTTTGCCCCCTTTTTCAAATCAAACTGACAGGCATCTATCTACTTGTCCCTCTACGAGTAAAAATAGTGATGGCCCTTAGAGATTAAAAGTTGAGAGACACCACTTTAAGATACCATTAAGATGAAAGTCACTGAATACTCTAAAATGGAAGGAAGTATTTATATATTAGGTCTCTTTCACTGATTACTCTAAGACCGACTTTGTACTGCCCATATACCAGTATTGATATCTTTGATCCTTTTAACAGCTCAATAAGATAGGTACTATTATTCTTCACCATTTCACAAAGGTGGTACAGAAAGATTAAGAAATTTATCTCAGGTCACACAGCTATTAAATGGCAAAGCTACCAGGATTTGAACCAGGCAGTCTGACTTGGAACACTTGCTCCTCACTACACTGTGTGGTACTGGGGGCCAGTCTGGCTGACCGTTTTGCCATCTTCAGTTTGCACTACTCACCCATGGACATTCAACCTTCCCTTTTCTCTTCACCACCACCCACACATCCATCAATCTGCTTACCAGGTGACAGTTTTTCATGAAACCATTTCATCTCCACATATAGAGTAAAAACAAATGGATAGGGGACCAAGACGATGTCCCCATGTTTGAATTTTAGGTGGGATACTCTCTCCCATTTGCTTTTATCTGGGACATGGTGCTAAGGAGTGAGGAAAGAAGTCAGTATGAATCCCTGATACTATTGTAGGAATAAGACTCTTTCTCCTTTCCCTGACAAATCAAACTGACAAGCATCTACTTGTCCCTCTATGAGTAAAAATAGTGATGGCCCTTAGAGATTAAAAGTTGAGAGACACCACTTTAAGATACCACTAAGATGAAAGTCACTGAATACTCTAAAATGGAAGGAAGTATTTATATATTACAAATCCAAACTGCCTATGGATTTGCTGCTTCCATTTGAATCTACAATGTGAGTTGTGGTTCATTCCTATCCAGAAATGAAGGATACAGGGAAATACAATAAAGTGTTTTGTAGTAAATGGCTGCAGATTGTCCAAGTTTCCCAAGATCACACGAACAGAATCCTGAAAAAAAATATTTGAAATGACTTTAATCCTGTCTGGTCTCAGCCAATCTTTTCATTTATACTTGTCACTGCTCTTCACATATCCCATATGCTATTAAAGCTGAACTACTTGCTGTTCCCTGAAAATGCCTTCTGCTTCCCCCTTTCTATGCTTTTATGTAGTCTGTTCCGTCTGCCTGAAATGCCCTTTCTACCCATCAGCTTATGTCCAAATCCTACCTATCCTTTAAGGTACAGTTCAAAAGCCATTTCCTCCAGAAATTTTTCCCTGATTCTCCAAGTTGTAATTAATTGTTAGTCTCAGACTTCATAGTTGTTAGCCTTGGGCCTTTACTACATTTCATGAATATGTTTTATTTTCCTTAGTGAGACATCTCCTTGAGGTAGAATATATACCTGATTTATTTTAGTATCCCTTCTGTGATGTCTACCATAGTGGATGATGCATTACAGGTCTCCAATAAACATTTATTAAATGAATGAAAATATCGGTATTTACTGATAGTTATTTTGCCTTTGCTTAAGTCAAACCTTTTTTTTTATACATCTTAATCGATTAATCTCTAATTAACTTATGCTTATTAGTGTACACTAATTAAACACTTTGGTATGATAAAAATACTGGATTTCTATGGGAAAGAAATCTGAATTTCAGTCGTAGCTTTGTAATTTCATTTTTCTAAACCTCATTTTCCTCATATTTGGCAAGGGCAGGAACTATGAGCTCTGACAATTAAGTTAGCAAACTCTTCCTAGAAACAGTACTACACACCTCATTGCTGAATATCACTATGGTCACCTTCGGAGTACTCCCCTTGGGAAGCTATGCGCCGACGCCAGTGCCTAGTCCACCCTTCAAAGCAATTTTGGAACTCTTTTTCTGGAATGGCCTCAGAGCTATTGTTGTATTACCCTTGATGTCCTGAATGTCATCAAAATGTCTTCCTTTCAAAATTTCCTTTATCTTTGAGTAAAGAAAGAAGTCATTGGGGGCCAGATCAGGTGAGTAGGGAGGGTGTTCCAATACAGTTTTAGTTTACTGGCTAAAAACTCCCTCACAGACAGTGCATTGTTGTCATGTAAAGGCCATGAATTGTTAGTGAAAAGTTCAGGTCATTTTCGTCTTTTTTTTTTTTTTTTTTTTTTAGCTGAGTCATCCTGCCACCTGTTGGCAGCTCAGCAGCAGCTCAGCTCAGGCCGGGCATCGAACTGCCGTTGTTCAGAGCTGCTCGCATTCTCGAGCGAGCTCTTAACCAACTGAGCCACTCAGCCAGCCCCTTGTCTAACTTTTTCAAGCAGCCTTTTCAGCACTTCTGAATAGTAAACTTGGTTAACTCTCCAGTTGGTACAAATTCATAATGAATAATCTGATATCAAAAAAGTTTAGCAAAAAAAAAAAAAAGGCAGGATACAAAGTACAGGTAAAAAAAAAAAAGAAAGTTTAGCAACATTGTTGGAACAAGTTCATGAACTTAATTGTCAGACCACATATGTCTTGTTTATCTTTGTATTCTCTGTACTAGCATAGTATCTAGCTTATCATTTTAATAGCTAATTTTTATTGAGTAATCACTATGGCAAGTATTGTTTTGATACATATTAATTTCTCACAAAAACCCTATGAGATAGACATTTTTATTATCCCCATTTTACAGGTGAGGAAAGTGAGACAAAGAGAGGAGAAATAACTTATTCAAGGTTACACAGCTAATAATGGTGGAGCCAAGATATGAACCCAGGCAATGGGGTTTCAGAGGTTACACCCTTAATGTTTAGGCTATCAATAAATGCTTTCTAAATGAACGCAAGAAGATGATAACTGCCTCAAAACTAATGACAGCAGGAGAAGAAGAACATCTAAAAAGCACTTTGAAAACTTTAATGATTATAAATGTATATAAATGCTCTCTAGCTACCATTTATTGAGCTACTATATGGCAGGCATTGCACACATCTTTTTCTGATCCTCACCACAATCTTGAAAACAGGCATTATTTGTCAACATCATGACAGGTAAGAAAACAGACTCTGAGAAGGTAAGTTTCTTGGCCAAACTCATACTGTGAAGGCAGAACTGGAATTCAAACCCAGTTTTGGCTGCCTCTCAAATCTATGCTCTCTCCATTATACTATGCTGTCTTGTGCTTTTCTCTGCCCAAATTAACTGAAGCGAAGTGAAATAAATTCTGCTCTACTCAATTAAAATAAACAGAAAACTGTCATGATCCTATATTGCTACTTATAATGATGTCTTTGAGGTCCCGCAATATCCTAACATATCTTTCAACACTTAGCCAAAGATTCACAGGTACGTTTAGGGCTATGACTCAAATTTCTGGTTGCATAGCGTTTTGTATTTGTGTATTTAATTGTATTTGAATTCTTTGAAATGTGGCAGCATATGTCTTCATAAATCACAATACTCATAAACCACTGAGTTGTAAAGTTAGAAGAGAATAAACTAGTTTAAAACTCTCATTTTACAAATGAGGCTTTTAAGACCCAGGGTCACACACAGCTAATTAGTGGCTCAGCCAGGGTTGGAATTCAGAGCTAGTCTCCAGAACTCTAACCCCTTGCCCAATGCTTTAACCAACTTACAAAAATGTCCACCTGAAGAAGAAATGTCAGTCTTCTTCCTGTGGGAAAACCTAAAGCTAGAGGACCTGGATAGAAAAGGAATGAAAATGAAGTGGCAATAAAGCAATTGCAAATGTTTCCAATTAAAATGAAGACACAGCAGCCTTGTCTGTGTATTTACAGTTGAGTTTCCTGAACGTCAAGTACCAGGCAGTGGTTGAAATGATGATGTTTCCCAGAGCCCTGGAAGACGGCAGTCCTCCCAGTCCTCCGGAAGCTTTCTCTATGCCAGCCACCACAAGAGAGAGCTGCCCAGGGCTGGGAACTCTGGTAGAAACAAACTAACTCAGCCTCAAAGGTGCTGACACTTCAACTAGGAAAACTGAGAAAGAATACAGGCTTTAACTTCCCTGGAAAAATAGTAAAATTTCTCTGCAGAGGAAATGTGTCAGGGAAAAGCCAAGTAATCAAGTGGAGGTTGTGACTCAGGTGGTAAAAAAGAATTAAAATCTGGATACAGACACATCCTTGGCTTAAAGGATCACTTCCCCAAAAGCTGTCAGCTTCTTTCCCTACCTCCAGCTCCTGAATGATGACTTCTTTATTTTCAATATCTTCTCCTCTAGAAGGTAAATAGACAAGAGGTAAGTAAGCCAAGAAGGAAGGCTCTGGGGACAGTAGATTCTACAGTAGACAGTAGAGCAAAAATGACACACTGAGCTAAAGAAACATGACTAAATAACAATTATGTGTGCTGACCCAGTGCTCACGGGAGGAAGTAATCACCTAGGTGGTGTGGTCTGAGAATTGGTTCAAGGTTGTATACCAAAGTATCTTCTCTATTCACTTGCCAAGACCTGAAATTCCCACTGTGAAAGACCATTTGTACTCAAGCGTAGTCTGATGACCCCTAGGAGTCCTCACGGCGCTTTCAAGGGCAAACTATTTTCATAATAGAATACTAAAATGCTATCTGCCTTTTTTACTGTGTTAACATTTGTAATTGTTAGTGCAAAAACAATGGTGGGCAAAATTGCTTGTGTCTTAGCACAAATCTACCCTGTTGCACTAAACCATACTAGCAGTTGTAGTAATCTTTACTGCCACACAGAGGGGAATAAATCCAGTTTCATTTAGTACCCCTGAGGAAGCAGTAAAAAAAGTTAATAATTTTATAAAATTTCAATCCTTGAATATATGTCTTTGTTTTTTTTTAGGGCAATGTTACTGGCCCTCATATGTGGGACTGAACCGGGGCCGCTGGCTTCCTAAACCAGCGCTTAACCATGGCGCCACTCAGCCAGCCCGAATATATGTCTTTTTAATATATTATGTGATAAAATGGGAAATATGCATAAAGCACTTGTGCTGCATACCGAAATATGACGGTTGTCTCCAGGAGAAGGATGTGTGCCACTGTTTAAGTTGCAAACTGAACTAGCTACTCTTTTCATGGAACAGTATTTTACTTGAATGATCAGCTGACATACAAACTATGGTTGTCATTCAGAGTTTGTAATGTGAAATTTTCTTAAGAATGAACAGTGAGTTAATCAATTTAAGTATCTGTTGTCAATTGACAATGACTAATAGTATTTGTTGTCAATGATAAATTTTGAGATTTCAAGCAAAATTTTGCATTATGGAAAACTTCTGTTCACCATTGTTAAGTTGACAGGTTCAAATAACTTAAACACTTTTCTGATAAGACTGATAGTGATATTAGCAAATATGCCTTTTTAATATTGTCCTGCCACACCTTCTTTTATTGTGCTTTGCTTTATTGTGCTTCATGGATGTTACCTTTTACAAATTGAAGCCAAAACTCTCTACCAGCAAAAAGATTGCAACTTGCTTTATTGTGAGACTCACTTTATTGTGGTAATCTGAAACGGAACCAGCAATATCTCTGAGGTATGCCTGTATAATGAAATGCGTTGACATTTGGATGATCTGCGTAAGTCAGTGAACCAGTATTTTTCCAAATGACCAATGAAATGCATCATGTTACAAAATCATCCTAGGTAAGAGTCATTCAAAGAACAAGTTCAACTAATGGATTTTAATGTAGCAGAGTTTGAAAGTTCACCGATAAAATTTCAGATTTCACATTGCAGCTAACCTTTAAGAACCATTAAAAAAAAACACAAAAAACCCAGGGGCTGGCCGAGTGGTGCAGTGGTTAAGCACTGGCTTGGGAAGCCAGTGGCCCTGGTTCGGTCCCACATATGAGGGCCAATGACACTGCCCTCAAAAAAAAAAAACACTTAAAAAAACAAAAAACAAAAAAACCCCAAACTACTACCACTTGTCAAGTTTTGATGTAGGGTCAAAGAGAAATATCCACGGGACGCCAGTGGCCCTGGTTCGGTCCCACATATGAGGGTCAGTGACACTGCCCTCAAAAAAAAAAAAAAAAGAGGAATATCCACAATGATCTGAGAAGGCTATTTTCCTACCTCTCCCCAGCTACAAATTTATGTGGGGCTAGATATTTTTCAATATAATTCAACCAAAAAATTCACAACAGACTGAAGCAAATATAATAATCTAGCAGTCTTCTAGTAAACCAGACATTAATGAGATTTGCAGAAATTTGAAACAATCTTCTCATTAATTTTTTGTTTTGGAAAATATAGTTATTTTTCATAAAAATGTATTAACACTTAATGGATATATTATTTTAGAATTAATACATTTTAAAATTGTGGTAAAATATAGCCTAAAGTTTGCCATTTTAACCATTTTTAAGTATACAACTCAGTGGTATTAATTACATTCACAACCATGGTGTGCAACCATCACCATTTTCTATTTCCAAAGCTTATTTCCCCAAACAGAAATCCTGTACTCATTAAGCAGTAACTTCCCACTCTCCCCTCCACCCAGATCCTATTCTATCCTATGAGTTTTCCCATTCTAATATTTCATATAAGTGGAATCATACAATAGTTGTCTGTTACTGGTTTATTTCCTTAGCATAATGTTTTCAAAGCTCATCCATGTTGTACATGTATCAGAACTTCATTCCTTTTACAACTTCGTTTTATGGCTGAATAATATTCCATTGTGTATATGTTGATACCACACATATAACATTTTATCAATTCACCTACTGATGCACACTTGGGTTGTTTCCATCTCCTGGCTATTGTGAATAATGCTGTTATGAACACTGCTGTACAGGCATCTGTTTGAGTCCCTGTTTTCAATTCTTCTGGGCATATACCTAGGAGTGAAATTGCTGGTTCATATGGTAATTCTATACTTCTCCTTTTGAGGAACTGCCAAACTGTTTTCCATAGCAGCTGCACATGTTATATTCATTTGTACCAGCAATGTAAGAGGGTTACAATTTCACCACATCTTTGCCAACAACTGTCATTTTCCATTTAAAAAAAAAAATTATTAGTGCCGGTCGAGTGGCTCAGTTGGTTAAGAGCTCACTCAAGAGTGCGAGCTGAGCTCTGAGCAACAGCAGTTCAATGCCCAGCCCAAGCTGAGTTGCTGCTGAGTTGCCAACAGGTGGCAGGATGGCTCAGCTAAAAAACAAAACAAAACAAAACAAAAAAATTATTGCCATCCTAAGAGGTGTGAAGTGCTATCTCACTGTGGTTTTGATTTGCATTTCCCTTGTGACTAATGATATTGAGCATCTTTTCATGTGCTTACTGGCCACATATATATATTTCTTTGGAGAAATGTCTATTAAAGTACTTTGTCCACTTTTTACAACTGGGTTGTTTATGTTTTTATTGTTGAGTTGTTACTTCATATAGTCTGGATATTAAACTCTTATCAAATATATGATTTGCAAATATTTTCTCACACCTGTGGGTAGTCTTTTCACTCTGTTGATAGTGTCCTCTCGTGCAAAATTTAATAATTTTTAATAAGTCCAATTTATCTAATTTCTTTTGTTGCTTGTACCTTGGTGTTATATTTACAAAATCATTGTCAAATCCAAAGTCATGAAGATTTGCCCCTATGTTTTCTTCTAAGAGTTTTATAGCTTTAACTCTTTTTTTTTTTTTTTTTTTTTAAGATTTTATTGGGGAATTGGCGGAGGGGAACAGCGTTGGGGAATTGGGGAAGGGGAACAGACAAGTTGCTGTCTTTTTGTTCTTCAGTTTAGTTGCGGAGGATGTTGCTTCACTGTTGGTATCGTCATTGCGCGCTTCCCGGATGAGGCAGATCGGTCGCTGGCCTCTGGATGTCGCTCACCGCGGCTATTGGCAGCCCACGCTTGGCTGCCAGCCGCTCACGCTGGCTGCGGGCCACTCACTGTAGCCTATGGCAGCCCACACCATCACCGGGGCTTGCACAGCCCAGCTCCAGGTGGAGCTGTTGTTAGCTTTAGAGGGCAGTGTCACTGGCCCTCATGTGGGATCCGAACCGGGGCCGCTGGCATCCCAAAACCAGCGCTTAACCAATGCGCCACTCGGCCGGCCCTATAGCTTTAACTCTTAATTTAGGTCTTTGATCCATTTTTAGTTAACGTTTGTATATTGTATAAAGGCTCTAATTTCATTCTTCTGCATGTGGATATCAAGTCTTCTCAGACTATTTGTTACAGAAACTGTTCTTTCCCCTATTGAATGGTCTTGGCATTCTAATTAAAAATAAATTGACCATGGGCCAGCAGAGTGTTGCGGTGGTTAAGCGCTGGCTTGGGAAGCCGGTGGCCCCGGTTCGGTCCCACATATGAGGGCCAGTGACACTGCCCTCAAAATAAATAAATAAATAAATTGACCATAGATGTGAGGGTTTATTTCTGGCTCTCAATTCTATTCTATTGACCTATATGTCTGTCCTTATGCCAGTACCACATTTTTTCTTTTACAGTGAAAAGATTTTACAATTAGCCAGCAGGACTCAGTTTAGATGATCCCAAATTTGTTGACAACATCAAAGCATCATAGTTGGGAAGCAGTCAAACATATGCCTTCTTTTCTCCATCAGGCCTGATCAGGTTGTTGACCTGGGCTACGTCAATGTCACTGAGCTTCTTCACAGCCTGTTCTAGAGCTTGTTGGCTTTGACATCCACAATAAACACAACTATACTGTTGTCTTCTACCTTCTTTATGGCTGACTCCATAGTCAGGGGGAACTGGATGATGGCATAATGGTCAAGCTTGTTTCTCCTCCTGGGGACGCTCTTCTGAGGATGTCTGGGCTGCATTCAGAGCCACAGTGTCGTGGGACGTCAGAAGATGGGTGATTTGCGTATCTTTTTGTGTGTGTGTCTGTGAACAGCTTTCAGCACTGCTTTCTTTGCCTTCAAAGCCTTTGCTTTGGCTTGAACTTAGGAGGGGTAGGGGTTTCCTTCTTCACTTTCCTCGCCATCTTCGTGAAAACACCAGTACACATTTTTTGATTACTTGTAGCTTTGTAGTAAACCTTTAAATTGGGAAGTGTGGGTCTTCCAACTTTGTTCTTTTTCATGATTGTTTTCGCTATTTGGGATCCCTTGAAATTCCGTGTGAATTTTAGGAGGGGATTGCCCATTTCTGAAAAAAAGGCCAGTGGGATTTTGATAGGGATTGCACTGAATCTATAGATTGCTTTGAGTACTTAACAATAGTAAGCTCTCCAATTCATGAACACAGGATGTTTTTCTATTTATTTGTGTTTTCCTTAATTTCTTTCAGAAATTTTTGTAGTTTTCAGCGTTCAAGTCTTACACCTCCTTTGTTAAATTTATTGCTAAGTATATTTTTCTTTTTTAATGCTACTGGAAATGGAATTGTTTTCTTAATTTTCTTTTCACATTGTTTGTTGCTAGTGTGTTCAAATACAACTGACTTTTGCACATGTTGATTTTGTATCCTGCACCTTTGCTGAATTCACTGATCAAATGTAACAGTTTTTTGTGTGTGGATGTGGATTCTTTATGGTTTTCTATATATAAGAGCATGTTATCTGCAAATATAGTTTCACTTCTTCCTTTCTAATTTGTATGCCATTTTATTTCCCTTTTTTTTTTTTTTTGAGGGCAGTGTCACTGGCCCTCATATGTGGAACCCAAACCAGGGCCACTGGCTTCCCAAGCCAGCGCTTCACCACCGCACCACTCGGCCGGCCCTTAATTTTTATATGATAAATATTGACAGGTATAACCCACATAATCAAACACTTTGGAATACTCAATAATTTTAGGAGTGCAAAGGGATTATGAGATAACAAATTTTGAGAACCACTGCCCCAAAGGTATGCCATAACTAATTAAGAAACTCACGTGAATAATAATATATGGAATAAAAAATACCAGAGAAAGAAAGTTCTACAACGTGCTACTTCAGCCAGTCTCATGGGACTGAGGCAGAGAAGGAATGACTGTGGGAATGCATTAACCTGTATTTGCAAAGGCTACCCTACCCCTCTTAGCTTTAAAATTACCTGATGCTGTTGCCATATCTGATTTTGAATTTATACACGTTGGCTCCTGCATGAAAAAACCTCGTCTCTGGAAATGGGTAGATGAAGGGTTTTAAACTCATTGCTCCCAAACGATAGCCTAAATAAAGTAGAAATATTACAGAATTATTAAAAAGTTAAAGATGGCTCCTTAGATATGGGAAAGAAAGCCTGCCCAATGTGTAGCATCTCTTTGTGAGTAAAATGTCCAACACTCAGTGCCATTGCCTATGTTCCAGATTCAGTTTTGATACTAATCACTTGGACCATTCTTCTACCTGCATGGGGAGGATATATGCTAATTTGGAATGATCTCTCTACTTGAAAAGACCTGAATGAGTACTGTCATTTACCTTACAACCTTGTGCAAATCACTTCTATTCAATGAGACTAATGATACTAACATCTGATGAATCAGAGGGTTTTTGTTAGGATTAAATCTCTCTCCCAGATATCTCTTGAATCTATTCTCCTCTCGTCCCCACTTTTCCTGTAAACTAGACCAATGTGAACAGGGTTCGAGTCAAATAATGAAACAATCCAAAGGATACACCAATACATGGCACAATTAGGAAGACCTCTGCTAATAATTTTAAATGAAGTTAAAGTATGAACACACCTCCTTGCCACAGTCAATGCAGCAAATAAGTATGTACGGTAATGTTTCCCAGTGGTGCCGAGGAATGCCTTATCTTCCTGACCTCTCAATCACTCTTCCTCTTCACTACTTGTGAGACTGCCCTCTGCCACAAGAGTGTCAACTATCCTCCCAGCATTTACTAGTTTTATTTTTCCTATTCCAGAATCTCTGTTCACGTAAGTTCCTCTCTGCGGGAAACTCAGGAAAGGGGAGAGATGGCAAAAGAAGGATGGCATGTCTCTTTTTCAATAGGGCAGTTTGTATGTGCTCAGAGATAAGAACCAAGCACACTGTGATTTTCTAAGTCACTACAATTTTTCTGTGCCTCTTTTTCTTTGCAAAGATACTAAACTCTTTACTTTCTGTCTCTTCTTATAGAAGTTTAAATAATAAATAATGAGGGCCAGTCAAGTGGCTCAGTTGGTTAAGAGCTTGCTCAGAAATGTGAGCTCTAAGCAACAGGGTCGCCCGTTCGATTCCCACATCGGCCAGTGACACTGCGCCCAAGCTGAGCTGCTGCTGAGCTGCCAACAGGTGGCAGGATGGCTCAGCTGGTGAGAGCACGTGCTCCTAACAAGACTGCCTGTTGGAGATGGTGGGCTACGCCTGCCCGCAACTAAAGACTGAACTTGGCACCTTGAGCTGAGCTGCTGTCCAGATGGCTCACTGGATAGAACCTGCGCTCTTAACAACAAGGCTGCCCATTCTTCTCCAGCATGGGATGGTGGCTACGCCCACCCGCAACTAATTGAACACAGCACCTTGAGCTGAGCAGTGCAACTGGACTGAGTGGCATGACTGGACTTGGAGCTGAGCTTGCTGCGCCCTCCACAACTAAGATTGAAGGACAACTTGGCTGTTCCCCTCCCCCAGTTTCCCAACACTTCCCCTCCCCCAATTCCCCAATAAAATCTTTAAAAAAATAAAATAATAATAATAAATAATGTGAGTAAGAGGTCCATACTTCCTAAGTATCAAAGCTACCTTTATACAATGCAAAATATTTGATTTCAGAGGCAGCTGAGGTGAGGAAGCCAGAACAGGCACAAATTAAGAACAATTTAGGTTTGAATCTCAACTCCAAAGCTGCTACTTAGTTTCTCTATTTATACAATAACAATTTTTTTTCATGCCCTATTATCTCAATCCTCACAACAAGCCTATGAGAGAAGTAGTCTAAATTTGAAAGATGAGGAAACTGACAGATGAAATAACCTTCCTATAGCTTTGAATATTGAAAATGGGATTTGAACCAAGGCAGTATAAATCCACACTTGATCTCTTATTAATCACTTTTCCACTCTGTTTCCTGGGGTTATTAGGAGGAAAAAACCAAAATAATGAATATAAAATTACTTTGTAAGTACCAAAATATAATATACACATAAGGACTATTTTCATTATTCTTTTTCCTATTACCCTGATACCATTTCTACTCAGCAGGGAAAACTCTTAAATGGTGGTCAGAGATCTACATGCCCAAAAATGAAATTTTCCACAATTTCCAAACTTCATGCCTACGGCTGCCAGTAAAAAGATATCCCAGTGTCTGATCTCAGCTGCTTGGGATTAGAATGACAGGAGGTTGGAACCGGAGCCCAGGAGACTATTTAGGCTAGAACTGCAATAAAAAGTGAAAAGAAATAGTTGGTGCCAACTGCAAAGTTACCAGAGGGGAAGTACTGTTCATATCCTGAGAAAAATCTTGCTGGTTCCCCATGCTCAAGGCATAGCAGGAACCCAGCCTAGATTTGATGGTGTTTTAGGTACTAGATGACTTTTCTAAGCAGACAAGGAGTCCACCTGGTGAGACTTAGGTTGCTGCCACAAACATTTAGCTCTCAATTATTCAGAGGGTTCTTCTAAAATGCAGTCAACTCTCTCCACAGACTGAGGACTGGGGACATCGTAGCAAAGGAAATGAAGGACATGTGCTAGAAATGACAATCCAGCGAGGAAACTTCATGTGCTTGCTACATCTGGCTGTCTGAAAGAAGTGAAAACAGCCCTCTTCTAGCTAAGGCCTGTTACTGTTAATTGCTGGCTGCCAGCTTCAGAAACAAACACCATATACTAATTACCTCATTTGAAAATAAAGATTAGACAGAATAATCCAAAACAGCCACACAATAGTAGTGGTTCAAAGATTTCACAAGGTTATTTTCCAACATGAGTACTGCAGTCATAGTGACACTATGTGTTTATGTCCCTGTAACTATTATTAAATTGATGGGATTTTGCAGATGAAGGGTCAGGCTCTCAACCCATTTTCAGGCAATCACAAAACATGATGGCTTTAAAACAAAAGAAAAAAAGTTATAGGCCATATGGGATAGTGGGAAAGACATAAGATTTGGAATTAGAGGACCAAGGCTTGAGTCCTAGCTCTGTCTCTTATTAGTCATTAGACCGTGACAAGTCACTTAACCTCTTCATTTCTGTTTCTATATCTAGAAACCTTCCCCTGGAATTGTTGTGAGCATTAAAAGATAATGCTATAAACAGCACTTCATAAACTCTAGAGTATTTTCTAAACAGCAGTTGTTTTGATAGATTTGAAGTTTCTTTCTGCTTTGCTAGAAAAGCAAATTGAAGAGAGGAAAACTGATTGGCTTTAATATCAGTGCAAAGTCTGACAAATCCCAACCAATAATCTTTCCTTGAAAATCCTAAATAATTAGAATTAAAAGACACATTGGCACTGATGTTAGAAAGATTTTTCAAGGTTTTAGTAATTTGTTTCACATAAAGGAACATCTGGGTCATTGCACAGAGTCTGAAACAGGACTGAATGCTACATGAGGATAATGATATTGACTACTGAAGTGGAAGGAGATGATAATAAGGAACCACTGTCACTAAATACATCTGGTGATATTTGATGGGGAAATCCCCCACAGTGTTAAGAATAAAAGAGCTTCCATAAGCATTTATTCAAAATATTTACTTATAAGAACTAACATGACACGCTCTGTGACCACTAATGAATGTGGGCAACAAAATAGGGAAATCCCACTGATGCTATGAATCCAACACCCAAGTTTTAGAAAGGAAATCGAGGACAGATGACCAACTTCTCCTACCTTTAAAAGATCTTAGCTGGTCTCAGAGGTTTGCCCACCTTTGCTGAAGTAGATTCAGACTCTGAAAGTCTGTACTTCCAACTAGAGATCTGTGATTCCCTATAGCTGGAAGTGTCCTTTGTTTCAGAGGGGACAAGAGGGAAGTGACTTCACCAAAGAAGAAAGTAACTTCCACAAGGTCACATAACTCAGTATGGAACCAGGTTTGGACAACCAAAGATTATTGATTCCTTTGGCCCATACATTTTACATTATAATACACCCAGTTTTATTAAACTGTAACAGAAACCAAAAGGTCACTCTCATAACTCTGGATGACTCAAAGCAAACTCAATATGGGTACAAAGGCATCAAACTAAAATATAAGATTTTCCAATTAAAGGTTCTTAGAATTATATCTTGAGGTCTAAAGGGTTATATTCATATGTGTCCTCAAGCTCTCTTTTCAAAAGGAACTATTCTCAGTTTCCTTACCTTGCAGGGTGATTAGGATGGTTAATGAAATAATGCACGTATAATTGCTTATTGTAGGGCTCTAAACGTAGGTTACTCAATAAAGAATAGCCTTTTTAAAAACAAAGTGTTAAAATATGGGCCAGGAAGAGTGGCCATAAGACTACATGCTTATTGATGTAATTCTCTTTTTCATTAGGTTTCTTCCTACTCTTTCTGGTAAGACACACTCTTTAAAATGTCATTGGCAGGCAGGCCGAGTGGTGTGGTGGTTAAGCGCTGGCTTGGGATACCAGCGGCCCTGGTTCGGGTCCCACTTATGAGGGCCAGTGACACTGCCCTCAAAAAAAAAAAAAAGATGTCATTGGCATTTATTCAGGAATAGATTTGCCCTTGGGACTGTGTCAGATTTTGTTTTCTATTGTTTGGGAGGAGAAGAGTAACTAAACTTCTTAACAGAGAGGTAGGAAGATGCTCTAAAATGAAATCAAAAGGCCTTAATAGACAACTCCACAGACCCAGAAAGGTATCTCAGTCAACCTCTTAAGTTACTTTTTGCACATAAGTGACTCTTCCACTTTCATCTTAGCCATCCTAAAAACTAATGGGAAAACTATTGGGTTGTCAGAAAAGTCATCACGTATTTTTTCTGTTTTTCGTTGCAAAAATGCGTCATGACTTTCCCAACAACCCAATACCTTTGGTCAATAAGTCCAGGATGATGCTCCTTACTGTGGAAAAGCAATACGAGTCTCCTCTCACCATCCTGCCCAGTAGTTATGGCTTGTTACATGAAGATCAGCTTATTGGCATTCACATTACATTGAATTCACTGCAGCACTCTAAAAATCCTACCAAGCCCCGGAACCCAAAAAGCGCTTGGATGTAAAACTGTAAACAACAAGGGACATTTTATTTTTTTTGTTACACCATTGGGTGAATTGCCCTGAAGCAGTACATGTAAGGAAGAAAATTTTAAAAACCAAAAAGCATCAGTAGTTTCAGAAGGGCAAATGGTGGAAAGAATATCCTTAGCTAGAGAAAAAGGAACATCTTTTACCATTTTGAGCTATAAACTCTGAGTCCTTGATGTACATATCTCGAGGGTCTTAGTGATAGAAGACAGAAATAGGATAGGATAAAGTGTGAAAAGAAGGCTTCTAAAATATAAAGCTTTATTCTTTTTTTTTTTTTTTTTTTTAAAGAGGGCAGTGTCACCGGCCCCCACCTGTGGAATTCGAACCTCGGCGGCTAGCATCCCAAGCCAGCTCTCAACCACCGCGCCACCTGGCTGGCACTATACAGCTTTATTCTTGGCATGAAACAATGGCAGATTCTGAAGAAATTAAGTTAATAAGAAAACTAAATTACTTTTTATATAAAGAGAGCAAATTTCATACAGGAAATTTGAAATATTTTACTAACTTTAATCCAGTTCTGGTAAGATATTGGGGAGAAAAGAACCGTAATCATGAGGTTTACAAAAAGATATACCTGACTAGAGATCATCTGATTTGGCCAAGGTCACACATCAAGGGCAAAAATAAAAAATAAAAATTCAGGGCTGGCCGAATGGCGTGGTGGTTAAGTGCTGGCTTGAGAAGCCAGCAGCCCCAGTTCGGATCCCACATATGAGGGCCAGTGTCACTGCCCTCAAAAAAAAATAAAATAAAATAAAAATTCAGATGATGCCTAAAGCAAGAAAGTCCAGTTGAATAAAGGGTGTCAAGAACATAGTTACCTTATAAACTGTCCTAGACTCAATATTAGCCTCAATTATTTTTATTTTACCACCTAAGCATAGCTCTAAAATAACAGAATCAGGCATTAATGCGAAGAAACAAAAAACTAACTGCTCTAATTTTTATCTGATTCGATTCTCTCAAAATTGTGTTAATTCAACATACATTCAGTTCACAAATATTTGCATGTCTACTATGTTCCAGAAACAAAGTGCCGGAAATAAAGTGGGGAAGAATAAAAACTTGGTCCCTGTCTGCAAAGAGTTTACAAATAATTTTTTTTTTTGTTTTTTTTAAAGATTTTATTGGGGAATTGGCGGAGGGGAACAGCGTTGGGGAATCGGGGAAGGGGAACAGACAAGTTGCTGTCTTTTTTTTTGTTCTTCAGTCTAGTTGCGGAGGATGTTGCTTCACTGTTGGTATCGTCATTGTGCTCTTCCCGGATGAGGCAGATCGGTCACCGGCCTCTGGATGTCGCTCACCGCGGCTATTGGCAGCTCACGCTTGGCTGCCAGCCGCTCACGCTGGCTGCAGGCCACTCACTGTAGCCTATGGCAGCCCACACCATCACCGGGGCTCGCTCAGCCCAGCTCCAGGTGGAGCTGTTGTTAGCTGTAGAGGGCAGTGTCACTGGCCCTCATGTGGGATCCGAACCGGGGCCGCTGGCATCCCAAAACCAGCGCTTAACCAATGCGCCACTCGGCCGGCCCTACAAATAATTTTAAGTCTGACAACTGCTACCAAAAAAATAAATAAATAAATCGCTTCTCGGCCTTTTAGCTAAGATCAAGTGTAGTATCTGTTCTTATCAGTTTAATATCTGATATGTCCTCTATCCGAGGACAATATATTAATTGGATTTTTGGAGCTGGGAGATGGAATAGGAGCTTGCTCCGTCCACTGCGCGCATCGACCTGGTATTGCAGTACTTCCGGGAACGGTGCACCCCCTCAGGGGAAACAGTGAGGTCTTAACATTTTAAAGAAAAAGAAAAAAGAACAAAGACAAAAAAAATCTAAAAAAAAAAAAGAAAAATAAATAAATAAATAAATAAATAAATAAATAAATAAATAAAAGGATAGGGTGATATGGGACATGCTATAGAGAATCCTAACCTAGAAAGTCAGGAAAGCCCATTCTAAGTGATTCCTATCTGAAGGATGAGTATGATTTAGGGGGGTACAAATAGAGAGTGAGTACAGGAAACAGCAGATGCAAGAGTCCTCAGTTGGGAGAAGCATGGCCCTTTCCAAAGACAGAAGTATTGTAACCTGGAATATGGTAGGCAACAAGGACAGTTCTACAAGATAAGACTACAAGTGAGTCAGTCAACACACATTTGATAGCCTACTATGCATCAGGCACTGTTTTGAGCACTGACAGAGTGGGTAAAAAAAGAGACATGATTCCGTCTTTAAGAGCTTACACTTCAAGAGGTGTGGAGAGCAACAATAAACATATAAATAAGTGCAATTTGAAGTATACCAAGTACTATGAAGAAAATAAAATAGGGTTTTGTAGTAGTGACTGGGGGACTGCTTTAGCAAGCGTGGCCAGCAAAGGCCTTTCAGAAGAGATCACAACCAAGGAGAAGCCTTAATGGAAAGTGAAACAACCACGCAAAGTCAAGGGGAAAAGACTTCGATGCAGAAAAAACACACAAAAAAACTGCAAGCACAGATGCCCTGTGATGGGTGGAATAATGGGCAGAAAGATCAGTGTGACTGGAACACAGAGAATGAGGACAAGAGTAGAGAGGGATGAAGTCAGAGAGACACGCAGGAGCCAGATCACATAAGGCCCACAGGTCATTGTAAGGAGTTCAGGTTTTATAAAGAGGAGTAAAGTGATTTATACTTTACGAATATGACTGGCTGCTGAAAGGATGAACTGTTAAGAAGACAAGAGTAGACACAGAAAGACCAGTTAGAAAACTTTTATAGTAGTGTAGGAGAAAGATGCTGCTGATTTGGACTTTGGGGACTTGGTAGTTAGTGAATAGTTGGATTTTGGGTATATTTTAGACTGATGGACTAGATATGGGAATCAAGGATGTTGCTAGACTACAGCCTTTGCTGTTAGGTGGATACTGGTACACACCCTTTACTGAAATGGGTAAGGATGCTAGGGAAAGAGATTTGTGGAGAAAAATTAATAGTTTTGTTTTGGTTAAGTCTGAGAGGTCTATTAGACATCCTAGTGGATATGTCAAGGGGGTAGTATCCTATTGTGCAAGGTATAAAAATCAGGATGGAAATATAAATTTTGGGTCATCAGTGTTTAGATTTGAAGCCAATGGAACAGATGAGATCATCTAGGGAGACAACATAGAGAAGGGATGACAGCCTTCCCTATAGGCCAGGTTATGGATTATGGAGTCTATCCTAAGAGCAATAGGAAGGCACTGAAAGGCATAGTAAAGAAATGACATGACCACATAGCTGTGATTTGGGGGGGCAAAAAAAATACCTCTGGTTGTAATGTAGGAAATAACCCAGGACAAGAGCAAATGAAAGAGGACCAGCTAGGAGACTCCTGTGGTTCTGGGCAGAAGCTGATAGTAGTCTGGGCTACAGTGATGAAAGTGGAGATGAAGAGATGTGGATTAGAAAGATGTCTACTCATGATTCGGTGACTTCATGGGGTGAGACATAGACAAGGACGATTTCTAGTTGCTTGAAACAGGCTAAAAGACAAAGGTGCCACTTAATATCTTAGTATCTTTAAGAAGATGTTGAATCCTTATTTGGACATGCTCAATTTTGAGGTGCCCATGCCATGAGATATCCAGGATCTAAGTAGACTGTTGGATACTGTGGTAGGTCTACTATCTCCAGGCATGCAGATTAAGAAACTAGTTTAAAAAGTCAAGGGTGGGGCCAGCCGAGTGGCACATTGGTTAAGAGCTGGATTGGACGCCAGCGGCCCCAGTTCGGATCCCACGTATGAGGGCCAGTGACACTGCCCTCCACAGCTAACAACAGCTCCACCTGGAGCTGGGCTGCGAGCCCCTGCGACGGTGTACCCTGCTGCCCCTGCTGCAGTGGGCTGCCATAGGCTACAGTGAGTGGCCGGCAGCCAGCGTGAGCTGCCAATAGCCGCGGTGAGCGGCCATCCAGAGGCCAGCAACCAATCTGCCTCATCCGGGAAGAGCACAATGATGAAGCAACGTCCTCCGCAACTAGACTGCAGAACAAAAAGACAGCAACTTGTCTGTTCCCCTTCCCGATTCCCCAACAATTCGCCAATGCTGTTTTCCTCCCCCAATGCCCCAGTAAAATCTTAAAAAAAAAAGAAAAACAGACAAAAAAAACATACAACCATCCTGACGTCTCATTAAAAAAAAAAAAAAAAAAGTAAAGGGTGTACAGCAAAATATACCTGTTTGAACCTTTCTGTCCACATTTCCAGATGCCATGATTCAAGGCCCTGGGGCTGAGTAGATACCTCCCTGAGCGCCATGACTCAAATATTTACTTCCTATGTTCAAACAGGCATTTGAAAGCCAGAAACTCATTTCAATCATTGAGACATGATGTGACAAGAAGCACTTCGACAGCAGCCTTGCTTTATTGGCAACTGCTAAGCCTGGGGCCTGGGTTAGACGGTGGGCATAGATCAGAATCAACACTTCTGTTACAGAGAAAGGTTTTTGTTGTTGCTGTTTTTAATGAGGGTGGGTGTGGGGCACCTGGGGCCAGTCCGCGCTGGGTGTGGCATGGCATCAAGACCGGTCCCTGAAGTCGAGTGGACAGACGGACGGACGACGCTGTCCACCTCCATGCTGCTCACGGGCTTATGGAAGGGTTCCCGTACCCGGCTCGGCCCAGACCTCACTGCCCTCCTTGCCCACCCCAGCTCTCCCTCCGTCCCGCGCAGCTGCCACCTGAGCGCCAGGAAGCCCTGAGGTAGGCAGCCAGGCGCTCGCTCAGGGGTCCTGGGCCTCCGCAGGGGCCGGGGCCTGCGAGAGTTACGTCAGGGAGCAGCTGCGGAACCCTGGAGCCAGGCCGGAAACCACCTGGGGGCGGTGGGGGGGCAACGGAAAGCCAACGTCACAGGAGCACCAGGCGGCTGGGGGCCGGCCGTTCCCTCACACCCAAGGGCCTCACTGATTCAGTCAGACTCTTTTTCACACAGTAAGGCCTCTTCGCGCCTCAAAATCGTGGCCTCGTCAGGAGTACCTACTAAGGAATGCTCTCTGAAAAAGGCGGGCGCCGACCTCGAACTACGGCAGGATACAAGACTCACTCAGCCGCTCGTCCGCGCCCTCAGCTCGTGAGGTCAGCCCGCCAGGCTTTCTGCGCACGCGCCGCCCCGCTGCCCCGCCCCGCTGCGCCGCCCCGCCCCGCCCCGCCCGCTGTCCCGCCCCGCCCTCCCGCCGCGCCTTCCGCGCACTCGCGAATGTTCTAACCCGCCGGTCGCGCGCTCTCTGGCTCGTCCGCGGGCTGCGTGCACGGGCCGCTGCAACGCGGTTCTAGGGTCACGCAAGTCCAGAGCGGCCTGCGGTCCCCGCCCGCCGGAGCTCAGACCCTGGGCACCTTTTAGTAGTTCCAGGGGCGTATCCAGCAATTGTGCATTTCACGCCTAGCACGTGCCTAGAGTGGTGCAGAGCCCCTACTGTGTGTGGAACTTCCTGTACATGTTCTGGAATCTGCACCGCTATGCTGTAAGGCAGCGCGGCCCAGAAATGGGAGCGAACTGTGGAGGCACAGGGTCTCCCACTTGGATGTATGTGATTCCAGCACCCAGCACCTTCCCTTGTGCTTCCTGCTGATCAAATTCTGACAGTTTTGTGAAATATTAAGTGATTTGGCTCCACATCTGCTGGGTAGGGCTGGGGAAGCGCTAGGGTCTGCCTTCCTGATAATGGACCTGCCCACTTGGGAGCGACTCCGTGGGGCAACTCTCATTCCTATAGCCCTTCGTTCTCTTGCCTCCAACTTAACTGCCCATGCTACTCCCTCCTCATGCAATGGCTCCTCCACCCCTAAATCCTACTCCATGTGCTGTGGAAGGAAAAGGGGTTCTACAGAAAGTAACCTCACAGATCTGATCATAAATTCCTAACAGAGCAGGTGATGGTGGGCAGTTGTGCCCCAGGTATATAACTTTTTTACTAAAAGGTTTATCTTTACCTTAAGCAAGCACTGTCCGTTGTTTCTGTGAATCAAGGCTATTACACCTTTGAAATAAGCAGAACCATACCCTCAAGAAAGCACATAATCTAGTTAACTATCCTGTAATCCAATCCCCACTTTGCTTTCTCCCACCCTCACATAATCTTCCTTACTTGCCCTCCTTAATCTCAAATGCATAAAAGAAACTGCGAAAGTGTTGTTCTCCAGAGCATTTGAGATCTTGCCCCCTGGCAATTGTTGTCAGTTTGGCTCAAATAAACTAATTCTCTACATGTTTGGACGTTCTTACATCAGCAATGCCCAGATAGTAAATTTATTGAAGGCTGAGTCTTGTGTATCTTTTCGTACTCAGGGCATCTGAGTGCCTGTTACCAGATAGTACTCACAGAGGCTTAGGAAAGCAAAGCAAAAGGGGGGAGGGGGAAGAAAGAAGTGGGGAAGATGGGGAGAGAAAGGAAACTGGATCTCAGGAGGGCATCTGCCTCATTTAGAGGGCATCTGCTATCCAGTCCCCCGCTGAAAGGAGGCCTGTGGGAAGTGTGGTCTGGTAATGCCAGATCTTATTTTCATGGGAAATCTCCCAATTTAAAAATGTTGGCTACTAATTGAAAAACTTGAATACACTGTGTGGACTGAAGCTAACACTTGTTGGCAGGTACAACTGTTGAACCACCCAATTTGTGACTCTGACCTTGCTTGGTACAGAGTAAAAATGAACCAAGTTGATAGGACTTGAGTCCCAGTGTAGGGCTGCCTTCTGGCTGCTTTTGGGTGCACACCCAAAAGCTCTCCATACCTAGGAACCAAGGAAAAGACTCTTCTTTGGGTGGGGTGGGGATGGAGTCAATGCAGGGTTAAGGAATCAGACTTCTCATGAGGCTGGAGAAAACTGTTCTGTACCTGTGTTATTTACTTGCAGTCTACCTACTTGATATTATTTATACCTGATTGTGGTGCAGAAGGTCATGAGTCTTAAGTGGCCACGTGTGTGATGTGCGTGATGATTTCCTGTAGAGGAGGGCAGAGGAAATAACCACTGTTTGGATACAAATAGCCTTCAATTTCAACCATCTTGGAGAGAAATAGGCAGAAACCCAGGGGATTCCAATGAAAGGGCTTTATTACAACCCCAAATAACTGAATATCCCACATGAACTACAGAGTGTCAAGTGAAATAAAAGGAACACACAAACACTTTGAGTGAATGAGATTGAACCAAAGTACTTCCTGGCAGACACAAACACACACTGCTGTTGAGGCATGGGAGCGGCACCTGAGATGGCTTTTCAGTCCATGTGGCCCACTGACATTTCCTTCTTGCTTGAAGAGAGAGGTAGCTGCATGTTGGGCACCATTGTTTGTGATGAGGCCAGGGCTGCTTCGAATGGGTCTCTGGCTGAAGGGCCATAATGGGTTGCATCAAGAGGGAGAAGGAGGAATTCTTGCCTGAAACCTCAGAGCACCCTTGGGCCAGAGGAGAGACAGAGCCAGCAATACCTGAGCGGGAATGTTAAATGCCAAAATTCTAGGAGAGGAGTTAGAGTAAGTGACTGGAGAAGAAGGGCTGAGGTGAGTTTTTAAAAGAGTGGATTCAGGAGTTTGGAGCCAGTGAGATAAAGGGATAACAAATATTTGCTCGATCAATAAGTATTGATTGAGCAACTGTTTTTGTTTTGTTTGTTTTGTTTTTAAAGATTTTATTGGGGAATTGGGGGAGGGGAACAGCATTTGGGGATCAGGGAAGTGGAGCAGAGAAGTTGCTGTCTAGTGGTGGAGAACGTTGCTTCACTGGCCCATGTTGGTATTATCATTGTGCTCTTCCCAGGTGAGGCAGTCACTCGCTGGCCATTGGACGGCCGCTCACGGCAGCTCACAACAGCTGCCGGCTAGCCCCACTGCAGTCTACACCATCACCAGCGACATGGCAGCCCAGCTCCAGGTCCAGCTGTTATTCACCATCTTAGCTGTAGAGGGAGCAGCATCACTGGCCCTCATGTGGGATCCAAACCAGGGCCCTGCTGCTCAGAGCTGGCATCCCAAGCCAACTCTTAACCAACACACCACTCGGCTGGGCCAGAGCAACTGTTATATTGATATTCCTTATACAAATTTTCACTCCTCCTTCCTCTGAGTCTAGCCCAGTTTTTTTTTAGGGCAGTGTCATTGGCCCTCATATGTGGGACCCAAACCAGGGCTGCTGGCTTCCCAAGCCAGTGCTTAACCACCGAGCCACTCGGCCAGCCCCCAGTTTTTCATATGCTTTGTTCTGTGTACAGATTAAACAAATAAGGAGATAAAATGCACCCTTATCTGACACCTTGGCCTATAGAAAATCATTCTGTCTCCATATCCTGTCCCAAAAGGGGCTTCCTATCTACAATGCAGGTTACCCATCAGGACAATCAAATGCTTAGGCACGCCCATTTCTTTCAGAGCAACCCAGTCCACGCAGTCAAGATTTTGCTGTAGTATATAAACATAGACTAACCTTCTGAAATTCTTTGGAGCACTCTAGTATCCAACTAATGTTTGCAATTGGATCTCAAGTGCCTCTGCCTTTTCTGAATCCAGCTTGAACATCCAACATTTCTTGTTCCATATAATGTAGAAGTCTTTGTTGCAACACCTTGAACATCACTTTATTTGCGTAGGAAATTAGAACAATGGTCCTATAGTTACTGCACTCCTTTCTTGAAAATTGGGATGTACATTGAACGTTTCCAGTCTGTAGGCCATTGCCTTATTTTCACATGTGAACATATTCTTGTTAGCATGTGAACATCAAGAAGACAAAAGTCATGGGCCGGCCAAGTGGCGTGGTGGTTAAATGCTGGCTTGGGATGCCAGAGACCCCGGTTCGGATCCCACATATGAGGGCCAGTGACACTGTCCTCAAAAAAAAAGGAGACAAAAGTCATGACTACAGAATAAATACACAACTTAAACATAGACAATGAAGACATCAAAATTGTTAAAGATTTTGCTTACCTTGGTTCAGTCATCAATTCAAATGGAGACTGTAGCCAAGAAATCAGAAGAGCAGCAATGGAAGAATTAGGAAAGATCACCAAGAGCAAAGATATGTCATTAGAGACCAAGGCTAAGGTCATCCACACCCTCGTATTCCCAATAACTATGTACAGATGTGAAAGTTGGACAGTGAAGAAGACTGACAGGAAAAAATATGATTTATTTGATATATGATGTTGGAGGAAAGCTCTAAGGATACCCTGGGCCACCAGAAAGATGAACAAGTGGGTCCTGGAGCAAATTAAACCTGAAATATCTCTGGAGGCAAAAATGACAAAACAGAAGCTGCCTACTTCAGGCACATCATGAGAAGGCAAGAAAGGACAATAATGCTGGGGAAAATAGAAGGCAGCAGAAAAAGAGGAAGACCAAATATGAGATGGATTGATTAGATAAAGGAATCCATAAGCATAAGTCTACAGGAGCTGAGCAAAATTGTTGTGGATGGGACATTGTGGACATCATTCATTCACAGGGTCACCAGGAGTTGGAGCTGAGTCATATTATATGTAAGCATTGTTTTAGGTCCCTGGGGATACTTTGGTGAATAAGACAAAATCAACTGCTGTCATGGAGATGATACTGAGATCAAACGAGATGGGAGAACTGGTTGGGGGTGTGTTTAATCCTGTAACATCGTCTGGAGCATCAGCCAGACATGGAACTTGCTTTAGTGAGCCTCCCAGGAGGGTTGTATGGACTGACCAGAGATGGGACAGACCCTAGCCACCACAGATAAGATAGTAGGAACAGGTGCCACCTCTAGTGGCTGCCTTGTCCCTTGAGATTCTTTTTTTCTTTAAACTGGTATTACATTTTTTAAAAATTTATATGTAGTACAATTCACTGTTTTTGGTGTATATGTCTATGATTTATTTGTGAGATTTTTTTTATTGGGAAATTGGGGAAGGGAACAGTGTTGAGGAATTGGGGAATGAGAACATTGTGTTTTTCCAGGACCCATCAGCTCCAAGTCAAGTTGTTGTCCTTCAGTCTTTGTTGTGGAGGGTGCAGCTCAGCTCCAAGTCCAGTTGCTGTTTTCAATCTAGTTGTGGGGGGCACAGCCCACCATCCCATGTGGGAGTTGAACCAGCAACCTTGTTGTTAAGAGCACGTGCTCTCACCAACTGAGCCATCCGGCCACCTGTATATCTATGATTTTTAACATATGCATAGATTCGAGGATAGTTCAGGATAGAGAATAATTTCGTCATTCCAAAAAATTCCCTCAAGTTGTGCTTTTGTTGTCAAACCCAACCCAACCCCTGGCAATCTGTTCTCCATTTCTCAAGTTTTGCCTTTTCCAGAATGTCACATCAACAAAGTTGTATAGTATGTAACCTTTTAAAATTGGCTTCTTTCTCTTAGCATAATGCATTTTGATTTATCAATGTTGTTGCAGATATCACTAGTTCATTCCTCTTTATTAGTGGGTACTATTCTATTGAATAGATAGACCACCATTTGTTTATCATTTGCATACCAATGGACATTTGGGTTGTTTCCAGTCTGGGCCAATTTTGAATAGAGCTTCTATAAGAATTCACATACTGGTTGTTGTGTGAACTGCAGTCTTCGTATTTCTCAAGTCGTACCTAGAAATGGGGTTGCTTGGTTATAGGGTAAACGTACATTTAACTTTAAAAGAAATTACCAGCCTGTTTTCCAGAGTGGCTGTACCATTTGGTATCCCCACCTGCAGTGTATGAGAGTTCACTTGCTTTGCGTCCCCAACAGAACTTGGTATTTTCAATTTTTAAACTTTTGCCCTCTTAATGGATGTTGATGGTATCTAGGTGTAGATCTAATTTGCATCTCCCTAATGACTAATGATGTTGAGCATTTTTCATTTGCCCTTGGGATTCTTGAGAATTAATAAATTTGTACCCCAACTCAGAAACCATCTTACAGTGCTAAAGAGACTTATCTGGATTCGCACTTGGCTTGACTGGAACATTTTAACAGCAATGCTCAGCAGATGGCAACTGGATTCAAAGTCTGGATTCCAAATCTGTCACACCAGCAAGCCAGCAGCAAGAGTCTCCTGGCTGCTAAGCACTGTCTCCTCTGTTCTAGGTATTTTTTTTTAAAAGATTTTATTGGGGAATTGGGGGAGGGGGACAGAGTTGGGGAATTGGGAGAGGGGAACAGCCAATTTGTTGTCCTTCAATCTTAGTTGTGGAGGGTGCAGCAAGCTCAGCTCCAAATCCAGTCACACCACTCAGCTCAAGGTGCTGTGTTCAATTAGTTGCTTGTGGGCATAGCCACCATCTCATGCTGGAGTCGAACCACCAGCCTTGTTGTTAAGAGTGCATGCTTTATCCCCTGAGCCACCCGGGCGGCAACTCAGCTCAAGGTACCAAGTTCAGTCTTAGTTGCGTGTAGCCACCATCTCCAATGAGCAACCTTGTTGTTAGGAGCACGTGCTCTCACCAGCTGAGCCATCCTGCCACCTGTTGGCAGCTCAGTAGCAGCTCAGCTCGGGTGCAGCTCACTGGCCCATGTGGAATCGAACCAGCGACCCTGTTGCTCAGAGCTCACATTCTTGAGCAAGTTCTTAACTAACTGAGCCACTGGGCCAATACTGTTCTAGGTTTTATGTGGAGGAAAACGCTTTATGTTTTTGCCTGCAGGATGTACTCCCAATGGGACTCTTCAGCATTCCCACTGTTGTTTTCTCCTGGTTCTCATATTTAACATGTGCCCTTCATTAAATAAATATTTATTGAAAGCCCACTGCATGCCAGCCTCTGTGCTGGGCTGTAGGGTCACAAAGGTAAAGAAGGTGCCTACTCACAAGAATTTCACATGCTAATGCGGATGAACATAAGACAGATCGATGCAGTGAGAGCACTGAAGCATCTGTGTTCAAGGCCTTGGGGGACCAGCCAGGAGTCAGGAGGGCTTCTTGGAGGAGAAAACACCTCACATGAGTTGTGAAGGATGGGTCGGTATGGGACTAAGAGACACAGATAGGGAATTCTAGGCAGAACGGACAGCACAAGCACAGGATGGCAACAAGGAATAGCCTGCTGGGGCTGGCCGAGTTAGTTAAGAATTGGCTTGGGAGTCCAAGCTCTGAGCAGCAGCGCCGCTGGTTCGGATCCCACTGGGGGCCAATGACGCTGCGCCCTCTACAGCTAAGATGGTGAACAACAAGTCAACTTGGGGCTGGGCTGCTGTGAGTTGCCGGGGACAGCGTAGGATGCAGCTGGGCTGCAATGAGCTGCCGTGAGCGGCAGTCCAATGGCTGGCAACCGATCTGCCTCACCCGGGAAGAGCGAAATGATAATGCCAACATGGGCCAGTGAGGTGGCATCCTCTACAACTAGACTGAAGAACCAAAGGACAGCAACTTGTCTGTTCCCCTTCCCCAATTCCCCAATGCTGTTCCCTTCCCCCAGTTCCCCAATAAAAATCTTAAAAAAAAAAGAAAGAAAAGAAATAGCCTGCTGTGTGTGTGTGTGTGTGTGTGTGTCTATGAGAAGTTCAGTTTTACTCAAATATGTGAATGGAGGTGAGGAGTGGAGTTGATGGGGCTGATGAAGGAAATACGGGCTGGATCACAGAGAAGCTTGCGTTGAGGCACTTGAATTTATCCCCAAAACAATAAGATGATTTGAAAAGTTAGATTTGGGTTTTAGAAGAATGTTTCTGGTGCCTTCCTTTTCTGCTTGTTGATTCTACCTCACTCTTCAAGGCCCAGCTCAAAGACCACCTCCCCTGGGAAGCCCTCTCTAAATCCCCCTAGCCAGGAAGTTTGACTCCTTCCCAGGGCTCTTGGCTCTGCCCTGTACTTACTGGTCAGTCTGCCTGGAGGGTAAGAATTGTAATTTACCCCATTTTGGGCTTCTTGTGAGGCTTGACATGAGCCTAGCACATAGAAGGTGCTAAGTAATATTTGATTAATGTGAGTGTATTTGTGAATCAGGTTTTCTAGGCAGCCCCTCTCTGGAGTCCTGTCAGATTATATCAGGGATTCTCAAACTTGAGTGTGCAGTCAGAATCACCTAGAGGGCTTGTGGATTGCTGGGCCCAGCCCCCAAGTTTCTGATTCACAGGTCTGGGGAGGACAGGTGAGGGAGTGGGGGGTGCTGAGAATTTGCATGTCAAACACTCAAGGTAAATTCCCAGGTCATGCTGCTGCTGGTGGTAGAAACCACACTCAGGAAACCTTGGATGTGGCTGTGGTTTCAATTCAGGTGCTTCTCTCAGTCAAGCCATGGGCTGGGCATTGTTAAGGGCTGGCAATGCTGCAGTTTTTCAAAACCATCAATCCACCTCCCCCTTCAGGAAATTTCCTTGGTGTTGACTCTTGTCCCACCTGCTTTGAGCTAGAGCTGGGGATTACTATACTTTCTCCTGGTCCTTTTCTCCCAGGGACTCCCTAGGTCTTCTCAGAGCCTGGTCTGCATAGATCTCTTAACTGGCTTCCCTCCCACTGGGTGGTTCCACTGGGGAGCCCCAGAGGATAGGACAAATCCTGAGCATGACCTGTGATAGAGGAAGGAAGAGTAGCATGCTGGGAGCAGGGGAGTCCCCCACAGCAATTAGGGCACCCCCCCAGGCAGACCTGCTAGTTCCAGGAGAGGGTCAGAACAGGGTCTTGTCTCCTTTAAGAGCTCTGCTCCCTAGGGCTCTGCAGCTCCCATCTCCCAGGCCTTGAGAAGGAGCCACTTAATCAACAACACTACCAGCAGCACCTGGGGCTCTCCCTCCCCTGAGCCCCCACCTCCTTCCTTGAGGCTTCCCAGACCAATTACCTGCCAGGCAACAGTTCTCAGTGCTCAGCTCAGGGAGGCTGGAGGCCAGAGACTGGCCTGGCAGGGCCACGGGGAGAACTGACCAGCTCAGAGAGGCAGCCCTGGGGGTGGGAGCAGGAGTGTCTCCTAAGGGTGGAGACTATCATTCGGTTACCAGTTGTCTCTCCCCCTTTGCCTGTTGGGTGTCTGAGTCACAGTAAGGCTGTGAACCGTGGTGATTACCAAGGTGCGAGCCTTGAAGAGCTCAGGGAGGTGATGGGGTGGACTAGGGCTACTCAGAGAGGCCTCAAAATCCTTCTGGGCTTAGCTCAGACCTTGGAGGTCTTTGTGCATTTAGTAATGAGAGCTGATTCTTGCAGGTGGTGGCTGCTATAGCAGAGAACCCCAAGAAGGAAGTGAGAAAGAGACTCTGGAGAGACCCCTTCAGAAGAGTGCTCCTTGGAAAGGTTGCGTGTTTGCACCTAGCTAGGAGACTGAGTCCTCTAGAGGCTCAAGAATCCTCCATGCAACCTGTTGTAGATACTGGGACCCAGGCCAAGCCCAGGGGGTCACATTTGGGTGGGGGCGGGGGAAGCAACACTCTGCATTTGTACCAAGGATCCCAAGTGATTTTTTAAAAATTATTGAGCTTTGGAGTTGGTGACTATATCCACCTGTTGGGAAGGTGGTGTGCCCCAACTTCATGGAGACGCTTCCTGACCTCTCCCTATATACCTCTTCATCAGGCTTTTGATTTGTACCCTTTATAATAAACTGGTAGATGTAAAAAAATAAAAAGTGTATTATGAAAATATTCAAACATACAGAAAACTTGTACACCCACCTTCTAGGCTCTACCATTACAATTAAACTCTACTTGCTTCATCTCATATCCATCCACCTACCCATCCTTCTGTCCATCCATCAATGCATTATTTTTGAGGCATTTCAAAGAAGTTGCAGACATCTGTATATGTCTCCCTAAATACCTCAGTATGTACATCATGAAATAGATTTACAAGTTTTGATTTACAAGTTTTTTCTCTAGATAAAATTTACATAAAGTGAAATGCCCAATCTTAAGTATACATTTGCTGAGTTTTGACAAATGTATATACCTGTGTAACCCAAATCCCCATCCCAAGATATGGACCATTACCGACATGCCATAAGTTTCTTTCATGCCCCTTCTTCTCTGCCCCCACTTCCACCCCATCCTGGAGGTTACCACTGTCCTCATTGTCTTCCATCATAGATTGTTCGCTTGTTTTATAATATCATATAAACAAAAGCATATCATGTATGCTGTGTAAATCTTCTTTCACTCAGCATAATGTTTTTGCCATTTATCCATATTGTTCCATAAGTCTGCAGTTTGTTCCTTTTTTTTTTTTTTTTTTTGTGGGCAGTGTCACTGGCCCTCATATGTGGGACCCGAACCAGAGACGCTGGCTTCCCAAGCCAGCGCTATAACCACTGTGCCCTTCAGCCGGCCCTGTTCCTTTTAATTGCTGAATAATATTCTAGTATATGAATATACAATAATTTATCAATTTTCCAATCGATGGATACCTGGGATTTACCTGATTTTTTAATAATCTGCTATGAACACTTTACATATCTTTTGGTGGGCATATGTTTTCATTTCTCTTGGGTAAAGACCTAAAAGTAGAATCTCTGTGTATCACAGATGGTGCAGATCCTATGGATCCTACTGCCTGTGTCTCATCCAGCCGCCAGTGAGACTGTGGTGCAGGAAGACCCCTTGTTGGGGTATTGACAGACGTTTGCCTCTCATGTCTCAACCAGCCATCACCGAGAATATAATATAGTGGTATGAACCCCTGTCTGTGACTCCTTTGTTGTTCCTTTTCAGCCTCACCGAATCCTGCTTTCATCTGCCCGGAACTGAGCCCTGGCATGACACACACCCACCAAACATGTGTGAGTCCTCACCAACTTCTGGTGTTGTCATTTTTTTTTATTGTAGTTTTCTGGGTGGATGTGTACTAGTATCTTATTGACATCTTCATCTATTTTCCTTTGTGCAGTATCTGTTCAGATCTGCTCTTCTCTGCCCTCCCCAAGCAGCTGGAGGGCCCTGGCCCCTAACTCAGGACAACTCACAATCTCTCCTCCTGGACACCTGACTTTGCCTCTAAGCGGCTGAAACAGGGTGTCCAGGGTGAGTCCCAGACACTTGTGAGCCCAACAAGCCCATCATCTTGTAACCACATGCATCCGTCCACACCCCCCACATCCATTTTTGCCCAGGGAGGAAATAAATGGAATGAACAGACACCGAATGTGAGCGTGTACCAGGCCCTCTACCTGGGGCTTCCCGTGCGCCACCCGATTTAGCCTGCACCCAGCCCAGCCAGGTGAGCCTTGTCAGGATTCTCACCTGCATAGATGAGTAAATAGGTCTGTTAATGTTAAATCATTTGCTTAAAGCCACACAGTAAGTGAAAGAGTCAGGAGTGGAATCTGGTGTGTCTGACTGTAAGGCTGGTCTTCTCTCCCTGTTAGCTGCCTCCCATGGCATCTGCCAGTTCCTGACAGTGATGAGGATTTTAGCTAAGCCCCCACTGGCTCTTTGTTCCCCAGAATGGGCCCTGGCCTGGGGTCTCTGCTGCTTACTGGAGCACTGTTCAAACCGAGGACTTTCAGAGCTCTGATGTAGTCACTGCCTGTGACCTCAATAGCTGTCTCCCACTTGCCATCTCAGATACCCTTGGATGTTGCTGTAGGTCTAGACCAAACCCCTTTTGTGCCCTCGGGCAGTCTGAAGAGGGGGAGGCAGCCCTGCAGCTGGGTTAGGGTTCCCCAAGGCCTGACCTACTCCATCCTCTCTTGTTCTTGGCCCTTCTGTATTTAAGCTCCCTTTGCCTGGCCTTCTCTCCCTGCCATGTGAATCCTCCCCATCACCTAGCCAGCCCCTTACATTAATTATCTATTGCTGTATAACAATTTCCCCCAAAACTTCATGGCTTAAAACAGTTTCTGTGGGTCAGAAATCAAAGAGTGGCTCAGCTGGGTACTTTTGACTTGGGGTCTCTCGTGAGGTTGCAGTCAGGGTGTAGGTTGGGATACAGTCATCTGAAGGCTAGATTGGGCCAGAGGATCTGCTTCTAGAGCACTACTCACATGCCTGACAAGTGGGTGCTGGCTGTTGGATGGAGGCCTCAGTTTCTCATTGCCTGGACCTCTCCAGAGGGCTGCTTGAGTGAACTCACAACATGACAACTGTCTTCCCCCTTAAAAATAAAAAAACTATTTGAATTGTTTTAATTATTTCCCTTGAGTTGATCATTTCTCTTCTGGAAGTCTAGCCTAAGAAAATAATTCAAAACATAGGTAACAATTTCCACACAGATATTCACCATGAGGTTATTTAGAGTGGTGAAAAAATGGAAACGGCCTGAGTGTGTTCAACGAGAAATGGATGGTTAAGTAAATTATGACACATCCATGAAATTGGCCTGTTACACAACTATTAAAGTAATTGTTTTGTGGAGTAATTAAGGACATAGAAAGTGCCTATGATGTTCTATTAAGAAAAAATTTCAGGATACAAAATTTATATACAATATGGTCCTGTGTGAAGAAAATAATTCATAAGAAATATGCTAAAGTGTTAACAATGGGGTTTTCTGTGCTCTTAATTCTTTTTTAAATTTTGAAATAATTATAGCTTCACAAGAAGTTACAAAGGCAGTACAGAGAGGTCCTGTGCACGTCATTCACTTTCCTCCAATGATTACATCTTGTGTGACTTAGTACAATACCAAAACCAGAAAATCATCATTGCTGTAAAGTTCTGTGTCATTTTTGCACATGTATAGAATTGTGCAACCACCACACACAAGATACAGAATTGTCCCATCACCTCAAGGATGCAACTCTTTATAATCACACCCCCTCCCTCTACCCATTTCTAAGCCTTTCCTACCATTCATTTGTTCCCAATCTTGACAATTTTATCATTTTGAAAATGGTACATAAGTGGAATCAGACAGTATGTTGCTTTTTGAGATTGGCTTTTTTCCCCACTCAGCATAATGCCCTTGAGATCCATCCAAGTTATTACATGTATCTATAGTTCATTTCCTTTTATTGCTGTGTAGATTCAATGGCATGGATATTTTTTTCCACTGCTTTTCAAATTTCCTACTAAATATGATATATTCTAATTCCTAGGAAAAAGAAAAAATACTGCTGGGGGTCAGAGTAATGCAGAGAGAAGCAGTTCTTGCCTTCAAGGAAATTTTGTATTGATTTAAATAATAGAATTTTAGGCTTGGAGTGCCCTCGGCAGGTCTCTGGGTAAGTTCTTCATGCTGCAGGAGTCCTTCTTGCAACATCATGAAAAGTAGTTGTGCAACTTCTGTGTGGATACTACGGGAACTCACTACCAAAAAAAGCAGCTCATTAAACTTATACAAAATATGCCTTTCTTCTGGAGCTTGGGCATGACTGAAAGAAGATCTTCTGTCACAGATTATTTTTACCCTTCCTGTAGTTTCTTCCTGTCCCCCTAACCAGATAAACACAAGCCCAAGACAGTGAGAAAAGCCTACAAGAGCCTGGGCAAGCTGTTGTATATACTAGATCTAGAACTGGCCTCTCTAGGGATCTTTCAGCATTCACTGGCTTAGAAAAACAGGGGCTGCAGATATTTTAAAATGGAATGAAATTCTGCATGAACACACACACACAGATACCCACAGTCCCCTAGGAAGAGCATCCGTTCTGCATGGTAGGAATGTCCTCCAGAAGGCACTGAACCACTAACTTAGAGGAAAGATCTCAGATGCTCTCCTTTCCTTCCTCTTGTCCCCTGTGTCAGGCCTGATATCTCCTCTTTTTTCTCCAGCCTTCCTTGAAAGCAGACTCTGATCTGTCCATGGTTCTGATTGTTAATGAATTACACTTGGGGGCAAGGCATGGGTTCTTGTCATTCATTCCTTCGCAATAGCTAACATTTATTGAGCACTTACTATGTGTTGGGGACTAGGATATGCTCCTTACATTCACCTTCTTTTTACTGAAGTATAACAGACATATCAGAAAAGAGCACAGATCATAAATACACAGCTCAGTGAATTGTCATATAGTGATTGCATTCATGTAACTACCACAAATATCAAGAAACCAAACATTATCAGTGCCCCAAAAGGTCCCTCATGACCCCTTCTAAGTGCTGCCCTCCACCTGTAACCATAACCTTGACTTTTAACAGTATAGATTGTTTTTTTTCTACTTTTAAACTTTATATAAATGGATCATACAAATTGTCTCCTCGTTTGTGTATGCTTTCTATAGCCCGACATTAAGTTTTGAAGTTTATTCATATTGTCCCTGATGATTATAGTTTGTTCATTCTCTTTGCCATGTAGCATTGTCTTGTGTAAAATATTCCACAATTTATTCATTTTACTATTGATAGGGCTTTTCTATTGTTTCTGGTTTCTACCATTACGAATATTGCTGATATGAACATTCTTGTTCATATCTTATAGTGAACATGTGCCTTTCTAGTTTATATATATATATATATAAACATTATATATTATATATACACTATATATGGATATGTTTACACATACACACATATAGATAGGGTGGATTGTGGGTGGGTACATTTTTCAATCCCCATTTTTCAGATGAGAAAACTGAGGCTTGGAAGTTGAGCCATGCAGTCATGGCGCTGGGACATGAACCCAATCTTGTCTGGCATTGGAGCTCAAGCTCTCTAACCATCATACTTTACTGCCTCCCAATACATGGGCTGTTTAGAAGTACTCATGATGTGCCAGGCTGGCTGCTGCCATTAAGAGAGAAAGATAGGAAAGCACAGTCACACAAGAAGGAAAATGATAGATGCTGGTGAAAGGCACATGGGTGTGATGAGAAGCCCAGGGAAAAGGGGAACTTTTTTTTTTGTTGTTTAGCTGAGCCATCCTGCCACCAGTTGGTAGCTCAGCGCCCACTGGGCATTGAACTGCTGTTGCTCAGAGCTCAGCTTGCACTCTTTTCTTTTTTCTTTTTTTGAGGGCAGTGTCACTGTCCCTCATATGTGGGACCCGAACCAGGGCCGCTGGCTTCCCAAGCCGGCGCTTAACCACTGTGCCACTCGGCCGGCCCAAAGGGGTACATTTTTATCTTGGAAAATCATAGGAGGCTTCCTGGAGGAAGAAGCATTTAAACAGGATGGATGGGGCAGATTCTGGGTGTGCAGGAGTGTTGTGGGAAGGAGTACCAGGCTGAGAGAGCTCTGGGGGCACAAGAAGAAGAGACCATCAGAGACACAGCTGCAAGGGCCCTTACACATCATCTCATCCAGTCCCCATTGTCTACCCACCCATATTTACACTGCTGGCTTCCAAATTTATATACCCAGTCTTGACCATTCCCTTCCCTGATCTCCAAACTCCTTTTTTATCCAGTTGGATGACAACTAGGCATCTCAAATGTAACATGGCCAAAAATGATCTCTCCCTCCCTCCACACACACACACTCCAAACTGCTCCATTACCAACCTTCTTGGTCTTTGGCACTACCAGCCACCAACTGCTCAGGCCTCAAATCACAGCATCATCCTTCCTTCCTCCCTTTCCCCACATCCAATCCATGAGCACATCCCGTCAGCTCTATCTACAAAGCACACCCTGAATCTGACCTCTTCTTACCGCTTCCCAGCTACTACCCTGGTCATGGCCACCACCATTGCTCACCTGGACGACTGCAACAGCCTCCTCACTGTTCTTCCTGTTTCCATGCTCCTTCTGAGGCCACAGGGGAGAAGACTTCTTTGTCTCTTCCCGCTTTTGGTGACTCCAAATGGTGCTTGGCTTGGGGCTGCCTAAGTCCAGCCTCTGCCTCTGTCTTCATGTGGCCTTCTCCTCTGCATCTTTTCCTATTACCTGTGACCTCCTCTTCTGGGTCATTGGCTCCAAGGGCCCCCTGGATAATCCAGAATGATTTCAGCTTGAGATCCTTAACTTAATTACATCTGCAAAGATGCTTTTTCCAAATAAGGTCACATTCACAGGTCCTGGGTAGACAAATCTTTCAGGGAGCTGCCATTCAGCCCCCTACAGAGGTGAATACCAGGCGGGAATAAAAGCTAAATGAGTTTAAATTGAGTTTAAACTTTAGTCCTCCAGTGAGTGATGGCTTTTCAAAGCATAGAAGACTGTTTTGGCATACACACACTGGCTATTTCAGCGTGGACTGTCCAGGCGTCACTTCAAAGGTCATTCTGAGGAGACAGCGTCTGCATTGCACTTGCTTCAAGGCTAATTTGAGGCTGTGAGTCTCTAGCCGGGGGACTTGCTGCAGCTCCAAACTTACCAGATCCTCTCTGCTCACTGCTGGGGACATCGCCACTGCTGGAGAGGGGACAAAATTGTTTCCTTCTGAAAAATGTGGCCCCCCCCACAAAAAAAAAAAAAAAAGAAAAAGAAAAAGAAAGAAAGAAAGAAAGAAAGCCAAGTGCTAGTGCTGGTGATGAAAGGACAAAGAACAGACCCAAGAAAATGCTGGTTCTCACCCAGAATGGTAGGCAGCCTCTAAGATAGATGTCCCCCTGATCCCTCTCTCCTAGTTTTTTGTGCCTTTGTATAATCACTTCTCCTCATGTGTGGGCTGGATCTAGTGACTTGCTTCTACTGGCTAGAATACAGTCAAAGTGACAGGACATCATTTCTGAAATTAGGTTACAAAAAGACTGTGGTTTCCACATTGCTCACCTTTCATTGTTCTCCAGCTTGCTAGCTCTGCGGGAAGCCAGCTGCCATGTCAAGCTGCCCTGTGGAGAGGCCCACATGGCAAGGAACTCACATCTCCAGCCAACAGCCTACAAGGAACTGAGGTGCTCAGTCCATGAAACCTCAAGGAACGGAATCCTGCCAAACAACCTGTGAATAAGCTTGGGAAGTGGACCTTCTGAGGCCTGCAAGCAGTTGTAGGCATGAGCTTGGAAGCAGGTCCCCCAGCTGAGCCTTCAGATGGCTGCTGCCCTGGCCAACACTTTGAGTGGAGCCTGTGAGAGACCCTGACCAGGAGCACTCAGCTAAGCCATGCCCAGATTCCTGCCCCACAGAAACAGTGAGATGATAAATGTGTGCTGGGCCGGCCGTGTGGCGCATTGGTTAAGAGCTGGTTTTGGGATGCCAGCGGCCCTGGTTCGGATCCCACATATGAGGGCCAGTGACACTGCCCTCTACAGCTAACAACAGCTCCACCTGGAACAGGGCTGTGCGAGCCCCAGTGACGGTGTAGGCTGCAGCCTCTGCTGCAGTGGGCTGCCATAGGCTACAGTGAGTGGCCGGCAACCAGCGTGAGTGGCTGGCAGCCAGTGTGAGCTGCCAATAGCCGTGGTGAGCAACCATCCAGAGGCCAGCAACTGATGTGCCTCATCCGGGAAGAGCGCAATGACAATACCAACATGGGCCAGTGAAGCAACGTCCTCCACAACTAGACTGAAGAACAAAAAGACAGCAACTTGTCTGTTCCCCTTCCCCAATTCCCCAACGCTGTTCCCCTTCCCCAATTCCCCAATAAAATCTTTAAAAATAAATAAATAAATGTGTGCTGCTTTAAGCCACTGAGTTATATGGAGCACTAGATACACTCAGATATAGATTTCTAAGATCTATTTAATCACTTAGAAGGCTCATGCGATAGTGGTGGCTGTGTTTACAAATTGGGACTCACAGATAGTAGCATGTATCCCTCCCCAAGAATCTACAACATCTCCTCCCACTCCTTTGAGTCTGTTTATTATGTATTTATTTATTTAAGATTTTATTGGGGAATTGGCGGAGGGGAATAGTGTTGGGAAATTAGGGAAGGGGACCAGCCAAGTTGTTGTTCTTCAGTTTTCGTTGTGAAGGGCGCCAGTGCCATCTGGCTTCCTGTCAGCAGCTCGTGGCCTCTAAGCTCAAGGCGCTGTGTTCAGTCTTAGTTACGGGTGGGCATAGCCACCATCCCATGCAGGAGTCGAACCAGCAGCCTTGTTGTTAAGAGCACACGCTCTATTCACTGAGCCACCCAGGCAGCAGCTCAGCTCAAGGTGCTGAGTTCAGTCTTATTTGCGGGTGGGCGTAGCCCACCACCGAACAGTAATCTTGTTGTTACATCAGCTGAGCCATCCTGCCACCTGTTGGCAGCTCAGCGACAGCTCAGCTCGGGGTCAGCATTCACTGGCCCATGTGGGAATCGAACCAGCATTCCTGTTGCTCAGAGCTCACTCTCTTAAGCCAACTCTTAACTGACTGAGCCACTCAGCTGACTCCGAGTCTCTATATTTTTAAACAAGCTGAATATCAAACTATAGCGACAGTTATATATTCTAGTTTTTCTGCTTTATAGGTTGCAAGCAGTTTCTCACCTCATTAAATGTTCTTCAAAGCATTCTTCAGTAGTCATCATCTGAGTGTACCAATGTTAATTTAGTCACTCCCCTCCCTCATTGGTTTTGAACTGGAGGTAGGGTTACACCTTCTTGGGTGAGGTACATCAGTACGTGAGCCCCACTCCATTCAGGGCCTGTAGGGAGAGCACGGAAAGGCAGGCGGCAGGATCACCTGTGGCTGGGTGTCCTAATATGACATCAAGTTTACACCATTTCCTAGCTATGTGACCTTGGGCTTGTTACTTAACACTGCTGGACCTCAGTTTCCCCTTCTGAACAGAGGGGATAATAACCATACCTACTTCACAGGGTTATTAGAGGCGTCATTGAGTTAACCCAAGGAAAACACTGAACAGTGCCTAACAAATTTTAGGGTACACAGACACAAGCCAGACCATAGTATCCTCATCCTCCCTGCCAAGTCTTGGTCCACGGTATATTATATCAACCCTTCTCCCAGCCACCCTCTATTCAACATCTTGGCTTCCCTCATCCTAGTCTGCTGTCGCTGAAACTGCTGGTGGCCCCAGCTCTGCTGCCATCCACAATCCTGTGATCAGCACACCTACTCTTGCTGTGCAATATGGGAGGAGATTGGGCTAAGACAGGTGTCAGCAAACTTTTGAAACAGAAGAGCCAATCCTGTCCCTCACGACAATTCAAAAATTATTCGAGAGCCATAAAACAAATGAAATCACCATTATGTGAATAATACCCTTTAAAAATTTTATAAATGAAACTATGATAGTTTTATGTTCAATTTCAATTTTACTTCAGAGCCACTTGTACGTACCCAAAGAGCCGCATGTGGCTCGCGAGCCGCAGTTTGCCGACCCCTGGACTAGGAGGGCCATGAAGAAGTGCCCACCTTTAAGATTTTAGACTATTCCTTCTTCTTTCAAAGGCCCTTTGGATTCACCAGTACAGAGTACAAGCAGGGCTTTGTACAACTGGCCAAAGCAAAAAGAGTCAGAAAATATTTTTATTTACCATAACATATGTGCCAAAACTTGTGCTCAGCCTGCTGGAGTGTGTCAAACACTAGCACAGTGTCAGCTAATGTGTGAAAAACCTGGGCGAAGAGCTGGGTCTTTTCGTCTCGGGCCCCTTACAGCACTAGTCCTCAGTCTGAATGAGACCCTCCCCACTTGGAGCAGACACTGCAGCTGAGCTCCTGCCTGGGCCCCTGCTCTTCCAGATACCATCAGATCAAAGAGCAATGACGAGTGTTGATCAAAGGAGCCCAAGGTCAATGAGGGCCTGGGGGCTGCACAGGGATGGGGGGGATACTGGAAAAGGCAGTGGTTTCACTGCTTCTAGGTTCAGGTCCAGCACTCGCTTAAACGTAACCTTGCACCTGGCCCTTCCCTCATTCTTTCCTCTGGCCTTTTGTGCAAGACAGGAATGGCTCTCCTGTCCCCCATGGCCTTGGGGCGCGGGAGGGCGGGGAGGCAGGGAGCTACTTGGGAATAGCCTAGAGAGCTGATCCTACAGAATCTCCCCAGGTCTTCATACGGCTATAGGCCCTCTTCCTATAGAAATCCCAGGGGAGGCTGTTCCAGGTTCCTCCCCAATTCCCACCCACAGGTTCAATTCCTGAAACTGAAAACACTGCTAGGGGAAGAAAAAGTCTGCTTTCGGCCTCTCTCTACCCAGGCTTGGACTCTGGACCGTCCCTAGTTAGGGAGAAGTTTCAAAAACTGCAGGGCTCTGTAGCCCTAGGAAACACAAAGCAAAAGGGAGAGCACCTCCCTGCTCCCAGCACTTAAACCCTCAGTTTCTAGGACTTCAGCCCCTCAGGCATCTGGGCCAGGATCCTACCAGGAGAAAGAGGAGCAGGTGGTGGCGGTTCAGGTTCCAAGAAAGGCTGTGTGACCTTGGATAAGTCACTTGGCTTCTCTGAGCCTCTGTCTCCTTATCTGAACAAGTGGAATGATAATCTGGATTGTGCAGGATGACCATGAAGTTGAAATAAAATAGTGGTGGTGACAGGGCCTGGCAGAGCGATAGGCACGCAGCGATGGCTTCCTTTTCCTGGTGAAATGTTGGGCCAGCTGGTCAGCCAGAAGGGCAGCCTCCGGTGGCAGAGGAGGAGATGCTTGCTTGATGAAACTGCTTCCTGAGCCCAAGGAAGGTGCCAGCCCAGTTCCAGGGGGCCGGGTTAGAAGTAGACTTGAGCAGAGGAGAGCAGGGGGAAGGCCAGGAGCGGGTGGGAGCTGAGACCCACACCCAGCCCTTGCTGATCCACTGCTGAGAAAGCAGGCTTGTACTCCCTGTCCTGCAGACTGGTCAGCCCCAGAGCAGCTGAGGGACTGTGAAGTGAAGACCCCAGCTTCCCCATGGTGGGGAGCTCCGGCCCAAGGGGCTCTGTGGGGGCAGGTTGGGCTGACAGGCTAGGCAGCAGGGCATTCAACTTGGAGGAAGGTCTCAGCAGGCTGGAGTCAGAAGATGAAGCAGATTGAGCAGGGCTGGGGGACAGTTGGGCAGGAGGTGCAGTGATTGTAGTAGAACCAAGGGACAGTGAGGGCAGAGGGGACAGGAGGAGACCAGGGGAACCATGAGGCTGTTGATCTGGAGAGGGTTGCTGAGATGAGGGAGAGGAAACTGGGGTCTGGAAGAGGCCTGGTTGCTCCTGGCAGCCATGTCCATGAGGCACTGGGTCCAGGGTCCTCTTGGCCTGCCCCCAGCTGCAGGGAGGCAAAGGAGCCAAGCTGGAGGCACAGTCCATGAGGCACAGGCCCTCATGCACGCGCAGGGTCCGACGCCACCACTCCAGTTCAGCCTGCAGGCCCTGGATCTCCTTCCTCAGGGCGTGGTTGTGTTTCTCCAGGGACTCGTGCTGCTGGAGGGAGAAGCAGACGGGCAGGGAGGGGGATGTCAGCCAGCACTAGGGGTTCAGCACAAGCCCTGTTCCCCGCCGCCACCCCTCGGGGTCCTCAACTTAGGGGAAAGATACCACCACCATGCGAATGTCCAAGCTGGGGACCCTGCGCTACTCTCTGGACAGCCCTCCACAACCACCACCAAGTCTCCCCCATTCTGCCTCCTACTGGGGCTCAGATGTGCCTGCTCTCCATCCTCTGAGCCAGGGGTCTCTACCAGCCTGCGATCTCCACTCACCTGGGAACTCCACCAGCCTCCTAACTGGGGCGCCCCCGCAAACCACTCTGTTCTCTTGGCCCAGAGGAACCATTGCGCAACTCGGTCATTAACTGAACATTAAAGCCTTTTAAAGGCTCCTACAAATCCCTGTGCGTGGTGACCCCAGCTTACACCTCCAGCTTTATCTCTCTGACTTTTGCTCCCCTACTTCCTGTCCCTCAGATGGACTCTGCTTCCTCGAAATATTTCCTGTCTCCTCTGCCTGGACACTCTTCCAGCACCCCACTCCCTTAGGCTGATCCTGACATGGATTTCTCATGGCAGCTTAGACATCCTACTATCCTGGACACATCTAGGCTGCTCAGTGCCCTGCCAGACCTCCCCAGCACCCCGCACTCGCCCACTGAGGCACTGTGGGAGGAGCCCAGGTCCTGTTTTGCAGGTTGGCAACACGGGTGTGTTCTGTCTGGCGTCCCTGAGTCAACATGTGTCAGGTTCTGTCCTGCTGAACGCTGGGTTCTGAGAACCCACAGGGACAAAAATCAATGTGCAGTTCTAACCAACCATTTATGATGACCACAGTGATGGAAAATGCAGAAAGAACTCTATTTCCACAGCTCATGAGGCTAAATGATTTCCTTTGGTTCCCTCCCTCACCCTACCCTTGTGGACACTTTTTAAAAGAAACTGCAAGGGTATTTTACATAAAAATGCTGCTTAGGCCATGGACTCAAAATTCTAACAGACCTCAAAGCCACAGTAGCCCCATCCCAGGCTGGTCTCTGTATGTGGAGTGACATTTTTTTAAATGTGTCATTAGGTCACCCTTCACCTAAACCCTCCAAGGGCTTCAATTCACCTCCAAAAATTGGGTCACTCTCTCACTCACTCATTTGCTATCTTCAGGCTGCTCAAATGTTGCCTGATCAGGGAGGGTTCCCCTAGTTAGGAGGGCCTCACCCCTTTCCCTGTTCCCTGCTTTATTTTCCCCAAAGCACTATCATTATCACTATCACCATAAACACCTCATGAATGATTTATTTGTCTGCTTGGCTCCCCCATGAAAATATAACCCCTGGGGAGGGTGGGCTGGCCTTTTGTCTGTTGTGCCCATGGCTGTATCTCCAATGCTTAGAACTATGACTGTCACACAGGAGACACTCAATAGGCATTTCTGGAATGAATGAACGCATGCATGCTTGAAGTGTCATCCTGGCATTAGCCCTCACTAGCGCAATCTGCAGGATGGTGCTCTCTCACGCCCGGCCAGCGAGATTTTGTTCGCCTGCAGTGCTTTTTCTTACCTCCATCCATTTGGAAATCTCCTATTTATCCTTCAAGACCAGCTCAGACTTCATCTCTATATCATCTGATGCTATGAACTGTTGTTGCCCCCACTATGTGTTCCCAGAACACTCTATTCTGACTCGGTCGTTAGCTCCACTGGAAATTACTGAGTCCCTTGTCTTTGTCAGGCACTGTGCCAGGTGATGCAGAAATGGCAGGGAACAGGAGTTTCCTGCCCTCATGTTGCTTACTGTCTGGCAAGGGAGATACACAATGCACATCTAAATATGTAATAGGTCAGTGCTGAAAAGAAAAATAAAGGAGCGTAACAAGGGGAGGTCTCTTTAGATCAGATGGCTTAGAAAGGCCCTTCTAAACAACAAGAAAGAAGTGAGGATCTACAATTGCTGGATTGCTGTCTGAGGACAGAGGGAACAGCCAGGGTAGAGCCCCTGAGGCTGGATGTGCTTGGCCAGAGAAGGCCCAGGGAGAACAAGGTGTGGGATGTTAGGAGAGGAGGGCAGACAGGTGGGGGTGGGCGCTGCAGAACGTGTAGGGCCTTTGGGTACAGAGGGCTGTGAGTTTTACTCATCACTAGAAGGACTAACGTGTGCGCCCTCCCAAAAGGCCAGGTCCTGAACCCAGCTGTTAATCCTCCCCTTGGGACTGACCTGGTACTTGTCCTTTGTCTCTGCACAGAGTAAGAAGGGAACCATCAAGGGTCAGGTTACCATCCAAGATCAAGTTACCATCCAAGGTCAAGAGGTGAGTGTGGGTGCAGCCCTCCCCTGCCCCACTGGGCTCCTTTGCCTTCTTTAGTCTCCACAAGGATCCTGCCAGTGGGCAGGCATTGTTGTCTCTGTTTTCAGATGGGGACAGTGAAGCTCAGCGAAAGAAGCGACTTGCAGCTAATGAGTGCCACAGCTGGGACTCTAAAGCCAGTCCATCTTAACCTTGATCCAGAGCTTCTCAGTGTGGTCTTGGCCACCCACATCAGAACCCTGAAAGGCAGGCTGATTAATCACAGTGCCTCCTAGGTGGGACCTGGGTGGGGAGAAGGGGCAGCGATCTACATTTTAATGAGCACTCAACTGGTTGCAGTGCTGGATTCTCCCAGCTTGCCTCTATTTCCTCTCTCCCCTCCCTAGATTGGGGCTCTAGAAGGCAGGGCCAGCTGTGGGTGCACCTTTTGTCCCTGGAACCCAGCGTGTACCTGGCACACAGTTTGCACTCAACACCCAGGAATTTCCAAATCTTAGTGGCAGAGCCCTTCCCCACTCCCAGACTCAGTCACCAGGGGACACACAGCAATGTAGGAAGAACCACTCATAGTAGACAGACGGAGAAGAGGCAACTGGGCCAGGTGAGTGCAGGCAGGGTCAGGGAGGGAGGCATCTGGGCCAGGTGAGTGCAGGCAGGGTCAGGGAGGGAGGCATCTCCCACCTGGTGCAGGGCATCTGCCTTGTCCGTGCGCTTCTGCCGGCTGCGCTGGGCGGATGCCCGATTCTTCTGTTTCTTCTTCAGCTGCTTCTGATGCTCCTCCAGGTCCTGGCAGGGGCTTGTGCCCTCTGTCCTGGCCTTCTGTAAAGCCATGCCATTCCTGAGTCAAGTCCCCGAAGATCCCTTTTTCCCAGAAGCCACCTCTGATTCCCTTGGAGTCCACACACCCCATCGTAGGCACAGGATGCGTCACTGGAATGCCAGCCTCATTCAATGTCCTGCTCACATCTCATGTTGGGGGAGGACAGGTGAGGAAGCTGGGAGCCTGAGATTCCAACCCAGAGGGACCTGACTTCACACCACACTCTCCTTACCAGCTGTGTCACTCTGGGCAAGTAACTCACTTCTCTGAGCCCAGCCACCTCATCCATTCAATGGAGGCATCACAGTGCCTTCCTCACAGGCAATAAAGCAGGCAGGCAGCCCGGGGCCAGCCCAGAGCCAGGGATTAATAAAGGTCAGCCGCTGATGTTCCCATAGCTATTATTTGCATGGTCAAGGTCAAGGTGTTAATTTCCCCAGCCATATGTTCCACCTGTGAGGGCAGAGTTCGGGTCTGACACGGCTCCAATGAGCCCATGCCCAACTCAAGCCTAAAGCTGATATTCACCTCCTCAACAATAGTTATTGAGCAGCTACTGTATGCCAGGCACTGAGCTAGGGTGACACAGCAATGAACAAAACAGGCGAAAATCCCTGCGTTCAAGTTGCTCACATTCTAGTGTGGCAGCAGCCTCTAATGAATGCATGAAGTCTGTTCTGATAGAAGCATGGACTCCACAACTGTGACTCTCCCCAGACCCTGACCCCAGATTAGGGACCCATGATACTTAGATGGAATATTTAACCCAAATGCCCAGGAGCTTTGGAAGGTCAGACAAGAGGGAATGTTGGAGACCCCACAATCCAACCTCCCCTCTCTTAGGTCTCTCTGGGAGGTGTGTTATAAGGAGCTCAGGCGAGACGCTGACTTCCCTGGCTGAGGATGCCATGCTCTTGGGTCCATGGCCACAGCAGACCCATTCCAGATGCTGGGGGGGGGGGGGGAGTGCCAAGGGACTGGAGTTTGAGAGAAAGACCGGGAGTGAGAGAAGGGGCTAGCCTCTGGTACCTGGGTCCTGGGAAAGGGGCAGGGCCTCCAAGGGGAACGATGCTGGAGAATTTGGGGAGGGAAGAGAGGCTACACTAAGGGCAGTGAGGGGAGAACAAGTAGGTTAGGAGACAGCAGTATTCAGAGACCAAGTTCTAACCGGGAGGGTGGATCTGCAATATGAGAACTGGAAAGCTCTCTTTCCAATCCCTGAGAAAACTGAAGCCCAGAGAGTGGGTATGTGGAGCCCATGGTCACACAGCCCATGTGTACAGAGTTGGGATGAGATGCTCTGACCACGTTCTCCCTGCCGGGGCCCAAGAGACCCTCCAGCATTTTCCCCTTCTCCTCCCCTGTCCCTGGTTCCCTGTACTCACCGTCCCAGTCAGCAGCCCTTCACCCCCGCAGAGGTGCATGGCTTGGGCAGAGGGACAGAAGCTCGCACCTGGTTCAGGGTGTCTCTTGGCTACTGTGACCTCCCAGTGCCCTCTGGAGGCCCAAGGAAGTGGCGTCTCTTTAAATCCCCAATGACCACTCCGCCCCCAGCAAGCCAAGTTTCAGTTTCTTCTAAAGCCACTGGCTGCTCAGAATCCCTGGCGAGGGTTGCCTCACGAGGCTGGAATTTCCTAGTATGAACTGGCCTTCCGGTTGGGCCCCTTCTCTGGAAGGAGGACGGATGGAGGAGGGTGGCCGGAGGAGGGGAAACCGAAGACCAGGTATGGGGAGGGTGTTCTGGGGACAGGAGGGCAGGCTGCCAAGGACAGAGCCAAGAGGGAAAGACAATGGGGTACCAGGGCTCATAGGGGATATGGGAGAGCCTCTGGGTTCTGGAATATTAGGAGCCCAGGTTCATAGCTCACCCAAAACCAGAGCACGTTGGGGCTGTGTGGCTTTGAAAAGGCAGTTCACCCTCTTTGACCCTTAGTTTCCTCACCTGTACAGGGTGTTGGGGGATGGATGATACAAATATCCACTAACAGGCTTAATGTAGGAAACAGGCAAGATAACATAACACCCCAAACCCTATGAAACCAACGTTGAGACAAAAATGACCAATGGCCCTTACGTAGAAGAGATAGGTAAATTACTGTGTTTTCATTCAACAGGCTCTGCAGCAGTAGAGAGGGTGATATCAGGAGTACAGCTTCCAAGCCATGTGACTTGGATATGTAATTTCACCTTTCTGTGCTGCTGTTTCCAAATCTGTAAAGTGGGTATAAAAAATTTTGTCAAAGTAGATTGGGGGAGGGGTGTTTCCACTTTGTGAGGGGTGTAAATGTCTAACTATTACATTGTTTTATACCCCTGCAACTAATTTAACCCTCTGTCGGGCGCAACTGATCTCACAGATTCATCGCACACAAATTTTCAAATATCTAACAGTTAAGTATTGTGACTCACAGCTTCTGTACCTTCCCCCTCTACCGTAACCTATCATCAGTTGTGTTTGTGACTTAGTACAGTAAAGACGTATTGCATAGCAGCATCTTTGTGTGCAATGAATCTGTGAGATCAGTTGAGCCTGACAAAGGTTTAAAAAAAAAGTCTTTAAATATAAAGAGGGATAAGAAGGGCCGGCCGAGTGGCGCAGGTGGTTAAGCACTGGTTTGGGAAGCCAGCGTCCCTGGTTCAGGTCCCACATATGAGGGCCAGTGACACTGCCCTCAAAAAAAAAAAAGAGGGATAAGAAGAGTTTTAGAAAGTTATACATTTTAAACTGCATGGAATGCGTACTTTAATAAAGTGATGTAACGCTAAAAAAAAAATGTTGGGCCGGCCGCGTGGCTCAGTTAGGTAAGAGCTCGCTCAGGAGTGTGAGCTGAGCTCTGAGCAACAGCAGTTCGATGCCCAGCCCGAGCTGAGCTGCCGTTGAGCCACCAACAAGTGGCAGGATGGCTCAGCTAAAAAAAAAATGTTAAAAAAAAAAAATGTTGGGCCGGCCGAGTGGCGCGGTGGTTAAGCGCTGGCTTCGGAAGCCAGCAGCCCCGGTTCGGTCCCACATATGAGGGCCAGTGACACTGCCCTCAAAAAAAAAAAAAAAAAAAAGTTTTGTCTTGAAGATTAAATGAGTGAAGGCAGATCAGGCACCTGAAACCATGTCTGGTGCACAGTAAAGGCTCAATAGACACTCGCAGTTATGATAAGGCGGAAGGGGTCAATCTGCACTTATCATTATGGCTATAAATCCATAACATCCAATTGTATGACAGTAACAAGTGGCAACGAGACCTGAACTACATAATGTCTGTAAGGTATAATAATATGGATACTTAAATATGTAATAAAAGTGTAAAAATAAGCATGGGAATGAGAACACAATTCAGAGAGATGGGCTAAGGGGGGGACACACAGGGACTTCAGTTGTGTCTACAGTGTTTTGTTGCTTAAACTGTAGGAACACAGTTCTATGTTATAATATTATGATCTATACTTTGGGCTCTACCTGAAATGTTTCATAATAAAAACTTCTATTAAAGACCTAGCGAACCCAGAAGCTCTAGGCAACCCTGCATGGTTGTTGTATCTCCGAAAGAGACCATGCTTGGAAGGGGCGTCTGTCCAGAGGATGGAGAAACCAGTAACCCCTGTCCAAGAGTCTTCACATGCAATGCATTCCTGCGGTCTGGTGACTAGAGCATCTAGGGGTTGGACCTGAGTCCTGAGGGCTTCAAGGCTGATGGTCTGGGATCAAAAGAATGGCAAATACTGTGGATTTGATGTTCTGGTGATGGTGTCCTGGGGTACTGTGCTGAGAAGTTCACAGCTGCCTTTGAGCTTATTAGAAAAAGCACTGCATTGATTTGCAATGTCTGCCAGGCCATGATTGATTAGTGATGTCTGTCATGAGCCAAGTATTGCAGTCATAGTCCTCTTCTCAGTCTAGAGTTGGGCATAAAACCAGTCTCAGCTTTAGTTAGAAGATGTGACTCTGACACCTGACACTCTACTCACCAGGTCTATCACCTGGAGCCTCAGTGTTCTCATATGTATGCTGGGCATGACAGAAATCATACCTATTTTACAAAGTTGTCTTGAAGGTGGAAAAGGAGACGAGAAGAAAGCTCTTCGCATATTGTAAGGTAATATTTGGCTAGAATCCATTCCTGTTCCTGAGATTTGTGGGAACGCAGGATTAATGCAGCCTCATAACTTAAAATGTCTGGGTGGGTGGGATTGGGCATGACAGTTGAACCTGGCTCTCCTTGCTTGTGAGGGACTGGGGAGCAAGGCCGAAGTGGGGCACCCCAGGCAGTGAGGCTGCCCGATTTCTTGGAATTATTTTTGTTTCCCAGAAACTAAGAGGGCTGGGCATCTTGCCTGAGGCACCTAGGGGCTCATTAAGCCAGTCCATGAGCTCTACAGGGAGCCACATGCATGATGTAACCAAGAAAAATCATCTTGGGGTGGGTGGCTAGGGCCGAATTGTCCCCAGCCCTGCCCCCAGCCCCAGCCCTGGACCCCAGTCTTCCCCTCTCCAGACGCCAGTTTTGTCAGCAAGTATATCTATGGCCCCTCCCAGAAGGTCTCAGCCCTGGAGGAAGACTAAAGAAGGCAGTGTTTATGGCTTGATATCCCTGAGGAGTGGCAGGGAGGGATGGACAGGGCATGGGTAAAGTTTAACCATGAACGGCTGTGCAAGCCTTCCCCGCAGAGGCAGACTCCCTCCCCAGCTGGCAGAACAGGCTGCGAGGCCATCCAGTGCAACTTCCCACTTAGAAGGTGAGGAAACCAATGCCTGAGAGGCAAGTTTGCCTGGCAGAAAGGGGCAGAGCTGGAGGGAGGACACGCCTCTCGCCCCCAAGCCCTCAGTCCTGCTCCACCTACACCCAGTGTCGAAGGGCCTGGTTCAAAGCCTGCAGACCTGGCAGTGGAAGGCTCGGGAGCCTCCTAAAACTGGAGCTCCAGAGTGAGCTCCTGGGCAGCAGAATAACTACCTAACTCTCTAAAGTATACTTGGTGCCTCAAACACCGCCTCCACATAATAGGTGCTCAACTAATGAATACATGAACAGAAGTCCAATTTGCCACCCAAGAACCCCAAAAGCTCCCAGGATAAGTAAAGAAACTTCTGCTTTACTCATTCCACAGGATCTTCCCTGGGTTCTTGGGGGACTCTCTCTACCCAGCCTCCTCATTTTCCCATTGGGGAAACAAAGGCACTCAATAAATAACTGATGAATTTTTGGTTCACATCACAACAGGCTTTGCATTTTACTTCATTATTATTATTAAGAAAAAAAATGGAGGAGTATAAGAACAGGGATGAATTTTTCCTAATGAAGTACCTTTGTAATGAAAAAAAACAATTAATGATTGCATCCATGTGTAAGCAGCAGCACTTAATATTTGATATGAATTGCTCAAAATTCCTCAGGCTTTCAAAAGAATTTTCATAAGAGATAGGAAGTTAGGGTTCTCTGTGTTCTTAGTTTTGTAAATGATCTACCTGAAGTTTAATTACGGACAAGTCTAGAGTATACCAGCTTCAGGCATGGCTGGATCATGATGCCCAAACAATGTCTCCAGGAGCCAGTGTCTCACCCTATCTGCTCTGCTGGGCTGGCTACATCCTCAGGCAGAGACCACTCATGATAGTAAGATGGACACCAGAAATGCCAGCTTAGCTGCACCAGGACAGGGGCGAATCCCTCTACCCCTTGCCACTTTCCCAATAGTTCCAACAAAGATCCCAGGCCTGGCTCTCCTTGGTCTGGCTTGAGTCATGTGGCTAACTCTTGACATGAGTGTCCAGGAGATAAAGGTGAGATAGGCAAGGCCGGGTCCCAGGCCCATCCTGGATAGGGTCAGCATCGTCTTAACTATAGGGACCAGGGATGAAGAAGGGGAAACTCCCAAAGGGCATTGGGGTGCTATTGGCAGGAGAAGGGGTAACCAATGCTGGGCTGATGCCACTGCCTTGGCTCAAATTCAGATATGAGGAAGCTGCTACTTGGAGGTACATCCCTTGGCCGAGTCACATTCCCAGGTGGGACGAAATCAATGCCCCGTGTTCTGACACCAAGCCCAGCACTGTCCTTTCCATTACTTCACAGGGACCTGGGCAGGAAGGCAAAGGCTTGCTGAGGAGACAATTCCAGAACTGAGTGCTGGGCAGGGACTGGGGGCACGGACATTGTAGGGACTCCCCAGGGCACAGGGGGGAAGGACTGACTCACTCTGGCACAACACCTTGCATGTGCTCATTAAAGCTGGAATCCACAAATAGCCAAGCCTCCCAGGAACTGGGTGACTTCACCGGGGCTCTATGACGCCATCACCACCCAGTCCTCGGCAGGAGCTGTCGCCTTCAAAGCTTTGTGCTTCTGCTTGTCTGCTATTCCTCTAACATAAACATCTTTCCAGAAAGCTGGCTCAAACTTTTAGAAGTGGGCAGGGAGTGTAAAAAATAAACAGCTAAGCACCAGAGAATCCACAAGCCTCCCAGAGCTCTGCAGGATTGACAGTGGTGACCATAGGTCCTGGATTTTTCCAGGTGTCTCATGTCCCGAACAAACTTGGGTTCAAATCCCTGCTTTGCCACTTCTGTCTGTGTGACCTTGAACAAAACCCTTGGTTTCTCTGGGCCTCGGTTTCCTTGTCTTTAAAATGGGGATAGTACCCTTGCTTTGCCAGGGCTGTCATAACAACTGAAACCACACATGGAAAGCAGTCACCAGCGAGCTCCTTCTTGTCCAGAGTCCCTGGCTGGGCCTCCCTTACGATGTCACATTCCCACTGTCTGCTGGGAATGGCAGAGAAGCCCAGGCTGGGCACCCTGCTGAGATCCTGGACACTAAAAAGGACTGTCACCCTGGCCTTTGAGGGAGGTTTTCCATTCCTCTAACAGCTCTCTTCCTTCTTCTCTTCTGTGCCAGTTCTCAAAGAGCTCTGAGAGGTAGGAAGGCCCCACTTGGGGGCTGGTGTGAGGAAGTGGTCAGCCAGGGTCGCGAGCAAGGTCCTGGTCAGCTGGGGTGGGATGGGGAATAAAGCCCAACCCAGTGTGGCCAGTGACTCCAAGCAACAGAGAATGCTGGCCTTGGCCAGCCCGAGCCCTGTACCAACGGTGCCAAGAGCAGAGGATTCTAGAGACTGTCCAAGGTTCAGCAAGAGGACTTGGCCAAATACAAGGAAGCGGCAGAGCCAGGCAGACCACACACTCCTTACCAATCCAGCTAGTGTCTCCAGGCCCTGGAGTGGAAATCATGGGGACACAGCACTGTCAGAAGGGCAGGGATGTTTGTATCTGAGGCGGAAACCTGTTGTGGGTCGGCATGAGAAGGACTGCTGACCCACATTAAAGCACCAGTGAAGATGGGGCTTTCCACAGGTCCGGGGCAGGGTTCCTAAAGCCAGGAGGGGGCCCCCATCCAGAAGAAAAGCTAGGGAGAACTAGATACAGCAGCAGCTCACTTGTTACCAGGCCTGAGGCCTCAGGCAGCCTTGTGCCCTCTCTGGGGCTGTTTCCTCTTATGTACATTGAAGGAATGTATCGACTGACCTTTCAGGCCCCTCTTGCTGTGTGGCTGGAGGCTGGGGCTGCCCTGAGGCCTCTTGAGAGATGGACACCTCCAGACCCAAGAGTTCTGTGCCATTTGAGAGAAGAGAGGGATGCTTTTTACCAAACAAGGGGCTGAATGTTGAATTGAGGATGAGAGGAGACCTGAGTTCCTCTCCTGGCACTGCTACTTACCTGCCTTCCACCCCAGGCCTCAGCTCCCCCTCCAGACACCTGCTGGGAGGGGTATCTATGAGATGCCCTACTCAGTTTGGGCCTGGCCTGGGAGCTGCCATCTGCGGGATCTCAGAGGAGAGGGCGGGGGCCTGGTGGTTAAGAATAAGGCTGACGAGGGCCGGCCGAGTGGCACACTGGTTAAGCGCTGGTTTGGGGATGCCAGCGGCCCCGGTTCGGATCCCACATGAGGGCCAGTGACACTGCCCTCTACAGCTAACAACAGCTCCACCTGGAGCTGGGCTGTGTGAGTCCCGGTGATGGTGTGGGCTGCAACCCCTGCTGCAGTGGGCTGCCATAGGCTACAGTGAGTGGCCCGCAGCCAGCGTGAGCGGCTGGCAGCCAAGAGTGAGCTGCCAATAGCCGCGGTGAGCGACATCCAGAGGCCAGCGACCGATCTGCCTCATCCGGGAAGAGCGCAATGACGATACCAACAGTGAAGCAACATCCTCCGCAACTAAAACTGAAGAACAAGAAGACGGCAACTTGTCTGTTCCCCTTCCCCGATTCCCCAACGCTGTTCCCCTCCACCAATTCCCCAATAAAATCTTTAAAAAAAAAAAAAAAAGAATAAGGCTGACGAGAGCCGGCCGAGTGGTGCGGTGGTTAAGCGCTGGCTTGGGAAGCCAGCAGCCCCGGTTCGGGCCCCAAATACAAGGGCCAGTGACACTGCCCTCCAAAAAAAAAAAAAGAATACGGCTGACGAGAGGGCTGCTTTCTGGCTGGGTGAGCAGCTAAAAGCAGTTAATGGAAACTGTGCTTCTGTCCATTTTATTCAACAGATATTTACTGAGTAGCTACTATGTGGTAGGCCCTAAGGTACCTCTTAAACTTATACGGGGGTCTGACAATTAAGTTCACGAACTCATCCTAGAAAAAGTGCTCCATACCTCATTGCTGAATATCACTACGGCCACCTTCGAAGCACTCCCCTTGGGAAGCTATGCACCAATGCCAGTGCCTAGTCTACCCTTCAAAGCACTTTTGGAACTCTTTTTCTGGAATGGCCATCAGTTGTTGTATTACCCTTAATGTCCTGAATGTCATCAAAATGTCTTCCTTTCAATATTTTCTTTATCTTTGGGTAAAGAAAGAAGTCATTGGGGACCAGATCAGGTGAGTAAGGAGGGTGTTCCAATAGTTATTTACTGGCTAAAAACTCCCTCATAGACAGTGCAGTGTGAGTTGGTACATTGTCGTGATGCAAGAGCTCCTTTGGGACCATTCTTGCCTTCCTCATGCGTTTACTTGGTCTGCTATGCTTCTTAGCAGATGATTTTGACACACAATTTGATAAATTATTGCAATATTTTTGTCAGTTTTGCTCGTTACTGGCCAGTCTGACCTTTCTCTTTTTTTTTTTTTTTTAAGCTGAGCCATCCTGCCACCTGTTGGCAGCTCAGCGGCAACTCAGCTCGGGCTGGGCATCGAACTGCTGTTGCTCAGAGCTCAGCTTGCACTCTTGAGCAAGCTCTTAACCAACTGAGCCACTCGGCTGGCCCCAGCCTGTCCTTTCTTCATCAGTGACGTGTTCTCTCCCCTCAGAAAAACATTTAATCCATTTGTACACTGCCACTTTCTTCATGGCATTATCCACCGTAACATGTCCCTGATTTCACTTCCACTCTTGCCAAGTTTAACAAGAAATTTAATGTTTGTTGCTCTAATTCAAGTGCAGATGTTTTCACGATGGCACACAAAAACATGCAACAATAATGAACGTCACTCAGCAAAACATAGTCACACATCGACACAAACACAGCTGTGAAACACTGACATACCAAGGTTATGAAACGTTACGAAGCTGTTTGTACAGTGCTGCCAATGTAAGCGTACGGTAGCAAGTTCGCAGATTTGTCAGACCTTTGTATAGTGATGTATGTCAATTATTTTTCAATAAAAGTGGGGAGAAGCCCAGCCAACTGGCACGTTAAGAGTTGTCTTGGGACACCAGCTCTGAGCAGCAGGGCCCCGGTTTGGATCCCACATGGGCCAGTGACGCTGCACCCTCTACAGCTAAGATGGTGAACAACAGCTTGACCTGGATCTGGGCTGCTTTGAGTCACCGGTGACAGTGTGGGCTGTAGTGGGGCTGGCCGGCTGGCAGCTGGTGTGCGTTTTCATGAGCTGCTGTGAGCCGCTGTGAGTGGCCATCCAATGACCGTGAGTGACTGCCTCACCCAGGAAGAGCGCAATGATGGTACCAACATGGGCCAGTGAAGCAATATCCTCCACAACTAGACTGAAGAAAAGGACAGCAACTTGTCTGTTCCTCTCCCCCAATTCTCCAATAAAATCTTTAAAAAAATAATAATAATAAAATAAATAAAACTGAGGGGAAAAAAAATCCAAATCCCAGCCCTTGTGGAGCTACCATTCTAGTAGGGATGGAAGGATCGGGGGGAATGTAATAAATTAAGGGAATTACACAGGCTAGTAGAAGGCCTTAAGTGTCATGGGGGAATATACAGCAAAAATAAAGGATTTGGGGAATATGGATGGGGGATTAATGGTTTCATATTTAAATACGGTGGTCAGGACTGGGCCTCACTGAGATATTTGAACAATAAATTTTTTTTGAGATGTTGGACATTTGAGCAAAGCATTGAAGAGGTGTAGGTAACAGGGAGGTATGGATTGGGCAGTGGGAATGCGCTGGCAGGTTGGAGGATTCCAGGATAGGAGCAGGCAATCCGGGTAGTGAGTTGAGAAGGCAATTCATGCAGGTCCTCATTGGCCACTGGAGAACTCGGCTCCAACTCTAAAAGATACAGGGATCACTCAGCAGACAGCACAGCAGAGGGCTTTGAGCAAAGGAGGGACAAGACCTATGTACCGGTTAAAAAGGTCGCTCTGCCTTGGGGAAGAGGAACGAGGAAACCGGCTGAGAGGCCGCTTCAGCCATCTGGGTGAATGGAGCTCCTGGCTCATCTGTCAAGTGGAGATAAGAGGGTACCTGCCTCTCAGGTTGCTGAGTGAAGGCTCAGCAACTACACCCCCTCATTCCCCGTCTTGCCCTGTAGAGACAGGAAGCATTGAACAGCCTTGCTCTTGAGGATGCCACAGGCACAGGGGAGGTGAACATGGACGTGTTATTGGAAGAGCTCAGATTTCCAAGTCCTTCCCCACTCCTCAGGTTCTGAAAAGACCTGAGGATGCCATGTGCCCTTGGATGGATGGCAGAGGTGTGAGTAACAGCTCATTTTGTCATCTGGAAGTTGGAGAGGACACCTAATCTGCCTCCCACTTGAGGCAGCTGGGCTGAAACCTATAAGGAAGATGCTTGAACACTCTGATTTGCCATTTGAAGATGCTTGAACACTCTGTGGCCTGCTCATTGTACACACCAGCTGGGGACAGGGCCACCCTTGGATTCTTAAGGCCTACAAGGAGATGGCGTGGGAGCGCTAGAGCAAGCCAGGGCAGAACTATGGTCTATAGGCAGTTGCCATTTCGATTAGGCTGCACACTTTTCCCCTGGCTTTCTTTGTTGTTGTTCCAGGATAAAAGTTTTGTTATTTTGCTTTTATGATTAAAAAGGTGATACATGAAGTGTATGGCTGGATCAAAAAGGCTATACCTCTTAAAATTAAAACTATAATGCCAAATTTTCCTCCCCAGACACTGGGTAACACACCTCTTTAAAAGGCATCTAGAACTTCATCCTCAAGTTACAATCCACTTACTTAGTCCTAAGAAATTCTCCCTTGAAAAGCAGGTTTCACAGCTGTCAGGGTTTGGGTATTTTAATTTCATGATTCTTTCTCGTGAATATATATATTCACAGCTATATATAACTACAGCTCTAGAGATCTTCTTTCCCAGTTTTCTTCCAAACGTATTCCCTAGAGATTTTATTTCCTTAAGAGCACCCTTTCCTCCTTTCCAGAAGGCAAATGAAAATACTGCCTGTCACTAGGCTCCTACACTTGTCTTTAAAAGCCCCGCCTCACCCCACCCCCTCCATCCCCATTTCTAGCTACATGCAATTATTATTCAAAACAGCTACTTCCTGGTCTTCTACTATTTCACAGAGCTTTCCAGGTTGTTTTTTCAGTTGATATTCACTGTAATTCTACTATGTGAGCCCTGGGAAGCCGCAACAACAGCTTGGAACTGGGCAGGGCCAGAAGCCTGACATTTAAACAAGGATTTCAATACTCGCGGCAGTTAGTACACAATCCAGACATGCTTAAGGTATTTTAAGTTTCCCTCAAACCTGCTCCAAAGGTATCAGTTGAACTGCACTGATTTTCAAACTTTTATGACAGTGACTCTTAGTTGAGAAGTACAGACATCCACACCAATATCTGAAACACGTTTCAATAAATACTACAAACCTTTACTTCATGGGCAGAGGCAGCAATGCATTCTGTTCATTCTATTTAATTTTTGTTAGTGCTACTAGGTTGAACCCTATGAATTTGACAGCTTAGTAGTCAACATGGGCGATTTCATATGGTTCAAAGTATTTGTACCACTAAAGTAATTTCGTAATCTCCTGAATGGGCTGCATCCCATAGTTTGAAAAACACTGTTTAGTGGGTTATTGTTATATTTAAAATTATAATGGTATTGAAGTTCACTTAATATGGCATAGACTCCCATGCAAGCACATTATAGCTCCACCTCACTTCTCAAAGGTTTCATGGAATCCCCCACACACGTACCCCAGCTTAGATAACTGATCCCCACTGAAGGCACCTAGATTTCTCAGGAACCTGGAAAACAGGGCACTTTCCAGTTGACCAGACCTGAGTTGAAATCGCTGTCCAAGCTCCTTAATTCTCTGGACTCCACCATCACATCTACGAAAAGGAAACAGACCTTTCAGGGTTGCCGGGAGGGTGAAGTGGAACACGTGGAGTGCTTTATAAACGATTACACAGAAGTTAGCCATTACCTTCAGATGGTGCCTGACTTCCCCAAGTATCGAGCCTTCTCGGTGTTTGTTGCCTACTCACACTTACCCTATCGTAGGCTGGGGGAAGGGTTCAAACTAAGACAATAAGACTCACCTTTCTAAGTTTACAATCTGCCTAGTCCCTGGCCTATTTCCTCACTTTTTTCTGGACCTGAGCGCTAAGGTAAAGAACCAAACTCTTGGGGCAGCTGGTTGGCTCAGGTGGTTAGAGCGCAGGCTCTTAACACCAGGGTTGCGGGTTCGATCCCCACATGGGCCACTGAGTTGCGCCCTCCACAACTAGATTGAAACAACTACTTGACTTGGAGCTGATGGGTCCTGGAATAAAAATAAAATTAAAAAAAAAGAAAAAAACCAAACTCTTGGATAAACTCATTCATTCAACAACAATTGAAACATCTACTATATACATGACAGTCAGTATGCTAAGTATACCATGTGAGCCTCAACTTTCTCATCCACAAAAGGAACAAACTGTGCTTCTTAACAGAGAAATGATGGGCATATTGCGTGGAATAAGTCTTTGTGCAGGTCTGTATCCTGCCCTCTAACCGACAAGGACCTTCCTGGTAATTGGGACAACCCAATGATGCCCTATCACATTTTGAAAATGCCCTACGTGGCATTTTCCCCCTTGATGGAGAACCCCACGGCCCACCCTCTTTGACCCCAGGTGCCCGGGAAAGGGGGAGGCCTTGTAACTGGCAGGTTCATGATAATGCCCTGGGCCAAAGATGAGGATCTGGACCATGTTTTCCGGGAACAGAGCCTTAACACTGGCCCAGGGATGAACTCAACTATCTTGGGGCTCTCAGTTGGTTCTGGCTCCTGCGTCAGTACTCTTGCTTCCTACGCAGCCAAAACACAACCCAGGAACTTCAGGTTTCCGTTGCCAGTTGAACCTGGGGTCCCGGGGAGGAAGGAATGGCAGAGCCCTCGTCCCTCGAGCCCTCGGTAGGCGAAGGGTTAACGCAGGTGGCAGCGCAGACGGCCGTATCACCGCTAGAGGGACCTTCGCAGCGGCTCCGCTGGGCGACTTCGCGTCACGTGGAAGCGAGGGCGGGACCAAGCGAAGGGCCCACCAATAGACGGTGCTGTCGGTGGGCGTGATAGCCAATAGGAGTAGGACGAGGGGTCCCGGGACTAGGAAGAGACGGCGGCCGAGAGGGGATTACAGGTACCATGGGCCTTCTGACCATCCTGAAGAAGATGAAGCAGAAAGAGCGGGAGCTGCGACTACTCATGCTGTATCCTCCCGGACGCCGGAGCCCCCAGGGTAGCCGGGACCCCGCCAGGCAGGCGGCACTAGGCGCCCCCTACCGGGCGCGGAGTGCGCGGCCGGCCGGCCCGTCCCAACTGCCCATTGTGCGTCACGCACGTGGGCACCACCAATCACTTGTGGCGGGGGGCCGGGTGGAGGCCGTACCACCCACTCGGGGCGGGGGAACTCCGTTTCCGGGGCCAAAGGTGTGGGCCTAATGGCGCAGAGGCCGCACCAGTGTCGGGGGGAAGTGGGTCCTGGAGGTGACTGGGACGCCACCACCCGTTGGTATGGCCCGAGCTTGGGCCGCGGTCCTCCTGGGCTCTGACCCTTGTTCGCGGGAGCCGGGTCCGGGCCCCGCCTTCAATGTCGGAATCCCGGGGGCGTGTAGGCACCGCCCTCAGCTCCTGGGAGAGGCGGGTGTGGACGCCGTGGGGTCTTGCTGTCAGTGGGTCCAGTAGTCCCCTTTCTTTGCTGCTGCACGACCCGTCGTTTTCGGCTGACTGCTTGTAGGCTCAAGGGCCCCGCCGACTTTCCAAGTCCCATTAGCAGGCGTCTGCACTCGTTTGTCCTACTTTGTGCCAGGCCCCGTGCGGACTCTGCCATCCAAGAGCTGGGCCGCCCTCAACCCCAGCTCCTCTAGCAGGGAGAGAAGACATGTGCACAAATAACTCAAATAATATTTACATCATGTCTATTTAAAGAATTCTGAGAAAGGCACAAATAATTCACTCATCCAATAAATATTTTTTGAGCACCTACTATGTGCTAGGCACTGTCCTAAGGGCTGGGGTAAAACAGCAAAACGAAAACAACCCCTACTGTCATGGACATTCTATAATGCTGAAGGGAGAAAGATGTTAACAAAGCAACTAAAATATATGTATGGAGAAGAATGCAGTTTAAGTAAGGTGGTCAAAGAAGGCTGAATTGAGAGTGACAGTTGAGTGAAGACAGGGAGATGAGGGACGAATCATGTAGATATCTGGGGGAAATTGTTTAAGCAAAGGTAACAGGAAGTGCAAATGCCTGGAAGAATGAACCCAAGAGGGACTTCAAAGGAATGTCAAGGAGGGCAGTATGGCAGGAGGAGGAGAGTACTACGTTAGGACAGAGAGGTGATGGAAGGGTCTCACTATAGGGCCTTTTGGTTCTTGGCTTTTCCTTTAAATGAGAAGTGGGGAGAGGAGATGTGATTTGAGATTAGTTAGGCCACAGCAGTAACGCAGGTGAGATAGTATGGTGGCTCAAGGCAATGGAAGCTGGGGGACATTTTTTTTTTTTTTTTTTAGCTGAGCCATCCTGCCACCTGTTGGCAGCTCAACGGCAACTCAGCTCGGGCTGGCATCGAACCGCTGTTGCTCAGAGCTCAGCTCACACTCTTGAGCGAGCTCTTAACCAACTGAGCCATTTGGCCGGCCCCGGGGGGGACATTTTGACAGTAGGGCCAGCAGTAATTGCTGCTGGATTGGATGAGAGAGAGAGAGAGAGAGAGAGAGAGAGAAGTGAAGCATAACTACTAGGTTTCTGGCCTGAGCAATTAGAAGAATGAGGAGTGACTTGCTTGGATGGAGAAGTGGGCAGGGAGCAAATTCAGAGGGAAGAGGGGAGCTCAGTTTTGGCCATGTGAGATGCCTCTGAGACATCTTAGAAATGTCAGCTAGGTGGCTGGATATAAGGCACCAGTGTCCAGGGGAGCAGCTGGGGACATACACATTTGGGAGTCATCAGCATAAAGATGGTATTCGAAGCCATGATTCTGGATGAGATCATCAAGAGAGTGGACAGAGAAGGGAACTGAGGTGTTCCAAGATCAGGAGGTCAGGGAGATGAGGAGGAGTGGCTACGGTGTGTCCTGGAGCGGAGGAAGGCATAAGCCACTCTGTCAGGTGCTGCTGGCAGAGTAAAAAGATGAGGACTGAGGATTGCCCAGTCATTGGAGGGCAACATGTGGGTCCTTTGGGACCGACGTTGGCAAGAGCAGTTGTGGGGAAGCAGTGTGAGTAAAGCCTCAAGGTTCAAGAAAGAGCAAGAGAACAGAAATTGGAGAGGATGAGTGTAGACACGGTTTTGAGGAGATTTGCTATAGAGGGGGGAAATAACGGAATAAGTAAGGGAGAGAGGGATAAGAGAGGATGATGTTTGCTGCTTCTAAGGTCGGAGAGACGCCAGAGCGTGTCAGCCGAGGGGACAGTGGGGAAGGAAATGTGAATGATGGAGTAGGGGTGAGGGGATAATCCAACAGCCAATTATCAGGGGCTACGGCCAGGTCTCAGGAGAGGTGCCCTGTCACCCCCATGTCTCTAGTTTGAGTCATCCAAGTCAGGTGAGCAAAAAGGTTGCTAAGTCTAAGGCCTGGGCCCCCCCTGCCAGCTGCAGCCCCCCTTAAGTTTTAGAAGGAAAGAGGAGGGTGGTTTCCTCTGGCTGGTGAGCTCACCCATTTGTTTGTATACTCAGCAGCAAAGGGTTTGGAATATTCCAGAAACAGGCAAGGGTGGCTGCCTCCAGATACTTACTCTTTTTTTTTCTTCTTTCTTTTTTTGAGGGCAGTGTTACTGGCCCTCATATGTGGGACCGAACCGGGGCCGCTGGCTTCCCAAGCCAGCGCCTAACCACCGCGCCACTCGGCCGGCCCTTCAGATACTTACTCTTGCTGTTCCCTCTGCCTAGAATGTTCTTCCCCCAATGCTTCAAAAAGCTGGCTCTCTGTAGTTTGGGCCTCAGCTTATGACTCTCAGAGAGGGCTTCCCTGGCACCTGAGCTGAAGGAAGCTCCTCCAATGGCCCCCTCTGAAAGCCTCCCCCTTGTATGTCTAACACTCACCAGGACCTAACAGTACCTTGTTTTTCATTGGTTTTCACTCAATCGACTGTCTCCGCACTGGAATGTAAGCTGCACAAGGGCAGGACTTTGACTGCGGGGCCCCCCAGCACCAGAAGAGGGCCTGGCATTTAGTAGGTATTCAATAAATATTGTGGAGTGAATTAAGAAGTCTTTGGTCAGGAGGGAATGGTGATATGTTTTTTGATGCTTTCACATTTATCCTGGGCTAATTATGGGTCAGACATGTACTCAACTGATTTTGATATGTGGTAGGAAATTATTTGCCCCCTAAGAGAGGGGCACTGTGACGATGTCACCACCCTGCAGAGCATGGGGGTTTCTCCTTAACCTGGCGCACCCCAGCGGCCTGGACAACGCGGGCAAAACAACCATCCTCAAGAAGTTCAATGGGGAAGACATTGACACCATCTCCCCAACACTGGGCTTCAACATCAAGACCCTGGAGCACCGGGGGTGAGCGGGGTTCCTGCGGGTGGGCAGCCCAGAGCAGGGCAGGGAGGGCGGGCGAGGGGCCAGGCTGACCTCCCAGCCACTCCTCCCTGCTCAGATTCAAACTGAACATCTGGGATGTGGGCGGCCAGAAGTCACTGCGATCCTACTGGCGGAACTACTTTGAGAGCACCGATGGCCTCATCTGGGTGGTGGACAGCGCCGACCACCAGCGCATGCAGGACTGCCGGCGGGAGCTCCAGAACCTGCTGGTGGAAGAGGTGGGCAGAGGGCCTGGCTGAGCGGGGGGAGCCGGGCTTTCCCCAGAGTCCAGGCCCCGACGCTTTGTGCACGTACTTGGACGTGTGAATACCTTCCTCAGCAGATTCCCTGAGGGCTCCATGACCCCAGAGGGACACATAGAACAGGGTCTCTTCCTTCTCTGAGTCCTCACCACCTGCACAGCACCCTTGGGGAGGCAGAGAGACAACCTGTATACCTGCTCCAGGAAGGCCTGTGGTGCCCTCAGGTGGGACATGCTGTGGACCGAGATCTGGATTCACATCCCTGTGAGGTCACCCTGAGCTTCACCACCCTGAGATTCAGTTTCAGCGTTCAGGGAGGATGACTCCAGGACAGTGTGTAAAACCTTGGAGGCAGCGGAGCCTGGCTCAGGAGTCAGACTCTACACTGTGTGACCTCAGGCAAGGCCCTTAACCTCTCTGAGCCTCCACTTCCTCACCTCTAAGATAGGCATTATAATTAGGGTGATCTTCCTAGTCTGGGCCAAAACACTTTTCTTTAAATAAAATTTTAGATTTACAGAAAAGTTGCAAAGATAATGAAGAGAAACCCCGTATACCCTTCATCCGGCTTCCCCAGTGTTAACATCTCACATAATCACCATACATTTGTCAAAACTAAGAAATTAACATTGGAAAGTTACTCCTGAAGAACTACAGATTTCAGTTGGATTTCACCAGTTTTTATACTGATGTCCTTTTTTTGTTCCGGGATTTGATCGAGGTTACCACACTGCATTTAGATGAAAACAAGGGCACTTTAGAGTGTGAGGGAGGGAATTGTTAACAATTATGCAGGGGCAACAGGCATAAACAGGGCTATCCTGGGCGGACATATGGTCACCTGGTACAACAGTAGCCACTCCGGGGGTGTCAAGCAGCTCCAGTGAGATCATGGCTGTCACATGCCCAGGCCTGGCACGTCAAGACCCTCTGTAAGGGCTAGATCCACCCACCCACATGGAGCGACTCCCAGGACCAACACATATATGAAAATAACTGCAACGAGAGGCCTGTCAGGGCAGTGGAACAGTTTAAGGGCTCCATGAGCTTGGAAAAGGGAAAGACCACTTCCAGGAGACCCCATGGCCTCTGGGACAGTCACATTTTGTTTGCATGCCAGATATCAGATGGAACAGTCTAGAACCATAGCAGGTGAGGGGTGATTTTGTCCATCACCCTCTCCCCATTTAAGGAAGAGGAAACTGAACAATGGAGAAGGGTGGTGGTTGGACTAGAACCAGGGCCCAGGCCCAGCTCAGAGCTCCCTCCACCCCCTGTGTGCCTGGCCCCAGGCCGTGTCCACACTGCCTATCCCGTCCTTGGCCCTCTCTCACCACCAGGGGGCCTCACCCTGATCTTCCTGGTTGGTTGGCCGATTGCAGATGCTGTGGGCGATTAGATGGCCAGGCTGCCCTCTGAGCCCCCATACCCCGATATTTGTCTCCCTCAGCGCCTGGCTGGAGCCACCCTCCTCATCTTTGCCAACAAGCAGGACCTTCCTGGAGCACTGTCCTCTAATGCCATCCGCGAGGTGAGTTCAGGTTTTGACTCAAGCTCATGGAGGAAAAGAGACATGCCTTTCTTGGTTAATTTATTTTAAAAGCATTTATTAGTGCCTGCTGTGTGGCAGGACCTATTCAGGGCACTGGGATTCCTAAGACAGTGGTGCCTCACAGCTGGTGGGAAGGCAGACCTGCAGATACTGGATTGTCGGAAAAGTCATGACGTATTTTTTGTTTCTCGTTGCAAAAATGCGTCATGACTCTTCCGACAACCCAATAGATCATTCCACAGAATAAGAGCCAAGTAGTGTGTGCTTTCTGTGTGCTAGGCTCTTCGCATGAATTCACTCATTCCATTCTCACAACAACCTCATGAGGTAGGAACCATTATTATCATTCTATAGATCCTGAAGCAGGCTTAGAGAGGTTAGGTAATTCGCCCAAGGTCACACAACCAGTAAGTAGGCAAGCCAGGATTTAAGCACAGGCCTACCTAACCCCAGAGTCTGCACCTTAACCATGACTCTAGAGCTTCAGCACCAGCATGAGTAAGAGTGGAGTTAGAATCTTGGTTCTGTCACTTACTAGTTGTGTGACCTTAGGCAGGTTGCTTGACCTCTCTGAGCTTTGGTTTTCTCCTTGGTAAAATGGGCAGCACAGTCCCTGGCTCATGAGGCCTTGGGAGGAATGGATGAGAGGACGTTTGTAGGGCCCATAGCACAATTCCTGGATTCTAGCAGACACTTGGGAGCCTGTGTTGCGATTCTGTTCCTAAGGGGAAGTGCTGGCATGGTGGTGTACAGAGAGTTCGGGTGCCTCAGGGGGCTGACAGATCTTCATCAGGGGCCACAGGAGGCTTCTCAGAGCTGGGCCTGAGGAGGTGTGGATTTCCTTTGGGCCCGGCTAGTGAAGGAGCTTCGGGTGGGCAGGGTCACTGGGCCCCATGAGCATCCCCTTCCTTTCAGGCCCTGGAGCTGGACTCCATCCGCAGCCACCACTGGTGCATCCAGGGCTGCAGTGCTGTCACCGGGGAGAACCTGCTGTCTGGCATTGACTGGCTCCTGGATGACATTTCCAGCCGCATCTTCACAGCCGACTGAGCCTCTCTCTCCAGATGCCCCCACCTCACAATACATCCCCACTCCCAGGCCCTCACCAAGCACCATCCATCGGGGGATGGAAATCAGTCAGCCCGAGTAACACTCCCCGTCCCCCTGTGTAACATGCTGCTGCTGCCCACTACCGCTCCATGGCCAACTGGCTCCCATGGCAGGAGGGCTGCTGCCCTGGCTGCCACCCTGGCTCCTGACCCGGCCTACCTACAGCTGCCGTACCAAGAGGCAAGGGCTGGGGCTGGGGCAGGGCTACCTCTGCTGCTATCCAGGCTATGGGCCTCATCCTTTGCTCAGCTGTGAGAATAAACTTCCTTGCCCTGATTCCTGGCTGAGTCATTTGTTGATTGAATAGCTATAGAAACAGTTCAGTGGGGGACAAAAAGGGACAGATAATTTCAGTCAGAGGGTTAACTGCTGCTGTATCAAAGGAATGTGCAAGTAATTCCATTTGGAAGAGTCTAGGCAGGCTTCCCAGAGGAGGACATTAAACCGAGAATAAAGGATGAGTAGAAGTTAACTGGATAGAAGGGGTAGGACAGTTTATCAGAGTGACTGCTACCCTCAGAGGCATGGATTAGAAAAAGGCACGCACCCCTATATCAGGGCTCAACAGCTTCTTGAATGGAACATGGGCTGAATTTCAGCTTCCAATTTCATGTTGTAGACAGGAACCCATATGCAGTGGACAATCTGCACAGCTGTACAAGGCAGCATTGGCTCAAGCAGAGGAATGAAGAGCAAGGGCTCTTGGGACATGGGGAGGGGTGAGGACTCAAGAGTAGGAGATGTGGGCATCAAGCAGGGCTAGCTGAGAGCAGAGCTGGGAGGGGCCTTCCCTGAAGGCTTTGGGGCACTCCAGAGCAGGGATCAGGCTGGACAAGGATAGGAACCAGGGACGCCCGTCCCAGGGTAGCTGGACAGATAGATATTTTCACAGGGCCCCCTGCTGTTGTCCAGAGGTACTCTGCAGAGCTCTGTTCAAAGCACTCGCCACTCAGTCATTTACAAACAACACTAAACACTACAGACTCAGTATCACCATTTATATGGGAACTGAACCTCCAAGAGGTAATGTGACTTGCTCAAAGCCACCCCGCTAGGAAGTGGGGGAGCTGGGATTTGGACTCAGCACACTTAGCCACTATGCCTTACTAACCGCTTACTAACCGCTTTCACTTTTTGTCTCTGCTCAAAATTCAAATGCCAGGCAGAGGGACCCTAATGTGTCTAATGAGGGAAGGGTAGTGTTCCCAAGGGAAAAGGTGAGAAAGAGACAACAGAATTTACCCCTAAACTGGCACTAGGATCTCTTCTGGGAGGGGTAAAGAACTGCAAATTCTGGGCTCTGTTAGGGTAGAAAAAGGGAAACGACAACCTTAAGACGTCAACTGTCCTTCAGTGTGGTAAATTAGAGCCACCTGCCCTGTCCTTTGCAAGACACACACCGTGGTCCCCATGCTCCCAAACGCCGTGCTGAGTGAACACCCCCAGGCTCCAGAGTCAACCCCAGTTCTGTCACTCACTGGGTGATGCTGGGCAAGTTGCCCAACCTGTCTGTGCCTCAGTTCCCCCATTTGCAGAAAGATAATGGCACCTACCTCCTAGGGTTGGGACAAGGACCAAATGGGTGGGTGTCTTGTGTGCTTAAGCACTGTATAATGTTAGCTGTAATGATCATTATATGAACCAGTAGGAGCTCAAGCAGATCCAAACAATGTGAGCTCAGCCATCCTGCCCCGGGTGAGTCACCCCAATGTTCAAGCCCTCCTCGGGGCCCTTAGGAAGCAGCAGCCTTGATTTAAAATGTCAATTGCATGGTTAGAGACAAGGAAATAACAAGGTTATTATACTCATCACAAAAGCCTATGAATAGGGAGTTTGAGCTGTGGTAGAAAGTCTGCATCACATGGTCAAACAGACACAGTGCAAATGTGGGGAGCAGTCCCCCTGCAGCTGTGTGTTTGCAGCTTTCCCTTCTCTCCTAACTTCTATAACACAAGGCTTTTCTGTTTGCGTTTCCTAGTGATGAAACTGGTGAAGTTGGCGGTCTGGAGAAGGCCAGAGGCTACATAGGAAGGGCTTGGAAGGGACAGGAAGAAAGAAGGTGGAAAAGGGGGAATTGGGAGCTGCTGGGTCAGGTAGGGGAGGTAACGATGGACGAGAAGGAGACTTGGAGCCACCGCCCTGCCCAGAATGCTTTGGAGAGCAGGAGCCATGTCTAAAGGGGTCTTTAGAGGAGCCCAGGTGTGTGTGGGATGAGGGGACACCACAGCATTCCACCTCCTCCAGAACACCTCATAGGTGAACTACCTCATTTCCAAGCTTCCAGGAGTCTGATCTGGGTTTTTGCTTTGTGCTTCTTTCTGGAGACTGGCCATACAGCGCCCACACATCTGAGTTCTACTAACAAAAGTGGCCATGATGCTTAAGTGCTTCCCACACTACCACATTTAAGCTTCTCATCCTGGTGGTGGTACAGTCAGGGTCCTCAATGGCCTGCCCCAGACACAAGATTACAACCGCCTTCCACAGAAAGGACATTTCTTGGAAGGATATTGGGAACTCATGGCATTCCAATGGAGACGGGACATCCAGGCTTGGAAAACAGAGTGCTTCCGAGGCTGGGCAGCCAAACCCACAGCCAACACTGTACTCCAGTGTCACGAGCGTCTGCTAGGCTCACAGACCGTGCTGCAGTCTTCCTGCAAGTCAGTGGGACTAACCCCCGAGAAACTCTCAGACCCCTAGCAACTACCTGGCACTGTGTTGCGTCCCATACGACTGGGCTATGTGGTTGTGGAGAAGGGACGGTGAAAGGTTAAGGAAAAAAGAGAGAGAGACACAAAATAGAGAAAACAGTTCAGGGCCAGAGGACCCCAGACTTGTGGACTGGAGCCCTGAATCAGGCCTGACTGATCCTTTTATTATCTTACACATAAGCAAGGGTCAATGTAGCTTCTGCGGTCTGTGTGTCACACCCAAAAACATAGATCAAGGCCAAATCACCCACACCTGCAAGCTGCCATTACTGGAGGTTATGGTCATGCACCTCTTAAGAGACAGAACTCCTTCTGCCAAGGCTTACTGATAAGAATGCACAGAGGGGCCGGCCGAATGGCGCATTGGTTAAGAGCTGGTTTTGGGATGCCAGCGGCCCCGGTTCAGATCCCACATATGAGGGCCAGTGACACTGCCCTCCACAGCTAACAACAGCTCCACCTGGAGCTGGGCTGCGAGCCCCTGCGACAGTGTAGGCTGCAGCCTCTGCTGCAGTGGGCTGCCATAGGCTACAGTGAGCGGCTGGCAGCCAGCGTGAACTGCCAATAGCCGTGGTGAGCAACATCCAGAGGCCGGCGACCGATCTGCCTCATTCGGGAAGAGCGCAATGATGATGCCAACATGGGCCAGTGAAGCAACGTCCTCTGCAACTAGACTGAAGAACAAAAAGACAGCAGCTTTTCTGTTCCCCTTCCCTGATTCCCCAATGCTGTTCCCCTCCCCCAATTCCCCAATAAAATCTTTAAAAAAAAAAAAGAATGCACAGAGGACAGACATTATCATATCAATAGGTCATTTCAGGGGCAGGCTGCCAGACCCTGAAGCAAAGGGTTCATGCCCTATTTCTTCAACTCAGTGATTCCTTCTGTTGGTACCTACTGGTACCCACTGGCATCCACAAACATCCACAGGCACCCACGCGACCATGTCTGGCTTGGGTTGTCCCTTTCATGGGATCTTACCCTTCACTGACTAACCAGCCCTGGTGCCAAATAGGGATCTATACAGTGAGCATAATATTGAAGTTATGATCTGTCTTTATGGAGAGGTGCATGGAGGCAGACAGGCAGGGTATAATGTGACATCTCACCCTGTTTTGTTTTTTAAAATGTGAGAAACACAGACCTCGCGGATCTTTCATTTACTGTCTGTCAGAGGGCTGTTTGTCCACATCTGAGGACTAAACAGAATAAACCTAGAACAATAAGCAAAATAATCATAGCACCAGCAAAACCCATCCACCCAAAGTTTTTGTCCAGTTCACAGAATTTAAAGTAAAAAGTCCATCTGTAGCAAGAGACTGTCCATTCTAGCAATGGTCACTGGAGGGCGCTCCAACCCCGGAAACGGTCTCAGCCATCGCTGTCGTCTCCTGACCCTGGCCTTCCAGCTGTTGGTCAGATTGCATCTAGGCCCATTTGCTCATGGTAAGGATTAATACACTGACTAAGTACCCACAAAGGACGTTCCTCTTGACCTGGAGAAATGCAAGCAAAAACCTCTTCCCCATGTTAATAAGGTTCCTAAATGCCATTGATTGGTTTGGATATCTTTCCACCATATGGCTACATTTTCCAATGGTTTAGAACTATGTTGATTATTAAAATGTCTTTCTGCTGCAGTGCGTCCAATATTTGCTTCATTACTTGGACCAGATGAATTTAAGAAATTTAAAGTAAACATAGCGTGCCGGCCGAGTGGCGCGGTGGTTAAGCGTTGGCTTCGGAAGCCAGCAGCTCCGGTTCGGTCCCACATATGAGGGCCAGTGACATTGCCCTCAAAAAATAGAAAATTAAAAAATAAAAAATAAAGTAAACATAGCTTTAGCCAATTGTACTTGTGGGGTTTCTGCTTTGTCTCCCCCCTTTTTTAATTGTTTTTTTTTAAGTGGCTCGCTCAACAATGGCTTGATCTTGTGGGTTATATGGAATACCAGTATTGTGAGTAATTTTCCAGGTTTCACAAAATTGAGCAAATTTTTAACTGGTATACATAGGGCCATTATCTGTTTTTATCGCCAGAGGGAGCCCCATTATAGAAAAGCATACAAGTATGTGTCGGCAAGTTTGAGCAGCAGTTTCTCCTGTGCAGTGCAGTAGCCACAAGAAAGCCAGAGGCAGTATCTATTGTGATGTGTACAAACAATAATTTTCCAAATGAGGGGACGTGAGTCACGTCCATTTGTCACAGAGCATTGGGGAAAATCTTGAGAATGTAAAGGGATGTTGTAAAAACAATCCTGTAAATCAATTACTATTAAAGGCCAATTTTTTGGAATCATGGAAGGTTGTGGAAGTCCAAGCTGTAAAGCACCCATAGGCTCAATAATAGCATTAACAGCTCGTAAATCAGTGAGCATTTGCCATTTCCCTGATTTTTTCTTAATTACAAATACTGGAGAGTTCCAAGGACTTGTAGAAGGCTCCATATGATTTTGTTCCTACTGAATTTGTATTAATTTTGTTAATGTCTCCAAATTTTTTTGAGAGAGGGGCCACTGTTCTTTCTATAGAGGCTTATTGTCTATCCATTTTAAGGCTAGAGGGGTCTGAAGCCTTTTAACAGTGGCCCCTACATAAAAGGATTTTGGGTGTCTGATTTAATCCCTTAGTTAAATTTTCCTAAATCTCTCCCAGGCTGATATCCTATCTGGCTCATCATCTTTTGACTTTGATTGTTATATTGTCCCAAGGGATCCAGATCTCTGTCTCCCATTATGTAAGTAAATCTCTTCCCCATAGATTAATAGGAATGTCAGCAATATAGGGTTGTAAAAATCCTTTTTGTCCCTCAGGCCCGAGGCGAGGAAAAATACAGACACTTTGGCATAAACCTGAAGCTCTGTCTAGTCCCACAATATCTATATTAGGTTCTTGGACTTTCCAGTTTTGCGGCCATTCCTGAGAGTTAATTATTGAAATATCCACACCAGTATCTAAAAGACATGTAAATTTTTTGCCCTGTATCTCAATTTGACAAATTGAGAGAATTCCTAAGATTTTTTTCTGCTAAAAAGATTCCTGCCTGACTGGTACTTCCAAATCCTCCCTCCCCTCTTTTTTGAGTTCCCTTTTTTTCCTGGGAGGACATAGGGGAGCAAAAGTAATTGTGCAATCCGTTCTCCCTTTTTAGCTGACCAAGGAACAGATGAGGACATTATAATTTGAATTTCTCCTTCATACACAGAATCAGGGGCCAGCCGAGTGGCGCGGTGGTTAAGCACTGGCTTGGGAAGCCAGCGGCCCTGGTTCGGGTCCCACATATGAGGGCTAGTGACACTGCCCTCAAAAACAAACAAACAAACATAATCAGAATCAATGATACCAGTATGAACTAAAATTCCTCTTGATGTTAAATTAGAATGACCAAGGACAAGTCTAACAGTATTTGGAGGGAACAGTCCAAAGATGTCTGTAAGCACCCACACTGGACCTTTGACAGGCAACAACAAAAGGTTTTGTCTTGAACATAGATCTACCATAACACTTCCTTCTGTTGCTGGAGTTAATTGTTGTACTGAAAGCTTAGGGGAGGAGGTACAGCCTGGTAATTCTGAGGTGCTATTTGGTTCATGTCTGTCCCTGTTATTGTCGGGGCCTGGGACTGGCCCCTCCACCCGTTTCCCTGAAGCCGAGTGCCGTTCTTATGAAATGTGGAGTTACACTCAGAGGCCCAGTGATTTCCTCTTCTACATTTTGGACATATTCCGGTTGTCTTGGTCCCTCCAGGGCATTAGATGGTTGGGAGCTGGTGTTATTTTTATTTCCACACTCTTTTTGAGTATGACCGGTTTTTCCACAATTGTAGCAGTTGCCAGAAAACCTTTTCTGTCCAATTGTAATTTCTGTCATAGCCTGGACCTTCTGTCCAATTGTAATTTCTGCCATAGCCTGGGCCAACATCTCAGCCTTGTATTGTTCTGTGCCTACCTCCTGACACAAACGAATGTAACCAGTCAGATCTGTCTTTCCTTTCATATTTCCAATAGCCTTTTTACAATCTTTATTGGCATTATCATAAGCAAGAATTTGTTGAATTACTTCAGCAGCTTGCATATTAGCAACCTGTTTTTTTTGTTTGTTTGTTTTTTGATTTTTTTTTTGAGGGCAGTGTCACTGGCCCTCACATGTGGGATCCGAACCGGGGCCCCTGGCGTCCCAAGCCAGCTCTTAACCACTGTGCCACTCAGCCGGCCCGCAACCTGTTTTTTAATAGCATCTTGTAAGCGAGCTACAAACTGTGTATATAGGGCCTTGTAAAATTTTCTTAAAAGAATTGATGTTTTTTTCCTTCTGTTTCTATCTTTTCCCATGCATTTAAACAAATCCTTTTCAACTGGTCAATAGCCTGATTAGGCAATCCTATTTGTTGTTGTGAACTCTCCCAATTACCTCTTCCTAATAATTGATCCTGAGTAACATCAACATTATGGTTCTGATTGTGTCTACTTTGTTTGAATCTCTGTTCCATCAATCCACCAAGTTTTAAACTGTAAAAACTGAGCAGGTGAAACACAGATCTGAGCCATTACTTGCCAATCTACAGGAACTAATCTATGTCCATCATCCAAATTTCATACAATGTCCATTGTGTATGGCGAATTAGGGCCATACTGTGTTACAGCTACCTTTAATTCCTTCAGAATTTTAAAAGGTATGGTCTCATATTCCAGTTCAAAAACTCCTTGAGGATGTTGTGGATAGCACCAGGGACAATTCGCTCCTTTATCACTACTGGAAAAGCTAAGGCTTCTAAATCGCTTTCTAACCGTGCTTGTCTAATTCCTCTCTCTACCATAGAAAGAGGGGCCCGTACATTTCCAGTAGGAATACGGGCATCAGAAAGAAAGGGATTATTATTTCTAGTCCGATGCTCTCTTATTGTAAAGGAAAGTGGGGGTGAGTATTGATGAAATTCCCCCAGTGATGAATACAAAGATCTTGAAGCCTCAGTAGAAGCTTCTGTAATTCCTCTCTCTTTCCTCAAATTTTGGTTCTCCTTCTTCATTTTCTCACCTAGGATTATCCTCCTCATCCTCTTCTTTTTTTTATATCTGTCTGTACAGGTTGTAAAACTGATTTAACTAATCTCCATGTGTTTCAAATTTAACTGGGATAAAAACTCCCTTTTGATATAATGCCCAGAGATCCATACCTACCCTTTCCCAAGTCTTTAAATCTAGTGTTCCTGTATTAAAGAACCATGAGCAAGGTACTTCAATCATTCCCAACAGCTCCGTTAACCTTTCCTCTGAGACTGGCGCTCCCTTAGCCTCAAGAAGCTGCTGGAGCAGTGAAATGTAAAGCTGATATTTACACTGACTATTGGTATTGCCCATGTTAGTTTTTAAAACTACAGAGAAGAAAATCTCATTCACACGTCTTCACTCTGAATCTCGTCTGGCTGCTTTCCTCGCGGAACCCTAAGCTCTTGGCTAAGGTGCACTTGTATGAATCCCGAGCCTGGTGGAATCCGTCCCATGGAACAGACGTGTCCAATCACTGTTCTGCCTTATGACTTGACCATAAAATCCCAGATTAGAGCCCACACAAGTTCTGTAGCTGAAGTCATGGAACTACAATCAATCACTCACTCATTCATACTCAGACATACAAAAAGTTAGTTTTTTCTTCCCATTACCCTGGTTAACACTTCTCGAAACTTACCCTACCTCCAAACCAGGTAGTTGTCCAGACACCGTCTTGAGGCCTTTCATCAGCTGTAGCACCTTTTTTCTGACTTATAGTCCTTTTTCCTTCTCCAGCCCCACATCTGGGCACCACTGTTGCATCCCGCACGACTGGGCTAGGTGGGTGTGGAGAAGGGATGGCGAAAGGTTAAGGAAAAAAGAGACAGAGACAGACAAAATAGAGAAAACAGTTTGGGGTCAGGGGACCCGAGACTCGTGGACTGGAGCCCCGAATCAGGCCTGACTGATCCTTTTATTATCTTACACATAAGCAAGGGTCAACGTAGGGTCAATGTATCTTCCACCTGTGTGTCTCACACCCAAAAACATAGCTCAAGGCCAAATCACCCACACGTGCAAGCTGCCATTACTGGAGGTTATTGTCATGTACCCCTTAAGAGAGACAGAACCTCCTCTGCCAAGGCTTACTGATAAGAATGCACAGAGTGTACACCTGAAGCTGATGTTGTGTAATATTGTATACCAACTGTAATTAAATATATAGATAGTCACGGGATGTGGATTATACTGTGGAAGGGAGTCAGAGAAAGTGTAATAGATATATATGATATGGGGCGTGGGGTGGCAAATTGGGGGAGGGGGGTTGTCACTTTGAGGGGCAAAAAGTATAACTATTGCATTGTGTTGTACACCTGAAACTAATTAAAATAAGTAAATAAATAAATTTTTTTAAAAAAGAATGCACAGAGGACAGACATTATCATATCAATAGAACATTTCACAGGCTGGCTGCCAGACCCTGAAGCAAGGGGTTCACACCCTATTTCTTCAACTCAGTGATTCCTTCTGTTGGTACCTACTGGTACCCACTGGCATCCACGAGCACCCACAGGCACCCACGTGACCGTGTCTGGCTTGGGTTGTCCCTCTCATGGGATCTTACCCGTCACTAACTAGCCGACCATCCTGGTGCCAAACAGGGATATATACAGTGAGCATAATATTGAAGTTATGATTTGTCTTTATGGAGAGGTGCATGGAGGCAGACAGGCATGGTATAATGTGACAGCACTGATTAAGGCCTTCACAGTAGCCATGGCTTCAAGAGAGAATTCAGGCAAACACACAGGTCTAGTGCCTTTCAGTATGCTCATTTATTCACACAGAAAATGCAGTGGGAAGAATAGCTTCCTTGACATTAATATCACAATATAATCATACCAATATGGCCATCATTATAGCAATAGCCATTTAATAAAGTATTTTGATAATGTACCAGTCCCAGAGTCAATCAGAATCCAGTATGCAGGGCGGCTGGTCCGGGAGGTCGGTCTGGCAGAGGTTTGGTCTGAGTCTGATGGAGCAAGCAGGTTTTTGGAACAGAGGAGCAGTGTGGTCTCCTTTAGGTCAAGACCGACTCTCTGAGCTGTCGAAGTCCTGGGTTCTTAAGGACTTCAGTAGAGCCGTATGACGTCACCTTATCAGTTCTCATAGATTCGTTTCCTATCAGTCCATGCAGCTGCTGCACTGTCCATCTGGTGGTTGTTTACTTGTTGTTTATTTTCACAGGGAATTTCCACAGCACTCAGTGTCCAAGATGAAGATACTCTTGCTTATACAAAATGGAGTCACTCTTGCTCATATAAAAACACATTTCACGGGTGCTCTACACATCCAGGAATAAGTTGGTCCCCTTGTCAGGCACTGTGCCTTCTGTGCCTCACTCAAGATCCAAGGTCTCAGGAGACAGTCCCCCACTCCCATTTGGGACTTGGGGCCGGGAAAGGAGGTGGCACCTTTGGAATCTGGGGTGAGGGGCTGGAGGGCTACACATACTAAAGAACTCTCTCCAAACAAAGATCTGGTGCAATGGCACTAACAGGAAGAAGCAGGGTGAATGCCCGGCAGACCCACAAATGAGAAAAAAAATATCCACTGTAGTAGAATCTATTACAAATATCCCCATTCTAGAGATGAGAAACTGAGGCTCAAATAGTTATGACAAAGTCATACAGCTAGTGAGAAGTGTGATTTCAGAACCCGTGAAACTATCCTGCTTCTCCAAGGTTTTTTTGGTCCTCCTTCCCCCAACCTTCCAGGAAACATGCATTAACAACTCCTGTGGAGGGAGGCAGGGAAATAATTTGGCTAAATCTGGCACATATTGGACACAATAAAAATTGGGTGAATAGATGAAAAAAAAAAAGGAATTGGAAAGCGGAGGAGAAGACGTTTGGATATCTGTGGTGAGGGTCTATGCTTGGATGTGTGGGCCTGATCGCTCCGCAGAGATGAGTGATCCAACCACCCTAATCCTTACTTTCAGATCACCTAGTTTACGCTTCACCAACGACCGAGAACTTTTTAGACGATCCCTTAGCCGCGCTCCAGCGCCTAGAACTGCTTTGTCACTTGTGACTAGCTCCCTGGGCCCGAGTCTGAAGGGCGCAGGCCCAGGCAAGGCGGCGGCTGGCGGCGGCTGACCCTGAGGGGAGGGGGCAGTGTGGAGGAGGCGGACGTGGGCCGTCTGCTCTGCTCCTGCTGTGTTGCCATGTCCCGCCAGGTGAAGGATGACTTCTTGCGGCACTACACAGTCTCCGACCCCCGGACCCACCCCAAGGGCTATACCGAGTACAAAGTGACCGCGCAGGTGAAGTGGGGCCCAGCGGGGACCTTACCCTTTTAACAAGAGGGAGGCTGTTTTACCTTAAGGCAAGGAGCCCCTGCAACCTCCCTTTTTGGACGACAGAAATGGGTTTCCCCTTTAAGGGGAGGCTGATGTGAGCCTTCGTTACACCTTTAGCCATCAGGGGGCGGAGTCTTACGACGGCGCTAGCTTCTTAAAAGGGTGTGAATCTCAATTCCCGGACTGGCGAGTTGGGATGCTCACTCCCGACGTCTGGTGTCTGGGCATCACAGTCTGAATTTCTTTAACGTGAAAATTTTGGATCACCCCAAGTATTAGTTCTCCAATCTCTTGTAAGTTTTGTTTTTTGGTTCACTTGGTATTTATATAAAAGCCCGTTTATTTTTAATTTCTCAAAAAATACTTGTCTGTGACTTTAAAAAAATCATACAGTTGAAAAGAACTTAAGGAGTAAGTCACCATCTTCGCAGTCATAGCAAGAAGTCAATAGATAAAGACTAAAGTTGATAAATGAAGCAGTAACAACATTATAAGCACATTCTATAGAGATCTGGAGGAAACGATTAAAAGAATTAAAAACAGAAACAGCATAATAGACTCAGTAGAGTGAATAGAGATGGTTCGGGCAAGACTTTTTCACTGTTAATTTTCTGGTATCTTTAGAACTTTGAACTAGGCAACTACTAAACTGGTGCATTACTTACCATTAAAGTGGAGCAAAAATATAAAGTGATTTAGGTGCATATCCTAGATGTTTAAAATGAGTTCTCCCCAAATCTTTTTTTAAATTTATTTTTCAATTACAGTTGACATACAGTATATTCGTTTCAGGTGTACAACATAGTGATTATACATTTATATGCTTTATGAAGTGATCATCCCATAAGTGTAGTATTCATCTGACACCTTATATACTAGTTATTACAATATTATTGACTTTATTTCCTATGCTTTACTTTACAGTCCTGTGACTATTGTATAACTGCCAATTTGTACATCTTAATCCCTTCACCTTTTTCACCCAGCCCCCCAATCCACTCCCACCTGGAAACCATCATTTTGTTCCCTGTGTCTATGAGTTTGTTTCTGTTTTGTTTGTTAATTTATTTTTTTTTAGATTCCACATATAAATGAAATCATATAGTATTTGTCTTTGTCTGACTTATTTCACTTAGCATAATGCCCACTAGGTCTATCCATGTTGTTGCAAATAGCAAGATTTCAATCTTTTTATGGCTGGGTAATATGCCATGGAATATATGTACATCTTTATCCAGCTTCTTTTGATGGGCTCCCCAAATCTTTTGTAATGTCTTCTCCATGCCTAAAAAATACAATAAAAAAGATAGCTCCTGGGAAGACTGACTGGAGGGTGGGGTGAGTGTGGCAAGGGATATCTTTTTCTATCAACCTCTCTGTTGGCTTTTTAAATAAGTAACATGCATTACTTTGATATGTTTTTATAACTTTTAAAGATAAATAATTTTCCCTCCCTTACCATTCCCATTCATCATCTTCATAGGAACCATTGCTACTAGTTTCTTATTTATCCTTGCAGGTAAACTCTAAATATAAAAGTAAATATAAGTATCCATTTTATTACACATAGTAGCATTTCTGCATCTTGCTTTTTTTCACTTGCTGGTATTCCTCAATTTTTTTGTTGTTTCACCTTTTAAATTTTTATTTATTTATTTATTTATTTATTTATTTATTTATTGAGGACAGTGTCACTGGCCCTCATATGTGGGACCGAACCCGGGCCTCTGGCTTCCCAAGCCAGCGCTTAACCACCACGCCACTCGGCTGGCCCTCACCTTTTAAATTTTTTAAACTGAGACATAGTTTACATGAAGTAATATGCACAAACCTTAAGTGTACAGCTCAATATTTTTTTATTTTTTTAGCTGAGCCATCCTGCCACCTGTTGGCAGCTCAGCGGCTGCTCAGCTCGGGCTGGGCATCAAACTGCTGTTGCTCAGAGCTCAGCTCGCACTCTTGAGCGAGCTCTTAACCAACTGAGCCACTCGGCCGGCCTTAATAATTTTTACATATGTAAACACCACTAAGATCAAGGTGTAGACATTTTCATCATCCCAGAAAGTTTCTTTGTACCTTTCCAGTTGATAGTTCTCCTCCTACAGAGGTAACTTGTCCCAACTTCTGTCACCACAAATGAGCTTTGTTCTTGAACCTCATATGAATGGAATTGCACAGCAAGTACTCTTTTGTGTCTGGCGTTTTTCACTCAGTACAATGTTTTTGGAATTCATCCTCATTGCAAGTATAAGTAGTTTGTTCTTTTTTCTTGCCATGTAGTAGTAGTCCAATGTATGAATATACCACCTGTTGGACATGTGGATTGTTTCTAAAAATATTGTAATTGTTAGAAGTAAAGCTGTATGAACATTTGTGGACAAGTTTTTTTTTGTTTGTTTGTTTGTTTTTTATGGACGTGTGTACTCATTTCTCCTTGGTACATATACCTAGGGGTGGAATTGCTGGGTCATTTGGTAGGCAAATATGTAACTTTCCTAGAAACTGCCAGTTTTATAAAGTGGTTCTGTTTTCATACTCTCATTCTTGCCAGCGTTTGACATCATAAGCATCTTAATTTTATCCATGCTTGGTGGGTGTGTAGTATCTTACTGGAGTATTAATTTGCATTTCTCTGATGAGTAATGATATTGAGTATATTTTCATAATCGTATTGGCCACTCAAATGTCTTCTTTTCTGGGAGGTGCCTGATAAGTATTTTGCCCAATTTTTGTTATTGTTTGTTTGTTTGTTTGTTTGTTTGTTTGTTTTTGAGGGCAGTGTCACTGACCCTCATATGTGGGACCAAACCGGGGCCGCTGGCTTCCCAAGCCAGTGCTTAACCACCGCACCACTCGGCCGGCCCATGACCAATTTTTAAAGTTGGGTTGTTTGTCTTGTCTTTTTAGTATTGAGTTGTAGTAGTTCTTTGAGTATTCTGGATATGACTCCTTGGTCAGGTATGTATTTCTCAGGAGTTTTTAAAAATAGTTTAGGCAAGTCTGTTGTGAAAAGCAAAAGCCAGGGTTTCAGTCCTACCAGCCTTTCTTACATGGCGTGTGACCTTGCACGGGTCATGTCCCCTCTCTGAGCCTCCATTTCCTCTTCTTTTAAAAGAGCATGAGACTGGCCAAGTGGCTCAGTTGGTTAAAAGCTGGCTTAAGTGTGAGCCTTGAGCAATATGGCCGCTGGTTTGATTCCCACATGGGCCAGTGACACTGTGTCCCAAGTTGAGCTGTCGCTGAGCTGCCAACAGGTGGCAGGATGGCTCAGCTGGTGTAACAACAGGATTGCCTGTTCAATGGTGGGCTATGTCCACATGCAACTAAGACTAAACTCAGCACCTTGAGCTGAGCTACGGCCTGGATGGCTCAGTAGATAGAGCGTGCGCTGTTAACAACAAGGCTGCTGGGTTCAACTCCCACATGGGATGGTGGCTACGCCCACTCGCAGCTAAGACTGAACATAGCATTTTGAGCTTAGAGACCACGAGCTGCCGATGGGAAGCCAGATGGCCACTGGCGCCCTCCACAACCAAGACTGAAGAACAACAACTTGGCTGGTCCCTTCCCCAATTCCCCAACACTGTTCCCCTCCTCCAATTCTCCAATAAAATCTTTGAAAAATTTAAAAATAAAAGAGCATGACTACCTCTTCAGGATCTAGGATAATGAACAGGAGATGTTTTGAAAACTGTCAAGCACTCTAAGCTGTAGGGTGTTCTTTGTAAATTATTATGAATATAACATAGTGAAAATGGAGTTTCCTTTCCACCTCAGACCCCAGTCTCCTCTCCCAGGGTCCACAACCCAGTGGTGGTTTCTCTGTGCTCAGGAGTGTTCGTCCAGAGAAGTTTCCTCCTTTTAGAAAGGAGTGGGTCCTGGGACAGAGCTTTTTTTTTTTTTTTTTTTTTTTTTAAGAAAAGTTGGTGTTCTTCAGTTTCAAAAGAAATTACAGGGACTTGGCCCTTGGAAGGAAGTGAGATAAAAGTTGGGCTGAGGCTGGAGATGGGCTGTTAGGGATTCTCTCATTTGACAGATGAAGAAACTGAGGTGCATGGTAGAAAAACTGCAGCAAGTTACAGTCAAAGCCTTAAAGCCAGGACCCTTGATACCAGTGGCCACTGCCCCTTTGAGAGGAGCTGGGATACCTGGGGCTTCCTGGGATTTTACAGGGTGAGGAGGTGTCAGATGTCAGTCTCCAGTCTCACCTGGTTCTTGCCTTTCTTTCTCAGTTCACCTCAAAGAGGGACCCAGAGGATGTCAAAGAGGTGAGGCTCCTGGGAGAAAGGGGGACCATTCCCCAATTCCAAATCTGAAGACATGGATCTGGAGTCCCTGGGAGGAGGGGTTGCTGCAGCCCTAATCCTCGCATACGCCCGGCTGCCTCTCACTAATGCTGGTCCAGTCAAGTCTCATGTCCCTCTTAGGTGGTGGTCTGGAAGCGGTACAGCGACTTCCGCAAGCTGCATGGAGACCTGGCCTACACCCACCGCAACCTCTTCCGCCGCCTGGAGGAGTTCCCTGCTTTCCCCCGGGCCCAAGTCTTTGGTGAGTGTTGGTGTAGGCTTTCAGGCCAAAGATGGCAGAAGAGTTGGGCAAAGGGGACCTCTGCTGGTGGCAGCTGGATAGATGGGGCCTGAAACTCCCTGCAAGGACATTTCAGAGAGCTGGAAGGGACCTTGGAGATGGCTTCATTTTACAGATGTGGAAACCAAGGCTCAGAGCAGCCTTGCCCTTATTGTGCGTCAGGTCCTTTAACATTTCCTGTCCTCATTAGACCTATTGTCAAGATGAGACAACTGAGGCTCAGGGAGATAAAGGAGCTGGGTCTGTAAGTGGCAAAACCAGAATTCCTACCCATGACCCCGTTTCCTGTAGACCCACACTGTCTGAAAACAGCAGCCATAAGCACATGTGGCTGGGGAGCGCTAGAGAGGTGACGAGCCTGAGCTCTGGCGTGCTGTACGGGTCACATACGGAAAAAAGACTGTAAACTATCTTAAGAATGTATGTATTGATTACATGTTCAAATGAGAATATTTTGAATGTATCGGGTTACACTATATTATTAAAATAACTTGTTTCATTTTACTTCTTTAGAATGTGGCTACTAGGAAATTATAAGTTACACGTGTGGCTCATATATATTTCTGTTAGACAGAGCTGATCCGTACTTGGGTCTCTAGACTTTACCTTTCACAGCAAGGTGAAGAGTTGCTGCTGGCAGGTTGTTCCAGGAAGTGGAGAGTGCAGCAGGCTACTCCCCCGCCCCCCAGCATGATAAGTAGCCCAGCGTTAGTACCTAGAACAGAGCAATGAAACTATAAAAAAAAAAGAAAGAGGTCCGGCCGAGTGGCGGTGGTTAGGCGCTGGCTTGGGAAGCCAGTTGCCCCAGTTCGGGTCCCACATATGAGGGCCAGTGACACTGCCCTCAAAAAAAAAAAAAAAAAAGAAAGAAAGAAAGATAAAAGGTCACACTGGCTGTGTGACCTTGAGCAAGTCACTTCCCCTTCTCTGAGCCTTACTTTCCTCCCCATTACATCAAAGCCGTATGACATTATTTTCTTATTGGTTGCCTGCCTCCCCTTGTCTAGGATGTGATATCCCTGAGGGCAGTGACCTTGCTTCTCTCTCATTCACCTTCTGAACCTACCATGTAGTAGGTGCTCAATAAACATCTGGTAAATGGATGAACAGGGAGGTTAGTCCCTCCTTGCAAGCACCCACACACTAGGAGGAGTCAGAGAAGATTGCTGGGAGATTAGGGAGGGGGGCTGCTCAGATCCTCTCTAGGCAGAACCAGGAGAAGTCACCTAGGGACCAGAGGCCCCTGCGAGTCACTTCTTCTCTCCTTGCCCCTTGTCCGGGGGGCCACAGGCCGGTTTGAAGCCTCGGTGATCGAGGAGCGGCGAAAGGGGGCTGAGGACTTGCTTCGCTTCACCGTGCACATCCCTGCGCTCAACAACAGCCCCCAACTCAAGGAGTTCTTCCGGGTATGTGGATCTGCTTGTTCTCCTCCCCAGTGCCTGGGAAGTCTTCCTGCCCACCAGTCTGCACCCTATGACTCGCCCTAGCTGGTCTTTCTTTCCGGCAGGGTGGGGAGGTGACACGGCTATCTGAGGTGTCCAGGGACCTGCATATCCTGCCACCTCCTCTGATCCCCACACCACCCCCTGAGGAGCCCCGGCCACCACCTGATGAGTCCTGGTTGCCCCAGCCACTCCCTCTGGAGAAGAAGGGCCTCGAGGAGTTGGAGGTGCCAGGTACATCCGGTTAGGGGAGGGAGCCAAGGCTGGAAGGTCCAGAGTGGGGCAAGGGATACACTCCTTCCTTGGTGATTTTAGTGAAAAGCCTGGAGTGCAGTACCTCTACCACTAATCTGCTAGGAGCTCCGCACAGGTCATCTAGGCTATAGTTTCTGTAAAATCTGTAAAATGGGCACAAACCCTAAGAATGGGCTAATCTATGTTGCTACAAGGATTCAGCGAGAGGTAACTCCATTGTGAAAGCTGGGAAGTAATAAGGGCAGACATGAATGTTCCCCATAATGTATTCCTCAGCGGACCCCCCGCCATCCAGCCCTGCCCAGGAGGCCCTGGATCTCCTCTTTAACTGTGGGAGCACCGAGGAAGCGTCCAGTTCCCCTGCCCGAGGCCCCCTCACTGAAGCCGAGCTTGCCCTCTTCGACCCCTTCTCCAAGGAAGGTACAAGCTGGGACAAGCAGATGGTGGGCTGGGGCAGGAGGCCTTTAGGGGCAGGGAGGCGGGCAGAGCCACCAATTAGCCTGTGGTACCTGTGCAAAATCAGAGTAAGGTGCCCCTTGTGGGCAAATAGCAGCCTTGAGAGTTAGAAGAAGGCGCTGCACCCGTGCCAGGGCTGCTGGCCTATGGCCCAGGCCCCTGTACAGTGAGCAGCCATGGAGGAAGGAAATCAGCCACTTCCCACCATGGAATCTTCTCCCTGAGAAAGCTCTGGAATGAGCGGAGGTCACCCTGCTCTGAAAGGGTTTGAGTTCCTCTCATTGGAAGCCCAAGTGGGGTGTCCTGGCTGACTCAGGGTCTGGCTGCAGATCCTGAAGGGAGGAGAAACCTGTTGGTCAAGGGGGTGAGACCTGGCCTCAGAGAGCAGCAGGGGAAGGTCCTGGGGTACCTGCTCGCACATGAGGACACTAGAAACAGAAGAGCTCCCGTGGAGGTCCAGGTCCTGAGCTCCTGGCTCTGAGCTCAGCAGACCTGACAGTCCCAGGCTCTGAGACACTGGATCTTGTCTTTGTGAAATTCTCTGAGTTTATGCTGTTCCTGCAGCTAGGCTGTTGAAGTGGCTGATCTCACTTCGGGATCATCATGAATCAGCTTCATTTTGGATTCCTCAGTAGTCTCTTGAAGCCCATGTTGTTGGCTTCCCTTCTTCACCCTTTGGTGACCTGGCAGACCCTTACCTATCTTATCAATTTCAGGCATTTGAGTTCTCTCAAATGATCCAAATTAGGCTCGGATCTGATCCAAATTAGGACCTGTCTCCCATCCACTTTTCAGCCTCATCTGCCCACGTGGCTCTGGCCTGACTGGTGGCCTGGCCTCTGGAGGGTTCTTTTGCTCTTCTAGTTCTGCTCCCTACCCTCCCTGTACCAGCCCCTCCAGGGTTGGGGGTGGGCGGGGAAGGGATTGGAGGGGAAAGACAGTGGTGGTGTCACTAGAACTGATGTACCCCGACTTTAAGAGGTAGGTGTCCAAACACAACACCCCGCCTTTCCCCCACCAAGCCCCCTGGGGTGCCCAGTGGCCAGATGCTTGGGCAGCAGTCTCTGAAGACTCCTGAAAGGTGGCTCCCCTGAGACATTCCTTCAGCCCATGGAAAAACTCTCAAATCCTTGCCCCCCAACCCTTCAAAGCCTGGAAGTGCCACTTGCTCAGATACTACCTCATCTCCTTGCCCTACTGTTGTGGGCATCTTCAGCAAGCCTCTCACCATTGGAATTTTCCAGGCAAGAAACCAACACCATCTCTCTCTTCATCACATACACAAGATTCCTGAACTCTAGTATTGATTGGGGCACGCTAAGAACGCTTCTGCCTTCTGCTCCATTAGCAGCACAGGGAGAGCTGCAGGTCCAGCTGGGAAGTGAGATGTCATCTTCCCTTCCTGCAGGAAGCCCTTGGTCTCCTCATGGAATCACTTGGGTGATATTGGAAAGATGCCCACTTTTCCCTCTCTAGGCCAGTGGTGAGCCATGGTGCTTCATGTTCCTCCTACCACCTTCCCTTCAAAGGCCTTTTCATCACAGGTTCGCCAGATCTCTAGCCTTCTTTTGTGTAAGCTTCAAAGGGGATGTTTTACCACCTCTTTGCCAATCCTAGGGGCATATAATGAGCCCTTCTCTCTGGAATGTAAGGATATCTACAACCTTGTCTTCACTTGTGGGGCCTCAGCTGAAATCATAAGACCTCAAAAAAGCCCTAAGATTCTCTGAATCCATTATCCTAAGATTCAAGGCTTTTAGTATTTCTGCACTTGGCCTGGCGTAATTGATCTAACATCCTTCAATTAAACTTCGTGGAGGGAATTCTTGGATTGATAGATCAACTGTAGTCAGGAGGGAAGTAGGACTAGTGACCCAGAGTTTGCAAACTAATGCGTACCTAAAGAAAGAATTAGGAAGGTGGGCTGTTTTTACAAAAGCATATGAACTCAACCAGTCAAATAGATCAAAGCTCATCTGCTATGCACAGTTGCTTCTAGATTGCACAGGTAGTGCTCCCCTCCACCTGGGACAGGTTGGTACCCTGATGGGCAAGAGATCTGGAGATGGGCAGCAGGCCCTGGGAAAGGGAGGGCCAATCTGACCTGAGTCCTCCATATCTGATTGCAGAAGGTGCAGGCCCCAGTCCTACCCACATAGGTGAGCTGGCAGCAATGGAGGCAGAGCCAGAGAAGCTGGATCAGGAACCCTGGGAGCCAGGAGGACAGGAGGAAGAAGATGAGGAAGGAGGGTCTGCCCCTGCCTATCTGAGCCAAGCCACAGAGCTCATCACCCAGGCCCTACGGGACGAGAAGGCAGGTGCCTACGCTGCGGCTCTGCAGGGCTACAGGGATGGCGTTCACATCCTGCTTCAGGGAGTTCCTGGTGAGTAGGACTGGAGGGAGGAGGGTCAGGCCTGGGGTCCCAGATAGTACAGCAAAGGGAAGGGAAAGGGAAGAAGAAGCACTTCAAGGATCAGAATTGCTCCTCATTGACCAGCTGTATAACCTTGGGCAGTTTCTCTACTTCTTGTGGCCTCCATTTCCTTATTTGTAAAATGGGGAGAAGAGATCTGATTCCCAGGGAAGGGAAAAGACCCACACTGATGCTCCGTGAACTGTAAGGGTTTAGAGCTTCTCTTTCCATCCCCCACCAACACTGTTCACTTACAGGGCTCCTGCCCCCACGTTCTGCCCAGCTGCTGGGACTCTGACTCACTCAGGTTATAGAACAGAAAGAGGCCCTGGAAGGCAGTATGGTGGGGATGAGGCTTGGTGTCCTGCACATAGACCAGGGGTTCTAAACACAGGTACAGCTGAGCCATTCTCCACAGGTGACCCATCACCTGCCCGCCGGGAGGGTGTGAAGAAGAAGGCGGCCGAGTATCTAAAGCGGGCAGAGGAAATCCTGCACTTACACCTGTCCCAGCTCCCACCCTGAGAGGGAGGGAGTGGACCTTTCCCAGGACTCAGCTCCAGCACTGCCGGCCACCCCCATCTCCTCTCCCTGGGGAATGGCCCTATCTCCTGCTCTTGTGGACCAAGAATGAGAAAAATAATGACTTCTCAGCTCCCTGACCACACCTGTCAGCATGGAACCAGGGACTCACACTTCTGATCCTACCTGTGTCTATCTTGATGTGTGAGCTTCAGCTCTGTTACTAAACTATCTGTTTACCTATCTAGAACCGGGGTCTGCAAACTACAGCCTACAGCCAGATCTGGGCCCCTATCTTTTTCTGTAAAACCCATGAACTAGGATGGTTTCTACATTTTTTTAAATAGTTGAAAAAAATCAAAAGAAAAATATTCTGTGACAGGTGAAAATGATATGAAATGTAAGTATCTAAAAATAAAATTTTATTGGAACACCAACAGGTCCATTCGTTTAGTATTGTCTGTGGCTGTTTTCCCGCTACACCAGAAGAGTTGATTAGTTGCAGAATTGAGTATGTAGTTGTGGCTCTAAGTTCCAAAACATTTACACAAAGTTTGCTGACCTCTGATCTAGAAAATGGGGAGAATAGCCTCCAGGGAAACGGAGTGGAGAATGACAGTAAAGCTGACTGAACCAACTTATTGGTTGAAAGGGATGATGGAGAGGAACCCAAAGCAGGGTGGGGGTGGGGGGTACCTATTTTTGGAGGGGTGGATGTCCAAAGCCAAACTCACTATTGGGCTAGATCGGGAGGCGTGGCTCCGCTCCTGCCCCTCCCTCGGCAAAGCGTTCGGTTGCGGAAGGGACTACAAACCGGTGCATCATGGGAGTAGCCTGGGCCGTGCGCGGCGCATTATGGGGGCATTACCCTGCCCTGAGCGCGCAGAACAGGTAGCGGCGTTGAACTGCTGTCTGAGGCTTTGTGGGAATTAACGGGACTCGGTGAGAGGACGGCGGAGGTCGGACGGGAGGCGGGGACCCTTAGAGCCCCGCAGGGAGGCGAGCCTAGCCGAGATCGGCCCCGCCTTGTCCTCGCCCAGCCTCCGCCGGCCTGGTCGCGCTCTCCGACAGAATGGGGCGAGTGGCCGCCGCAGTCCCCGGGATGCTGAGCGGCCATCCTCTCCCTCCAGCCCACCCATGCCCGGCTGCGAGCTTCCCGTGGGCACGTGCCTGGAGATGTGCCCTGCCGCCGAGCGCGCCCGGCGCGAAAAGGAGTGCCGCCTGCACCGCTTCGAGGTGGCGCCGGGGTGCCGTGGGGGCCGGCCCCGCGCGGATCCGCATCGCGCTGTGAAGGAGTACAGCCGGCCGGCCGCCGGCAAGGCCCTACCCTCACCGAGCCAGCTGCGCCCGCCGTCCGTGCTGCTGGCCACTGTGCGCTACCTGGCCAGCGAGGTGGCTGAGCGCGCCGACGCATCCCGCACCGAGGTGGCAGCTTTCGTGGCTGACCGTTTGCGCGCCGTGCGGCTGGACCTGGCCCTGCAGCGCGCGGGCGACTCCGAGGCGGCGGTGGTGCTGGAGGCGGCGGTGGCTGTGCTGCTGGCCGTGGTGGCGCGGCTAGAGCCAGATGCAGCTCGCGGGCCTGCGGACCCGGTGCTGTTGCAGGCCCAGGTGCAGGAGGGCATCGGTTCGCTGCGGCGCTGCTACGCGCAGGGCACCGGGCCGCACCCCCGCCAGGCCGCCTTCCAGGGGCTCTTTCTGCTCTATAACCTGGGTGAGTTGGAATCCTGGCGGCGGGGCAGAACGCGCGCGGGGGCGGGGGCGCCTTCAAGTCAACAGTGCAGGTCAAGGAAGGAAAGAGAAGCTTTAAAATGGCACCATTAGCTCTTTCCCTGTCCTTGCCTCCTAAATGTGTATGGAGCAATGCACAAGGTCCACTGAGCCTCGACGTGGGCCTTTTGGCCTGTCCCTTCCCATCTCTGGGTGATTTTCAGACTTTTTTTTTTTTTTGAGGGCAGTGTCACTGGCCCTCACATATGGGACCTGAACCGAGGCCGCTGGCTTGACCACCGCGCCACTCGGCGGGCCCCAGAAGTCTCAAGACTTTAGATCTTTCTGTGGGTGGATGGTGTATTCTTATAAGTTCTATTTAGATGTAATAAAATGCTGTTGACTTCACAACCCACAAATGAGTCAGAAGCCTCAGTTTACTAAAGTGACCAAAGGTTCCAGTGTCCGTGATTCTTCTGAAAAGGAAGCAGGGGCAGAATCTCTTCGAAGAAACTACGTATGGCCTTACCAGGCACCGGGAAAGGTGTAAGCGAGTCCTAATCTGTGGGGCAGCTTGGGCAGTGGAGAAAGGACTGGGTTCCAAGTCAGAAGGGTTGGGTCGGGATCTACTACATATGAATTGTAGAACAGTCTCCGGCAAGTCTTTAAATTATTTGGGCCTGTTTTCCTCATCTGTAAACACTGCCTCACTTTATTTTGAGGAGCCAGACTGTTTGCAGGGGCTCTGGAACCTCTGGCACCTCATTCAGAAAAGGCTTAGGAAAGGGCTGGTAGGGAGAGGGGGAGAGAAAGTGGGCTTGGCCTAGGGGGGCGTGGCCAGAGCGGGGAGGTAGGTGGGAATGAGGTCCGAAGATGGGTTTGGTAGAGGGCTGGAGTGAGTGGGAGGAGAGATGGGTAGCAGAGGCCTAAGCTGGTGGTATGGAAGGTGGATATGATCCTGGAAGGGTTCCTTCCGTTTTCATCCCGGCTTCCCGCCCTTACAGGCTCGGTGGAGGCCCTTCATGAGGTTTTGCAGCTGCCCGCTGCCCTGCGCTCCTGCCCAGCCCTGCGCATGGCCCTGGCTGTGGACGCGGCCTTCCGCGAAGGCAATACCGCCCGCCTATTCCGCCTGCTCCGGACCCTGCCCTACCTACAGAGCTGCGCTGTGCAATGCCACGTGGGCCATGCCCGCCGCAGAGCCCTGGCCCGCCTCGCTCGTGCCCTAAGCACCCCCAAGGGCCAGACCTTATCCTTGGGCTTCATGGTCCACTTATTGGCCCTGGACGGGCCGGAGGAGGCACGGGACCTGTGCCAGACCCATGGACTGCCCTTGGATGGACAGGAGAGAGTCGTGTTCCTGAGGGGCCGCTATACTGAGAAGGGGCTACCACCTGTGGGGGCCTGCAAAGTGTTGGTGGGGAGCAAACTTGGAGGGCGCACCCTGGAGGAGGTGGTCATGGCAGAGGAGGAAGATGAGGGTGGGGACAGACCCAAATCCCGGGCTTGAGAAGGGGCTGTGCAGTCTCCCAGAGCCCAGGATGGTCTGAGCACTCAGGTCTGGTTTTTTTTCATGGTTCCCACACAATAAAAGGAACTTGTAGGGACAATAGCTAGGCTTGATTTATTTGGGGGAGGGCAGGGAGGAGTTGAAACATGCTAAGGGTATTGAGGGAGAGGAACCCTATCCTTCCTGGATCTCAGTTTCTCCATGAATGCCTGAGGGGTGGCTCTGGTGGTCTCTGAGTTGGCATCTAAGGTTGGCATTATGCATCCCATCCTCACCTGCCCACCACCAACTTGAGAGGGTCCTGTGAGTGTGCCCTCTCCTGGCATCAAGGAAAACGATACACCCGAACAAAACTGGAGTGGGAGAGGGTTAGGATAAAAGGGGGTGGTGGAGAGCTGAGGAAGGAGGGCTGGGGTCAGAAGTCAGTTATAGGCTTCAGGGTGGCTGTTGCACCCTCCAGGGCTGCCACCACAATGCTGAGCTGCCTCCGTACCTCAGCCCAGGCTGCAGATCCGGGTCCTGTGTTCATGGCTCTGACACAGGCATTGGCCAGGCCTGGGAATGTGGCTACAGAGCTGGTGCGGGGTGCCCAGAGCACATGGCTAACAGAAGAAATAGGATGATCAGGGTCATTTTGGGGCCAGGAACAGAAGGAGCTTCAGCCTGGAATGGGCTCAGCTCCTGTATATACAGCTAAACACAAAAGCACCTCCCCACTGCCTCTGAAAGCTGGGGCAGTGGTAGTAGGGGGAGTTGTAGGTTCTAGTCCCAGGACGACTTTAACCAATTTGCCTCCCCTCCTTTGAGCCTGATTCCCCTAGAGGCCTGAGAAATGCTGACATTCTCCTCCCTCAGGCAGGTGCCCATTACCCAACCTCACCCCACCTCACCTCCCAAGAGCTTTGGGACAGGCTCACCTGTAGTAGCGTTCCTCTGGGAAGGCTCGAGCGTTCAGGAAGGTCCGTTCCAAGAGCATCAGCTGGTCATTGAGCATCCGGACCTGCAGCGGGCTACAGAAGGTGGCAGGACTGATCACCCTGGAGTCAGCAACCCAGATGCCCACCTACATCTTACCCTGGATGCCACCCTCCCTGACACCTGCTTGCTGCGCTTGCTCACTTGGGGGTGTCCTTCTGCAGCACTGATACGTGTTGGCCCAAGGCTGCCGCCGCCTCTTTGAACGTATCCACTGCAGTCACCAGAGGCCCTGTAGGGTACAGCCAGTATCTTAGCCCTGCAGGTGCTGAGGTGCCCGTGCCTCAATGTCAGGGGAGCTCCGTACCCAGACTGATGCTGTGCTGTTCCAATAGGACCCCGAGGTGCTGCTGGGCAGCCTGCAGGAAACTTTGGAGTGTCTCACTGTAGTCACTGACATTGAGAGGCAGAAAGAGGCTATCACTGAGCCGGAGAAGCACATTCCCCGCCATCTGGGCCACAGCCTGGTGGCTGCTGAAACCTGCAGGAAGGGTGACAAAGCCAGGGTTCAGTCTTCAGCCCCTCCTCCTCCAGCCTCAGGATGCCCCTTGCCCCCTCCTCACCAGGGTCCACGAACTTGTCCACATAACCAAAGGTGTCGAAGGCTGTGTGGTAGGTGGGGTAGATCCGGGCTGAGGTCTTGCTCTGGGGGAACAAGGCCCAGAGGTGACAGGCTTGGGATGGGAAGTGGGAGGAGGTATACCTACAGTGAGCTACAATGTAGAGACATAATCTCAGTTAAATCTTTGTCACATCCATGAGGTAAGTTCTAGGATTCCCACTTTACAAAGGAGGAAACAGATTCAGAGAGGTTAAGGAACCTGCCTGACATCACATAGCCAATAAGTGACAGAGTTGGGTCAGGTGCCACTTCTCTATTTTACATGACAGAGAAGAGCGTGAGGCTTTGAAATCAGACAAGAGGATGTAAATCCCAGCTCCATCACCCAGGAGTGGTGTGACTATGAAGGGGAGAAAGGTCTTTCTGGAGCATCAGAGACACGGACTGGCCACTGCATCCCTTATTTCACTCTCACACCAATGCTCTGAATCATTCTTGTTTTATACTGTTATTTAATCTATTCTGAGGTAAACTTTTTTTTTCACATTTTCACATTAAGATCTCTGGAAATAGGATGTTTCTTAAAGTCAATATCATCCTACAACTAATTGGCAGTGTTTTTTATTCCCTCCTGAACAGTGCACATCATAATGGTGCGTTTTACAATCAGTAGTATCTTAAATTTGATAAAGTAGTGTTGATGAGCATAAACAGATTCTCAGAGAGGTTAAGAAACTTGGCCAAGGTATTATAGCACAGCTCCTGAGTGATGGAACCCGAGCAGCCTGAAGGAGAAGAGGGGGCTGGCTGGTGAAGCAAGGTACCGAACTGGGGGACTGAGAGGTGCCCTCACCCTGTCATAGGTGTAGGCGATGTCCATGGAGGAGATGCCCAGGAAGTGAATGAAGGGTGCATAATCACTGCCAGCACCCAGAGCGCCCAAGCTGTGGGAAGGAAGAGGGTCGGGATGGAGGCAGCTGGGCCAGCCAGCCTGCCCACTGGGGCCCTGTTCCTCTGGTCCCGTCCTCACCTGGGGACCACGCCATACACCGGGCTGCTACGGTTGAAATACCGGATCCAGTTGTAGTAGATGCTGAGGCTGCCCGGGCCAGGTGAGGGGATCTGACGGCAAGGGGAATCAAGTCTTGGGGCTGGCTCCTCCTCAGACCCAACAACGAGCAGGTCCACTGCCCCGCCCACTTCCAGCCCCGCCTCTTGCCACCTGTTTGGCTGCTGAGAAGACAACGCTCTGGACCGGGGGCGTCCCCTGCACCCTCAGAGTGGCGTTGGCTGTGGAGGATCAGAGAAAGACTATCTGGGCCGCAGCCCCTTCATTTCCCCTCTCCCCAGTCAGCCCCCTCGCCGCCCTGCCGCCGTACCAAACACCGAGATATCCACGTTGATGTAGGCCACGGCGCGCTCCTGCAGCTTGCTGAAGAACTCCTGTGGATGGGAGGAGCGACTTCAGCCCTTCACTGCCCGACCCCGGGATCCCCTCCATCGCCTACCCTACAGGGCTCACTCACCTCCGTGAATTCTGTGGAGCCAATCAGCCCAAACTCCTCTGCCCCCCAACTCGCAAACACGATCGATCTGCGCGGGCGCCAGGTACCTGGGGAGAAGGATAAAGGACTGGAGGGTAGAGTCCCCCGGATCCTGGGGTGACTTAGGGGAAAGGTTGGGGATGTGGAGAGGAGGGAAGGGCTGAAAGGGGAGGCGCAGCCAGTGAAAAGAAGTAGGACCTGGCACCTTTCCAGCCAAACTTTTCTGGAGGCTCTGTCCTCCTTTTCCCAGCCTCCCTCTTCTGCTGTGACACTCCACCCCCATCCCAACAGTGCCCCCAACACCAACCTTCCTGGTGGCTCCTTTGCCAGATGCCCTGCTTCCCTCTTCTCTATAGGTATGCTTTTGTGGCTCGCTGGTGGTCTAGTGGTTAGGATTCGGTGCTCTCCATAGGTATGCTTTGGGAAAACCTGATCCTCCACCCCCAACTGTCTCCCCTATGTATCCTATGCCAAACTCGCCCTTCTTCATTTAGTGACAAGATATTAATGTTCTCCTTAAGCACTTTATCCGTATTGAGCCAATCCTCATAACACCTTGAGGGAGAGACTACTATAGTCTCCATTTCACAGTTGAGAAAACTGAACCACAGAGAAGTTAAATGACTTGCCCAGGATGACACAGTTGGTAGGCAGTGGAGCTAGGGTTCAAATCCAGGGTCTGGCTGCAGAGTCCAGGGACTTAACCAATGCCCCACACTGCCTCCCACAGCCTCCTGCAGCCTGGCTTCCATTACCAGTCTCTGTGCCATACTGTTCTTGCCACGACCCCAGCCACCTGCCAGAAGCCTTGGTGGTCCTTGCTTGCCCCCTGACCTCCTCCAGACTCCCCCTCACCCTCCACAGTGCCACGTGCTCCCATCTCTGGCTGCAACTCAGCCCCCTTTGATCATTCCTCATCTTTTTGGTGTAAATAGAGTTTTTTAAGTATAAAATGATTACATACTTGCAATTACAAATTCCCATGCTTTTTCCTGCCCAAAATGAATAACCTGCATCTAATCAGACAAACCCAGATGGAAGGACATTCAACAATATCAGGATCGTGAAAGACAAAGAATGCCTACGGAACTATTACAGAGAACACATGCCATTACTGCACATGCAAGGTATGATCGTGGACTGGCTCTTGGACCAGAAAATTCTTTTGCTCTAAAGGTCATTACCGGAACAACTAGCAAAATTGTTAATTTCCTGATTCTGATATGGTACTGTGGTTATGAAAGAAAATGTTCTTATTTTTAGGAGGTATACAGTGATGTGTTTATGGATAAAGATGCAGCATTTCTGCAACTTTCAAACATTTAAAAAAAAAAGGGTAAATAGAGCAAACAAGGTAACACATTAATGTTAGGAGTATCTGCATAGAGAGTATATGAGGCGTCTTTGTACTATTTTTGCAATTGTTTTGTATGTCTAAAATTATTTCAAAATAAAACACTTAACAATAACAAAGAGAGACATTCCTGTACCACCAAAGGGGGTAAAGTCAAAACTCAGCCTCTCTCCACAAGATTCCTCTCCCCACATCCCTCCTTATCAGTGAATCACACCACACCTTTGGTTTCACATACCATTTACACCACCAACTCCCCAGTTTATCATTTCTGACCTGGAGATCACTGTCAACTGCCTGTTTGCCTCTCCTCTGGGGCATCTCAAGGTCAGTACATGAATGAACACAAAATGTATAAAGGTTTAATTAGTATGAACACACAATGTATAAAGGTGTAATTAGTTACTATAAAGGGGAAGGACAGCTTTATGGAAATAGAGTTTTTGTCTGAGACTGAAGTTAAGTTGGAATCAATTCAGATTAGATAGTTATAACTTTAGGATGTTATATGTAACAGAAGGTGAAAACGTTCTAGAGATGGGTGGTGGTGACGATTGCACAACAGCATGAGGGCACTTAATGTCACTGAACTGTACACTTGAAAGTGGCCAGAAGGGAATGAACAAAGTAAACAAAAAACAGATGAGTGGTTATCACCAAGGAAGAGGGTTGGGGTGGGCAAACAGGGTGAAGGGGGTCAATTGCATGGTGATAGATAGTAACTAGACTTTTGGTGGTGATCACTTTGTAGTGTATACAAGATGTCAAATTATAATGTTGCATACCTGGAAAAAAAAAATATATATATATATATAAATATATATATATATCCCCAACATCGAGAATCAAGGGTTTCCCAGCCTGCCTGTGCTTGGGAGATAGTTATTCACATCGAAGTATGGTCATAAGTGCTCAAATTTAATAAGTTATTGGGGGGAAATGATTAGAAAGGTAAATTTTATGGTATGTATATTTTACCACAATAAAAGCTAAGAACAAAATCATTATGTGAGGAATCGAATTCCCGTTCTTCCCCCCAGATCTGCCCTCTGACCCTGTTTTGGTTTTCTTAAGTGTCACCGCCATACACTGGGCTGCTCAGACCAGAAATCAGAAACCTAGGAGCCCCCACTTATCTTCTCCCTCACCTCTGTCACCACCAGATCCCAAGTCTTCACACTGTCTCCTTCCAACTGCCCCTGCCCTGGCCCAAGCCCCCATGTTTCCTGGCCCTGAGGATGACAACACCTCTGGTTGGTCCCTCCACACAGGGCCTGCCCCCCAATACCCTTCACAACTGTAGCAGAGGAAGCTGTTTAAAAGGTGGACTTCAGGGCCGGCCGAGTGGCCCGGTGGTTAAGCGCTGGTTTGGGAAGCCAGCGGCCCTGGTTCGGTCCCACATATGAGGGCCAGGGACACTGCCCTCAAAAAAAAAAAAAAAAAAAAAAGGTGGACTTCAATAAATAAATAAATAAATAAATAAATAAATAAATAAATAAGGGCTGGCCGAGTGGCGCAGTAGTTAAGAGCTGGCTTTGGACGCCAGTGGCCCGGGTTCAGATCCTACATATGAGGGCCAGTGACATTGCCCTCTAAAAATAAATAAATAAATAAATCATTTAAAAAATTTAAGAAATGTGGACTTCGCTGCCAAGTATGGCTCAGCTAAAAAAATAAAAAATAGGGCCGGCTGAGTGGCATGGTGATTAAGCGCTGGCTTGGGAAGCCAGCGGCCTCAGTTCGGGTCCCACATATGAGGGCCAGTGACACTGCCCTCAAAAAAAAATTTTTAAAAATAAAAAAATTTTTAAAAAGTTAAGTAAAAGGTGGACTTCACCATGTCACTCTCTTGATTGAAATCCCTCACAAGCTTCTCGTGGCCCTTGGATGGAACCTCAACCTGTCCCTGCAGAATTTGCCACGTGGTCCAGCCCCTCCTTGCCACATGCTGTGCCCTCTGCCTGGATCCCACCAAGTTTCCCCCAATGGCCCTCTCCTACCTGGAAAGCCTCTTAGATATGTTTCTTTTCTTTTCTTTTGAAGGCAGTGTCACTGGCCCTCATATGTGGGACCGAACCGGGGCCGCTGGCTTCCCAAGCCAGCGCTTAACCACCGCGCCACTCGGCTGGCCCTAGATATGTTTCTTTATAGTACGTATCACAATTGTCACCACAGGCAGGAATTGTGGGGTGTTCACTGTGGGATCTCCCGTGCTTAGAACTGGCCTGGCACATAGTGGGCACCGAGGCATATTTGTTGAGTGAATGAGTGAATGTCTCTCATCCCTGCCTCAACTGGGCTGAAGCTCCTGAAGGGCAGAGGCTGGGCACTGCCCTGCTCACAGCAGCATATGGGCTTCAGAAGCTACTGGACAAATTAATCAATGGGCCGTCCCCTGTACCACACTGGGCTATTTGAGGCCAGGGCCGGTGTCCATGCATACCTGCCCCCAGCTCTCAGGCTTGGCCTATGTGAGCAGTGGAGAATGGAAGGAGGCAGGACAGCACCCCCAGACCTAGGAAGGAGTGGGTGTGGAGGTGACTGCCAGGGGACAGAGTCTCTAGACCGGGGGAGGGGAAGGCGGCCTCACCCTTCTTCAGCAGGGTCCCCAGGACACGGGAGAGCTCCAGAAGGACAGCAGTGCCACTGCTGGGGTCCACGGCCCCATGTACCCAGCTGTCCCGATGGTTTCCATACAGCACATATCGGTCTGGTGGGAGGAGCAGAGTCGAAAACTGCAGAGGAGCGCAGGGCAGGGCGGTCCTGGGGCGCAGGGAGCGGGGAGGGGGCACTCACCAGGCTCCACAGCCCCGTGGATGAACCCCAGGACGTTGGAGGAGTTGCGCAATTCCAGGCGGTTGTAGATACTCATATTCACCTGGCTGGGGAAGTAAGCGGACCAGGAGAGCGTTGGCCCTGCCCACTCCCCACCCCGGACCCTTGACCCAGTGCAGGAGAAACAGGCCCAGAGTGCAGTGGGACATAGCCAGGTCACTTGCCCAGAAGTACCAGGAAAGACAAGACTAGAGAGAGTCCAGCTCTTCTGATTCCAGTTCTCTTTTCATTCACTCACTCACTCACTGTCACTCACTCACTGAGTAAGTACTTATCAGATGCTTAGCATATGCTGGCACTGCACTAGGCTCTGGGCAACAAGACACAGACCCAGCCCTCCTGGGGCCTCCCTCTCCTGAGTGGGATAGACCACGAGGAAATGAGCAAGACAGGAGTAGGGCAGGGGCTGGGACAACACTAACAAGTTGATGTGGGAGAGGCTACCTGGTGGCAGGTAGGGAGGTTAGTACAGACCAGAAATGGCAGAGCGTGGGGAAGGGTGTTCCGGGCAGAGGGAACAGCAAGTGCAGAAGCCGATTTTGGAATGAGCTTGGTGTGTTCAAAAGAGAGGGCAACTGGAGAGTAGAGGTCTGAGATAAGGCACATATGTGTGTGTCTGGGAGGGGGTCCCTGTGGGAACTTCTGGGCCACGCAGCTGTTTCACTGGTTTCCCCAAGGACAAGACCGATACTTTGGAGTCAGGGGAGAGGCCTTGAATTGGGCAGAGGGGAAACCCAGGGTCAGGGAAGCATAACAAGGGAAGAGAAAAGGCAAGTTGGGGGAAGTGGGGGTCCCATCTCACCTGCCTGTGAAGATACCATCAGGCTGAAAGCCGGGACCCAACTTGTAATCACAGCCCAGTGCTCCTTGCCAGGTATCCTGGGCCGAGTTTCCTTGGAGGTTACTGGGGAGGAGGGGGAGACGCTTCAGAGCAAGTATGGGTGTGGGGATTGAAGTTTGGAGGCCATTGGAGGATGGGCAGGTGACCCCAGGGTACAAGCTCACCAAAGAAGGACTTTTGCATCCTGGAAGCCAATGGGCTGAATGGGAATTGGGGGAAATCCGGGGACAGTGGCAGAATCCAGACGGAAGGAGGAAGGATTGGCTGGAAGGTATGGGGTCAGGGGGTCCCCAAAATACTCATAATAGGAGCCTCGCTCCACCCCTGAGGGAGGCAGGTGCCAGGAGTGCGGGAAGGTCTCATTGGGCAAGCTCCGCCCATCGTTGATGTCTGCGGGGTCTGTGTATACCAGTACCCCAGCCACCTTGAACTTGGCAGCGTTCACAGCCTGCAGAAAGAGGTGGAAGAGGCTATTTTTAAGGAAGGGGTGAGGAGGGGCATGCCCTATTTTGCTTGCTTGCTCCCTTGCTGTGGAAGCCAATACAGATCTATCTGCCCACTGGCAGGATGATGCTTACACAAGTCATTTATTGCAGTGCTGCTTGAGACAGCAAAAGGCCATTGGCATAGGCAAGCCAGTGCCTCTAAGTGGGGGCTGGTTGAATAAACTGATGCATCCTACAAGAGAATACTATGCAGCTGTATAAAAGAACAAGGCTGTGCTTATTCACTCATGTTCATAGTAGCACTGTTCACAATAGCCAAAAGGTAGAAACAACCCAAGTGTCCATCGATGGATGGATGGATAAGCAAAATGTGGAGTATAACATGCAAGGGACAATTATTCAGCCTTAAAAAGGAAGGAAATTCTGATACAACATTGATGAACCTTGAAAACATAATGCTGGGCCAGCCGAGTGGCTCAGTTGGTTAAGAGCTCACTCAAGAGTGCAAGCTAAGCTCTGAGCAATAGCAGTTCAATGCCCAGCCTGAGCTGAGCTGCTGCTGAGCTGCCAACAGGTGGCAGGATGGCTCAGCTAAAAAAACAAAACAAAACAGAGAAAACATAATGCTAAGTGAAATAAGGCAGATACAAAAAGACAAATATATGATTCCTCTTATGTGAGGTCCCTAGAATAGGCAAATGCATAGAGAAGAAAATCGAATAAAAGTTACCAGGGGCTGGAGAGGGGGAAAGAGGAATTCATGTTTAATGGGGACAATTTCCTCCAGAATGATGAAAGAGTCCTGGAAATGGGTGTTGAAATGGGTGGTGGTGATGGTTGCCCAATTTTTGTGAATATTTTTAATGCCACTGCAGTGTACACTTAAAGATGGTTAAAATGGTAAATTTTGTTACATATATTTTCCACAATAAAAACAAAACAGTACCTTTACCAAAAAAAAAGGCAGAACAAGGACAGAGTTTATGTACCAGTTGAGGATGATCTCTAGGATGGATAAAGGTGAAAAGAGCACATCTCAGAACAGTGGGCCTAGTATGCTACTTCTATATAAAAAGAGAGGGAAATAAGAATATATGTTCACATGTGCTTCTTCCAAAAGGTCTGCATAGATAACCCATAAACTTAAAAAGAGTGGTGATCTCTTGGGAAGATGGTATCATAGGTGAACTTTTTCACTCTATACAGTTTTTTTTTTTAACTGAAAATTCTACAGTCTGTATAATTCCACTATTCCTGTTATTTCTTTTTTTTTTTTTTGAGGGCAGTGTCACTGGTCCTCATACGTGGGACCCGAACCGGGGCTACTGGCTTCCCAAGCCAGCGCTTAACCACCGCACCACTCGGCCGGCCCCTTCTTTTTCTTTTTTTTTTCTTTTCTTTTTCTTTTTTTTCAGCTCTTATCAAATATATTTCTTTAAAAACTGTGATAAAATACACGTAACATAAAATTAACCATCTTAACCATTTTAAAGTGTATAGTTCCTGGCATTAAATACACTCACGTTATTGTCTACTCTCACCACCATCCGTCTGCAGAACTCTTTCCATCTTGCAAATCTGAAACTCTGTTCCCACAAACACTAACTCTCTCTCACTCTATATCTTTTTATATTAAAAAAAAAATTTTTTAAACCTTAGACATGTAATACTTAGTCAAAATTTTTAATTGAAAAGAAGCAGGTTGTGGGGGTGGGGACAACAAGAGGCACTTAATTAAATAGTCAAAAGAACTACTTCACAGGAGGATTTAGACTCCCAAAATATCAAAGCCGAAAAGTTTGCCCTTTATTTCTTAAGGCTCAGAGAGGTTAGGAGAGGCACCCAAGGTCACACAGCACATCAGTGGTACAGCACAAATATAGCTCAGCCCACCTCTCAACACTGCTCCTTCTCCTGCCCCTCACTTCTTCCTGTCCACTGCCTGCCCCCTTTCCCCACCAGACCCCCTGCATTGGGGGCTGCTGCTTACCTTGGCCCCGCGTCCTACTCCTCCGTAGCGGGTCAGGGCGATGGTGCCATTGAGTTCAATGCCTTGAGTCTGTAGCTCCTTAAAATCATCTTCTGAGCCCCGGTTGGCATAGACAAGGAGGCCCTAGTCCCAAGAGGAGGTGATCCTTAGAGCCAGGCCCAGGAAAGACAGAATGAGGAAAGGAGAGGAAAGGCCAGGTGGCAGGATAAAGGGTTTAGATTCTGTTTCCCCACCTCACCAAGAGCTTGTAAGCTCCCCAAGGACAGAGTCACACCTGGTTCCCTCTGTGTCCAGGTACCCATTTCAGGCCTGGCCTTGGACAGAGGCCATTAGCATTTGTTGAGTGACTAAGTGATGGACTAAAGGGGTAGCAATGGGGTATGGAGGTGGTGAAATCTGGGGGGGGGGGGCAGGGGGCTGAGCTCCAACTGAGGCACTTTTCCTCAACTTCCCGAGTCAGGATGGGAACAACTGGAGTAGGAGCCAAGAGGAGCTGGGCCATGGCAGTGCGGAGGGGGTGTTCCAGGCCCACCTGTGGGGTTCCGGGGGGAGCGTAGGCAGCGTAGGGTGGAACCACATCAGGCCCTCCCTGCTCCCCAGTCAGGTTCTCTTCACTCTGGCTACAGGAGTACAGGATGTCCCCAGTGGGACCCACTGTGGGGGAGGGGGAGGGGCAGTGTCAGGGCTGGGTCCCACAGCGCCCCCACCCCACAGGCACCCCACAGGCGCCCCCAAGCCAGAGCAGGACCTCACCAATGGTCACGCGGTTAGGCTGCTCCTGGCTGGGGAAGGACAGCAGCACTTCATACGTGGAGGCCTCAGCTGAGTCCAGGCCTGACTCTGGGTCCCTCCACCGCTGCAGCAGCAGCTGCACCAGCGCCTCATCCTGAGGGCTGGAGGCCAGGTGCGGCTCCCTGGAGAGCTCTCTGCAGGGTGGGCAGAGGGAGGGGCAGGTCCAGGGTCAGGAGGGGCCTCTGGCAAACAGAAGGGGCAGGTAGACAGGCCTCTCACCTAAGATTCTCCCGGATCCTGTTGGCATCTAGCTGTCCCATAACAGTCTCAAGGGTGACCAGGTCCAGGTCCTGGGAGGCTGAGACACTGGGGGCCGACGGGTCAGCCCCTTTGGGGATGGCAAAGTGGCCCAGGATGATCCCCAGCCCTAAGAGGGCAGCAGCCCCCACCACCACCCCAAGCACCTTCGCCCACTGCATCCTGTGGAGTCTTGGCTAGCTGGGATGGCTCCTTATAGATGGGGTGTCAAGTCTAGTTAACCATTACCCCATGAATGGCCCTGCCCTTTGGCCCGGGGGTGTCAGGAAGAGTGAGGCAGCATCCTGCAGGGAGGTCCAGGAGCTGTTCACTTTACCTCAACTTCTGTATCATTCACCTGGAAGATACCTCCAGGGGCATCAAGTCCACACAGGGACACTGAGGCCCAGAGAGGGACCAGGTCTCATCCAGCGTGTCCCAGTCAAACAGAGGCCAAATCAGGACTGGAACTCAAAGCCCCTGTGTCCAGAGCAGGGCTGTGCCTATTGCCCACCATCCCTGCCTGTCTCCTTGGTGTCATTTGATCTCCAGCACACCCAGCACTGGCTGCTTGAGCAGGTTTTGAGTTCAAATCCCATCCTTCCTAAACATAATCTGTGTGACCTTGGGCAATTCAAATAGATTCTCTGAGCCTTAGCTGTCAAATGGGAATCATATAACCTATTTTTTTTTTTTTTTGAGGGCAGTGTCACTGGCCCTCTATATGTGGGACCCGAGCCGGGGCCGCCGGCCTCCCAAGCCAGCGCCCCACCACTCACTGTGCCACTTGGCCAGCCTTCATATAACCTATTTCAAAAAACTGTGGTACTGTTTTCATTACACAAGACCACATCTGAAGAACTATCTGGCCCAGTGTCTGGAAAATACACTGGAACATACATAGCTCATTACATTTTAGCCATTCCTCCCTCATCTGACCCCCTAAAATGCAAAGCCTAGAGCCCAAGGAAGAGGGGGACCCAGAAGAATTATCTGTTTCTAGCCTGTAGGAGTCCCAGCTTATGGGAGGAGGTAGAACTCTTAGAAAAGAAGGCTGTTCTAGAGGACGGAGGGGAAGCCCATACTTCTTGGCAAGGTGACTTCCTCTTCCATCCCTTGAACCTATCTGGAATCCATTCGTTTGTTCATCCCTCCATCTACCTATTTATCCATCACACACCCTCATGTTCACCCATCCACCTATCCTCCCGTCCATCCATCCATCTACCCATCCATCTACCATACACATACACACATTTATCCACCCACCCTCCTATCCACCCATCCACTCCCCCTCATAATCCATCTATCCATCCATTCACCCATCCTGTCACTTAAAACCTGCAAGCATCATTCATTCATTCAGCTCTATGTTACATCCATGCCAGACCCTCAGGAAGCGAATGTGTCCAGGAACTCAAGTCCAGCAGGGGAGACAGACAGGCCTTGGATTCAACCATGTGGTAAGTGCCCCTACAGAGGGAGGACCAGTGTGTTCCCAGTGGGGAGAATGAGGAATCCTGTCTAGGAGGAAACATTGGAGAAGGTCTTCCAAGGATGAGAAGGCATTCAGCGTGCAGAGAAGGCAAGGGACCTGCCATCTGTGCAGATGGCCCAGCATGTGCAAATACTGGGAGGACGAGGGAGAAGGAGACACCGAGTCCTCAGCACAAGTACTGAGCCTCTTCCTGACCTCACAGAAAGCCAGGCAGATCTGGAAAGATCCCTGGGGCTCAAGCTGTGACTCCTCCCACCCTTCATGTCTATCCTGCCTTGGTACCCAGCCAGGCTGCAGCCCATGGATTGGCCCAAAAATGCCTGAAAAGCTGAGGGAGCTGGGCCATGGTGGATTTAGTGAGTGTGTGTGAGTGTGTGTGTGGTATTTCACAGCCCCTTCTCCGAGCAGCCCCCTTCCTGTTTACAGCCCCACCTGCCCCCTCCCCCATCTTCTCTTGTGTTGCTTGCTGGTCAGGAGGGTTTGCCTGTTAGCACAGGTGGACTAGAGATGGGTGCAGGTGTGTGTGGAGGTGTAGTGTGATCAGTGGCTTCAGGGACATGCACCAGGAAACCACGTGTGCTCGGCGAGATGATTATCAGCAAAAGGATATTGACCTTGGATCTCATCAGAAGCCCGTCAGTGTGGGGAGCACACATGTGTTTTATAAAGACAGGAGAGGCACCACCAGGCAGGCAGTGGGATGCCAAGGTCAGCTGATAGACTAAGGAAGAAACATGGTAAGAGCATCAGGAAGCAACAGCTTTATTGTCGTGTCTGCTCACTCACGGGCCATGAAAGAATTCAAGTCAGATAGAAATATAGAAATATAAAGTTAAGAGAAGGGTAGCCTGGGCAGAGTGCAGGAAACTACTGCCTCAAATCTTTGTTTGATCTCAAGTTTTATATTTTCCTGCAGTTGGGGGTGGGGGAAGGTGTGGTAAAGCTGATTATGGCAACCTTTGCATGCGTTATATAGATTTAAGTTGAAGCCAGAAAAGAGCTAGTCCCACACTGATGCAAAACCTCTCCCAAATCACACGGCCAGCACTGGGCCTAAGTACATAGAAACATTGAATTGCATAATAAATGTATAGGAAGCAGAATCATTAAGAGGCAAAGAAAAGAAAGCTTTCAAAAAGTCCCAAGGGAGGGAGCCAGCCAAGTGGCTCAGTTGGTTAAAAGCATGAGCTCTGAGCAACAGGGTCACGGGTTCGATTCCCACATGGGATGGTGCGCTGTGCCCACCTGCAACTAAAATTGAAATGGCACCTTGAGCTGAATGGCCGTGAGCTGTGAATGGGCGGCCGGATGGCGACTGGACTTGGAGCTGAATTAGCTGCGTCCTCCATAACTAGGAGTGAAGGACAACTTAGCTGTTCCCCTTCCCCAATTCCTCAACACTGTTCCCCTTCCCCAATAAAATATTAAAAAAAAAAAGCCCTAAGCTAAATTACACTCATTAATTTGAATTATATCAGAGATTCAAATCTCAAAAATAGAAGACCTAGTGCCATCATTACGATCCCCTCTGTCTCAACATTTATGGCCCTGCCCTGTTCCCTCCTGGAAGGATTTAGTGCCTTGAATTTATGAAATCACAGACAGGACATTGGGACTAGAGTATGTGACATCTGACTCTGCCTGAGTGTAACATCTGTGTGTGTGACACCCGAGAACTCTGGATCACTCTGTTGGAGCCAGCTGGTGTCCACACTGCTGTACACACTAGACATTAACTTGGTCAGTTTTCATTCCCCATCTTGAGAGGGGGAGAGGCCTCCCTGAACATTTTGAATGGAAGTCACTTAAGGTAACTAATGCATTTGACTTCCCTGTATCTCCCCACCTCACTCCGGCAATCAGGCTGACTCCGAGTTCTCCACCCTCCCTCACCTCCCTGCTCGCCCAGCTCAGCCTCTCTTCCGCCTTCACTGTCAGCCAATGACTCCGCTTCCTATTTCACTGAGAAAATCAGAGGGAACTTCACCGCTTGAGCTACTCACCCCGCCACCCCCCATCTTTTTGACACCTAATTATGGTGTTTAACATCATCTTTTCAAACTCTCTCAGTTCCACTTGCTCCTCCAGTAACTATCCCAATTTTCTGTCCCCTTTTGTAATAAAACTCCTGAAGTGCCATCCATGTTTGTCCTCAATTCCTCTCCTCCATTCTCTCTTGAGGCCACTCCAATGCAGGTTTTCCCCACCACTCCACTAAAAGTGCTCTTGAAAAGGTCTGCTTTGCTCCGTGTTGCCAAATACAGTGGTCAGTTCTGTCCTTTCTCCTTGTGACCTGGCCTGGGTCACAGCTGATCATTTCATCTTCCTTAAGCACTTTGGTCACTTGGCTTCCATGTCTTCATATTGCCCTGTTTCCCTCCCCCTTTGTGGCTGCTCTCTTTTCAGCCTCCTTTGCTGGGTCCCCTTGATCTGCTGACCCCTGTGTCCGAGTGGCCCAGGGCTCAGGCCTAGGGTCGCCTCTCCATATACACTCATTTTCTAGGCAATCACATCCAGGCTCATGGCTTTAAATTCTGTGGTGGCTGGCCCCCAAGAGGGCCTCAAAGGATGCTGTGGAAATTATACAGTGTGGCTTCCCAGGTTAGATCAGAAAAGACATTGTGGCTTCTGCCTGGCTCCCTCTTGGGTCATTTGCCAGATGCCATGGCAGGAGGCCACTCAAGCAACACAGATGAGGAAATGAGGCCTGCCACCTGCCATGTGAGAGAGCCACCTTGGAGGTGGGTCCTCCAGCCGCAGACTGCAGCCCCAGCTGACATCTTGACTGCAATCATTTGAGAGACCATGAGCCTGAGCCAGGCCACCCAACCAAACCATTTCAAATTCATAACCCACAGGAGCTGTGTAAGATAAATGTTTATGATTTTAAGATGCTAAGTTTTGGAGTCATTTGTGACACAGCAATAGGAAACTAATCCAAATTACCAAATGCAGATTGAAAACCTGCAAAATTTATGACTCCAATCTGAACCATCCTCTGAACTCTAATCCTGTATTTCCAGCTGCCAACTTTACAGCCACTTGGTGATCCAGAGTCAGCTCAGACTGAATATGCCCAAAACTGAGTTAAAATTTCCTCCTCCCATAGGCTCCACTTTAGTTAATGGCAATTCCATTTTCTAGTCACTCAGGCCCAAAAATCTGAGAGTTATGTTTTATTCCTTTTTCTCTCACACTCTCCCTCGAGGCTATCAGTAAATCCTGTTGGCTGTGCCTTCAGAAGAAATCTGGAATCCATCCTGACTCAAAACTCCAATCATTTCTGTCTTGGATGAGAGCTTCTTAGCTGGTGTCTCTGATCCCATTCTCGTCCGCTTCAGTCCATGCTCAGCACAATAGTCAGACAGTTTTGTAAAACACAAGTCAGGCCCTATCATGACTGTGCTCACAGGCCCCAGAGCGCCCATTTCCCACTACAGTGGCCACAGAACCCCTCAAGTCCCCGACCTCATCTCCTACCTCTCTCCTAGCTCACTGTTTTGGCTCCCTGGAACGCTGGTCCCCCACCTCAGGGTTTCTCCCTCAAGTCAGGTCCTCCACATCTTTGCTCTAATGTCACTTTTCCTGCCACTCTATCTAAATTGCATTCCTTCACTTCCCTGGGGCTCTCTCTTCCCTCTCCCACTTCATTTTTCTCGATTGAATCTATCACCATCTGGTGATAGATTTCTTGTCTCCCCTCTTAGAATGTAAGTTCTACTGGGGCAGGGAGCTTTGTTTTATTCACCAATGAATCTCCAGAGCCCAGAACAGTGCCTGGCACATAGGAGGCACTGGACAAATATTTGTGGAATGGATGAGAAGCTGACCTGAGCCAGCACAGCGGACATTTGGGTTCCAGCTGTCTGGTATTTAAGGAGTATTCAGGGCAACCACAGGGATCCAGAAGAACCCCTGGGAAACAAACAGACCCCATCTGAATAAGCCCCAACAGGATTGCTGAGCCAGCCTCGGTGGGAGCCTCATGAGATGGGGATATGGGATCTCACAGACCTTTGGAGCAGGATGTTCCTCAAGGATGATGCCATGGGACAGAGCTGCCAAGCTGCAGGATCAGCCACACCCTCAAGCAGGACTAGCAGGACCTTTAGGCTGGGCAGAAGTGGGGAGCTTGCTGGGAGCACAGGTACCCCCAGCCTGCTTCCACAGGGCCTCTCAGAGGCATGGGTAGATTCAATGGAGGTTCAGCTAATAATCGCCGACACTCGACGCTGACACGTCGCCAGGCCTGCACTAAATTACCTGTCCCCCCAAGAGCCTGTGATCACTCCCATTTTACAGATGAAGAAGTACATCTGGTTACTCAGTCAAGGTCACACAAGCTGGCAGGTGGTAGAGCTGAGATTTCACATGCAGGCAGCAGGGCTGCAGCTCTGGTCTTATCAACGAGGCAATACACCTCTCAGTCACTAGGCAGGAGAGAGGCATCCCACCCAGTCCACACCTCACAAGAAAGATGGGACCACGGGGATACAGGAGGCTAGTTTGCCAACCCATCCCTCTTTTTTTTTTTTTTAAAGATTTTATTGGGGAGTTGGGGGAGGGGAACAGCGTTGGGGAATCGGGGAAGGGGAACAGACAAGTTGCTGTCCTTTTGCTCCTCAGTCTAGCTGCGGAGGACGTTGCTTCACTGGCCCATGTTGGTATCGTCATTGCGCTCTTCCCGGATGAGGCAGATTGGTCGCCGGCCTCTGGATGGTCGCTTATTGCAGGTATTCGCAGATCACGCCGGCTGCCGACCGCTCACGCTGGCTGCGGGCCACTCACTGTAGCCTATGGCAGCCCACTGCAGCAGGGGCTGCAGCCCACACCATCACCAGGGCTCGCACAGCCCAGCTCCAGGTGGAGCTGTTGTTGGGCAGTGTCACTGGCCCTCATATGTGGGATCCGAATTGGGACTGCTTGCGTCCCAAGCCAGCTCTTAACCAATGTGCCTCTAGGCCCGCACAACCCACCCGTCTTGATGGCAGAGGCCTGGAAGGCCTGAGCCCAGCTTGTGACTGACACAGTACGTAGCCTGCTTTCACTAGCCATTCTGAGGGAAGTGTGTCTGTGTGAATTAAGATACCTGGTAACAGGGGCCAGCCGAATGACTCAGTTGGTTAACAGATGGCTTAGAGCGTGTGCTCTGAGCAACATGGCTGCCGGTTTGATTCCCACATGGGCCAGTGAATGCTGCGCCCTAGCTGAGCTGTCATGAGCTGCCAACAGGTGGCAGGATGGCTCACCTGGTGTAACAACAAGATTGCTTGTTCAATGGTGGGCTACGCCCGCCTGCCCGCCCGCAACTAAGGCTGAACTCGGCATCTTGAGCTGAGCTGCCGCCTGGATGGATGGCTCAGTGGATAGGGCGTGCGTGCACTTTTAACAACAAGGCTACTGATTTGACTCCCACATGGGATGGTGGCTACGCCCACCTGCAGCTAAGACTGAACACAGCATCTTGAGCTTAGAGGCCACGAGCTGCCAATGGGAAGCCAGATGGCACCCTCCACAATGAAGATTGAAGAACAACTTGGCTGGTCCTCTCCCCCAATTCCCCAACATTGTTCCCCTCCTCTAATTCCCCAATGAAATCTTTAAAAAAAAAAAAAAGAAGAAGAAGATACCCGGTAACATATTGAGGCCCACGCAGCTTTGCTGGGGGACTGCCCCTTGAAAGGGCAGCTGACTGGGCTGCCGTACTGTTGGGGCACATGTCAGCAAGAGTGGCTGTTAGGGACTGAGCTCAGGGCAGTGCAATGCCAGGGCCCTGAGCAGCTGGGCCGAGTCAGGATGCATCATTTAGCGCAGGGGTCAGCAAACTTTTGAGATGGAACGTACCAAAGAGCCACATGTGGCTCGTGAGCCGCAGTTTGCTGACCCCTGATATAGGGCATCTGTCTGCAATTTCTGTAGTTTAGAAACAATTGGGGGAGGCTGCTCTGTAACAGACCCCATTTCCTGCAGCTGAGCAGTATTATCAAGGTAGCCACAGGAGTTTGCTTTCCCAGGCTGATGCTGGAGGCTTTAGAGGAAGCAGATTCCAGACCATGTTGATGATTATCTTGTTGTTAGAAGTCCTTTAATTGGTTAAATTGCTTCAACCATTTAGCTGCTGATCCCTCTTCAATCTCACTATTGGAAAATTCCCTTCAGGAAAATGGAGAGATGGGCTGCTAAGTCAGAGCTCAGCTCAGCCCTTCATTAATCCAGTCTGTCATAGATACCAGCTTGGGCGTGATCCAGGAGTCTGGTGTAAGTCAGACCAGGTCTGAGGTGGAGCCACAAACCTGAATTTCCATCCCCTTGGTTGGTGTCCCCCACACCCTGCAAGGGAGTATACGGCAGAAAGCTGACCACAGTCCTTTCCATGTAATACTAGATTTCTGCCCAGTAAATAATTATCACCCCTAGGGTTATAGGGTTTTGGGGGGGAAAAAATGACCTATAGGATATTGACCAATTTTGTATCTAATTTAGCAATCTTATTTCAGGATTCCTTCCACCACCACCCCCCCGCCCCCGTTTGACTGTATCAATGTGTCAGTTTCTTGAATTCTCATTTAAACTGGCTTTGTCAGGCTGGCCCAGTGGCGTGGTGGTAGGGGCCCCAGTTCGGGTCCCACATATGAGGGCCAGTGACACTGCCCTCACAAAAAACAAACAAACAAAAAAAAACCTGGCTTTGTCATTTTTCTAGATCTGTCATCTCCCTCATCAAGCAATTTAAAAACAAACAACTGGGCCAGCCGAGTGGTGCATTGGTTAAGCGCTGGCTTGGGAAGCCAGCGGCCCCGGTTCGGGTCCCACATTGGAGGGCCGGTGACACTGCCCTCAAAAAAAAAAAAAAAAAAAAGATGTTAAAAACAAACAACTGAATCATGTTCCTTGTCTAGTTTGGGGGAATTATTTCTAAGGTTTTGAATATTCTACCTATTCTCTCTTCCTTTCCCTTCCTCCTCCTCTTTCTTGTTACACTAGGAATATGGAACACCTAGAAAGGCTCCCTGGGGCTGGACAGATGCTGACAGCAGCCCGGCTGGTGGGCACAAGCCCGAGGGCCTATCAGTGGCCGGGACACTATGACCATGGCTGGGGGCTCAGGCAGCCAGTCCTGAGGAAGGGAAGGGGACACTAAGGCCCCCGGGGGGGTATGGGGAGGGCTGTGGCCCAGACTGGAAGAGCCCCATTAGTGAAGGTAGAAAGGTCTCAAGGGAGGCACGGGGGAGGGGGGGCTTAGTTGGAGGGGGGCGTGGGAATTCAAATTCCAGATGCATCTTCAGCCTGAAAGGTGTTGGGCCCTGAAAGGACTTGACTTTCAGGGAGAAGAGACCTATCCAAAGTCACCAGGTGAGAAGCGGCTTTTCCCACCCCTCCCTAGTACATCTGCCCTTTGCAGTTAGCCGGGGTGCCTTCTTCCTCTCAGGAAAAGGTGCGGCTCCCTTCTGGTCCTGCCCCAACGCTTATTGCTTATCGCAGGGGCATTGACCTTGAGGCTGATACCAACCAGACCTGGAACCTTCTCTGGGGTGGGGGAAGCTCAGAACCAGAGAGCCCTGGGAGGTGGGGTGGGTCAGAAGGTAGTACAGCGACCAAGCTCAATTTGGAGCTGGTGGCCTCCTGCTCCACCGATTCCCAGGTTCCATCGACACACCGGGGAGCCTCGGCTCAGCTATGGAGAAGTTTATTGCTGGGACCTGGAGTGGACCTGATGGAGTGGCTTCCCGAGGAGGTGTCTGGTCTCTGGCCTCCAGCCTTGGGCCTCTGGGCAAGCCAAGGCAGACTCTGGTTTCTGTGGCCATGGGGAATGTCAGGCTGCGGGATGAGCAGTGCCGCCTCTGGAAGCTGGGTTGCTGCAGGCAGGGGAGCTCGAGTGCGGTGCCCTCCCTCACCATTTGCCATGGAGCTGCCTGTGCACCTGGACAACTGGGTGGCCTGGGCTCCCTCCTGGATGGCCTTCACTTCCTCCTTCAGTCTCTTATACAACGAGTTGGGCTGGAACACAGGATTGCAGGGGCCAGACATGGATAGTGACCGGAGCAGGACTGCCTGAGGCCCCCCAGCATGGGAGCTCAGCTGGGGAGCAGGGAGGATGGGGGTCCTGGGCTGAGGGTCTCACCAGGTTTTGCAGCTTCTTCCCCAGGGCCAGGTTGTCTGCTTGAATAGTGCTCAGCGACTCCCGAAGCCTAGGGTTGAAAGAGAGGATCCCCATCAGCCCCCAAGCTCTTGACCTAGGCAGCCCCCCCAACCCATGCATCCTACATGAGCTGTGTGACCTGGCACAGCCACCTGAGACCAGGGTTCCATCCAGACCCCAGTCTTGTTGTCGAGGGAGGCCAAAGTTTTGCCACCCCAAAATATATCTTTTGGGATGTTGATTTTAAGCTGGTGATGAAGAAACAAAAGACTCAGAAAGAAACTTTGACCCTCCCCCACTTTCCTGCCTAAGGGAATTCAGATAGAAACTTGCCTTTCATGGAAGGGAGAATCTTCTTAGCATCAAAAGAAAGAAGTGTGGCAGGCAGGGAGAAATCTAAGTCCATTAGACCTCCCTCTGTGTCCCATTGTTTCTGGGCGGCCCAGCAAGAATTTGTTTACCTTACGTTTGCTCTTTCTCGTCTACCTGTGAATTGTCTACATTTCTTTTGAAGTCCCAGACTCTTGTTACCCTTCTCCTTTGTCCAAAATGGCATATAAACCTCAAGTGCCCAATGCAGCTTTGGGTCTGATATCTTATGGCACCCATACATCTATAATAAATTTTGGACATTTTCTGTCAATCTATCTCATGTTAATTTCATTGTTAGTCCAGCTAGAGCTTAGAAGGCGGGAGGAGAGTTATTTTTGCACCCCCACAGAGAAAGCCTCAGACGGGGAGAGGATTATTTTCCCCCTGTGACTCATAGCAGAGGGACCAGACAGAGATAAAGTGAGCTTTTTCTCTCTTTCATTGCCAGAGAAGAGCAGGGTGCTTCATCAGGCTGTGTTAGAAAGCCTTAGAAGCGGGTAGCATAGGGCTAACCACCCCACCCTGTTGGGGTGCAGTGAGGCTGTGACAAGATTCTGGGTTGTTCCCATGTGGAACTAGCCCTGCCTGAGTGCTCTGAGTCAGCTGAGCTGACCATTCAGATCCATGACTGTGGGAGCCCACGTGCAGCTCTGGGAGAATGATATCACACTCGCCCCACCCCCACCCCAAGACCTCTCTCCAGGTGGAGATCTTGAAACAGGGCCAGCTGAGACCCCTCTCAATGTCCCTGGCCTTGCCTCTCCCTGGCCTATAGATCACCCCCGCTGCGGCCTCAGCTTAGAATGTCCCATCCCAGTTCCCTGTTTTAGAAAATTACCCTGAAACTTATGATTAATACCCTCATGCTTACTGGTCACAATCTTGATGGCCTCGTCTTCTTTCCAGGTGACTGCCATCCCTGCTCCTGGGTTGACGACCACGTGCCCCTCATCCCCCACCCCCGGAACTGTCATGGAGCCTCTGGAGGAATGCCCAGATTTTCCTTTAAATACCCCAAGCTGGCCTGGGAATGTTAAGGCAGTTTTTGGTGGTGTTAACCTGCAGACCACCGGTGCTCTGATAATAAACGTTTATTCTCTGACCCAACTCCTGTGTCGGTCTATTGGCTGAGCGGCGTGGGCAGCACGAGCCCCGGACTCGGTTGGCCTCCGGTTTCAGTTTCTGGAGACTCTGCTGGGACTACCTTGGGGTTCCTCCCCTAAGTCAGAGGGTCTCGGGGGCTGCCTTGGACTGGGCAGATGCAGGACTGGCCTCTGGAAGCAGCTGTAGAGTGATTTTGCTCACTGAGGTGGGGCTCAAGCCAGGGCCTGCCGTCAACAATGCCTTCCTGCTCAGTTGGGATAGAATAAGCATTTGCTCTGTTTCCTGCCTCTAATTACCGGTTCAGAAAGCAGGGTGGCCCCGAGGTGTAGAGCCAGAGGACTTTGCACTCACCATCTGGGGCTCCTCTTTGAGGGCCTTCTGGAGGTCACACTGACCCATTGGTGCCTACAGGTGAGACTGCAATGTCCAGCAAGGCATAATATCCCCACCAGTAAGGGGCCCTGGTTGCAAGCTTGCTTTGGTCTTGGAAGCAAGCTTGTGGTCAGCGTTGTAAAAGCCACCATGTCTGGTTTTGGACTTGGGGCACTGGACGGCCTTGGGGCCACATTTGGTTTTTGGTTTTAGCCCACTGGCTGATTGTCTGATGGTCAACAGACCATGTATATGGAGTAAGATGACGTCGCATCCTAATTTGGTGCCTGGTTAGGTTTGGTTTTTGGTGTTCGGATCCAAATTTCATTTTTTTGGTGTTGTCTTTCCGATCCAGGGAATATTTGGATCTGTCTCTGTGTGTGTAAGTGTGTGTTAAGCGTAGCCACATTTGTTCTAGCTCAACAACGGAATCTAAGGTTTCAATCCAGGCCAGGAGACCATTGGGCAAAATATTAGGCCACTGGCAAGACTACAGCTATAAACCGTTCACCAAAAAGAAATTAGTGTTCTATTACAGTACTCTTGGCCAATGCATATACTAGATTCTGGAGAATGCTGGCCGCTCAATGGTTCATTGAGTTATTATACTATTTTGCAACTGGAATTCTTCTGTCAGAGGTCTGGGAAATGGGACAAAATACCTTATGTACAGATGTTTATGAGTTTGCATAATTTGGAAGCTAGCAAAGAGGGAAACAAGCTAATGGTTCAGAGGCAGACTGTCTCGGCACTGGAACCAGCGGGTGTCCCAACCCCTGATTCCAAATCAGGGGAATTAAAGGATGAGGAGAAACTCAATGTCCTGGTAACTGGAAATCAATACCCAGGACCTCCAGCCAGTCCCCCACCGCCGGGGGTGCCTAATGCAGACAGAGCTCATGGAATGGTCTCCCTCTTTCATAGCAGACAAGGTACACAATTCGGAGTAGGGCTGGGGAGCCAAGGCACCATGGAAGGGCAATATTCTTTGAGGTGGTTGGCTGTCGGAGGTGGCCCTGGGGGACAGCCCGCTGGATATTCTTGGGCACATACTCCTTTTTCCACCTCAGATTTAATGAGTTGGGAAAATTTTAACCCCTCTTATTGAGATAGCTCCCAAAAGATGGCTGATCTGATCTCCTCGGTGTTTGCCGCCCACTGGCCCACCTGGGCAGGTATACAAGCCCCGTTCCACATGCTGCTGACCTCAGATGAGTGAAGGAAGGTTGGTGATAGACAAGGTGAGAAAAGAAGCTGAGAGGCTGCATCAGGAGAACCCAAATGGGACCCCGGCACCAGATAGGGCAACCCCTCTTGTTGAACCAAACTGGGACCCTAATGATCAGAATGATCAGTCCAGATTAGAACATAACTAGCGATTTCTTATAGAGGGGCTACATAAAGGGGTGCCAAAACAAAACAGTCTCCACATGGTACAGACGGTCCAACAGAAACCAAATGAGGATCCCTCAGAGGTTTTGAAGAGAAGTTACCAAGCTAATAGACAATACACTGATGTTGATCCCCAACCAGCTGAAAACTCCAGTATGATCAGTATAAGTTTTGTCTCCCAGGGTACCCCAGATATCCAGAATGAATTCCAAAAGTTAGATGGAGTCATGAACATGTCACACGCCCGGTTTATAGATACAAGGTGTACAAGGTGTCTCTCTGTGTGTAAGTGTGTGTTAAGTGTTTATAGATACAAGGTGTACAATAACCGTGAATACCAAAAGGCTAAGCTGCTGCCATTTCCCTGAATCAGGTAAAGGGATATGAGTCATAAAATACGAATAGGTGGCTCTCGGGCCCCCTATTAGGGGGAGACCAGTGCACTTATTGGAAAGAGAAAGGACACTGGAAGAAGGAATGCCCTAACCAAGGCAAACCAAGGGACCAGAAAGCACCTGTAGCCCTGATGGCCGAAAGGATGGCAGGTTCCAAGGAAGAATGATAGCGCCCGGGGTCTCCTTTGTTCCCAAAACAGGCCTTAGCAATCACCCTAAGGAGCCTCGGGTACAATTGACAGTGGGGAACAGGAAAGTAGATTTTCTTTTTGATACTGGTGCTACACATTCTGTTTTGCATGAGAAAATTACAGGACTTTTCGTGACAAACTGTTCAGGTTACTGGGATGACCCATAAGCCAGAATATTGACATTTTCTGCAACCATTACAATGTGTAGTAGGTGATACACATTTGCAACATAAGTTTCTGCATGTGCCTGATTGTCCAATACCTCTCCTGGGCCAGGACTTTCTCTCAAAATTACATGTTCAAATGACTTTTGCTCCTGAGGCAAACCAGCGCCACCTGCAGGTACCAATCGAAAATGCATATCAGCTCTAGGTGCTCCTGGAAGGAGAAGGCCCAACCACAACGTGGGAAGACAGGTCAGAAAATGCTACTTCATTATTACGGGTCAATCCCTCCGTCTGGGCAGATGGGAACCCTGGCAGGACCAAGAACAGTGAACCAATAAAAATAAGACTGAAGGAGGAGGCCTCAACTCCCCGGAAAAGACAGTACCTTCTCAAGAAGGGAGCCTTAAAAGGCATCCAACCCTTAATTTAAAAATTCACGGATCTGGGGCCGGCCGAGTGGCGCATTGGTTAAGCGCTGGTTTTGGGATGCCAGCGGCCCCGGTTCGGATCCCACATGAGGGCCAGTGACACTGCCCTCTACAGCTAACAACAGCTCCACCTGGAGCTGGGCTGTGCGAGCCCCGGTGATGGTGTGGGCTGCAGCCCCTGCTGCAGTGGGCTGCCAAAGGCTGCAGTGAGTGGCCCGCAGCCAGCGTGAGCGGCTGGCAGCCAAGCGTGAGCTGCCAATAGCCGCGATGAGCGACATCCAGAGGCCAGCGACAGATCTGCCTCATCCGGGAAGAGCGCAATGACCATACCAACAGTGAAGCAACATCCTCCGCAACTAAACTGAAGAACAAGAAGACGGCAACTTGTCTGTTCCCCTTCCCCGATTCCCCAACGCTGTTCCCCTCCACCAATTCCCTAATAAAATCTTTAAAAAAAAAAATAAATAAAATAAAATAAAATAAAATAAAAATTCACGGATCTGGGCTTTATTCAACCTTGCTGATCGCCATATAACACCCCATCCTGCCAGTTCAGAAGCCCAAATCTCAGGAATATCAATTTGTCCAGTATCTGCAGGCAATTAATGAAATAACGGAGGACATTCATCCGATAGTGACTAAACCGTACACCTTGTTAACTGGCATTCCCGGTACTTCGTACTATATTGTGCTGGATTTGAAGGATGCCTTTTTCTGTATGCCTCTGGACCTGCAGTCACAAGAGTTGCTTGCTTTTGAATAGCAGAACCCAGATTCGCCAGTATTGCTGGGTTGTGTTGCCACAAGGCTTTAAGAACTCCCCTACCCTCTCTGGGGAAACACTGGCCCATGATTTGCAGAACCTGCAACCAGAAAGAGGAGTATTTCTGCAATATGAGATGACTTGTTAGTCACCGATGATTCCAGGCAAGATGGCTTAAACAATACTATAGAAACTTTAAATCACCTGGCAGAATGTGGGTAAGGTCTCTCGGGAAAAGGCCCAGATCCATAAAAACTGGGTCACCTTTTTAGGGTTCCTTCTTGAGCCCAGAAAGAGAAGCCTCCTCAAAGACTGAAAGGATTTAATAACAGGTCTGGAAACTCCTACAACTAGGAGGCAGTTATGAGGATTTTGGAGAATGGCTGGATTTTGCAGGATTTGGATTCCTACTTTTGGCCTCATCGCCAAGCCCTCCTATGAGGCCCTAAAAGGAGAGGAAAGATTGCCCCTTGATTGGACTCTTGAATGTCAAAGAGTTTTCCAAAAATTAAAGGAGCTCTTCAGCTCTGCTCCTGTTCCTGGGCTAACCAATGTGTCTATTTCTGCCTATACGTTCACGAGAAACAAGGTTTTGCTCTGGGGATGTTAGCTCAGATGATAGGGACTGCTCAGCAGCCAGTAGCTTATCTCTCTAAGAGCTTGGATAATATAATGCAGGGACAGCTTAGCTTCCTACAGCCCGCAGCTGCCACCTGAGAACTAGTACAAGAGGCAGAAAAGTTCTCTCTTGGGCAGCACATGACTGTACTATTGCTACAGTAGGTATTAAGGCTACTAGAACAAAACGGCAGCCTATGGTTGACATCCAGTCAGATGGGCCATCCTGTTAGATAATCTGAACCTCCAACTCTAAACCGTCTGTCCTGAATCCAGCACCACTGCTACCCCACCCCCAGGAACCGTTAATACATGATGGTATAGAAACTGTGGAATTAGTCTAGTCGGCCAGATCTACAGGACCAACCCATCCAGGACCCAGATTGGATTCTTTTTGTGGATGGAAATAGCTTTACTGACAACATGAGATGAAAAGCAGGGTATGCGGTGGTTACTCTGGACCAAATGATAGTGGCCCAACCTTTATCGCCAGGTACCCCCGCCCAGAAGGCTGAACTCATTGCACTCACCCATGCACTTGAACTAGCCACGGGACAATGAGTCAACATTTACACTGACTCTACATGTGCTTTCCTGGTATTACATGCACATGGGGCTATTTGGAAAGAACGTGGCCTCCTTAAGAAAATAAGAAATAAAACATGCCTCAGAAATTTTACAACTACTTGAGGCTGTCCCAGAACCCGCCCAAGTGGCCTTAATGCATTCCCCGTGGCATCAGAAAGGGGGAGATCAATTGGAGACAGGAAACAGGCCGACTTTGCAGCCAGGGAGGCAGCCCACTCTGATATAATTATGGCTCTAGTTCCCAGAATAGATCTCCAGAGATGGCAGCCTGCCTAATCAGAGGCATGTCAGCAAGAGGCATCCAAGAGGGGCGACACACAGAATAGTCCGGTAGGAGAATGGAAAGTCAACTTTGAAGGGCAAGTCTTCATCCCCTCCTCACTCCTGCCATTGATTCTCCAAGAAATGCATCAGGCCACGCACCTTGGGAGAGATGCTTTACTTGATTAGATATCTCCCTGAATCACTGGAATTCACTTGACACAAATAGCTCAAGAGGTTATCAATAAATGCTCAATTTGCCAGAAAAAGAATCCCAGAACACATCCAGACTCTAGAGACCAAGGTCGTCAATACAGAGGCCAGCTGCCCTTTGATGACTGGCAGATTGACTTCACTCAAATGCCCCGAGCACGGGGAAATTACCAGTACTTGCTTGCATGCATGGATACTTTCTCTGGCTGGGTGGAAGCATTTCCCACTCAAACAGAAAAGGCAGCCGAGGTAGTCATGGCACTACTCTAGGAGCACGGACTTTCCTGAAGTCTGCAAAGCGGCAATGGACCATCGTTTATCACAGCTATCACTCAGAGTGTGAGTACACTCCTTAGTATTACCTGGAGACCTCACAGGCCGTGGAGGTCCCAGTCCTTGGGCAACATAGAAAAATTGAATCATACCCTTAAAAAGACCATAGCAAAACTCTTCCATGAAATTCAGTTACCATGGACTCAAGCACTGCCACTTGCCCTGCTGACAGTCTGGGTGGCTCCCCAAAGCAGGCTTAAATTAAGCCCATTTGAAATTGTTCACGGGAGACCATTTCAGGCTCTAAGAGACAAAGCTCCATCTGAGTTTAACCATGAACTCGGCCATCAGACTTAAGGGAATCCAGCCTTGGATTCACCACACCAGAATAAAGAAGACAGAACTAGAAGATATAAAAGGTACTGCAACATGGAAATCTACGCCACTAGGGGACCTCAGGTATTTGTTCTTATGGCAGTCCTCCTAGGATGTTCCTCGGGGGAACCAAGACCATTTGAAAAAAAAGGGGATGTCTGGGTTTATCTGGCTAAGCACGTACTTAATATCTCTGATTTTTGCCTTTCAGGAGGGACCTATGTAGAACAGACCTTCACCTCCTGCTTAATAGGAGTTTGTACCCAACTAGAGATGATCAGGAATCACACGATGTTCCAATCCATTGACAAGCTTATGTCATACTCTGACATCTATAACTGGGGTCCTGTCATCACCAGGAAGGACAAAGCTATGGTTTCCCTCAAGTTCTTGGCAGTGACCTCCGTAGAGGTATGCTGTGTTTACTGGTTGTATCCACTCTTGTTTTGTTGATAAAGCAGACAAAGATCTGAACTGCAGTCCTACGCCCTCAATGAGTTATGCCAACGGACATGTTAAGTTACTTGCTGGGTGGGTCCTCATCTGTAGAAAAACTGTCTATTCTTATGTGCCAACCAATAGTTCAGGAGGGCCTTGCTCCCTTGGAAGACTTACCGTTTTTATACCATAGAGACCCACCCCAACCAGACAGCGCAGAGAAACTGCTTTAGGCCCTGACTGTAACAGTGAGCTACACGTTTAGGCCAGTTGCATACGCAGCCATGTCTCTCTTTGTGACGCCAGCTATGACTACTGCCCTGAGCACAGAAATCAGCAGAAGGGCCTGCTCTATGGTAAAAGCTCTGAAAGCCACCTCTCAGGCCATCTGTGCTATCCGGGAAGAACTAGGGCAAGTTAGAGAGGCTTCCTCGAAAATCAGGCTGCTATGAATTATTTGTTGCTCAGATATAACCATGGATGTGAGGAATTCAGAGGACTTTGCTGCTTTTTTTTTTAAAAGATTTTATTGGGGAATTGGGGGAGGGGAACAGCGTTGGGGAATCGGGGAAGGGGACCAGACAAGTTGCTGTCCTTCTGTTCTTCAGTCTAGTTGCAGAGGACGTTGCTTCACTGGCCCATGTTGGTATCGTCATTGCGCTCTTCCCGGATGAGGCAGATCGGTCGTAGGCCTCTGGATGTCGCTCACCGTGGCTATTGGCAGCTCATGTTGGCTGCCAGTCACTCACGCTGGCTGCCGGCCACTCACTGTAGCCTATGGCAGCCCACTGCAGCAGGGGCTGCAGCCTACACCATCGCCGGGGCTCGCAGCACAGCTCCAGGTGGAGTTGTTGTTAGCTATAGAGGGCAGTGTCACTGGCCCTCATATGTGGGATCCGAACTGGGGCCGCTGGCATCCCAAAACCAGCTCTTAACCAATATGCCATTTGGCCGGTCTGCTGCTTTAACCTTACCAATAATTCCCACCTAATTGAGGGGAAGGTTAAACAAATTCATGATCTTGTATCTAATATTAAACATAGAGAAGAGTTCTTTGGTCTTGATCTATCCCGGCTAACCTCCTGGCTCTCCAACCTTGCCAGTTTAAGGGAAGCATTTCTTCTTTTCCTTTTGTTTGTAATTGTAGGGCCTGTGTCTTGCTGCTGTAGTCAGTGTGCCCCCGCTTATAGGTCTGCTGCCAGCTGGCTGCCGAAGGCCCAACAGACACTCGAAGCTCGAGCCTTTCAACATCCCAGTGATCAATTTCACCTCAAGCTGGTCTCATAGATACGGACTTTGCATTTTGACAGTGGGAAATTGAAACAGGGCCGGTTGAGACCCCTCTCAGCGTCCCTGGCCTCGCCTCTTCCTGCCCTATAGCTTAACAACAGGTCACCCCCTCCGCTTGAGCTCAGATTGTCCCATCCCAGTTCCCCTCTTTAGAAAATTACCCTGAAACCTATGATTAATACCCTCATGCTTACTGATGACAATCTTTATGGGGCCTAGTCTTTCCAGGTGACTCCCATCCCTGCTCCTGGGTTGTAAACCATGTTGGAGAGTCACATTGCCAGAGGGAAGTCTCCATCAAGCTGAACAGACCCCCCCGGAACTGTCAAGTAGCCTCTGGAGGAACACCCAGATTTTCCCTTAAAAACCCCAAGCTGGTCTGGGAACGTTAAGGCAGTTTTTGGCGGTGTTAACCTGCTGCCTTCTCAGACCACCGGTGCTCTGATAATAAACGCATATTCTATGACCCAATTCCTGTGTTGATCTATTGGCTGAGCAGCGCAGGCAGCAAGAGCCCAGACTTGGTTGGCCTCCAGTTTCAATCTGCCCCTGGCAAGTGACCATGGGATTGTGCCAACCCAAGCTTCAGAGCCTGACATGCAGAGAACATACCCCGCCCCCAGACCAAACTGCCCCTCAAGTTCTTGAACAGTGAAAAGTGAGGTGTCCCTAACAGGCAGCCTTTATAGACTGCCCAATAAACAGGCATGTGGGCACATCGTCAATTAATGGGAAAGAGCTGTGGCCCCTATACTTGTGGGGTGGGTCCTACTCACATCTGAGGAGGACACTGATGCTTAAGAGGGAAGAGACCTGCTGGCCAGCAAGGGGGTCATCCGGATCAGAACAGGGAGAAGGCAAGGGAAGGAGGAGAGGAAGACAGCCATGGGAAGGTGCAAACCCACAGCTGTCAAGCCTCAGGCCCTGACCTCTGTGGGGAAAGCCCTGTCACCCTACTTGCCCCAGCTCCTCACCGCATGCAAGCATTCTGCAAATGGATGATTTCCTTCAAGGTCTGCTGGGCGACCCAGTCTTCCTTATCCAGGAACCGGCTCTCCTGGATTTCCAAGTCCCTAGGGCAGGTGCGCAGTGAGGGTTGGCCCAGAGGGTCAGAGGCTGGGGGAAGATGAGGCGGGCAGAGTGGGCAGGGAGCCCAAGGCTCAGGCTCCTTCAGTACTGCTGGGCCCCGCCTCTGCGCACCCCAGGGCTGAGTCCTGGCTCAGCTCTGCATGTTAACGGAAGTGGGGGTGGGGTGGGGTGGGGGGAGGCCAGGATTGGGGGAGGAGATGCACCTTCAGCCTCCTTCCCCTTCACCACACAGTCTTACTCTTTGGGCTCGGGAGCCTCTGTCACACTTAGGAGTGTAAACAGGAACTTGGCCGTGGGTTCTGATTGCAGGTCCAGCTTTGGCTCTGAAGAGGGTGGCTATGGCAGAGAAGGTGTCATGGTCACTGAGGTGCATGAGGCTGGCAGCCCAAGAGCCTGGGTCCTCCCATACCCTGGAGCGATGGCTGGGATTTTATTTTATTTTTTTTTTAATTTATTTTTTTTGAGGCAGTGTCACTGGCCCTCATATATGGGACCAAACCGGGGCTGCTGGCTTCCCAAGCCAGAAGGGATTTTAGATCTCCACCCAGGCAGCGGAAGAAATTTTCCAACCCTCCAGCCACCCGCATGCTTGGCTCCCCAGACCTGAGGGTCTTCCGGCTTCTGTTCCTTAACAGGCGGCACCACTGGCTTCCTGATGGGCTTACAGTGGACAGTTCGTCTGCTCTGGGGAGACGGAGGGAAACAGAAGCCTGATTGGTGAGCCACATCCACCATCCTGCTGGCCTCCCCTTTCCGGCCTTGTCTGGTTTTCTTGGGACAGCCCCCAGCCTGGAGAGTTTCCACCACTAACTCTGTCCAGCCAACTAGATCCTTCAAAGTTAGGGATGCCAGCTTTAGCCGTGGACAGAGGGACTCAACCTGACTGGGCTGGAGGGAAACCACATCTAGTCCTCCATGATGTGCCTAGAAGCTGGGGGGATGGAGACAAACCTGAGTGTCTCCACCCTCAGGGAGCTCAGACTACTGTATAAACATGCACAACACACAGACTCAAGCTTAAAGGTACCATGATGGAGATCTGTGCAGGGTTCAGGGAATAAGAAAGGAGGGGGTGGACAGTTCTGCTTGAAAATAACTATTGTTCATTGAACACTGTACTCATTTTATCTCACTCTCACCAAAACACTATGAGGTAGGTACTATTATTGTTCCCATTGTACAGATACGGAAACTGAGGCACAGAGAGGCTAATTAACAAGCCTGGGGTTATATAGCTAGAGACTGGCAGTGCCAGGATCCAAACTCTTGTGGGCTCTAGAATCTGCTCTTACTCATCACGCTACTGCTGCGGAGGGCACAGGCACAGGAAGGCTGAGCCAGAGGTGACGCTTGAGCCAGACCTAACGGATGCGGGACTCCCCAGGTGAGAGAAGGGGGACCAGCAGGCAGACAGCAGTGTGAGCACATGCTCCGAGGCACGGACGTTGTCGCAGCTCAGGACCTGCAGTGGTTCTATGGGCCTTAAGACCAGTCGTGGCCACCATTTTGAGTCCTCATGAACCCTGCCAAGAAGTCTGGGCCAGCAGGTCTCTGGGTTGCAAACAAGAGAAAACAACGCAGGCTAATTTGAGCAGAGAAGTAGTTTATTGGAAGGACACTGGGGAGTCGCAGGGCTCATGGGAGGAACAGATTCAAAGGGCAGGAAGTGTGGGACGCTGGCTGCTGGGACCACCCAGGGCCCCACTGCAGGAGCGAACTGTAGTGACCTGCCATCTCCACACAGGACAATGGAGGCCCAGGGCCACTGGACACACAGGGCCACCACCTCACTGAATCCTCAATTGTTCTTCCCTCTTCTTGGCTCTCGCCTCAGGTGCAGAATCTGATTGGCTGAGCTCAGGTCAGATGCCCACCTCCTGGTTTCTGGGATCAGGGACAGCAAGTGTCGGCCTCTTCATGCCCAGGGAGGGAAGTGGTGCCCTACAGCCAGCCCACTTGTGGAGGCTGAGCCGCTGGGCAGCCCAAACCCAGTAACCACCATTATACCACTACCCTGACAATGGGAAGTCACCAAGGGGTTTTTTAATTTATTATGGCAAAATACATGACATGATTTACCATTTGAGGGACGGCTGAGTGGCGCGGTGGTTAAGTGCTGGCTTGGGAAGCCAGTGGCCCCAGTTTGGGTCCCACATACGAGGGCCAGTGACACTGCCCTCAAAAAAAGAAAAAAAATTTACAATTTTAAGTGTACAGTTCGGGGGCATTAAGCATTCACATTAAATGCTATGCAATCATCACCACCATCCATCTCTAGCACTTTTCCCAAATTGAAACGCTGTTCCCTTTAAACAATAATGCTCCATTCCCTTCCCCCAACCCCTGGCAATCACCATCATTTGTCTTCCTGTTTCTGAGTGTGACTATTTTAGATACCTAAAAAAGATACCTTTTAGGGCCAGCCAAGAAGCCAGCGGCCCTGGTTTGGGTCCCACATATGAGGGCCAGTGACACTGCCCTCAAAGAAAAAAAAAAAGATACCTTTTATTACTGGCTCATTACACTTAGCATCATGTTTTCAAGGTTCACTCATGTTGTAGCACGTATCTGAATTTCACTCCCTTTGAAGGCAAAGTAATGTTCAATTGTGTGTATATACTGCATTTTGTTTATCCAGTCATCCATTGATGAACACTTGGGTTGCTTCCACCTTTTGGCCATTGTGAATCATGCTGCTATGAATGTGGGTGTACAAATACTTCTTTGAGAGTCTGCTTTCAATTCTTGTGGGTATTACACCCAGAAGTGGAATTGTGTGAAAGGGCTTTAAGCAGAGGAGAAACAGCACCATATTTTATCTCGGGAAACTCATTCTGGCCGCAGTGGGAAGTTTGGAGGGATGAGAGATTAAAGGGAAGGAGACCCACTAGGAGGCCAGGGCAATAGTCCAATGGCCACGGGATGGGGGGCGGGTTTTGGTTGGGGCTGATGGGATGGGTTAGAGCCGCAGATGACCCCAAGGTCCTGGCTTGTACGACTGAGTCAGCTCGTGATGATGCTAATGGTGTAGGGTGCACGAGCTGGCGGTTGAGCTGAGTTCAAGATGACTTCTGAGTTGAGATCCAATTCCTTTTTTTTTTTTTTTTTTTTGAGGGCAGTGTCACTGGCCCTCACATGTGGGACCGAACCAGGGCTGCTAGCTTCCCAAGCCAGCGCTTAATCACCACGCCTCAGCCGGCCCACGAGATCCAATTGTTTGTTTTTTTTTAAGATTTTTATTGGGGAATTGGGGGAGGGGAACAGCGTTGGGGAATCAGGGAAGGGGAACAGACAAGTTGCTTTTCGTTCAGTCTAGTTGTGGAGAACGTTGCTTCACAGGCCCATGTTGGTATCCTCATTGCACTCTTCCCGGATGAGGCAGATCAGTCGCCGGTCTCTGGATGGTCGCTCACACCAGCTCTAGGCATCTCACGCTGGCTGCCGGCCACTCACTGTAGCCTATAGCAGCCCACTGCAGCAGGGGGTGCAGCCTACACCGTCACCAGGGCTCACACAGCCCAGCTCCAGGTGGAGCTTTTGTTAGCTGTAGAGGGCAGTGTCACTGGTCCTCATATGTGGGATCCGAACCGGAGCCGCTGGCATCCCAAAACCAGCTCTTAACCAATGCACCACTCGGCCGGCCCATAATTTATATCAGTGGTTAACACATTTTTTTTTTTTTTTTGAGGGCAGTGTCACTGGCTCTCACATGTGGGACCAAACCGGGGCCGCTGGCTTCCCAAGCTAGTGCTTAACCACCACGCCACTCGGCCAGCCCACGAGATCCAATTCTTGAAGACAGTTCTAGATTCTTGTTTGAAGCTCAGGAGAGAGGCATGGGTTGGGGGTAGACTGGCCGCAAGGAGGCTCAGAGGGCCTGGAGTTGTCCAGGGAGCGCGATCAGACTGGAAAGAGGGTCCAAGGCTGAACCTGTGTGTCTTTCAGAAGCCAAGAAAGAGGGTCAGCACTGTCATGGCCCCCAAAAGGGTGCTTTTGACCCAGGATGCAGAGGCCTGAGTCTACAGTGAAGACAGTAAGTAAATGGGATGGAAGCAGAGAGCAACTTTCAAATATTCTTTCGAACATTACAGACAGCCCTGCCTTTGGAGGGGCAGGTGTGAGCGACTGGACAGCAAAATAGTCACAGGGAGCAGGGCAGTGATATACCATGGGACTACTGGAGGCCCAGCTGGCAGCCCCCCCCCCCCCCCCATACAAAGGGACAATCCTATGACACAGCCCAAAGAAGGCTTGGCTTCCTGGGCCTCAAAAGCTCTGCCTTTGACCCAACAAAAGAAACAATCTGCGAACAGAAGCTCTTCAATCAGGTGTTTTTAATTTAAAAAAGAAACCTCAACTTTCCCTTAAACCCCACATTAGTTTTTCAGGGACAGAGAGAAGTTTATAGTGATGACATTAGCTCAACATCATCAGGCTGCTTCTGACTCTTCTGCTGGACTGATGCACTTCCTGTGAGGTCTGTGCCAGCCAGTGAGGACAGGAACCCTTCAGGTGTGGTCCAGCTCAGGCCCATCTGGCCCACCCTGGCAAAGGGGCTTGCTTGCAGGGTCTGACAAAGCGAGAAGTGTTGAGCAGTGTAAGCTGGGATTTGAGGGCCTTGCAAAGAGTTTAGTTAGCACCCACCAGGCTGTGCCGTTCCCAATGCCCTGACCAGGAAAGCGCTCATCTTCCCTGCCGTCCTCTGCCCTTCACCAGTCCCACCACACTCCTCTTAGCCTCTACGTCCATGAACCTGTACCTGTCAAGAGGTTCAACTACCTGAGATATGGTGGAGGTTGTGGTTGGGCAACCTTGCAAAACACACCTTTTACCAGCATTGAGAAGAGAGATGGAGTGGGGGGAGTGGGGTTCCCTGGAGACAGTGAGACAACCCCCTCCCCCAGCTCAACTCCTAGCGTCAGCCCCAGGCAGAGGCCTCATGTGAGAGAACACTAGGAAAACTACAGGTTAAAACTGCTATTACCTCCTGCCCCTTCTGGCCCATGAGAAAAGCATTCTAGAACTTCATAATTATAGCTGCAAAGCGCTAGTGGGATAGGACTGTTCAACCTGTACGTTTTTGTTCTAAAGCTTAGTTGACTCTGTGCTTTATTTTGTAAAAAAACAGGTGTGGATGACAAGGGGGGACCTCCTGCCATGGGCCCCTTTCTGGCCTGTGCTGGTGTCCAGTCCAGATGCTCTGAGCCTCAGGTTCTGTGGAGGCTGGAGCATATGGCATCTGGCACAACCCAAAACGCAACCTTTGCCCACACAGCCATCAGCCTGCCATTTAACCAAATATCTCAACAGCAGTACACAGAACAAAAAAACATAGCTTCTACACATACGGTCTGAGACCCAACCAAGGCTTCCCATCCTCCCTCAAAACCTGACTCTACTGGCTGTGTGTCCAGCTACTTCCTCTCAGTCTGTCCCCAATCCAAGAACTCTCTCCTGGACCATCTACAGAATCAAAAAGGAAACCCGAGCCATTTTACATCGACGGAACCAAGCCACCAACAGAAGGCAACTTGGGAGAGCCTGCGGCTGCTATGGCCCTGGATACCCATTTCTGTTGGGGCTGGTCAGAGCTGTCACATTTCCCAAGCAGCCCTGTAACCTCCTCTGGCCAGGCCAGTGAGTCCTCCTCCCTCTGTGGCACACTTGGAAACGTGCCAGGACACTCTGGGAGGTAGGGAGGATGGGGGAGTGGAGGGGGAGTGTCACCGACTAGAAACAGCATATTAGCGTGTGGCTGGGCCAGGGGAGCCCCATTTCCTGAAGCCGAAATGGCAGCTGCCATTGCACAAACACTCACGGGACAGACCTCATGTGCAACAACAGCACATGCACAGGTAACAAGGCCAGGGAAGGGGACCCCAAATGTCCTTTCCTCAGAAGAAGGGGATATGTACAAGAGGAAGAGGGGGAGGTCTGGCCAAGTACACCCGTTTCAACTCATTCAACCAGGAGATCAAACTGCTCAGCAGCTTCAAACTCAGCATTCATGGTCGCGGCCCACTCATCCAGCTCCGATTTCTGGGGAAAGAGAAATGGGGGGCAGGTGAGTGGGGAGGGGGGCATGTTCATGGCTGGGGCACCTCTCCACACACCCTGCAGGTGCTGCCTTTCCCCCAAAACAGCCAGAGCTGAGCCTCAGCGTGATCACATGACGAAAGAAAGCCCATCACTCACCAGGATCTCTGGCACCTTCTTCTTCTTTCGTTTCTCTTTCACAACTGGTGGAGAGATTCCAGGGAGAGTTGTGTCCGGGGCCCAGGGAATCACAGGGACCTTGGGCGCCTCATTGAATTTTGAACACCCCAGAGGCGAGACTCCGGCCAGGCCTTCTGACCTCAGCAGCTCCTCGAAGCCAAAGCAGGACTGGCGGCCTGGGGTGGAGGTGGAAGCACATGCCAGGGTCTCCAACCGACTGTAGGATCGCCTGACTTTCTTAGACATCTCCAAGTCTCTGGTGTCCAGGTCTTCCCCACAGCTGGACTCAACATTCGAGCTGTACGGCTCTGGAGTGGTGGTGGGGGTGACAGGGACACTGCATGTCTTGACAAGGTCCTCCCTGGTAGGTTCTCTGTTAGGAGGGTTGTTTTCTTTCTCCAAGAAAACAGCAATCTGTACCAGGACAGAGGAGAGAGCACCTCCGTGTTACTGAGCTGTGTTACTGCCTTCCAGAAAGGCCCAGGGGGGATGTAGGGTGGAAGGAAAGAGCCACAGGACAAACACTTTTAAAAGGAAAAGAGGGGCCAGCCGAATGGCACGGTGGTTAAGCGCTGGCCTGGGAAGCCAGCGGCCCCGGTTCGGTCCCACATATGAGGGCCAGTGACACTGCTCTCAAAAAAAAAAAAAAAAAAAAGTAATAAAAGGAAAAGAGGAGACGGGTCAGGCAACAACTCTGACCCTGACACAGATGCAGGGAGGGAAAGAAAAGGATAGTCACTATTTCTGAGGAGTCTTTCATGACACAAAACTTTGCCACCACCTATCTCCAAAACATGACCGGCATCTAGTCACCTCTTAACTGATGCAGCCCACATTACCCGTCATCTAGACCAGTTCAATAACCTCCTAACTGCTCTTCCTGCTTCGCCCTTGCCCACTGTGGTCCATTTGTCATAGTCGGCAATGAGTTTCCTGGAATGTCCATCAAGTCAGTAAGTAATTATTGGTCACCTGCCTGTTCCAGGCACTGGGAGTGCAGCAGGGAATAAAGCAGTGAAAACCCGTCTCCATGGAGCTTGCAGTCTAGGGGCGAGGGGGAGGGGGACGGGGGATATAATAAATAGGGAAAACCATGTAGTATGTTAGAGGTATCAGGCAAAAACTGAACAGGAGTGAGTACTGGGGGTGTGTTGGAATTTTAAGGTGAACGCAGGCCTCACTGAGGTGGCATTTGAGCTGATGGAGGTGGGAGAGTGAGTTCCCTGGAGAAGGCACAGAAGTCCTGTGGCAAAAGGTTAGTTAGGAACAAGAAAGCCCGTGTGCCTGAATCAAGAGCAAGTATGGCGAGGCACTGAAGACGGGGTTATGAGAGGTCATGGGGGGCACTACAGGCCATTTTATAGGCTACTCTAAGGGGAGACCCAGGGAGCCCTGGAAAGTTTGGCCCCTCGTAATTCCATTCAGCTCAGAGGCTGCTTCCTCGGGAGGCCATCCTTTACCATAGTCTAGATAGGTCCTCTTCACCTTTGCTCGTCACTCTCTGTCACAACTCTCTCCCGTACAGCAACCATCACTGTCTGGTTCGGGCTTGTCCATTGATTGCTGTCACCCCCAAATAGAACGTGAGCTTCATGAGAGCAGGGGTCTTCATCTGTCTGGCTGACCCTGCCTGTGCCCCCATCTTCAGCAGAGCCCCCCACACAGCAGGTGTTCAGTAAGTACTCACCCAATTAATGTACACAAAACCTGGCACTGAGCTGTCTGGCAACCCAGACAAGAGAAAAATGGGACAAATTCAATGACTCCTGTGGTCAGATAGAAGGAAGTACATTGCTTATCAAGGGAGACATGACTGCAAGCTCTGGAGACTATGCCCCATGAGTCTTAGTCAAAGGGATGCTGAACAACACGGGGGTTACCCAATTGCTACTTCCTCATCCGTTATAGCCAAGCAGCCACCCAAGTCCTCACAGCTTTTTCTGCTTACTATCTCATGAATCTATCAGTCAACAAACAAGAATGAGTGGCTACCATGAGGGAGGCGCCAGTCTCTGCCCTCAAGGCACTTATTGGGGAAAGACAACAAATTACTCCCAGCCATTGATATGTCCTAAGGAGAACTACATTAAGAAATGTGACAGTGATTGGGTAGGGATGGTCAGGGAAGGCTTCCAGGTCTCTACGGAGCGGAGTCCTGTGTGATGGGAGTCAAGTGGTGAGACAGGGGAAGGAGCATCACTTTGTCATGACCTTACTTTAGGCCCTCCTCCCATCTCACTTCAGGATTCCTGTCAGGTCTTCCCACCTGGTCTTGGGGTCCCTGGCAGTCTTTTTCCAGTCCATTCTCCACCCAGCTCCAAGAGGGAGCTTTCTCAAACACCCACACTTAACCCAGTCTCTACCTCGCTTAAGAATCTCCAAAGGCTGCATAGTACCGACAAAACCCAAGTCCCGAGCACAGCTTTCATACCTCATCAGGATCTGTTCTGTTCTGGCTTAGTAGGCTCTGTCCCCCAACAAGGTCTGCTGCAGACCCACCAAAGAAGCCGCTACTCCCCAAACCTTGTCTTTTGTGTGTGTGTGTGTGTGTGTGTGTGTGTGTATAGAGTCCAGGTTTCTGCAAATACAGCTTCCTTTGCTCGGTACACTTGTACTTGTCTGTAAAAAGACTCATTTTAAACATTTCTTCTTCTGTGACATGTTCCTTGAGCCACCTGGTCTGGGTTAGGTGCCTTCATAGCATCTAGTTCTTTCTGTGTTGCAGTTCTAAGCATACTATGTTATTACCTGTTCATTTGTCTTTCTCCCCACTTGACTGTAAGCCCCATTAGCTCCTCAAAAATAGTTGGCATTTCTCATTCATTATATCCTCAGGCACAGATTTTAATGAAACATCTTGACTTGTGCTAAAACCGTAAAGCCACCATACACATAACTCATCTTACAACTGTAAATAAAAACTGAGGACAAGATGGAGCAAAAAGAAAGTTAGGACACAGTTAACTTTTAAAGGAAAATGATCGATCATACCAGGGCATCAAGAGCTAAATATATTATGTCGACAAGGAGTAAGCAAGGTTGGCGGATGCATGCAGGTGTCCAAGGACCAACTGTTTCAAAATACTGCAAAACAGCTTCCTGAGCTGATACTGTGGAACACTGGTCTGTCCCAGCTCCAGAATGCCCTGGATTCCATTTAACAAAGCAGATGAAATAAACTCACCCTAGGGCTCCCTCGAGGTGAGTGGACAGATAGGACATGTGGAGACACTAATTAATCAAAGAGCCGGGCCCTAATTTTGGCTCCCCACCCACAACTTCTCTCTTAGTCCTCACCTTTACATCATGGGCCACGATCTTCTTCAAGACAATGGGCTTTTTGACTGGAGCCTCCTGTGGTGCCTGGAAAAGAAGGGTGACCATGAGCTCTACATTAGTCCAGGGGCCTCTGGGGTAGGAACTGAGGAATCTCGGGCTCACCTTCGGCCAGATTTCAGGGAGGGTGCTGGGGAGAACAGAGCCTGATTTCCTCAGGGACCTCCGCAGAGACTGGGAAGATGGGGTCTTTGGCTCTGGAAAAAGAAAAAAGTTAGAAGGCAGGAAAGGGTTCTAGACCTCCAGGGTCTGGAGCATAGGTTCTGGAGACAGCGAGAAAAGGCTCCCAAAGAGGCCCTTTAGGGGAACCTTCTCGGGGCGGAAAGTGGGCCGTGGGCCGAGCCCCTTAGGGCGGTACGGGGAGGGCCTTCCTCACAGGACTGCATCCCTCAAACAGCTCGGCCCCGTCTCTCCCGCGCTCCCTTCCCTCACCGGAGCGCTGCGAGGCCCCTCCGGACCGCGTTCGCCTCTCGGACATGTCTAGCCTTGGTCTTGATTTCCGCCGCCGCCGCAGCCGCCGGGGCTCGCGCCAAACCGAGGGCCTTTCTGAAGCAGAAACGTTTGTATTACCCGCCCTACCCAGGAAGAAGCGGAAATGACGCAAAGAGGGAGGGCCGCGGTGCTTCGTTCGCCTCTTCTTCACCCGTCTCACGTCTACCGTCAGCCGGGGTGGGGCCAGTGGCGCGCTAGCGTCATCAGCACGCGCCGCACCCGGAAGAGACGTGGCAGCGGAGGGATAATAGGAGCGGCCAGAACTGGAAAGAGCTGAGCTGGAGGTCGGCGGAGCGTGGTGTCTGTCCCTCCGTGCTTTGGACCGCCCTCGACCCTGTCGGGACCGGTGCCCGGGTGGATCAGTGACACGCAGAGTGGGGTCTGTGGAGAAGGTGGGGGCGGGGCTTGGAGGCGTGGGTCTGAGGAGGGGCCCCTGGGGGCGGGGCCGGTGGTATCAGTGAGACGCTGATGGAGGGGCCTGGCTGGGGGCGGGATCCAGGAGGAATGAGGGGTTTTCGGAGGCGGGATTTATGCAGGGAACGTGGTCCCGAGTGAAGAGGGGCGGTGAGTAGGAAGTTGGGGCTCGGGCGAATATGAGAATGTCTCGGGGAGTTAAGAGTGGAAACGAACTGCGCTGGTTGAGTGGGTACTGGCGGCCACCAGAAACTAGCTCCCTACCAACTCAGGTCCCTTCCCCAGGGTCGACCATGGGGCTTTGCAAGTGCCCCAAGAGGAAGGTGACCAACTTGTTCTGCTTCGAACACCGGGTCAACGTCTGCGAGCACTGCCTGGTAGCCAATCACGCCAAGGTGGGGCCTTCAGGGGAGCGGCTGAGCAGGGCACTGGGAGGGCAAGTGTTATTGGCTTCCTCCAAATCCATGAAGGGCCTGGTGCTAGAATGGAAGCTCCACGAGGGCAAGGACTTGGTTTATTTTGTTCACTGCTATATCCCATTAAGACAGTCTGGCACACAATATGTGCTCAATAAATGTTTATTAATTGAACAAATGAAAGGATAAGTCTCCTCTGTGATGAGAGATAAAGAGGCAGTTGGGCTTTAGGGACCTGCGTTGTAGAGCCCAGCTCCAGTTGTGACCTCTCTCTCCCACTCCAGTGCATCGTACAGTCTTACCTGCAGTGGCTCCAAGATAGCGACTACAACCCCAATTGCCGACTGTGCAACATACCCCTGGCCACTCGGGAGACGACCCGCCTTGTCTGCTATGGTGAGGCCTGGGCACCTTGGGGGGATCAGGATAGCCCCAGCTTGGTGACCAGTTTCCTGGCCCTCCCTAAGTAGCAGGACAGTGAGACCCCCAAGTCCGGGAGGCTGGAGCCCCAGATTCTAGTCCTGCTGGGTTACTTGCCTACCCTGTGAGCTCAGGCAAGTCATTTTCCCTTTCCAGGCCTCAGTGTTTTTCCTTAAATATTAAAGCTCCTAGTTTCTTGCTTCCAATCCTGAGGGCTGAGTGAGAGCCAGTCAAGCTTGTGAGTGTGGTTGAGGCTGTGAGCAGTAGCTGGCCAGATCGGCATGGGGCTTTCAGACATTCAGGATCTATTAGATTCCAGGATTAAACAGAGAGGAAGTGAGTTTCCCATAGGAAAGTCAGCTAAAAGCAGTCAGTAGGTATATGTCATGACATTGACTTTGTGTAAGAACCTTAACCCCACGTTTTGAAATACAAAATAGTGAGCTCCACTCGGAGCTCAATAGTGTTTCTTAGTGTGAGTGCATGGGTATGCATGTGTGAATTTAATGTGCATTGTGTCTTTCCATAAGTGTAGTGAGTTCATTAGTACTTGGTGAACATATGAATACAGGTGTGTGGTGGGGTTGCAGGAAAATATGTGGGTGAGGGTGCTTGAGTGTTAGCATACAAGTGAGTGTGTAGATGTGTATGTGTGAGAATTAGTGTGCCTGTAAGATAGATACAGGATGGCACTTGTTTAATTATGTGTATATAAGCATAGGTATGTGTGCCCGTGGATGTGTACAGGCATATATGTGCTTATGTATACGTCTAGGAAGCTCTCCTGAAACTGTTCCTGATTAGCTGTTAGCTAATCAAGGAGCTTATGGCATCATCTTCCCACCCACCCTCACCTCCTAGTGGGCTGGGGAGCTTTGTAGCACCTGCTTTCATTTAGTCAGATGGTGGTAGCCCATAGGGCTTAGGGCACACTGATGAACTGGACCTGGGGCAAGGATAGGATGGAGGTGCCCTGGACTTCTATGTATGTATGCATATATCCCTGCAATGGGCTGGGGGCTGTTTGCTGGGCCAGGGGTACAAAGTGCCTTCTTCCTCATGATTCTCCTTCACTATTTATGGGCCCTAAGATCTCTTCCACTGGGCCTGCCTCAATGAACGTGCTGCCCAGTTGCCCCAAAACACAGCGCCTGCTGGCTACCAATGCCCCAGCTGCAGTGGCCCCATCTTTCCCCCAACCAACCTGGCTGGCCCCGTGGCCTCTGCGCTGAGAGAGAAGCTGACCACTGTCAACTGGGCCCGGGCAGGACTGGGACTTCCTCTGGTGAGAGTTCCTCTGTCTGTCTAGGGTCCCACCTGGGCCAGATGGGTGGGTGGGGACAGCACTGGGCAGGCTGGTGACACAGGTTCCTTCCTTCAGATTGATGAGGTAGCGAGCCCGGAGCCCGAGCCCCTCAACAACTCCGACTTCTCTGACTGGTCCAACTTTAATGGTGAGTGGCAATCTCCACCTGCTATTGGGATTCTTGCCTCCCTGCTCTGCTGACAGCTCTCTTCCTGCCACAGCCAGTGGTACCCCTGAACAAGAAGAGATAGACAGTGCTTCTGCTGCCCCAGCTTTCTACAGCCAAGTCCCCCGGCCCCCCGCTTCCCCAAGCCATCCTGAGCAGCACACGGTGATCCACATGAGCAGTTCTGAGCCCTTAACACACGGTGAGCCAGGGGATTGCCTAGGCCAGAGGAGGATAAAAAGGGGATGGGGTGATTCACAGGGAGGGAGCTCAGGGGTCCAGAGACCCACCTGGAGGGACCCTTCCTCACTCCAAACACAGACATTACTACCCTACAATTCTGAGATAGACTGTCAGGCTGAGAAAGGCAAGGATCTCCTGCTGTCCCCACACCCCCTGCTGTGGGCCAGTTTCCCTAAGCCTGTGGATGCTGGTGGCTCTGCCCCTGCAGCCTCAGCCCCGAGGAAGGTGTATGACACGCGTGAAGATGACCGTGCACCAGGCCTCCACGGGGATTACGATGATGACAAGTACCGTCGCCGGCCTGCCTTGGGCTGGCTGGCCCAGCTGCTCAGGTACATAGGGTCAGATGGGGCAAGATGCCAGGTAGGGGGAGGAAGGGGAAGTGAGAGCCTGAGGCCCTGGGCACGATGATTTCATGACAAAAGGGGCTTGTCCTGGGTAACATTGGTACCCAGTGTTGGGACTGAGTAGAGAGGCCTCTGCTTGGCAATAGAAGACTTCTTGGGTCTGCCATCTCCAGGGCTGTATCCTACCTGCTACATATGAGGTTTGGACTCGGGCTCTTTGAGGCCCCTTCCTGCTTTGACACCACCTGATCTTTGTAACTGTCCCCATGCCTGACACATTCCAGTTTCCAGAACAATTGCTGCCTCAGCTGGTTTGAGCTGCACAGTCACCTTTGTAGTGGCCAAGGGCAGGGATGTTTGTCCCCATGGCACACTTGAGGAAATGAGGCTCAGGGGTGGTGGTGCTGGGGCCAGAAGACAAGTGTTGTGACCAGGGCGCCTCTCCAGACCACGGGGCCACCAGAGACTAGGGGCCTGATCTGCCTTTCCCCTCGTCCCCGCAGGAGCCGGGCCGGGTCTCGTAAGCGGCCTCTGACCCTGCTCCAGCGGGCGGGGCTGCTGCTGCTGCTGGGGCTGCTGGGCTTCTTGGCCCTCCTTGTCCTCATGTCTCGCCTGGGCCGGGCTGCAGCTGACAGTGATCCCAACCTGGACCCACTCATGAACCCTCACATCCGTGTGGGTCCCTCCTGAGCTCTTACTTTTGTCTGGGCAAGCCTAGGAACTGGGGGCCTGAGGAGGGGAGGCCGGGAGGTCTGGGGGCCCTTTTCTCTCCCTCTCCCTCAGGCCTGAGACACTAAGATCCGAGGCCCAAAGCCAAATCTACCAGAATGGTTGCAGGCTGGGCCTGGGTTCCCTGCAGATCAAGTGTTTGTCTTGACCTGTTTCCCCTGGGTCTCCCACCGTCCCCAACACATGAAGGAGCTGACAGGTGGAAATAAATGATAGACTTTATTAAAACACCCGAAGCCTCCTTTTCCTTCCACCTTCTCAGCCTAGTCCCCAAGCCTCAGTGGTTCTCCTCCCGGTACTGGATGGCCACAAATTCCAGGTACAGGCGATTGAAGAACATGGCTCCGTTGAGCACTGGGCAGAGAGAACCCCCATCAGCCTTCCCTGCCCCCTCCACATCTCAGGGTCCCAAAACTCCCCATTCCGTCACTCACTCAGGATGGTCAGGGCAAAGCACCGAAGAAACTTGTCATCTAGCATCTCGGCGTAGAGTGACCCCATGGCGGCCCAGCAGATACTGATCACCTGGGAGAACTGTAGGCCCGATCCAATGGGAAAGTGGCCCTCTGATTCAACAGTGGGGTTTCCATCAGCCCCTGGGCCTCCCTCGACCAGCCCCCGAGCCCCTGCCGCAGCCTACCATCAGGACCACTGTGTAGTGGAAGCTCATGCGGTCGTAGTGGTGGGTGAAGTAGAAGTTGTGCACGTCGCTTGCGAGGACGCCCAGATGTATGAAGAAGAGCATCAGGGCAGCCACGGTGAGCATCATGCCTTGCGGGAAGAAGAGCACAGCGATGCGGCTCCTCCACCGCATCCTGGCAGCAGTATAGACTCAAGTCAGACAGTAGAGCTTGAGTAAGCCAACACTGCCCAGGGAAAGCAGCTGACCCCACCGCTTCTAGAATGCAGAGTCTGGAATAGTAGTGGGATTCTAAAACCAGGAGGATATTCAAGGGGACAAGATTCTAGAACACAGGCTGGAATTCTAGAATCCAGGAGTGTTGCATGGGTGGCTGGGGAGCTCTGAATTGTGGAGGAGTGGTGGGCTGAAGGTACAGATGAGTGGGAGCCTGTTGTGTTGAAGGGACAGCGTTCCCATCATCCCACCGGATACGCTTGTGTCTTCTTACTGAGTCCACTTAACAGTCTTAACTGCTGAGTTAAGACAGAGGAGTTAGTGTGGGCATACTACAAGTGAAGAACTGGGGCTCAAAACAAGTGTGTGCCTGTGTGTGGCGTGGGGCATGTCTCAGGTCCACAGCAAGACTTAGGCAGATGAAATTAGAACCCAGATGTATAGCTGAAGGGCATTCCCAAGTGAGGGGAGGCCTGGGTTGGATCCTAAGCTCCAAGTAGTTGCTCCAGCCCCTATTGGGGAGGAACTAAGGGAAGAAAAGGGACAACAGATTCCCCATAGCTGTCCTGGGACCTTCCCATGCCCTCCTGAGGTGTGGCCCTGAGCAACTGGCTTTTCCATCTTCTCCCCAGATATTCTTCAAGGACCTGAGGCTGATCAGCTTTTCCTTCTCTTCCACCTCCGGGCACTCAGAGCATTTTCACACCCATTTCCTCTGTCAGTCCAAGAGTCCCATGAGAAAGCTGGGGCTGGTGGCATACATCTTATTTACATATGAATCGGAGGTAGAGAGAGGGGATTGTCAACTCAAGCTTTAACCATCAGTGAGCAAGGCTATTGGTCCTGAGGCTAAGATCCAGTTCTACCTGAGGCTGTGTAATGAGCAGGGACAGTTAGAAGCCAAGAAGAAAACATTTGCTCCATATATGCAAGGTAAAACCTACAGGACTGTCAAAAATTAAGCCAGAAACATGGCCAGAAATGGTGTAAAGAACATACAAGTTCCCAGGAACTAAAGTAGAAGAGGAAGGACTTGCTGTTGAACTTGGCCACCCTTATTGCCTCTTGCCTAACTACCCCAGAAGTTAGGTCCCAGGTCAGGCCAAGACCCAAAGTCGTCTGCTTGAAAGCGGTAGGGTTGGAGCTTGACCTCACCATCTATGCTGGCTGGCCAATATCCTTAATCACAACAGCCGATCAAACCCATCCTAACACATCAAAGGGGTGATGCCTCAATGCCCTGCTGTGGTCCCACTGTGGAAATAATTGGTTGCACCTCAGCTCTCATTTGAATACAAATAAACCTTTGTGCATTAGGGCTCTTAGCTCAATGCCATTTAAGCAATTATCCAAGTACTGTATGAATACGTTCTTGTAAAAGATTTGTATATTACACAAGCATACAGAGGAAAATGTAACAGTTCTCCGCCCTCACCACTACAGAGATAACCCCTTCAACAGTTTGGTGAGAGAGCATCTTTTGGGTCCTTTCTTGATGTAACTTGATACACTTACATGCACATACACGTGCATAACATAAATAACATGTTTTAAAGCCACTCCATAACGTATTGTCAAAATACAACTGGGAAAAAGTTATAAACATCTCAATATAGAATGAACATGTAACTAAGATGCATTAACTCATGAGTGAGGGGGCTCCCCCTCAAGTAAGATGGTAAATCATCCTGAAGAACTGGCTATTGACAGACATTTAAAGAGGAATGTTAAAATGTGATTACGAAATTAGATACAAAAATGGATGTCCTACAGGGCAATAAACATTTTAATAAAAATAATCACTTTAGAGGTTAATTTGTCTACTAAAAATAAATGTTTTGCATCTCTCCTGGAAAATACCTACTTGTAATTTCAGAGTCTGAACCCTGAATAGTAAATAGCAAAATTAAACAAATGTCCATTCCTTTGGGTAATTAAATAATCCTTGAGTGGACTTGGGAAATAATGGCCCGGTATGATATTGGAAGGACATACTACACTCTTGGTCTTATTTCCAAATTTTGGGTTTTTCTTAATCTGCAATTTAAAAAAGTGTTTATAGCCGGCCGAGTGGCTCAGTTGGTTAAGAGCTCGCTCAAGAGTGCGAACTGAGCTCTGAGCAACAACAGTTTGGGGCCAGCCGAGTGGAGCGGTGGTTAAGCGCTGGCTTGGGAAGCCAGCAGCCCAGGTTCGGATCCCACATATAAGGGCCAGTGACACTGCCCTCAAAAAAACAAACGAACAACAAAAAAAAAAACAGTTCAATGCCCAGCCCGAGCTGAGCATCAGTTGGCAGGATGGCTCAGCTAAAAAAAAAAAAAAAAAAAGTATAAAGATGTAGATCTACTCCAAGAAGCCTATAGACACGTTTTTGTTTTGTTTTTTTTCTTAACCAACTGAGCCACTTGGCTGGCCCTTTATACTTTTTCATTTTCATAAGATTATAGCTTCATAGGCTGAAATCTTTTTTTTTTTTTTTTTGAGGGCAGTGTCACTGACCCTCATATGTGGGACCCGAACCGGAGCCGCTGGAGTCCCAGGCCAGTGCTTAACCAATGCGCCACTCGGCCGGCCCTCTTCATGTTTTTTTAAACAGCCTCTGAATATCCCATAGATTCAGGGATCAGCAGGCTTTTTCTGTAAAGAACCAGATAGTAAATGTTTTAGGTTTTGCCAGTCATATGGTCACTGTTGCAACTACTGAACTCCACTGTGGTACAGAGAAAGTCGGTATGGATAATGTGCAAACAAATGGGCATGGCTGTGTTCAAATAAAACTATAGACGCTAAAATATAATCTCATTTCACAATTTTTATATGATTTTATGAAAATAATTTTTAAATGCAGATATAATTGACATATAACAGTTTCAGCGGTACAACATTCAATATTTATATATATTTCAAAATGATCACAGTTAACATCACCGTGCAGTTATATTTTTTTCTTGTGATCAGAACTTTTAAGATCTACTCTATATGAACTTCATATAATTTTCACGTGTCATGAAATGTCATTCTTATTTTTTTAACCATTTTTAAAAATGAAAACAAAAAACATTCTTAGTTCACAGGCCATATGAAAATGAGGTGATGGGATGTGTTTGGCCTGCAGGACTCCGACAAAGAATAACAAGGCTGTTTCCATTCTAACCTCCTTCCCCCGTCCCCCACCAAGCCCATCATAAGTAATGTTTCAAGGATCACGTTGATAAAGTCGTTTTTTCCGTTCAAACTCAGAAGTCTCAGTTTGAACTCCAAGTCATTCCCTATCCTCTCGAGCTCTTCACCTTGGTGAACAGCTACACCTTTGTTCAAATCAGAAACCTGAGAATTATCCTCAACTCCTCACTCAGCACATATTATCAGTCATCTAAGATCTGAGAGTCTGTCTTGTAAACACGGTATATTTGAATGCACCAGAATTAACTGTGGACTTTAAAAAAATAATAAGCTATGGTCGGCCGAGTGGCTCAGTTGGTTAAGAGCTCGCTCAAGAGTGCTAGCTGAGCTCTGAGCAACAGCAGTTCTATGCCCAGGCCGAGTTGAGCAGCCACTGAGCTGCCAACAGGTAGCAGGATGGCTCAGCTTAAAAATAAATAAAATAAAATAAAAATAATAATAAGCTAGGTTTCAGGGATGCCCAGAGTCTTAAAATGCACCACAGCTAATTCTGAAGGCATTTCTGGCGCACGTCACAGGACTTCTCTCCATGCCTGGAGAGAAGAGACACTGCGCCAGAGGCGCCGTGCGGCGTAATGTATGCTCCTTTAATCCTTGCTGCCCCCCTTGAAGTATGTACGCCAATTTTAGGAATTGAGGAGTAAACTGAGCCGCTACCGAAATAACCAGGTAGTAGCAGGATGCTAGGCACACGTCTCTGTCCAGCTCGCTCTCCGTCCGTTGCCTCTGTGACATATTCTGCGGGCCCTTGTCTGTGGGGTGCGCGGATGCGGGGTTGGGAGCCATGACCCGCCCTCGCTCTGCGAGGGCAGCAACCCGACCAGTTCCACAAAATAATTCCCCCCGCGAAGCTGGGAGAACCCAGGGCTCTCCCGGAACCTCTATGCTCAGGGAGGAAAAATACGGGGGAACTCTCGTCTCGAAGTACCAACGTCGGCAGGAGGACGTTGCACTTGAAGGACTGCCTCGTTTCAGCAAGAACTTTATGGTTTCCGGAAGTGTAACCTCCCTGTCCTTTTCCTTGCCTCACGCCGGTGGGCTGCAGTTGGAGCTATGGCTACGGCAGCCGCTGGGCCAGGCCCAGGGTCTGGACCTGGGGACTCCCCGGAGGGGCCTGAGGCGGAGGCCCCGGAGCGCCGGCGGAAGGCGCACGGAATGCTGAAGCTTTACTATGGTCTTTCGGAGGGGGAGGCGGCGGGGCCGGACCCTCTGGATCCGACAGACCTCAATGGGGCGCACTTTGACCCGGAAATGTATCTAGACAAGGTATGTGTATGTGGGAGGAAACCAGGCCCCCGATATATTGCATTCTTAGATCATGCTTCCGACTTTGTTGCGGGGGTGAAGGAAGCAGTGGTTCATAAGAGGAAGATGACCCTCGGCCAGGACGACCCTCGGCCAGGACGACCCTCGGCCTGGCAGTTGGGACACAGCTGGAGTCTGAGGGGGCGTGGCCCGAGGTGGTGCGGAAGCTGCGGTCTCCTGACGTTCTGATAGGCCCAGGCACTGGACTGGGCCTGTGCTGCCTGAGGATTTCAAATGCTGATAAACTCCAAATAGGGTCCCGCAAACCTAGTAACTCCTGAGCCATGCCTCTTATAGGCTCCATTTGGGGATTCCTGATGCGGGTGGGCTCGGGGTGTTCTTGCACCGCAATCCTTCCAGTGAGGGGCAAGGCTGGGGGACATGAGTATCCTCTGACTTGAACACTAACCACCCAGTTTCCTCCAGCTGCGTAGAGAGTGCCCCCTGGCCCAGCTGATGGACAGTGAGACGGACATGGTGCGGCAGATCAGGGCTCTAGACAGCGACATGCAGACCCTGGTCTATGAGAACTACAACAAGTTCATCTCAGCCACAGGTGATTCCCACAGGGACACACCCTTCACAGTCCCACATCCCCCAGTTCCTCCCCATGTGTTGGGGAAACTAGCTGGGGATTTAGAGGGAGGGGCCCAGATTCCATTCCTGCCCTGATATTAATCCACTCACGCTTCTCTCTCTCAGATCTTTTGTGGTCAGATTACTATAGAGGTAATGTATCTGAAGTGCTTAGAATCCGGGCCACTAAGGATGCCTTAGTAAGGGCTAGTTTCTTTCACTAGTGGTAGCTTTCTTCCTTGATCCAGGTCTGTCTTGAGGATGGTCTTGCCTCTTTCTTTCTTCCCTGCCCTCCCTCCCTTCCTCCTTCCCTCTTTCCCTTCCTTTCTCCCTCCCTTCTTTCCTTCCCTTCTTTCCCTTCCCTCTCCCTCACTTCTTTTTTAATTGAGCAAAGAGAATATTTATGATATTAAGAGACACAAAGATTATGTAAAAAGTTCTTTTTTCCTGGCCGGTCGAGTGGTGCGGTGGTTAAGCGCTGGCTTGGGAGGCCGGCGGCTCCGGTTCGGGTCCCACATGTGAGGGCTGGTGACACTGCCCTAAAAAAAAAAAAAAAAGAGTTCTTTTTCCTTCTGTCACCTTTATTCTCTCTTCAGAACAGTGTTAGATTATGTTTAGCTATCTTCCACACTAGCTTCTGTCTTGTGTTGGTGAAATGCACTACTCAGACTTTTGTAGTAATGTTGGACCGACGTGTACCTTAGTTCTAGAGGCATATCTCAGGGGTCTAGAGTCCATGGGAATGTTTCATGACCCTCTGTGGGGTGCATTCTGATGTGTCTTACCCTGCTAGTGTTGCAGTGGTTGGTGTAGAAACACATTATCATTGTTCTTTTATCTGATTTGAAGCAGATTCAGTGAGTAGGTGCCTTTCTATTTGCTAATCCCAGAATCAAGCAGCAAGAAATCCTAGTTCCAAGCCAGCTGAGTGGTGCGGTGGTTAAGAGCTGGCTTAAGATGCCAGCGGCCCCGGTTCGGGTCCCACATGTGAGGGCCAGTTACATTGTCCTCAAAAAAAAAAAAAAAATACCACATCTGGCATCAGGGCCGGCTGAGTGGCGTGGTGGTTAAGCGCTGGCTTGGAAAGCCAGCGGCCCTGGTTCGGTCCCACATATGAGGGCCAGTGACACTGCCTTCAAAAAAAAAAAAAATAGAAAAAAAAAAAGAAATCCTAGTTTCTGTGTTGAAAAATTTCTCACAGGAATTTTGCAAACATAACATTTTTTCATTTGTTAGAATATGTGAAGGGAAGGAAGATCACACAAAGGAAACAAACATTTGGGGAGGTTTGAAGACAACAAGGAGCACAGGTGTATTAGAAGCTAAATGAAGAAAGCATTCTAAAAAATGGAATTGATAAGCTTGGGTAAATTATTAGTGCATGGAGTGCTTATCAGTGGTGCAAGGGAGGGGGAATTCTTCAAATTTCTTTGTTAGTGAAAACAGGTACTACTGTAGGTCTTCCCTAAAAGTGAACTTGGGGGAAGCTGGGGATACCTGGATTTGGTCTTCATCCACAGTCCCCGGTGCATAGCTTCTAACACCCCTTAGGATTTTCTATATAAGAGCCAGAGTGGCTTCTTTTGTTATAATGCTTAGTTTTGTTCCAAGTTCCTAAAATAGCTCCAGATCAATAAAGGTGAAATGGATTGTCTTCTTTTTTTTTAAGATGTTATTGGGAAAAGGCAACAGTGTAGTTGTGGAGGACGCAGCTAGCTCAGCTCCCAAGTCCAGTCGCCATCTGGCTGCCCTGTCAGCAGCTCAAGGCCTTTCAGCTCAAGGTGCTGTGTTCAATCTTAGCTGGCCCTGGATGTCTTTTGTTATTCATATAATCTGCCCCTTTCAACCACTCCTGTGTATATGTTAATGAGGTGATTTTTGGAAAGCCCCAAGATAACCTAAGGATGGGGGCAGGTTGCTAGGGGAACCAACCACTTCATTAGAGGGTTGAACTTTCAGCCCCACCCCCTAGACTTCCCAGGAGGGGAGAGAGGCTAGAGATTGAGTTCAGTCACCAGTATTCTGTGATTTGATCAATCCTGCCTGTGTAGTGAAGCCCCATAACCACCAAAGGACAGGGCTTGGAGAGCTTCCAGGTTGGTGAACACATGGAGGTGTTAGGAGAACGGCATGCCCAGAGAGAGCATGGAAGCTCAGTGCCCCTTCCCGCATACCTTGCCTATTTCTATCTGGCTGTTCCTGAATGGTATCCTTTTGTTAACCCAGTGATCTAGTAAGCAAACTGTTTTCCTGAGTTCTGTGAGATGCTCTAGCAAATTAATTGAACCTGAGGAAGGGGTCCTGGGAACCTTCGATTTATAGCTGGTCAGTCAGATGCACAGGTGATAACCTGGACTTGCAATTGACACATCTGAATTGGGGAGGGTAGTCTTGTCGGACTGAACCCTTAATCTATGAGATCCGATGCTAACTCCAGAAGATAGTGTCAGAATTAAGTTAAATTGTACGACACCCAGCTGGTGTTGCAGGAATTGCTTGATGTGTGGAAAATTCATACCCTAGTGTCAGATGTGAACTAGTATTGCAGTGGATAGTAAGAGTACAGAAGGCAAACAGGAGCGTGTTTTTTCTTTATAGACACCAAAAGCACACATTACAAAAGAAAAAAAGTAGATAAATTGGATTTTATCAGAATTAAAATCTTGTGCTTCAAAGAATACTGTCAAGAAAATGATAGGACAGGGCTGGCCGAGTGGCTCAGTTGGTTAAGAGCTTGCTCAAGAGTGTGAGTTGAGCTCTGAGCAACAGCAGTTCGATGCCCAGCCCGAGCTGAGTTGCCTTTGAGCTGCCAGATGGCTCAACTTAAAAAAAAAAAAAAAAAGAAAAGAAAATGATAGGACAGCCCGCAGAATGTGAGGAAAATGTTTACAAATCATGTATCTAAGAAGGGTCTAATGTCCAGCATATATTTGGTTGTCAGAAAAGTCATGATGCATTTTTGCAACATAAAACAGAAAAAATACATCATGACTTTTCTGACAACCCAATATAATGAACTTTTACAACTCAAACTAAAAAGACAAAAGATTCAAATACACATTTCTCCAACAAAGATGTATAAATGACCAGTGAGCACATGTAAAGATGCTCGACATTGTTGGTTACTTTGGGAAATGCAAATCCAAACCACAGTGAGATTTCACTTTACACCCACCAACTAGGGTGGTCCCAAAATGGGATATAGCAAATGTGGGTGAAGATGTGAAGAAATTGGAACCCTCATACATTACTGGTGGGAATGCAAAATGGTGCCCCCAAAAACAGTTTGGCCATTTCTCAGAAAGCTAAGCTCAGAGTCGCCATATGGCCCAGCAATTCTAATCCTAGGAATATGCTGAAGAGAACTGAAAATTAATGTTCATAAAAGATTTGTACACAAATGTTTAGAGGAGCATTATTCACAGTAGCCAAAAAGTGGAAGCAACCCAAATGGCCACTAACTGATGAGTAGATAAACAAATGTGGTAGATACATATTAGTCATAAAAAGGCATGATGGGCCGGCAGTTAAGCGCTGTCTTCAGACGCCAGCGGCCTCGGTTCGGTCCCACATATGAGGGCCAGTGACACTGCCCTCAAAAAAAAAAAAAGAAAGGGGGGCCGACTGAGTGGCGCATTGGTTAAGAGCTGGTTTGGGGATGCCAGGGGCCCCAGTTCAGATCCCACATATGAGGGCCAGTGACACTGCCCTCTACAGCTAACAACAGCTCCACCTGGAGCTGGGCTGTGCGAGCCCCAGTGACGGTGTAGTCTGCAAACTCTGCTGCAGTGGGCTGTCATAGGCTACAGTGAGTGACTGGCAGCCAGCGTGAGCAGCTGGCAGCCAGCGTGAGCTGCCAATAGCCACAGTGAGCGACCATCCAGAGGCTGGCCACCGATCTGCCTCATCCGGGAAGAGCGCAATGACGATACCAACAGTAAAGCAACATCCTCCGCAACTAGACTGAACTACAAAAAGACAGCAACTTGTCTGTTCCCCTTCCCCGATTCCCCAATGCTGTTCCCCTCCCCCATTTCCCAATAAAATCTTAAAAAAAAGCCGTATATTGTATAATTCCATTTATGTTAAATGTACAGAATAGGCAAATCCATAGAGAAAGATTAATGGTTTCCAGGGACTGAGTCGTGGCAGAAATAGGGGGTAACTATTAAGGGATATGGGCTTTCTTTTGGGAGTCAGGAAAAGTTCTAGAATTGATAGTGATATTGGCTGCACAATCTTGTGAATAGACTAAATGTAGTAAAAATCACTGAATTTTCTGATGTGTCAATTATATACCATTAAAAAACAAAGAACTAGCAGGTATCAAGCCTGCTAGTCACGTTTGTCCTGCAGGCTATAGTTTGCTAACCTCTGGCCTAGATATTGAGTTTGTTTATGGGTTAATGCATTTATATGTTTCCCAATTGGAAAGATCCCAAAGGCTGTGCAGTGAAAAGCCTTGTCCCCCTTCTTTCCCTGGCAAAGACAAAAGCGATCTCTAACAGTGAGCTTGATTGAGATTATCAGGCCTACAGAAAAGTGCACAGGTCAGTGGACTGACAGCTCCATGAATTTCATAAATGGAACCCCTTCTGTACTCAGCATGACCAGCAAGGCCCCCTTCAGCCTCCTACCAGCTGCCATCCAGTCCTCACCCTCGCTAGCTAACATCTTGGCATCCAGACGGTTGTCATTCACCCTAGTGCCAACTGCTTTTCTTTTTTTTTTTTTAAGGGCAGTATCACTGGCCCTCATATGTGGGATCCGAACCTGGGCCGCTGGCATTCCAAGCCAGTTCCTAACCATTGTGCCACTCGGCCGGCCCCCAACTGCTTTTCTTAATAGGCTTGAAATAGTTCAAGGATACACAGTGTAGTCTTCATTACTCAAGCGGTGTGGATGTTTTTTTTTTATGCTGCTGCTTATATTTCCATTTTAATAGCTCTCTGGCTGTGTGGTCAGCAACAGTGACACCGGTACTGGGTTTTATTTTACTGTTTTAGTGATAACTTACTTAGCTTTTGGATTTTTTCTTTTTCTTTGGAAGTCAGGTTCAAGTTTCCTTTTTGAGGGAGCACCTCAATGTCATGGGCCCAAACAGCCACTCCAAAAAGAACCTGCTCTTCTGATGGTAGCATTTGACAGACCTGGACTGAGGATGTATCGCTGGTTAAGCGGTGTGGAAGTGAAAGCAAGAATTCACTGGGGGAAATTTTAAAAAAGCAAAAACAAAACCAGAAAATAATAAACAAAAAAATTCCCTGGGAAGAGATGGAATGCCTCATGAACTTCAAGCGTCTGCATGACCATTAGCTCATGGGCCTTCTGGTCCCTTTTCCACCTTTTGCCTTTGCTTTTGTTCAGTTTATAACTGCACACGCCAAGAGTAGTACAGGCATTCACTGTTATGTGACTAGTAACCTTCCTCTGTGGAATCATCTCCAAGAAGGGCTAATGGCCTTGTCCCATAGCCTGTGTTGCTAACATGAGAAGTTCATTTTTGCTGCCTCATGGTCTACCTCCTCATGTAATTAAAAATTTTTTTTTATAATTTCAGGTATACAAAGCAAGATAATAGACATTTATACCCCTCACAAAGTGATAATCATGTAATTTTTTTTAAAGAAATTTTATTGGGAAACAGTGTGTTTTTCCAGGACTCATCAGCTCCCAGCCAACTAGTTGTCTTCAATCTAGTTGTGGAGGGCGTAGCTCCTTGGCCCATGTGGGAATTCAACCGGCAACGTTGGTGTTGAGCCTGCGCTTTAACCACCTGGGCTAACCAGCCACCCCTCGTGTAATTTTTTTTAAATTTTATCTCTTAATTGCGCTGCAGATTTTAGCTCTGTGGGCTCTTAGGCAGTTCTTTTTCTTTCATTCTCTCTGCTATTTTTTTCCCTGAAACTTTTGTGTCTGTTTGTTCCCTTTTATTTTCCTTCTCATTGATGTTTCCCCTCCTGGGACCTCGCCTGTCCCTCTGTCTCCCCAAGTCGGGCTGTTGCCCTGATCCTGCTCACAGAATGTTTCCATGGTCCAGGAGCCACACACCGACCAGGTGTGGATGTGAGAAGGCTCACAAATGACTGCAGTTAATATTGCCAGATTCCTTCCTATAAATGTTGATCAGTTTGCACAATCACCAGCAAATAAGAGAATAGTGCTTTCCATATACCGTGGCCAAAACTGTTACCAAAATTTTCAATCTTTGACAACCTGAGAGGTGAAAAGTGGTGTCTCTGTGTAGTTTTAATTTAATTTCTCTTGTGAGTAAGATTGAGCATCTTTTTGTGTGTTTAAGAGCTGTTTGATATCCTTGTCTGTGAAGTGCCTGTTATGTCTTTTTCCTGTTTTTTTTTTTAATAGAGCTATTTTTTTGCATAATGATTTATAAGAGTTCTTCACATACTAAGGAAAAGTTGCCCTGTATGATATGACTTGAAGTTTTTAAGTTTGTCTTTTGATTTAACTCATGGTGGTTTTGGTTGGTCCGTTTTATTAATCTTTTTGACAGCTGCTGAATTTGAGGTGTTTCTAAGCAAGAACTCTTCCATCCCTACTATTTTAAAATTCTCCCTGATTTTCTTCACGCATTTGTGTGATTACATTTTAAAATGACATTTAAACTTTGATCCATCTGCTGTGTGTGTGTGAGCATGTGTACTTTGAGATCTAAATCCAAGGATATTTTTGTTTCAAGTAGCTTCCCAGTTATTCCAACACTATTTATTGAAGAATTCATCTTTTCCCCACTGACTTGAAATGATACCTCTATTATAATAGTAAATTTCTTTATGTTTCTGGATTATAAAAAGAAAAAAGAACTTCTGTTTTGTTCATTTGATCTCTATAATTTTCCAGTACCAGTGCCATACACTTTAAATTATTATAGTTATAAAACTACAAATGCTTTAAATTATAGTAAGGCTAGTTCTCCCTCACTACTTTTCACTTCCAAAATTTTCTGTGTATTCTTATTTTTCCATCTGAACGTTAAATTATACTTTTTAAAAATATAAAATTGGTCTCAAAGTTTTATTGGATCAAGTTAAATTTCTAGGGATAATTGACATCTTGTGATATTGGGCTTCCTATCCAAAAATAGAGTGTCTTTTCACTTCTTCAGGCCTTTTGGTATGTTCTTCAGTAATTTATAAAGGTTTTGTCATGTAAATGTTGAACGTTCCTTTTCTTCTACTGTACTTTCTTCAAACAGTACATGTGACTGCTGTTGCTTAATACTACTGATTTTTTTTTTTAATTGGGGAACAGTGTTTTTCCAGGACCCATCAGCTCCAAGTCAAGTAGTTGTTGCAATCTAGTTGTGGAGGGTGCAGCTCAGTGGCCTATGTGGGGATTGAACCGGCAACCTTGGTGTTATGAGCACTACTCTCTAACCAACTGAGCTAACTGGCCACCCCAGATTTCTTTATATTAATTTCATATTGAGTCATCTTATTAAATTCTCTTATTGTTTGTAGTAGTGTTTTCGGTGATGCTTTAGGCTTTTCTATTTATATAATTATATGTGTATATGTCATCTACAAATAGTGATAATTTTATCTCCTTTCCATGTTGTGTATGTATAATATATTTCTGGGGTCTAATTGGTTCAGCTATTATCCACAGAACAATGTTAAGATAGCAGAGGTAATCATGGTCATCCTTGCCATGTTTCCAAGTTTAATTCATTGCTTCTAGCATTGCTTCATTAAACGTGATGCTGTTTGGAGGTTAGAGAAATATTCATCTGTTCATTTTTTTATTTTTTTTTCTGGCCCTCATATGTGGGACCCGAACCGGGGCCACTGGCTTCCCAAACCAGCACTTAACCACTGCGCCACTCGGCCGGCCTAAGAGTTCCCATAATATTGAACTATCCTTCCATTCATGGAATAAAAACCATTTGAACATATTTCATCAATAACTTTTTTAATACATTGCTGAATTCTGTTTGCTAATTTATCTATGCATCTCCATTTATTTAATTTATCTCTGCTTTTCCATTCATAAGAGATAGGAACGTGTCGTTTTCATTTTTGAGTTATTGTCATGTTTTCATGTCAGTGTTATGTTTGTGCCTCAAACTGACTTGAAAGCTTTTCTAATTTCCTCTGCTTGAGGACTGCTTACACAGCGCATTGGGACGAGCCATCCTTCAGACCCGTGACAGCATCCCCAAGCTGTCCTCTGGGTCTGGCATCTGTGTGTGGAAGAAAGGGAGATCTTTCTTTGACAACATTCCCTATTCTCCCTGTTTATGTTTTTTGTTCTTCTGGATTCCATTTAGGTAAATTCTATTATTTTTTTTTTCCAGAGATCTTATTGGGGAATTGGGGGAGGGGACCAGCCAAGTTGTTGTTCTTCAGTCTTCGTTGTGAAGGGCGCCAGTTGCCATCTGGCTGCCCGTCGACAGCTTATGGCCTCTAAGCTCAAGGTGATGTGTTCAATTTTGGTTGCGAGTGGGCGTAGCCACCATCCCATGTGGGAGTTGAACCAGCAGCCTTGTTGTTAAGAGCGCACACCCTATCCACTGAGCCATCCAGGCGGCAGCTCAGCTCAAAGTGCTACGTTCAGCCTTTAGTTGCGGTTGGGCATAGCCCACCATTGAACAGGCAATCTTGTTACACCCACTGAGTCATCCTGCCACCTGTTGGCAGCTCAGCAACAGCTCAGCTAGGATGCAGCGTTCACTGGCCCATGTGGAAATCAAACCAGCGTCCCTGTTCCTCAGAGCACGCGCTCCAAGCCAACTCTCAACCAACTGAGCCACTCGGCCGGCCCCAGGTAAATTCTATTTTTGTAGCAAGTTACCTGTTTCATCTGGATTTTCAATTTTTTTACATGGAATCGAGCATAGTTATATCTTGTGATTCTTTTAATTTGGTATTTGTGATTTTTTTTTTCTCCCCTTATTATTTACTTTTTTTCCCCCTTTTAAAAAATTAGGTTAGCTAACATTTTATATATTTTGTTTTTATTCCTTTTTTCAGTGACCCAGATCTTTGATTTATTAGTTTTCCCATTCTAAAAAAGTATTAATAACTTTTTTAGCTTTATAAATTCCTCCTTCTGCTTTTTTTTGAAGTATTTCCCTAACTTCTTTTTTTTTGAGGGCAGCGTCACTAGCCCTCATATGTGGGACTGAACCGGGGCCGCTGGCTTCCTAAGCCAGCGCTTAACCACTGCGCCACTCGCCCGGCCCTTTCCCTAACTTCTTGAGTTGAATGTTTATTCTGGTTTATTTATTTATTTATTTTTTTGTTCTTTTTTTGTTGTCGTTTTTTTGTGTTTTTTTTTTTGAGGGCAGTGTCACTGGCCCTTATATGTGGGACTGAACCAGGGACGCTGGCTTCCTAAGCCAGCACTTAACCACCGCGCCAATCGGCCGGCCCTATTCTGGTTTATTAATGTAAGAATTTAAGACTGTTTTTCTCACAGCATTGCCTTATCTAAGTCCTACAGGCTCTGATTTCTAGTTTTTTTCATTGTTATCTTTCACATATGCTGCAGTTTCACCTGTTATTTCCTTTTTGACCCAATAACTGATTAAAAATGAGGTTTGCGGGGGCCGGCCGAGTGGCTCAGTTGGTTCATTGCCCAGCCCGAGCTGAGCTGCCAACAGGTGGCAGGAGGGCTCAGCTAAAAAAAAAAGAAGTTTGCATTGTGATGAAAATGCTGTCTGTACAATTTAAATTTATTTTCTTTGTAAATTTGTTGAGATTTTCTTTATGACCTAGTATGTGTTAAAGTTTTGGCATATTCTATGGAATCTAGAAAATAATTCAATATAAATCAAGTAAGTCTACCATATTAGTTTTTTTGGGTTTTTTTGTTTGTTTTTTTGTTTTTTAAAGATTTTATTGGGGAATTGGGGTAGGGGAACAGCATTGGGGAATTGGGGAAGGGGAACAGACAAGTTGCTGTCTTTTTGTTCTTCAGTCTAGTTGCGGAGGATGTTGCTTCACTGTTGGTATCCTCATTGCGTTCTTCCTGGATGAGGCAGATCCGTCGCTGGCCTCTGGCTGGTCGCTCACCGTGGCTATTGGCAGCTCACACTGGCTGCCAGCTGCTCACGCTGGCTGTGGGCCACTCACTGTAGCCTATGGCAGCCCACTGTAGCAGGGGCTGCAGCCTACACCATCACCGGGGCTCGCACAGCCCAGCTCCAGGTGAAGCTGTTGTTAGCTGTAGAAGGCAGTGTCACTAGCTCTCATATGTGGGACCCATACCGGGGCCGCTGGCATCCCAAGCCAGCTCTTAACCACCACGCCACTCGGCCGGCCCTGAAGTCATAAATTTAAAGGGAGTTCAGTGGCATGATTTTGTGGCCCAATTTCAGCTGTTCAGGTACAGAGGATAAGTGGTTGGTTGGGCTTACCTGCAGTAGGGTTTCAGTAACAAGTAATGGAGGGAGGGGGCACGAGAGGCAATGGAACTTGCAATTGCATGATTCCGCTAGTGGAGTACCAGACTCTAAGAGGGACAAAGAGGGAAGTGTAGACATGAGGGGTATGATGAATAGGGACAAAGTGCTCTTGATGGGAATTGTAGAAGGTGGCGAGGCTTGAAGCTGAGAGTGTAGAGGCAGTTCTTGCTGAAGACAAGGGGAGGGTGGCACAGATGAGGTAGAGGCAAAAATGGATGGAATTGAGAAGGTCAGAGGAGAAGGGAGTGTTGAGGATATCCCAAGGCTCATCCACAAGGGTGTTGATATCCATAAGGAGGTGACAGTGATCAGGAACTGAGAAGAATGGTGAAGAGGACAGCAGGGATAGCAGCAGGAAGGATGTAGTTTGATGGTATGGTCTTCAAAGAAGCTGGGGTCTTGAAGGCCCTTCAGAGAAGATCCACCATATTCTAGAAGGCAGAGTGAAAGGGTTTGGGAAATCTGGGAAGAAGATAAAAGGTGAACAAGTATTTATTGTCTCCCCTGTACCAGGCAGTATGCTCAGTACAGAGGATGCCCCTGGGAACGAGCAGACAGGTCGCTGCCAAGTGCCCTGTGCTGTCCTTTGAATCTGGGCATCTTCTGAGGGCAGGGACTACAGCTCCATGGGCTATCTTCCTACCATACCAGGGCTAAGGGCACATATGGGGTGCTCAGAAAATGCCTGCTGCATTTTGATTGCCCCCCCTCCCGAATTTACTGTGACCAAGCACCAGTGTAGCCCTTACGGAACTGAACCATCAATGCTACCCTTGAGTAGAGGCCTAGGCGCCTTTGGGAAGAGGACAAGTGTGTGTGAGAGCATCTGGACCATGTCTCAAGCTGGGTGCTGGGCCTCCCATCTCGTCGTCATCTTCTTTGCCCTCGCCTATGCCTTTGCCCTCCCAGACACCATCCGGAAGATGAAAAACGACTTCCGGAAGATGGAGGACGAGATGGACCGGCTGGCCACCAACATGGCGGTGATCACGGACTTCAGCGCGCGCATCAGTGCCACGCTGCAGGACCGCCACGAGCGCATCACCAAGTTGGCAGGTGGGCCCCGCCCCAGAGCGAATGCCAAAGTGGGCCAACCTCGGGGGCTTTGGAGCTAACACCACCACCTGCCCTCTTTCCCCAGGAGTCCACACGCTGCTGCGGAAGCTGCAGTTCCTCTTCGAGCTGCCCTCGCGTCTCACCAAGTGCGTGGAGCTGGGCGCCTATGGGCAGGCTGTGCGCTACCAGGGCCGCGCGCGGGCTGTGCTGCAGCAGTACCAGCACCTGCCCTCATTCCGTGCCATCCAGGACGACTGCCAGGTCATCACAGCTCGCTTGGCCCAGCAGCTGCGGCAGCGCTTCAGGTGTGGCCCCTTGCCGCATTCCCACCCAGCCGGGCTCCTGGGCCTGCCCAGCTCTTTCTGGTTTCCCCCATTCCCACCCGGAATTTTGTCTTCCTGTCCTTCCCTACCATCTTCCTCCCGGCAGGGAGGGTGGCTCAGGTGCCCCCGAGCAGGCGGAATGTGTGGAGCTGCTGCTGGCCCTGGGTGAGCCCGCGGAGGAGCTGTGTGAGGAATTCCTGACACACGCCCGCGGGCGGCTGGAGGAGGAGCTGAGAAGCCTGGAGGCCGAGCTGGGGCCCTCCCCTCCGGCCCCCGACGTATTGGAATTCACCGACCACGGAGGCAGCGGCTTTGTGGGTGGCCTCTGCCAAGTTGCAGCGGCATACCAGGACTTGTTTGCAGCCCAGGGTCCAGCGGGTGCCGAGAAGCTGGCAGCCTTCGCCCGGGAGCTGGGCAGCCGCTACTTTGCGCTAGTAGAGAGGCGGTTGTCACAGGAGCAGGGTGGCAGTGACAACTCCCTGCTGGTGCGGGCGCTGGACCGCTTCCACCGGCGCTTGCGGGCACCCGGGGCCCTGCTGGCTGCTGCTGGGCTGGCGGAGGCTGCCACGGAGATCGTGGAGCGAGTAGCCCGTGAGCGCCTGGGGCACCACCTACAGAGCTTGCGGGCAGCCTTCCTGGGTTGCCTGACCGACGTCCGGCAGGCACTGGCTGCGCCTCGCCTGGCTGGGAAGGAAGGCCCTGGCCTGGCTGAGTTGCTGGCCAATGTGGCCAGCTCTATCCTGAGCCACATCAAGGCCTCGCTGGCTTCTGTGCACCTCTTCACTGCCAAGGAGGTGTCTTTCTCCAACAAGCCCTACTTCCGGGTATGGCCTACCTCTGGCTGTTCTTTTTCTTTTTTTTCCCTGGGCATTCTTTTATTCATCCTGCAGGTGGGCAGCTACCAGGGCACATAGTCAATGCCCCCAGACACTCTGGATGTGGTTTCAGGCTGTCATGAGGAAGGCTGGCGCAGCCTGGAGGGGTGGGGAAGGCTCTGATGGCATCTGCAAGCAGGGTCCCCAGTGCTGGCTCTGCCCACCCCCACACATCCTTCCCTAAGCAGGTAGCTGCTTTGGGGTACTGAGTGAAGGAAGAAGCTGTCCCTTGGAGAGGACCAGGGCATTTAGGGTTCCAGCAGAGGGCCACTAGCAGCCCCTGCCTGGAAGAGGAGATCTGTTGTATATCCAGGCCTCTCCTCACAGGGTGAGTTCTGCAGCCAGGGTGTCCGCGAGGGCCTCATCGTGGGCTTCATCCACTCCATGTGCCAGACTGCTCAGAACTTCTGTGACAGCCCTGGAGAGAAGGGGGGCGCCACGCCCCCTGCCCTGCTCCTGCTCCTGTCCCGCCTCTGCCTGGACTACGAGACGGCCACCATCTCCTACATCCTCACCCTCACTGATGAACAGTTTCTGGTGCAGGTGAACTGCCAGCTCATAACAGGGTAGGGGATGGTGGTGCTGGGAATGCAGGAAGCTGGGCAGTGCCCTCATGATCAGACCCAGGCCTATGCCCAACCCAGCCTCCCCCTTGCCCAGCCTGTGCTCAGCTCCTGGTTGGCTTTGGCTCCTGAGCTGCCCCCAGTACCTACTGCCTCTCTGCCCTCTGTGTCCCTGGCTCAGGATCAGTCTCCAGTGACGCCTGTGAGCACACTGTGTGCGGAGGCCAGGGAAACAGCACGGCGGCTGCTGACCCACTACGTGAAGGTGCAGGGCCTGGTCATATCGCAGATGCTGCGCAAGAGTGTGGAGACACGGGACTGGCTCGGTACCCTGGAACCCCGGAACGTGCGTGCTGTCATGAAGCGGGTGGTGGAGGACACAACGGCTATTGACGTGCAGGTGCTGCCCCGGGCTGGCCAGGGGAGCTGTGATGCAGGCTGGGGGTGCAGAGGGGGACAACTCTGAGGATCAGGACAGCAGGGGCCAGGCAGAGCATGCATCCATGGCCTCTTTCCTCCTCAGTCCTGGATTGTGGCATCATCACCCCATTTCACCCATGAGGAAGCTGAGGCCCAGACTCACCCAGAAAATCAGGGCAGCGTCACTGGCCCTCATATGTGGGACCTGAACCGGGGCCGCTGGCGTCCCAAGCCAGCTCTTAACCACCGCACCACTCGGCCGGCCCCTCAGTACCAACTCTTATGTCCCACCTTTGCCCCACTCCACTAGTTATGTAAATAGTGACTGAGTACCATCTAGGTACCAGGCCCGACTATCCTGTGATTCTTGTAACAAAATATGATTTTTTTTTTTTTTAAATAGCTGAGCCATCCTGCCACCTGTTGGCAGCTCAGCGGCAGCTCAGCTCGGGCTGGGCATCTAACTGCTGTTGCTCAGAGCTCAGCTTGCACTCTTTTTTTTTTTTTAATTAATTATTATTATTATTTTTTTGTGGGTAGTGTCACTGGCCCTCATATGTGGGACCGAACCCGGGCTGCTGGCTTCCCAAGCCAGCGCTTAACCACTGCACCACTCTGCCAGCCCTCAGCTTGCACTCTTGAGCGAGCTCTTAACCAACTGAGCCACTTGGCCAGTCCACAAATGTGATTCTTGTAGCAAATGACTGTATAACTTAGGGCATCATAGGCCCTTGCCCAGGGCACTGGGTGGGCTGGAGACTCCTGTGCCCTGGCCTCCTGGCAGTGCCTCCTTCCACCACCAGGTGGGGCTCCTGTACGAAGAGGGTGTTCGTAAGGCCCAGAGCAGTGACTCCAGCAAGAGGACCTTCTCGGTGTACAGCAGCTCTCGGCAGCAGGGCCGCTATGCACCCAGCTATACACCCAGGTCTGCTTGTCAGGGAAGCCCCTAGGGATGGATAAAGGAGAACAGGAGTACAGGGTGGGCTCCAAATGCTTGTCTCCCCATGCAGTGCCCCAATGGACACCAACCTCTTGAGCAACATCCAGAAGCTGTTTTCTGAACGAATTGACGTATTTAGCCCTGTGGAATTCAATAAGGTGCGAAGTCCCCAGTGAGCCTGCCTTCCCGGGGCCCTTGGGGAGTTTAGCTGAAGCACCCCCCACACACACACTGGCCCCAGGAGTCCTGGGACTGTCCCACCAGCTTCTGTTTCAGGACTTTCTAGGAGTGAATGGCGGTCCAGAGCTCCACCATCACCATCCCATTTCCCTCGGCCCTGACCTTGGTGTCCTCCCAACCTGGGCCTGGGTGCTGATCTAATATGCCTCTTTGGCCCTTGTCCCCCCTGTAGTCCTGGGTCCTCCCAGGGATTCTTCACACCATGGTCTCTGCCCCAGCCCATGCTCAGGGACCTGGTGTTCCTCTGACTCAGTAAGTGCCCCTCCCCAGTGCCAGGTCTGGTGCCCATCTCAGCCTCTGATTGCTGGGTGCTCCCTGTCCTCTCCCCTCCAGATGATGGTGCTAACAGTTTAGCCCTCCCGCCCTCCCTGTGATACACTCCATCACAGCTACTAGCATCTTATTGTCTCCCTGGCCGCTGCCCAGAACGTGGGTGCCCCTCCCCAACACCTGGTGCCCTGGAACTGCATCCCTGTGTCCCTTCCCGCAGGTGTCAGTGCTGACTGGCATCATTAAGATCAGCCTGAAGACGCTGCTGGAGTGTGTGCGCCTGCGCACCTTTGGGCGCTTCGGGCTACAGCAGGTGCAGGTGGACTGCCATTTCCTGCAGCTCTACCTGTGGCGCTTCGTGGCCGACGAGGAGCTTGTGCACCTGCTGCTGGACGAAGTGGTGGCCTCAGCTGCCCTGCGCTGCCCGGACCCAGTGCCCATGGAACCCAGTGTCGTTGAGGTCATCTGCGAGCGCGGCTAGGCCCGGCCAGTTGCCACGCACAGGTTTGCGGACTGGCCTGGATCCGCACGTCTGGTCTCCGGCCCGCGCGGCCTTTCTCCCTCCAGCCTCAAAGACCCTCCTAATAAAGATGTGCTGTCTGCCTCGCTCTCGTTTGCTGGGGCGGGACTTGCAGGGGGTGGAGTTGTGGGGCTGATAGGCAGCTTTCGATCCGCCAGCGTCGGGCTCGCCCCGAGAGCCGATTGGCTGATCTGCTGGGCCCAGGATGGGCCGTGGGCGGGTCTATTTAAAGACCTCAGGACCAGAGCTTTTCTCTGTCGGAGCTCAGACCCCAGACAGGTGCAGGCGCCGCGGGGACGCATTCCTCGGGTCATCGAGCCTATTTCTTGGGGGATAGGGTGCGCTGTTCCCTTGACGGACCTTTGTGAGAGCCCCCACCTCCCGTCGGAGCAGAGACAATGGAGCCTCAGGGCTCCCGGGCCCCACTGGAATTCGGGGGACCCCTGGGTAATGGGGCAGAAAATGGGGGGACGTGGGGCCAGAGGCTCCTGGAGGGGTGAGCTACCAGCGGGGATAGGGCGGGATCGGAAAGTGGAAGGCTTTGAAAGATATTGGCGGTAGAGGGATCTGGCGGTTTGCGGGAGAGTGTCTGGAGAGGAAACTGAGGAAGGACCAGTTCTGGGGACTGCAGAGCGGCTGAGGGGTGGGTTGTGGAGTGGAAGACAGGACGGAGTCGGGAGAGCAGGAGGAGGGCCTTCGAGGGGTCCTGGAGGCGGGTACCAAGGTGGAGGTTAGGGAAGGGGACTGAGAACGGGATATGGAAGAGGGCTATGGGAATGGTGAGGGGGCCTGGGAGACGACGGGGCGCCTGCGGGGGTCCGGGAAGAGTTGGGGAGCGGATGCCCAATGCGATCGCCTGCCCCTTCCCCAGGCGCTGCGGCACTGATGCTGCTGCTCCCTGCCACCATGTTCCACCTGCTCCTGGTGGCCCGCTCGGGCCCAGCGCGCCTCTTGAGCCCACCCCCCTACCTGCCGGAACCCGAGGCTCTATGGAGCCCGCGGGCGCTGCTGCTGTGGCTCACCTGGCTTGGCCTGCAGGTTGCGCTCTACCTACTGCCGGCGCGTAAGGTGTGGACTCGGCTCGCGGGGAAGGTGGGCGGAAGGAGGGGCTTGGCGAGAAGAAAGACACCCTAAACCCTTATCAGAGACCCTTTGTGCCCGCAGGTGGCCGAGGGCCAGGAATTGAAGGACAAGAGTCGCCTGCGTTACCCCATTAACGGTGCCTGGGGACTGGGTCCTTGAGCTGGAGTTGCGCGGATGGGGTGGAGCTACACGCTTAGTGGGCGAGCTCCGGAGCTCGGTTCTGTGCCTCTTGGTTCAGGACAGACCTGGGGGATCTTATTTGCCCTCTCCACACCCCTGTCTCTCCACCCCTACCTGCAGCATTTGCTGCTACTCTATGTACCAGGGCAGTGGCTGGGGTGACCTGAAAGTCAAGATGTCAGCCTAATGGCTTGGGACCAGGTCTGTGACCTACCTAGGCTTTGAGGTTGTGTGTGTGTGTCGGGGGTGGGTGGAGGTGAAGAGGCATAGTCCCTAGCACTCACTATGTGCTATGGTTCAGGCTTCCAGGCCCTGGTGCTGACAGTGCTGTTATTGGGCCTGGGAGTGTCAGCTGGACTGCCCCTGGGGGCGCTCCCGGAAATGCTCCTGCCCTTGGCGTTTATGGCCACCCTCACCGCCTTCATCTTCAGCCTCCTTCTCTATCTGAAGGCTCTAATAGCCCCTGCCTCCGCCCTGGCACCTGGGGGGAACTCAGGTGAGAGGGGTCCCAGAAGGGTGTGGATGGAGGCAGATGAGGATGCTTGCTTGTTTCCACTTTCACCCTCCATTATTCTCCAGGCAATCCCATTTACGACTTTTTCCTGGGACGGGAGCTCAATCCTCGCATCTGTTCCTTCGACTTCAAATATTTCTGCGAACTGCGGCCTGGCCTCATCGGCTGGGTATGCTGGGCATGGCTGAGTGGGCCTGGGGCCAGGAGGAGGGGTAGGATGGGTGAGCAGTGCTTGGGGCAGGGCAGGGCCAGTATTACACAGACATAAATCAGTAATCATTCCTTCATTTACCAAATATTTGTTGAGTCCACCATTTGCCCTAGACACTGCTCTACGTACTGGGAAACAAGAAAGAAGTTATAGAAAAAAAAATCTGTCCTTATGGAGCCTACACTCTAGTGGGAGAGACAGACAGAAAACGTAAATACATATGTCAGGGGATGCCAAGTGCTATGGAGTAAAGCAAAGCTGGGAAGGAGTTAGGAGAGCAGGTGCAATTTTAAATAAAGCAGTCAATCGCCATGTCTATTTCAAGGAGAGGAGAGCAATCCTATGCTGCTTGCTAGTCAAAGCTGAGCAGAACTTAGAACTGATCACTGGTGTCCTTGACCAACATGCCAACTGTGTTTTTTGGTTGTAATTACTCATGCTGGACTGTGGTCAGGACTTCCCAAAGGGTCTCGGGCAGAGTCCTTCATGTCACCCTGGAAACCTCATCCAGAGGCAGGAAGAATACCAAGTGTCCACCATCTGGATCCTGGCCTCCAAGGCTATGTCCTCATGTGTGAAATGGGATAAAGTGTTTCTTCCTAAGATTATTGTGACCGTTACAAGTGGTAATCGAATGACAGCACTGAACCCACTGCTACCAGAATGAGGGTTTTCAATGCAGGCCGGCTGCCATCCCACCATATTGAGCACTTACTCTATGCCGGACACATTGTACTTAGTGCTTCCCATGCATCATGTCCATGAGTCCTCAGGCAGCTCCATGATGGAGGCCCATGATTATCTCCATTTCCCAAGTGGGGGTGGGGAAGGTGGGCTTCAGAGGGTAAGCAACTTGCCCAAGTGGCAAAGCTAAGATATGAAACCAGGTCTGTTTTAGCTCTCAAGCCTGAAGTGTTCATTTGCTCCCTATGCTGCTCTCCCAAAGGGAACACTACAGGACAATGCAGGAGAAAACAGGTTAGGAACACCTCCTGGGTGGTCCATTGCAATCTCTGCCCCTAGGCACAGGAGCTGGATCCATTCAACAAAGAAAGAGTTGGCGAGTTAGTGACTGACAGTTGAGAGACGGGAGAGGTTGGTCACCGCTCCACTCACCGCCCCTCTGTGGAGATGGGATGGGGACAGACTACCCTGTCTCCCCCATCCCCCAGGTCCTCATCAACTTGGCCCTGCTGCTACAGGAAGCAGAACTTCGGGGGCGTCCCTCACTGGCCATGTGGCTGGTCAATGGTTTCCAGTTACTCTATGTGGGTGATGCCCTCTGGCACGAGGTGAGGTTGGACTGGCAGGGGGGCAGGGGAGGGGGCTTGAGAACCTTGTAGGGACTGAGGCAGTGTGTCTGGGTTCTGTCCCTGCAGGAGGCTGTCCTCACCACCATGGACATCACGCACGACGGGTTTGGCTTCATGCTGGCCTTTGGGGACCTAGCCTGGGTACCCTTCACCTATAGCCTGCAGGCCCAGTTCCTGCTGTACCACCCACAGCCCCTGGAGTTGCCCATGGCCTCAGTCATCTGCCTCATCAATGGTCAGTCAGGGAGGGGCAGCAGGCTGGGTGCATCCTTCTCCCTCCCCTTTTACTCACTGTTTTTTCAGCACTAGGTAGGTGCTAAGTCTCAGGCTCTGAAGCCTGGGGGCTGGGTCCTGGGTCTCCAGGCATACTGGGTTTGGGCTGTGGGGGGATGATCAGGGTCCGGTAGAAGGCTGTGACCCTCAACCCTGACCACCTGCTCATGCTTTTCCCTAGCTGTTGGTTACTACGTTTTCCGTGGAGCCAATTCCCAGAAAAACTCCTTCCGAAAGAATCCTTCTGACCCCAAAGTGGCTGGTGAGCTGGGTTTCAAGGGTGCCATGAGTGAAGTGGGGCACCGGGGCTTTCTGGGGGTCCCCCATCCTACTACCTGTTTCCCCCCAGGCCTTGAAACCATCTCTACAGCCACGGGGCGGCAGCTGCTGGTATCTGGGTGGTGGGGTATGGTCCGCCATCCCAACTACCTTGGAGACCTCGTCATGGCTCTGGCTTGGTCCCTGCCCTGTGGTGAGTGGCTTGGGTGGGTCCAGGGCAGGGCAACATGAGGGGCAGAGGTGGAATGGTGGCCACAGGATACCCAGTCTGGGTGTGGAATGAACAGGGGTGCACCCCAGTGGGTGGAATAGGCAGCAAGCTGGGGATGGACTCAGGATGTAGCTGGGGCAGACCTCCGTGCCAGCCTAGAACTACTGGCACTTTGCTGCAGACTCTGGACCTTTTACCATTGAGCCCGCATGCCGCTGTGAGCCATTAGGTGTGGAAACCTTTGTGAACTAGGGGGCTGGCTAAGTGGTGACAGCCCCCCTTCCCACAGGGGTATCCCACCTGCTGCCCTACTTCTACCTCATCTACTTCACTGCTCTGCTGGTGCATCGTGAGGCCCGGGATGAGCAGCAGTGCCTACAGAAATACGGCCTGGCCTGGCACGAATACTGCCGGCGTGTGCCTTACCGAATTGTGCCCTACATTTACTGAAGTGACTCCATCCACCCCAGGTCGGGGCACATGCCTACCCACTTGCCAGCACACCCAGCACCAGGACACACCTAGGGTCTGTACCCTACCCTGCCCTGAGCTCCAACAGGCTGGGATGAACAGCCTCAGAGAGGTGGTTTAGAGCATGAAAAAATGAAGCTAGTACCCCTGGAGTGGAGGGGCTGCTCTTCCTCCTCAGATAAACATCTGGAACCCTCCGTGTTGCCTCCCTCCCTTTCTGGGGCAGGGGTGTTTAAAAACTGGCTGATTCAGCCCTGAACAGGGAAAAGCTGAGAAATGATTTGTGGGCCCAAAAGTCTGGGGTTGGGTGAGACAGCTGTCACTCAGACATGGGCACTGCCGACAGGGTAAACCAGTCACAGCTTTATTGATGACAAGGGGTCCCCAGTTCAGCCAGGGAGCTCCTCAATTAGAGTCCTCGGAGCAGGTGGCAAGAGGCCTCCCCAAAGATGCTCCAGCTCCCCAGTGAGGGCTGCCACCTCCTCAGCTGCCACAGCGTGGGCTCGGTGTGCCCTGGCACAGTCCAGAGCCAGGGCTGTGAGGGCCGCCTCATTTTCATTGGTCCAAGCCAGCAGGAACTGGCATTTCTTGCGAGCCCGGTAGAGGCGACTTCGCTCTTGCTCTTCGGTAGCCTTTGCCTGTTTCCGGGCCCGGCCCAGAGTGTACACCACGTGCCCCAATGCTGCCAGCGTATAGCCCTTCTGGTTGGCCGGGCCCTCGCCCAGCAGGATGCGGGCAGCCTCACGCATGGCACCCCGAGTGCCCAGAGGCCCGGGTGGATGTTCGCCCGCTTCCAGCACGTGGGCTGCGGCCTGCAGTGCTTCCTCCACAGAGGCAAAGACTTGCTGGGCGCCCAGAGCTCCGGAAACGCCAAGCAGAGTAGCACAGAAGTCGGAGAGCAGCGCATCGTCGCCGCCGTGATACAGAGCAAGAGTGTGTGCGTACGCGAACAGCACATTGGGCAACTGGAAGCGCACGAGCGGCGAGACACGGCCGCGGTTCAGGCTGGCCAGGGTGGGGATCCGGGTGGGCACGGCGGGCGCGCAGGCCCTTGGGTCGTCTTCGAGGACCATCTCGGCAGCCGGGGACGCTGCGGCAGCTACATCCTCAATATGTTCCGGCGGCGTCCTCGCAGGAGCGGGTTCCAGCTCCGATGGGTCACCGCTCGGGGCATCATCCAGGTCTTCCAGAAGCCGCGCCCCGGCCCTGCGATCCCACCACCACGGCCGCCACGGGGGCAGCAGCCGCCCCGCCTCGCCACGGCTCAGCAGCCGCTCGAAGGCCACCTTCTCCGCCGGGGCCAGCCGCTCCCAGAGTCCGGAGAGGCCGCCGGGTGCGGGCCTATGTCTGAGGCCTGAGTCCTCGGGCTCGTCCTCGGTCTCGCGTTGCTGACGCAGCCGGCGGAGGGCGCTGGCCAAGCGGCTGGGCGAGGCGCTGCGGCCGCGGAGTTCTCCCAGCACCTGGTCACGGTAAAAGTCTTCGGCGCAGGTGCCATGCGCCCGGTAGCAGCGCAGCGAGCAGTAGGGCACGTTACAGCGGGGGCAGATGTAGCGTGCTGGCTGGGCCTCCGCGGCCGGGCAGAAACTACAAGGCCCGGCCGGCTCCATGGCAACTGGCGCCGCGTGCCACCCACGAACGCATAGAGGCGGGCAACTTCCGGCGCTTCTCGGCTACTTCCGCCTCTTTGTGGGCTAACGGAGCGCTTAGTCAAAGCTCCGCGGACACTCCGCAATTCCCGCCCACACTCGGAAACCAAGCCCCACCCCTCTCGAGTAGCGCAGGGGCCGCGGCAGGAGCCGGTCAAGACGTAGAACCCCGCCCCCCGCGGTAGGAAGCTGTGCGTCAGGCTCTCTTCGCTGGTGCCAGCTCGCCCCCTAGTGGTTGCTTTGTTAGCACTATAAAGAACAGGGAGAAATCGATCAGCCAAGCATCTACTCTGGGGCAATAATTGTGCCACGCCCTTGATGAGATGCGTCCCTGCGCCGGAGGGGCAGCCATTCTACTAGGGGACACAGGCAAATAAGGGGGAGTGAGAAAAGGCCAGGCCAAGGTTGGGTTACCTAGCCTAGAATGTGTCTTAGGGGCATGTTCCTCTATGAAACAAAACATTTGATTTTCCCTGGTTTAAACCTATCGTTCATCCAACTTTAAAGTGCAGATTCTGCACTAGACACCAAGAACATTGAGCAGAGAGGTAGGTCCTATCCTAATGGAGCTTACAGTTTGTGGTAGAGTGGGGCCGATGGCCCACAGACTCTGTCAAGCGCTGTGAAGATCCATGGCACCCCTGAAAGCATGCTCTGGTTCTTTGGTCCCTCACATCCACTCCCACCTCCAGTCAGTTCTGCTTTCGAAATACCTTGTATTTATTTCAATATGGATCATATTCCCCAATCAATGTCTAGATGGATTTTATAACCTTCAAGTCTGTTCCTTTTTTGCATCCCCTACCACCACTGGTGGTCTGTTATTGCCCCTCAACTGGATGATACTTTAACTGGTTTCCTAACTCCCTTGCCAGCTCTCCAGAAAAATCAGCCAGAGAAAATATTAGATCACAAGTCAGATCACATCAGGCTCTTGCTTAAAACCCTTCCCTGCCGTTGGTGACTCTCCATAGCACTTGGACTCAAACTCCTTGCCATGTCTGACAACACACTGCAGGACATGCCACACACCTCTGCACACAGTTCGCGGTTAGAACTTTCACCATCTCACCACTTGATTGGCTCCTTCTATTTCAGGTCTCAACACATCCCATCTTCAGAGATGTTTGCTGTGATAGTGTATCTTTCTACCCAATCCCCCTTCATTACAGCACCCTTCTTACTTCCTCTGAGGCTGTACCACTTCTATTTAGTTTCCTCACATGCATCTAAATTCCTAGAAGGGAGGGGGCCAGGTCTAATTACAGAGACAAAACCAGCCAATATATTTGTACTTACTATGTGGCAGGTCCTGATCTAAGCACTTTACATCCTTTATTTAATCCTCACAACTCTCAAGAGATGATGGCAGAGATTAGTTATAAATGGAGCAAGGATCCAAACTCAAGGCAGTTCAAGTCTAGAGCCCAAGGTTTTTACTCCATAGTATGTTGTATTCCAGAAAGCAGCAGGTTCAAAAACCTTAGCTGAATGAGCATGAATGTGTTGCTGGCAGGGAGCTTTGAATCAGCCCCACAGAACTCTATTTTTGGGACTACTGAAACAATCAACTGACCAACCTGACCTAGGTTAGCATGGCCAGCCAGTACAAACAAGGTCACCACAGTGCCAATGTAATCAAGCAATGCTTTCTAAAGCTGGGGTAGACCAGATTCCTGCCCTAGACTCCACTAAGGCCACAGCTGGTCCCAAGTTTGGGGAAAAACCAGATTGGCATTCCCTGACATATCTTCTACTGGAACTCCTCCCATCTATTGCTGCCTCCATAAAACCTCCCACCAGTGATTCCTGCTATCTTCTCTGTTTAAAAGAACAACAAAAAGAAAAAAGGACTTGGAGGAATTATCAAGTTGAGATCAGAAATTTTCCCAACTCAACATTTGAAGGGCTGGCATCTGTGGTTACCAATGTTCACAGAAAGACTTTTCTTATAGTTTACCATCTCTTTCCTCCCACCCCCATCCCTACGCCAAGGGGCTCTGCCTCCTCCTAACTTGACACTGCTAAGAAACCAAAAGGAGACCTCACCATTCTATTGGACATACCACTAGCACTAGAAGCCATTATCTCTCTTCAAAGCCCGGTAAATGAAGATGAAACAAAGAGATGACTGGGCTAAGTGGCTTTATTAGAGAAAGCCAGGATCACAAAGGACTTAAGAGTTGGCATTGGGGCCCTTCTTCTTGCCAAAGGTGGGCACAACGTTGACAAAACGCCGGTTGTACTGCATCCTCCGCTTGGCTCTGCCAGTCTTCTTCTTCTTCTTCTCTTGTTTGGCCACCTGGGGAAAGGGAGGGCTCATCAGATCCTGGTTGATCTCTTCCATGCCTTCCCTCAGGTTTATCTGCTGAGGAAGGTGGTAAGAAAACAAAAAATCCGAAGGGCACCACTAATACTCTCTTACCTTGGGAGTCTGACCTCTTACTTTCCCAGCTCGGGCCAGGGAACCATGGACTTTACCTGTAGTAGAAAAGGACAGCAAGCAATTAGGATAGCGAGAAGACCCTGCACAACAGAATCCTTTCTGCCTCAACGCAAGCCTTTAAAGGCAAGCTAGGCCCAACAGCGAATGAGAACAAATTTGCAGAGATCTGATGCCTAGTGCATCTAGTGTGGTACATTATGTTTCACTTCAGGATTTTCCAGCCCCTGACTTTAAACAAGAACTGAAGAGCACCTTGGGGGTCTGGTTTAACTTCCTGATTTTAGTGATGAAATGGACAAGGATCTAGTACTTGACTAAAATAGAACTAGACTCTGGCTTTCTCCTATGGACTTCTCAAGATCTCAAGCGTTCATTCTGAAGTAAACAGAAAGAACCACACTGGATTGAAGACAAGGATCTCCCCAACCCACATCTATTATGCGCTTACAAGCAGTTTAAAGGACAATCCTCCCCAACTCACCTCCAAGCATGCGGCCAGCTACTTCCAGAGTGGTCAGAGCCTCCACCCCACACTGGCCCAGGGTAACCTCATCCTCTAGGGGCGTGCCTGCCAGGAGCACGACTTGATCTTCTGGAGCGATGCCCTCCAGCGAAGCTACATGGGCCTGCAGGGAAAAGTGAGGCTCATTAGTGTTCCCGTGGGGAGCGAGGTTAAAGAACGCAAGAGGAAGGACCGGCTGAGTGGCTCAGTTAATTAAGAGCTCGCTCAAGAGTGCGAGATGAGCTCTGAGCAATAGCAGTTCGATGCCCAGCCCGGGCTGAGTTGCCGTAGAGTTGCCAATAGGTGCAGGATGGCTCAGCTAAAAAAAAAAGAAAAAGAACGCCAGAGGATGTAGCCCGGTAGCACCAAGCAGCCTTACCTTGATTTGGGCGACCGTCTCCTGGCCGGTCACCTCGAGGGTGTGCAGGTCTTGGGCGCGGACAAAGAGCTGCATGTTGGCGACTGTGGAAAGAAATGCTCGTAAGAGAAGAAATGCTCTGGGAGTAAGGGAGTGCGTGGCGGGCCGGGGACGATTGCGGGTCTCACGTGCCTAAAGCCGGCCAGCCAAGGTGACAAGAACCCGGCCCACAGAGCAGCCCCTCCCCCTCTATTTTTCCCGCGGCGTCAGACCTCGCGGCCAACCTATTAAGTCCTCCGGATCCAGCCGTGGCCCAAATCTTACCCGAACTGCGGCCTCTACAGTTACTCCGAAAATGGAGTCGAGAAAGAGGAAGAAGCACAGGCGCACACGTCCTCACCGCCTGCTGCGTCAAACGTCACTACTAAGCGACAACGAGGACCTCTGGTAGCTGATCTGATCAGATCGTGCTAACTCCGCCCCCTTACGCTTCGCGTCGAGGCGCTCCTTCGGTCCCGGGCGGCCTGCACAGGAAGGGGCGGGACTAGGCTCGCTGCGCGCACAGAAGGCTGGTGAACCGGGGGTAGTTCAAGATGGCAGCGGCCGTGTTCCGAGCTTCGTTGCAGGGGTGGAGAACTGGCGTCCTGCCGGGCTGCGGGCTACGGCGGCTGGTGAGACCACTGAGTTTGGAGCTGGGGGCAGAGGGCCGGATGTGACGCTCACTGTTATTCCTTGCAACCCTGAAAACCGCTTTCCTACTTGAGGCTTAGCTTTCCCATCTGATTGGGGGTACTTTTCTGGATCGCAGGTACAAGATTGAGAGGACAGGTGGCAGGGCCTGAAGCGTGGCAGGGGTTGGAATCAGATTGGAGGACAACCCCGGTTAGTCAGGACCGGGAGGGGTTGCACGTCGATTCTCGCTGCCTAATTTTTTGAAGGGGAAACAGGTCCACAGGTCGGCCCGATCATTGGCGACACTTCTGGAAACCTAAAGCTCATGATATACGGGCCACCTTATTCTGCCTACCTGTTCTCATTGTAACCCCGCGGTCTATCAGGACTCCGGGTTAGCTCTTGGGAGAAGTGTCCAAAAAGTATCTTTAGGCTGGAAGATGGAAGGACAAGACTCTGGAGTGTGACCCTAGGTAGAATTGTTTAATGTCTTAACTTTCCTTAGGGCAATACAATCCGTAAGTTGTCGCATTATAAGAATTAAGTGAGTGGCGCGGTGGTTAAACGCTGGGTTGGGACGCCAGTGGCCCCGGTTCGGATCCCACATATGAGGGCCAGTGACACTGCCCTCAAAAAAAAAAAAAAAAGCAGGGCTGGCCGAGTGGCTCGGTGGTTAAGCGCTGGCTTCAGAAGCCAGCGGCCCTGGTTCGGATCCCACATACGAGGGCCAATGACACCGCCCTCAAAAAAAAAAAAAAAAGAAAAAAGAAAAAAAAAAGCAAAGAAGTGAAAACAATATCCATAAAGCACTTAGTACAGTGCCTGGCGGTGTCTGTATGGTGCCGAAACTTTCCAGGAAGCAGCGGTGGGGGAAGGGTGGGGGGTGGATCACCTCGGATGAGTGTGAGTAGAAAACTATCACGATTGCTTAAAGTACCAGAACTAGAATATTTCAGTAGAATGTTCAGAAGAAACTTTCAATATTGAAATTTGCCAAATCAGTCAGACTGAGGGTTAATGGGGCTTTTTAAAAATGTACACACACTTCTCATTTGAGTCCCAGGAGGAACTAAGAGAGGCAGCCCCTTGAGAATGCTTGAACTTCTTTTTCAGTCGCACCCTGCACCTTGATAGACTGAAGTCTGGTGCTTTCCTATCTCCAGCCATTTATTGATGCCATTCTCTCCACCTGTAATGTTCCCTTTCTGTACTTACTAAAGTACTGCTTATCCAGTATTGGGTGGGTGCGTGGTAAATGGGCTGGAGAGATGGTTGTTTTTTGTTTTTGTTTTTGCCTCAGAGCCAGACCCAGGGGCCTCCCGAGTACCCCAGCTTCGTGGAGTCTGTTGATGAATACCAATTTGTGGAGCGCCTGTTACCCCCTACCAGCATTCCAAAGCCCCCAAAGCATGAACATTATCCTACTCCTAGTGGCTGGCAGCCCCCCAGAGGTGAGCTGGGTAATGGGGATGGCCTGAAGGCTGCAGGGAAGCACCCCTTCTTTGTGGTTGGCCTGAACTACTCAGTGGGTTCAGGACTTGCGTTGAGATCTCTCAGGGTAGCATCTGTCTTATGTTCAAGCAAGGGCCCAGGAATGGAGTCCTGTTTTACCAGTACATCCATTGACACTGCTGGGATGAGGTCTTCCCATGAAGGAAAAGTGAAGCATAGAAGACCCAAGAGCTTGGACCCCCCACCCCCACCCCCACTCCCTCCACCTGTAGGCTGTGTACCATACTTGAGAACATAGCTTGGGAGTTGGGCAGTTTTGGGTCTAATTTTGGCTCTGCTATTCATTGTCAGTGTGATCTTGAGTTAGTCACTTAGCTTCTCCCCAACCTCAGTTTCAGCAAAATAGAGATAATCTGTTTGGCACTTAGAGGACTTAGTACAGAGCTCAGCATGTGATAGGTGTTTCAGTGCTTGAAAATCCGCATCCCTTTGTGCCAGAGATGGAGGTTAGCCTTCTTGACTCAGAGGAAAAGGGCAAGGATTGGCCCCCGAGGGGGACCCAAAGATCCAGAGAGGCTTGGCCATGACTTCATTTCTTCTTAAGCACCTTCTTTTGCCAGGCCCAGGGTGAACAAGATGGTCCTGGCTCTAAACTTAGGAAAGAGCAGATCTTCTGCCATGAATCTGGAGGTGGCTTTCCCGTGGGGTGCACTAACCCTCTGCAGACTCAGAGGGGAAAGGCGTTGGCTGAGGTGGGATGAAGCCTGGGAAGATTTGACTTAGTCGCCATCCCTCTCTGTCCCAGACCCCCTGCCCAACCTGCCCTACTTTGTGCGGCGCTCTCGGATGCATAACATCCCTGTCTACACAGACATCACACATGGCAACCGGCAGATGACTGTGATCCGGAAGGTGGAGGGGGACATTTGGGTAAGTGGGTGGGTGGGTGGGTCAGGGTCTTATTGGGCTGGGAGTCCTCTAGAGGGGAACGTGTCCCGACCAAGCCTGATTTGTCACCTTTACCTAGGCCCTGCAGAAGGATGTGGAAGATTTTCTGAGCGCACTGCTGGGGAAGACACCTATCACCCAGGTCAATGAGGTGACAGGTACCCTGCGGGTCAAGGGCTACTTTGACCAGCAGCTCAAAGCCTGGCTCCTAGAGAAGGGCTTCTGAGGCCCAGCTGAGTAGCCTGTGTGACAGCATCCCTGATGGACTGGATTCCAGGCGTTTTCAGGAGCAGGGTATTGGAGCAAGCAGGATCGGGGTTGAGCGTTTGGGCAGGGTAGAGTAAGGGCTACAGGGCTTCAGAGCAGGCCTTGCTTGCATAAAGAGGGAAGTGGGACCCTCTGCACAGGTCCCAGCCCTGCAGGAGGGCTATGTAACATTGCATACCTATAGAAACAGCTGAGCTAGTGGGGGGCATTAGTTGCTGTCCCTCCCTGCCCCCCCAACTGGCCTGTTCCTACTTTCCCTTCATTGGAGCTCTTTGGGCTCAGCTATTCTGTTTCTGGAGTTTCACTGCCTCTGGTGGAAGCAGTAGCCCGCCCAGTTTAGGGGAGGGTAGCACAGGTCAGACCCATTGGGCATCTTCTTCCTTGGCCCTCACGCTCACTGCTGCTAACATTCCCAAGCCCTTGCTCCAAGCCAGACATGGCTTAGAGACAGCATCCGACAGATGACTCAGATGTGGGTCCTGGAAGTCTTCTTAAGTTCCAAGTGCAGTGCTGGGCACAGGGGTACAGAGTGTCCATGTCAGCCCTTAGGTTCATTCTTTTAACCACAGAGAGGTAGAAGGCCCATCCCCTTTGCCCAATGCCAGACTAGTTGGGCCTGACTGGGTTTCCAGCTCCGAAAAGCTAAGTGATGAACCTTAGCTGGTCTGCCCACAAGGGGGTGCTTGGGCGCTCCTGGCAGCCCAGCACAGGGCCATCCTTCCCAGCTTGCTGACCTGGTGTCAGGGCTGCCTGCTTTGCAGGCTGGAAGGTGATGGCCTTTTGCCTCTGCCGTACCAACCCCACCCCCAGCCATTGAACCTTCACACTTGCTCTGTCACAAGGGCCAAAGGCTTGAGTTCCCAACCCCACCCCAGCATCAGACTAAGATAGGCTTCAAAGCCTGCCTTCCCTGTTTGATCACCTACCTTAGGCAGGGTAATTAACCTTTGGGGGCTCAGTTTCTTCATGTGTAATATGGGTGTCTCTTCTTAGTAGTTTAATAACAACATACCCAAAGACAGTGCTGACTTGTATAAATAAACCCTCTCTCCTGGAGGTTGGTTCCAGGCCATACAGCCTGGGCAAGAAAAAGGACTCCAGCACACCGATCCTATGACACCAGCTCCACCAATCATTAATGCAAGTTTTTATTTGGCTGTATATACAATTTAAGCTATTAAAATTTGTACAATATTTACAAATTAAATAATCATCTGAAACTCTCCAGCAACTCATGTAACACAAAACGGAGGGGAAAAGGCAGGCAGGCAGGCCTCGGCTCCTATGTTCCCTACCTGGCCCAGAACCTTTTCTAAATTGGAAAGACCAGGAGCCTGGCACTCCTGCTCCTCTTTCCTGGGTCAAGCATTTAAATTCAAAGATAAAATTTAAGCCAAAAGGTAATAATAGCAAGGAAGTAATTCCACCTCTTCCCAACTCTGAAAGTTGAGAAGTGACCTTGTGAGGATTCTGGGGCTTGCAGTGGTTCCAGAGCAGACACAAGCCCTCAGCCTGGAGTGAGGCTGGGCAGTGGCTGCTGGGTAAGACCAGAGACAGTCTCATTTTAAACAAACTGCGGGGAGAGGGGTCTGGGGGGAGGGGCAGGGCAGGGTCCCTCAGTGCTGCCCGCCCTCTCTGCCCCAGGCACTCCTTTCCCTGAGTTGTGTGGTTGCATGGAAATGCCACAGGGCATAAGGGACACAGCCACCACCACAAAGGGCTTCCGGGGAGTTTAGGGTAAGGTAAGGCCATCAGTACCAGTCTTGGTGGGTGGGCCAGGGAGCAGAGTCCTAGCCTGCCCCCAGCCGCTTGAGTCCACACTGGGGAACAGGAGCTAATACTGTTCGGCACTGCAGCGTGACTCCACACACACAAGTGGGGCTTGGAAGGGTTGCCCCTTCTCTCAGAAGGGCGGGGGAGGGGGGCAGAGGGCTTCTCAGAGGCTGCACCCTTCTGCTTCACAGCCCCAGCAGAACACTGGGCTGAAGGGTGGGAGAGGAAGGCTGGAACTGATCCAGGGTCTCCATGGCTGCCCAGGACTTGGAAGGCTCGAGTCAGCTGGGGCCTTAGGCATCCTTCCGCTTGGCCTAGGGGATGCCACCTCCTCTGTCTCAGCTGGGTTACTACTCCCTGGTACACATAGAGAGGGAGCTGGCACTTGGTGGCAGGACATGTCCAGCAAGGGCTGCTCGAGAGATGGGGTTGGGAGTCAGGACGGGGCAGTGTCAGTGGGCAATGGGGGATTCCAACTTCTGCAGGCGGCGGCGACGGAGCTCTGCGGCATCGGGCTCTCCGTCCTCGGGCAGCTCCTCGGTGCCCACTGACTCAGGAGCTGGGGACACAAGAGGCCAGAAGTGGGACCCAGGGAAGTCCCCTGCCCCACCCCCCGCAGGCTGACCACAGCTACCTGGAGGCTTTTCAGGTTCAGGGGCTGGTGGGGAGGCTCCTGAAGATGGGGTGGTGGCCTCAGAGCTGGGCATGCTGGAGGAGGCAGCAGCGACAACTGTAGGGACAGTTTCCTCGGGGGGGCTGACTGAGGTGGCAGGCCGGGGGGGCCTAGGAAAGGAAGAGACAAGGCGGGCCTGGCTTTGGCATCCTGGTATGACTAGGCAGACTCTTCTGACCCTGGTGAGCCTTGCAAGGCAGAGTCCAGCACTGATGTGCCCCACGCAGTCTTGGTGACCAGCAGACACGAGGGGACAAGTGTTGTAGGAATTCTTGTGATTCTACAGCAGACTGATTATAAACCACCTGCAGGCAGGGACTGCTGGCCTGTTTGCTGTTACACTGCAGTCTCCACCCTGGGGTGCAGGCTCCTCATGAGGTACCCACTAAAATATTCTGCTGAATGAAACAGCACTCAGCTCTCAGACTCAAGCTCCCCTCCACACCTGTGCTCACTGTTGGGTGCCAGGCACTTTGTACATGTGACCTATGAATGAGAACCCCCGTCCTCTTATTCAAATAAGTTAATGGTGGGCACAAAGCATGTGAGTGATGGGACCAGGACCTGAACTCTCAGGCCAGGCTGGCTCCAAGTGACTTTATGTGTTGCCTCAGATCAGGGGCACTGATTCCCAGTCACAGTGTTACCATATGTCATGAGGGTATATATATGGGGAGCTAAAACACTGAGAATTATGGGTAATTTGACTTTAGGAAAATTACAAAGTAAAGAGAGTCAAGGACAGCTCTACCAGTCCTCATCACTCCACTTAGATCCAGACAGGCAGACCTTCTGCAGTGGGAGAATATAAACGAACCCTGAGACCCTCGGTGTGCCTACAGCAAGATAGCCTGAACCAACGGGTATCACAAGGTGGCAAAAGAGAAAAGATCAAGATCCACTGCTGGGAGCCTTCTCAGCAGCCCCACGCCTTGCTGCCCGCCCTAGCCCCTGTGGAGACATACCCCAAGGAGGCGAGCACAGTGAGGTACTGGTTGATTTGCAGCATGGCAGCGTCCAGCAGTGTGTGGATGTTCCGCAGGCTCTGCAGCCGGGCCTCTAGATGCTGCCGCTCATGGCCTTCCAAGGCCTGCAGCTCCTCTGGGGTCAGCCCAGCAAAGCCGGCAGGGGGCACAGGCATCGGCGGGAAGGCTGAGAGAGGCAGAGGCTCAGCCTGGGCCTGACACCCCTCACCCTCCAGAACAACCCCTAGCAGGGCCCCACTTACCAAAAGGTGGAGGCAACGGCATGCCCATCCAGGGAGGGGGGAAGGGGAAGCCCGGGGCAGGGGCAGCCTCGGTGGGGGCAGAGCCAGGTGCCGGGGCAGAGGCAGAAGCAGCTGTGGTTGTGGCTGCTCCACTGGGCCGAGAAAGGGCTGCTAAAGAGCAAGAACAGGAAGTCAGTGAATGTTAGAGGGGCTCTTCCATTCCTCCCACCCCTTGGCTCGCAGTACCCAAAAGGCTCACCTGCACTGGTGGATGGAGGGGCCACAGCCTCTCCTGAGCTGGGGGGAGGTGGGACGGGTGGAAAGGGACCCATGGGGGGCCACAGTGGGAACATGCCTGGAGGAAAGGGAGGCAGGAGGCCCTGGGGGACTGCAGAGAAAAGACAGGACTTGGTGAGACAGGTCCAAATCACAGGCAAGGGGCAGTTATTGGGAGCCGTGTCCTTTGCTCCCACAGGTCCTCTTTGAGCTCAGCACTGATCACACTTGACTGCAACCACCTGTGTCTCTTCCTGTGCCCTAACCCCCCTCCCCGGCCCCCCTCCCAGATGGAGCTTCTAGAGGGCAGGACTCTGATGCCCCTCAATATTGCCCATCCAGCCCAGGGCAAGTACTCAGCAGTGTGCTAGATGGCCAAATGAGGGGCCACTCACAATTGGGGGGCTGGGGCAGGAGTGGTGGTGGGTGGGGGGCCGGTGGTGGCCCCTGATCTGCAGGTTCAGGGGGTGGTGGTGACTGGGTTGGCAGCGATGCACGAAGGACATCCATACGGCAGGTAGGGCAGGTCTGCTGCCGCTGGAACCAGGAGCGCAGGCAACTGAGGATCAAGACCAGGCACTGGTCAGCAGGTCCCTTGGGGCCTGTCTCCCAGAACCCGTCCCATCATGCAGGCTCCCCAGGGCCCCTCCCACCTGGTATGGAAAATGTGGTTGCAGGGCAATCTCTTGGCACCAGTCACCATCTCTTCTCGACAGATGATGCAGACGTTGTCCATTGCCTGGAGTTCCTCTGGGGTAGCATCTGGGTACCTGGTTAGGATAGGCCAAGGACATGTCAAGACCAGAGCTGGAGACAAGGAGACCTGGGGTAAAGCTTGGGACAGCACCTAAGACAGGCCCACTTACAGTGTGTTCATGTTGCGGATAGCTCGGCGAGACATGATGGCGTCTGTGACAGCTTTCTTGAACTGCCTGAAAGGACAGTTTCAGTGAAAGTTGGGAGAGGGGAAGGATCAGATAGGGGTCAAGTGTGGCAGGGCACAGCTAGCCTGGGCTCACCTCATGGCCAGGTACATAGGCCGGATGGCAAAGAGCGGGAAGGTGTGCACCTTGATCATGATGGTCATGAAAGCCATGTACAGGAGAACTTTGATGAAGCCTGGGGAGAAAGGGTGTGCAGAGAGCAGCAGGTCACAGCCTGGGAGGCGGGGCAGGGGATACTAATCCAGGTCAGGGGAGGCCCAGGCTCCTTTCACCTGTAAAGAGCTCTGTGTAGAGCATGTACACTGCCTTGTTGTCCCAGGGGTTTTCGCTCTGGAGGTCCACAGAGTGCAGAACGTACTTGATGAAGATGGTGAGCACCATAGTCATCAGGATGGCATACTGCGGGAAGGGATGGGGGGACATAAGCATGTAGCCCCCTTGCTCCAGCCGCACTCCACTGCCCCAGGCCTCTGCACAGCAGGGTGCAATCTGGGGTCCGCCTAGCTCCTCCACTCACTAGCTGGTGTGACTTTTGGCAACCCACTAGACCAGGGGTTGGCAAACTTTTGAGACGGAAGAGCCAATCCTGTCCCTCACAATTTAAAAATTATTTGAGAGCCATAAAACAAATGAAATCACCACTATGTGAATAATATCTTTTAAAAATTTTATAAATGAAACATTTTATTTTCATTTTCAATTTTACTTGAGCCACATATACATACCCAAAGAGCAGCATGTGGCTCGCAAGCCACAGTTTGCCAACCCCTGCACTAGACCTCTGAACTGGTTTACCTGTCTGTAACATGACACAATTAACTGTTCCTTTATAACTGCTGCTTTGCTGATTAAAAGAGATGCAGGTCAAGTGCTCAGCACAGGGCCTGGCATACAATAAGCACTCTTCAATGTGAGCTGTTGTCAATGAACACATTATTCCTCTGCCAGGGACACACCTCCCCAGTTGTCCATCAAGCTAATTCCTTCTGTCCATCAATAGCCAGCTCCTCTGGTATCAGCTTCCAGGAAGCCTTCCCTGAGCACCAAGTCAGGGCTCCTCCTCCACAGGCGCCTCTTTCTGTGCCTCCCCCACTCTCCTAGGAGTGGGTGCATAGAGGGCTGGGATTGACTGGTGGCTGCTCCTTGGTGGCCCGCCTGGGACTGGCCACAGAGCAGGTACTCAGCAAGGGTTTGTTGGGTTATTCAAGGCACATACAGTGCCACCTCAAGGCTTGTCCTCCCAACCTCCCAAGCCAGTTTTACCTCAAAGCCAAACACCAGCTGCACAGAGGCCCCACGGGTCAGGATGCTGTGATAGGCATGGCTGACGAAGAGGAAGTCCAGGATACCCAGGAGGAACATAAGGGCTGTGGGGACCCCCCAGATGGGGGGTTGGAGGGGTCAGCCCAGGGCCTGGCAGCCACTTCCTGCTCTAAGACAGCTTCCACCCTCAAGCCCACTATGGCCCCAGCCATATAGTCGGTGGACACACTCCACTGAACCCGGCCCCCTGGGAACTCCAATTCTGCCTAGGGGGTGCATCAGGGTGGCCCAAGCTCCAGGTGAGGAGGCAAAGAGCTAAGGGGCCAGGCAGTTGAGAAGCTATGGAGTGGAACAGGGCAGAGACTATGCAAATGAACTTCCTAAATTATCTTTCCTGTACAGCTGTGGGCTGGGGGAGGCAGCTTGTGCTCCCCCGGGTACAAGTCCATGGCCAATAACTTTGCATGTTCCAATCCTTCATGGTGCCTCGTCTCCCTCCAGCTCCCTCCTCTCCCCTCGCTTGGGTCTCACTCACAGATAATGCGGCAGTGAAAGAGCCAGGAGATATTGGGGCTGCGTTCCATCTGAGGCAGAGCAGAGAAGGGGCCCATCAGGAAGGCTGGGGCTCACCCCACAACCCCAGCCCAGCCCTTACTCCACAAGCCTGCCCACCAGGCCATTCCCTGGCTTCTGTCTGCTCCAGAGAGCCCCTGACTCGACTCACAAAGTCCACACGGTCCTCAGCCAGCCAGTGAAAACACTTGAGGAAGAGGAGGAGAGTGAAGAGCGCAACAAAGCGGGGGCTGAAGTCGTCCCGAAAGACGGTGAAGGCCAGACAAGTTTCAGTGACAGCATACCAGGAACGTTCCAGAAGGTGCTAGGAGTTGGCAAAGAATGATGTAAAACTCAAGATATTCTGCTTACCCAGATTCCTGGCCCTCACCTTTGGGGCCACAAACATCTTACCTCCATCTCTGCTGCCCTCAGCTGTCCAAAGAACACCTTGCCCATCACCTTGCCCAAGAGGAAGACAAGGACAAAGGCCTGGATATACAGGACCTATGAGTAAGGAGAGGCTATTGATTGAGGTCACTTTCAGCTTTGCTCTGCCTGGGGCTCATCATTTAAGAACCTCCTTGCATCCCCATCACAATTTATTCAAAGTTAGGCAGCTGGTGGCTACTTCACTTCTCTCCTACTGACCTTACCTGTAGCCCCACCCCTGTCTCAAGCAACCTCCTTCTTCCCTCCTACAGAATCCCTCCCTCCCTGAGCCCTCAACTCACTGCCATGCTGGGGCTGGACTTGGTCAAGTACACCACAGTGGGGTAGAACTGGTGCTTGAGGTAGTAGGCATGAGCCACTACGGCCCCGGTCAGCGCCAGGCTGGCCGCCATCATCACTGCGGTGCGGAACATTGCCCTGGCCTGGAGACCTGCATGGGGAAAAGAAAGAAAACTTGTATGATGCCCATATGGTGCAAACCTAGCTGGTGCCTGAAACACAGTCAGGGAATAAGAGAACAACAAAAAAACCCTCATTTCACACTCACATTCATCACATCAAGAACAGCATATGCTCCACTTTACAAATAAGAAAACTGAGACTCAAATGGGGTTAACAGTGGTCACATTGACGCAGGGCCTGGAGCCTGGGTCAGTGTTGTTTCAAATCTAGGGCTCTTTCCTCGCTGCCTGCCAAGCCGCTGCCCCTAGGGAGGTATGAGGAAAGGTAGCAATGTTGGAGCGGGGAGAACTGCTACCACTAACCCTAAAGTGCAGATGATGCGGTGGGATGCAAAAGAAATCTCCAGAAGCGGGAACGTGCGGCCTGGACTAGGAGAAACCAAGGCGCTGGAGGGTGCAGCCGGAGGCGACATCGCCGGTGACAGCTTTGCCGGGGTGGGCAGCTCCGACGCGCGCCGCGCGGGAGCAGGCGGAGTACGTCAGTCTGGAACCCTGGCGCTCCCAACCCCTGGGGCAGTGTCAACTCGGGGCACCAGAGGAAGGGCCGACCGATAAGATGCAGTGGCGGGACTGAGAGGGACCCTCGTCGTCCCCGCGGTCGCGCACCTGTAAGCGCCTGAAGCTACCAGCGTCGCAGGTGGGGCCCAGCCTCAGGAGAACGGGCGCGCGGGCGCCTGAGGTCTACCGCCAGCTGACAGGCCGAAAGCGGGCGGCGGGGCTGAGACGCGCGTCGACCCCGGAGACCTCAAGGGAATGGGCCAGGTCCCGACTCCAACCACAACCGGGGCACGACCCCGACCTACTCACCAGGAGCCCAACGCCGCGAGCCCGCTCAATCCCCGCGACTGCGGAGGCGGCTCCGGTTAACAACACTCCCCACCCCCTGCGAGCCGGAACTTTGGGGATGAGACACCTCACTTCCGGCAGCGCGGGGCGCGGCGTGGACCGTACCAAGTACACCCTTCTCTTTCCCGCATCGCGCGCCTTCCTTGCTGCTGGGGGCAGTCGTCCCACCACCGACTCTGGAGTTCGTGCCCACGGTCGAGCAAGAAATGCAAGAGGTGGTCGAAGCGGAATAGGGTAACCCGGGAGGTGGTTAGAGTCCCCCTGTCTACTAGTCACAGATGGTGTCGTCTCCGCCGCCGAGTGTTCTCTACCAAGTGGAGGACTCAGGCTCTCACTGTGGCTGGAAGGTGGAGCATTGTGTGGGTCGTACCATTTGGAGGGGGGAGTAGGCGAGGGATAGACATTACAGGCTTAAGAAAAAATGTTTTAGAGACTCATTCCAGGGGGAATACACAACGGATTGGCAAATAAGATGCTTTCTTGGAAAACTGGATTCACCAAAGAAAAATTTGCTTCCTCCACGATCACCCCCAAATTGTGTGGGAGTGAGTTGGGTCCCCGTGGCTGCTACTGATTGGTCAATATAGAGTTACGCGGACCAGTAAGAAAAAGAAAGGAAATTTACTGGCCTATAGGAAGAGAAAAGTCTGTGAGCGGTTGCTAGGGGCGGAAGGCAGCGTTGCCTAGGACTAGGTCCAACCCCAAGGGGCGGAGAGTGGGGCAGGCGCAGTCGGTGGGCGGGTGGGCGATCAGTTTCTCCCCTGGGGGAACGTTTACTGCGCCACAAAGGGGAGGGGCAGCTAGGTGTGACTGGGACTGAGGAGAAGGCAGACCTTTAATGCCGGCTTATTTTAGGATGGTAATGCCCTGTGCAAAGGGATTGATTTCGCTGCATGCCCGCAATCCTCCCCGTGCCTGCTGCTTTCCTGTCTATTGTTCAGTTCTGGGCCTTACGGCACAGCTCACGCTCGTCTGGGACTGCATTGTATTTATTTCAGTTTGTGTCTCAGTCACTGCCAATCCAGACCGCTCATTGACAGTTTGGAGCTAATGCACCCACTTTGTGTCTTGTTTCCGTCGTTTCATTTAACCATCAATCATTAAAGTTTATGAGCTAGGTGGTGCTATCCTCATTTTATATGTGGGACAATTGAGGTTCAGAAATTTAATAAAACCTGTCCTGGGATTGGCATTGAGTCTATCTGACTCTGAATTCCTGTATTGTTAGCCTCATCACCTGCTGACTTCAATTTGCCCCATCACTTTAAGCTTGTAACCTGTCGCTGAGTTGGCTCCCCATAAAGCCATCTGTAACTTTATAGAGACATTAGAATTAATAAATGAGTTGAGCAAGGTTGCAGGATAGAAGATTAATATGCAAAAGTAAATTACATTTTTATGCGCCAGCAAGGAACAATCCAAAAGTGAAATCAAGGGCCGGCCGAGTGGCGCGGTGGTTAAGCGCTGGCTTGGGAAGCCAGCGGCCCCGGTTCGGTCCCACATGTGAGGGCTAGTAACACTGCCTTCCAAAAACAAAAAAAACAAAACAAAACAAAAGTGAAATCAAGAAAACAGTTCGATTTACATTGCACACCAAAAAATGCTTATAAATAAATTTGGCAGAAAAAGTATAAGACTGGTACAGTGAATATTAACAAAACATCACTGAGAGGAATTAAAAGTCTAAATAAATGGAAAGATACCTCAAATGTATAGATTCGAAGACTTAAGATGGCAGTACTCCCCAAAATTGATCTAAAAATTCTACAGTCCTTATCAAAATGCTGGCTACCTTTACTGCAAAAATCGACAAGGTGATCCTAAAATTTATGTTGAAATACATGAGACCCAGAATAGAGAAAACAGTTCTGAAAAGGAAGAATTAAATAAAGAGAAAAAAGGAAGAATAAAGCTGGAGTACTCATACTTCCTGATTTTAAAACTTACTATGAAGCCACAATAATCAGACCAAACAAATCAATGGAATAGAATTAAGAGTTCAGAAGTAAACCCATACATTTATGGACAGTTGATTATCAATAAGTATGCCAAAACAATGCAATGGGGGAAAGAATAGTCTTGTTAATAAATGGTGCTGGAGCCCCCACCTTACACCATATACAAAAATTAACTCAAAATGGATCAAAGACCTAAATGGAAGACTTAAAGTTATAAAAGTCTTAGAAGAAAACTTAGGGGCCGGCCGAGTGGCGCATTGGTTAAGCGCTGGTTTGGGGATGCCAGCGGCCCCGGTTCGGATCCCACATGAGGGCCAGTGACACTGCCCTCTACAGCTAACAACAGCTCCACCTGGAGCTGGGCTGTGCGAGCCCCGGTGATGGTGTGGGCCCCTGCTGCAGTGGGCTGCCATAGGCTACAGTAAGTGGCCCACAGCCAGCGTGAGCGGCTGGCAGCCAAGCGTGAGCTGCCAATAGCCGCGATGAGCGACATCCAGAGGCCAGCGACGGATCTGCCTCATCCGGGAAGAGCGCAATGACGATACCAACAGTGAAGCAACATCCTCCACAACTAAACTGAAGAACAAGAAGACAGCAACTTGTCTGTTCCCCTTCCCCGATTCCCCAACGTTGTTCCCCTCCACCAATTCCCCAATAAAAAATCTTAAAAAAAAAGAAAAAAAAAAAAGAAGAAAACTTAGGCATATTTCTTTATGACCTTGGGTTAGATAATGGTTTCTTGGATATGACACCAAAAGCACAGCAACCAAAGAAAAACTCGATAAATTGGATTTCAGCAAAATTTTAAGATGTGCTTCAAAGGGCACCATCAAGAAATTGAAAAGACAACCCACAGAATGGGAGAAAATATTTGCAAATCATATATTAGATAAGGGACTTATCTAGAATATATAAAGAACTCATACGCCTCAATAATAAAAAGACAGGCAACCCAATTTTATGGGCAATGGATTTGAATAGAAATTTATTCAAAGAAGATATAAAAATGGCCGATAGGTACATTATGGATATGCAAATCAAAACCACAATAAAATCCACTTCATACCCACTAGGATGTTATAAATAAAAAGACCAACAATAATATGTATTAGGAAGGATGTAGAGAAATTAGTACCCTCATGCATTTCTGGTAAAATTGTACAGATGCTTTGGAAAACAGTTTGGCAATTCCTCGATAAGTTAAACATAGAATTACCATATGACCCAGAAATTCCACTCCTAGGTATATATACCCAAGATAACTGAAAACAACTATTCACATAAACACTTGTACATGAATGTTCACAGCAACATTATTCATAATAGCCAATAAGTGGAAACAACCCAAATGTCCCTGAGTGGATAAACAAAATATAATACGTCCATACAGTTATTCAGCTGTAGACAATAATGAAGTACTGACACAGGCTACACCACTGACAAACCTTGAAAACATTCTGCTAAGTGAAAGAAGCCAGACACAATAGGCCACATGTTATGTCATTCCATTTATGTAAAATGTCCAGAATAGTCAAATTCATATAGACAGGAAGTAGTGGTTGCCAGGGGCTGGTGGAATGGGGAATGGGAAGCGACTGCTAATGGGTATGGGTTTTTTTTTTGCCAGGGAGGCAGGACCTGATAAAAATGTTCTGTAATACATAGTGGTGACAATTTTCACAGCTTTGTGAATATACCTAAAACCACTGAATTGTACACTTTAAAACTGTGAATATTATGGAATATGAATTATATCAATAAAAAGCAAGGAAATGACAGATAAAATGGAAATTAATAAAATACATAAAGCTAAAATAGAGAAGGGGTACTTTGAATAAGCTATTAAAATAGAAAAACCTCTAGTAAGACTGATCAAGAAAATAAAGTTGTTGTTGTTTTTAATTTATAAGAGTTTATTTGAGCCAAACTGATGACAATTGACAGGAAGCAAAATCTCAATGGATTGAGAAAATGATCCAAGAAAATAAAATTAAAGTTACAAATAAACAATAATGAAAGGAAAGGGGGGGAAATGTAACCACAGACACAGCAGAGATTTTAAAATAATAAGGATCTAGTAGGTGCATTTTTATGGAAATAAATTTGAAAACTTAGGTGAAATGAACAATTTCCTAGAAAATAAAAGATGTGTTAAAACTGGCCCAACACAAAATAGAAAACATGAATAGACCAATAAATATTTGTAAGATGACTCAGTAGTTTAGTACTTCCATTCCTCCTCCCCATATATGGACAACACAAGATTTTATTACACCCAGAGGGTTAACAAGCTAACTAGTATAAAAATCTGAATTCTCCCTCCAAATTGATCTAAAATTTCAATCTAGATCAAAAGGATTTTTCATGGAACTTAAGAGTTCACTTTTAAATGTATGTGAAAGATCAAAGGGTCAAGACAATTTTTAAGAAGAGATGCAGGGGGCTGGCCGAGTGGCTCATTGGTTAAGAGTTGACTTGGGAACCCAACTCTGAGCAGCATGGCCCTAGTTCAGATTCCACATGAGGGCCAGTGACGCTGCGCCCTCTACAGCTAAGATGGTGAACAGCAGCTCGACCCGGAGCTGGGCTGCCATGGGTCGCCCGCAATGATGTAGGCTGCAGTGGGGCTGGCTGGCAGCTGGCGTGCACTTTTGTGAGCTGCTGTGAGCCACCATGAGCAGCCGTCCAATGTCAGGTGAGCGACTGCCTCACTTGGGAAGAGCACAATGATCACAATACCAACATGGGCCAGTGAAGCAACATCCTCCATAACTAGACTGAAGAACAAAAGGACGGCAACTTGTCTGTCTGTTCCCCTCCCCCAATTTCCCAATAAAATCTTCACTTCTAGTTTTTGTTTGTTTGTTTGTTTGTTTGTTTGTTTTTAGCTGAGCCATCCTGCCACCTGTTGGCAGCTCATCGGCAAACTCAGCTCGGGCTGGGCATCAAACTGCTGTTGCTCAGAGCTCAGCTCACACTCTTGAACGAGCTGTTAACCAACTGAGCCACTCAGCTGGCCCTATAAAATCTTAAAAAAAAAAAAAAAAAAAAGATAACCAAAACAGTGGGCACCATGTCTGGTTTGTGTCCCTGTTCCCAGCCCCAAGGTCCAGGGCCTCGTACAAAATTAGAACTCAGTGAGTCTTGAAGAAGTGAATAAACGGATGGATGGATGGATGGATGGATGGATGGATGGATGGATGGATGGATAAGCGAATTGTCTTGGGCCTCACTGCTCTGACATAAGGCCTTCCTAACTGGGTGTTCGGATTCTTGCATGATCTGTTTCCAGCCTGCCTCCCCCATCCACATCATGCACTTTGTGCTGTGGCTGAACTTAACTTGTTCCCATTCCCCCAAATCTGCTTGTTTCTTCAGCCTAGATTTCTTCTGTTTTACTCCTTTGTGTAAGATGCTTTTCCTCTCCTGTTTGCCCAGGAAATCCTTAGCACACAACCAAAGACACTTTCAAGCCATCAGCCGTGAACTTGAGTGAGTCTCCCTGTCTTCTTGGTGTCCATGGCATTGACCCAATGTGAACTCAGCCTCATTTGACCCTATGTTGTAATTGTTCCTGTGTCTGTGACGTCCATCAGGGCAGGGCTCAGAATAATAAAAATAACTTCTATGAATATGCTGTAAATTGTAATGATAATCATACAGACCTTATGTATTGAGCTCTGGCTGAATGTCAAACATGGTTTTAATCCTCAAAACCATCCTACGGGGCCGGCCGAGTGGCACGGTGGTTAAGCGCTGGCTTGGGACACCAGCGGCCCTGGTTCAGGTCCCACATATGAGGGCCAGTGACACTGCCCTCAAAAAAAAACAACACCATCCTATGATCCAGGTACTATTATCATGCCTGTTATATAGATGAAGATACGGAGGCACAGAAAGATTCAGTAACTTACCCAAAGTTTGCACAGCTAATAGGGAAAGACACAGGATTTAAACCAGGAAGTATGACCTCACAGCCCCACTCTCACCCTCTGCACTTTGCAGCATGCCCATTTTCTCAATCCTCGCAACAACTTGCCATTTCATTAATGAGAAAGCAGAGGCTCACAGAGGCTAAGGAATTTAGCCCGAGTCACCCTGCTGGAGAGTGGCCCAGCCAGGACTCTGTCTGGTTTCTTGATATTTCACAATGCTGCTCATGAGCTGCCAGGCCCCACTATCAGGACCCAATTCCCACAGTGTCTGTGGTGAGTTCCACAGCTTAAGCAGTGTCTGGGGGCTGAGTCCTTCTGGGAAAAGCCAAAGAACAGCCACCACTAGGCTAGACAACCTGGGTGTCCTTGGAGGGCAGGGCAGGGACGGGAAGTCCAAGTCTCTCCCTCCGGCAGGGGGCAGGCAGCCACATGTGAGGCTGTTTCAGGACTCTTAATTCAGACCACGGTGGGCATCTGTGAAATGGGCATAGACTCCTACGGGTCCAGGAACAGGACCTGTCACCCAAGTCTAGTACACAGAAAGGTGTTGGGGGCAATAAGGTGTGGGTTTGAGCAATCAGGGGGCACCTGGCCAATCAACACACTTTTATGGGACTTGTTATGTGCCAGGAAGGGGCATGGGTGCTGGGGACTCAGTGGGTGAGCAAAAAGACACTTTCTGCCCTCATGAGCCTCTTGCCCAGTGCAAGAAGGCTCCTACCTCTCACACCTCCTACCTCTCACACTTGTTCCTCCCTCCTTCCCATTAGAATGGATGGGGTCTCCCTCCTCCCATTGATTCAGTCATTTATTTTTGTTGTTGTTTTTTTTGAGGGCAGTGTCACTGGCCCTCATATGCGAGACCCACCGGCCTCCCAAGCCAGCGCTCAACCACTGAGCCACTCGGCCGGCCCAAGATTCAGTCATTTATTCATCCAACAAGTATTTACTGAGTCCCCACCACAAGCCAAGCTTTGTTCTAAGTAGAGAATGTATTAGTGAACAAATTGGATAAAAATCCCTGCCCTGATGGAGCTTACAGTCAATACAAGACAACAAATAAACAAGGAAGCACATAGAGAAGTGATGACTTTGGGGAATTGAGAGGAGGTGGAGCAGATGAGGAGGACCCAGAGTGTTTGAAAAGAAGAGAGACAGTTCTCCTATCCTAGCAGGAGGCATATACAGATGTGAATTCAAGTAGATACAGGAGCAGGAAAAGGGATAGAGTGTTGGAGGTGAGAGGAGTGAGAAGTTGTGATTAGTTATCCTAGAAAGAGGGTTGGGAACTTACTAGAGAAGCACAGAAGGACTGCCAGGAAGCAGGAGTGCCCAAGGAGTCCTGTGGCCCTGAGCTCAAAGCAGTGAAACAACCCTCTGATTATCTGCTTTGCTTTCCCATCTGGTGCAGGTACCAAGTGGGTGGGTGGGTGGGTTCAGCCAGTGTTGGAGTCTCCTAGATGTGGTGGTTTTAGAATATATCCATACATTCTGTATGGACAAGAAGTGGACCCTAATTCCCCTCTCCTTGAGTGTAAGCTAGATTCATTGATTCACTTCTAAAGAGTAGAATAAAATGAAAGTGATGGTGTAAGGCTTTGGAGACCTGGTCACAAAAGCTTCTTTGACTTTCTGCTTGTTCTCTGTCCTGGATTGCTCTCTTGGAGGGAAGCCACCTGCCATGGCATAAAGACACTCAAGCTGCCCTATGGACAGGTCTACATGGTGAGGAACCAAGGCTACACAGCCGACAGCCACGTGAGTGAGCCCCTGGGAAAGGTATCCTCCAGCTCCTGGCAAGCCTTCAGGTGACTGCAGCCCTAGCCAACACTTTGACTTCAAGCCTCATGAGACACTGTGAGTCTCTCCCAGCTAAGTTGCTCCTGAATTCCTGGACCACAACACAAGGAGATAATAAATTGTTCTTTTGTTAAAACCACAAAGCTCTGGGGTAATTTTTACCCAACAGATAACTAACACACCAGGTGTCTTTGATAGAGAAAGGAGCAATTGAAGGGCAGGCTTCCACCTGGCTATTAGAGAACCGAGGCTCTCACTATCTTGTGGCTCTGCCACCCCCTAGGGGCCCTTGGAGTTGAGTGGAGATCTGCATTTGGCTAGAAGTCAGGGATATAGAAAGCGAAGCAGATCATAAGAGAGGGAGATTTTCCAAGGCCATGCCTGATAATGGATAATAAGAAATAATGAAAAATGGGATGAGGAAGTGCCATTTTAGATGAAAACATAAGATGATTAGAAGGTAAGGTGAGCGGAAGGGAGAAAGGAGTAAGGATCGGTCAGTGGGAGGACCTCTGGCCTGAAAGTCTGGGTGTATGTTAGGAAACAGAGAATCCCAGGGTGACTGGAGCTTGGGGAGTGAGGCTGAGAATGGCAGAAAATCAGTCTGAAGGGGTGGGTGGAGCCAGATCACCCAGCCTTGTAAACAGCCTCTTAGTGACTTGAGGTTTATATTAGGGTCAGTGGAAAGATACTGCAGGGGTTAAGCAGGAGATGGCGGAGCAGATTTGCCCTGGGAAATGTCATCCTGGCCACAGTAGAGTGGGGGCCAGCTGCAGCAGGAAGAGTGGTCAGGGAGCTGATGTAGCTGCTCACAGAGGGATAGACAAGCTGCTCTGGGCTGGGCAGGGTGGATGGAGGTGCTGAAGGCATGGAGGGCCAGAATTCAGTATTTGATTAAGCCACGGGGAGAGGGACAGGGAGAAGCCAAGTGACCCCAGGCTCCTGTGTGGAAGGTAGAATTATTCTCTAAAATGGATAATCCCCAAAACAGCATGTTGAGTTCACTTTTTAAAATTATGAAATATGTGATAGGCACAAAATAATTGATGTCAAAAATACATAAACAATGGAGTGAAATAATAAAATAAACCCCCAGCTTGAGAAACAGAACATTAGCAGCACCGCTAAATTTCTGTTTCCTCCTCTCCATCACATCTTCCTGTCTCCCACCCCAAGATACCACACCCCCAATTTTATTATATTTAAACTCACTACTTTTATTTTTCTCATAAACCCAAGTGGTTATTTTATTATAAATATGCTTACAAAATGTTCCAGTGAAGAATTGAAAGGATTTCCTTTTTCAGTGTGAAACTGACAACATTCCAGAAAAAGCTGCCAATATCTAGAACCCATCTCAATAACTGGCTCAGACTTCCTGCCCAGCCACTGCCTCTCCTGATGCCCTCAGCCACATGTCCCTACTGGTGCGAGGGGCCCTGTGAAGTATGTTTTACTGGGCACTGCAACAGGTACTCTCTGAATTCACTGGGATGGTGCAATTTTTCTCCTCTAATCTGTTAAAGGGGTAAATTGTATTAATCAAATTTCTCATCTTTAACCTTGCATTTTTAGAATAAATCCACCTTGATCAGTGTGTTGTCTTTTCTATACATTACTAGATTCAGTTTACTAATATTTTACTTAGGATTTTTACATCCATGGTTATGAGCCTGGGGTTATTTTTTATTTTTTATTTTTGGTGTCAAGCGTGCTACCTCTATGACATGTGTGAGGGAAGGTGGAAGGATTTGTACAAGGCACCATTATTTGGTCTTTGAGTGTTTGGTTAATCTTACTGGTGGAGCCATATAGGCCTCAAGTTTTCTTTGTGGTAAGATTTTGTCTACTGATTCAATTTGTTTAATATTATAGGACTAACCAGGATTTCTATTTCTACTTCTTTTAGTTTTGCTGGGTTATATTTTTCTGTAGGGACTTGTCTATTTTCATATAAACTTAAATATAAATATATAAGATGAATATATATTTCACATATAAAATATAAATATAAAAATTGGCATAAAGTTGTTCATAATATCCTCACATTTTTATTGTCTAACATGTGGTTATGTATATAAGGTTTTTATACATTGCCAGATTCAGTTTGTGAATATTTTGTTGAGTTTTTTGGGTTTTTTTTTTGGCGGGGGGAGGATCTATGCTTATCAGGGTAATATTGGTTTCATAGAATGAGTTGGGCAGTGTTCCCTCTTTTTTATTTTTAAAAAAGTTTTTGAAGGTTTGGTATTAATTCTTCTTTAACTATTTGGTAGCATTCATTAGTGAAACATATCGACCTGGGCTTTTCTTTGTGGATTTTATTTTTTTAACAGTTTATAGCCTTTTGGGGTACAATTTTAGATTTATGGAATAATTGAGTAGATAATAGAGAGTTCCAAATACCTACCCCCACACCTGCAACCCCCGACTCACAGTTTCTTCTACTATTAACATCTTGTATTAGTGCAGGACATTTATTGAATGAACCAATTATGCCTTGTTATTAACTATAGTCCATAATTTTTATTAATGTCTCACAAAGGTGCCATCACCTTCAGCTAAAAGGTGTTGGGCAGCTCTCTTGGTTTTGAACATGTATAATGTTATGGATCCACCGTTACAGTTTTAGAATAGTTTAACCATCCTAAGAGTACCCTATGCCTCCCCTAGGACCACTGATCTTTTTTGTGTTTTTAATTTATTTATTTTAATTAGCTTCAGGTGTACAACACAGTGCAATAGTTATACTTTTTACCCCTCAATGTGACAACCCCCTCCCCCAATTCTCCCCTCCACTCCTCCCCCCCATATCATACATATCTATTACAATTCCTTTGACTCCCTTCCACCCTATAATCTACATCCCGTGACTATCTATATATTCAATTACAGTTGACATACAATATTATACAACATCAATTTCAGGTGTACAGTGCAGTGATCAAGCCTCTACTCCATCCATGAAGTGGTCTCCCTAACAAGAAATGTGACCATCTGACACCCCACAAAACTTTTACATTATTATATTCCCCGAACTGTCTTTCATATCCCTGTGGCAATACTGTAGTTACCTATTTATGCTGTCTAATCCTTTCCCCTTCTTCCTCATCCCCACCCCCCTCCCAACTAGCAACCCTGTTTTTCCTCTATATCTATGAGACTTTCTGTTTCCTTTGCTCATTCATTCAGTTTTTCAAATTCCACATATAAGTGAGATCATATGGTATTTTTCTTTCTCCGATTGACTTATTTAACTTAACGTAATAGTCTCTAGGTCCATCCATATCATTGCAAATGATACGATTTCACTCTTCTTTATAGCAGAGTAATACTCCATTGTATAAATGTACCACGGTTTCTTAATCCAGTCATCTACCAATGGGCATTTCGGTTGTTTCCAAGTCTTGGCTATTGTAAATAGTGCTGCAATAAACATAGGGGTGCATATATTTTTTTTGAATTAGTGTCTTGGATTCCTCTGGGTAGATACTCAAGAGTGGAATTGCTGAGTCATACGGCAGTTCCATTTCCAGTTTTTTGAGATACCTCCATGCTGATTTCCATAACGGCTGCACCAATTTGCAGTCCCACCAACAGTGCACCAGAGTTCCCTTTTCTCCACACCCTCGCTAGCACTTGTTGTTTGTTGATTTGTTGATGATAGCCATTCTGACTGGAGTGAGGGACCACTGATCTTTTTACTCTCTCTATATTTGCCTTTTCCAAAATGTCATATAGTTGACATTGTATAGCATGTAGGCTTTTCAAATTGGCTTTTCTTACTTAGCACTTAAGGTTAATCCACACCTTTTCATGGCTTTATAGCTGTCTTAGTCAGAGTTGTCCAGAGAAACAGAACCAAAAACATGTGTATATAAGTAGAAAGAGGTTTATTTTAAGGAAGTGGCTCATGTGCTTATGGAGGCCAGCAAGTCCAAGGCCAGCAGCCTGGAGACCAGGGAAGAGCCGATGCCGCAGTTCAAGTCTGAAGGCCAGCAGAATTCCCTCCTGTCAACTATAACTGAAAAAGAAAGAGAGAGAGAGAAATTTCCCTCTTGCTTGGGAGGTCAGTCTTTTGTTCTATTTTGACCTTCAATTGAGGTCCACCTACATTATAGAGAGCAATCTGCTTTACTCAAAGTCCATTAAATGTTAATCTCATCCAAAACCATCCTCACAGAAAAACCCAGAATAATGTTTGACCACATATCTGGTCACCATGGCCCAGGCAAGCTGACAGAAAATTAACTATCACAGTACTCATTTCTTTTTATCACTAAATAATATTCTATTTTATGAATAGATCACAGTTTTATCCATTAATCTATTGAAGGACATCGGGTTGCTTTCTGTTTTTGGCAATTATGAATAAAACTAATATAAACATTTGTGTGCAGGTTTTTGTGTGGACATAAGTTGTCAACTCCTTTGGTAAATACCAAGGAGTATGATTGCTGGAATGTATGTTAAAGGTATGTTTGGTTTTGTAAGAAACTTTCAAGTCGCCTCCCAGGGTGGCATTTTGCATTCTCTATCCTTACAGCTGGCCATTCCACCTGGGCAGAACCTCTGCCCCCACCTTGTGGGAACTGGGGGTGGAGAAGCAGCTGATTATCCCCAAGTGACACCTCTGCTCTACAAGCTGGTGGGAGTAGGGGATAGTATTAATAGCTCCTGGTCTTCCTAACTTTTCCCTCCTGGCATGGAATCCCTGTCCTAGGAGAATCCTGGGGCATGAACCATGTGAATCCAGTATATCAGGTCTGTCATGCCTGTCATACATGGGGGGAAAGATGACCAGTCCTCTTTTGCTGCACCTGCCTGAAAAAGAGCTTCCTTGTCAAGGGGATGACAAACATTGATGGCCTGCCATTCTTGAGGTGAAACTGTAGTTCCACACTGGGAAATGGGAATTGGAATGGGAAAGGAAGGCCCCTGTATTCTTGGCCCAACAGGCTGGAGTAGAGTGCTTGGAGTGGAAGACAGACCATAAAGGTAGTGGGAGGAAGGGGCAGGGGAAAGGAGTGGGTTGAGGCTCAAATGCCACCAGCTCTCACTGTTCACAATAAGAGTCCATTGAATCAATGCCTCTGTATTTGCTGGCGATGCCTTCAGGATAATTTCCAGATTTCAAATAATTGCGTTTTCAAAAATAATTTTTTTCAGTTAAATGGTTGTTTTGTTAGGGAGAAAGTCTCCTGCACTCTTCACTCTGACATTCTGGAATTCTATCTTACGATTCTTTTTTTTTTTTTTTTTTAAGATTTTATTGGAGAATTGGGGGAGGGGAACAGCGTTGGGGAACCAGGGAAGGGGAACAGACAAGTTGCTGTCTTTTTGTTCTTCAGTCTAGTTGCGGAGGACGTTGCTTCACTGGCCCATGTTGGTATCGTCATTGCACTCTTCCCGGATGAGGCAGATCGGTCGCGGGCCTCTGGATGGTCGCTCACCGCGGCTATTGGCAGCTCACGCTGGCTGCCAGCCGCTCACGCTGGCTGCAGGCCACTCACTGTAGCCTATGGCAGCCCACTGCAGTAGGGGCTGAAGCCTATACCAACTCCGGAGCTGGCAACCCAGCTCCAAGTGGAGCTGTTGTTAGCTGTAGAGGGCAGTGTCACTGGCCCTCATATGTGGGATCTAACCGGGACCGCTGGCGTCCGAAGCCAGCTCTCAACCAATGCGCCACTCGGCTGGCCCAAGATTCTTAAAAATTTCTTATTCCAATGGTTATTTTCCTCTTGTCCTTTCTTATGTGTATGTGCTTCTTCCGTTTTTTTTTCTTGTTTTTCTTTTCCTTGAACAAGTTAGCTAGTAGTTTCTCTGTTTGTTATTTTTTCCAAAAGCCCAGGTCTAATCTTTGTTCTCTGCTTTATTAACCTCTTCTTTTATTTTATTTTTTCCCTCTTTGTGCTTTCTTTTGGTTTACTTTGTTGTTCTTTTTCTAGTTTGAGCTGGAAGTTTAATTCATTTATTTTCATTCTTTTATTTTCAATGATAAAAATGTTTAGTGCTATGAATTCTCTTCTGATCATTGCTTTAAATGCATCTCATAGAGTTTGATATGAAGTATTTTCACTATTGTAATTTTTTTAGAAATTTTGGATTCCAGTTTATTTTCACCTAATTTTGTTTTTGCCTTTATTAATAATTTCTCATATTATTACATTGTGCTCAGAGAATATTGTTTATATTTCTACTGTATTGACCTTACTGATGATTTCTGTGTGACCTAATATGTATGTATCAATTTTTTGTGAATTTTTGTTTCTTTGAATTCACGGTTGTTTTTTCCAGTAGGAATTTTCTTCAGTTGATCTGTGTAGGATTTTATTCTCTGATCTATTCTCCCATTGATCTGTTAATCTTCTTTTTGTTCATTTGTGTGGTGTTGGGGTGTTTTACAAGATTCCCAGTTCAATAGCACACTCTTATGTCAATATAGCAAAGTCCAGATATTTTAATGGATTTTTGTTTGTTTGGTGAGGGAAGTGGTTTGTGTCTTTTGATCTTTTTTGTTTCTCTTTTGTCTTGCAAGGCCCTACGTTTTTCCTTTTTGCTTTTTACCCCACTTCATCATTCAGTTGCCCAAGGAAACTTCTCTCTCATTTTGGCCTTTTTTTCTCCTCTCACCAAAACTATGCATTTTAAAGACTGTGATCCTTTAAATCCCACATGCGTTGGAGTCCCTTCCTGTAATCTAAGCCCTCATCTCCCAGGACATTTTCCTAGTATCTTTCCAATGAAGGTTCTAGATCAACCTAGGGACGAGCTGCCAACTTTCCTCTTCCAGTTTTCTTGGCGCAAAGCTTCATGACAGGTCCTGGTGAGGTGGCGTAATGAGAGAGGTCCGCGCTGGCATTCAGTGTTTCTTTTTATTTGCGGTTATTCTAAAGTTTGGACAGTCCTGCTTTCAAGTTATGCTGAGGCTGTGGTTGCTCCGGAGTTCTATTTACCATTCTTGTTCTGATTTGTTTTGGGAGGAAACATTGGTAGGTGCGGACCTAGGCAACTATTACACGGCCCTCAGTTACTTGGAAGTCCCTCTGCTCTTCTTTCGTGACTTTTTAAGGCGGAGCTTAGCTCATTAGCTTGCACAATTTCTTATTTTCTAATATATGCATTTGACGTAATAAACTCCTGTCTAAGAATTGTTAGCTGTGTCCCCCAACTTTGACATGAAATCTTTCATGATTGTAGTCTTTTATTTTTCTTTCTTATCCAACTTGACTTTTATTGTATTTTATTTTTCTCACTTTTTAAAAAAATTTATTGTGAAATAAACATTTTTTAAAATTAGTTTCAGGTGTACAACAGTGCAATAGTTATACTTTTTACCCCTCAAAGTGACAACACCCCTCCCCATGATTGTAATCTTAAATACCACAAATCTATTATCTAATCTATTTTCTAATTTTCGTTGTGGTTTTTTTACCATGACCCAGAAATTTCACAAAATGTTTAATTTGAAAATACATAGGATTCCCCACCCCCACCCCCCCATTTATCTATTTGTTGGCAACATTTAACTTAATTGTATTGTGGTCAGAAAACACAGACTGAATGATTTTAATTTTTTGAAATTAGTCGAGTTGCCTTACGGTCTAGAATTTGATCAATTATTGGAAAATATTCTGCATATGATTTTCTGTATTTGTTGGGCACAGTCCTCCCTATTTGTCCACTAGGTCAAATTTGTTAACCATATTCTTCGTATCTTTTATACCCTTGCTAATTTTTTTTGCCTGCATGTGCCATCAAATCTGCAAATATGATTGTGATTTGTCTGTTTTTTCTTGTGGTTCTACTCATTTATACATCCATATAAACATATATATATCTTTATTGCTCATTGGTTTCATTTTTAAGAATAAATAAATTTAATGACAACTATAATTGAAAAATAATTTTTTTAAAGAGTAAATAAATTTAAAATTGCTATATATATATATTTAAAGATTTTATTGGGGAATTGGGGGAGGGGAAGAGTGTTGGGGAATCGGGAAAGGGGAACAGACAAGTTGCTGTCCTTTTTGTTCTTCAGTCTAATTGTGGAGGACGTCGCTTCACTGGCCCATGTTGGTATTATTATTGTGCTCTTCCCGGGTGAGGCAGATCAGTCGCCAGCCTCTGGATGGCAGCTCACAGTGGCTCTTGGCAGCTCACACTTGCTGCCGGCCACTCACTGTAGCTTATGGCAACCCACTGCAGCAGGGGCTGCAGCTATGCTGACCTTGGGAACTCACAGCAGCCCAGCTCCAGGTGGAGCTATTGTTCACCATCTTAGCTACAGAGGGCAGTGTCACTGGTCTTCATATGTGGGATCCGAACCGGGGCCACTGGCGTCCCAAGACAGCTCTTAAGCAACGCGCCACTCGGCCGGCCCCAAAAATTGCTGTATATTTTTAAATAACCATGTAAGCACCTTTTTTCTCTCCAGTAATACATTTAACCTGAAATTAATTTTTTTCTGATACACATATAGCAATGCCAGCTTTCTTTCAGTATTTGCCTGATATTTTTTTCTATCCTTGTACATCCAAACTTTTTTGTTGTCGTTGTTGTTTTTTAGTTTTTTGGGTTTTTTTTTGAGGGCAGTGTCACTGGCCCTCACATGTGGGACCGAACCGGGGCCGCTGGCTTCCCAAGCCAGCGCTTAACCGCCACGCCACTCGGCCGGCCCTCAAACTTTTTATATCCTTTTGTTTTATGTGTATCTTTTATAAATAGCTTGCTGTGCTATAAAATCATTTTGTGAATAGTATATTAGTTAGCTCAGTATAAACTATGCTGTGATAACTGTGTTAGGCAAAGTAATGACCTCCCAAGGATGTCTGAATCCCAATTCCTAGAAACTGTGAACATACTATCTCACATGGCAAAAAGGACTTTGCAGATGCAATTAAGGACCTTGAGATAGGGAGAATATTCTGGATTATTCAGGAGGGTCCAATTTAATCACAAGGTTCTCAAAAGGTCACATGCTGTGTGATCCCATCTATATAATGTTCTTAACATGACAAAATTATAGAGATGAAGGATAGATTGATGATTGCCAGGGGCAAAGTTGCGGGGGAAGGTGTGACTCTAAAGGTGGATAATATCAGGGAGTTCTTTGGGATGATGAACTGCTCCATATCTTGATCAAGGTGGTGGCTGTACTAATCTATTTATGTGATAAGATTTATAGAACTAGACACCAAAAAATTTAAAAACTGAGAGTAAAAACTGATGAAACTTGAAGAAAAAGGTCTGTAGTTTTGTTGTACACCAATGTCAGTTTCCTGGTTCTAACTGTATTGTGGTTATGCAAGATTTTACCATTGGGTAAAGGGGACATGGAAACTTTCTATGCTTCTTTATCAACATCTGTGAGTCTAAATTCTTTCAAAATAAAAAGTTAAAAAAAAATTCTCCCCAATGTGGAGTGTCAGATGTCCAAGGCTGGCACTGGTGGGCATGGGCCTGAAGCCCACCCAGCGTTAAGGCAATTAGCCTACTCGCCAACCCTTACTGGTCTCTAGCCTCATGTATGGAGGGAAGGGAGAGAGGTGGAAAACACAGCTGGTGTGGGGGTTCATTCACAGTTTTACTGAACACCTTCTTTGCATCAGGCTTGATCCAGAAACAGCGCTGGATCAGACAACTAGGCCCCTGGCTTACGCTTTAACTTTGGGCCTGGGCCAGGCAGCCGGGCTGAAATGTGGCCCTCCAACTCACTAGCTGTATGGCTGGCAGTGAGTTACTGAACCTCTTGGAAATAACCCAACTCTATGTTTTAGTTGCTGTTGTTTTCATTTGTAAAATGAGACTATTAATAATAACCACTTCATGAGGAGGTTGTGAGGAACATGTGAGCTGATTCGATTATAACTTCTTTAGTAACATGTTTATGGTTCTTGCTCTGGAGGCCACTAGAGTGGCTGCTTCTTTTCTGGAAGAGGCCGACAACAAATACATGAGGAGAAGCACACTCACACACACAAAACAGGGGGGCCTGATGAAGAACAGGTGGTCAGAGAAGGCCTCATAGGCCTTAGGGGGCATGGGAGGTGGCCACAGGGACACAGAGACACTCACAGAGACTCAGAAACCCAGAGATTCAGAGACACCTAGAGACCCAGAGAGACCAAGACACCAGGGAGACCAAGAGATCCAGAGACCCAGAAACACAAAGAGACCAAGAGACCCAGAGAAATTAAAAGCCCCAGAAACCCAGAGTGACCAAGAGATTCAAAGACTGAGATTCAGAGAGACAAAGTGAGCCAGAGAGAGCCAAAATGACCTAGAGATTCAGAGACGCCCATAGATTAAGATATAAGAGATTTGACAGAAATCTAGAGACCCAAAGAAATCCAGAAAGCCTCAAAGATACTGAGACACAGACACACCAAGAGACTCTGAGACATGGAGAGACCAAGAAACCAAAGATACCCAGAGACTCATAGAGGTTGAGAGTTCAGAGAGACCCAGAGAGATCAAAAGACTAAGAGACCGAGAGACACAGAGACACACAGAGAGAGAAAAGGAGGGCCGGCCGAGTGGCGTGGTGGTTAAGCGCTGGCTTGGGAAGCCAGCGGCCCCGGTTCGGTCCCACATATGAGGGCCAGTGACACTGCCGTCAAAAAAAAAAAAAAGAGAAAAAAGAAAAGGAGGGGCAGCCCCTAGGAGTGAAAATCCACTCTGGCAGCTGGGGTCAAAGCCGGAGGCCAGGAGCAAAGCAGAAATGGATGTCTGGATGTTCAAACAGGGAAGAACCGCTGTGTCACAGGAAGGAGCCTGCAGCTTGGGTCCAGGGCACACCTGGCCCAGCCCATATTTCTTTCATCTTTCATTCAGATGTCAGGAGGTTGGGTCCCTGAACCTCAGTTTCCCATCTGAAAATGAAAATGGCGGTGAGAACCACAAAACCTACTTCACAGGGCCAAACTCACATTGTGTTAGTCATGTGACTTGAGCCCACTTCTGCTGTCAGCAGTGGCAGGACTTTGAACATGAATTATTCAATTCTTTCTGGGCTTACATTCCTATTAAATACATATTTTATTTATTTATTTATTTATTTATTTATTTATTTATTTATTTATTTTTAGCTGAGCCATCCTGCCACCTGTTGGCAGCTCAGCAGCAGCTCAGCTCGGGCTGGGCATCAAACTGCTGTTGCTCAGAGCTCAGCTCTCATTCTTGAGCGAGCTCTTAACCAACTGAGCCACTTGGCCAGCCCTAATACATATTTTAAAAGTCACCTGTTACCACCTCATACTCATTAGGATGGCTACAATCAACAAAACAGAAAATAACAGGGCCGGCCAAGTGGCGCAGTGGTTAAGTGCTGGCTTGGGAGGCCAGCGGCTCCAGTTCGGGTCCCACATATGAGGGCCAGTGACACTGCCCTCAAAAAAATAAAAAAAATAAAAAAACAGAAAATAACAAATGTTGGCAAGGATGTGGAGAAATGAGAACACTTGTGCGCTATTTGTGGGAATGTAAAATGGTGCAACCACTGTGGAAAACAATTTGATGTTTCCTCAAAAAAATAAAAAATAGCATTACCAAACAGTCCAGCAATTCCATTTCTGGATATACAACCCAAAGAATTGAAAGCAAGGTCTCAAGATACTTGTACACACATGTTCATAGCAGCATTATTCATGATAGCCAAGATATGGAAACAATCTAAGTTTCCATCGATGGATGAATGGATAAGCAAAATATGGCATTGTGTTTCCCCAAATTTAAGACCTAATGGGAAAATAAGCCCTAGCATGATTTTTTCAGGATACTCATAATATAAACCCTACCCCAAACATAAGCCCCAGTTAAGATCGTCAGCCAGACATGAGTTTGAATAAATGTAGATTTTTTTGTACACGAATAAATTAAGTAGATTGTTGGAGCAAAAATTAATATAAGACTGGTCTTATTTTCAGGGAAACATAATAAAACTTTAGAATCAATATTATTCAGCCTTAAAAAGGAAGGAAATCCTAAGGGGCTGGCTGAGTGGCTCAGTTGGTTAAGGGCTCGCTGAGCTCTGAGCAACAGCTGTTTGATGTCCAGCCTGAACTGAGCTGCCGCTGAGCTGCCAACAGGTGGCACGATGGCTCAGCTACAAAAAAAAAAAAAAAAAAAGGAAGGAAATCCTGACATGCTATATAGCATGGATGAATCTTGAGGGTTTATATTATGCTAAGTGAAATAAGCCAGTCATAAAAAGAAAATGCTGTATGATTCCACTTATATGAAGTACCTACAGTAGTTGAATTAACAGAGACAGAAAGTAGAGTGGTGGTTGCCAGTGGCTGTGGGAGGGAGGGGAAATGGCGAGTTCCGTGTTTCATGGATATAGAGATTCAGCTTTGCAAGATGAAAAGTTCTGGAGATGAATGGTGGTGATAGTTTCACAACAATCCGAATGTACTTAAAACTACTAAATTTAAAAATGGTCAAGGCAGTAGATTTTATGTTATGCGTATTTTACCACACATTAAAAAAAAAAAAAGGCCGGCCGAGTGGCGCATTGGTTAAGAGCTGGTTTGGGATGCCAGCGGTCCTGGTTCGGATCCCACATATGAGGGCCAGTGACTGCCCTCTACAGCTAACAACAGCTCCACCTGGAGCTGGGCTGTGCGAGCCCCGGCGATGGTGTAGGCTGCAGCCCCTGCTGCAGTGGGCTGCCATAGGCTACAGTTAGTGGCCGCCAGCCAACGTGAGTGGCCAGCAGCCAGCGTGAGCTGCCAATAGCTGCGGTGAGCCACCATCCAGAAGCCGGCGACCGATCTGCCTCATCCGGGAAGAGCGCAATGATGATACCAACATGGGCCAGTGAAGCAACGTCCACCGCAACTAGACTGAAGAACAAAAAGACAGCAACTTGTCTGTTCCCCTTCTCCAATTCCCCAATAAAATCTTAAAAAAAAAGGGGGGGGGAGAAAAATCACCTGTCAAATGTGGAAAGTAATGTTGGCGCTGACTGTCGCATAAGACTAGAGACAGAGTAAAAGAGCCAGTGGAGTCTTGAAAATCAAAAGGCTTAACGCTGTTGATGGGCAGGGGCGGGAGGTAGTTTAGCTTTTTTTTTTTTTTTTTCTTCTTTTTGAGGGCAGTTATATGTGGGACCCGAACCAGGGCCGCTGGCTTCCCAAGCCAGCACTTAACCACCACGCCACCCGGCCAGCCCAGTAGTTTGGTGGTATTAAGCAAAGCCCTCCTCTACCAACTTGGAGCCACTGGCCAGGCTCTTCCTGCTCCAAAGGATCTTGGGAAGGCGATGTGGTCTCCGAATTCTCATGCCTAGACAATTTCCTCTCTGGCTCCCAGGTTTGGGTATTCCTGGATCTGAATAAAACACAGACACACTCAGCGACACCCAGCGAGAGACAATCAGTGAATTACAATTTACCCATCATCCATAAGCAGCAGCCCAGGCCTCATTTCCATGCCGCACCTTGGTTCCACATTTGTAAAGCGGTGGGGAGGGAGCCCTGCCGCTTTCCAGGCCTTGGGGTCTAGCTGTCCTGCCTTCACCCCTTTTTTTAGGTGATGAAACTTCGAAGAATTTACCTTGGGCAGCTGGGGAGGCAAGTGATGGAGATCGGATTTACTCCAGGTAGTGGACTAAAGCCCCACCCCACTTCCCTGGAAAGGACCTGATTGGTGGAAGGCCACGGGGGCGGGGCAGCTCTGGAGTTATATATTTGCACTCGCTGGCGGTCGAGCGTTATGCTGTAGGTAATCCCTGAGCTCAGGTAAGGCTTCTTAGGTCCCACCTCAACTTGCAATGATACCATTTGTATGATACCATTCCTCTCTCTGGGCCTCTCTGTGAAGTTAGAGGTTGGTGTGCCCGTCAAGTCTGCCACTTTGGGGCGTGGGGAGCCGGTGGTTATGAGTTGCGGAGCAAGAGGAGCAATGAACTCTTTGGCTTTGAGGGTCAGACAGACTCCACTTTTAGGTGGCTATGAGTCTTCCGCGCTTGCTTCCGTGCTTGGAACATGGTTCTTCGGTTTTACCTACCTACCAGGATGAAATAAGATGATGCCCTGAAAGCATTTAGCACAGCTCTAGGCACTTAGGATGACCTCAGTGGTGCCTCTTGCTGCTCTCACTCTCCGGCCTGGCCTGGAGTGCCAGGAGGAGGAGGATGCAAAAAGCTGCAGCCTCAGGATCTCAGGAGCTGCAGCGGCTTTTCTGGCCTCCTCACCCCACAGGCCTCCCAGTTTCTTTCTGTTCAGAGCCCCTGAGTCTCTCCACCCCCCTCTCCACCTTCTGGACGGCCTCTGTCAGACCAGCCTCGCCAACCCCCTTGACATGTGGGGGATGAGGGAAAAGATACTAAGTCCTGGGGCTGCTTTCTCTACAGGTCACCCACCCCGCCCCACCCCACCTGTCCCGATCCCCTATGAGATGAGTGAAGCCCAAGACCCTGCCCAAGTGGTTGTTACCCAAGTGAAGCTGTGGGGCTGGAACCATGAAGATGGTGGCAGTGGGTCTCTCCGTTTCCACCAGCACCAGGAGCTTCAGGCCTTCCTTGGTCTTCTGGGTGAGTCTACTTTGGGGGTTGGCATGGGAGGGACTGTAAGGACCAAATTTGAAACAGACCTGAGAGGTGGGATCTCAGCCTGCCCAGTGCAAGTGTCTGAAGTCTCTGTCCCTTTCCCTTCCCAGGTGACTCTGGCTTCGCAGTTGTGGGAGGTGGGGGTTCATATCAGAAAGTGGATTTGGTATAGGCTTGGGCTTTAGAGAGTCTGATGCCAGTAGTGGGAGGCAGGTGGTAACCCCATTTCTCTTCTCTACCCCAGAGCACAGCTTCCTTCAGGAATTCCTCTCCAGAGATCCGTGTTTTCAGGTTTCAGATAAGGTCCGGGCCACAGTGTGGGTAGAGGTTGAGGTCACTTGGAGAAGGTTGAATTTATGGGGCTTGTATGCTGCTAATTCACTGAGTCCCCTGTCGGGTGGAGGGGCACCTTTCTTTTCAACCCTTGTCTCTGCAGGCCTCCCCCGACCATTTTATCCCAGTTTATCTAACCCCCACCAGAATTTCCTTGGGTGCAAATGGGCCTGGCATAGTCCCCTGTCCTCAGTGCCTAACTCTAACCTCTTCCCTTTTCTGTGTCCAGTATCTCCTGGCCATAGTGCTGGTTTACTTCCGGCGTGCCAACCTGAAGCTCAGCGAGTATACCTGCAGCAACCTGTTCTTGGCACTGTGAGTGTCTGGGCTGGTGGTGGAGACGCTTGCTCCAAGTTGTATGACAGGGCAGGGCAAATATCTATAGCCTTTGTTCCCCTCCCTCCCCCATCACTTCTGTGGCCAGGTACCTTGCAAATGACATGGAAGAGGACCTGGAGGAAGCCAAATGTGTGATTTTTCCCTGGGCCCTGGGCAAAGATTGGCATCATCAGGTGGCAGACTTCCTGCGTCAGAGGGACAAGCTGTGGGCACGGATGGGCTTCCGGGCCTTCGTGAGCCGCCAATGCTGTGAGGAGGTGAAGCCCGCTGGCATCCTGGGGGTGGAGAAAGAGGCTGGACCTCCCACTCCCATTTACCATTCCCTCTACTCATACCAGGTCATGGCCAAGGAGCCGTCCCACTGGGCCTGGACTCGGGAGAGGCGCCCCCACCATGGTGGGGTTCAGAGGAGCTCTCCAAAGGCCCAGGTCCCCCTCCCCCGGGGCCCTGGCCTCTCACCACCCCACTGTTCCCTCTGTGGCTTGCCTCCTCTCTGTAGCCACTGCTGCCACCAACCCTGCCCCTTGCCTGTCTTACCCAAGTGCCCTTCCTCAAACCCTGACTGGTATCACCCTCCTTCCCACACTTGTCTCTCAGTGGCTAAAGACCCCTGGGGTGGGGGCTTCCTCATGGTCCTGCCCCCCCAGCTGCATCTGGAGCCAGGCACCTACACCCTCCACAGTGAGTTGGGGACAAGCTGCAGGGTGGGCTTGGGAGCCAGGGAGGCAGGTTTGGGTCTTGACAGAATAGGAGGAAGAGACAAGGGGCCTGGGACCAGGGGGGCTGGGCACATGTCCCGGCTCTGCCACCTCCTAGCTATGTGAGCTTGGCAGGTTCCCTCTCTGAGCATCTCTCTGTCCTTCTTCCCCCAGTCCTCCCAAAGCCTGCATCGATGCCCTAGGTGTTGAATTCTCAGGGTGAAGAGCATCCCGCCTGCTTGCCCATCGAACCGACGCTCTACTTGCTGTGGCCCCCTAGCCTCCTGTCTTGGCTTCAGGCTGGCAGTGCTGCTCAAATCCCCTGCCCCCTCCTCCCAACCTGAAACATGTGCCCATTCTGACTTTGACCCCTCTAATAAAGTCGTGTCCACAGGACACTAACTATGCTTAGGCCCTGGCCTGGCTTCTTGACCCAAGGAGGGGATAGGGAAGAAGTTGCGGGGCGTGAGAGGCTCTGCCAGGTTTAAGTATCAGCAGTTGAGACCCATGAGCACCCTTCTGTAGTCATCCTGAGCCTCAGTTTCCCCTTTATAACATCATCTATGGATGATGAGATCTACACAGTGTAAATGGGATTGAATGAGATTAAGTAAATGCAGCCCTTAGAAGAGGGTTAGGAGCCTATTGGATGAAAAAAGCTCAATCTAGAATTGCCTGCAGGGCCAGGTCTGTTTAGGAATAAAATTTGATCCTTGCCTTGGGCTGCGATCAAATATAATGTAATTATTATAATAGAACCCCCCCAGCCCCCAAAAGAAAAACCAGTATGTTAATGAGGGGGCAGGGAAGGCTTTCTGGAGGAGGTGGCATTTGAAGTGGGTTTTGAACAATGTCAAGTTTGCCCATGAGGATTGGGGGGTAGGATCAGTGAGGAAGAGGATTCTTGGAAAGACAGCTTAGAGTAATGATTAAGTTTTGGTCTCTATTGCCAGACAGCTTAAGTGCAAATTCCAGGTTCTTATGTGACCTTGGCATGTTATTTAATCTCTGTCGCTTCATCTGTAAAATGGGTATTATACTAAAATGGGTGTTGAATGAGTTAATCCTAGGAGGGTTTAGAACAATGTCTCGAGAATAGACCTCACATGTGTGTTACTAGTAGAGAAACTGCTGCCTACAGAAAGGCGAGAGGGGAGGGTGCGTTTGGATCTGGAACAGAAGATGGAGAAGGCTGGAGAAGTCCCGAAGGGTCAGATGGCCGGAATCTCAATGCAATCTCCCTGTGTGCTCTATGAGTGGCTCCCAAGATGCACGGAGGTAAGAAAGCCTGGACACTGAGGATATTAGAAGCTAAGACAAGGACTACAAAGTATTTTTTATTTGTTTTCCAAATAGGTAATATATTCACATGTATGTCTTGAATTTTGAACCAGGAGTCACCTCCTGGTTCCTGACTCCCATCCACCTGGTTCCCCTGGAAGCAATGAAAATAATAGTTTATGTCCTTCCAGAGAAAGAATCTAAACATACATTATCAAATGTGGTGTACTATATACATATATACAGAAGGTGCCAAAAAATGTATACATATTTTAATTTTTTAATTTTTTTATTGGGGAACAGTGTTTTTCCAGGACCCATCAGCTCCAAGTCAAGTAGTTGTTTCATTCTAGTTGTGGAGGGCACATCTCAGTGGCCCATGTGAGAATCGAACTGGCAACCTTGGTGTTATCAGCACTGCACTCTAACCAACTGAGCTAACCGGCCGCCCCTACACATTTTTTTTTCTTTAATTGGGGAATTGGGGAAGGGGACCAGCCAAGTTGTTGTCCTTCAGTCTTCATTGTGGAGGGCGCCAGTCGCCATCTGGCTTCCCGTCAGCAGCTCATGGCCTCTAAGCTCAAGGTGTGGTGTTCAATCTTAGTTGCAGGTGGGCATAGCCACCATCCCATGTGGGAGTCCAACAAGCAGCCTTGTTGTTAAGAACGCAGGCTCTATCCACTGATCCATCCAGGCAGCAGCTCAGCTCAAGGTGCCAAGTTAAGTCTTAGTTGCAGGTGGGCGAAGCCCACCACTGAACAAGCAATCTTGTTGTTACACCAACTGAGCCATTCTGCCACCTGTTGACAGCTCAGCGATAGCTCAACTCAGGCGCAGTATCACTGGCCCATGTGGGAATCAAACCAGTGGCCCTGTTGCTCAGAACTCGTGCTCTTAAGCCAACTCTTAACCAACTGAGCCACTTGGCTGTCCTCCTTACACTTTTTTTTTTGAGGGCAGTGTCACCGGCCCTCACATGTGGGATCCCAACCGGGGCTGCCGGCGTCCCAAGCCAACTTCCAACCAATGTGCCACTCGGCCGGCCCCCTGCTACACATTTTAAGAAAGGAAAAAGCTGTATTAAAATTGTAATACTCAGCATCTACCTATAACAAAAGATATGTACTTTTTTTGGGTATATATATATATATATATATATGTATATATTTGATCTTTGTGGTTTCTGGCACAGAGCTCCTAAAACCCTTTGAATTTTCTGAGTGACAGGAGTAATGAACTCCCTTTGGACCACACCTGAGCTTATGCTAATGAGTGACTTAGGGTTGGGGCTGAATACTAGAAAGACCAATTTAGTGGGTGGGAACTTTCAGCTCCCCCACCACTTCAGGGAGGGGAGGAGGACTGGGGATTCAGAGAGTTTCTGGGTTGATGAACACAGAAGTGCTGGGAGGGTGCCTCCCCTGGAGCAGGCATGGAAACTGCCCCCTCCTCATACCTTTCCCATGCATCTCTTCTATTTGGCTGCTCCTGAGTTGTATCCCTTATAATAAACTAGTAATAGTAAATAAAGCACTTTCCTGAGTTCTGTGAGTCTATTACCAAAGTATCAGAATTTGTTTATCCATTCACAATTCGTCGATAAACATTTGGTTGTTTCTCGTTTGGGCCATTACAAATAAAACTGCTACTGATATTCATGCACAAGTCATTGTGTGAACATATGCTTATATTTCTCTTGGGTAAATGCCTAGGAATAGAATGGCTGCGCCATATGATAAGTGTATGTTTAGTGGTTTTTTTTTTCCCTCTTTTATAAGGTAGACTTTATTGTAGTATTTTTAAAAGATTTTATTGGGGAATTGGGGGAGGGGAACAGCATTGGGGAAGGGGAACAAACAAGTTGCTGTCCTTTTGTTTTTGTTTTTTTTTTAGAGGGCAGTGTCACTGGCTTTCATATGTGGGATCTGAACTGGGGACGCTGGCGTCTCAAGCCAGCTCTTAACCACCGCGCCACTCGGCCAGCCCTGTCCTTTTGTTCTTCAGTCTAGTTGTGGAGGCTGTCGCTTCACTGGCCCATGTTGGTATTGTGATCATTGTGCTCTTCCTGGGTGAGGCAGTCACTTGCTGGCCATTGGATGGCCACTATGCTGGCTGCCAGCCGCTCACGCTGGCTGCCAGCCACTCAGGGTAGCTCACAGCAGTCCACTGCAGCAGGGGCTACAGCCTATGCATTGCCAGTGACTCATGTCAGCCCAGCTCCAGGTCAAACTGTTGTTCACCATTTTAGCTGTAGAGGACACAGCGTCACTCATGTGGGATCCGAACTGGGGCCCTGCTGCTCAGAGCTGGCATCCCGAGCCAACTCTTAAACAATGTGTCACTCGGCCAGACTTAGACTGTATTTTTTAAAGCAGTTTTATACTAATGGACACTCTTTCTTCTATTATTATTATTATTTTTTTTTGAGGGCAGTGTCACTGGCCCTCATATGTGGGACCCAAACTGGGGCCGCTGGCTTCCCAAGCCAGCGCTTAACCACTGCGCCACTCGGCCGGCCCTCTTTCTTCTATTATTAACATCTTACAATAGTGTGGTGCGTTTGTTGCAATTGATGAACCAATACTGATACATTATTATTAACTAAAGTTAATAGTTTACATTAGGGCTCACTCTTGGTGTACATTCTATGGATTTGACAAATGTGTAATGCCATGTATCTATCCATCATGACAGTATCATACAGAGTAGTTTCACTGCCCTAAAAATGTCCTGTGCTGTACCTGTTTATCCCTCCCCCCTCCCCTGAACTCCTATAACCACTGATCTATTATCTCTAGTTTTGCCTTTTCCAGAATGTCAGGTAGTTGAAATTATACAGTATGTGGTTTTTCATACTGGCTTCCTTTACTTAACAATATGCATTTGAGGTTCCCCCATCTTTCTGTAGCTTGATAGCTCATTTCTACTCATCACTGAATATATGTTTTACTTTTTAAGAAACCCAAACTGTTTTCCAAAGTGGTTGTATCATTCTCAATTCCCATCAGCAGCGTATGCGAGTCCCAGTTCCTGTACTTCCTTGCAAACACTTGGTATGGTCAGTCTTTTTAATTTTAGCTCTCCTAGTAGATGTGTAATGATGGTCCCTGTAATTGTTTTAATTTGCATTTTCCCAGTGAATAATGTGTTGAGCAGGGTTTTTATTTTATTTTATTTTATTATTAGTTTCTGGTGTACAAAACAATGCAATAGTTATCCTTTTCATCCCTTATGAAGTGACAACCCCCTCCCCGCATCCACTGTCCCCCCCCCACCTCTGTTGAGCAGTTTTTCACATCTTAATTGCCATCCATATATCTTCTTAGGTGAGATCTCTGTTCAAATCTTTTGCCCATTTTTATTGGATTATTTTTAAGTTGTAAGTTATTTAGATATTCTAAATACAAGTCCTTCATCAGATATAATTTTTGCAATTCTTTCCTCCTAGTCTGTGTCTTGTCTTTTCATTGTCATGATAGTACTTTTAAAGAACTAAAATGTTTTATGTTGATGAAGTTCAATTTAATTTTTTTCTTGTATTTGTGCTTTTTGTGTCATAGTTAAGAAATCTTTGCCAAAGCCAAGATCGTTAAGATTTTGCCTATGCTTTCTTCTAAAAGCTTTATAGTTTTTGGGTTTACATTTAGGTGTATAACCCAGTGTGAGTTAAATTTTGATATGGTGTATCCTAAATAGCTATCAAATCCATTTACTTCTCTCTTGTGCCCATCACCTCCCTAGTTTGAGCCACCATCCTCTTTCCCTGGTCTTTTATCTGGACTACCCGCTTCCTCTCTCACCCCATCCAACCAACTCTCATGCATCCTCCTCCTTCATTTGTACATGTGAGCAGTCTTCTACCTCAGGTAGAATAAAATCTAAACTCCCATGACCTACTCAGCCTTGCCATAACTCTTCCCTCCCTTTCTCTCTCTGTACTCAAGCAACACAAAGCATACTTCTGTTCTTCCACTGTGCCAAGGCAATTTCCCCCACCCTTGCCATAACTCCGTGTCTCATTTATGCCTACTCTACCCCTAACTAGCTAGGGCTTCAGGTATGCGCTTCCTTAGTACCAATTCTTCTTCCCAATGAATTTGGGGTAATAATTGAGCTGCTCTGTTTCTTTCAGAGGGGGCCGAGACCATGGATCTTCACCCCTTATGCCCAGGGGGTCACAGTGCCTTGCACATATAGGAGGTGGTCAGTGCCCATTTGATGAACAATGGAATGCAGTCAGGAGTGACAGTTTTGTGAAAGTAATTCTGGGGACTGTGGCACACACAGGTTGAGCCAGATGCTTTGGTGGGAGGGGCAGCCTTTGCTGCCATCTGTCCACAGCATCTTCTTTTCCCAGGCCCATGCTCCCTGTGATCTGATCACAAGGAAGGAATGCTTACAGTTTCCCTCATTGGCATGTGTTCCCCTGGCCTCTGGGCCTTTGCACATGGTGTTCTTTCTGCTAGGGACAACCTCTCCCGCACCTCACTACCTAGTTAACTCCTACTTGTCCACCAGGAATCTTTTTTGTTGTTGTTGTTGTTTTTGAGGGTAGCGTCACTGGCCCTCATATGTGGGACCCGAACCGGGGCCACTGGCTTCCCAAGCCAGCGCTTAACCACCGCGCCACTTGACTGGCCCTGGAATCATTTTTTTTAATCCCCAAAACTGGACCAGAAGAGCCCCTTCCTCCAGCAGGGGCTGGTCTGCCTAGTCATGGGTGACTGCTGTGCAAAGACCTGCCAAAAGGGTTTAGTCATGATTGGACACACAAATGCTGAATGGTGAAGAGCTAAAAGCCCGGGAGCTGGTTCCAGCCCTGACTCACCAGGTGAGGGAGCTCAGCAAGTTACACCTTCTCAGGCCTCCATTTTCTTCATATGTAAACTGGGAGCAACAGTGGGGTCAGATTAGATGAGTGGCTCAACCTTCTTGGGGTCACAGATCCTAAAATCCTAGGAGAGCTATGCACTGTTTGCCCAACAAAATATTTGTGTGTACATCCTGTAAGAGCTACGACAGCTGCTGGGCTGGTGTCTCCAAAGTCAATGAAAGGACCAGAAGAGGGGGAACCACAGAAGTACCACCCTCCCAACTTCTTTTCTCAGCTCTTCAATTTCTTGCAGTTCTGTAGGCAGGATCTCCAGGTTCTAGATGGGACTGTGCGACTGCAGTCCGGCTAGCAGCCTCTGCCGCCCCCTCCTGGGTATGACGCACGAGGGCGCTCCCAGGAGGTTGGTTTGAGGGCTAAGGGGAAACGGGAGGATGTCTACCTCTCTCAGTTTCTGGGTTCAAGAAACCCTATAGCGCAAGGGAAAGAAGGGCCCCCACAATTGTTCATCTCCGTCCCATTCGTTGCACAAACCGGGAAGCCAAGGCCGACAGGGGCAGGGACTCATCCAAGGTCACACACAGCGAGGCGCGGCCTAGAGGGCTAGTTCCCTGCGTCCTACCCGGACGCACGGAGCTGCTAGGTCGGAGCGGCGGTGCTGGGAGCCTGTTCCCCAGGTGGCCAGGGTGGGGTGTTGGCCCTGCCCGGGAATCCGGCTGCAGCTGCTGCAGCGCGTACTGAACAGGGTGGGGTTGCCGTTTGCCGAGCGTCCGGCAGAGGTCCACTCACCGCCAGCCCGAACCCTCCACCAAGCAGCTGCTGCAGTCGGAGGTAATCTCGGCTCCGCGCTGGGGACCCACTGGGGGTGGGGGTGGGGGTAAGGACAGCTGTGGCCGTGCGGAGGAGGGGCCGAGAGGAGGAGCCCAAGGGGCTGGGGGCGGGCTGGAGGCTGCCGGAGGCGTTGCCGCTGCGGCCCAACGCCCGGGAATGCCCTCCAGGGCTGCAGTGTCGGGTGGGGCAGCCCAGCCCTGCAACTCGAGCTGTTGCCCCTGGTTAAAAATACCCCCTGCCCTGCCCCCGTCCCCCGCAGTGCCCTTCCATCCAGGCCCCAGCCCTCCCCACCCAACAGGCACTGGCCCCTCCCCAGGGACAACTCTGCCTTTTACTAATTTGCCCTCCTGGAGTTGGCCAGTTGGCCGTGGGCCTGCGGAGGGAGGGGCAGGGAGACACCGTGAGTAAGACAGAGAAGGTGCCCCAGAGATAAGGGAGATAGAGAGGAAGCGGAGTAGGAGCCGGAGGAGGAGAAGGAGGGAGAGGGGAGGGAGGAGGGCGGAGGGGCGGCTGGAGGAGGGCGGGGAGGAGCGCTCTTCCTGGTTGGGCCCTGCCCTGAACTGCTACCGGGGAAGCCAGCCGCAGGACCGCAGCGACCCCCCCAAAACACTCCTCCTTCAGGTAAGGAGCTGGGTGGCGGGAGCAGGATTTCCGATCCTGCCCACTGCTCCCGGGCTGAGAGGCTGCCCCTGCTCTGGGCCCTCTGAACCCCAGGTACAGGGGCGGCGGCTCGGAAAGCCCTTCAGCCTAGGAGCCTGCCCTAGCTGCCTCTAAAGGCTGGGCTGGGGGAAGGCCAGGAGGAAAAAGGAATGAGTCCCGCCTCCCTGATCACCCAGCTTGTCTCAAGGTCCTGGGGAGGGGACCCCGACTGCCTGGCCTTAGCCCCAAAACCAGGGAAAAGGGGCCAGTGAGTAGAAGCTTGGCTAGTCTCGGGAGGGGATCACAGGTAGGCAAACAGGGTCAAAGAGGCATTTCCTGAGGTCTCGCACCTTCCTAATTCCCTGTAGTACCTCGGGCTACGCCCTGCCCCACCTGGCTGGCAGGCCCTGGACAATGAGCATCTGGGAAAGGAGAGGTGGTAGCTTTGTGTGGGGGTAGGGAGGTGGTGGCCAGCAAAACCCAGGGCTGGGAAGCCCCTCTCCTGGGAGCAGAGGGAAGTGGCAGAGTCCTGAATTATGTGACGGAAATAGTGAGGTGGGAAACCCTAGGTTTAGGAAAGGTGGGCAGGAGCAGGCAAGAACCCCCCGAATTCTAGTCCTGGGAAGGCCTGGGTTCTGAGCAGGCCTGTCTGTCTTGTAGCATGGCTGAGGAGATGATCACCCCCGTGTATTGCACTGGGGTGTCTGCACAAGTACAGAAGCAGCGGGCCAAGGAGCTGGGCCTGGGCCGCCATGAAAACGCCATCAAGTACCTGGGCCAGGATTATGAGCAGCTGCGGGCTCAGTGCCTGCAGAGTGGGGCCCTGTTCCGTGATGATGCCTTCCCCCCAGTGCCCCAGAGCCTGGGCTTCAAGGACCTGGGCCCCAACTCCTCCAAAACCTATGGCATCAGGTGGAAGCGTCCCGCGGTGAGAGGGGTTACCCTGGGTGGGACTCGTTTACCCCCATCCTGGATGAGGAATGGGAACAGGCCTCCAGGCCCCTAGTGGGGAGTGGGGTCTGGGGTGGCTGGGTTCCAGTTTCTCGGAGGGGCTGGCCCAGAGACAGGACTCTGGGTCTCTTGCAGGAGCTGCTCTCCAACCCCCAGTTCATCGTGGATGGAGCCACCCGCACAGATATCTGCCAGGGAGCACTGGGTAGGCCCTAGGGGGTTCTGGATGTTTTTTCCATAGGAGTTCCCCATACCCATTCCTTCTGGCTTTGCCCCAACCCCTCCCTCCTGCAAGCCCAGACAGGCTCTGGCTATCAGTGCTGGGGCTGGTTTGCCCAGATTCCTTGGGTCATTTCTGTAAGTTGAGGGGTACATTACCCAGGGTCCCCAGGTTCTCCCCAGCGTGGGTATGCATGTTCCCCACCAGGAGCAGATCAGTAGAGCAGGCCTGATGTGAGTCTCCCATCCCAGGGGACTGTTGGCTTCTGGCTGCCATCGCCTCCCTCACCCTCAATGACGCCCTCCTGCACCGAGTGGTTCCACATGGTCAAAGCTTCCAGGATGGCTATGCCGGTATCTTCCATTTCCAGGTGAGGAGCAGGGTGGGGGAGAGAGTGGTAGCAGGCACTAGAAAAGGTGAGGACTGATGACCCACAGCAGTCTGAAGTTAGGGTCCCTCAGGGCCACACTCTTCAGGGGCCAACCAACTCCTCTGGGTGCTATCTTGGATCTGTCGTGTATGAAACGATTGGGCAGGTATTTTGGCTGGCAGTTTTCCTGGGTGGCTGCGCGTATTGGGGAGAAAGTGCTTGGAAGAGTAGAAAGACTTTTGTGCAATATCCGTGGGACAGATCCTTTTTCCTCCCCAGGGTCTCAGTTTCTCCATCTGAAAAAAATGAATGTTCTGCTGGGGAAAACAGACTAGCACATGTGGCCATCACCACCCATGGCAGCAATCTCCCCGCCCCCCCAACTCCTGCACTTTGGCAACCTCTAGCCTCCCATAGAGCTGGGCAGTAAAGAAAGATTCAGGATTAACCTTATTTAAACCAGCTTTTCCTGATGTTGTGTATGCACAGGATTCAGTTTTTTCAAGTCACACTAAAGAATTCTTAATGAGCTGGTGTTGGGAGACACCCCCCCAGCAACACTGTATGAGACCCTGTGGTCACCGTGGCCCCAGCCCTACCCCAGGAACTCCTCCTTCCCTCTCACCAAGGAACCTCCTCACCCTGCTCCATCCTTATCCACCTTGGGGACTGAAGGACCCACAGTTAGATCTACATTGCCCAAGTGCCACACCTGCCTGCACTGTCTGCAGGGGCGTGGCCTCACCACCCATTTCCCCGCCCCCTTCCCTCACTCCTCCAATCCATTCCTCTGTGGCTTCTATTGGCCTGTTCAGCACCCCATACCCCTGCTCCTTACACCTCCTCCTTGTTCTGCACCTGCCTGGTGCCCCAACCCTAACCCCCCTAGCCCTGGGTTGCTTCTGGCCCCAGGGGACCTCACTCCTTCCTGGGAATCCTGGCCCTTTGGCCTCTCTGAAGGGAGCCCCAGGATTGCAGAAACCCCACTCATCTTGTGGTTGAAGGATCTGGATGTCACATTTTGGGTCCACACCCACCTTACATACATATCCCTCACCCCACTTCTACACACACACACACACACACACACACACACACACACACACACACACACACCCCTGGCCTAGAATGGTAGGGGAGAGGTAGAGGGCATAGCCTAAAGGGGGCTAATCCCGAGAAAGCGCAGACCCTGGAGCTTTTCAACCTGTCCATACCTGAGGAGGAACCTTTGTCTATTTCAAAAATATCAACAGTGCTGCCCTAAAAGCTTTACCTTCGTGATGGCATTAGTTTCCTCTCTTGAGGAAGGTATTGTTGTTCCCTTTTATGGATAGGGAAACTGAGGCTCGGGGGCATAACTTGCTTAGTGTCCTGTACCTAGGATACATGATCTAGAACAGGAGTCGGCAAACTTTTGAAATGGTAGAGCTGCCAGGGGTTGGCAAACTGTGGCTCGCGAGCCACACGTGGCTCTTTGGGTACGTACATGTGGCTCTGAAATACAATTGAACATGAAAATAAAACTATCATAGTTTCATTTATAATATTACTTTAAATTTTCCTTATTTGTAAAAATATATTTATGGCTCTCGAATAATTTTTAAATTGTTGTGAGGAATAAGATTGCTCTTCCAGGGGCTGGGAAACTTTTGAGATGGAACGTACCCAAAGAGCCGCACATGACTTGCGAGCCGCAGGTTGCCCACCCCGATCTAGAATCAGGATCTAGTAAGTGAAACAGCTGAGGCTTGAGCACAGGCCCAGAGAATCTCGAATCAGATACTCACTGTGTTCCCCCTGTCCTTCACCCCCACAGCTGTGGCAGTTTGGGGAGTGGGTGGATGTTGTTGTGGATGACCTGCTGCCCACCAAGGACGGGAAGCTGGTATTCGTGCACTCTGCCGAAGGCAACGAGTTCTGGAGCGCCCTGCTTGAGAAGGCCTATGCCAAGTGAGTAGGGGCCCAGGGGACAGCTTCAGGCCACCCAGGGGTGCAGGGTCCTACTGGTGCCGGAGCACTAACCTGGGCCACCCACAGGGTAAATGGCAGCTATGAGGCCCTGTCAGGGGGCAGTACCTCAGAGGGCTTTGAAGACTTCACAGGCGGTGTCACCGAGTGGTACGAACTGCGCAAGGCACCCAGCGACCTCTACCAAATCATTGTCAAGGCGCTGGAGCGGGGCTCCCTGCTGGGCTGCTCCATTGATGTGAGTGCACCCAGCCCATCCCTCGAGCCCTGAACCTTATCCCCAACAACCTGTGACCTGAGTCTTGTCTTTCAGGGGTTCCCTCTTCCAACCCAGCCCAGCCTCATCTTCACCTAGGCTTTGTTCCAGACCCTGTCATTCACCCCACACCACCTGGACCCTCACCCAGCCTCATTGATCACTTCAGTCCCATCATCCTCCACCTCCAGGCCTTGTGTCGTTCTTGTCCCCCAAACCACATACCACGGCTCATTTTCTTGACCTTTCGCTCTTCGTTCCTGTCTTTTAACTCCATGCCTATTGCTGTCTAGTTCACCAACTCAGACCTCAGCTCTTTCCTAGTCTGAGTTCCTGTTGGACCAGTCTCTCTCCTGCGCTCACGGCATTCACTCCTTTCGCTGCTCTTCTGTTCCAGTGGCTCATCTCCAGACCTCATCCTTGATAATAGGCCCCACTCCCACCATCAATGCATCTTCATTTCTAACTCTGTGTGTTTGCACAGGGTCTGGCCAAAAACGGTGTCAGTGGGCACGCCCAGGCCCCCCAACCAGCGGTGGTATTGTTGGAGTACCTGGGTGGCCCCCCTTCTAGGGACAGCATCTATATGTGGAGGTGACGGGTTGGATAGGGTCAGGGTCTCTGCCTGCCACTCCCAGTAGCTGTAGTATGTGCAAGGGGAAATGTCCAAGACCCATGAATACTTGGGGCTCATCTCTTGCCTAGGGATAGGGACACATACCGAGTTCCTGGAACCTCGCCCCTGACCACAGCACGTGTCTTCCTGCAGATCTCCAGTGTTCTGGACATGGAGGCTGTCACCTTCAAGAAGCTGGTGAAGGGCCACGCCTACTCTGTGACTGGGGCCAAGCAGGTACCGAGGGGGCCTTCCCTGCAGGGTGGTGCCTGCCTCCTCACCTGCCCTTGCCTATCTGGCCTGTGCCAGGGCTGTGGGAGGGGCTGGCTTTCCTGTCGTAGCACTTTATCTATCTCCTGGGCACTCTTATTCTGAGATGTTTATCTTGTCATGCCCTGATTCACTGTAGTATATGTACATAGCTGGCTTCCTCAGTGGTAAATTCCTGGCTTTTCTACCATATTTCTGGTGGATGGTGTGGTGTTGGGTGCTGAGCCGGGCTTGGCAATACTGAAGTGGCAAGAAGAGGTGTTAAGGGATGTCAAGCAGGCTTTCATGGGAGCTCTGGGGAACAGGTGAACTACCAGGGCCAGATGGTGAACCTAATCCGGATGCGGAACCCCTGGGGCGAGGTGGAGTGGACCGGAGCCTGGAGTGACCGGTGAGGGGCAGCGGCCACCGGCTGGGAAGGTTCGGGGAGGCTGATCAGTGTCACTGGCGTTTCTGCTCGGGGCTCTGCCAGTCTGGGTTGGGGACTGCCAAGACCAAGCTCAGGACCCGTGGGCCACTGTGCCCAGCCTGTGGTCATCTTCAGGGCATCTGACCTGGCCCTCACAAGGGAACCCCTGAAACTGGGATCTTGGAGCTTGACCTTAAGGAGGCCTTCTGACCTGGGCTAGGGGTGGACAGGCCCTAGGGACAGAGGCTGGACAGGTCAGTGCCCACCAGTCCCTGGCAGTACCCTTCTCTCCACAGCTCCTCAGAGTGGAACAACGTGGACCCTTATGAACGAGAGCAGCTCCGGATCAAGATGGAAGATGGGGAGTTCTGGTGAGCAACCCCCCTTCTGTCTGGCCCTTCTTAGGGCCTTGCACCCCACCTCCCAAACCACACAAACTCAGCCTATGCCCCACCCTTCTGTGTCCTGGCTGGAGACTATGGCTCACCTCTGCACCTCAATCCCCAGGATGTCATTCCGAGATTTTATGCGTGAGTTCACCCGCCTGGAGATCTGCAACCTGACACCTGATGCCCTCAAGAGCCGGAAGTTCCGCAAATGGAACACTATCCTCTACGATGGCACCTGGCGTCGGGGGAGCACTGCAGGCGGCTGCCGGAACTACCCAGGTGACTTGACCTGGCAGGCATGCCGGGTGTGCAGCGGTGGGGTCTGGGCCCTGCCGCCTTCTGGCTTGGCTGGCAAGGCACGTCTTTCTCTGAGCCTCAGTCCTCCTCACTTACAAGATGGGGATAGCTGTGCTGACCTCTCAAATTGTTTGAGGAGTAAAATATTGAATGTCCTTGTAAATTCTGAAGAACCATGTTTGCCTTGCCACCTTGGAGCCTGAGCCCAGGCTGCTAACAAGGGGAGAGAACTGTTGCCATCCAACCACTTCCTGTCACTCCTCAACCTGAGACCTTCCTCCTGTGCCACAGTCTTGCTCCCTTATCCTTCTGTTACCTTTCCCCGGGCTTCTAGATCCAGGTGGATGACTTGGCCACAGCCTGGCCTTTCAGAGTTCCTTGCCATCCTCACCTGCAGCAACCTTTTCCTTCACCTTAGTTTAGCCACCTGACAGCACCCTGGAGCCACTCCACACAGCCCACTCTGACCACGCCGCAGACCCTTCAGCGCCCTTACTCTGCAGCCCCTCAGCCTCACTGAACTGTCCAATCTGTTGGGCCCACTACTCTTGTACTATCCTTCATCTCCCAACTTGTCCTCTTTTAACCAGGTTAGAGTCAGCATTTTAACCTTACCCCTGCAAACACTCTCAGTTTCCCGGCTCCTGTCTCCCTCTGCTCCTCTCACCTGGCACAACCACAATCCTAGCCGAACCCTCTCCCCTGGCTTCAGAACCGTCGAATGTGGTTGGAGAGGAATCACACGACTGGGGCAGTATTTTCCCTGTAAATTCACAGCCACAAACCTCAAATGAGCACTTTGCATGGTCCCCAGCAATTCCACTACTAGTTAGCAACGTCCCCACTCTCTCCTCAAACCTCCCTCCACTATTACTCTCATCTGCAGACCTGACCTTGCATGTCATTGAAAGGTAGACCTCATCACACAGGACACCCCCTCAAATTCCCAGCTCCAAATCCCCAGCCTGTCTTGACCTGAGCCATCTTTACTGCTTTCCCTTCATGACAGTGGTAGAACTGTCCCTGTCCTTGGGATGGGGACCCCGACCTCTGGGACCTCTACTCGGATCTCACCCTCCCTCTCCTCTGAAAGCCTTGCTCTTGCATCCATCACCTGTCAGTCCCGTGTCATTATGCAGAATCTCGGGTCTTAAAGCAACCCTCTCTTGACCCCACTTCCCCACCCATTTCTCTTCTCCACTTCAAAGCAAAATTTCTCAGGAATTGCCACATTTTCTGTTTCCGTTCTGACTTCCAGTTCAGTTTTTAACCCATTCCGGTCCAGCTTCCATCCTCATCACAAGGTTGCAACTACTCTTTTGAGAGCCACTCACAGCTGTGACTTTGCCAAATCCACCAGTGCTCTGTCTTCACATCCTATGCCCTCCAGCAGTTCTAGTGGGGCTCAAGCTCTCTATTTTGAAGCATCTTTCTTCCTCATAGGGACCTGGTTTCAGCTTTTCCCTAAATAGATAACCACTGTACCATTTACTGAGAAGTCTGTCCTTTCCTCACTGCCCTGTAGTGCCAGCTCCAACACAGAGCTCCCAGATATGTGTGGGTCTGTTTTGGGGCTTGCCATTCCGTCCTTCTGTCTGTCCCTCTGTCAATAGCACATTGATTTCGTCATTATAAATTTATAAGCCCTGCCATTGGAAAGAGTGAATTTCTTCTTCAAGAGTCCCTTAGCTATTCTTGCATTTTGTTTTTCTATGAATTTTAGAATCAGCTTACAAGTTGTACAAAAAACTATTTTGAGAATTTAATTTGAAATGCATTGAATAATATATAGGTCAATTTGGAGAGAATTGATACCTTTACAATTTTGAGTCTTATCCAAGAATGTGGTGCAGTAGTCCCCCCTTATCTGTGTTTTCGCTTTCTACGGCTTCAGTTACCCATAGTCAACCATGGTCTGAAAATATTAAATGGAAGCTTCCAGAAATAAATAATTCATAAGTTTTACTTATTATTTTGTTTGTTTTATATAGATATAGATATAGATAAAACAATTAACAATTCATAAGTTTTAAATTGGGTGCTATTTTGAGTCATTTGATGAAATCTTGGGCAGTTCCCCTGAATCATCCTTTTGATCAGTGTTTCCAGTGTATACTATACACTCCCTGCCCCTTTGTCACTTAGAAGCCATCTAGATTATCAGAGCCACTACCCCAGTATCAGTGCTTGTGTTCAAGTCACCCTTTTATAGTAGCCTGACACTGTGTCACAGTGCCTATGTCATTCACCTCACTTCATTTCATCACGTAGGCATTGTCATCTCACATCATCACAAGAAGTGAGTACAGAATAATAAAATATTTTGAGAGACACAGTCACATAACTTTTATTGTTATAATTGTTCTATTTTATTATTGTTGTTGTTAATCTCTTACTATGCCTAATTCATAAATTAAACTTTATTATAGGTCTGTATGTATAGGGAAAAACATAGTATATACAGGGTTCTATCCTCGGTGTCAGGCACCCACTGGACTCTTTGCACGTATCTCCCACGGATAAGGGGGGACTACTGTATATCCATTCATTTTGGCCTTCTTCAATGTGATAAAATGTTATAACTTTCATCATAAAAGGCTTACACATTTTTTGAGATTTATTTCTACATGCTCTATCCTCTAGTTGCTATTGTAAATAATATCTTTTTAAAAATTACATCTCCCCAAGGAAGAGTTGCTGATACAGTAACGTGCAGTTGACCCTTTAAATTTATTTTGTATCCAGCAAACTTGTTAAACTGTAGCTAATTTTAGGGATTTATCTATAAATTCTCTTTGGTTTTCCAGTTGACAGTATAGCATCTGCAAATAATGAAAATTTGTTTCTTCTTTTTTTCTAATTCTTGTAACTTTTGTTATGTTTTTTTTTTTTAATATGCTGGCTTGGACTGTAGAATGTTGAATAGGGGTGGCTATGTCCTGGGGGTCTTAACCCTCTCTTTTTCTTTTTTTGGCACGGTGATTATGAGCTGGCTTGGGACACCAGCGGCCCCGGTTCGGATCCTACATATGAGGGCCAGTGACACTGCCCTCTAAAAAAAAAACCAAAAAAAACCACCACATTTATGACACAATCTTTTTATATAATAGCTTTACACTGTGTTCATGAGTGAGATTTACCTGTAATTTTCCTTTCTTATACTGACCTTGTCTAGTTTTGGTATTGGTGCTGTATTTATATTTGGCTTATAAAGTGAATGGGAACATGTTCTCTCTTTTTCTGTTTTCTGGAAGAGTTTGCATGACATAGTGATTTGTTGCTTGAATATTTGGTTGGGCTGGTCTGCAAAGTTGTCAGCCAGGCCTACTCTTTTCTTTGTAATGAGATTAACTTTTGATGTTGAGCATCTTTAATGGTGATGGGATTATTCAGGTTTTCTATTTCCTCTTGAGGTTATTTTGATGAGTTGTATTTTTTAGTTTATCCTTTGCATCTGTTTTCTAAATTATTAGTATAAAGTGATCCTTAATATACTCCAATATCTCATCTGTAATGATATCACCTCTTATTCATAGTGTTGCTTGTTTACACTTTCTCTTTTGTCCTTGTTAATCCTATGAGAGGTTGTCAGTATTTGTCTTTACAAAGAAATGACTTTTGACTTGGTGGATCCTTTGTATAGTATTTTTTTGCATTATTTTGTTTCTGTTTTTGTTTTTTTGTTTTTGAGGGTAGTGTCACTGGCCCTCATATGTGGCACTGGAACCAGGGCCGCTGGCTTCCCAAGCCAGCGTCCAATCACCGCGCCACTTGGCCAGCCCTTTTTTTGCATTATTAATCTTTGCTTTTCTGTTTATGATCTCATTGCTCTGTTTGAATTTATTTTTAGGCTGTATTTTCTGACTTCTTAAATTAGATGCTTCTTTCATTAGTTTGGGTTTTTTGGTGTGTTTTTTTCTATATAAGCACCTAAGGCAATACATTTCCCTCCAAGTGTATCTTTGAGTTACACAATTTTGATACTTAATGTTTTTAAAAATTGTGATAATTCACATACCATAAAATTCACACTTTTTTTTTTTTTTTTTTTTGAGCGCAGTGTCACTGGCCCTCACATGTGGGACCGAACCAGGGCCGCTAGCTTCCCAAGCCAGCGCTTAACCACCACGCCACTCGGCTGGCCCATAAGATTCACACTTTTAATGTGTACAATTCATTGGTTTTAATACCTTCATAGTGTTGCGTAATCATCACCATTATCTAATTCTGGAACCTTTTCAATACCCTCAAAAGAAACCTTGTATCCATTAGCAGTCACTCCCTATTCCCTTCTCCAGCCACTGATACCCACTAATCTACTTGTTATAGAGTTGAGTTGCCTATTCTGAACATTTCATATAAATGAAATCATATAATATATGGCCTTTTGCTTCTTTTCCTTAGCATAATGTTTTCAAAGTTCATCCATATTGTAGTATGTATCAGTACTTTATTTCATATTTATAGCTGAATAATATTCCATGATTTTGCTAGACCACATTTTGCTTATTCATTCATCAGTCTATGAACATTTGGGTTGTTTCCAGTTCTTGGCTATTATGGGTAGTGCTGCCATGAACATTCAAGTACATGGTTTGTGTGAGCATATGTTCTCCTGGGTTTGTAAATAGAAGGGGGACCATTGGGTTGTATGGGAATTCCATGTTTAACTTTTTGAGGAACTGCCAAGTGTTTTTTAAAGTGACAGCATCATTTTATATTCCCACTAACAATGTATGAAGTTTCCAGTGTCTCTACATCTTATTGTCCATCGTTTTTTTTTTGTTTTTTTTTCTTTTTTGAGGGCACTGGCCCTCATATGTGGGACCCGAACTGAGGCTGCTGGCATCCCACGCCAACTCTTAAACAACGCGCCACTTGGCCGGCCCTGTCCATCTTTTTTATTATAGCGATCTTAGTGGGTGTAAAGTGGTATCCCATTAAAGTTTTGATTTGCATTTTCCTAATGACTAATGATGTTGAGTATCTTTTCATGTATTTATTGGCCATTTGATATATTTTTTTGGAGTGTCTAGTCAAATAGTTTATCATGAATGTGAGTTGGATTTTTTTTTAAATTAAATTTATTGGGGGTGACGATGGTTAGTAAAATTACATAGGTTTCAAGTGTACTTGAAAGTGATGTATTCTATAATACATCATCTATATAGCACAAGTGGTGTATTCTGTAATACGTCGTCTATATATCACATGTGTGCTCACCACCGAGTCATTTCTCCTTCCATCTCCATACATTTGACCCCCTTTACCCTCTTCTGCCATCCCTCCTCCACTGTGTGTTGGATTTTGTCAAATGCCTTTTCTGCATCAATTAAGATGATCTTGTGTTTTTTCTTTTCTTTCTATTAATGTGGTGTATTACATTGATTTTCTTATGTTGAGCTATCTTTGCATTCTTGGGATTAAACCCTATTTCATGGTATGTAATCCTTTTAATATGTTGTGCTTTGGTTTGATAGTACAGTAATACCTTGGTTTGCGAGCATAATTTGTTCCAGAAACAAACTACTTATATTATAAGACATTGCTCATTTACCACATTAAAATGTATTAGAAATGCTTGCTCGTCTTGCTGAACACTCGCAAATCAGGTTACTCGCAATCCAAGGTTTTACTGTATTTTGTTGAGGATGTTTACATTGATATTCATATGTGATATTGGTCTGTAATTTTCTTTTCTTGTGATGTCTTTATCTGGCTTTAGTACCAAACAAATCTATAGATTTGCCTGTTCTAGACAATATAATTTAATATAAATGAAATCATACAATACATGGTTCTTCATGACTAGCTTCTTCCACTTAGTGTAGGGTCTTCAAGGTTCATCCATGATATAGCATGTATCAGTACCCCATTCCTTTTTATTGCCAAATAATATCCCATTGTTCAGTTATAGCACATTTTGTTTATACATTCATCAATTGATGGAAAATTGGGTTGTTTCTACCATATGGCTGTTACAAATAATGCTACTGTGAACATTCACATACAAGTTTTTGTGTGGATGTATGTTTTCATTTATCTTGGATATATATCTAGGAACAGATTACAGGGTAATCAGTAATTCTCTGTTTACCCATGTGGGGAACTGCCAGACCACTTTCCAAAGTGGCTGCACCGTTTTACTAAATTCCCTGTGTGTGAGGCTCTGATTTCTCCACATCCTAACACTTGTTATTATCTACCTTTTTGATTAATATCCATTTTGTGTGTGGACAGGGGCGATGTTGTGTTAGTACCTTTAAAATGAAATTTTGTGGGCCAGCTGAGTGGCGCATGGTTAAGCGCTGGTCTTGGGAAGCTAGCGGCCCCGGTTCGGGTCCCACATATCAGGGCCAAAGACTGCCCTCAAAAAAAAAAAAAAAGAAATTTTGCATAGTCTATCCAGCGCTTGGTTGTTTTAGTCAAGGGAGTTGTTCAGGAAACCGAATCACCACACTGCCAGAAATGCAAGTCCCATCACCCTTAGCCGCTCAGTGGCCTCCTCTCAGACCTTGCTTGCTCTCACCTTCTTCTAAGTCACTGTCGACAGTGCAGCTTCAGCCACCTTATAAAATCCTAGTCCAATCACGCGCCTCCCTATGCAAGCCTGTCAGGAGGTCCTTGGTTCTTTGATTCAGCCCACAGCCCTCACCACCGCTGGCGCCTGCCAACCCCTGGCATCTCCCTGGATTCCCCGTGCTCACTGGAGCCTGGTGCTTCCTGAGACATTGGCTGGCCCCCCCATGTGTGGGACCCTTAATTCTCCCTCTGCCTGGTTCCTGCTTCCCGGTGTCTTCCCAGGGCTTTCTTCTTCAGCTCTCAGCTCCAATGCCACCTCCTCCAAGGTGTCTTCTCTGACCAACTCCAGCTTGCTGATTTCTTTGTGATTGCTAATTAACCTGGCTTGCTCATACTTTCCCTCCCTTATCTGGAATATGAGCCCTGGAGGGCAGGGACCGTGTGTCCCCATTGCACGTCTGTCACATGGCACATGGTGGACATTTAGTAATATTTGTTAAATGAATGAATGAATAGACAGGCACATTGGGAAAGGGTAGGCTTGGGGGGACCACTCAGCTCTGCCTCTCTCATCCTCACTGCTCCTCTTCCTTCAGCCACCTTCTGGGTGAACCCTCAGTTCAAGATCCATTTGGAGGAGACGGATGACCCGGACGATGACTATGGGGGTCGCGAGTCAGGCTGCAGCTTTGTGCTCGCACTCATGCAGAAGCACCGCCGCCGCGAGCGCCGCTTTGGGCGTGACATGGAGACAATCGGCTTCGCAGTCTATGAGGTGAGCCGGAAAATGACCACAGAACCCAGCGGGGAAAGCCGGGCTCCTGCCCACCGCAGGCAAGCTCCGCCAGGGGGCGCCAGAGAACGCCGCTGTCCACCTATCCTGAGCGACGGGTCAAGTCACACAGGCACCAGCTGACGCCCTCTGCCAGGCTTTGGGCGGGCAAGGGCCTAAAATTCATCCTGTCAGGTGGGGGAAGGGAAAGGAAGATATTTGGCTAGGAGGAGAGAAGATTCTGGGATTCACCCCCCATTCTTAGAGGCCAGAATGCTGCTCTTGGGAAGTGGGACCTGGAATGCAGCTTCTGGGACCAGACTTTGGCTCAGCTTCAGAAAGATGTGGGCAAGTGGGCTGCCGTGGAGGAGTAGTGAACTGCCTGTCTTGCAAGTGTGTAAGCAGAGACTGGTGTGGAGAGCCTGCTTTATGCACTGTGGGGGTAAAGGATGGCTGCAGCCTTGGCCCAGGCCTAGAGTCCCTGGCAGCAGAGGACCTCTGCTGTCCTGGGGCTGTAGGACATTGCTGTTGGCCACCCTGAGGGCTGTCCTAGGGGCTCTGATTCCAGAGACAAAGAGCACTCTGCCTAAGCCACATCTCTCCTAGGGTCCCTCTTCATTGTGAAGACAGGTCCGGGTTACCACTGGCCACAGGCCCAGAGCCCTGCCTCCTGGTCTCATCATTCTCGTGTTAAGAACTCAAGGCCCCTGCCCAACACATGCTGCACCCTCTGCCCCTTGGGCCAAGCACACATCTCTAAACTTCCGTTTCTCTCTTGCAGGTCCCTCCAGAGGTAGGTGTGGCACCTGACTCATCTGGATTTACACGCCCGTGAACACACATGGCCTGATGGTGCCCAGAGGGGAGCAGGATGGCAAGCCACACGTAGAAAACTAAGATGTCACCTTGTTTTACTGCTCATAAAGTGTCCCCTCATCCCCGCCCACTGTTTATTGGGCAGAGCAAACTGCTCTCCTGGGGGTCAGAGCAGATAACAAGTAAAGGGACTGGATTTGAACCCTGGTCCTCAGAGCCCCATCCAACATGCACTCCCAAGGCTCTTCCTGTCTTACTGTTTACACTGCAGGAGTGCTGGCTGAGGCCATCTGGGGCCCTGATTAGGAGCAGGACGGTAGATGGGCTGAGCGTTCTGCACCCTGGAGCAGGTGCATAAATATTAAGCCTCAGTTTCAGTGTCTATGAAATGAACATAAGAGCACCACCTCACAGGGCTGTTGTGAGCATTAAATGGAGGTGCCACATGTAAAGTGCCCTTTGGTGGTAATAAGTAGAACATTATTTCATGGTTTATAGACTTAGAATTTACGTTTATAGATTCTATAGATTCTAAGAACCCTGTGCAGTAAGCAGGGTTCTTATCCCCATTTTACAGATGAGGAAACAGGGAAAATGACTTGTCAGGGTCGTGCAGCCTGTAGGTAACTAAGCCACCGCCCAGCTCTCCAGCCCCTAGGCCAGGATTGGAGCCTGGAGTTGGGGCTTGGGCCTGGGGACAGCTCCTAAGGGTGGGCTGAGTGGGCAGCTGCAGACCCCATGCTCTCCTTCCCTCCCACCAGCTGGTGGGCCAGCCAGCGGTGCACCTGAAGCGAGATTTCTTCCTGGCCAATGCATCACGGGCCCGATCAGAGCAGTTCATCAATCTGCGGGAGGTCAGCACCCGCTTCCGCCTGCCGCCCGGGGAGTATGTGGTGGTGCCCTCCACCTTTGAGCCCAACAAGGAGGGCGACTTTGTGCTGCGCGTCTTCTCTGAGAAGAGCGCTGGGACAGAGTAAGTCGAGGGCCCCTTCCCCAGCCCTCCCCCACAGCCCCTCCTGTTCCCCCCTGACTGGCCCCTCTTTCTTCCCGCCCTCTGCAGGGAGCTGGATGACCAGGTCCAGGCCAACCTTCCTGATGAGGTGTGTGCCCTGCCCCCACCAGGCTTTCCTCCCCCCACCCCTGGGTGTGTGATGGGGACCTGGGGGGTCCTGTCCCCTGGGCTGCAGCTGGCAGGGTAGAGCCCTTCTTGGCAGGAGCCATGGAGTAATACTAATTCCTCATTTGCCCAGCACTTTATAGTTTGCAAATGACTGTGGTGACAATGATGTGAGGTCGCTGTGCTCTTGCTCTCCGCTGAGTCTATGCTGAGCTCTTTCCCCTGGTCACCCTGTTTCCTCCACACAACCCTGTCAGGGTGCTGTCACCATCTCCCCTCTCAGTGGGAAACTCAAGTTCAGAGAGGTTAAGGAACTTGCCCAGGGTAGTGCAGCAGGGAGCCAAAGTTCACCCTTCATCCCTGAGGTGAACTGCATCCTTCTCAGTTAGGTTACAAGAGTCCTGGGCAGGAGTGAAGTGGGGACTAGATTCCCGTTTTGCAGATGAGAAGAGTGAGGCTCAGAGATGTGAAGTGACTCATAGCTAATGTTTTCAGTTGCTGCCCATGCAGGGGCTGGGCTGGGGTGCCCCTGACCTGCTTTCCCCCCTTCTCCATCCAGCAAGTGCTGTCAGAAGAGGAGATTGATGAGAACTTCAAGACCCTCTTCAGACAACTGGCAGGAGAGGTAGGTTGGGGCATGGCAGAGGGGGGCCTCTGGGGCACTGAGGGGCAGCCTTTCCCCAGGGCGGGTGCCATCTTCCCTCTTCCCCCAGGACCTAGAGATCAGCGTCAGGGAGCTGCAGACCATTCTCAACAGGATCATCAGCAAACGTGAGCATCCCTGAGTGTCTGCTCTCCACCCATGTCCTATCCCCCATCCCCTCCAAACTCCAGAATCTAGGCTTCTACTCCCACACTGAATAGCACCTGACCTCTTGGTCTTCATGGGTGGGGAAGCCTTCCACCTCCTTCCTGATCCCTACTTACCCCATTTCCCTCCCAAACTCCTCACACTGTCTTGCTGGACCTCGTTCTCTATGCCTGAGCGCTGCGCCCTGGTCTGATTAGACTCTTAGCCGCTGATAGCATCTTCCTGCCAATGTACAGGGCCCCTGCCTCCCAGAAGATGCACCCGGGGCCAGGCCAAGTGGCTCAGGAGCAGAGCTGGCTTCACTCCCTGATGTGCACAACTGAAGGCAGCCGACCCCCAACCTTTGCCCCCACCTCTGACATCTGACCTCTGTCCACACTATTCCCTTGGTCCAGAACCCCTCTCCTTGTCTTCTTACCCTGGGGCTTGCAGCCAACCCCATCTCTGCCGTGCTTCCGTTTTTTGTTTGTTTGTTTGTTTTGAGGGCAGTGTCATTGGCTCTTATATGTGGGACCAGAACCAGGGTCACTGGCATCCCAAGCCAGTGCTTAACCACCACGCCACTTGTCCGGCCCATCCACCAAGTTCCTTTTACTTCTGTTTCACACCTGTTTCATTTTACTCTGGTCTGATCATGGTGTTGACCTGGCTATTGGGGCACTGACCTCTTTGATTACTAAAATACTTTAAACTTTCATTTCTGATGATTAATATGCTACTACACACTTACTCTGCTAGATTTTACATGCCAGGGGCCAGGAATCATGCCTCCCTGATCCTATCTCACCTGGTGCCTCTGCCTCAGGACAGGCCGAGGAAGTCTGCTGGGCTGGGCTTCTGGAACTGGTTTTTTTTTTGCAGACAAAGACCTGCGGACCAAGGGTTTCAGCCTGGAGTCTTGCCGCAGCATGGTGAACCTCATGGATGTATCCTCCCATGGGGCTTGGGCTTGGAGAATGTAGGCATGGGAAGGCCACTGGGCGAATTGTCCCAGGAATAGTGCAGAGAAAGGGCCAGAGCTCTGTGGAGTGTAGACAGACCAGTGCCTTCTCGGGCATCGTCCCATTGATTGAGAGGGGGAAACTGAGGGCCGGCCGAGTGGCGCAGTGGTTGGGCCCAAGCCAGCGGCCCCGGTTCGGGTCCCACATGTGAGGGCCAGTGACACTGCCCTTTAAAAAAAAAAAAAAAGCAAAAAAAAACTGAGGCACAGGCAAGTGAGCAGTAGAGCAGAGTCAGTCCCAGAGTGACCCTAAGGCTGGAGCTCCTTCTGCTCGCCTCCGATCTGCTGCGATTCGGAGAGCAGCGCAGGCCTGGACACGGGCTGACTGGAACGGGCTCCTGCCCCTTCCCTCGTCTTGCTCTCTCTGTGGCCAGTCCTCTTCTCCCCACTTGCTCACTTTCACCCCATGCCTGGTTTAAGCTGTGGAGTTTTTTTCTTAATGGATACCCAGCGGGACGGCAACGGGAAGCTGGGCCTAGTGGAGTTCAACATCCTGTGGAACCGTATCCGGAATTACCTAGTAAGTGACCCCTGTCAGCAGTGCCCTCCCATGTGTTTTGCTGTCTCAGTCACAGCAGAGCCAGGCCCGGCTGCAGGCTGCATGGACTAGGCCCTCTGCCCCGGGTCTGCCTCTCCGGAGCCCACACACCCCAGCAACTGACCCACCTTTTGGGCCCCTCCCCCTCCACTCAACAACCCTCCACCCTGGGGTGGACTGGAACGGCTGGATGTCTCAGCCCAGCCCTCACCCTCTGCTCCCTACCCCAGTCCATCTTCCGGAAGTTTGACCTGGACAAGTCAGGCAGCATGAGTGCCTACGAGATGCGGATGGCCATCGAGTCTGCAGGTGAGGCTGGTGGCACCTGTGGGTGGAGTCCCAGACAGGTGGTCCAGGCCAATTCCCTGACAACTGGCCCTTGTCCCTGGGGTGATGATGGCGATGGTGTTGTGGGAACAGCCATCTTCTGCCTTTTCCCCAAGGTTACTGAGCTAAGTGTTTTAGTAGCATTTCCTTTTTTCTTCACTGTAGCCTAATGAGGATAGGGACTCTTATTGTCCCCAGTGTGCACAGAGAAAAGTGCAACTCAGAGAGGGAAAGTGACTGGCCTGAGGCCACACAGCCAGGGATGGGCTGAGCACTCCACAGCCTCCAATGAGAGAGGTGCAGGGCTCGCCCTCTCAGCCCTAGTCCCCCTCCCTGTCCCCTTGGGCTGGGCTGCACCTTCCTGGCCCACACCCTCTCTCCTGGGACAGGCTTCAAGCTCAACAAGAAGCTGTACGAGCTCATTATCACCCGCTACTCGGAGCCCGACCTGGCTGTGGACTTCGACAACTTCGTGTGCTGCCTGGTGCGGCTAGAGACCATGTTCCGTGAGTGTCCCCACTCAACTCCCGCCTCTTGATCTGTCCCAAATGTGTCCCTCAGAAGCAGAGGGAATGACAGATGTAGGCCTGTACCATGGCATGTGTCAGTGAGGCCAAGATCTCCGGAGTAAGGGGCCCCAGCGGGCTGAGTGCCAAGAGACTGGGGAAGGGGGAAACTCTGGAGGAGGTGGCGGGGGGGCTCTCAGACAGCGGGAAGGGCCACTCCTGGCTGTGATGGGTGAGAGCTTGGGGTGCTGTGTGGTGGCAGGGGGTGAGGCAGGAGGGGGACCTGCGTGAATGTTTCACAGAATTCTCAACCCATGTCTTTTTTTTTGCTAACACGCAGGGTTTTTCAAAACTCTGGACACAGATCTGGACGGAGTCGTGACCTTTGATCTGTTTAAGGTGGGAACCTTCCTTGATCTAATGGGGGAAGGCATTCAGGGGCGGTGGAGTATTCCTACCTTCCTGCGGCTGGAGCTTGTGGCCTCCAAGCCACCCCAAAGGCTGGGGCACCTGAGTCCTGAAAGGATGGGGTGGGATGTCTGGACTTTTGGAAAGGAGCAGGAAGTGGGGGGCAGGCCCCTGGAAGCCTCAAAAGAGCCAGCAGCCTGGTCTCCCAGGGGTAGAGAAGGTAAGAGAGTTGCCCCCACCCCCACCCCAAGACGGTCACTGCCACCTTCCCTCAGAGGGACTGAAGAGATGGTGGCTCCTGAACCAAGGGGCTGGGAGGCTGGACTTGGGGTTTCTTCTGCCCCTGGCTGACCACTCTCTCTGCTCTCCTCTCCATCCGGCAGTGGTTACAGCTGACCATGTTTGCATGAGGCGGGGGATAGGCCCCCTTGCTGTGTCCCTTTTCCTTCCTCATCTGCCAAGCCACGCCTTCCTGCCACACCACACCAGGCCACACCAGCTGCAAGTGCCTTCCTCGGAGCAGGAGGTGGCCTCGCCTCCTGTCCTCTCACCTCCCAGCCGGCACGGTTCGTCTGCTCTGGGCCGAGCTGTGTGGTCCTTCCTGCTCCACTGGCCATGGGCTCAGATGGACCCCGCCAAGCCCCTCCTGTTGCCAAACCAGGAAGGCAGCTTTCGCTTATTCCTGCCTCAGGATGGGTTCCAGGGGGAACTGACAGCCCCGGACCTCCCCGCATCCTGATGTGGCCTCGCCCTTCAGTCCGGAGGCCTCCCACTGGCTTCCCCTGCACACTTTAAACCATAACCACTAAAGCTCTCCACAGTCTGTATTGTAGCGCGCAGAGCCCCTCCCAGCGGGGGCTGCCTCCCCAGGGCTGGGAATGTCGGTTCCTGTGCAGAAGCCAATGCGCCCCTCGGCCCCATAGCCTGGCCCCCAGTCCTGCGCTGGCCTGGGGGGTGGTCAGGCCTTCCCTTTCCTCTCCCTCCCTTATTTTTTATATTGGTGATTTTAAAGGGGACTCTTCAGGGACTGGTGGGCCAGTTATGGGGGTGCACCTGGGTCTGGGGTGGATGGTCTCATGTTTCCATGCAGAGAAACCCAAAGTAATAAAGGAACAGGCCCCACATCTGTCTCTGGAGTGTGTTTCTGCTCAAACCTGCTGCCTGGGGGACACAAACAAGCCTTGGTCTAACGCCTACCCCACCCAGCCCCCTCCACCTCCTTCTCCACTGCCCCAGAGCTTTGCGCCCTTGTTGGAGTACTGAGTTTCTGGGAGGTTGGGGAGGATGGGACCCTGGCTGCAGGGACAGGGCCACACGGCTGGGGTCCCAGGTGGCCCTGCTGTTGGTACTCCATGCCCCTCTGGCAGCCCTGGAGGTCTGACTCCTGCCTTCTCCACAGCTCCCGCCTGTGAGTCTCTGGCTGAAACCCGAACCCCTACTTAACACAATCTTGACCCCCCAGGAAGCTCCCCAGACCACAGAGCCTCCTTCAAGTCCCCTGGGGTGGAGCGGGGGGGGAGGTTGCCCTGTGACCCAGACACCTGCAGCTTATATAAGCTGCTCCAGCCTTCTGGGATCCTGGCTTTTCTTACCAGAGATAAGAGTGGGTTGAGGTGGAGATAAAGGAGGAGATGCGATGGTGGGGTTGAAAGGACAGCCACAAACTAGGACAGCAGCTGCAGGGCAAAGGCAGGAGGAGCCTAGGTGTGGGAGGTGGGTGCTGCCCTTGGCTGTTGGGAGCCCCCAATGGAGCCCCGAATAGCAGACTGCCCGGACTCTGCCCGCCACAGGCTGGCACAGGGCCTGGAGCAGGCTGTCGAGCCTGCATGGTGCTGGGAGTCCCTGGGCCAGGTCCTGGCGGGGGGTCTCAGTGTCCTCATCAGTAAAGGGAGTGGCCATCACTTCCTGGGAGCCTGGGCTGGTTGTGAGGGCCAGGTGGAGGGACAGGTATATCAGCCTCACCCTCTCAGTTCTCTGTATTGGGTTTTGCTGGATGAGAGAGTTGGAATACTGTGGGTCTGGATGATCTCGGGGCCTACCCCATCACAAATTCCCATGCAAAGGAAAGGGGATACATTTACTGCTGGGGTCCTCCAGTGATGGCAACGGGCATGGTGGCTGGTCACACAGATCTGGGCAGTGGGCTGTTAGGTGGTCCTCTAGGACCACTCACTTTTCAAACTCCAGAGGTGAGAGATAGAGAAATGAGAAAGGGCCTGCAGGGAGGGAGAGCCCTGCAGCCATGAGGATACCCGAGGCCTCCCGTGAGGTGTAACCGGACCCCTCTGGGCGTCTGTGGTCCTAACCTTGGGCCTGTCCCTTCACCTCCCAGAGCTCTGACCCAGCCCCTTTACTTAAGGACCCTGCAGGCTGGGCCTTGGGTCTGGCCTGAGGCCATGGCCTTCACAGACCTGCTGGATGCCCTGGGTGGCGTGGGCCGCTTCCAGTTCATCTACACAGCCCTGCTGCTGCTGCCCTGCAGCCTGCTGGCCTGCCACAACTTCCTGCAGAACTTCACAGCTGCCGTGCCCCGCCACCACTGCCTAGGCCCCTCCAACTGCAGTGCAGCTGCCACCAACCACTCGGACGACTGGCTGAGGGCCATCATACCCTTGGACCCGCTTGGGGCCCCTGAGCCATGCCGACGCTTCACGGAGCCTCAGTGGGCCCTCCTGAACCCCAACACCTCCATCCATGGAGTGCCCACGGAGGGCTGCAAGGACGGCTGGGTCTATGACCGCAGCGTTTTCCCATCCACCATCGTGATGGAGGTCCGAGGGGGCTGGGGAGGCATGGGGGGCTGCTGCCCAAGGTTGTGGCTAGAGCACCCCTCTCTCCCCTGCAGTGGGATCTGGTGTGTGAGGCCCGCACCCTCCGCGACCTGGCTCAGTCCATCTACATGGCTGGGGTGCTGGTGGGCGCCGCCATCTTTGGCAGCCTTGCAGACAGGTAAGCCCTGGGGGACGAGGCCTTATTAATTAACATTTTTCTTCATTAATGTTTATTCATATATTTAAAAATAGATAATATATATACGAGTAATACATTCACATGGTTCAAAATTCCAGAAGGTACAAGAGAATATATAAGGAAGTGTCCCTCTGCCACTCCTACCTGCCTTCCAGTAACTTCTGGAGGGCAGCCTGGTCTTTTTTTTTTTTTTTTTGAGGGCAATGTCACTGGCCCTCATATATGGGATCCGAACCGGGGCCGCTGGCATCCCAGGCCAGCTCCCAACCACTGCGCCACTCGGCCGGCCCAGCCTGGTCTTTATGTACCTGACCAGAGATATTTTATGATGTTATGCAATCCAAGCGAACGTGTATATATGCTCCAGCCCCGCTTTTCTTTACAAATCCTGGCACACACCACACGTGGTTCTGTACCTGGCTTTTTTCTCACCCTGAGGCCTCTGCATTTTCCTTCAGAAAGTACTTTCCACCACCACCTACAGTTTGTGCTGTGTCCCACTGTAGGGATGAGCCAGAACTAAGGGCCCCTAATGACAAGAGACACCCCGGAAATGCAAACGGTGCGCGGCTCTGCCAGAGTCAGCTCCCACACCTACTTCTCTGTCCTTGTCTTTCTCCTTCCTTCCCACTTCTTCCTCCCCTTCTCCTCTCGTCTCACCATTGTCAGTTCAGGTTCTGGGGGTCCTCTGGGACTCCAAACCCCATACCCTGGAGTGTGCTGCAGGCCTCAGGCCCCTAGTGGGCAGCTCTGTCAGCCCTTATCACACTGATGTGACACATCCTGCTCCTTCTGGGCATCAGCTTGTATCTTTTTTTTTTTTTTTTTTGAGGGCAATGTCACTGGCCCTCATATATGGGACCGAACCGGGGCCGCTGGCTTCCGAAGCCAGCGCTTAACCACTGCGCCACTCAGCCGGCCCAGCTTGTATCTTATCCATAGTGTCTTGCATGTCACTAATGCCCAGCTCAGACCTGTCACTTAGAGGTCATTTTGTGTAAATGAATGAATGAGTGAATAAATGAATGAATGAGTGTATCATGGGTGTGTGGAGAAAAAATGCTGCTCTCCTGGGCCCTCACAAATGTGGCCGTGCCAAGGCCAGAGTGTAATAAACCTGCTACCTTGGTCTTGGACCTCTCTGTGGTGTGCCAAGCCCTGCCCCAGCCTGGCCTCCCCAACATGACCAGTTCAAATGAAGACTTTATCCTGGGCTCCTGCTCCCTCCAGCTTAGGCCCCACCAAGAGCTCGCTGCCTGTGAGTTCTCCCTCCAGCCAGAAATTCACTCAGGGGACCCTCTCACTACCCTTTCCACCTGCCTCTGGGCCTTTGTAGAATCCCTGCCTTTCCCCAAGGGGCAGAAATATTCCTGAGTGAAGGAATGAAGGAGGGAACACACCTCTTCATTTTCAATTTTCTTCCACCCCACATTTCTCCCTCTGTGACCAACCTCCACCTCCAGTGCCCGGGTCCCAGCAGATGAGCGTTTCTCTTATGGAAGAGTGGCTTTCGGGTGGCAGTGGCCAGGGGAGCTCCCTTTCACCCTCCCTCAACGACCCCCGAGGGGGACCCTGACCCTGTGCCCATGGCCTGGCTCAGGTTGGGCCGCAAGGCCCCCCTAGTCTGGTCATACCTGCAGCTGGCGGTCTCCGGGGCGGCCACGGCATACTTCAGCTCCTTCATTGCCTACTGCGTCCTCCGGTTCCTGATGGGTATGACCTTCTCCGGCATCATCCTCAACTCCCTCTCTCTGGGTGAGTCCAGCCAAGGAGGGGGTTGTGGGGAAGGGGGCCGGTGGAAGGGGATTTGGCAGCCCCACCATCAGACATCTTACCTGTTTTGTTGTGTGGAATTCTCATCCAGTGACCTCAGCTCAGAACCTCCCACTAGGGGCTTGGGAGACCTGGGCTCTCAGGGGCGGTCCTGCCAGCGGTGAGCTCTGGACCCTGGGTTGTGATTCGCCATATGTAAGCTGAGAGGGTTGGGTTTATTTTCTGTGTGAGTTAGTCAACAATAGCCACTTACTAAGCACCTACTGTGTGCTAGGCTCAGTGTGGGGACACAGAAGTGAGGTAAAACACAGTGGTCTCCAGGGCTGCAGGAATCCCTGAGATTACTCCTATGTGGGTCCCAAGAGGGTGGGGTTCACAGGGGCTGCAAAGGCTGTGACCCCTTAACACCATGGCACAGACCTGCCCACCCCCACCCTATATACACACAGCTCTACACACACACCTACATACCCCTACACACACGTGCACACATATACACCACCACCACCACCATCATCATGTGTCAGGTGCTGTCCTAAGCGCTGAGAGGCAGCACCGAACAAAGCAGAGTCTATGTTCTTGCGTGGGAAGACATGACAAACAACACAAAAATGGAGTTCTATGGTATGTTAGATGGTGATAAGTTTCAAATATATGGTGGTAGGAGAACTGACTCTGGGTGGTGAACACACAACATGATAGATAGATGATGTATTACAGAATTGTACACCTGAGACCTATGTAACTTTACTAACAATTGTCACCCCAATAAAGGTTAATTTAAAAAAACAAAAAAGAAGGTCATAAGTGCTAGAGAGGAAAATAAAGCCCAGAAAGGGAACCAGAATGTCTGCAGTGAAGGGGAAAGCGCAGTTTTCACTGGAGTGATCAGGGAAGGGCCGCACTGAGAGGGGGTCACTTTGAGCAAAGCCTGAAGCGGGTAAAGGATTACATGGCTTCAGGGAAAGAAGCTTCCAGGAAGGAAAGGCCCTGAGGGGGGAGTGTGCCCAGTGGGCTCAAGAGCAAGAGGTCCTTGTGACTGGAGAGCTGAGGGGAGGGTGACAGACTGGATCAGGGAGATTGGGGACAGAGTAGATTCCTTATGCCTTATGGCCACTTAAGGACTTTGGCTTTGCCTCTGAGCCACTGGAGAGTCCTGAGCTGAGGAGAAGACTGGCCTGATTTGACTTAGCATTTGGCTGTCATGCTGCCAAAGGACAGAAGCAGGTAGGCCAGGTCCAAGGCTCTGTGGTCACTCAGTGAGAGGCGAGGCTGGCTTGGACCAGGGTGTAGCAGCAGAGGAGACAGGAAGGGCTCAGATCCTGGCTCCATTCTGCAGGTAGAAACAACAGGATTTGCTGATAGACTGGACACATAGTTGGTCACTCGCTGGGAAGAAGCATCCTATTAGTTCATTATGGTTGCCTTGTAAGAGTATGCCATGATTTACTTACAGTCCCCCATGGATGGACATTTAGGTTGTTTCCAAAAAAAAAAAAAGAAAATCACGTAATTAAAAGCCATTATATTTATTACACCTCGATTTCTACCAACTGTTCACGTCCTTTGCCCTTTTTTTCCCTTTATTTTCTTTTGTCTTTTTTTTTTTTAAGATTTTATTGGGGAATTGGGGGAGGGGAACAGCATTGGGGAATCAGGGAAGGGGAACAGACAAGTTGCTGTCTTTTTGTTCTTCAGTCTAGTTGCAGAGGACTGGCCCATGTTGGTATTGTCATTGCGCTCTTCCCTGATGAGGCAGATCGGTCGCCGGCCTCTGGATGGTTGCTCACTGCGGCTATTGGCAGCTCACGCTGGCTGCCGGCCACTCACTGTAGCTTATGAAAGTCCACTGCAGCAGGGGCTGCAGCCTACACTGTCACTGGGGCTCGCAGCCCAGCTCCAGGTGGAGCTGTTGTTAGCTGTAGAAGGCAGCGTCACTGGCCCTCATCTGTGGGATCCGAACCAGGGCCGCTGGCATCCCAAAACCAGCTCTTAACCAATGCGCCACTCGGCCAGCCCTCTTTTGTCTTTTTTTTTGACTTGTTGGTTGTTTTCTTATTGATTTGTAAGGATTCCAGTATTAGGAAAATCCACCCTTTATCTGTTATTTGAGTTTCAATTTTTCGCTTTGTCTTTTTTTCTTTTTGCTGACATTATGACTTTGCTTATGGTGGGGTTTTTGTTTGTTTGTTTGTTTTTTGCTTTTTTTTTATACAGACACTTCTTATTTTTGTAAAGTCAGGTTTCTTGATCTTTCCTTTAATTGCTTATGGGTTTTGTGAAATTCTTAGAAAAGACTTTTCCGACCCTAAGATTTAAAAAAAAAAAAAAATCTGCCATGATTCCTCCTAATATTTTTGTGGTTTAATTGTTTGCATTTGGGTCTTTGGTCCACCTGGAATTTACCTGGGTGTAAGAAGTGCCTATGTCTCAGTAAGTCTCTGAGATAATTTTAAGTGGCCACCATCATCAAGGAGGTGGGTGAAGTAAACAACTGCCTGAGCGATAAGTCCACTGAGCCTGTTATGTTTCTTCACAGTCGTGGAGTGGATGCCCACTCAGGGCCGGACCGTGGCGGGGGTCCTGCTGGGGTTCTCCTTTACCCTGGGTCAGCTCATCCTGGCCGGAGTGGCATATCTGATCCGCCCCTGGCGCTGGCTGCAGTTTGCTGTCTCTATTCCTTTCCTCATCTTCTTCCTCTATTCTTGGTATGTTCTGAGCAGAGTGGGTGGGGGAGGGTGCAGCTATGTGAGCCAGCCCTCACCTCTCCCTCTGGGAGGTTTGGGGTGTGCAGCGACTGGGACCTGCTCCAGTACACACATGGCTGTGGGGGAGCTCCAGCAAAATCCCCTACTTTAGCATGGGGCTCCAGAACATATGAGTACTTTTACCTTCATCAACTCCTTTGTGTCTCACAAGAACCCCACGGCATTTTATATGAGGGGTAATTGAGGCACAGCCAAGGGAAGGTCCATGCCCTATTCAAGGCCACACACCAGAGTCAGAACTAGGTTCAAAGCCAGATCTGTGGAAGTCAAGGTCCCATGTAGTCTCTAAGTACCCTCAGTTATACACAAAAGGGAAGCCGGTACATCCTCCAGTCTTCCTGACTTGGCAGACAGCAGGACATTCACCTTGGGAGGGTCTGAAAGAAGGTAAACGAAGGCTACTTGGGTTTGGGAAATGCAGTGAGCTCCACTCAGCCCTGGGTCATTCTTCATCCATCCCTTCGTCCCAGGTGGCTGCCAGAGTCATCGCGATGGCTCCTCCTTCACGGCAAGGCCCAGCTAGCTGTGCAGAACCTGCGGAAGGTGGCAACCATGAATGGGAGAAAGGCAGAAGGGGAAAGGCTGACCCAGAAGGTAGGCGGGATGGCTGGAAGGGAGTGTAGTTTTCAGTTTGGCTGGTGGCCTCGAGATATAGCTTCCCAGGCCTCACCCACCATCTAGGTGAAGAGGCTGGGAATAAACAGAGTGGGAAGGATTCCTGTGCAGCAGATGTTTAACCATTGGATGGGTGTGTGATCTGGGATAAAAAGTTTCACTGCTTTGTTCATCAGACTATTCATCTGTGCAACAGGAAATAATCCAACTCACATTGACATCCAGCTGAAATTTAAATACAATATAAAACGAATCAAAGTATGAAATTAGAGATCATAGAATGAAATTATTCAAGAACAAAAAATAAAAATACCACTTATTATAAGTACTATTTGTGATAAGATAGTTACCAATTATTATAAATAAGTGCTATTTATTGAGTCCCTATAGGCACTGTACTAAGGGCTTTACTTACACGGTCTTATTTAATGTCTCACTTTTGCTGATGAGGAAACTGAAATTTGGATAGGTCAGGTAATTTGCCTAAGAACACACAGTGGGAAGTGGCAGAACCTCTGCTCGTAACCTCTGGCCAAGACTGTCTCAGAGTCTCTATCAGGAATAGGGTATGAGGGTCCCGCTGGAACCACAGGTAATTATTTCAGCCTAATCAAGAGGCAGCTCAGAAGCCGTGGGACTCATGTTGGAGCCTCTGCTTCATCCTAAGGCCCTGGAAACAGCCCGTTGAGGGCCATCAGTCCCAGGATGGACAGGAGACTAGGGCCAGCCAGGGACCTTGACCTTGGTCCTCCTCTCCATGGATGAAGGGATACCCAGCAGGGGAATAGGGTCCCAGATCCCTCTCTTCCCCTGACCAAGCTTTCCTTGTCCAGGTGGTGAGCTCCTACATCCAGAATGAGTTTACAAGCGTCCGCACCTCCAACTCGGTCTTGGACCTCTTCCGAACCCCAGCCATCCGCAAGGTCACGTGCTGTCTCATGGTGGTCTGGTAGGTGATGGGCTCATGCCCAAGTCTTTGACCTGAGAAAAGGACACACCTTTTGTCCCTACTGGGTAACTCTTAAATACGCTTAATGCAATGAGCAGGTGAGCCTTGTGAATTCATTCCTGCTCCAAACCCTTTCTCCAGGGTCCTCTGGCCATTTACTGGCTGCTGAGATATGGTCATGGATGAGACATCCATATTGACCTAGGGACACCACATCTGGCAGTGGGTCTTCCCTGGGTAGGGGCACCTATTAGAATCACCTGCACCACTTTTCCAAAATGCACTGTCTCATCCTGATATGCCCTTAGGGATGTCCAGGGGATTCTGGGAAGTGTCGCCACTCTGGAAAAAACTCTTATGAATCCAGAAGGGGACAAAAAGAAACAATAATTTCCATGATGTATGACAAGTGTCCTAATAACAATTCTCCTGATTGGGGCTGCTGAGGGCTTCACACAGGAGATGCCATTTAGGCGGGTTTTAAAAGACAGTTAATAGAGTTTGCCAGGTGAGCAGGAAAGAACTCCTAACAGGTACATAGATAGGCATGAAGATGTGAAATGGACAAAAATACTAAGGCAAACCCCTACCTGTTAGCAGACTGGAAGCTCGTAAATCCCAAAGGAAGGGGCTGATTAAAACCAAAACAAAACTAAAACCATTTCATTTTGTCTGACAGGTTGTCCAGGACATTTAAATAACAGGGGTTGGTATTTATGAAGCAGAGAATGCAGGCTATAAATTATGTTCTCTTGATCAGACCCAGGCACTCTCTTTAGTAGTAACCAGCTAGGCTTGGGTAGACGAGATCCCCCGGGTTACCTGGAGCAAGTCAGCCGGCCTCCCACGCCTCAATTTCCTACTTAAGCACCTGCCCTTAAGGTCCTTGGGGGGACTGAACATTCAGACATGTAAGCCCGCACCTGCCCTGGGAAACGCTCAGGTAAAGGGTCTATTCTTTGACTTGACTTTGGGCTGTGTTCCCTGTGTGCTGGAAATGTGGGATTGTCCCCCACTCTGAATCGGGACTATCCTGCTGCCTCTCCCAGGTTCTCCAACTCCGTGGCTTACTACGGCCTGGCCATGGACCTGCAGAAGTTTGGGCTCAGTGTCTACCTGGTGCAGGTCCTGTTCGGGGTCATAGACATCCCGGCCATGCTGGTGGCCACCACCACCATGGTTTATGTGGGCCGCCGAGCCACAGTAGCCTCCTTTCTCATCCTGGCCGGGCTCATGGTGATTGCCAACATGTTTGTGCCGGAAGGTGAGCCACCTGTTTCTGCTCTTACTATCTGGGAGCATCTGGGGTTTGCTGAGCAACAAATATAACAAGGGAACAAGGCTGAGAGACATTTTTCCGGATCTGGAAAGAAAGTGAATGTCAGTTACTAGAGTTTTCATTAAGCACTCAGTGCATCAATGTCATGGTGCAGACTCTACAAAGGACATGAGTCTGTTCTCAAATCATTTACCATCTTGTCAGGGAGATTAGACTGATGCCTAAAAACAACTGGAGAGCCAAAGGGCTGGCTGGTTTGTGTCCACTGGGAGCCTGGCCCTGCAGCATCTCAAGGGCTGGAAAAGTGGTTTGCACACCTGCCTGTAATTATTACCACCTGGTGACCTTTGAAAACTCCCATTGCCCAGGGGCTCCAGGCCAATGCGGTGAGTCTCAGGAGGGGGCCCTAACCCTCAGTATTTAAAGTGATTTAAATCACTGTGATTCCAGCAAGAAGCCGAGGTTGAGTATCAGAGTCCTAGAGTATGTGCTGAGCTGAGGCCCCCAGCTGTGACCCCAGCTGCCTCCATGGCCTTGGGCAGGGTGTCTGATTTCTCTGCTTCAGTTCCTCCCTGTAAAATGAACAGACTATTACTATTGGTATTTTGACATAGTTTCTTTCAATAGTTTCTCCTATTTATAGATTTTGTAGTTGACATAATTGAGATACTAATATATGTGTATATACACAATAATATAAAAGGATTATATATGTGTGCATATATGTAAAATGTATCCCTTTTCACATTATATGTCATATATGTTTCTATATACACACACACATACACACACACACACACGCTTTTCCAATATAGTACAAATGTTTCATGACCCTCTCTTTATATTATTCTATGATATTTCATCTAGATTGGTGGTTTCCAATTCTATCTTCACATTAGACTCTCCTGGGGAACTTCTAAAATATTACTCAAACTTGAGCCCAGCCCCAAGAAGCTTTGATATAATAGAGCTGGGTAGGGCCCAGGTGTGGGTGCTTTATAAAATGCCCCCTCCTGTTTTCAGTGTGTGGCTGGAGCTGCCACCAAACCCAGAGGCCATGCCATAATTCCTTGACCATTGCCCGAAGCTGGACATGGGCACTGGGGTTGTGGTGTTTATAATCAACAGCATGACAAGAGTAGTAATAATGGTGGTAACAGCAAACATTTAATGAGTGCGGAGCACTTTGCACTCAAGATATCGTGTCAACCTCATAACAGGCCCATGAAGCAGGTGCTGGTATTTTCTGAATTTTACAGATGAGCACAGGGAGGCTCCGAGAGGTTAGGTAATAGTGACCAAGGTTACTCAGCTGGGTCAGAGCTGGGATTTGAACCCAAGCCTAACTCCAAAGCTTGCTCTGCCTCCCCAGCAGGACTTCGTGACAGATGGAAATAAGCCAGGAAGGAGGCAGAGGTCAGAGAAGGGCAGTGTGGGCACTTCTGGGTCCCAGGTGGGAATGTGAGGTGGTGGAAATCCCGATTCTCTCTCTCTGGTTTTGGGCTCCCTGCCTGCCATGGCTCTGCCCACCACCTCTAAGCTTCCTCCTGCTTCCTTCCTCCACGCCTTCCCCTCCTGAGTCCCCTCTGCCTCCCTGCTAACCCTTTTGGGCTCTGAGACAACCCTTCCCACAGCTCTGTGTCCCCCCACCAGATATGCAGACCCTGCGGACAGCCCAGGCAGCGCTGGGCAAAGGCTGCCTGGCCAGCTCCTTCATCTGCGTGTACCTGTTCACAGGAGAGCTGTACCCCACAGAGATCAGGTGGGTGCCTGGGGGGAGGCAGAGGAGAGCCCCTGGCACTCCTGGTTGACACCTGCGGGGCTTACCCAAGCCCCACCCCTCTCCTTTCTGCTCTGTTCCCCAGCACTCCCAGCCCTCTGGGGGTGTCCGGGCCACAGCCACTGACCTGTCCACACTCCCAACAGGCAGATGGGGATGGGCTTCGCTTCAGTCAACGCCCGCCTCGGGGGCCTGGTGGCACCCCTGATCACCACTGTTGGGGAGGTCAGCACTGTCCTGCCATCTGTGTGCTTCGGGGCCATCCCAATCCTGGCTGGTCTGGCCGTCTGCTTCCTGGCCGAGACCCGCAATGCACCGCTGGTGGAGACCATTGTGGCAATGGAAAGGAGGTGAGAGGCCTCTGGGCCCGGTGTAGGGGAGGGGTGGCCACACAGGCTGCAACAACTGAGAGGCGGAGAGTGCCCTCCAGCTGCTGCCAGCGCTTCATGGCTGGGCCAGAGCTGTGAGAGCTGTGCAGGACCGACCAGCCATGCCTCCCACCTTCATCTGCAGAGGCTTAGCTTTCCACAAGAACAGACCCAACAATGAACAGTGCAGTAGAAGCAGGAATCAATTGTAGATTGGGAATAATAAGAAGGTGCATCGATGTGAAGCCTGGCGGAGAAGTGGGGGTGACGGTTTGAAGGAGGAGAGGGGCCACAGTTTGAAGCAAAGGTAGGCCCATGTGGCTGCCATGGCTTTGAACTTGACTCAGAGCTTCCTGGCAACAGAAAGGGGGACCCTGTTAATGACTTTTTTCTTATTGTCAGAGAGGAAAAAGAATACCAGTTCCTTGGGGAAAGTGACGCTTTTCTTAGCACTAGAAGAAATTTCTCTCGTGGGTCTCCTTAGAGAGGTGACAGCAAAGTCCTTGACAATGTTTCTAAAATAAGTGCCGAAGGGGACTTGATATGGTTTCTTGAAGCATTTCTAAGCAACAGTGGGCTCAGTGAAGATGGTTAGTTTTGGGGAGCAGGGGTGAGAAAGGTAACAGGGCCCAAGTCCAAAGCTTTCTCTGAGAGTCCAGCTTGATCCCACAGCTGAACCTATCTGTGCCAGGAGGCCTATATGGGGGGGCCTGTGTTTGAAACCCTTAAAAATGACCCCCATGAACACCCCGTGTCTAACCTGAGCCGTGGAAAAAGGCTGGACTCACATAGATCAAGGTATATTCCTTGACAAGTGCTGTCAATTCTGCCTCCAAAATATATTTTGAATCTGTCTATACCTCTCCACCCCCGTGGCCACCCTGTCTTCCTGGTCACCATCATCTTTTGTCTGGACAGCTACCAGAGCCCCAGATCCTCCTCTGTCCCTCCCCACTTTATTCTCTACACAGTACCTCATATGAAAGGCTCTTCATATAAAGAATCATGTCACCCCCTCCTCGGAGCCCTGCTTTGCCTCCCTTGGGCACTGAGGATAAAATCTGAAATCTGATAAAAGGGTCTTGGGATCTGGCCCCTGCCCACCTTCCCCACGTCAGCCTGGCCACGCCGAGGCTGTTCCCTTTGCCTGGAATGCTCTTCCCTTGGTTCTTCACCTGCTTGACTCCCACTCATTCAACAGATATAGGTCCAGGTGCTGGGGAGATATTTGTCCATAACCCCACCCAGAGCCTGCTTGGAGATACTCTGAAATGTTGCCTGAGGGACCCAAGTACATGAAAAAATGATTGGAGAAGTGCCCTCCCCCAGTATTACAGAGAGAACCAGTGTCAGGCCTGGCCTGGGCATTTAAAAAATCAGGTTTGCTTACCCTGGGTATAGGAAAATCCCGGTAATGCCAAATGAAATCATAGTTTTAGGTAACATAGCTTCCTTTGATCCTGCCAGGATCAATTTATTATAAAAAACTACTTTATGCTGCTACTGAATATGAACCAATTAAATTTTGCAGACCATTTACTAAGAATAATTAAAATTTTTATAGTAGTTGGTAACAGCCCATTCCTTCTCACAATGATTTGCTGATTGAGTTTGCTGGCGTTTGCACAAGATGAAAAACTAATTGACATCCACAATGCAGGAAGCTCTTTTAAGCTCAACAAATGTTGCCAAGTAGTTCTGTATTTTGTATCGCGTTTTATTGCTTAGTTTTTAAATTGTCTATGTATAAGTGAGTGTGATTTGGAATGATCTCAAATGTACAGAAAGAGTGCTAGTGCCAGAAAAAGAACTTTTTTTCTGAACCATATGCGAGAAAGTTGACACCTCTTCCACATGCTTTCATGTATATGTCCTCCAACTAAAGATATTCTCCTACATCACCACAATATAACCACCCCAGTCAAAACATTAGTGGTGATATGTGGCTGCCATTTAATCCTCAGACCTCATCCAAGTTTTGCTAATCCCCCACCACCCCCTGCCTATCCCCAACAACATCTTATAAAGCAGGAGGATCTGGTTCAGAATCACAAGTAGCATTTAGTTGTCGTGCCTCTTTCAGGGTGGTTCTTTGACTTTTACCACTCCAATAATTATACAGGGTTTTATAAGTGGAAGGACTAACAAGACTCCACAGAGCACACTTATCTAAGACACTTTGTAAGACAAAGAATACAAAACAGTAGGAGAAAAAAACAAAACAGGCAAAAGTCAGGAAGGCTTGGGGCACCCAGGTGCACCCCCTAGGGTCCCCAGGATGTGTTTCATCTCTGCATCACAAGCTATCAAGATGAATGAAATGGCTTATGTCAGAGAAGCCAAGGCACAAGCTTGCTGAGGGGTCTTTTATATCCCGCTGGTCACAGCTCAAACCAGCTGTTACCAGGTAAAGCGGATACAGACGATGGTGGTTATTTAGAAGCAGAATGGGCCGACAGCCTGGGGAAACAAAGGCTGTTCTCCAGTAGACACCAGCGGGAGCTCTTCCAGGGGGAGCCCTGTCCCAGTGAGCTGGTGAGCTTAGTGAGTGAATGCTGTTCAGGAAGGTTTTAGAGAGCCGGTGGCTGAGGATTTTACCTGGTGTTTAATCTAGGCTTTTTGAAATCTAATTCATGTATTCAGTTATTATTTATTGAGTTCCTACTATGTGCCAGACACAGTGCTAAATGTGGGATGTAGAGTGAACAAAACAGATGTGCTCTCTGCTCTCTTGGAACTTAGAAGTGAGAGAGACACATAGAGAACAAATACACACAAATAAATGTGTGATGAAGAGAGAATAACTGAGTGGATGGGGATGCCTCTAGACTTTAAGGAGGAGGAGGGATTAACCAGGCTGAGAAGGGGACGTGTGTCCCTGGAGGAGGGAACAGCCTACACAAGCCCTCTGAGGCCCCAGAGAGTTGGGGGGAACTGAGTGACAGTCAGGCGAGGACTGAAAGATGGGGCTGGAGTGGTGGCAGGGGCAACTCTGGAGACCACGAGGACAATTTTTTATTTTCAGTCAGAAGAGAAACCACTGCAGAGATTGAAGGAAGGGAGTAATGTGGTCTGATTAACATTTTTCAAAGATCTGTGTGTCCCCTTGGCATTATGAAACCTCAGTCTAAATGGGGCCTTGGGTCTGGGTGTTTAGGGAAGTTGCTTCAGGACAGTTTCTCAGCCTTTCCACATTATCACCCACCCCCACCTCCCACCAAGGGGCCTTTTATATATTTCTCCCTAATCACACCCCACCCTCCCAATAACATTTGAATATCACAGATATGCTGTGTATCTGCCCATGTATGTGGTTCTCTGGAAGGCCACAGACCATTGTAATAGCTCAGATTTTTTTGTCCTCCCCCCACCAAGAACCAGTTTTTACCCCCTTGGGGGCAATATCACCCCCATGAAGAATGCATGCCCCATGACTATGATCACGTGTTCTAACAGCCATAAAGACTCCTTGCAGTTAAGATCTTTAGGCCCCTGAGAGGCTTATAATCAGGTACACATTTGGTATGCCCCTATGTGATTCTCAGGGGTTCTGGTCCACGGGCTTCCTCTTGAAGCTGCCTGGGGTTCGTCTCCACAGCTCCTGTCCAACTGAACATGAGACAGAAAAGCCTCGATTTATTTTAGTCTGGTAGGAAACGGCGATGCTGGGCAAGGGGAGGTGGCAGTCAAATGGAGTGTCATATTGGGACAATAAGAATTCAAGAACTCCTCAGCCCATCTCATTTTTCTCTGTTGGTAATCTCATCAAATAATTATGAGTGCCAGTCACAGGGCTGGGATGTCAAGGGTTAAGATGAGAACAAAATTACCCCTTTCTAAGGTTCGAGTTTCCCATCCCCAAGATGGCGGCAAGCCAAGAGGGATTAGCTCTAATACACGGGTTCCTAAGGTAAAGATCACAGTGGACTTCCCCCAGATTTATTTCATAGGCCAACAAAAATCCATTTGTAAATCATTTATTTCTAAGTAAATTGCTGGATCCTTCATTAATCACAAGACCAGATACTGTTTCTTCAAAACAGTCTGAATGGGGCCGGCCGAGTGGCGTAGTTGTTAGGAGCTGGGTTGGGAAGCCAGCGGCCCCAGTTCGGGTCCCACATATGAGGGCCAGTGACACTGTCCTCAAAAAACAAAACAAAACAAAACAAAAAAAACACAAAAAAACGGTCTGAATGCCTGGCGTGGTCTCGGGGTCAGCCCCACTGAGCTTATGTTGGAGCCATATAGCCAAAGAACAGTCGACTCACCCTGTTCAAAAAGTCCTTCTGTGTAAAAACAGAACATTCACAAAAGAGAAAAAGCCAATAAGAAGGAAACTGAGAAAAGTATCTACCTCAGTCATCAAAGACATGCAAATTAAAACATGGAGATGTCATTTTTAAATATTCAAAAAGGAAAGATTTTAAAACACAGTAATAGTGAATGCAGGAGATATGTGGGTAGGGGGAGGAAACTCCCCTGCATCCTTTCTGGAAGGTTCTTTGGCATTACTGATCATGAGCTGTAAAAATTTTCAGATTCTTCTAAGCAGCAATGACATTCTCTGGAAACTGCCCTAAGAAAATAATCTGAAATGTGGACAAAGTTTGTGTATAAGGATATTCATCACTATGCTTAATGTACCAGAAGAAAATGTAAACTTCTCCAAATATCCAACAGTTTATTGTGTAATAGATAAAAATTGTGTTGATGAAGAGTTTTTCATGGCCTAGGGGATGTTTACAATATACTGTTAAATAGTATATTATATAGGGCCAGCTGAGTGGCTCACTTGGTTAAGAGTTAGCTTAAGAGCTCAAGCTCTGAGCAACAGGGCTGCCGGTTCAATTCCCACAGGGGCCAGTGATGCTGTGCCTGAATTGATCTGCCGCTGAGCTGCCAACAGATGGCAGGATGGCTCAGCTGGTGAGAGCACGTGCTCCTAACAACAAGACTGCCTGTTCTATGGTGGGCTACGCCTGCTTGCAACTAGGACTGAACTCGGCACCTTGAACTGAGCTGCAGCCCGGATGGCTCAGTGGATAGAGCATGTGCTCTTAACAACAAGGCTGCTGGTTCGACTCCTGCATGGGATGGTGGCTATGCCACCCACAGCTAAGGTTGTAACACAGCACCTTGAGCTTAGAGGTCACAAGCTGCCGACGGGCAGCCAAACTAAGATTGAAGAACAACAGCTTGGCTGGTTCCCTTCCCTAATTCCCCAACACTGTTCCTCTCCCTCAGTTCCCCAATTAAAAAAGAAACAATAAAAAAAACCCCAGTATATTATAATTACTTAGTATATTTCCCTAATTAAGAAACAGAGAAAGAAATATGCTAAAATGGTGACAGTGGTTGCCTCAAAGTATGAGTGACCTTTCATTTTTCTCTGGCTGCTTTCTTTGCATTTTAAAAATTGTCTTCAAATTATCTATATCACGCAGGTTTTCTTTAGTAACCAGGGGGAAGAGGCACAATGAAAAATTTATAAGGTTTCAATTGGGTTGTTTTCCAGGAACAGGGCAGCCCTCTTTAGGCCTAGCAGTTAAGGAAGGGAACTGGGAGAGGCAGCACTCCTGAAAGCCTGCCAAGATGGTGAGAAGACCCAGAAGAGAGATGCCTAACCTGGGGAAAGTTCCAAGGCTCCAACTAGTGACCTTCCATGGTTCTCCTCCTACCATAGTTGGGGTCTAGGGAAGTGAGGGGTGAGGGGATAGCTTTTCAGCCTTTCAACGTCAGGCTCTCCACCAAGGCCAAAGCCCAGGCCCTGGGCCGGCCAGGACCTCTGCTGCCTTCCTCCTACCCATGCTGAGCACCAGTTGCACAGCTGACCAAGTACTTTTTAAATGCTAATTGTATTATAGTTCAGACATTTAAAAAGAAGACCATGGATTTCAGGTCACACAATGGATCAGCTCTCATCATCTTTGCTCATTTGCTGCATTTTAAAAATAGTGTTGGAGCAGCCAGTTAGCTCAGTTGGTTAGAGCGCAGTGCTCATAACACCAAGGTTGCCTGTTTGATCCCCGCATGGGCCACTGAGCTGCACCCTCCACAGCTAGATTGAAACAACTACTTGACTTGGAGCTGATGGGTCCTGGAAAAACACACTGTTCCTCAATTAAAAAAAAAAAAAAGTAGTGTTGAATCTGGAGAATGGTCTGCCTCTGGGTTTTCAGAAACTATCTTTGAAAACAATGGGAACTCTATTAAAAAGAACTGGGGTGAGACAGGCCCTGCCTCTCAGCCTCCACCCACCGGCACACAACAGATAAAACCAACAAGCTGACTGAACCAAAAGGACAGGCAGGAAGACTAGAAGACTCAACTGGCGCAAAGGAGAGATGTGGGACATTAGAATGAGAAGAAAGAGATGTTTCTTTGTGATTACGTTAAGAAATAATAACACAGAAAAATGGCTTAATTAAACTAAAGGAGTAGAAACAGGGGAGTTAAAAGGTAAGGATGAGGGCCAGCCGAGTTTTATCATTGTTTTCATCCTTACCTTTCTTTTTTTTTTTTTTGAGGGCAGTGTCACTGGTCCTCATATGTGGGACCCGAACCAGGGCCGCTGGCTTCCCAAGCCAGCACTTAACCACCGCGCCACTGGGCCGGCCCCAGATAAAACATTTTGACCTTTGAAAAAGTTCTAAAAATGGAGCCAGCTAAAGGTAGACAAGAGAAATTAGCAAGATAGGGAAATGATTAAAACAAGAAGATACTGAAAACTGGCTATTGGGTAGGGAAACAAACAATTTCCAGTCGGTGCAATACCAGGATAAAATTAACTAGAGGAAGCCAGAGCACAAATCATTTCAAAGACCAGAGGGTTGGGCCAGCCGAGTGGTGCAGTGGTTGAGAGCTGGCTTGGGATACCAGCAGCCTGGGTTCGGATCCCACCTATGAGGGCCAGACACTGCCCTCTTAAAAAAAAAAAAGAAAGAAAAGAAAAAAAAATCACATAAAAGACCAGAGGGTTAAAAGAGAAAAAGGCCCAATTGGACCCTGTCAAAGGACACAATGCTCCAGGGGCAAGCTATACCGGGGACTGCCTTGTCACTGACTCTGACCCTCCACCTCTGGCCCTCCCTGCCTCCTGGGATGGCCGACTCTACCTGGGGCACTGGAAGAAGGGCACTGGTGGTCCCGGTCAATGGCAATTCAGGCCCGGCTGGGTGACCTTGGGTGTGTCTGGCCTCGGATCACCCTTGGAAAACTCTTGGACTCTTCAGCTTTTCCAAGTCTGGCTTACCAGCCAGGCCAGCCTCTGCCACCTGTGAGACCTGAGGAATGGAGCAAGCAGGGGGCTTTGGGACAGTGGAGACAAATGCTGTGCGTGGCACAAGCACACCCTTGAACATCATGCACACGCCACCTCCCTTCCACCTTTACATGTCATTTTCCATTTGCTTTTTCATTTCCACAGAGTTAAAGAAGGCCTTTCCCGGAAGGATGAAGAAGGGAAGACAGAAGAAATTTCTCTTCAGCAACTGGGAGCTTCTCCCCTCATAGAAACCATCTAAGCTGCCAAGAGCCTGGCACTTGCTGTCAGCACCTTAGCTTGTGTCCAGGCAGCCCCCAGAGCTTCTCCTGGTGCTGACAGGGACAAGGTTGGCCAAGGATCATGGTGGCTCTGCCAGCCCATGACAAAGAGTCACCCACAAACCAGGGCTGGGGCTCCTGGAAGAAACCCAACCAGCAGCAGCTGTCAGCATCAGGAGTCTATAGAACAGGAGAAACCACTCCCAGGGACCAACGGAGGAACTCGATCCCTTTCTCACCCCCGACTGCCCCTTAAAATCTCTCTTCATTCTTGTTCCACCTAAAAACACTGTGTCTTTGTAAGGTTAAGGCAACATTTTTTTCTGCTTCTGGTTGTCTCACCCACTTGCCCTTGAGGAAATTCCAGAACTCACTGTGCTCCACTCATTAGACATTTACTCTCTCCTGCCTTACCTGATTAAAGCTCTCCCTGTGTGTGACTTACCTCCTCGAGGGCAAAAGTCTCCACAGCATGGCCGCCTTGCCCCTGGCAGTGGGCCTCGCAGGTGGTACATGCTCAATAAATAGCTGATGAATAAATGATGAAGCCAGTCTGGGCAATGGATGGAGACCTCTACTCATGGTTGCATTCCCAGCAACACCACTTTGCAGACGTCACACAGAGGGGTAAATCCCTGGTATGGTCCCTCTGACCTCAGATCCATTTCCAGTCCAGATGTTAGACCTCTGCCTGCATCCCTGACCTTGACCTTCACCAGAATTCAGATTACATTCATGAGAGATTCAAATCCTGGTCCATGGGTAGCCTTGGGCAAATTTCCTGGTCTAACCCCTTCCAGAGGTGCTAGGGAATCAAACAACACTCAGTCCCCTACCGTCCTAGGAAAAGTTGGAATATCACAGTTTGGTCAGGAAACATTGCAACCTGCCATTTCGCCAAGGTCAGTCTTTCAGCAGCTTAGCCCTTGGAATAGAGCTTGAGCGAGACTCCTCCAGAAGCTGTCCTAAGGCCCTGGCCTTGATGCACAAAATCCTCGGTCCCTCCATAGATGTAACCTCTTGGTGAATGATCTGCTACATGAGCTTTTACATTTGAATTATTCTGAACCCACAGCCCTGAGCAGGTTAGTAAATTTGAAAGGTGGAGGGATGCTCTGCCTGGTCATACTTTAAGATTCAGCTTGCGAATCACCTCTTCCAGGGAGCACTTCCGGACCTCCCCTGCCTGCCTCTGGGTTCCCATGATGCCTTCTACACATCCTCTGCACTGTGTTGTAATGGATCCATTTACATGCTCGTCTCTCCTGGTAGCTCCTTGAAGGCAAGGTTAGGTCATCTTTGCCTGGTACCTTGGCCAGCACACAGTAGGTCCTCAGTTCACATTGTAAGAGCAAATTAAATAGTCAGGAGGATTTGAAAAAAAAGGGACTTGTTGGGCCGGCCGAGTGGCGCGGTGGTTAAGCGCTGTCTTGGGACGCCAGTGGCCCCGGTTCAATCCCACATATGAGGGCCAGTGACACTGCCCTCAAAAATAAAAAATAAAAAAGGACTTGTCACTCTGAACACTGAGGGAGGAGGCAGAAAAATGACATGGAAGACTGGGTAGAAGAACAAGATTTTGTATGTATTTTAAAAACAAATCTGATATAAACATCATTTCATTCTTATTTTTGAAGAAAATTTAAAATAATGATTCTCAACGCTGAAATCAGCTGTGAGCTTTTAAAAAATACCTGTGCCAGGACCCACTTCCAAGGATTCTGATGTCCTTAGTTGAGACTGAGAGCCACTGGTCTAGAAATCGTTTTCCTAATCAGCAAGAGAATTTATAACCATACTGTGAAGTCCTAGTTAGTGAGTTCATTACCATGAGGTTAGTAAGCTACTTTGCTTTCTCAGGACAAAGGTGATACATAGCTTGATATAAACAAGCTGGATTTTCAATAACAAACATTCTGGCAATAAAGTTTCCTACAACAAACACAAATAATCTTGAGGTTACAGGTCAAAGTCTATGGGATAAAATCGCAAAGCCTTTGACTACTCTTGTCCTCAGCAAAAAACAATGGCCAGAAACTGTTAAGTGAAGATGAGTTCCAGATGATGATACATAGACTGGACTGTCTAAGCAGGACTCCACTTGGCTGGTGTCCCCAATAATAACCTGGTAACCAGCAGCCTCCAGACTTCTTTACCTTCACGAGTACAGTAATGCCTTGGTTTGTGAGCATAATTTGTTCCAGAAACAAACTACTCGTATTACAAGACATCGCTTGTTTACCACATTAAAATGTATTAGAAGTGTTTGCTCCTCTTGCGGAACACTCGCAAACCACTTTATTCGCAATCCAAGGTTTTACTGTGTATCCTAAGGCACTGACAAACCCGTGGGTTGATTTTCAAGAGCCTTTGATGACAATCCTCTGGGAATCTCTAAGTTTCCCATTAATTATCACTGGGCCTTGTGGCTCAGAGAGGTGGCTGCCAAGGAGTCCAGGGGCTTCCATAAAGCAAGGGTTCCCTGGGCCAGGTAAGATCAGGTAAGAGCAGTTAAGGTAAATAGTAAGGATGATGGTGTCCTGGGCTGCACTACCAACAATTGTTTATGGAAAAGATCACTCTGCTTACTGTGCAGAGGTGCGGACTGAGGGGCCTGCCCTGGAAAGCAGCCCCCAGAATGTACCTGGCTACATTTTCACTGACCCATGGGCACTGTGGCCTGGTGCCTGGCAGGAAAAGGACTGGAAGATTGCCTGAGGCCCACAATCCCCATTCCAGACCCAAAAGCAACATCAGTGGAATCAACCTGCTGATGAGGCCTGTGCAGCAGGTGTCACTCGATGATGGACTTTAAAGGAGATTGAAAAAGACAACCGGACGACTGGAGCTCAGGGCCCAGTGCAGTACACACTGCCAGTTTGGGCTCTAAATTCATCAGTTCTCCCAAAAGGGTACCTCTCACTTAAGTAGAGTGTTTAATTATGAGGCTGGGGAGGAGCCAGGAGGCTCAATGTAGCTGTAAGAAACCAAACCACATAATTAACACATCTCTCTCTACTGTTCCCTTCCCATGCCTACTCATGGGCAACCAAGCTACTGGAATTTGCGAGTAGCCAAAAAGGGGGTGGGGGTGAGGGACTCTAACATTGCCGTCACTACGCTCTCTGGATTTGGGCAATTATGGATCTTGATGATAATGATCATGATCAAGAGTTGACAGCCTCTAAGGTGGACCTAGCATGGTCCGCCAGGCAGGTGGTGGGGGATGTTTTAGGATAATACAAGATATAGAAGGAAGAAACTGCTGAGTCCCCCAGGAACAGGTCTGGGCAAATGGTATGGGTAAGACATGGAGACGACTGGAAAAAGGGGAGTGATTGCTGCAGGGTCTGGTCACGCGGATCATGGGGCTGACGAGGGATGGGAGCCCCGCAGACCCAGGAAGTCCGGGTGGCGACAGGGACCACCGTCTCTTTCTCTCAGCTCCTGCTCGCAGGGTATCTGGCTACCACCCCCAAACTTAACCACTAACCAATGAAGAATCTGAATCAGACACCTGCCAACAAATACTGAATCCACTTTTTGACATTATTTGGGATTTTACAAATGTTTTAAAGTTGTTTGGGGTTGCTGTGCTCTGAATCTTGAATCTAGATTGAGTCTGTGCTGGCCAATGCAGTTGCTACTGAGATTGAAATCGAAACTCATTAAAATGAAGTGAAATTTAAAAGTCAGTTCCTGGGCTTTACTAGCCACATTCCAAGCTCAGTAGGCACATGTGGCTAATAGCAGCGCAGACCTAGATCATCACTGTTGCCATGTTCTAGATATTTCCTCTCCAGCCATCCCGAGCACACGATCATCACCGTGGGAGGTTAGAGTCCATCGCTGAAGAGGCACTGAGCATAAAGCCTCCTACCTTTGCAAGGAGGTACCTCCCATCATGAGTCCGGATTGCTTTTAACGAATAAGGTAATGTATGAAGAATATGATTTTTCTGGGTGATTTCCTACTACTTCTAAACTATCTTTTTTTTTTTTTAGGGCAGTGTCACTGGCCCTCATATGTGGGACCGAACCAGGGCCGCTGGCTTCCCATGCCAGTGATTAACCACCGCGCCACTTGGCCGGCCCTCCTACTACTTCTAAAAGAGAGTTTCGAGAGTAGTTTTGTGCAAGAAAGGATGACTATGCAAAATACAAAAATAGAAAAAAAACACCGCTTAAATAATGCTACCATTGTTATCTCTTCAGGACAGGTTTTCATTGACTGCTAGGTCCCAGGGCCACTTTTCTCTTTAGCAAGAACTCATTCAATGGCAACCCAAGGTCAGCTGGGATATAATCCTAGCCCACATTCAGCCCTACCTGGAGAGAGAACCCTGCCAGGTCTCCTGGTTACCCAGCCAGGGCTGTTCCAAGCTGACCCCCCCCCCCCACCTAGGCCAGCAGTGGGTCTCAGAAGGACTTGCTGAGGACTGTACTAGACACATGGAGCAGAAACGGAGCAGCTGTTGAGAAGTCCAAGTCTAGAGAAGGGCAGCCGGCCCACGTGGTCCTGGCCAGTGCTGGCTTCAAGCAAAGAGACCCCCTGGCATTAGCCAGGAATGACGGTGAACACAGCCGGCTTTATGGGTGCAGTCTATGTAGTTGCACCGGACCCCACGCTCAGAGGGGCCCACATTTGCTTCAGTGCCCTGGTGCCTTAATCGTTTTTGAACAAGAAGCCCTGCATTTTCATTTTGCTCTAGGCCTCTCAAATCCTGTAGTGGGCCTGTCTGTGCAAAGCCAGGCCTTTTCCATAGAAAGCCGTAATCTGTGAGCAAGAGACAGAACAAGCAAGGAGAAGGGACATGGCGAGGAACTGAGTGGGGAGAGCCAAGAGTAGATCACCCCAAGGGCCCTTGGAGTTCAGACATTTAAGGGAAAAATACCTGTTTGTGGCAGATACATCACCATTCAGAGAAACCGATGACACATAACAAAGGTTTCTGTGTTGTCACTTTGTTTTGCCATAATGTTGACAGTTTATTTTTCCCCCAAACTTGTGCCTAACTTCAGATAAACAGGTAAAAACTAAGAACTGACAGGTCCTTTAATGTCCATCTGAAGCAAAAAAATTCAATATTTGGAAGTAATTCAATCAGCCAACTTATAATGATAATTTTATATTCACTATGCCAAACAAGATACTGTTCTTTATCAGCAAGCCATACTGCAGGCGATACATTTTTGATGTTTAAAAAGTAATGGGGGGGGGGGCCGGCCGAGTGGCGCATTGGTTAAGCGCTGGTTTTGGGATGCCAGCGGCCCCGGTTCGGATCCCACATGAGGGCCAGTGACACTGCCCTCTACAGCTAACAACAGCTCCACCTGGAGCTGGGCTGTGCGAGCCCCGGTGATGGTGTGGGCTGCCATAGGCTACAGTGAGTGGCCCGCAGCCAGCGTGAGCGGCTGGCAGCCAAGCGTGAGCCGCCAATAGCCGCGATGAGCGACATCCAGAGGCCAGCGACCGATCTGCCTCATCCGGGAAGAGCGCAATGACGATACCAACAGTGAAGCAGCATCCTCCGCAACTAAACTGAAGAACAAAAAGACAGCAACTTGTCTGTTCCCCTTCCCCGATTTCCCAACGCTGTTCCCCTCCGCCAATTCCCCAATAAAATCTTTAAAAAAAAAAAAAAAGTAATGGGGGGGCCGGCTGAGTGGCACATTGGTTAAGTGCTGGCTTGGGACGCCAGCGGCCCTGGTTTGGGTCCCACATATGAGGGCCAGTGACACTGCCCTCAAAAAAAAAAGCAATGGGGGCAGGCAGCCAAGTGGCTCAGTTGGTTAAGAGCTTGCTCAAGAGTGTGAGCCGAGCTCTGAGCAACAGCAGTTCGATGCCCAGCCTGAGCTGAGTTGCCACTGACCTGCCAACAGGTGGCAGGACGGCTCAGCTTAAAAAAAAAAAAAAAAAGCAACAGGGTTGGGGCGTTAGCTCAGTTTGAATGCAGGGTTTGATCCCCGCATGGGCCACTGAGCTGCGCCCTCCACAACTACATTATAACAGCTACTTGACTTGGACCTAACGGGTCCTGGAAAAACACACTGTTCCCCAATTAAAAAAAAAAAAAAGAAGCAACAGGGTGACTTTAGAACATAAGGAATACTTAAGTATTTTACAGTAGAAATAGCTAAATTTCCTCTTTTATCTAAAAAAGGCTGAAAACATTGTAGATTTTTTTTTTCCTGATTAGGAAAAGAGATATTGCTAATAAACTGTTTAAATACATTAGTCAAAAGAAAACAAGATAAAGACTCATGAAAGAATGGAAGGTCAGAGTCAGCCTGATAATTATGAAAAATAGGATGTCAGAGTAAACTCAGTGCAACTACTAAGACAAACTGAAAGTCTGCTGTTTACTGAAAGTGGGGGACATCTAACAACTGTAGATTTAATTCCATAGAAACCAACCTGAAAATGCGCTACAGCTTTGTGGCCACGTGCTAGCTGCCGATATGCATTCAGGGAATTCGTTTTACTCAGTCATAAAAACACAGCTAATTCTAAAAAACAAAACAGAAGAAAAAAATTGCCTCCTTGATAACTCCATCTTCCAAGCCTACCTTGCACTCCGTCTCATTTTCCTGAAAGCTTATACTGTTTCCAGGATTAGCCATAAGAACCTTTGGATTTATTAAACTTGCCAACCTATCAGCCCAAGAATGCTAGACTGCTAGAGCCAGCAGCACTTTCCCTGCTGGATCTTAGGGTGAAACAAGTGAAAAAGGGAACAGCACCCCTCCTGAGCCGCCATCCCCATGCACTCAGCAGGGAAGGAGAGGGGTGGGGAGGCACAGCCCTTTGATAAATGGGGCAGGGGGCTGGGGGAGGCAGGGGGAACACAGTGAAAATGAATCACCTTGGGTTGCCCTTCAGTGAGCCTTTGCTAAAGGGAGACGCAGAGTTCATCTTCATGTTCACATGATCCACGGAGACCCAACTCAGCTCCCACAATGTCACCTGTAAGGCAAGATAAACAGCCAAAAGTGGGGTCCAGCTCAGTCCTACCCTAGCTCTGGAAGGAGAGTTAACGTCACATCTTAGGAAGAACGTCTTAGGAAGATGGTGGTAATAATCCACCTCGAGCACAGGGCTGCGAAAGTCAGGGGAAGAACGACTGATGTCATTTCCATCTTTTTTTTTTTTTCATGCACAATACTCCCCGAATAAACAAGTCCCCTCTTCTTCCTGAATTCCTGCAGTAGAAAGTGCTTCATTCAATTAAAATATGCAAATGGGCTGACCATAATCCAGGGCCACCAAACCCATACACTACTTTGAGTGAACTTGAAAAAGGAACCCCCTCCATGCAGAAGCAGCTCCCTGGGCACCCAGGTTAGTGAGTGAATGGTGCCTTTGTACAAGTTAGACAGACTCCACCCCAGGGAGATACAGATTCACAGCAGGATGCACAGCTTGGCCAACAAACATGGACTACAGATTTCAGTACCCCATCCCCACCCATTTGGCCAGACACCTTTGCTCAGTGAACAGCCTGCACAACTGCACTCAGAGGTTCTGCTTAATCACTAAACATTAAGCAGTTCTACAATAAGAGGAAAGCAATTTGCCTGGCCTATCATGTGCAATTTATTGATGATGATTCTTAAAACCTTACAGCAATAACTACTTTTTTTTTTTTTTTGATAATTCTTTTTTCTAAGAAGAGGCTTGTTCACTCAAGAGAATCTCAGGAAAATTTCAGGTTGTATAAAAGGAAGTGGAAAAAATTTAGACAAGACTCAGAAAGACATTCGGGCAAAGGCACAACAGAGGTACAAATACCGTGTTCACTAGAGTCAGTTGGAGGAGAGTTCAGACTCTGTCTACATGACCTTGGATAAGTCATTTAGTCTCATTTTCCCCATCATGAAAATGGAGATAATGTGTAACTTACAGGGCTATTCTGAAGATTAAAGGAGGTAACATTCATTCATTCATACTTCCTTATTGAGCACTTTTTTTGTAATTTCTCATATTTTATCAGTATACCATAAATGCTCATTAAGAATCACATATGTAGCAGGAAAGTTTTTATGAGACTGAGCAGGAAAGTTTTTAAAAGTCCCTTAAGAATTACAAATATGAATCTAAAACACATGGCACAAGGGCCGGCCGAGTGGTGCGATGGTTAAGCGCTGGCTTGGGAAGCCGGTGGCCCCGGTTCGGGTCCCACATATGAGGGCCAGTGACACTGCCCTCAAAAAAAATAAATAATAAAATAAATAAAAAATAAAACACATGGCACTAACAAAATCTCACTGAACATTTTTTGGGCACTAAAATACAGCTGTGACTATACAGATAGGGCCTCTACAGTCTAGTGTGGCACCAAAACTAATACCAAATTTCCATTAGAGTGAGTTGTAAAAGTGTATGATGGCCTGGTTAGGTGGGTTGGGGATAGTTTCTCATTGATCTGTAATCTGAAGAAAGAGTGGGAGCTACCAGGCAATGAGTGGGGTGAAGAGAGACCCAGGCAAAGGGAAGGGCATGTGCAAGAGTCCTGTGGTAGGAGAAAGTGTGACTCACTTTCCACTGGGGCTGGAGCATGGAAATCGAGGGAAAGAGCGATACCAGAGGAAGCTGGAGAGAGGTAGCTGGGACCAATCTGGGCAGAGTCTTGAGGCCTTGATAAGGATGTGGTTCTTCAGATGGGTCTTATGCAAGATGGGGCAAGTGGCAAGAGGAGACAGGTGTGACGGGATTACATTGTTTTTTGAAAAGATCACAGTGGCTATGGAGTAGAAAATATTGTAGATTGAAGGGAGCCAGGGTGGTGTGGGGACCAACTGGAAGAACATTCCAGCCATTCAGATGAGATAGGATGGTAGCCTGGACTAGGATGGTGGTGAAGGAGAGGGGAAAGGGGTTCACTGGGGAGAGAAGAGGGAAACAAACAGGACAGGCAATGTGGCAGGCGGGAATGAGAGCTTCGCCCATGCGACTCCTAGACTTCTCACATGTGGGCCTCGATGGAGATCGGTGTCACTCACTGGACAGGCAATGCCAGAAGAGGACCAAGTTGTAGGGGAAGACCCTCACTGAGTTTAGGGAAGGCTGAATTTAAGATGCTTCCTCTTCAAGGGCCGGCCGAGTGGCGCGGTGTCTTGGGAAGCCAGATGGCACTGGTTCAGTCCCACATATGAGGGCCAGTGACACTGCCCTCAAAAACACAACAAACAAACAAACAAGATGCTTCCTCTTCAAAAGAGACACGAAGAAAGCAGTTGTGCCTGCACCTCTGGCCTCAGAGGAAAGATCTGGAGATAAAAATTCACCAGCCATTCACATGGAGGTGGTACCTCAACACCACTTGGATCATTGGCAAACTTTACAAAAATGTCTACCTGCTTGTATATTCTTGTCCTGTAATCAAATCACCAAATAAATGTTTTAAACTTTTTATTCTGTTCCTAAAGATTTTATATCTGACAATTTGGCAAGAAGTCATCCAGCCATGCCGGCAGCCACAGGTCCTGCTGGTTTCTGAACCAATCTGGACCGAGGCCAGCATAGGAACCCTCAGATTTAGGTGCCAGCTCCTGCAACCTCTGGACACCAGAGCTGCATTAGTTAGAGGACACACACTGAGAGGGTCCTGAGCAGGAGATGGATCTGACATGATCATATTTGAATTTCAAACATCAAAATAAGGGGAGTGGCAGTGGACAGCAGTAATGCCACATGGAGTTGCCTTAAGGAGTAAGGATAATACCCGAGTGGCACTCAGCATGGTGCCCTGCCCGGAAGGGCTCAGTAGATCCCAGCTGCTGTTATTATGCCCAGGGCGCTCCCAGGTTTTACCATCTTCCTGACTCAGCCCCCTCCCACCATCTTTCCACCACAGGTCTTATGACTCGACAGTAACTCAATAAACAGTAGTTAATTGGTTCAAGGTTTATAGCTTTGTTTACTCGAAATCTTGCCTCCCTCTATCCAGAAAGACTTAATTTCACACAGCAACGTGTGGGGAATCTGGGAAGGAAGGACAGTTTGAATAACAATCCTGGAGAGGCTCAGTCCCTGACTGTGCCACACTGCCGCCCCCTGGTGGCACCACGGCTATAGTGCCTCCAGGTATTAACAAGGTTATCAAAAATAAGTAAAAGATAACACTAACGAACTGTACACTTAAAAATGGTTAAGATGGTAAGTTTTATGATATGTTTTCACCAAAATAAATAAATAAAATAATGAAAGTGTAAAATAAATGAAATTATAAGCCCTTCCTCATTTGATTTGGGATATAACGTTGCTTATCTTGGGGTTATGTGATTAAATAACCTCAATACTCTCAAATTTTACTTCTCATGAATACCAATTATATTATCACATGAAGTCCAAAGTATTTCTGTTCTATCTCTACACTTTCCTCAAGCCTTTTCAAATTTCTCTTTGACATCCTCGGTGTGTGTGTGTGTGTGTGTGTGTGTGTGTGTGTGTGTGTGTAATCATATACTATTACACATATATTCTTAATTATGGTATAGATTATATAAAATATTATATATTACATTTATATATACTGATGCTACTTTATTCAGTTCTCTCACAGCCACTCTTTATTAAGTTTGCTGTTTCCAAACATATAAATTCTCAGCATCACGATCCATCTGATTTCCACTTCGTATCTGCTTCTGCGAGGGTAGAGAATACACGTGACCTACCTTGTGTGTGCGAACAGCAGTGTACCCCTTTCTATTAACTTCTAACAACTGTGAGGCCCATGAAGTCCCCACTTGCAATCAGGAAACCAGCTATGGGAACTCGTTTTAAATCTCACCTCATTGTTCCCTGAGAGTTCTCCGCAATAGTTTCCCTAAGAGTTGGCCCACAGTTTACTCTGTACTTTACCAGCTGTGTGACCTCCAGCAAATTATCTAACCTCTCTGAATTTACAGAATCCCTATCAGTAAAATGGGATTAACAGTGCCCTTCTCACAGGAATGCACTAACAATCAAATGACAAAGTATAGAAAAAGCACTGTAAGTTGTAAAGCACTGTGCAAATATTGTATTTCTAAAGATTGTGTTTTTTGGTTGGTTTGGTTGGTTGGTTGCAACTAAAACATGGACTTGGGGTGGAGACCTGGGCTGGACTGGATCTGTCTCTGCCATTTAGCAGAGAACTTTCCCCAGACATATGACTTCCTTCTCTGAGCTTCCATATTCCAATGTGGAGAAAAGAGCTAACAATACTCAGAACTCAGGGATTATGCCAACGTGACATGACATAGCAATCGGCAAAAGGCTGTCCCAGAGCAGGTGCTGGTCTGGAAGCCTCCCCAAGGGAGTCGCCTCTTGGACCAGAAGCTGCCCCTCCCTCCACCATCTGCAGACTGGGTTTTCCACCCACAGACTTTAATTTATGTTCGGAGAACAGCAAGTCACTACACAGAACATTGCTCATAAATTATTCCCTGACCAAAGCATTTCTTTGAGATGACAAGCCACTTGAAAAAATAATGGCAAGCACTTCCCACGCTAGCCCTTCAAGATAATAAGGTTTATTCATAGCTTAACAGGAATTATATTAATTATATAGTATCTCACATTAAAGAAAAACAATTAACACTTATATTGGACTGTATTGCTTACAAATACAGCTACATGATCTTTTTAAAAATAAAAGCTTTATTGGGATAATTCACCCTTTCAAAGTGTACAGTTCAGTGGTTTTTAATATTCACAATGGTGTATTTCACACTGCTGTGCAACCATCACCACTATCAAATTTTAGAACATTTCATCACCCCAAAAAGAAATTTTATACCCATGAGCAGTCACTCACCATTCTTCCCTCCCCCAGCTCTTGGCAACCACAAATCTACTCTATGTCTCTAGGGAGCTGCCTGTTCTGGACATTTCAATGGAATTATACAATATGTGGTCTTTTGTTTCTGTCCTTTATTTAACATAATGCTTTCAAAGCTCATTCATGTTGTAGCATGTATCAGTAACTTTATTCCTTTTTATGACTGAATAATATCCCACTGAATGGACATATACACCATATTTTTTTTTTCTTTCAGGGCAGTGTCACTGGCCCTCCTATGTGGGACCCGAACCGGGGCCGCAGGCTTCCCAAGCCAGCGCTTAACCACCGCGCCACTCGGCCGGCCCTATACACCATATTTTATCTATCCATCCATCAGTTGGACATTTGGGTTGTTTCCACTCTTTGGCTATTATACAAGTTAATAGTGCCACTGTGAACATCTTGTGGAAAAGTATTTGTGTGTACTCATGCCTTTAATCCTCTTGGCTATATACCTAGGAGTGGAATTACTGGATCACATGGTAATTCAATGTTTAACTGTTTTCCACAGTGGCTGTACCATTTTGCATGCCCACCAGCATGTCTGAGGGTTCCAATACTCCACATCCTCAACATTTGTTATTGTTCTTTTTTTAAAATTACAGCCATCCTAGTAGGTGTGAAGTGATATGATTTGCATTTCCCTAATGACTCCTAATGACTAATGATGTAAGCATATTTTCCTGTGCTTATTGGCTGTTTGTATATCTTCCTTGAGGAAATGTCTATTCAAGTCCTTTGCCCATTTCTAAATTGGGTTGTTTTGTCTTTTTGTTGTTGAGTTGTAAGAGTTCTTTATACTCATATATTCTGGATATTAGACCCTTATCAGACATATAAATTGCAAATATTTTCTTCTATTCTGGTAGTTGTGGGTTTTTTTAGAGATTTTATTGGGGACTTGGGTGAAGGGAACAGCGCTGGAGAATTGGGGAAGGGGAACAGACAAGTTGCTATTCTTTTGTTCTTCAGTCTAGTTGTGGAGGATGTCATTTCACTGGCCCAGGTTGGTATTGTGATCATTGCGCTCTTCCTGGCTGAGGCAGTTGGTCTCCTGCCATTGGATGACTGCTCAGGCTGGCTGCCGACCACTCACGGTAGCTCATGGCAGCCCACTGCAGCTCCACTGCAGCCTATGCCATTGCCGGCGACGCACGGTTGCCCAGCTCCAGGTCTAGCTGTTGTTCACCATCCTAACTGTAGAGGGCGCAGCGTCACTGGCCCATGTGGGATCCTAACCGCAGGCCCTGCTGCTCAGATCTTGTGCTCCCAAGCCAACTCTTAACCAACGAGCCACTCGGCCGGCCCCTCTGGTAATGTTCTTTGATGCACAAATGTTTTTAATACATGATCTTTTAAATTAAAATGAATGTTTGTTTTATCATTATAAAAGTGACATATTTTAGAATACCCAAGAGTTAAAAGAGGAAATTATTCCCGTGTGGTGGTCGGTACAATTCAGGAGTCATTCCTAATAAATGCTAAGTAAAATAGAACTAGAGGAAAACAACTGAGCCTGGATTATGTATTCTTAACACAGACCACTAGCAACCATCAAACAAAATGAGGCCGTGCTGAAGCCGCTGCCATCAGAAATAGGAAGAAGGTAAGGATGCTGTGATTCAATAGTGGTTTCAAGGTTTGAATCAATGCATTGAGACAGGAAAGCAAAATGATTAGCATCAATACTTGAAAAAAATGGGGAAAGGGATTTTTTTTTAAAGATTTTATTGGGGAATTGGGGAAGGGAACAGTGATGGGGAATCAGGGAAGGGGAACAGACAAGTTGCTGTCCTTTTGTTCTTCAGTCTAGTTGTGGAGGACGTCACTTCACTGGCCCATGTTGGTATTATCATTATTCTCTTCCTGGGTGAGGCAGTCGCTCACTGGCCATTGGATGGCTCAAGGCAGCTCACGAAAGTGCACACCATCACTGACCAGCCCCACTGCAGCCTACGCCATCATCGGCACTCACGGCAGCCCAGCTCCAGGTCGAGCTGTTGTTTACCATCTTAGCTGTGGAGGATGCAGTGTCTCTGGCCCTCATGTGGGATCCGAACCGGGGCCAACCCTTAACCAACGCACCACTCGGCCGGTCCGAAGGAGATATATTTATTAATAAATAATATAATCTAGAAAATCTGAGACTCTCCTAAATTTATAAAATTAATGAGAGGATTTGGTAAAAATGACAGGTTGCAAGAAATATGTATAGAAACCACTTGCTTTTCTTTGATTGGGCAATGACCAAATAAAAAACAGTATGGGTAAAATATTCTGTTCACAAGAGTGACAAAAAATATTACGTGTCAATACATTGAACAAAAAGAGAATCTATTAAAAAAAAAAAACTATGGGGCCGGTCCAGTGGCTCAGTTGGTTAAAGAGTTGGCTTAGAGTGCGTGCTCTGAGCAACAGGGCCACCGGTTTGATTCCCACATGGGCCAGTGAATGCTGTGCCAGAGCTGAGCTATTGCTGAGCTGCCAACAGGTGGCAGGATGGCCCAGCTGGTGTTACAAGACTGCCTATTCAATGGTGGGCTATGCCCACCCGCAACTAAGATTATACACAGCACCTTGAGTTTAGAGGCCACGAGCTGCCGACGGGAAGCCAGATGGTGACTGGCGCCCTCCACAACAAAGATTGAAGAACAAAAACTTGGCTGGTCCCCTCCCCCAATTCCCCAGTAAAATCTTTAAAAAAAACCAAACAAACCTATAAAGTTGTGTTTAAGGACATAAACACAAAGCCTGGAAAAAAAGAGATATGCTGGGATTCTTCTTGGAATGCTTAAAAGTATCAATTCTTCCCCAATATATAAAAATTTAAAATACTTCCTATCAGAATGGTATGGGATGGATTGGGCTGCATAAAATGATTTTTTTTTTTTTTTGAGGGCAGTGTCACTGGCCCTCATATGTGGGACCGAACCGGGGCCGCTGGCTTCCCAGGCCAGTGCTTAACCACCGCGCCACTCGGCCAGCCCAATAAAATGATTTTAAAGTCTAAAATTTTTTTTTTGTTTTTTTTTTTAAATTTATTTATTTTAATTAGCTTCAGGTGTACAACACAGTGCAATAGTTATTATACTTTTTACCCCTCAAAGTGACAACCCCTCCCCCATTCTTCCCCCACTCCTCCCCCCATATCATACTATCTATTACAATTCCTTTGACTCCCTTCCACCGTATAATCCACATCCCATGACTATCTATATTAAAATGTTTTTTTTTTATTTTGTTTAAAAAAATACATAACTCAACAGTTTTTAAAAGTTACTGTAAAACTATTTGGGTCAAAGACTGCTAGGTGCTTAGCCAGCATTAACTCTCTCCCTCTTTCTAACAAAATTTATATACTAATGGGGGTATGTTAATGTGTCTCCCTCATATTACAACATTATTAACTAATAACCTTGCATTTCCCAGCCTCCCTTAAAGATAATGGCTACATGACTAAATCTAAAAGTTGTTGGTAAGGACATCTAGAATGATTCCTTCAAAGAAGAGACAAAGATTTGGAAAAGCTGTTTTCTCCCCTTTCCTCTTACTCAGAATGTAAATATGATGCCTGGAATTCTAGAAGCCATTTTGGACTCTGAGGTGACCTTAAGTATGGAGGCTAGTGAGAGAAGAGTAAACGCAGAAAGATGGAAGGACCCATTCCGATGAATGTGATCAGCCCTGGGCTGCCTAGCTCTGGAATTATTTTATCTGACAGAGAAATAAACTTCTGTTCTGTCTCTGTCCTAGCCACTGTTATTTTGGAATTTGGCTGTATATGTTACTGGTCTAAAACCTATTTGATATACTACTGCAATCAAAAGATTATAATATTGACACAGAAAAGGCAACAAATAAATCAGTGAAATAGAATAAAATTCAGTAATACATCCAAGTATTTATGGGAACTTAATATATGCAAGATCACAGTTCAGTTCAGTTGGAGAAAAACATTTTATTTATTAAGTGTAACTGAGATACTGAAACTGGAGGCCAAAAGAGTCCGGAGTTCGTGCTGCCCGCACTGCTCAGCCAATACAACAACACAGGAGTTGGATCAGAGAATAAGTGTTTATTGGGCTGGCCGAGTGGCGCATTGGTTAAGAGCTGGTTTTGGGATGCCAGCGGCCCCAGTTCGGCTCCCACATATGAGGGCCAGTGACACTGCCCTCTACAGCTAACAACAGCTCCACCTGGATCTGGGCTGTGAGCCCGGTAATGGTGTAGGCTGCAGCCCCTGCTGCAGTGGGCTGTCATAAGCTACAGTGAGTGGCTGGCAGCCAGCGTGAGCGGCCGGCAGCCAGAAGGAGCTGCCAATAGCCGCTGTGAGCGGCCGTCCAGAGGCTGGCCACAGATCTGCCTCACCTGGGAAGAGTGCAATGACGATACCAACATGAGCCTGTGAAGCAACGTCCTCCGCAACTAGGCTGAAGAACAAAAAGACAGCAACTTGTCTGTTCCCCTTCCCCGATTCCCCAACGCTGTTCCCCTCCCCCAATTCCCCAATTTTAAAAAAAAAAAAGAGAGAATAAGCGTTTATTATCAGAGCACCAGTGGTCTGAGAAGGTAGAGGGTTAACACCTCCAAAAACTGCCTTAACATTCTCAGACTAGCCTGGGATATTTAAGGGAAAATCTGGGCACTCCTCCAGAGGCTACGTGATGGTTCCGGGGGTCTGCATGGAGCCTTCCCTCCAGCGATGTGGCTCTCCAATGTGGTCATCCACGCAGGAGCAGGGATGACAGTAACCTGGAAAGAATGCTAGGCCATGGAGATTGTGATCAGCAAGCGGGGCGGGGGGGGGGGGGACTGGGCGTTGTGACTAGTAAGCAAGCTTAAGTTTCAGGGTAATTATCTAAAGCAAGGAACTGGGACAAGGGACATTCCAAGCTCAAACTGCAGGTAGGGGATTGATCAGTTGTTAAGCTCTAGGACAAGGAGAGGCGAGGCCTCTTTTGTGGGGGTCCCAACCAGGCCCTGTTTCAATACTGGCTGTTTGTCTGGAGGAAAGCAAAGTTAAATCCTCACATCATAAATAAAATTAATTCCAGGTAGATAAGAGATCACGTAAAATATAAAGCAATTAAATTAATGAAAGAAAAATTAGAAGAATATTGGCACAAGCCTCGGTTGGGGAGACCTTATTAAGCAAAGCAGGAAACCGAAAAACCATAAAGAAAAAAGATAGACATAAAAATTGTAATTAGGGCCAGCAGAGTGGCTCAGTTGGTTAAGAGCTTGCTTAAGAGTGTGAGCTGAGCTCTGAGCAACAGCAGTTCAATGCCCAGCCCGGGCTGAATTGCTGCTGAGTTGCCAACAGGTGGCAGGATGGCTCCGCTAAAAAAAAAAAAAAAAAAAAAAAAAAAGAATTGTAATTAAAACTTTGGTAGAAGAAGCCACAAATTTAAAGGACACGTTGAGAAAAATCTGTGTGGAATTGTGGAACATATCTGACAGACAGTAATATTGTCTAAGGCAGGGGTCTGCAAACATTTTCTGTAAAGGGCTGGACAGTAAATATTTGAGGCTTAAGGGCCATCGGGTGTCTCCCAACTAACTACCCAAGTCTGTCTTTGTAGCACTGACTCAGCCATGGACCATCCATAAACACATCAGTATGGCTGTGTTCCTATACAACTTGATGGATACTGAAATTTGGATGTCATATAATTTCCACATGTCACAAAATATTATTCTTTTGATTTTTTCAACCATTTAAAAATGTAAAAACTATTCTTAACTTGCAGGCCTTACAGAAACAGGCAGCTGGTTAAACTGACCTCTGGTCTTTGATCTGCCAAGAGCTCTTATTGCTCGATAAGAAAAGACAAAGGACACAGGATGTAAATATGCACGATGCAGAAGAGGAAATCCAAATGGTCACTACACATTTGTAACAGGATATGGAATGAGATTTTTCCTGTTATCTAAGATACATGACAAATAATCCCACATTTTAGAGAGAGGGTTTTGACATGCTAACAGCTTTCTATAAGAGATCAGAACTTGTCCATCAACCCTCATTGCCCACCTCCAGGAAACAAATAATTCAGAAAAGGACTGAAAGAGGGAGGAGGGTTGATGTCATACCTAGCCTATTTGACACTCAGAGCAGATTTTTTTTGTTTTGTTTGTTTTTTTTTCTTTTGAGGGCAGTGTCACTGGCCCTCATATGTGGGACCAAACCGGGGCCACTGGCTTCCCAAGCCAGCGCTTAACCACTGCACCACTCGGCCGGCCCGAGTAGATGGTTTTTTAACTCTACCTTCCTCTATAAGATAGTAACTTTAGTAATTATCATGAAATGAAACTATTCCCAATAATGAAGGTATTATATATTTCAAAATAGATCAGCCATTGTTTCAATAACTTCCTCTCTTGGTTTTTATTCTTTTTTGTTGGGCTCTATTGGATCAATGTCTTTTCTTGTTAGGGCAGCACCCTCTAGTCACACTAATCTACACATTGCTGTAAAGGGATTTTGCAGATATAATTCCAGTCCCAAATCATTTGACCTTCAGAAAGGGATATTTTATCTGGGTGGACCTGACTTAAAGCCTGGGCCCTTTAAAAACAGAGTATCACTGGTTGGGAAGAAACCCCTGGAAAGGAATGCAGCTTGGCCAACACCTTGATTTCAGCCTTGCTGAGTGGAAAACCCAGACATGCTATGCCCAGGTTTCTGACCTACAGAACTGTGGACTAATGAATGGGTTTTGTTTTGAGCCATTAAGTTTGTGAAAATTATTATATGGCAATAGTAAACTAATAAACCCTTTATTGCCTATATACCCAGCCATTCTCCACCCTAGGTCCCCACCAGGAAGAGGCCTGAGGGGAGAGTAAGGGGTTTTCCCTACCCCTGACTATGGTTAGCATGCAGACTACAGCCAGCTCCACACTGCCCGACTGAGGCCAAGACAGGGTGCTGCCACTCTGCTTCATCCCAGTCTCTCGTCTGATGCCCTGAGGTGTACCCTAGAAATCTTTGGCTCTTTTGGTGTAGACTTGAGAATCACTGCTTTGGTAAAACCTGGTACTTTCTTCAATCAGCCCCTACCTTTGAATGTTCAGTTTCCATTATTTTTAATATTGTAAACAAGGCCACGACAAACATGTTTGTACATAACCCTTTGTCTGGATTTTGGCTGCTCTACTTAGGATAAGAAATGCTAAGTTAAAGGGGAATGAGCATTTTTAAGGCTCCTGACAATCGTTGCCAAACTTTTCTAGAATGACTCTACATCTACCATCCCATTAGCAGAGTGTGAGGCCTAAGGTTATTTGACCTAAGCTGAGCCAATAGCGATTCTGGTTCAAAGAATTCGGAGATATTACTGAGGGAAGGCCTCCTCTCATTTTACCTCTAAGCTCTTTCCCCCATAGTGACTTATCTTCATTCCCAATTTTCCAATCGCCCAGTGGAAACCTCTACCTGGAAATCAATCCCAAAGGCGTCCAAAACTAAGTCATCTGTTATCTTTCCAGTCCTTTTCCACCAAAATGCTCCAGATCCAGAAAATAGACTTATCACTGTGGCTGGGAACAAGGTGAAAACTATGATAACAAGCAACCAGCTTCCCTAATGAGGTCACCCTTTTAACATGAACGAGGGCACACTGAGTGCAGAGATGACGAGGGGGACAAAGAAGGGAAGGCACGTCTTCCTTTCCGGGGCAGGGCACAGAAAGTTTGGGACAGTTCGGGGCATGTATACGACAGCGCCTGCGCACCAAGGCACTGGACAAAAGGGGGACGCACGTGCGTCATGGACCTTAGCTAAGCAGCGGTGTCCGGAAAACGGGATCCGAGGCTGATATGGAGACGTGCTTTCCTGTGCCAAGAGCCTGGTGCGTCAGGTCCCGTGCCCCGCTTTCGCTGCCTGCGAGAGGCAACTGCGCAGCCGCCGTCGGGCACAGCAAGCGCGTTGTAGTTTTGCGCACGCGCCCTGGAACGCGCGTGTGCGCGCTGAGTCCGCGGCCCGGGAGAAGGAAGCCGAGGGAAAAGGGGGTGGGGTTGAACCCTGCTCTCGCGCTTGCGCGCGCTGCACAAACCTTTTGGCGGGTGTTTGCCGGCTGCTCTGTTCTGTTCCGGCTTTTGAGATGCTCAGCGGTAGCTTTTAGGAAGTAGGACGCTGTCCCCAAGAGAGCGACTTCTCGAGATTTCTTCCATCGGGCGTTTGGAGGCTTCTCCCACATTTAAAAAAAAAAAAAGTGTTTCCGTGACTGACGGTTGGGGCCTTCTGACTTCCTGAGGTCTTGGGCTATTTTGGTCACTTTCCGTCTCGGTACCCCACAGAGCGGAAGGATCCGCGGCACCTCGCCTGCTTATCGATCCCGCGCCCGTGGGTCCCTTGCACTGAGGTCGGAGCTGAGTCGACCCTCCCCGCGTCCTGAGTCACCATGCCCGTGACCGCACAGCAGCTGGTGGAGGAGCTGCAGATCTTCGGCCTTGAGTGTGAGGAGGCTGTGGCTGAGAAATGTGAGTCCCTCGCCCCCTCCCCGGACCCCAACCGAGCTCTGCGCTGGGCTGGCTGTTCCCAGGCGCCTAGAACGCAAAGGGGAGCGGAGCGCTGGCAGGTTTCACCTCCCCTAAAATCAGCCTTCCCAGTGGGTGTGAGATGGAAAAGCAAACTGAGTTTTGAGGTTTGGGATATGGGGACTTTGAAATGCTCAGAGTACTGCTTGGACCCCCAACTCAAAAAAAAAAAAAAAAAAAAGAAAATATCGAAGCACAATTTTAAATTAACACAGTTTCAGAAAGGTAGAATTGAGAAGTGCCACGTTCCAACTAGTCCCTGGTGGCATCTCCAACTTTGGAAGTTGTTTAAGCTTCTGTACTAAAGCAAGAGGTGTGGGGGTTTGGAAATGTAGCTTTTTATTCCTGGCTCCTCTCTTTCCAGCCCACACCTTAAACTCCTGCTGATCCATCATTTCTCATCAAAGCAGTTGGTAGTCTGTGCAAATATGAGTCCCTTGAGGTGGGTTCCTAAAATTGAGTTGTAGCTTTGGAAGGCACTTCAGGGAGCTCATCAACTGTTTACAGATGGAGAAACAAAACAAAGGAGAAGAGTTAATAGCCACAGCTGGTCTGTGAACCCAGGTGCCTTTTTCCTAAGTCCAGAGCTCCAACATATTGGTCCATTGTATTGGTCAAGCTCTGCGGTAGTATAATGGTTTGTTTGAAGCAAAATCTGAGGAGATGTAGTGTTCTCAGTTTTAGAAATGGATTGAATATGCACCCGCCTTAAACATACATCAACACTTTGAACTTCTTTTTAAATATTAACGTGTTAATTCCACATTAATTAGCATGTTGATGTCTCCTGAGATACCAGATTACTCCAAGTTCTTATGCTTAGTGCATTCTCTTCCTAAAAGGAGACTGAGAAACCCAATCATAGTCAGGAATGTATTTGGTGAGCTCGAGGTCAAAACAAGAGAAATTAGTTGTGTGAACCAAATTTGTAAAGGCTTCAGCCGGAGGTGCCTGTTGCTGCCATCTCTCACCTAGGACTCCATTGGCAGTTACCTTGGAATTCTAGTCTTTGAATTCATAATCACTAACCTGAATGGGACTTTAATATTTCCTGACAGTCATACCATATTTCCCTGGTCTGTTCACTCTGAGTCTTCTAGAGGACTATTTTCCACCTTCTTTAACGTCTTTCTGTCCCACTCTCAGCTGATGAACTTAACTTCCTGTTTCACTGAAAAAATAAAAGCAATTAGAAAACTTATGTAAGCTCTTACCATTGCTTCTTCTTACCTACCTGTGTCTGCTCAAGACCTTGCCTGCCTTCCTGTTACAATGAATAAATTCTCTATATTCCCAGCAAAAGCCACAACCTCCTCTTGAGTCCTAAATCCCATTCCTTCTCACTTTCTTAGGGACATCACTATAGTAATTCTCCCTCTTGCGTATTTTATATTTTTCTCTCTATATGATTTTTTCCCCCAGTAGCATAGAAATGCTGTTCTTGCTCCTGCTTTTACATATCCTGTTGACCCCACTTCCTGCTCCAGTTCTTTCCTTCTGGATTAAAGCAAATCTCAAAAGTGTTGTCTATACTTGTTGTCTTCAGGTTTTTTCCTCCTTAAATCCATGTCTGTCTGCTTTTTCATCTCCACTATTTCACTGAAACTGCTTCTCAGGTCATCAGTGACCTTCACCTGGCTAAAGTCAGTGGTGAATTTTCAGTCCTCATCTTGAATTATCAGTAGCATTTGACACTGTTCATCGTGTCTTCTTTAAAACACGTTTTTCCCTTAGCTTCTCAGACACTACTGGTTGTTCACCTACCTTGCTTGTCACCACTTCTAAGGCTTTGCAGATTCATCCCCCTCCTGTCCTAAACTCAAGATATTCTCACTTCTGCTGTTCTGCCTGTCCCTGCCTTAGGCTCTGTGGTTGCTGCTGCACCCTCCGCTGGGCTCCGCAGTGTGCTTATATGCAGGATCTGCGCTGCACACCGAAAGGGACAAAGCTTTTTTGGAATTCCTGAGTGATGAAATTAAGAAAGAAAGGAATATATAGAAGCATAAGCTGTCTGGAAGTTGGGAGCTGAAAGTGGGAATGGGACAGAAGCCCGATCAGTGCTGAATGTTGCTGGAGGAAAGATCAGTGTAACTTTCCACATGAACAATAGCATCCCACCAACACTTGATGGGCAGGAGGAACCCTCCCAAGGGCAGCATGATGAAGGACAGGGGCCTGAATTGACATCCCCTTCCAATTTCTTGAAGTTATAAAGAATGGAGGCCAGAAGGATCTTGTGCTGGGCTGTCACTATCCAGAAGATGAAGTTGGACAAGAAGAGAGCCGGCCGAGTGGTGCGTTGGTTAAGAGTTCGCGTGGGACACCAACTCTGAGCAGCAGGGCTGCTGGTTCGGATCCCACAAGGGCCAGTGACGCTATACCCTCTACAACTAAGATGGTGAACAACAGCTCGACTTGGAGCTGGGCTGCCATGAGTGCCGTGAGTGCCAGCGACAGCGTAGGCTGCAGTGGGGCTGACCGGCAGGCGTGAGCTGCTGTGAGCCGCTGTGGGCGGCTGTCCAATGGCTGGCAAGCGACTGCCTCACCCAGGAAAAGCGCAGTGATAATACCAACATGGGCCAGTGAAGCCATGTCCTCCACAACTAGACTGCAGAACAAAAGGACAACAACTTGGGTCAGCTGAGTGGCGCATTGGTTAAGCGCTGGTTGTGATGCCAGTGGCCCCGGTTCGGGTCCCACATTTGAGGGCCAGTGACACTGCTCTCAAAAAAAAAAAAGAACAACAACTTGTCTGTTCCCCTCCCCCAATTCCCCAATAAAATCTTTAAAAAAAAAAAAGTTGAACAAGAAGAGGAGGACGAGAGTGACATTTGCTCCATGAGGGAAGTGAGCTTTCAGTCCCCCAACCAGTCTGAATAGAAAGGCACCAGTTAGTTACACACTCAACACAGATTCCCTGGACTGGGCCTTATATGACCACCTATTGGATTTCCTTGTGGACCGAGGAGTTGACAATACTTTTGCCAATGAGCTGGTGGAGCTCAGCACAGCCCTGAAGCCCCAGAAGCATGTTACTTTTCTCAAAGGTTTCATCAGGAGCCCGTAGAGCAGATAAGATGCTGAACACCTTGTTTTGGCCAGTGAACAAAACCTCTGAAGTTAGACATGTGCTTTGAAATGGTTTTCATCCTAACCATGGAAAATAATTCAAATTTAAATTATTTCTGTTGCCCTCTTATTTGCTATTCATTTTTCTTCTCTACAAATCTATTATTTCTAGATTTTTGTATAACATAATGATGGACGGTAAAACTGGTTAATCTCCTCTAATAAAAAATAGGGCCGGCCGAGTGGCGCCGTGGTTGGCGCTGGCTTGGGAGGCCAGCGGCCCTGGTTCAGGTCCCGCATATGGGGTCCAGTGACACTGCCCTCAAAAAAACAAAACAAAAAATAAATAAGGGCTGGCCGAGTGGCTCAGTTGGTTAAGAGCTTGCTCAAGAGTGTGAGCTGAGGGCTGGCCGAGTGGCACATTCATTAAGAGCTGGCTTGGGATGCCAGCGGCCCTGGTTCGGATCCCACATATGAGGGCCAGTGACACTGCCCTCTACAGCTAAGATGGTGAACAACAGCTCCACCTGGAGCTGCAGCCCCTGCTGCAGTGGGCTGCCATAGGCTACAGTGAGTGGCTGGCAGCCAGCGTGAGTGGCTGGCAGCTGGTATGAGCTGCCAAGAGCTGCTGTGAGCAGCCGTCCAGAGGCCAGCGACTGATCTACCTCACCCAAGAAGAGTGCAATGACGATACCAACATGGGCCAGTAAAGCACTGTCCTCCACAACTAGACTGAAGAAGAAAAGGACAGCAACTTGTCCGTTCCCCTTCCCCGGTTCCCCAGTAAAAATCTTAAGAAAAAAAGTGCGAGCTGAGCTCTGAGCAACAGCAGTTTGATGCCCAGCCCGAGCTGAGCTGCCAACAGGTGGCAGGATGGCTCAGCTAAAAAATAAATAAGGTATCTCACTTCCTTGATGATCTCACTGGGTCTCCTGGCTTGACATCCCAGTGTTGCTGGTGAATCTCAAATTTATAGCTCAGCCCAGACCCCTTGCCTAGGCCGACCTGGCCAACTGCCTACTTGACATCTCCAGTTGGATGTCTAGTGGGCACCTCGAACTCTACACATGTAGAACTAAGCTCCTGGCATCTCCTCCCTCTCCTCAAAGTGGTTCCTCCTGCTGTGTTCCCTGCCTCAGCTAATAGTGACTCCGTTCTTCTAGGTGCTCAGGCTAAAAACACAGCATCGTCTCTTCAGACAAATCCGACCACGTCTCTTCACCTCCACTGCCACCACCTTAAGCCAAGCCACTATCACCCAGATTTTACCATGCTTCTCCTCATTGGTCCCCCTGATTCTGCCTTTGCCCCTTCCAGTCAATGGAAGTCAGATCATATTCGGTTCTGTTCAAACCCTCTAGCAATTTCCCAGCTTGCTCAGAGTACTACCTAGGGTAGTTACAATGGCCGACAATTTGTACCCCTTCGTCTGTGTCCTCCTCCCTCGCTGTATTCCAGCCACAGCGGCCTTGCTGATCTTGCGCAGACTTCAGGATTTTTGCCTGAAAGCTCTTCCCCTAAACACTGCTGAGTCTTCTTGAAGTCTTTACTTAAATGTCTTCTCAATGAAGCCTTCCCTAATCATTGTATTTTAAGTTGCCAACCCGCCCCCCGCTTTCTTTTTCTACACAATACATTTAACCATCTATAATACCTCACGACATAGCTTACTTATTTTCTGTCTCCCCAGTAGTAAGCTTCGTGAAGACAAGGATTCTTCCCTGTTTTTCTCACTGCTGTATTCTCATGCCTAGAACAGTACCTGGCACTGGTAGGCGCTGAATAAATATGGATTGAATAAAGAGGATTATTTTCCGTTTTCAAGGTGAAAGCTGTAAGAAATAAATGAAATTCTTACTTGTCCAATTTTCCTTCCACAGTACCACAGCTGTCAGTTCTGTATGGACAGAACGAGGAAGAGATGATGAGAGAGCTCATTGCCTTTTGCACCAGCACACAGAAAAACTGTGTTACAGCAGAGACGTTGAACTCTTTTGAACATGAGGTGAGAACACCTCATAAGGAAACTCGTATAGGGAAACTCATCGTGTAATTCTCCATTTCGGCGCTATAGGGAAGGTGGTATGATGTATTGAGAAGAATGTGGGCTTTGGAATCAGAACTGGCATCCAGTCCCAGTGTGAGCCTGGGCAAACTGCTTAATGTCTCAGTTTTCTGTCAGTGGTTCTAATAATCCATATATTTTTAGGGTTATTGTAAGAATTAAATGAAAATGCATGTAAATCAACTAAGACTGCCCAGCAGTTGGTAGGTCAGCAATAGATAATTAGTGTTATTATGAAAATGGTTATGCAGGGCCGGCTGAGTGGCTCAGTTGGTTAAGAGCTCGCTCAAGAGTGCACACGGAGCTCTGAGCAACAGCAGTTCAATGTCCAGCCTGAGCTGAGCTGCCAACAGGTGGCAGGATGGCACAGCTAAAAAAAAAGAAAAAAAGAGGGCCGGCCGAGTGGTGCGGTGGTTAAGTGCTGGCTTGGGAAGCCAGCAGCCCTGGTTCGGGTCCCACGTATAAGGGCCAGTGACACTGCCCTCAAAAAAAAAAGAAAGAGAAAAAGAAAAAAAAAAAGGTTATGTACCGTAGAGAAGCAGTACAGAATAAGTCTTTTTTTTTTTTAATGTATTGGGGGAGGGGAACAGTGGTGTTGGGGAATTGGGGAAGGGGACCAGCCAAGTTGTTCTTCAATCTTAGTTGTAGAGGATGCCAGTTGCCATCTAGCTGCCCATCGGCAGCTCGTGACTTCTAAGCTCAAGGTGCTGTGTTACAATCTTAGTTGTGGGTGGGCATAGCCACCATCCCATGTGGCAATCAAACTGGCAGCCTTGTTGTTAAGAGCGCACGCCCTATCCACTGAGCCATCTGGGCGGCAGCTCAGCTCAAGGTGTCAAGTTCAATCTTAGTTGCGGGTAGGCATAGCCCAACAGTGAACAGGCAGTCTTGTTGTTAGGAGCCCATGCTCTTACCAGCTGAGCCATCCTGCCATCTGTTGGCAGCTCAGCGGCAGCTCAGCTGGGGTGCAGCATCACTGGCCCATGTGGGAATCCGAACTGGTGGCCCCGTTTCTCAGAGCGCACACTCTTAAGCTAACTCTTAACCAACTGAGCCACTTGGCCGGCCCAAGTCTTTTTTTTTTTTCTTCCACAAGAATAAGACTTTATTTTTAGTCTATCATGTGTCTCTTCTTAACTTAATTCTTACTTTGAGGAATTTTGTATCTTTGATTATATTTCAAATGTCCATTATTTCTTCATGGCTATAGAAAATATCTCTGATACTTGACTACGGAATAATCATTATCTTTTATTCCTCAGTTTCTGAGCAAAAGATTGTCCAGAGCCCGGCACCAAGCCTCCAAGGACAGTGGGCATGCAGGAGCTAGAGACATTGTTTCCATACAAGAGCTGTATCCTTTTCTGCCGAAGGTCTTTGCCCCAAACCACATTCTATTTTATAATTTGTCTAAAGTTGCATGTGTAATTTTAAAACAAATCAGATAAAGTACCTAATTTTCAGATTTCTTTTTTTTAAATTGGGGAACAGTATGTTTTTCCAGGACCCATCAGCTCCAAGTCAAGTAGTTGTTTTCAGTCTAGTTGTGGAGGGCGCAGCTCAGTGGCTCATGCGGGGATCAAACCTGCAGCCTTGGTGTTATGAGCCTGCACTCTAACCACCTGAGCTAACCGGCCGCCCCTCAGATTTCTTATTTAATCAACCCTTGCCTTAGGTTTTGAGTAGAAGTCTATTATTGGTTTCCTTAAGCAATGTTTCTAGGATTGAAGTAGAGGAGGAAGAGGAGACCCTTTTGAATTCCTATTCCACACCCTCCAAGGTGAGTTCACAGTGTTTGGAAATTGCATTCTACAAGTAGCATTTTCTTATTCTAAAAACATCACAACATTTGAAGCTCTGAGGGAGAAAATTAACAACTCAGACAGTTACCATATATTTCCTACCGTATTTCCACTTAAGGCATCTTCCTTCTCAGTTGTGTGCATACATGTGTTTATATAATGGCAGGCCTTATGAAGATTGAGTTATCCTGCTTTTTTTCAGTTAGCATATCATAAAATTTTTATAAATACAATTCCTCCATAACTACTTTTTTTTTTTTTAAAGATTTTATTGGGGAATTGAGGAAGGGGAACAGCACTGGGGATTCCGGAAGGGGAACAGACAAGTTGCTGTCCATTTGTTCTTCAACCTAGATGTGGAGGACGTCCCTTCACTGGCCCATGTTGGTATTAGCATTGTGCTCTTCCTGGCTGAGGCAATTGCTCCCCAGCCATTGGACGGCCAATTCACGAAAGCGTATGCCCGCTGCCGGCTAGCTCCACTGCAGCCTACGCCGTTGCTGGTGACTCACAGCGGCCCATCTCTAGGTCGAGCTGTTGTTCACCATCTTAGCTGTAGAGGGCACAGCGTCACTGACCCTCTATGTGGGATCCGAACCGGGGCCCTAGTGCCCAGAGCTGGCGTCCCAAGCCAACTCAGCTGGCCTGTATAATTACTCTATTTTTATTTTTTAAGATTTTTAAATTGGGGAATTGGGGGAGGGGAACAGCGTTGGGGAACCGGGGGAGGGGAGCAGACAAGTTGCTGTCCTTTTGTTCCTCAGTCTAGTTGTGGAAGACATTGCTTCACTGGCCCATGTTGGTGTCATCATTGTGCTCTTCCCCGGTGAAGCAGATTGGTCGCCGGTCTCTGGATGGCAGCTCACAGTGGCTCTTGGCAGCTCACACCAGCTGCCAGCCACTCATGTTGGTTGCCAGCCACTCACTGTATCCTATGGCAGCCCACTGCAGCAGGGGCTGCAGCTCTGCTGTCCCAGGGACTCACAGCAGCCCAGCTCCAGGTGGAGCTGTTGTTCACCACCTTAGCTGTAGAGGGCAGTGTCACTGGCCCTCATGTGGGATCCAAACCAGGGCTGCTGGCGTACCAAGCCAACTCTTAACCAACGTGCCACTCGGCCAGCCCCTAACTAGTCTTTTTTAATGGTTGCAGTTTTGTATCAAGTGGAGGTACTGTAATTGACTAAACCAATTCTAGTGCTGGATCCCAGTGTAGGAGAGAGAGTAGGGTAGTAAAAAGCATTGCCCTCAAAGCCTGAGTCAGAAGACCTGCATGACCTTGGGTGAGTTGTTTTATGTCCCTGAGCTGCAGTTTCCTTACCTATAAAATTAGGATTCATTCATTCATTCACTGAGCAGCTACTGTGTGCCAGGGGCTGTACTAGACACTAGGTAGACAGTGAATGAAAAAGGCATGGAGAACTCTGCCCTCCAGAAGCTCACAGCCAGGGGATAATAATCTATCTCAAAGGACTTGAACATAAAATAAGCATGTAAAGTGCCAAGCCCAAAGTAATATATTCAGTAATAATAGTTACCCTGTATACAAAATAAATTTGTGGAGATCTGTAAACATGGAGTAAACCTTAATTTTTCTAAGTAAATTACATTGTAAGAAAGAAACTAAGTAGTTTAAGTGTGCCTATGGAGAACAAAAAAGCTAGAAATGTGCCCTGGGCAGTTGCTAACACAAAACCAGATGCATATAATGAGGAAATAATGAGATTTTCCGTAGCTTACTGAAGTTGATTATAAAATCAACACTTGATTTCCCCCCTAAAGATGGCCTTTTCCTAGGGTCCACATCTCAGCAAAAGGCACCTCTGTTCTTCCGTTTGCTCAGGTCAGAAACCTTGGAGACCTCCTTGAGTCTTAGTTTCCTCTCACACACCACATCCAACTTGTCCGCCGGTCCCTTCGGCCCTCCTTCCAGGATCTGGGCCCCTCTCACCACCTCCGCTACCACCACCTGGTCCCCAGCACCATTGTCTCCTGCATGAGAGGGACAGCCTAATTGGTCCTCTGGCCTCTGTCTACCTGTCCACCTCTAACCAGTTCACACAGCAGTCAGAGTGCTCCTTTCAAATGACAGGCCAGGTTTTCTATGCTCACAGCTCTCTGCTAATTCTCCATCCTCCCTAGAAACATTCAGAGTCTGGGTGTGTGAGGTTCTAGCTGAGCTGACCCTGCTCCATTGGGCCTTTTCCACATTCCCCACTCTGGTCTCCTTGCTGTTCTTCAGACACCAAACGTGTCCACCTCAGATGTCCCCTTGTCAGAGGAAACAAACTTGCCTAAGATAGCAATACCCTCTTTCTCTCCTTTATTTTCTTTTCTTGCTTTACTTTTCTCCATGGAGCTTACTACCACAAGACATGTTATATATTTACTCTCTGTTTTAGTCTGTCTCCTTCCTTTAGAATGGAAGCTCCCTGAAGGAGGACATTTTGCTTTATTCACTGCTGTTTTCCCAGTGCCTGGCTCATGAATAGTTGTTGAAGGACAGGCCTACTGAAAGAGGGCCATTGGTGCTCTCTAGGTAGGATCAAACAGAATTGCAGTACCTGCTGGGTCTCTGCAGTGTTGATCTGATGGACAGCTTCACAACTCCAGAATTTCTGATTGGTCATTACTTCCAGAGTTGAACCATATTCTTGGGAAGTGACTCGTGGTAACCCAGCTCTCAGTAGACTGATATATACATCAAATGCAAATTTACTATTGTAGTATAGACTGTAATACCACATTGAGGACACTCCGTTCCTGCTACAAAAATACTTGGGAGGCCCAGTTATGAATCAAAATTTGTGACCATGGAGTCAACCTAAGTGAGTTGGATTGAAGTGAGGAAACAATTTGAAATAAGTGTTCAAAGCTCAGAAGAGATGGAGTGGGTCTGGGCTGGAGATACGTTAAAACACTTCGAAGGGTACTCCTCGCATGGAAACTGCCTACTCGGTGTTAGCCCAGGCACCAGCGGCAGCATGATAAGCGTCATCGTGCCAGACGTTGGCCTTTCCACACATACAGTGCCAGGATGAGGTTACCTGACCCTTGTCAGGTCTTGGGGGCAGGTGTACCTCTGTTACCGAGGTGAAAATGTCAGTGGTCTTGCTTATCACCGTTAAATATTTGAGTTGTGCAATTGACAGCTCTTCTTTTGCCTCCGTGCTCACCATAAATCTAGTTATAATCTGGCTTCCTGCATGTCCTGCCTGATGGGAGAGAATGTGTTATCCTGAGAATCTGAAGGCCCCATGTCGTCAGCATTCTATTTCTAGTAAACTAATGAACTGCATCCTTGGCTATAATGGGTTCTGTGTGGTGTGAGAATGTGCTTACCCCGGGAAATGAGAACGCTGTGCGCTCTGTATTTCTCGTTACATGTGAACAAACCGGCGTGTAGTGTCAGCAGTGAGCGTCATCAGCTTGGCTGGAATGAGCATGTTCCTGAGGCTGGGAAGGCAGCGGTGGTTGACACAGTCAGGTTTCACAGTGAGGGGTGGGCCTGTGTGTCCCGGAGTGCCCTCCTCTTGCCCTGTTCTGGAAGGCAGACTCTTTTTCCTGAAATAATCCCGCACAACATTGGCCATAGAGCCCCAGAGCCCACTGTGTCTTAAAAGTGTCTTTCAGGAAAGTCACTGGAGAAAATCTATCAAAACCATAAAATCTTTTCTATCCTTGATGCTCCCTAGTAAGAATCTCTCCTAATATGAGAAGCTATGTGCGTGAAGATACGCATCTCAGCATAATTTATAATCACCCAAAATTATAAGCAACCCGTACATCCAGCAACAGAGAAGTCATTATGTAAATTATTATACATCAGTTCAATTTCCTCAACACAACTACTAAAAAGGATAAAGATTGTAACAATGTGGGCCTGCCGAATGGCACATTGGTTAAGAGCTGGCTTGGGATTCCAGTGGCCCTGGTGTGGATCCCACATATGAGGACCAGTGACACTGCCCTCTACAGCTAACAACAGCTCCTCCTGGAGCTGGGCTGAGAGCCTCGGCGACAGTGTTGGCTGCAGCCCCTGCTGCAGTGAGCTGCCATAAGCTACAGGGAGTGGCCGGCAGCCAGCGTGTGCGGCTGACAGCCAGCATGAGCTGCCAATACCCGCGGTGAGCGACCATCCAGAGGCCGGAGACTGAGCTGCCTCATCCGGGAAGAGCGCGGTGATGATGCCAACATGGGCCAGTGAAGCAACGTCCTCCACAAATAGACTGAAGAACAAAAAAAAAGACAGCAACTTGTCTGTTCCCCTTCCCTGGTTCCCCAACGCTGTTCCCCTCCCGCAATTCCCCAATAAAATCTTTAAAAAAAAAAAAAATTGTAACAATGTGGGAAAATGCTCGTGATTAATGTAGGGCAAAAAAAAATCAGTATACATAGTACTTAAAGGTTTATGTTTAAACTAAGATTGTACCTATTTGAATTTGTATTTTTTTAATAGGAAAAATATTAAAATTCTGGAAAGGAATATTGGGAAGTGGCTACTGTATAGGGTCATAACGTAAGGATCTTTTTTTTTTTTAATTTTTTTATTTTTTTATTTTATTTTATTTTATTTTATTGAGGGCAGTGTCACTGGCCCTCATATGTGGGACCCGAACCAGGGCCGCTGGATTCTCAAGCCAGCGCTTAACCACCGCACCACTCTGCCAGCCCTGTAAGGCTCTTTTTAAATCTTGTTCCCATGCCAACTCCTTAATGATGGTTTTGCATCTGTTCTTGTGTGTGTCCCGCCGTCTTCACCGGCAGCTTTGGTGACATGACCCAGGTACACAGCCAGGAGGAGCCCAAGGGCAGAGAAAGCCTCTGCAGACTGGCTGGCCTCCTGGTTGCAGTCTGGGCAAGGAGCCTTAGCTCTGTCCGTCAGTTAGCCTAGACTTTGGGGAGCAAAAGGTCTCTGGATTGCGGGTTTCATCCTACATTCTGGGCATATCTTTGGATTCTTGTTGATAAGCAAAAATCAAAAACAAGTGATCATCCATGAGGTGTTTGCAAGTATGAGCTCCACCATGTTACTTGCTTGGAATCATTTCCTTCTCTGATTTTGAAAATACGTGGTGGGCTTTGCCAGAAGAAGTGGTAACATGGCCCCATCCCTTTTTAGGATAATGCGTCCATGCAGGTCAAACCCGTATGCTTCGTAAAACATACAGCTGTTCTAAAGCAAAGAGGTGGGGGAAGAAAGTGAACACATGAATGATTTGACAGGACACATTGCCTCCTTGGCAGTCCTTTGGGGAAATGTTGGCACTTTTCATAATTGCCTTCAAAATGGGGACAGTATTCTGATGAATGTTGTGTTACAGCTGCTGAAGGTTTATTTCTGGGTGGAATTATTATGTTCAGTAGATGGGGCCTTAAGACCTGATCTTTGCTTGTGCTCTTCATTTGCACCATCCTCCTTTTCTTCCTAAGGAACTTCGTGTTTAATTAGTAACTTGGGCCAAGAGTGACTGGGATTTTGTTTCTAGGGTTCTCAGAAGAGAGATATCACCACCCCAAAAACCCCCCTAACAAAAAGGAAGGTGTCTACTCGCAGCCCCCATCAGCTCCTCTCACCATCGAGTTTCTCTCCAAGGTATGATCAGAATTAATTCAGCTGCCAAAAAGCAGGCCTGGCCTCCCCTTTCTCTGGTTATCTGATGGAGGCTAACTCTACAGAGTGACTTATTAAACGTGGGTGGACCGATACCTCCGCCGTGAACCGCCTGGAAGACCAGTTGCTCTCTGCTCTCCCTGCTCTCTTCCTGTGTGGAAAATTACTGTTTCTTACAGTAATTAAGGAAACTCACTTTCCACCCACTTTTCTGGGGCTCGTTTCCTAGATCAGGAACTGATACCTTATACTGAAAACAACCTGTCTATTCAGAGTCTGAGAGTCTACAAGCCCTGCCAGTGGAGGCAAGTAGGCTTCCACCTGCTTCTCTCTGTGTGTTTTTGGGTTTCTTTTGTTTGTTAATCTAAAGGGTTTTTTTTTTTTTTAAAGAAACGCATGTATCTTTGTTCATAATGTTGCATAATCTATTTATTGTTCCACCTCAGGTTACAACTAGTTTCTGAGAGTTTTTTTTATCACTGTGAATCTGCACTGACTTAATTGATATTTTATCCCTGCTGCCACTTCTGTACATGAATCCACAGAGGTCATGTGATCTTTGAACTCTGTAAATGACGTGTCTCCTAGGAGAGAATTCCACAGGCAAGGGCCATGCTGAGTGGCACAAAGGCTTTTAGGTGCTGCCGCATCGGGATGGGGATGAGGCTGAGGAACGTACTGTTAACCATTTAGGGACATTCTTAACCAGGGGTGCCACCATCTCCACTTCGGAGCACTTCTGGACTAAGCTTGGCTTTGAGATTTTTCAGCTCTGTTGCTGTCGGAGATGGTAGCATTCATTCAGGATGAGCGGTCACTGGATTCTGAAGGACAATGTCACTTTAGTGTGATCCACCCTCTAAAGCAGTCCACCACTGCTTTAGGAGTTTTCAAACTTTTTGGAAGCGAACTTTCTGGACTTACAAGAGCATCTTTGAACCTGGTATACAGAGATGGCTGTCACAGGTATGCCAGCACGACCGCAGCAGTTACAGCCTCTAAACAAGCAATCCTTTGAATGTAGACCTGTTTACAGCTGACTTCATGTGAGCGTCCCACTGCGTCACAGGGCCGGCTGTCATGGGTGGTCTTTGGAGCTGGATGGGAGGGGCTTGGAGAAGTTAGCATTACGCTGCCTCGTCATTCTTTTTTTTTTTTTGAGGGTAGTGTCACTGGCCCTCATATGTGAGACCCAAACTGGGGCCGCTGGCTTCCCAAGCCAGCGCTTAACCACCACGCCACTCGGCCGGCCTGTGCCTCGTCATTTTTAAATGCATGCTCATAAAGCTGACATCAGAAACTGGTTTTGTAATTTATGAAAGTACTTCTAAATTATTCAGGTAGAGGCAGCACTGGAGATAAAGGTAGTTAATTGAGCTTATTTACTCTCTGTGGAAAGAAGGGATGATGGCCCCGCTTGCAATGTTGCCCACCTAAAATGCCCCTGCAAAGTTTCGGTGCTTTAAACGAAGTCTGTTTTAAATAAACCTCTCTGTGAGTTAAATTCACAACCAGAGCATTAGAAGACCTCACTGTTATCTAAGCGGATAGCAACATCCGAATGTTCCTGGAGGTGTAATTTACCAGTCCAGTGCGGGGTGGAAACGTGAGAATGTGTCAGTTGAGCCTTGGAGAATGGGAATGTTTGTTCACCAGCTGACCGGGTTCATTACATCTCCACCTCTGAGCACACTGGGGAAAGTCGATTCATTTCACCTAACTTCATTTTGTTGTTGTTTCTACCGTGAACTATATTGTGAGGTATTATATATACACAAGTAACTTTTGGCTTATCCCCAGTTCCAGGCTCTGATGATGTGCTAATAAATGCTAAATCTTTATAAGAAAGAAAAGAAAACGGTACTTAAGCTTGCTTTTTTTTTTTTTTTTTTTGAGGGCAGTGTCACTGGCCATCATATGTGGGACTGAACCGGGCCGCTGGCTACCAAAGCTAGCGCTCAACCACTGCACCACTCGGCCGGCCCTTAAGCTTGCTTTTTTAATCAGTGCAGATTTTGGGTTTTGTTTTGCTCTGTTTAGTTTTAAGCCAGGAGAACAACCTTTTAAAATCTGTCTCTGTCTCTAAATTCCTCTAAACACATTTGGTATTGCTCAGCCTGGTATTCTTCAGCCCCTCATTCCTGAAATTCCTTAAAGGTCATGGTATGTCCAACCCCATTACGCCGATTAGATTTATAAAATGTGAAGCCAGCTTGACATCTCTCCAATCCCCACTCCAAAAGGTAGCCTCATTTTACTCCTCTCTCCCTTATGTCTGAACACAGTAATGTGAATCTGTTTTGCTTCCAATTAGCGCTACTCCCTCTCAGAAATACAACTTGAGAACTAACCAAGGAGAAGTGGTTACCTCTTTTGGCTCAGCCCAGGGAGGGTCTTGGTCCGGGAGAGGCGGAGCCGGCATCATCAGCCTGAAGGTCTTGGGGTCTCCAGAGTCCCTGACTGGGAGCTACAAATCGATGTTTCAGAAGCTCCCAGACATTCGAGAAGGTGATTGTTTTTCCCTTTGAAATTCTGGAGGATATAAAACCACCTGGAAGGGTGAAGAGTAAGTAGCAAAACTTCAGCTAGGCCAAAGCACAGGCTCCAAGGTGCCTTTGAATGTGTAAGTTGGTAGATGCCCTCTGGGTGTCTCTGTTAGTGGAGGTACATGATGTGGTTCCCTCAGTAAGTCTCCCAAGTTACCTCGTTAAAGAAAAAGCACATAACCATTTCCCAGTAACAACCATTTGGACTGTGTAAAGGAAGCCAGTGAAAATATTAAAGGAAGCAGAGATATTTATGGCTTCTTCCTTGGGAAGAATGGAAGGCTGTCCAGGTTGGCCTTGACTTCTCCTAACCCTCACTGACAACCTGAGTAAAAGGAAGGCTGGGGGTAGGGATCCATGCAGACCCTTGGGGATTGTGTCACATGATCCCTTGTGGCCGGGAAAGGCCAGGTTCAGCAGCCAAGTATCAGGAAATTGGCTAGGGCTTTAAAAAGTATACATTGCCAGAAGTCTTAAGCACCCTTCCTGCTTCTGTAAAATGACTGGCTTTAATGTTTGACAATGTGCTGTATTTTCTCTTCTTGGCAAGTGAAATGTGTTAAACACAATACCTTTTTCCCTCTGGGATTTCAGTTCTGATCTGTAAGATAGAAGAACTTGGCAGTGAACTCAAGGAACATTACAAGATTGAAGCTTTTACTCCTGTTCTAGTTCCAGCACAAGTAAGACTTGTTCTAATAGTCCTTCAATAATTATTATTGTATTTTTAAACTGGTGGTGAAAAAGCATCCTCTTGCTTCCTTTTTCATTGGCATCATTTTATTGAAAACATCTATCCTGGTTGGATTTGGTAAAATGGGCCCTTTTGAAGAAAGGCTTATAAGAGCTGTCTGGCTTTGTGACCAGAGACAGTTATTTTCTTTTCTCTTTCCTTTCTCTTCCTTTCTTTCTTTTGTTTTGAAATTTTCTGAGAGTTTATTTGAGTCAAATAGAGGATACTCCTAGAAACAAGATAACAGACTGAGAAAATGCCCTGGAGAATGACAGTTTTGCAGTTTCTTTTATACATTTGGAATTAAGGAGGAAAGGTAAGGAAGATGACATGAAAGTGGGAGACTGCAAGGTGGGGATTGGGTTACGGAATAGTAAAGATTATTTGCTCTCTTGAGTGGTTACACCTCTGAGGGGTCTGGAAAAGAGGCATTTCAAAGATGTGTTAACCTAGATGCACAAGAATGATGGACAGGGCTGGCTTAAGGCAGAGAAAAACCTTTTACTAAAGAAGTTACATGACTATCCACCGTGACCTACCTTCCCAGTTAGGAATTGATGAGCAGGTCACCCTGTGAGGTTACTTTGGGATAGATTTATTACAGTGCCCCGTTTTTGTCCCTAAAGATACTGAAAGATCCAAAGTAATATATTGAACACTCATATTTGCACAGGTCAAAATAAGCACTGTTAACATTTTGTTTAGTTTGCTTTTTTTCCCCTTAAGAAATAAAATATTGCAGGAAGGGCCAGCCGAGTGGCGTGGTGGATTCATAAACAAGGCAAAGGACTATTTTATATGTCTTTTAGCTTACATAAATGGCACCGTGTTGTGTTAGTCTGCTCAGGCTACCACAGACTGGGTGGCTAAAACAACACAAATTCATTTTCTTATAGTTCTGACGGCTGGAAGTCCCATATCAACATGCTAATTGATTCCATTTTTTAAATTAATTTATTTATTTTCAGTTACAGTTGACATTCAATATTATTTTATATTAGCTACAAGTATACAGTATAGTGGTTAGACATTTATATAATTTATGCAGTAATCCCCCCAATTAGTCTAGTACCCACCTGGCACTATACATAGCTATTGCAATATTATCAACTGTATTCTCTATGCTGTAGTTTTCATCCCTGTGACTATTTTGTACCAATTTGTATTTCCTAATCCCTTCACTATTTTCACCTGGCCCCCCCATCCCTCTCCCCTCTGGCAACCATCGGTTTGTTCTTTATATCTATGAGTCTGTTTCTGTTTTGTTTGTTCATTTATTTTGTTCTTTAGATTCCACATCATGTAAGGGAGATCATGTGGTATTTGTCTTTCTCTGACTTATTTCACTTAGCATAATACACTCTAAGTCCAATCATGTTGTCGCGAATGGTAAGATTTCGTTCTTTTTTATGACCAAGGACAGTTGTTTTCTGTGCACTTGGGTTTGGGTCTTGCACATAAGCAAAGATTGAAGGCTTTAAGCATTCATTCATTCATTCAAGTTGCAGGATGTGAGGACAACAGCAAGGATAGGAGTTCTAGAAACGGTGACTCACCATCTCCCCCTGCTTAGTCTCTGTTGTTATGGACCAACTGCTGTCACTAGTACCTACATTGTGCTTTCATCTGGTATAGGTACCAATACTCCCCCTCTAGGATGTTTTTTAATCTAAGGGGAGATGTGTTCTAAAAGACCCGTTAAGGTACCTCAGTCCTGTATTTGCATTCAGAGAAGAATGACCAGTTGGGGAAGATATGCAAACCATGTCATATGAGGAAGTTTGGAAGGAATTGGGAGGAAGGAGTGGGGTGGGGCAGAGATATATAATTTTGTGGGAAAAAATTAGACTTCCTTATGTGCCCTCAGGAACGGGAACAGGACAGAGGAAGCCACAGGAAGAGAAATTTCAGTTCAGTTTAATGAAGAACTCCTGTAAGAGGCAGTATGATGTGTGGTTAAGGATGTGGTTCTAGAGCCAAACTTCCGGGCTTCAAACCCAGGCTTCGCCCACTGTTTGACCTTAACTAAATATCTAATGTCTCTGTTGCTCATTCATCTGTAAAATGGGTACAGCAGTAGTATCCACCTCAGTTGTGAGGATTAAATGAGTTAATACATGTAAGCCTTTAGAACAGTGTATTTAGTAAGCTCAATAAGCGTGAGTTATTATTAAGTTATAGCTATTCAGACATGCAGGGTTCAGCGGGGCGGGGGGGCAAGTTCCCCTTCACTAGAGACGCTCAAGCCTAAGGCCGCCACGTGGAGGGGCTCAGGCGCTGGGTGGGCAGGCTCGCAGGCTCGCAGCCCTTTAAGAGCCCTGGCATGCCTGAAAGTCATTGATGATGCCTGTGATCACCTCAGGGTCAAAGTGATGCCCCGCCAGAGTAGCGTTTGTTGTTGTTTGGGATTTAACTTGATGTTCATACTGTTGACTTCAGATTTTGAGCCTCCATCCCAAAGATCGTATCGTTGTTTTGTTGCAACCTTCCTTCTGTAGGAGCCTGTCACTCTGCTGGGCCAGATTGGCTGTGACAGCAACGGGAAGCTGAACAGCAAGTCAGTCATTCTGGAGGGGGACCGGGAACATTCCTCCAGCGCTCAAGTTCCAGTGGATTTATCTGAGCTCAAAGAATACTCTCTGTTTCCGGGACAGGTGAGATGGGGTGGGCCGTGCTCTTTCCTCTGGAGTGTGTGTGGTGGGCTGTGGCTCTAGGAATAAGCATTTCATCACTGGCTGGCTGATCCTTGCCTTTGATCTCTGGCGCCATGAGATGTGGCTGGAGCACAGGCCCAGGAGCCGACACCAGTGTGGGGGCTCCAATTTCCCTTGTGTGCTCTGCCCTGGGCTCTGGAATCTGACTGCCCAGGTTTCAGTCCCAGCTCTAACCTCACGAGGTGTGTGATCACGGCCATGTTACTTAACCTCTAAGCCACAGTGCCCTCACCTGTAAAATGGAAGTAATAATTCTTACCTCAGAGGGCTGGTGTAAAAGTGAAGTCATCCCTGTAAAGCATAATTACTATTATTAATACAACTCCCTTCCTTTGTTTTCTGGAAAAATACCCCCGAGCTTACAATTATAAAATGAGAGTAGCTGGGCAGGACTTAACTATATCAGAATAATTCATTCCTGACCTCTCGTGTATCTTCTCTGTTTTGCTGCTTGTCTTTCAGGTTGTGGTCATGGAAGGAATCAACACAACTGGTAGAAAACTGGTTGCTACTAAACTCTATGAGGTACCCTCCCTCCCTCCTGGTTTGCTACAGGCACAGGATGTGCAGCCTGTCTGTCTCTTTAAGAGCCTGTTTATTTGCTTCTCAATTCTCAGCTCTAGACTGGGAACCTGCCTGTCAGCCAGGGGTCAGCAAACTGTTTCTTAAAGGGCCAGACAGTAAATATTTTAGGGTTTGCCTAAATATATATAGTCTTCGTCACAATGTCAGCATTGCCAGTGTAGCCATAGACAACCTGTAAGCCTGTGTCTGTGCACCAGCAAAACTTGATTTACAAAAATAGATGGTAGCCCCCTCCCCAAAAAATAAAGGAAAAAATAAAAGAAAAAAATATATAACAAGCAAACAAAAAATAGGTAGTAGCCAGATTTGGCCCACAGGCCATAGTTTACCTATCTCTGCTCTACGCAATAATCCTCCACAGATTTTCATAGAATGCAAGGAAAACTAGAGGTACCCTGCTCTCCCCTCCTTGCGTAGGATATTACAGTTGGCTCCCACTATTTGCTGGGTGTTTCCTGAGTTTTTCTGTGATCTCCCATTTTCTGGATTTCTTTGCCACCCTGAGCAATATAGAAAGATGGCAGGTACTACCAGCTCTGTGAGCTCTTTGCTCCAAGGAGCAAGGTGCCTGCAAGCACACCCCCATTCAGATCCCACCCCTTTCCTTACAACAGTGATGCCTGGGACAAGACCTCAGTTTAGCTTTTCTCCTGTTTTTAAGGGTGTGCCACTTCCATTTTATCAGCCCACCGAAGAGGATGGAGGTAAGTTCTGGTTAAACGTTGCTTTGCCAATGAGGGTGGTGGGCAGGGGCCCAGGAGTGCAGTTCCTCAGGCCCCGAGAAAGCCACAGAAGCTATGAGGGCACCGTGATGGCATGCAGGGCCACAGCGAGGGTGGGTTCACAGGCCCCCTGTGGAAGGCCAGGGTCTCGGCCTAGTGAGCTTTGTCAGTGTTACCACCTGGGTCTGAATACACTGGGCATGTTGTTCAAATGTTTAACAGGTATTTGAAGGTCACTTTGAAAAAGGAAAACGAGTAGGCATTTAAAAAAGAATTTCTTTAAATACAGTGTGATATCCTGGATGAGAAAAGGGACATTAGTGGAAAACCTAGTGACATCCAAATGAAGTCTGTTAACAGTAATATGTCAACATTAATTCCTCAGGTTTGACAACTGTACCGTAGTTAGGAACGATGTCACCATTAGGATAAAAGGGCTGCCTACGGGAACTGTACTATCTTTGCAACTTTTCTGCACTTCTAATGTTGTTCCAAAAGAGAAAGTTTATTAAAAAATCGGATGAATTTCTAAGAAAGCCTAGGGTTATTTGGCAACTAATCCAGATGGGGCAAAAACAAAGAAATTTTAACAAACTTGGTTTTGACATATTTTTAAGCAGTTTCATAAGGAAAGCTGAAGACTGTCAAGGATTCACAATGAGATGGCCAACCCTAGCGTGTTGTCAGCACCCTATGTCCAGTCATAGAGAATGAGGTCATTCTTGGAGGAGACCTAGAATCCGGAGTGAAATTTAGGAATTTATTATACTGTGCACTGTATCAGAAAATATGTGCTTGTGGCAGCAAGAGCAGCGTGGTGGTATTACAGTAACTGCAAAGAATGAGAAGGAATTGACGGGGCTGAGATGCCCAGAGCCTGCGCGTGTGCCGGGGGAGCCTCCAGGAGGTTGTGGACAGACGTTGGGCAAGCACGGTATTAAGCAGGCCCCTCGTGGAGGCGGAACAAGGCCCGGGCCCTGTCCTCCTGGCACTTGCTAGTTATTCCGGCCACATCTCCTCCAGGCTCCTGATCAGGAACCTAATTTAACTTTGTCCCCTGCCCGGAGTGAAACTTACTCTTCCCCTTGGGTTCTCTATCTGAGTTCATGGTATCACCACTCTGGTGGATGAAGAATGAACCCCCATCCTTAATCCCTGGAACCCGTGAATATGTTACTTTATATAACAAAAGGGACTTTGAAAGTGTGATTAAATCAAGGATCTTGAGATGGGGGTTATCCTGGATTATGGGATGGGGTGTCCATATTATAAGAGGAAGGACAGAAGGATCAGCTTCAGGGAGATTAGAAATATTAGGCTGCTGGCTTTGGAGATGGAGGCGGGCCAGGAACCAAGGAATGCAGGCGACCCCCGGAAGCTAGAAAAGGCCAGGAAACAGATTCTCCCCTCAGACCCCCAGAAGGAACAGACCTGCCAACACCTTGATTTTAGGGCTTCTGACCTCTACAACTATAAAATAGTAAATGTGTTGATTTAAGCCACTAAGTTTGTGGTAATTTGTTCCAGCAGCCACAGGAAACAAATTCAACTACATATTAAGTCAGGGACCTTTGGGTTTGGTTGTTGTAAGTTACAGAAACTGGCTCAGACTATCTTAACAAAAAGATTTATTCAGGAACATCCAGGTAGCTCACAGACTGGACAGGTGGCTAGAAATCCAGGCTTAGAAACAGGATAAGGACCTAGCAACTCTAGACGTCCAGGTAGGAATTCCCCAGCTGTCTCATCTGGTCACCTCTGCTGGAATAGGTCAGCTCCGATGTTTTTTCTATATTTGGATAGTTCACGTCAAGGTTCCAGAACCCAGCAGGAAAGTGTGAATGACTGAAACTGGGTCACGTGCCTGCCTCTTGGCTAGGGGAGGACACCTAATTCACACAGACACACACACCTGAGACTGTTTTACAGAGGAGGGGGCTGGTTCTCCAAAAAGGCCGATGCTGTGAGGAAATGGACAGTGCTTGACGGGTGGCTAAAACGCAAAAAGGCCCTGCACCCCATCACAGCAGGGTCCCTTTGTGGGTCCTGTACCTCATCACAGCTGGGTGCTGTTCTGGGCCCTGTACCCCATTCAGCAGGTTCCCGGTCTGGGCCTTGCACCCATCTCAGCTGGGTGCCGTTCTGAGCCCTGCGCCCCAGCCTGACTTCTAGACTCCCCTCTATACCACATTGTCCAGCCACACTTGGCCACCAGCTACTCGCCCACACCGAGCACACGCAAATCACTGCGTTCTCCAGGTCCCTGCTTGCCCATGCTCAGGGAAATTCTACTCATATGAGTAAGCAAAGTGAAATAAGCCAGTCACAAAGAGAGAAATACTGTATGGCTCCACTCACAGAGACAGACAGTAGAATAGTGGGTGGTAGGGGTAGGAGAGGGACTGGAGAGTTAGTGTTTACTGGGGACAGTTTCAGTTTTACAAGATGAAGAGTTCCGGAGATGGATGGTGGGGATTGCACAACAATATGGATTTATTTAATACCATTGAAATGTTAAAATAGTTAAGACCACAAACTTGATGGTATGTGTTTTGCTGCATTAGAAAAATTGGGAGGGAGTACCATAAGCCCATGATGTCACTTTTACCTGTTCTCTCCTGACTGCCACTTCATCCTGTCACTCAGGTGCACTGCTAGTAAGATGCCTGTTGCATGTCCCAGTTACTGGCACACCTGCCTGTCTGCTCCGGCTGATGGATGATTCTGAGGCTGGGGATGAGGTCTTACTCCTCTTGGATTCCCAGAGTTGCACACATAAGGAGACTCATTTAATTGAACCCTGTGGCATTTTTCCCTAATTGTCCTCCCACCATCCCAATATCTTCTAATCAACCCCTTACAATCCTTTCATCTTAGATTTTGAACAAAACATGGTCCTGGTGGCTTGTGGGCCATATACCACATCTGACAGTATCACATATGACCCCCTGCTTGACCTGATCTCAGTCATCAACCGAGACCGGCCGGACGTCTGCATCCTGGTAGGAGGCCCCCCGGGACAGCTTCGCACAGGCGGTCAGCCTCAGAAAAGGGTCCAGCGCTGTTCTAAATCCTTAGGAAGCACGTCAGGCTCTCCTCCTTTTTAAAAATCTTGTTTAGTTCCTAATCTCCATCTCTGGTGAGGTATACGCGTAACTGCATGCCTTCAATTAATCCAAAAGCCCACCACTTTTCTGCCACCCTTCATTGTCTTTACAGTATTCTTGCTGCCTGAACTATTTTCTTTTTTTTTTTTTTTTTTCTGAGGGCAGTGTCACTGACCCTCATGTGGGACCCGAACCAGGGCCGCTGGCTTCCGAAGCCAGTGCTTAACCACGGTGCCACTCAGCTGGCCCAGAACTATTTTCTTTTTAAAGCTCAAAGTACTACTGTTAGCAAGATTTCCCTGGCTGGGTTTAGAAAGTCAAGGGAAAGCCCCGTGTTGGAGGAGGCGGTACAAGTGGTTATGGGGCCCTGGAGACATTCTGCCGCCGATCCTGGCTGAGTGCCCCCGCCCCATGTGCTAACTGTCCCCAGACCCTGCAGGCAGCCTTGGCAAGGCAGATGGGCCCAAAGAACTGCTGGGAGGTTATGTGAAGGTACTCACGAACACGCATGGTTCTGATTTGTTCTTTCGGTACCTTTGTTTCTCCCCTTGGGCTTATTTGCAGTTTGGCCCATTCCTGGACACTAAGCACGATCAGGTTGAGGTGAGTGCCTGGGGTTGGGATGGAGAGGGGGCGGGGATTGGTGGATATTTGCATCCAGTCGAGCCCGCATTGTTATTTTCATCTCTCCGTGTTTACCCTGCATCTAATCAGAAGGACATTGTAGCTGGGCAACTTCTATAAGATGCTGAATTTGAGGGCGTCATTTCACTAGAATACAAAGCCATTTGGAAGCTGGGGGAGGGAAATACAAATATATGAGTTCTGGTGTTCCTTTTGTGACACCTGATGCTAAGGCACAGAGGCAGGTGTCCCAGGTCACAGAGCTGCCCTGTGTACCTACCTGGCTGCTTCCCTCAGCTCCATGCACGTCCTTTGATGCATTAACACCAATGGCCCTTCCCCAGACATCTACCCTTTGTGTCAGGATATTTTACCTTCCACAGAAAAGATTTCAAAACGCTCATACTTTTGGTGTTTCAGCTTCTCTTCAAGAGGATTAATTCTTTCCCCATCTCCTTTCTTGAGGTCAGAGATCTGTCCCCCTGTGCATCTGCTTTAGCTCTTAGCTCAACAGCTGGTACCTAAGGCCATCTAACAAAGGTTAAACATATGAATAGATGCCAAATGTCTACTGTCTAAATCTTCTTTCTTTTCTTGGCAGAACTGTCTCCTGACAAGTCCATTTGAAGATGTTTTCAAGCAATGTCTACGAACGATTACTGAAGGGACACGAAGGTCAGAATTCAAAATGCTGGACAGAACCTTAAGCTGCTTAGGTTTCTGCAGGGCTTCCCGTTAAAAAACAAAAACTGAAATGTTCAAAAGTAGTGGTAGTTCCTATCCTTTCATCCTTTTGAACTAGAGATCAGATAGAACTCTTGAACTTCAAGTGCACAGACGCCGAGTTAAGAGGCATCTTTTTAAAACACAAAGATAAACATACTTGAAAGGAAAGGGGTGCATTGACTTGTGCTCTTCCCTTGCTCTGTTTACTTTCTTCCCTTTCTTCCTCCTTCCGTGTAGACTCATATTCCACGGGAATCTTCCCAGGATGGTTCTGAGAAGTGTTTGATGACTTACACAGCAAAATCCCGAGAGGCCCTAGAAGTCTTATTGTGAGAGTGATCATTTTGGGGCAAGCCCAAGGCCTTCCCCTGAGTCACTGCTTCCCCATGTTTTGTGGCGCTTTGTCAGTGGCCAGAGCAAGCTGTGGTAGGAACTCAGTGTGGGTTGGGCTCTTGGATCCCTGCCACAGACCAACGGGAAGGAACTGTGAAAAGTCATAGCGGTGATGACAGAGACGTGCAGTTGTAATTTGAAAGAAAAAGCGCTCCTTCCGGGAAGAGTCTCAAACTACAGGTAGACTGTTATCCAGGATGCCGACATCCTCGTTTCCTGTCCCTTTTCCTCCAGTGCCAGGATTTAAAAGAAATTGGTATAGGTGATGCATCTCTCCAGGGATTTGCTTGCCTGTAACTCAGCTCATAAAAAAAACAAACATTGCTGAGGCAAAGATTTTAAAAACAAGTCTGTAACAAAGGTGGTTTTTAAAACAAGATGTATAATCTTCCACCCCTTGGCCGTGAGAACTGATCCCAGAGTCGATTAGTCGGAATACTGCCTTGTACCTGCCACTTGGCTTGGGGAGAAACAGCCCCCAACTTACCCCAGTGTCAGGGGACATGAATTGTGACAGTGACAGCTGGATCTGCCCATTTCTCCCTCCCTCGAATGACAGTGACATAAGTGCCTTCCCTCTCATTTGTTGGGACCGAGTTAGACCTGGAGATAAACCCAGGAAAAACAGAAGCAGGGCTGCTGTCCCAGTGTTGTCAGCCCTCAGGACTCCTCAGGGACAGGCAGGGGCTCTGTAGCAGTGCCCCAGCGGTGGCTGGAGGCGGTGGCTGGATGCTTTCCGTGCGAGATTGGGTTCTGTTTTGGTTCCTCGCCCCATGTGGTATTGACGGCAGTGGGACAAACAAAGAAGAAAACCAGGCTTTGTTACCCTGGCAGCAGCACCCAGCACCACCAGGCACTTTCATCTGCAGCCAGTGTGTGGGGGGAGGGGGGTGCCCCACCTTTCCCCAAACAGTATATAAACAATCCTCATTTGGAGGCTTCCTCTTTATTCCTGAGAGGTCAGAAAAGCGAGCATAATGCTGACTATCAGTGAAAACCAGAGTCAGCGAGGAAGCCCCTCCCTCACGGGAGCCCAGCAGCGCAGCGAGTCCCGCGCTGCCTGAGGACCCTCCCACTGTGACGCATGGGGTTGCGCAATAGTTGCATAGTTGCAACTATACTCTGCATAGTTGGAATTTCCTCTTGGATCCCCCCCGCGGCCAGTCTAACTAGGAGCAGTAGGGCCGTCTCCTCCTTAAGTGTTGCTCTTCCACCTCCTAACAGGCCGGCCGTACCCCGCCTTTGTGGCCAGACGGAGCCCTTGGGATCTAGAGCACACTATGTCCTGTTCAGGCTATCTCCACCCCACCCCTCAGCCTGTTTGCCAGACTCCAGCACCCACATTGGTAGACTTGCATAATTATAGTGCGCTTTTCAATGTCAGGGGGACTACAACTAGTAGGCAAAGTGCCTTTGGTTCCGTTTCCTGATTATCGTCTGTTGTAGAAGTCTCGGTTCACACTTGGAGCAGGTATGACAAACAGTGACAAGTGTGACAACAATCACCAACACCTTTATCCCCTGTGAGAGGCAGCCAGGGACCTGTAGCTACACTTGGGAAGGCTGCATGTTTTGAGCAAGAGGGAGCTGGCAGTGAGAGTTATGCGTGGGTTTTAAACAAGCCCCCAGAGCTATACTTGACGCCTCTGGTTTATAATAGGCCCCTCTGCCAAGCACAGCTGAGGGAACCAAGGAAATGGGACTTTTTTACTTTTTTCTTTTGTGTGGCTAGGGAGGATAAACAGTTGGCCCCCAAAGTTAAGGGTTTTTACTTATACAGTGTAACCCTGTAGATTCTCCTCCTGTCTCCATCAAAGGAGATATCTGTCAGCTATGCTTTCACTGTTGCTGTTAAATATTTCTTCCATTTTTGCAAGACAGTCTGCTCAGAAATAAGAACTGAGGGCATTGCTTCCCGATGCTGGAGGGAAGGGAACTGGAAGTTGGCACTGGGAGAAGCCAATTGTTTCTCTGAAGGTGTCTCTGTCCTCGCTGTTGAAATTGTGACCCAGTGTTTGGTTCATCAGAGATTGCATTTTGATCCTCTGAATATGAAGGCAGCCTCCATATCTGATTAGCCTACCGGGTCTGCCTAGTAAAGAGCCCCGGTCTGAGAGACCAACGCTTTTAAGCCACATCTGTTCGCATGGTGTAAAGAGTCAGAATTTCGGTTTCAGCTTTGGCTCTGAGTCTGATTCTTCGGTCAAGTCCTGTCTTTCTAGATTTCCTCGATCCCTCCCAATTTCTTCTCCACTTTTTCTACCAAACCATAGTCCCATCGTCTCCCCAGTAGAACAGCACACAGAGCCGGGGGAAAGTGTGTCCTGGGCGACCTGTGTCTCGTCCTGGTGGATGTCTGTAAATGAGAAAAGATGGTCACTGTGTCTCATGGGATGTGGCCCCTCTCTTCGTAGGAGAGTTCAGTTCTGAAACCCTCCCCTGGAGGTGGGGTCATGTACAAGCTCTGATATGTTAAACCTGTTGCTCAGCTGTTCTAGTTCACAGCACTAATCTCTCTCCCTCTTCTGATGACTTTTTGGACAAAGTAGCTCCGGCTCTCACCTCGTCTTTGTCCCATCGTTGAGAGATGTGCACCATGAGCCCGTGTACCCACAGCCGCCTTTCAGCTACTCCGATCTGCCTCCCGAGGACAGAAAGGTACCGGCATCCCTTCCTCGACCAGCAGGCAGCCAGAATCAAATGTGTCTCAGGTGACCCAGCTCTGTCCCCGAAATGGGGGGGCGAACGTGCCTTTTCAGGGCGTGCATAGGGCCTGAATGTTAAAGTGCTCTTTTTAACAGGCACATGTGCTTGTAATTTACTGTACACAGGTTTGGTCCCTTTTTCAGGGGTCTCCCCATCCCTGGGAAACCCCCCCTCTTTCATGGGGAAGAAGTTTTTAGCTTTGATGTGCAAATGTGTGGCTCAACCCCTTCTCATTTTAGCGCGTGCTGTTCCTGTCGGATCCCTGCAGCCTCTCCATAAATGGTGTGGTCTTTGGCTTGACGTCCACGGACCTGCTGTTCCACATTGGGGCTGAGGAGATCAGTAGGTGAGGCGCGTAGTGCAGCCTGGCAGGCAGGGCAGGTGGCTTTCTGCCAGACCCTTTGGCTGTGTGTGGGGGGCCATTGGAGCCGTGGTTTCTATTACCACTTGTCTCTACAGTGTTTGAGACCCCGAAGAACACGTCTGTCTGCACGTAATTTATGGTCATAGAACCACGTGTCTGCCTGCACATCATTTATGGCCATAGAAGTTCATCTGCTTTCCTTCCCCTCCCATATTTCTGACCTAAGCAAGAGTGGGTGTCCCTGTTGGGGACCAGAGCAGTGTGCAGCTCTGCAGCCAGCTCGGTAGAGTGTAGGTTTGGCAGTCGCATGAAGATGGGTGTGTGCTTGTTGGCTGAGGTTTGCGGTTCAAGCGCACCCCCGCTTCACGCTCACCTCCCTTTGGTGCAGATTCACGTGCTCTTGCATAGCCCAGCGCTGGCTGTCTTGGTCTTGATCATGGGGATTCCTGCTCTTTCCCTTCTCCATTCAGCATCCCACTCCCGTCTCATGTGGGAACAGACCCAGCTATTTGGAGTGGATCCTTAAACTTCCCAGAGGGACCCTCTTGTCACTGTGCCTTGGCCGAGTAGCCACCCTTTAGTTTATTAAATCCTTGAGTCCTCCCTGAAGACAAATGGAAACTGAGAAATGAGACTCTGTATTCCGTTTCTTGCTTTTCTGCCTTCCCCAGTTCTTCCCGAACTTCAGACAGATTCAGCCGGATACTCAAGCACATCCTGACCCAGAGGAGGTGAGCTGGCTGGCCGGAGTAACAGACCATGCAGGGGGTGCTCTGGGGTCACGGAGCCCTGCCAGATGACTGTGAGAACCTTCCCCAGACCATGCCCGGGGAATTCACCCTGTGGTGACAAGCCTATGTTCTGTCCCCCAAACATAGAGGGGAAAGGGAAAGACGCCTGGGACAGCACGGGAGTCAGTGACAGAGGGGATCCCCCTGGGGAGGGAAGTCCCCGTGCAGCTGCTGCTGATTGATCATTTCTCTCCATCTCCATAGCTACTACCCACTCTACCCTCCCCATGAAGACATGGCCATTGACTATGAGAACTTCTATGCCTACGCACAGCTGCCCGCCACCCCAGATGTTTTCATCATCCCATCAGAGCTGAGGTACTTTGTAAAGGTGGGTTTCAGCTGTGCTTTTTTCCAGAACCAGTCTCTGACTTGCCCTTCTAGGCCACCGGCACCTACTTTTCATAGAGAGTAGGGTCTACTGATGTCAGGATGGTGGCCTCATTTCTTGAGTAGACCCCATCAGGGTCTACTGATGTCAGGATGGTGGCCTCATTTCTTGAGGCAGGCGGTAGGACTAGAAAACAAATCTGTTAGTAAAATGCTTAAGTAAATGGTGTCCCCTTGCTTTCCTTTCCCCCAGAGCTTGGTGCTTGGTCAGCCCAGCCTGGGAGCCCCCAGAGAAGGACAGCCCCCAAACAATGGTTCTCAGGCAGGGCCCTGCCAGGGTGACCTGGGGAACACTTGACACGTGCGCTTTCCTACCCCTCCCCTGAATTCTGATCTGACCTCCAAGGGCCTCAGCCCTGAAATTTGGAGGATACTCTCGGTCGGGTCATCTCTGCCACCGAGGCCCAACCCACTTAGAGAGTGGGTCCCTCACAGGGACTCCACCCAGCCAACCCCCGTCTTGTCAAAACAGCCGGTTCAATCTCAAGAGGTAAACGTTTTTTTCACACTGGAAAACAAACCAAGTCAGGTGTGTCCAAGTGTGAGAGTTGATTGTCATGCTGCCAAGGGGCCGTCTTTATTCTGCATCAAAGACTCCAAAGGAACTCAGAGTTTTCCAATAAGAAGTTAACATATTTGACTTAAGATGTGTTCGGTTGCCTTCATTTCCATTTTATAAAAACCTCTTTGGGGTCTGTTAGATGGTTCCAGCTTCATCACATCAGTCCCACAGTTTGGGCCTTTCCAAAGCCATCTTCTTTTCTTTCCCAGGACGTCCTCGGCTGTGTCTGTGTGAATCCTGGACGCCTCACTAAAGGGCAGGTGGGGGGCACCTATGTCCGACTCTACCACAGGAGGCAGACCACAGAGGATGGCGAGGGGAGGCGGAGTCCCTGTGTCGCCGTCCAGGTGGTCAGGATCTGAAGCCTCAGGTGCTTTATCATCCTCCACTGTTCGGGTCCTCACAGCCGCCAAGAGCCCAGGAGCAGCCCTCTGACAAGATCCCGACTGTTGGAAAGTAGAGGAGAGGAGGCGGCCAGCTGGGGAGGAGAGGCCATGGGCAGGGGCCCCACAAGGGAGGCCTTGGGCAGCTGGCCCTGACTGTGAGCTCCTCTGGAAGAACGTTTTTGTTTCTGAGCCGCGGAGTCCAGAGTGGACGGGCTGTGGATGCAGCCTGCTTGGAAAAGGCAGAAGGCTTTGTGGCTTTCCAGATGAATCAGATACAAACAACTTTGGGAGAAATAAAAGTAAATTCTGAGTGTAACTTCTGAGTCTAATCTTTCTTCTGCCCTTTCTTTTTCCTAATAGCAGACAAACAATGTTGCTTCCTTGACCTGTGTCCAGAGAAGGCAGAGCGTCTGTCACACTGGGTCTCCGGCCAGCCCTAGCCCCAATCCTCCACCATGGCCCCACGGCCTCCATGCAGAGGAGGTGTGCTGGGCCCAGGCCCCGGAGCTGGGCTGCAGAGCAAGCAGCTGGCTGCGTGCCTGGCCCTCCCAGCGCAGCCCTCACATGCATGCTGTGGGCCCAGCCTGACCTCCCTCTGGAGGGGGGCGGCCTCACGGAGTTATGCCAGAGCTGGATTCCCTGCCTAGAGCCCAGAACACTTGGACAAGGCCAGGCCTTCCAGGGGCCCCAACACGTGCCTGTGCCCATGTGTCCTGGCACCTGGGGAAAGGCTGTCTCAGGCTAAATGTGGAGTGGGTTTCTGCCCCGAGCCAGCAGGCTGTCCTGCCTCACGTGCCAAAGCCAAGACATGAAATCCCCAGATGCTGGTCCGAGGGGAGTGGCGTGCCTTGAGTCAGAGATAAATAGGTAACCTAACAGTGGCCAACCTCTGCCTCCTGCCTCCGATGGTGAATGGAATCTGACGGATCTGCCCGGGCTTGGGTAAAACTGGTCTCCCTTTGAAAACAAGCAGCTGCTTTTGTGTTTCATTTGTGTTATAGGTGCCTCTGAAAAGAATTGGGGACAAGCTCCAGCTTGGGGAGCTGGTTTTCCCTCCCCGGGATCCTTCACATCTGAGGCATCCAACCAGCTGTGATCTAAAGGGCAACAGACTTATCAGCCTGCAGATGTGGCCTTCGCAGAGCCCACTCTTCCACACCCTGATACAGTTGCCCCAGTCCAAGAATGTCATTTGTATTTCCACCAAGACGAATGTCAGCTCAAAAGCCGCCCCTCCCCTCCTTGGGAAACCCTTGCCTGGGAAGATTAGCCAACAGGCCCTCAGCCACAATAAATAAGGCTCCAAGCCTATCACAGGACTCCATGTGTGGCTCTTGGCAATTGTTTTCATGTTGCCTCTGAAGAAGCTTCGTGGGGGATGGTAAAGTCTTGCTCCCTACTTGGCAAGGTCCAGAGAGCCCTCTGTCCCCTCAATAGACTCAGGAAGACCCAGGGGCCCAGGTGGGGAGGTTGGCAGCGCATCCTGCGGGGCGGGGGTGTGCATGGCTGGCCTGCAGGCAGTGATGCTCAGCCTCCCAGAGCAGAAAGCTGGAGCTCCACATGAATGGGAGCGAGAGCTGTTGCCTGGATACAAGCCACGTGACTGTTAGAAATGACCTGGGAGGTCCAGAGCAGGCTTTCAAATCTCAGAAAGCGGGGTGCGAAGCCCAGAGAGCAGACGGGTCTGGCCCAGGCTCCTCTCAGCCCCCAGACGGTTCCCTTTTGCTCTTGTTAGGAAATTGGTGCCCAGCAGCTGCCAGCTGACTATTCCTAGGCCCTGCTTCCGCTGAGTCACAAGTTTCCTGACCCGTCATCCCTGTTGCTCGTGGGGATCTTGCTCCCACCTGTGCTGGGGCACACAGACCTCTGGCTGAAGTTGGAAGGGGACATGGGGGTTGGAGAGTGGAGGAAGCGAGGAACCTGGGCTGGGTCTGAACTCCTGAACACCACATGCCTCAGAACCCCCTTCTGGAGAATCTCCCTGGTCCTGGCTGTGCCCCATGCCCTTGAGATAAGAGCCCAAGGACAAAGCTCTCACCAAGGTTCAACTTCCCCATCTCCAAGCTGCAGCCCTGCCCCAGCCCTGCCCCTTGCCTCTTCCTTACTGGTGGAGAAGCCTGAGGCTTCCCTCCCTTAACCCCTGCGTGGCTGCCTTTTACGATTCAGGCTCTGACTCTACAAAGGTCAGGGGAGAACTGCCCGAGGAAACAAAAGCCCCTCATAGCTCCTGTGCGTGGGAACCCAAGTGGGTGCCAAGAACAGAGCTGAGGAATTGGGGTGGTCAGGGACATGGGGAGGGCAGTTGGGGGTAGGGCTTGGGCAGGGCCTGACTCTGCTCTCTGCTCCTCCACCCTTTATCCTGCTCTGCCTTCTACAGCTTCTTCAGGCTTGCTGTTTCCTTTCCCTGACCTTGGGTCACCCAGCCCAGTTCAGCCCGGCCCTGTCATTTCCTCTGGTGCTGAGAGTGGCCATTTGGGCTGATTTTTCACTTCTCTGTTTGGCACATATTTCCTTTTCCCCTGACCCTGGGGTTCCTCGCTGAGCCACTGAGAGCCAGTCCTGGGTGGACATGCGCGGTCTCTCCAGACTGTGAGCCCTCGAACCAGGCGTGAAAGGCCTTGACTGACTAGGCTAGGGTGGTTAGATTTTTTTTTTCCCCCCAGCATTTTAAAAATTGTTATTGAGGGCTGGCTGAGTGGCGCGGTGGTTAAGTGCTGGCTTCGGAAGCCAGCGGCCCTGGTTCGGGTCCCACATATGATGGCCAGTGATACTGCCCTCAAAAAAAAAAAATTGTTATTGAGATATAAAAATAACATAAACTTCACCATTTTAATGTGTACCGTTCAGAGGTATGGTGCAAATATCACCACTAGCTAATTCCAGAATATTTTCATCACCCCAAAGAAACCGCATCTCCATTAGCAGTCACTCACCATGTCTTCCCCAACTCCCATGCCCTGGAAACCACGAATCTGCTTTGTGTCTCTGCATTTGCCTATTCTGGTCATATCATATACATGGAATCATACAACACGTCATCTCTTATGTCTGGCTCCTTTCACTCCGTATCTTGTTTTCAAGTACATCCGTATTGTACGTGTGCCCGTGCTTCATGTATTTTCATGGTGGAGAGATATACCCTATCTTATTTACCCATTTATCAGTGGATGGATATTGAGGTTCTTCCCACTTTTGACTATTGTCAATAATGCTGCTATGAACAGTCGTGTACAAGTTTTTGTATGAGCATGTTTTCACTTCTCAGGTGTATGCCTAGGAGTAGTGAGAGGAGGGGCTTTAGATTTATAAAGGAAGGAAATGTAAGGGACAGGAGGGAGGAGAGAAAGAAGGAGGGAAGGACAGAGGGAGAGAGAAGGAAAGAATGAGGGGCCTGGAGTGGTGCTTTGGAGCCAGAACGAGGAGTCTAGAATGTGTTGCAAAGGAGTCTGGACTTGATCTGTATGCCCCAGCAAATCTCTGAAGGCTTCTGAGTAGTGGAGGGACAATATCCAACCAGCATCTCAGGAAAGGACTGACGGTGAGGCAAAGAGCAAAGTGAAGCTGGGAGAGGCTGGAGACCAGGGAAGACACTTTAGGAGCTATCAGAGGACAGAGACACCCGGCACCCACACTCCGTTCCTATGAAAACAGTACCCCAGAAACCACCCTTCCTCTGTACTCCTCCCTTGCCTAAACCAAACAGCACATTGCATCTCCCTGGTCTCTGGAATTAGCCAGGGATAGGCATGATCTAACAAAATCCAAGCACAATGACTCCAAGGCTTATGCTGTAGTGGTCAAAAAGACACATCTGCAAAGGCGGAGCTGCTGCAGCCATCTTGCCACCATGAGGGAAAACCCATCCTGAGTATGGAATAAGCCAGAAAACACAGAGCCAAGAGATGGAGAGAGAGAGAGGTCAGCACCAGGCCATGTTGTGTGAGCTCTGATGAAGCTAGCCCCCACCCCCAAACCTAAACCAGAAATACCACCTCTGCTTTTTCTTTTCTTAAACTAGTTTGAGTTGAATTTTCTGTCACTTACAATGAGGTTCTAAACCAGGGCAACAAGATTGGTATGATTGCCATGGAACAGACAGAAAAAACACAGCTCAGGTAGGAAGAAAAGAATGAACATTTCTGAAGACCTACTATGTGCACTTTAATTTTAGAGATCACAATTCATCCTCCCAACAAATCATGCGGGCAGGCTCCAAGAGTCCTAAGGGATAGTGCTGGGATTTAAACTCCAAAGCCCTTGTCTCTCCACGCCGACATGCTGACCAACTTGGCCACCCACCAAGGACAGACTAAGAGGAGTCTCAGGGCAGCCCAGGTGCCTGGGAGCATGAGGGAGGAGGGATGGTCTGAGAAGAGGCGCTCAAGGAGGGGTCTGAGTCTGTTGGGGCAGGTTGGGATTAAGGGGGGCACCCAAGTGGGCACAGCCTCCTGTGGGCTATTGGGATGACAGAGCAGCACTCTGGTGAGGAGGGGGACTGGAGAGATTGATCTGGGAGCCGCCTGCATACAGCTCATTATGTTAAAAAGCTACAGAACTGGGAGGCACTGGGGGACCAGCTGAAGAGAAAGGAGACCAGAGGCGAAGCTGATACTCCTGGCCTCGCAGTCTGGAGTCATGGAAGTGGCTGTCACTGAGGGACTCAATCATCTGTGCTCGGGCATTTGGACCCCTCTGTCACCTTGGCCTCTGTCATTTTGGGATTTCTTTCCCTGGGTGACCAGGCTTATCTCTGCTCCCTCTGGGGCTGTCCTGGAAATGCCAGGGCCCCAGGGGCCTAGAGGCTGGCCTGCCCTTGGATCCATCTGGGCCCACAGCCAGCTCCAGATTCCCCCTCCCAGACCCACCCTCCTCCTGGGGCTCCAGGCTCCTGCCTGGTCAGAGGCCACCTGACAGCTGAGAGCCCTGCAGCTGCCCCAGTCCAGGGGCCTCTCAGAGGTCTCAGGGACAGCTGCTGCTCCATGACCCTGCTGACCCCTGATCCCTGCACACTGCTCCCTGAGAGCCCAGGCATTTTCCCAGCATCCTGCAGGACCCAGCCAAGCAGCCTCCTCTGCTTACTCCCATCACTCCCAGATCCCCCAGGGCCCAGTCAGCAGGCCCCCTACCCCCGAGGAGTGGGAAAGGCAAGAAGCCGGGTGGCTATGGTGGACTCCAGGCCCTGCAGCCCTGCAGAGGCAGTGGCGGTCCCTGGTCCCTTCATGAAGCAGGCAGCAGTGGGAGGAGCCCTGAGCCAGGGGTTAGAAGGCACAGCCATTCCTGATGCCAGCAGACTCCCCCCAAAGCCCACTTTCCCCATGACTACCCAAGTCCCCTTCAAATGTTCTGCTTCTTAGAATAGTTTTGGTGATAGTGATTTACCTCTGGGGATCATTGTCAAAAGGCTAGATAGAGGTCAGGAGCTGGAAGGCTTGGAGAATTCTTTGTCATGTCTATTCTCATAACCTGTTTGAAATCTTACCATGGATTACTTCTAAAAGAAGAAAAAAAAATTGTATATACACAACTTCCGCACCCCTCCACGCCTCAACTCTCCATATTCTGTCACGTTCATAATGCCTTCCCTGAGAGCTGGTCACAAGAGCTGTTGTTTGTGCCTCAGAGAGATCACTGAGTCCAGGCTCTTCTACTTCCAGAACGCTTGTCTCCCATAACCCCTTTCTGGCTGTTCCTAACATCCTGCCAATTCATTCATTCAGTCAGTCAGTCATTGGGTACCTACTACATAGCATGCACTCTGGGGGGACAATGGAGGTCACAGTCCATTGGGAGGTGGACATGAATCAAACGACAATGGCCCAGAAAGGACAGTGGTCCAGAGTTTCTCCAAGGGTTGACAAGGGGACTTGACATCAACTGGGGATGTCAAGGCTTCCCTGAGCAGGCGATACCGCAGCTGAGAGCTGCAGGATGCACAGAAAGGGAAGAGTGTGTGCAAGGGGCCTGCACCTGGATTCTGGGCATGGCTGTGGGGCTGACAGCCCAGTGTCTGGAACAGAGGTAGTGAAGAGGTGGTTTGAGGCTGGAGAGGCCAGCAGGGGCCCTGCCAGGGCTTGTGGCACTGAAGCATATAAGCAGGGGCACGTGGCCATCAGGTGTTTGGCATCAATCACGGTGTGAGGGGGAGAAGAGGAAGGTGGCACATCATCCTCACCCCCAGAATCTTCCACCTCTACTGGTGGCTCTACCAATCTCCCTTTCCTCCCCTGCCCCGCCCCCAACCCAAGTCATCAGCCTGGCCTGGGCCTGACCCCCGCTTCTCCTCCCTCCATGGCCCTCATATGTCACCAAATTCCAATCTTTTGACCTCATTATCTCCAACTCTGGCTTTTACACCACAGCTCAGAGTCAAGTTCTCTCTCTCGCCTGAACCAACTGTCCCCAAACTGTCCTCTGCCCCCAGTCAGGCCTCCCTCCAGGTCACCCTCTTCAAACCAAACTTCCTAAGTGCAATTCTGCAGCCAATTCATGGAAAAGGAAATTTGAGTGGTCCTGAAGCTTCTGAAAAGACGGTCAAATGCACTTACCATGAGAGGAACACAAACAAACTACACTGAGGTTCCTTTGGCTTTGTTTAGTGTTTACCTGTCAGACTGACAAAAAACAAAAAGGTGGAGATCAGGTGCTTGCTGGTGAGGCTGAGGAGAAATGGGCCTCGTGGTTCGTACAGGGGGCCTGGTACCTGACACATCCCCTGAGAAGGACAAGCAGACAGAGCTGACCAAATGACAACTACACTTGCCCTTTGACCTCTTTAAGTCCTTAGGAATGTATTCCACAGCTGTGCTCACGTAAAACAGCTTTTATACAAGATGACTGTGGTACAGCTTGTCATAAAAAAGGGCAAAGAATGACTGAAATCCATCAGCTGGGATTTACTTACGTAAACTATGGGGCACTGGAATATCACACAACCATTAAAAAGTGAAATCCAGGACACACTCTGTGTATTGACATGGAATGGTCATAAATGTAATGTTAACTGAAAAAATATAATGTTAACTGAAGAAAGCAAGGCGCAATACAATGTGACAGCAGAGGCTCAATAAAATGTGGTTTCCTGTGGCCCCTCAGAGTCACCCCCATTGCCCCCAACAATGGGGCCGGTCCTCCCTGAGAGCCTGCAGTACTTCGGGGCTCCACCTGTCTAAACATTGCCATTTGTGTGAAAAAGATGGGAAGGGCTTTGCTTGCACATGCAAAAACTATTCCTAGAAGTGTTTACAAGAAACAGGTAACACAGGTTGTCTACGGGTGCCTGGCCAACAGGGGTAAGAGAAAGACTTTCTGTCTCTTATTACTTCTGAATTTTGATCCACATGAAAGCATTACCATTTCGAAAAAGTAACTTACATGAAAAGAATGAATGCAATTCCGGGCCGGACGAGTGGCGCATTGGTTAAGCGCTGGCTTGGGATGCCAGGGGCCCCGGTTTGGGTCCCACATGTGAGGGCCAGTGACACTGCCCTCAAAAACAAAAAAAATGCAATTCTGATCATGACACACCTCTACACAGACCCTTGATTCCCTTTCCATGGCGTTCGGCAGCCGTCATGAGCTACTGCCTGCCTTCAATTATTCTGTAATGGGAAAGATTCTCAGTAGCAAATGACAGAAACCCAATTCCAATGGGGTTAGAAAAAATTGTAATTTGTTGGTCCATATACTGAGTGTCTCCTTCAGGCATGGCTGGATCCAGGAGCACAAGCAACATCATTGAGATTCATTCTCTTGGCTCTGCTTTTCTCTGTGCTGGCTTCATTCTCAGATATGATCTTCCCTCGGGGTGATAGAGCTGGTCAGCAGCAGCCCTGGGTTCGCACCTTGGCGTTTGTAACCCTAAGAGTCCCAGCAAACCCCCAAGCTGAATGTCATCGGTGTCATATGCCCACCCCTGAACCATCCCTATGACTCAGATTGGCTGGGCCTGGGTCTCAGACCCATTTTTAGAGGCCTCCTTCCAGGTCCAAATCGCTGTGGGCTCAATCATACTGGAGACTCTGGAAAATTGAGGGCGGTCACCAGAATAAGAGGGATGGATGCTGGGAAAAGAAAACAGTGCTTTCTCCCTCTCCCAAGCCGTGGTCCACTGGACATCTGTTTTCTGATCACACCATACATCTACTTATACTCCTCCTGACCTTTGCCTCTGCCTCTGCCTGTTCTCCCTAGTATCCTTCCCTTTCTCAACCCGAAAAACTCCTACTCATCCATCACTACCCTGTTCAAATATCACCTCTTCCTTTAAACCTTCCTAACTCTTCTATCTGCTTCCCCAGCTCTAGCAGAACAAACCCTTCTCACTTCTGTTCTTTTTAGTTCTTCATTCAATCCATAATCACTGATTGAGACTCAATCATGCTGGCCTGGGACAGACAGAGGTGAATCAGAGCCCGCCTCTGACCCCAGGGACCTCTGTTGTGGCACAGAATAACTGTTTTAGAACTGTTTACTTGTTCACTCAGGACTGTCTGTTCCCTAAGAGCTGGGGCCCCAGCCTTGGCCCTCTGTGTCTTCTCTAGTCCAGCACAGCTCAGACACAAGGTAGATGCAAATATGAGTTTTCAAAATGAATGATGATAAGGTGCCTTGAAGGGGGAGGAGATGCTGATGCTTTGCTGATGCTGTTCCCCAGGCCAAAGGACAGCAGTGCGGCTTGGGCACTCCCAGAGGCCCCAGGGAGGAAGTGCCTGGGCTGGTCCCTGTTAGAACAGGACTGTCACCTTCTGGAAACCCCCATGGCCCTGGCCTGGAGCAAAAATTCATATCCAAAGGAAAGTCCCCCAGCAAGGCCCTGTCACCCAACTCCCAAGGAGGGTCCAAGACAGAGAGACTGGGGGTAGTTCTAAGGGGACTCTCATTTTGAATTCCAGCCTCAGACAGATCAGAGTTCTCTGAAGCGGGGTGAAGAGTGAGGAGGGCAGGGCTGGAATTGGCAGGAGCCCAGGGGAGGAAGGAAACAAGAAACAATCAAGGAAAAATCCTGGGGTTGGCTCAGGCCACCGAGCCCTGCAGGCTGAGCTCAGGCTGGGATGGGAAAGGCTTCCTGGGCTGGCGGTGCGGGGTGGAGCTGAGGCACCTCCTAAATCCCCCCTCCCAGATTATCATCACCCTTCCCTTGTGACTCTGCTCCCAAACCTGCCCCCAGACTCCTGGTTCCCATCATCCCACCTGCCTCCCAGGGCCCTAGGTTCCTGGTTAGGTGTGGCCATGGAGAGCTGGCTCCAGCCTAGGGGTCCTTCCTGCTGATCCCTCCACCCTTCCCAGCTAACCTTGGAAGAGGGGGCTTCTGACTCTCTCCCATGAGACCATGAGGACTGGGCCTGCTGACGTGGATGATTTCCAGGAAGAAGAAGCTGGGAAGGGGAGGAAGGGCTGAGTCAATCCTTGTGGTGGTTACAGGGCCCTGTGTTGGGGGAACACTCATGGGTTTGAGGGGAACAGATTGCGCCCATCCCAGGGCCGGGGAGAGGCTCCAGGCTGAGGAGAAGGAAGTTGAATACCTCATTCAGGGTGTTTCCCCATTGCAGCCTTCCCTGCCTTTAAACCCTCCCTCCCAAATGTCCTTCAGGGGCCGGCTGAGTGGTGCGGTGGTTAAGCCAAGCCAGCGGCCCCGGTTCAGGTCCCACATATGAGGGCCAGTGACACTGCCCTCAAAAAAAAAAAAGAGTGCCAAATGTCCTTCAGGGTCCTGCCTCCTCAGCCACCAGAGTGTCCTAGAACCCTTCCAGCAAGACCAGACCAGGTCCTGGCTGAGGCATCAGACCCTGGACATGGGATGCCAGCAGTGTGCGGGCCGATTGGCCTGAGTGTGTGTTGGGTCAGAAATATAGGGCACCCCAGCTATCCCCTGACTCAGAAGCCCAACCTCCCTGCCCAAACTGGGGCCCTTATGCAAAACATGAGGAGTTGCATAAAAATGTCAATTTTAGTAAATGAAATCCTGTTTCATAAATGCTCATTTACTGAAGGCCTTCCATGGCAGCTGGGTGTGTGCACAAAGTTCCCATCCATTCAGCAGATCCAGGAGGAGCTGGCAGCAGACTCCCTGGGCTTCCTCAGGCCCCAGCCAAGTGACATAACCTCATCTGGGAATGGAGAGAGTGAACCACCCACCTGAGAGCTTGCAAAGCCCAGAACCCACCCCCAGATACAAATCACACCTTGTATGTGGGCTTTGTGGGTACCCCTTGCTTTGGCTGAGGGCAGGAGCATACCAAGCAGCATGGGGTAGAAACTTGTCACATCCTGGTGGGCTTAAAACAGTTCCGAGTGCAGATGGAGGTTCCTCTGGCTTTGGGCCCTGGTTGGAGCCCTGGCCTGGCAGCCAGGCTGGACAGCTCACTAATGATTGAGCAAGGGGGGTAGGGGCTTGGGCAAGGCTGGTGGGGCCCAATTGGCCGCTCTCTACCCATCCCTCAATGCTCCCCAGTTGTGTCCCCAGAACCTCTCCAAAGAGCTCTGGACTTGGTTCCCTGCTTTCTATGGCCTTGGGTGAGCAACTTTGCTGCTCCAAGCTTCCATTTCTGCAAATTTCTGTTTTTGTCACCAGCTGTGAATGGAGCTCCTGACCCTTCCCATCCCCCTCCTCTCAACAGAGGACTCTCAGCAAACAGGGCAGGGGGTAGGGGCTGCAGCTCAGCCACATTCCTCAAGGCTCAGGGGACTTCATCACCAGAGTCATTCCAGGTCAGGTGGCAAGGCCAGCCCGCCCTCCCCCAAAGCTCCTGTTATAGTGTGTCCATGAAACTGCCACCTCGCATGGCTGTGTGTTCCCACCAACAAAACACACACAAGTCCCTCATCTTATTTGGGACTCATAACTTCCATTTTACAGGCAGGGAGGTTCAGAAAGGGTCTGGCTTTTACCTGTGGTAAGCCAGCAGCAAACCAGCTCAGAACCTGGGCTCCTGGCTCCGAGGCAGTGCTCAGGGCTTACCAGAGCTCTCCCCCTCTCCCAGGGCTGTGTTGTGGGAGGGAAGGGAAAGCAGGCGTCATAATGGCTGGGTGAGTATCCTGAGTGAGCACAAGGGCCCAGAGCCTGAGTGTCTTGACATTTTCAGGCTGAGCAGATCATTGTTAGTGCCCCAAGCTTCGGTTTCCAACTCTTTAAAGGGGGATAATGATGCTGGCTCTGCCCACCTCACTTTCAGGGACAAGAAGCACTTGGTAAGATCCACAGGCAGGCCTGAGTGGGTGGGTGCCTGGTAGAGCCTGGGCGGCAAAGGTGGGGGAGATGTATAACTCTTACCCATCCATATCACAACTTGGCCTATGGCCACCATGTACCCTCTATCAACTGTCCAGGACAGTTTTCCTCTGGGCCACCAGGCCAGTCCTGGCAGAATCCACCAACTTCTTGGGAAGTTGAGGGAGCGGCCAGGAAAGCTAAAGGTCAAAACCCAAAACTTCTCTGTATTAGTTTTCTATTGCTGCAGTAACAAATTACCACAAACTTGGAGCCTTAAAACAATAAAAAAATTTATTAACGTGCAGTTCTGTAGGTTAGAAGTCCATCAGGGGTCCCAGTGGGCTAAGATCGGGGTGTCAGCAGGGCTGTGGTCCTCTGGAAGCCTCAAGGGAGAGTGTTTCCTTGTCTTTTCCAGCTTCTAGTGGCTGCCCACATTCTTTTGTTTGTGGCCCCTTCCTCCGTCTTCAAAGGCACCAACATAGCATTTCTCTGGCCCATCGTCCATCATCACAGCTCTGCTCTGACTCTCCTTTGCTGTCTCATTCATCCCCTCTTAAGGACCCTTGATAATTCATGCGGCCCACCTAGATAATTCAGGATAATCTCCCTATTTTAAAATCAGTTTATTAGCAACTGTAATTTCATTGGCAACCTTAATTATTCTTTGCTATGTAACAAAACATATTCACAGGTCCTGGAGACCAAGCCGTGGACTTCTTTTGGGGAGGAGAGCCATTAATCTGCTCTATCCCACTTCCCTTCTCCCCATCCTTCCCAGCCTCCTGACTCGGCTGACCCCACCCTTCACCCCCGGCATCCTTCTTTCCTTCAGGACACCTTCCTGATCTTTCCTCCCTAAGAGTCCCTTCCATTTTTACAGTATAGAAGCTTTACCATCCTGGTCACACTGTACTGTCATAGCTGCCACCCTCCAGGAAGCAAGGTCCCCTCACCCTATTACTATACACACTTCCTTTGCCCCACTCTTCTTAGCACTGCCACCCAGAAGGATATCACAGTGTACTTGAGGACTTGGGTTTCCTCCATCTCCCTTCATTGGATTGGAGGTCCTGATCCGGGGCGGGGGGGGCTGAATCCCCAGCGACAACAGCACCTGCTGCCTAGTAGAAGCTCAATAAGTATCAGCTGAATAGCTAAATGGAGCGAGGGCACAGTTTCTGTCAGTCTGTCTTCAGCACCCTATGTCGGGCCTGCCCTTCAATAAATGTTTCTAGTACGGTATACACGAATGAATGAAGGAAGGAACCAACCTTGGAATGAGTCTTAGTATGATTCCCACCCCCGCTGGGAGCCACCGAGATTGACTGCAGATATCAGTGTGCACACTCCCACACCTTCGATGCCCTCTTTTCTAGCGGGCAGTAAACTCATGAAATCTCTCACAAGTTGTAATATTTTAATGTAGGGGTCTTCAAGACCTCAGTCATTCCTTAGTAGTCACTGAATACACTTGTGCAGGCACCTCCCCGACCCAGCCCTCCAGGGAGGGAACGCCTAGGACTCTGAGAATTCTGAAGAATTCTCTCTTCCGGCTGCCACCCTCTAGGCCCTTCTAGAACAGAGAGTTTAGATTCCGACGGGCACAGCAGGAGTCCGCGAAGTCCAGCCTAGGCACCTGATGCCGTCTGGCCGGCAGCCTCCCGAGCTTGCACTGGACCCCAGAGCCTGCTGGGCTGCTGGACACCCGCGCGGTTCTGCAGAAGGGGGAGCCCAAGCGGGGCCCGGAGTAGAGGGAGGTGGGCGGGGCCAAGCTGGGGCGGCGTAGCCATTGGCTCCGCGGGCCGAGGGCGGAGATTCAGGGACCAAGGTCTGCACTGGAAGTTCACAGCCGGGTTCGGCTCCCACAGCCGAGCGGTCCAGCTCCGGAGCTTTTGCCGCCCGCGGGTTAAGCTGCCTAAGCGCTTCAAGGTGAGTTCGCGCCGGGACTCAGCAGCCTGTCTGCAAGTCCTAGGGGACCCCACAGACGGCCGTCCCTGTGGTGCCCAGTTCCATCTTATGCCCCGGCCCCCCTCTCACCTCCACGCAGGTTCTTTCCCGGGAGCCTCGAGCTCCACGGTGTTCCCTGCCGGTGCCTCGGTCCTGGTGGCCACGCCCGCACCCCCTCTGCCTGCCCGGGGCCGTGCATCCAGAGCCTGAACTCCCGGGCCCGCCCTCCGCGCTGCGCCGGAGCCCCACCCTACCCCATGTCCTGCGTCCCGGCCCCGGATGGGGGTCGTATTTTTAGCCTATGGTGAGGTGTCCTCCTATCTTTAGCTACGGCCGCGAGCGTCCTGAAACAGATCCGGTCTGGGCTGGGCTGCACTGGGGCAGCGGGCTGGGAGGGATCGGCGCCGGAACCCGAGCTGGGGCTGCGGAGCTGGATCCGCGGGAGCCAGCGGCGGGGGCTAGCACGCCCCAGCTCTGGCCTTGCGCCAGATGGACACTCGGACATCTCCCAGGCCGGGAAACACAGGGGGGGCTCCTCCTAGAGATTGGAGACCCGGCAGGGTCCCCGATCGCCCCCTTTCCCCCATGTGTCTGGTTGTGATACCAGCACCGCCCCCCCCAAGAGAAGAAGATCCCGCAGACAATCTGCAGCTGGTACGCGCTTACGGGCGGCTCCTTGGGGGCGCCTGCCTGGAACCCGAGGTTCGCTGGAGACTCGAGTGTGCCCCGGGGCTCCTCCCGAACGCTGGGCTATAAAACAGGCGAGAGCGCCACCTAGCGGGGCGGATCCGCGCGCCGCTCCGCACCGGGATCCCGGGAGACCCCGCAGCCGGGCGAGGGAGATTCTGCCCAGGCGTGGCAGGCGGTGGACGCCTGAGGCCAGGAGCTGTTGTGTTTTGATCTTGTTGGGAGCACTGTCCCCAGACCATCAAAATGCTTGAGGAAAGCCCTACAGCTATTTGCTGAATGAAAGACCGGGCTGGCAGTGACACGTTGGTGCTGTCCCTTGCACTATGGCAGCAGGGTCTCCAGTAGCCCTCTAGTGATGATTTTATTATCAGCTCATTTTATGGATGGGGAAGGTGAGGCAACAGAGGAACAGTGTCTTTCCCAAGATCAGAGTGAGTCCCAAGTGGAGATTCAAGGTCAGTCTCTTGCAGGGTCTGGGGGCTGCTCTTTGAACACCTCTGGTAGGGAGTGGCCTAGTATTCCTTGTGACAGAAGGGCCTCTGCCTCCGGAAAGTTATTTTCTTTTAAGGAGACCCTGAGCTGCTGGGTACCAGTGCCCACTCTTCCTTGTAACTAGCTGGATGACATCAGCAAAGTTACTAAACCTCTCTGAGTTTCAGCTTCTCCCTCCGTAAAAGGCGGTAATGACACCCACCGTGCTGTGTCTGGGAGCATTAAGATGGAAGCTGTGCAAGAGCAGCTGGAGCTTGGGGTCTTATGGTTGCCAAATTTGAATTCTTGGGGCTTGATGGTTGCAATTCCCAACTCTCCCCTGGGTGGTTGACACTGGCCCAACCCTTCCAAGCTAACCTCAGTTCTCCCCACATCTGGAACTGGGCGGTACATCTGGCTCTGAGTGAGACAGCTGTCAGGGACGCCCAATTTGTTGTGGAAACACTCAGGCTGTCTTGGCACCCCTGTGTGATGGGAGGATCTGGCGCAGGCTCTGAGCACATCCTACCAGTCAGCTCCACTCTCCATGAGTGAAAAGGAAGGAAAGCCCACCCCAGTACTTCTTGCCTGCCAAGGGGACACATAGAATGTGTGTCAACATGCCCCCCAGGGCTGACATGGTGGGCACAAAATGTCTGTTAGATGAATGAGTGATGGGACTCCCAAGACCTTGAAACACCCAGTGTCTTGCCCGCCCTCCCCCCAATTCCTTAAAGCTTAGCTGGAATTCTGCCACTGGAGAGTCATTCCTTTGTTTCCTGTTAAGCTGCAGGTGCTCTGGGAGGAGCAAGATGTCCGGTCTCTGTGTCTCAGCATGACTGACCCGGGGTGTCCGGTTCTGGGGTGGGGTTTCCTGAGTGAGAGCCTGGGGGAGTGAAGAGAGCTGGGACTCTGCCACTCCTCCTGCATCCCCCATCTTCCTTCCTGTTCCCTGCCAGCCCTCACTCTTCCCTCACTCCACCCAGGATGGGGCAGAAAAGCTGGCAGAGGCAACCTTGCTGCTCAGCCCCTCCCTGGCCAATTACCCACCTGCTCAGCCTCTGACAACCTGGAGATGGAGATGGCAGTGGGAGAGGGTGGCTCATCTGGGTTCCCCCTGGGTGACCTTGGACACGTTTTTTTCTTTGCCTTTGTGCTCTGATTCTACATCTGTATCCATGTGTCAGGCCAATCCCCCACCGTGGGAGCTGGAGACAGTGCTTGCAAGGCTTCCTTTCTCTGTTAAACCAGTATGACACCCCTCCAGAGTGTGTTTATTATTTCCACATTTAGAGTATTATTTTTTCTGATTTCAAAAATAATATGTGGGGCCGGCTGAGTGGCGCAGTGGTGAAGTGCTGGCTTGGGAAGCCAGCGGTCCCGGTTCGGTCCCACATGTGAGGGCCAGTGACACACTGCCCTCAAAAAAAAAAAAATAATAATAATATGTGCACATAACTAATACATGCTTATTATTAAGAACTTAAGCTTATAAAAGTATGAATAAGAAAGGCAGAGTCACCCAAAATTCTTCCACCTTGAGAGAAGCACCATTGACATTTTGGTGACTATCCTTCCAAATTCACACATCAATTTATAGTAACAAGACCAAATGTCACAGATAATTTTTATTGAGGACACCTTTCCTCCCACATCACTGACCCCATAGCCCATCCCCACCCCCCACCCCATTCTAGGTAACGCATATAACAGCCTTCTTCTGTTCTTCCATCAGATATAATCCTATGTAGACCTGTATATGTACATATACATGCATATACGGGAAGGGGGAGAGGAGCTGGTCAATACTTTCAATAAATGGAATCTTCTATACTACATTTTTGCATTTTGCCTCTCTCCCTCTGCAATGCCTTGTGGGAATTCCTCCAAAATGTCTTAAAGCTCCAGTTTTAACATGGGGATGATAGGAGGGTGGTTGTGATAATTAAATGAGATGTATATGCAAAGAGCTCAGCAAAATTCCAGACACAGAGTACAGCCCCCCTCCAAAACATTTGTACCCCCACTCCATCTTTTCCTTAGGTGCTGGGGCAGGGAGAGAGACAGAAAAGAATTAGACTCAGCCCCTGCCCATTAGGAGCTCCCAACCAGGAAGAGGAGAAAAAGGAAACTCCGAAAAGGTGACCTCACCTCCAGGTGGGACGTGATTGGGCCAAACAGGGATGTCAGTTATTTGACTATTGGCAGAACACCTGTGTGTGTCCAGCCCTGTGCCAGGCTTGGGTGGCTGAGATGGAAGGTACAATATCTCCATCCTTGGTCAAGTGGAGAACTGAGACCAACCTGTGAGAGCCTCAGGCAATTTGCCACTTGTCATGTCTTGGGACACCTTTGATGTGCAGTAGGGGGGTAAGTGCCCCTGCGATGGTGATGGCAAAAGACCAGAGCCAGGACTTTGTATGGGACTTCATGCCTGTCACTCAGGTGCCAGGTCTTCAGTTTCCCCACTTATAAGGGAGGGGCTTGGCGCTGATGATCCAGGCCTTAAGATGCAGCAAGTCTATGACTGAGCACATGCTTCCTCCAGGGTCCCCGCAGCAGAGCGCCTCCACTTGGGCTCTCAGGGCTGGCTCAGGGGGCCCAGAAGCCAGATGCATGCCTGACTTTTCTCCTGTCCCTGACTTGTTCCCTTGGTGTTTCAGCTCCTTAGCCCAATCCCAGGGAGAGACACTCGGAAGGACAAGACCAGAGAGCACGGCTGCGTAGGAGATCACCTTTCAGTTTCCAGTTTCAGAAGTTTTCAACCCTTCTGGAAAAGAGTGATTTTTGTTAACTCAACCCTCCGACTTCATCGATAGTTAATCTTTCTTTTTCTAATTCCTTGGGCCAACTTTGGTCACACCCCACATCCTACTCTTAGCCCTTTGGCAAGTTTTTGGTGTCTGGAGTTTTTGGTGTTTCTGATTGAGTGGTGAGAGACCGTGGTCTCAGCAAGTGGACTGTCTCCAGCCTCAGCAGCCAGGCCTGGGTGGTGAGGTCACGATGTCCACCAAGGCTCCCATCTATCTGAAGCGCGGCAGCCGTAAGGGCAAAAAAGAGAAGCTTCGAGATCTGTTATCCTCGGACATGATCAGCCCACCGCTGGGGGACTTCCGCCACACCATTCATATCGGCAGTGGTGGCGGCAGTGACATGTTTGGTGACATCTCCTTCCTGCAGGGCAAGTTCCACCTCCTGCCGGGGACAGCAGTGGAGGGACTGGAGGAGGATGGCACCTTTGACCTCCCCTTCCAGTTTACCCGCACTGCCACACTGTGTGGGCGGGAGCTCCCAGAAGGGCCATCCCCTCTGCTCAAGAACGCCATCTCCCTCCCTGTCATCGGTGGGCCCCAGGCCCTCACCCTGCCCACAACCCAGGCCCCACCCAAACCCCCTCGCCTGCACCTGGAGACCCCTCAGGCCTCTCCACAGGAGGCAGGGAGTGTGGACATCTGGAGAATTCCAGAGACTGGCTCACCCCGCAATGGGCTGACTCCTGAGTCAGAAGCCGAGGAGCCTTTCCTGTCCCATGCCAGCTCCCTGCTCTCCCTGCACGTGGACCTGGGGCCTTCCATCCTGGACGACGTCCTTCAGATCATGGACCAGGACCAGTTGCCCACATAGGCCCCCAGGTGGGCCAGTCTGGGCGCCCAGGCTGGGGTGAATATTGGAGGTAGGGGGTGGACACGACCCTGGTCTAGAAGTTGGCATCCCAAGGTCCCGCCTGTGTGGTTACTGGCCAGTGATTTCTCATTTTGAGCCTGTGTTTTCCTCCCATCCTCTCCCCATGGGCAGAGTGTGCCTCATTGCTTTCCCCTAAAGCCCACGAGGACACGTGCAGTACTCAGCCCACAGGTCCCTGAGCATCATAGGCCACCTGGACCCCCACTGCCAACTCCTCCTCCTTCCCTCAGACCCCTCAGATGAAGGCTGTGCTGAAATGGACTCCTCTTTCACCTCCCTTCTGCCTCGGCCCTCTCAGAAGCGCTGATTGCGGGGTGGGAGAAGAGGCAGGGCACAGCCAGACTTTCGGTGTCATGTCCTGGACTGGGAGCATGGCATCAGTCATCAATGTCCCTCTACCCCATCCCCTCCCACATGACCAGGGGTTCTGGTTGCAATAAAACTTGCTGCTGCTCATAGTTGTGCCCGCCCCCATCCCATTGTCCCTGAAGATAGGCCAGTCTCTGTCTGCAGAGCGATTCTGAGGGCCAGGGGCTGGGAGGGATCCGACAGGGCTGATAGCTGGCTCATCTCATCAGCGCTATTTATTGAGCATCTACAGTGCATTTGGCCTGCTCCAGGGGCTGGGCATGCCAGACAGACGCCATCCCTGCTCTCCTGGAGCTTACATTCTAGTGGGGAAGGATGTTAAATTTGTAAGCAAGTAAGATGATTTACAATGGTGTTGAGCACTATGAAGAAAATGTGATTGGGAATGCCTGGGGCAGGGGTGCGGGTGGTGTCGCAGCACATTCAGGGATCATGTGTGATTCTGAGCCAAACTTAGGGCTAACAGACGAATGCTCAGGCATAAGCAAAGGCACTGAGGCATCAGGGTGAATAACAGAGGAGCCGCCATGTAGTGAAAAGATCTACAAGTCCTACCTAGCCAGTGTGAGACTCAGTTTCCCCACCTCTAAAATGGAGTCAATGATACCAGCCTGTAGGGTCATTGAGAAACCCAGGGATAATGTTTGGTTAGGTGTATGATATAAAGGAACTGGGGCTCAGGACAGGCAGGACTGTGAAGCTGGAAAAGCAGGCTGCAGTCAGAACAGTGTGCTTGCTGGCTGCAGCCGAGGCGATGGGAGCTGCTGAAGGATTTTGAGCTGGAGAGACACGTGGTCAGATCCAGGGTTTAGAAGGGTCGCCACCCAGGCCAAGTGGAAGATGGACCAGAGATCAAAGAGGAGGAAGCCCGTGCAGGGTGAGGAGGACCGGACGGGGCAGGGACGGGACAGAGGAGGGGAAAGCATAAGGTGGGGCTTGGTCTCGAGGCCAGTGCTGGCCTCAGTGGTGCCCTTCTTCCATTCTCAGTCAGTTCTTTTCCATCCTTTTGACCCTACGAGTCCCAGACCCACCTCACCCCATCCTTTCCTGCCTCCAGGTAGAGATTTCATACTAGAGGCAGAGGCAGAATTAGACCAGAAGACATTTTGCTGGGCCACACAGCTTTTTTTTTTATACAGGTGATGCATTTTTTTACTGTGGTAAAATATATGTAACATGAAATTGATCATTTTAACCATTTTTGAAAGGTATGCTTCAATGGCATTACGTACATTCCCATTATTCAGTAACCATTGTCACCATCCATCTCCAAAATGTTTTCATCTCCCCGAAGTGAAATCCCATACTAATTAAACAATAACTCTGCATTCTCCCTTCCCCTGAGCCCCTGCAACTGTCTCTGAATTTGACTTCTCCAGGGACCTGATATGAGTGGAATCATATAGTATTTGTCTTTTTGTGACTGGCTTATTTCACTTAGCATAATATCTTCTAGGTTCATCCATGCTGTATCCTGTACTGAAATTTCTTTCAAAAAGCTGAATAAGGGCCAGGCGAGTGGCTCAGTTGGTTAAGAGCTCGCTCAAGAGTGCGAGCTCTGAGCAACAGGGTTGCTGTTTGGATTCCTGGCCCAAGCTGAGCTGCCAACAGGTGGCAGGATGGCTCAGCTAAAAACAAAACAAGCTGAATAATATTCCATTGCCTGTATACATCACGCTTTGTTTATCCATTCATCCATCAATGGACACCTGAGTTGCTTCTCCCTTTTGGCTGTTGTAAATAATGCAGTTGTGAACACGGGTGTTCAATATCCGTTTGAGTACTTTCAATGCTTGTAGGCTGGATCATATCATTCTATGTTTAATTTCTTAAGGAACCATGTATTGTTTTCCATAACTGCACCGTTTTACATCTCCACCAAACATTCTGTTTTTGATCTGAAAATTTTGCCATCTAGAGATTAGGGGCTTCACTATCTGTAGTGGGATTTAAACCCAGGTCTGTACGACCCCAAAGTCTATATGTGACTGCAACCCTCTCTCCTACAGGAGTTCAGCTTCAGACCCGGGTCAAGTGTGAAGACAAATGGTGAGGAGCTGACGGGCCAAAATTTTCTTGCCTGAAGGCTCCCCCTCAGCATGTGGGTAGCTTGACTCTGTGTGTCTGGGATGGGAAGACAAGAAAAAGGGACACTTTCCTTTGAGTTTCACCCAGCAGAAAGGCAGCACCCTGGACCTGAGCTGAAGCCAGAGTAGACATGAAAAGGGGGCCGGTCTTGCCCTGGGTCCCCGGAACTGCTCCCCACCGCCCCGCATCAGGCACAAGGCAAAAGGCCCTGGGAAACCACTCGGGGCTGCCATATTGAGTGGCGAAAGGGAAGTACAATAGCTAGCAGGGGACCTGAGGCATCAGATGAACTTAACTCAGGATACCTGCTTATACCAGAGGTGGAGAGAAAGACTTGCCCTCTTCAGCTTGTCCAGTGGTGTTCAGGCACCATATCCTACAAATACCACCCACAAAAAGGAATTCCCCAAAACAGGAAAAGTTGTTCAACAATCAAAAAAAAAAAAAGAAATGACAACTGCACCTACAGTCCACCATCTTAGATGCCCAACACTCATGATGTCCTTATGCTGTATTTACTCTTTAAAAGTATTATATATCCTCCCAAGCATAATGCATCTATCCCTCTTGTCAAAAATACATTCACTTGGGCCGGCCGAGTGGCGCGGTGGTTAAGCGCTGGCTTGGGAAGCCAGTGGCCCCGGTTCGGATCCCACATATGAGGGGCCGGTGACACTGCCCTCAAAAAAAAAAAATACATTCACTTGGGCTGGCTGAGTGGTGAGGTGGTTAAGAGCTGGCTTGGGACACCAGCCGCCCTGGTTCGGATCCCACTATATGAGGGCCAGTGACACTGCCCTCCAAAAAGAAAAAAGAAAAAAAATTCACTCTTTTTCCAAAGGGCAACAACTCAAAATCTCGTCAATTACTACATCTAGGGCCGGCCGAGTGGCGCGGTGGTTAAGTGCTGGCTTAGGAAGCCAGCAGCCCCGGTTTGGTCCCACATATGAGGGCCAGTGACACGGCCCTCAAAAAAAAAAAAAAATTACTACATCTACTCCCAAGTCCAAGATTTCCAGCTGATATCCATTCCTCCTGCCATTCCTTTACCAGCCCATCTCAATATTTTGTAAACTATGAACTACGCTGTAAAGTTAATTACCACCAATACACCTTATAGACAAGAGTGGAGGGAAAGAATATGGGAGAATTAAAATATATAGAATATATACTTGATATACGAAGAAAAGACAGCTACAGATTTTTTCTACAACGAAGCTGTAGCTGGTAGCAGAAAATACCCTCCTGCACTACCCAGTTTATGCTCCCTTCCTCCCAGCCTGTATCTTAGCTGTTCAGGTTTTTTTTTACCAGGTGACATGTTCCAGACCCTGATTTCTAAAGAATTGGACCCCTTAGTGAATCTTCCTGTATAGAATTGACTTTTTCCCCCAAAGTTTTTATTTTTTTAAATTACTTAATTAATTTTTTGAGGGCAGTGTCACTGGCCCTCATATGTGGGACCAAACCGGGGCCGCTGGCTTCCCAAGCCAGCACTTAAGCACCACGCCACTCAGCCGGCCCCCCAAAGTTTTTATTTTGAAAAACTTCAAACCTATAGAAACATTGAAAGGCTAATACAATGTATATCCACATACTTTCATCTAGATTTGCTAATTATTCCGATGTTGCCTCATTTGCTTTATCTGTGCATATAAAAAAGCTTTTTCTTGACCTTTTGAAAGTAACTTGCCAATACTGTGACACTTCATTCCAAATACTCCAGCATTTATTTCCATTAAGTCTTTATTTAGCTAGTTTGGGCTTTATTGGGCTTCTTCAATCTGTGGCTTCATGTATTTCATCATTTTTGGAAAATTATCAATCATTTTCTCTTTAAATATTGCCTCTGCCCCTTTCTCCCTCCTTACCCTCTGGGACTCCAATTAAATGTATCTTAGATCTCTCTATATATCTTCTATGCTTCTACTCTAATTCTGTTTTTTTCTGTTCTTTTGTCTCCATTATGTATTAAGGGTAACTTCTCCCAACCTATTCACTGTTGCTTCAGTTCTGTCTAATCTGCTTTTTAAACAACTCATTGTTTTGTTAGCTTGGGTTATTGTATGTTTCAGTTCAAGAAGTTCTATGTGATTCTTTAAAAATTCTGTTGTGGCAATTCTTTTTTGTGTTTTTTTTTTTGTTTGTTTGTTTGTTTGTTTTGAGGGCAGTGTCACTGGCCCTCATATGTGGGACCCAAACCGGGGTCGCTGGTGTCCCAAGCCAGCACTTAACCACCGTACCACTCGGCCGGCCCTGTTGTGGCAATTCTTAATAGGTGCTTGTTTCTTGCAGATATTTTTGTGTTTGTCTTCACCTTCTTTAAACACAGTAAGCAGTGTTATTTTATGGTCATTATCAGATAATTCCAATATCTTAAATCTTTGTGGGTCAATTTGTGTTTTCTGTTGTGCATATCTGTTCTTGTGGAAGGTTTCTTGTTTCTTTGTGTGCCTGATTACCTTTGACTATGGACTGGGTATCATATCTGAAAAAATATTTTTAGAAATAATTTGAGGACTTGGATGACAGTACATTCCTTCAGAAAGGATACTGCTTGGTACCAAATATGCTTGTTTTTGCCAGGTGACTATGAGCATTATAAGGATGGGTCCAAGTTTAACACAAGTTTAATCCAAGTTCAAGGCTTGAGTATTCCTGAACCACCCAGGTAATATGATTCTGGGCTACAAGTCCATAGAAATAGGTGCCCCATCTTAAAGTGTGTGTGTGTGTGTTGGTGGTGGGAGACCTGACTTACGTTGGGCAGGCTCTGGGTTTTGATTTTTGACCCTCCCCAGTTTCACATTATAGCTTCCAGATCAGTAAATGTCTCCAGGTCGCAATTGCTTTGAATTCTGGGCTTACCTCTTTGGATTTTAGCTTCCTAAATGTTGGCCCAGTAATTTTTCACTATATTATTAGATTTCAATGTTTTGAAGTTGTTTTTCACTTTCTCTGATATTTAGTTTGTCTTAGTGGAAGGGTTGGAATTAAATACCTATCCAGGAGCCTATCTCCCATTAACTACCTGAATGTAATATTAAGAAGATCCCCTAGATTTCAGTTCTATTTCTCCTTGCCCCCACTGGGTAATTGCAATCCTATTATTACCCCTTAACAATAAGAATCAATCACCCCAGCCAATAGCAGTACCCCATTTTTGCCCAGTGGATGTGAAATGCAAAACGACCCACTGGCAGTCTCAGCTCCTTATTTAGAGAAATCATTATTGTGCCCCCTGGAGGAAGCATTTTTCTCTTTGGTCCTCAAGGCTCTAGACCAGCAAAAGCTGAGTTGCAGGAACAGGAAACATCTTGCAAAAGGGTCATAAGTTGAGATGGCAAGTGGCTGTACCCCCACTTCCACTCCTTGGTTTCTGTCTATAAGAGAAACACTATATACTGGTCACTGGTCACTTCTCAGAGCACGTAGTGTATCTACTGTTGAGTGATGTAGGATTTCTTTCAAAAGAATCCTAAAAGACCCAAAAGCCACTGATGCTGGGCTTATAAACTGCCTTTCTAATTGTACAGACCTAGCCTACCTAGTATTACTAATTTTTTCTTTAAATATTTTTACTGAACTATACATACAGAAAAGTACACAAATCTTGTGTAGTTCAATTCATTTTACCAAGTGAACAAACCTATAACCACCACCCAGGTGAAGAAAAAAAATATTACTAGCACCTCAGCAGCCACCTCATGCCCTCTCCTTGTCACTGTCTTCTAAAGGTAACCACTCTGCTGACTTCTATCCCCATAGATTAGTGTGTCCGTTTATGTGACTTTATATAAATGGAATCATACAAGATGTCCTTTTTAAAAACTGGCTTCTTCTATTCAATATTCAGTTTTTGAGATTCATTCATGTTCTGTAGCAATAGTTTATTATTTTCATTGTTGTTTATTCTATTGTTGTGGGCATTTGGGATGTTTCCAGTTTGGGGCTATTGCAATTAATGCTGTTGTGAACATTCTTGTACATGGTTTTTTTTTGTTTTTTTTTTTGAGGGCAGTATCACTGGCCCCCACATGTGGGACGGAACCGGGGCCACTGGCTTCCCAAGCCAGCGCTTAATCACCGCACCACTCGGCTGGCCCTTGTACATGCTTTTTGGTGTATTGATCCACAAATGGAAATGCTGGATCAGAGTATGTGAATGTTCAGCTTTAGTGCTAGCACACTGCTTTTGTCAGCTCAGGCTGCCGTAACAAAATATCATAAACTAGGTGGCTTCAACAACAGACATTTATTTCTCACAGTTCTGAGGCTGGGAGTCCAAGACCAAGGTGCCAACAGATTCAGTTCCTGGTGAGAGCCCACTTCCTGCCTTGTAGACATCTGCCTTCTTACTGTGTCCTCACATGGCTTTCCTTGTTGAGAGAAATTAGTCTTCTTCTTACAAGGACACTAATCCCATCAAGAGGGGCCCATCCTCATGACCTCACTCATGCTAATTACCTCCAAAAGACTCCACCTCTAAATACTATCACATTGGATGTTAGTACTTCAACGTGATTTTTTTTTTTTTTGGCGGTGGGGAAAGGGGGACAAACATTTAGACCATAACAGATACTTCTGACTCTTGTATTTGAGTCACCTCTGACACCCTTTGTCTTCACAATCATTCAGTTCCCAGGGGTAAAAGAGTACGCCAGTATTATCTCTGGTTTTTCTTCCAGGCTGCTGACACCTATTCTGCAAGTTGGTGGAAGGCAGACAATAGCAAATACCTCACAACTCTCATCTGCCAAACACGATTTTTAAGGCACAGTGATAAGATGTGCCCTGATTCTGAATTATTAAAATGGGGGAAGAGGACATGGAATATGTGCATCTTAGAAATGATGACATAAGGTATATGACAGGGACAAAAGACCAAGCCCTGGAGGCTCTGACAGTTATAGGTGGATCAGAGGATGGAGAGCCAGCAAAAGAGGCTGAAGGAACTGACCATGTGATCAGCCGGGTGTCTCAGACACCTGGAACAGAGTTTGATAAAGGACGGAATGGCCACTTGTGTCATGGAGGTTGATGGTCTGTTGGGGACCGTCTGGAGAAGATCTCTAAGTCTATTGAAATGGAGGTCATGGTGACTTTGTTAGCTATTTCAAGTGAATTGGTGGGGGGAAAATTCCCCATTAAATTGGGCAGAAAGATTTGGAAATAAGTCAACAGAGATAGGGAGTATAAAAAGAACACTTGCTATGAAAAGGTAAAAAGAAACGGTGATAACTGAAGGCAGACATGGGCTTAAGGAAGAGTTTTGCTTTTTTTAAAGAGGATATTAAGCCATATTTGTACACGAATTTGCATGGTTCAACAGTGATGGAGAAATGAGTGGTACAGATGGGAGAGGAATAGTTGCAGGAGGGAAGTTCTTCAAAACCTAAGTGGCGGGAACTAGTTTAGATAGGAATAGGAAGCAAGGGAGAAGAGGTGGTGGGTACCAGTGAAGTCGGTGGCAGGAAGGTAAGGTGACTTTTATCAGACCCCAATATTTAGGCCAAAGAACTACCCAGTTCTAGGCGTTAATCTTCCTCTCCCTAAAACGGGAATATGTTTGGCGGCCCAAGTGGGCTATGCATTACTCTTACCTCCCGCTACCGACCTGTGACTGAGAGCAAAGTGTTAAGCACAAGATTAAAGGTCGGGAGTTTGCAGGACGCATGCACTCGATCTAGCCCATCTCTGGGCCTGCCAGTTTTCACCAACCCCTAGCCTCTTTTCAGGACCAGGGTAGATCCTCGTCTCTCCCTCTTCCCATTCCTCCCAACGGAAGACGTCGGGCGCCCGCAGGAGGCTCGGCGCGCGCCCGTACCCATCGCGCCTGCGCGTGGGGCTCCTCGGCTCGAAGCTCGCTCTCCGTCGCTCGCTCGGGAACGCGCACGCGAGCTGGGGTGGCGCCTGCGCAGAGGGACGAGGAAACTAGGTCCCCCCGTTAGGTCCCGGCGCCTGCGCGCTGCTGGCCCCGGGCCTCCCGGCCTGAGGGAGAGGAGCAGGGAAGATGGCGGCCGTGGTGGAAAATGTAGTGAAGCTGTGAGTGGTCGTTTCTTTCTCTCCTGGGCCGGGGGGTCTTGTAAGGAGCCTGGGAGGAGGGGGCTGTGCGGGAATGGACGAGGCGAAGAGAGGGCCGAGCCGGGGAAGGCTGTGTTGCGACTCCGACTGTGGAGGGCAACGGGAGACTCCGGAGAAGGCGCTGCGCTTCTTTGGAAACTTGTGGAGGCCCCGCGGGGGGCACACGGGCGCTCCTGACGGGCCGCTCCCCTGGGCTGTGTGAGGCCGTGCGGTCTACGGGTTCCAGGGGAGGGCTCCCCGGGTGCGTCCGGAGACACAGCCCCGGGGTCGCTTCCGAGACGCCGCCGTCTGGAGGAGCCGGGAGCGACCAGTGTCCCCGCGAAGCCCGGCCACCGACCCCTCCTGGTGGCGACCCGCAGCCGGCCCTGGAGCAACAGGCGCGGCAGCGCTATGCGGTGAAGCCCCGCGGGGCCGCCCCGTGACGTGGGGGTGGCGGCGGGAGGGGTCTTGGCTAGAAGGTATTCAAGGCCACAAATATGCTTGGGAAGAATTTCTTGAGCGGACACAGAAGGGAAAGAACTTCAGGGGAGAAGGCCTTTGAGCTGGCCAGTCCCAGGCATCAGCGCACGGAGCTGGGCGGCAGCAGTTGCAGGGACGCCTTTGCAGCCTCGAGGGGCGTCGAGGCCGGCAGTACCCTTGTGCTGGGCAGATGCCAAGCTAAGTTCAGGTTAATGGTGGTTGGGGACATGGCCAGTTAGCTGTGAGTTACAGATGCTTTGGGACTTGATTTAACAGAGCCTCCTCCCTAAAGACGAATCTGAATGAGTTTTGAAATGGGTTCATGCCCCTGGGGCGAACACAGCAAGCTTCTTTTCATTGGGCTTGGTGCAGGGGTAGGAATATTGAGAGGTGTCTAGTCCAGCCTGGGCTTCTGGATTTTGACTGGATGACAAGGTCAAGGTTTGGGAACTATTCTAAGCTTCTCATTTGTCTTTGTGGTGGGCTGAACCCCACTCACTCTTCCCAAGAGCCTTTTATGAGGGTACATTGCTTCTCCCCCCCCTGCCTGGAGCTTTTTCTTTGAGAATGCTTTCCCACTTCCATTAAGCTAAGTGCCTTCACCTCTTGTGGGTTTTTTTTTTTTTTTAACTTGCTTTCAGCTCTTACTGCTGCCTCTTTTCAGCCATCCCTCCTCCCAACACTATTATCTTTGTAATCTTCCCACTCCGATTTCCCCAGCTCTCTCTTCAGGCTGACATTTCCCTCCATTTAGAAATAATCTACCATTTATATAGTTATTTTTCCTAACTCAGATGTTCTTTCTTTGTTTCCCTGCCTTTCTCTTTGTTGACTCCCCCCATCCCATTGTAAGGGGAGCTTTTACACAGGTTTCATGCTACCTGAAAAAGAATCAAAGCTTCTACCTTTGAAATCTTACTATACTGGAAGAATGTCAGACTTGCCTAGGTTTTGAATTTTATGTAATGAGATTTTTTTATGAAGGAAGACTTTCTTCAGGAAAATAGGGTTGTCCCTTTTGTGTAGTGTTAGAAGTGGAGGGCTGCCCTTGTAAATAGAGCATGACTTCTTATTTCTCTTCAAAGAACTATAGAGATTGTGAGGGTCACCAGCCACTGGTTGGTGACCAGTAGTGAGAAACCAACTTTCTCCTCAGTTGTAGCTGCAGAAGGCTATGGATCACAATTAATACCTTTTCCTACAGAACTTTCCCTTTAAGATGGGGCTTCCATTCTCCCTGTATCATTCTCACCCTGGAAAGAGATGCTTTTCTGTTGCTCTCTAGATCATGCTGTGTCTAGTTTTCTGACAACTGAGGTTATTATATACATCGAGGTCATGACCACTAGCTCATCTTTTCTTACTTCCATCTTATTCTGAGAGAATTGTCCTATTTGTAAATTCTCTGTCCCTCCTAAATGTGGTGTCAGAATTGAAACAGGCTTTAAGGTGTCTTAATAGTATTAAATATCTGTGGCTGCTGACTAATTTTGATACCTTCTGAATAGATAACAAGATGTAGAGAATAATGTTAGCTTGAAATTTCTTGTGATAGGAGCCTTAAGTTCTTCAAGAGCTCTCTCTCATTCTCTCTTGCCCTCTCCTCATCAGATCCTCTCTTCCCCCCGACTTGTGTTTCAGTCTCAGCTCTCATGAGACAATTTGCACCACCTTCTGAAATTCCACTGAACTCCCAAGAACTTTAATATCCATGCCTCCCCCCCACCCCACCCCAAGCTGTTTCTTGCAGCTCTCAGCCCATCTGGCCCTTCCTTTCATTTGACTTCCAGTGTCAGTATCAATTCCCATCAGCAGGAACAAAGGAGCTGCTGCACTCAGCCTTGTTTATCCAATTTTCCTGTGTTATGAGGACATGGCTGCCTCCTAAAGGCAAGCAAATTGTGAGCCTGTTCTGTTCTCTCCTCTCGCCAACACAGGATTCATGCCTGCCTCAAATCACAGTCATTACAGCTCACTGAGTTAAACCAGGCTGTCCTGTGGTGTCACCACCTCGTGTGTGGTGTGTCTTTTTTCTTTGCTAGAAACTTGCTAAGCTGTGCCTAACTGGTCTATTGTGGCTGCTCAATGGAAACTCCCCTCGGATTCCAGAGCAGTCTGTTGGCATAGCTCAAGTTATGGGCATAAGCCTCACAGACTTATTCTGTCCAGCTTCTCAATCAAGAGGTCTCCCTCTCATAGAATATGTTAGAGCTTACCTAATCCACCCTCCCCTGCCTATAGCTATACACATTTATTCGGTGACTTTCATCCAAGCCAGATCTTTTTACTCCCAAGTCAAATCAAGATGCCCCAGACAACTTCATGGGTAGTGAGAATACCGTGGGAAAGAAATCGCCTCTGCCCTCTGTTTGAGATTGATCAGATATATAAATATGAATTGTTATAGTTTAAGCTCCAGTGCTAAAGTGTTTGTTAAACCCTGAGAACAGGATTGGTTCTATATACATGCTTCTTAGAACCAAATAGGTCCTAGCACTATGTAGTTTTCCAGCCTCTTAGAGCTCTTAAAGGTTTACCCTTGATTGAGATTTCAAATTGAGTCTTCTGAGTCCAAAGTTCTTTCCTATATAATTTGATTGTGTGAAAATGAAGGACCTGTGATGGGTCTTTGAGCAAACAGGTTTTGTATTGGTATATTGGTACTCAGTAAAGAGTAGGCTTCAAGGAATTTCAGGTATTTTCAGATATTTTCCATTGACTATAACTTATAGTATATAGAATTCATTAGTTGGCAGGGCTGGCCGAGTTGGTTAAGAGTTGGCTTAGAGCGCAAGCTCTGAGCAACAGAGCCGCCTGTTTGATTCCCACATGAACCAGTGATGCCGCACCCGAGCTGAGCTGTCGCTGAGCTGCGAACAGGTGGCAGGATGGCTCAGCTGGTGTAACAACAAGATTGCCTGTTCTTTGGTGGCCTACACCCACCCACAACTAAGACTGAACTTGGCACCTTGAGCTGAGCTGCCGCCCAGATGGCACAGTAGATAGGGCGTGCGCTCCTAACAACAAGGCTGCTGGGTTCGACTCCTGCATGGGATGGTGGCTACGCCCACCCGCAACTAAGATTGAACACATCACCTTGAGCTTAGAGGCCACGAGCTGCCGATGGGCAGCCAGATAGCAACTAGCACCCTCCACAATGAAGATTGAAGGACAACAACTTGGCTGGTCCCCTCCCCCAATTCCCCAACATTGTTCCTCTCTCCCAATTCCCCAATAAAATCTTTTTTAAAAAAAGAATTAGTTAGCTAAGTATACCTAGTTCAAAATTCAAAAGATATAAAAGCATGTAGGAGAAAGTCCCCATGTCACCTGTTTTTTTCTCCCTGGAGGCTACAGTTTCTTTTCCACCTCTTTGTTCTATAAATGGTAGCTTTCTCGGCACTGTACTGCTTTTTTTCCTAGTTATCTTGGATATTGTTGAATATCAGTACATGAAGAGCTTCCTTCTTTTTTTATGGCTAAATAGAATTTCATTGTATGGATATACTGTAGTTTGCTAAGTATATTTTAGTCCCCCAGACCTTGTTGAACACTTCTTCTATTGTAAAAAAGGAGCTAACCTCAGATTCTCAGAGTCACGAGGATTAAGAGAAACAGCATCTTGTTAGCCAGGGTTTATACTCAGAAGAGACACAAAATGAACATTCGTTTCTTCTTTGTTGGTTAGACTTACATCTGATTAGACAAATGATGAAGTCATGTGTTCCTGATGGTAATTTATTTGTAAAGTGCCTTTTCTCATAATGGCTTAGTGAAGGGGCTTGGTGTCCCATGAGGCAGAAATGGAGGCAACTGGAACCAAAGCAACAGTCTCCTGGTCCCTTGAGCCTAGTAGAGAAGCAGATGGCAAAGGAGAGGGATAGTTCAGCACCCTGTGCCCTGCCCCCAGCACATACACACACGCCTGGTTTTTGTCTTTCCTGCAGCCTTGGGGAGCAGTACTACAAAGATGCCATGGAGCAGTGCCACAATTACAATGCCCGCCTCTGTGCTGAGCGCAGCGTGCGCCTGCCTTTCTTGGACTCACAGACTGGAGTAGCTCAAAGCAACTGTTACATCTGGATGGAAAAGCGACACCGAGGTCCAGGTGAAAGTCCTGACTCAGGAGCACAGGAAGAAGAAGCTTCCTCGTTGAGGGATGAGCCAGCTGAGAGGGTTTTCCCTACTGCTTTCCACCTGTGGATGGATATGATCTTCCCTTGATTAGAAGCCCAGGGAGAAAGAAACAGACGGATTCATACCAGCATTTTGGTTTTCTGCAGGGCTGCCCTGCTGAGGCTGTTATTGGGCTTCTGGAAAGCTGTGTATTAGCCAAGGCCCCTGAGTTTATTTTTCTTTTCCATAACTATCCCACCCCCACCCCCACTCCCAGCACTGCCCATATTCCTCTTTAGCTCTAGAACTCCAGTGGGGCTTACTCAGCTAGACAGTGTTTGATGTTATTTTCTAGGACAGGGTTAGGGCTTGACTTCCCTCTCTTTCTTCTTTCCGCAGGTTTGGCCTCTGGGCAGCTGTACTCCTACCCTGCCCGGCGCTGGCGGAAAAAGCGGCGAGCCCACCCTCCTGAGGACCCAAGACTTTCTTTCCCATCTATTAAACCAGGTAAAGCTCCTCCCTGAGCAGGCGCGTGGCCCACTGCATGATCAGAGGCCTGCTAACCTGTTATGTGCCAGGCCCAGAGCTAGATCCTGAAGATACTAAAATGATGTGACCCCTTCTTCATAGAACTCAGCCTAATGAAAGAGACAGGTCAACAGATGAGTTGTGGTGGCAGGTGAACTAGGGCATCTTGGTCCTGGGCAGCCAGAGACCAGAAGACACTGACTGGCCTGTGGCTGGCCTAGCATGGCGCAGACCCAGAGCGGCCTGCCCTCAGCCCTCTGCGTCTCGCCTCACCCTGACCTTGCCTGCAGACACAGACCAGACCCTGAAGAAGGAGGGGCTGATCTCTCAGGACGGCAGTAGTTTAGAGGCTCTGTTGCGCACCGACCCCCTGGAGAAGCGAGGCGCCCCAGATCCCCGAGTTGATGATGACAGCCTGGGCGAGTTTCCTGTGACCAACAGTCGAGCGCGGAAGGTATAAGATTAACACTCTGGCTAAGGGAGCTTTGATGAAAACCAGCCTCCTCTTCATCAGAGGCCGTCCAGTAATCAGAATGATAGCAGACGCTGTGGGCCAGGAGGCCGGCCCCTGAAGTTCTGGTCCTGCCTCGTTCCCTAATTAGCGCTGGATGCTGACTGGCGTCACTGTTACCACCCACCTTTCCTTCTCCTTTCCTCCTAAATACAGACTCCCCTTCGTTCATCTTTTGTCACAAAAGTTTTTTGGTGCCTGGGGTTACATAGCTGAAGCAGACCTATCCCCTGCCGACAGGGACAATAAAACTATACATAAAAAAAAAAAAATCTGAAAATGCCCCAGGCACTGTACTTGCTTTTCCATCATGTTCTCCAGTCTGTACAGCAGGGAGGCTGAAGCAGAGCTGTTCATAAAAACTTCCCACAAGGCCACACAATTAAGCAGCAAAGCTCTAACCCTAGGAAGTGAGCCTAGCAAGGGAACCACCGATAAACTTGCCCGTGGGGCAGCAGATCAGAGGCAGGAGAAGTATGGCTTCTTGGGCTATGGGGGAGAGTTGCATGGCAACATGGCATCTGACTTACCACTGGGAGGTGGTGGCAAAGGCATGCCTGGCTAGGGAAACCACACAAAGAGCGGCACAGAGGAAGGAGAGCCCCAAACACTGAAGGAGCAGAATTCTCGGGTGTTGAAGGGCAGCAGTGAGGAATGAGGCTGGAGCAGAGGGGCCAGGTCACAAAGGAGGTTCTGGGTGGCCTTGCCAGTGCCATCGCAGGGGAGCTTTTGGATGTGAGTTGTTTCTGCCCACCTTAATCCTCCTGTCCACTCAGCGGATCCTAGAACCGGATGACTTCCTGGATGACCTTGATGATGAGGACTATGAGGAAGATACCCCCAAGCGCCGGGGCAAGGGGAAGTCCAAGGTGAGGGGCCAAGGTGCTGCCTACAGCCTGAGGCAGGAGGGCCTGCAGATTGGAGTGAGATTAGCAGCCACTTCCAGGAGAATTTAACTCTTTAGCCTAGACACCTCAGTAAGAGCATCTTTTTGCTCCTCTTGGCAGAGTAAAGGTGTGGGCAGTGCCCGTAAGAAGCTGGACGCTTCCATCCTGGAGGACCGGGACAAACCCTATGCCTGTGACAGTGAGTGCCTCCTGAGTGGGTGGGTAGTGCTTGCCTTGGACCCAGCTTCTGCTCAGGATATGAGAGGAAGGAGGGCTGTGGTAAAACAAGCCTGGACACTTGTCCTGCCTGCTGACTGGTTCCCTCTGAGACCCCTGGGAGGCCCTGGCCTCTGCTACCTGATGGGTGGGACCTGCATGCTCTGGGAGAGACTTCTGCTGTCCCCTGGGGTGGGGGTGCCAGTGAGGGGGCACACAGCAGGCAGTCAGCCTCTCGACAGACGGCATCCAGGTCTGCTCGACCCAGTCAAGCCAGGGCCCCCAGGAGCCCAACACCGAGTGTTTCAATGTTCTCTCTCCCCACCTTTTTTCTGACTCCCCACTTCTGTCCCTCCACCCTGGGAGCACCATCACCGCTGGGGTTTCTCTCTCGTTTGCTCCGCTTTCCTGCTGCTGCTGCTCCTGTCTCAAGTATATCAAGGCCTTCTTCTCATGACTTTTCTTTCTGTCTTTCAGATAGTTTCAAACAAAAGCATACCTCGAAAGCGCCCCAGAGAGGTAGCTCTCTCAACTTTTCAGACTTTTGGTTTTCCTATCCCTTTTTCCCTCCTCCCTTGTTCCTGCTGCCTTTCTCATCTCCTGTGATGCTAGTTTAAAAGTCTCTGGAATGGCACGGAGACAGGAGCAGTGGACCCTCTGTTCTGCTCCACTCCTCACGGTCCTAGAAGCTGCTGTTACCACTGCTTGTCTCCCACAAACTTGCTCCTATGGCTGCTCAGGGCTACTGCATGAGGTGGCTTCAGAAGCATCATAAGGAACCCGCTCCAAACAGATCCCTCTGCTCCCCCTTCCCCAAATCAGACACTTGGTGGCCAGCTCCTGTTCCCCACCATCCCGCCACCTCTTCCTTCCCCCATTCCTTTCCTGCTGGCCCCCTTGCTCTTCTCCGTATCACTGCTCAACAGTACAAGATGTTGTCCTTGCTGGTTGGTGGGGTTGGGCAGGGCACTGATTGGTTGGGAGTGTCTTTGAATTTCTTTGGGGGCCAGCTACCACAAAGACTCAGTTGATAGGTTATCCCCAAGAAACCCAGCCTGTACTCCCTTACCACATTGGGCAGAGACAGGCTCTGTGGTATATATGGGGTAGCATGAGTCTCCCATATTTACTGAGAGGGAAAAAATTTGGATTCTCTTCCTTACCTTTCCTTGTTCCTGCCATATTGCAAGACTAGACATTCCGTTTCCTTTCTGACCTGGAGTTCCCCAGCAGGCTATTCTCAGGGCAAGTAGAGATGGGACCAGGGCCCAGCCTCCCAGCCAGCCAGTGTGGACAGGTGACCATGGGCTGGACTTTAGCAGGGAGAAGAGCCCTGGACGCTGGAGAGCCTGATGCTCCTGGCCAGAGGGAGGTGGCTATCGCCAAAAGCCTGTCCCAGAACAGCTGATGCGGGCGGGGGTGGTTGCCTCTGCCTCAGGTGGCGCTCCACAGCTTAGAGGGGCAGGGATGTGGCCCTCTCGGATCCTAACACTTTCTCTGCAATCTTCTCTCCAATCAGTTTGTGGAAAACGTTACAAGAACCGACCAGGCCTCAGTTACCACTATGCCCACTCCCACTTGGCTGAGGAGGAGGGCGAGGATAAGGAAGACTCGCAGCCACCCACCCCTGTTTCCCAGAGGTCCGAGGAGCAGAAATGTACGCTGAGGTGTCAGAGTGGGGCGACCTGGAAATGGCCTGGTTATGCAAAACCCTCCTTTGGGTGATGTTGAGAAGCCGTAAGATCCCCACAGGCATCATCAAAGTCCTTCTCTTTCTCCCTGTAGCCAAGAAGGGTCCCGATGGATTGGCCCTACCCAACAACTATTGTGACTTCTGCCTGGGGGATTCAAAGATCAACAAGAAGACAGGACAACCCGAAGAGCTGGTGTCTTGTTCTGACTGTGGCCGCTCAGGTACATCCAACCCCAGGGGCAAGGGCTGCCACAGCCAGCACCTAGCCGCAGTCCCCAAGGGGCTCTGGGCTTACCAGAGTCCAGTGGCTGTCACAGTCAACCAGGTTACCTTGCTTCACCCCCATTCCCCCCACACACACAGGGCATCCGTCTTGCCTCCAGTTCACTCCTGTGATGATGGCAGCAGTGAAGACCTACCGCTGGCAGTGCATCGAGTGCAAGTGCTGCAACATCTGTGGCACCTCCGAGAATGACGTGCGTGTCCCCAGCCCCTCCCGGCATGCGTCTTCTCAGTTTCCTCTCTTCCCCAGCATCCCAGGCAGCACTTTGTTTGGCAGGTGTTTATTGAGTGTCTCCTTTGTGCCAGACACTGTTCTAAGCACTGAGGACACTAAACAAGACATAAACAAGGTCTATGCTTTCATGGAATTGACATTCCGTGGGAACAAGCAGTAAGCAGGGAAATGAGTGACGTTTTTATGATGTGCCATGAAGAAAATGAAGCCAAGCATGTGGCAGAGGGTAATTGGGTAACTGAGTTAGGTAATTAGAGATGGCTTTTCCGAGGTGATGCTAGTGTTGAGATTTGGATGATGCGAAGGATCCAGTCCAAGAAGCTTTGGAGATACAGCATTCCCAGGGAAGGAGCAGAGGTACAGGGGCCTTAAGGCAGACAAGCCAGGTGTATCAAGGCCAGTGTGGCCGGGTGGAGCCTTCCTGAGTGGGAAAGCAGGTAGACAGAGATTGGAAGGCAGGCACCACGAAGTCTGAGGATTCAACCTGGAGTGATGTGGCCTGTCTTATTTTAAAAAGATAAGTTTGGCTGCTCTGTGGAGAATAGATTGTACGGGACACAGTGGAGACTAGGAGATGAATTGGGCGGCTGGTAGGGTCCAGGTGGGACGACAGTGACTCAGTCTGGGAGGAGATGGACAGCAGTGGTTTTCTATGCAGAGATGCCCATGCCTGTTCTTGTCTGCCACCTGTCCCACCCCTTCTGGAAATAGTAGCAGTGTATCTACAGAAGCCCTCCTCTCTCCCTGTCCCCAACAGCCTAACCAAGGCCCATTAGTTATTTACCTCCTGCCCTCTTCCTCTGTCTTGCCTTCTCTAGGACCAGCTGCTGTTCTGTGACGACTGCGATCGCGGCTACCACATGTACTGTCTTACCCCATCCATGTCTGAGCCTCCTGAAGGTAGGTTGCCTGGATCTCTTCCCCAGAACGATGATTTTATTAGTAATTTGGAACATCCAGTAAGTGAGTTCCCTCATCAGTGATACATCCTTCTAAGTCACTGAGTAGGCACTTTATCTTCACTCAGTTCAGAATGCTTTCCTAGGATTTCAAATTCAAGCGTTTATTAATGTTTACACATTGTCACCAGATACATTTGCAAACACAGAATATTAACCTGGGAGAAAGCAGACCCTGAGCAGAGAACAATTACCAGATGGAGTGATTGGTTTTCCTCCAGCCAGTCCAGGAAACTCAGTGCATAGCTGTGTGATGTGAAGCTTTGGCATCAGTCAGCTCCTTGAACTTGACAAAACTAAGTGTTCATTTCTGCCCAGCCTGGAAGGGTGTTGAACCTGGAGCCTGAATGGGTCACTCCGCCCCTCCAGTAATTTGCTTAATAATGCTCCAAGTTTATGGAAGGTCTTTGAGGAAACCAGTGTGGCATCAAAAAGTGGCTGCCTATCCACATGACCCCTTCCAGCCAGATTTCTATGCTACACCCCTCCCTGTATAGAAATTCCGGTGGCGCTTACTCAGGAGTTTGCGAATGCCGCAGCACAAAGGATATGGGCCAGCATCCCAGGCGAGAGAAAGTGGCTCACTGTGTGATGTAAGCTGACTTGAAATACAGGTCAGACTGTTGTACCCCCACACCCCCCAGCAGGAGGTCACTAACAAAGGCTGAGTCTTAGCAGCTGTGGGGAGCATTCAGCCCTTGTCACCTCTCAAAGTAGTTTATAACACTACTTTGGGGAGAAGTAGTGAGTTTTGTGTTTTATTTTTTTAATCATAAAATACCAGTTTACAGACAAATTTCTACATTAATTATAGAAGAGCTTGCGTTGGACACTGAGGTAGTGGAGAGCTGCAGGCAGCTGAGGAGGGACCCCTAGAAGCCATCAGATGGCATAGGCTGTAGGTGAGGGGTTGGCAAACTGCGCCCCATGGCCAAATCCAGTTGCACTAATTTGTATAGCTCTGAAGCTAAGAATGACTTTCACATTTTTAAAGGGAATTTAAAGAAATAACCAAGACTACATGTGGCTCACTAGGCCTAAAATATTTAACACTCTGCCTGGCTGTTTACAGAAAAGCTTGTCAGCCCTTTCCTGTATCTTAACCTTTGGGTTAGAAAGGACCGTCTTATCGTCTTACGTGTTTTTTATTTCTTTATTTTTTTTTGAGGGCAGTGACCCTCATATGTGGGATCTGAACCAGGGCCGCTGGCATCCCAAGCCAGCTCTTAACCACCATGCCACTTGGCCGGCCTCTGTCTTATATTTTTGAATCTCATATCCTTGAAGAGCTGATAAAAGCTGATGATTCTTTTCCCCAGAATAATGTCCAGATACACATATGTACAATTATGCTTACAATTTCAAGGCATTAAGGGCTAATTCTGTTGATTAAAAAAAAAAAGCATAAAGGAATCCAATCATAGTAAATATTAACAAACCAGGTATAAGCCAGCTTTTGTTTTTTTTTGGTTTTTTTTTGAGGGCAGTGTCACTGGCCCTCATGTGTGGGACCTGAACCAGGGCCGCTGGCTTCCCAAGCCAGCGCTAAACCAATGCACCACTAGGCCGGCCCAGCCAGCTATTTTTTTAAGGGACATTATTTTCCTGTTTTTCTGTGAAACTAGACTTGTGTCCTAACAAATTGGGTCTTCATAGTTCACCCCCTTTTTCTCTGATTGGTCTTCAGCCTTTGCTCAAATACCTCATCATGAGATGAGCCTATCTCGTCTTTCTGTGGTTGTCACAAAAAGTGGTTGATGTGTGAAATCAAAATTGGCTTTTCTTTTTTTTTTTAAGATTTTTTTTTTTTATTGGGGAATTGAGAAAGGAGACAGTGTTGGGGAACCAGGGAAGGGGAACATTGTGTTTTTCCAGGACCTGTCAGCTCCAAGTCAAGTTGCTGTCCTTCAGTCTTAGTTGTGGAGGGCACAGCTCAGCTCCAAGTCCAGTTGCCGCCCTCAATCTAGTTGCGGGAGGCGGGGCATGGCCCACCATCCTATGGGGGAGTCAAACCAGCAACCTTGTTAAGGACACACACTCGCACCAGCTGAGCCATCCTGCCACCTATTGGCAGCTCAGCAGCAGCTTAGCTCGGGCGCAGCTCACTGGCCCATGTGGGAATCAAACCGGCAACACTGTTGCTCAGAGCTCACGTTCCAACCAACTGAGCCACCCGGCCAGCCCTGGTTTTTCTATTCATGATCTTTTTTTCTAACCTTTGAGACCATGAGAACAAGTCTGGTTCTTCTGTAATCACGAGTCTATAAAGCTGGGATGCTTCAAAAAAATTGTATCTGGGGCAGGCCGAGTGGCGCGGTGGGTTAAGTGCTGGCTTGGAAAGCCGACGGCCCCGGTTCGGGTCCCATATGTGAGGGCCAGTGACACTGCCCTCAAAAAAAAAAAAAAATTGTATCTGCCCAGGCCCTCCTCCTAGAGATTCTGATGTAATGGGGCCAAGAGGGCCTGGGAGTCTGTATTCTGAAATGGTCCTACAGGCGATTAGCTCTCTCTATTGAGAATTAGTTTTCATGATACTTGAAAACCTAATGGGTCTCCCAGCTCAGGATGACTGTAAAACTTTGCTATTACAGAAGGTCTTCCATCCTACCTGTAGCTGATCCTGCTACTAGAGGTGCGGTGTGGGGTGTGGAAGGACAGATAGGGGTTGTGTGGGGCCCATCTGACCCCATCATGCTTCTCTGCAGGAAGTTGGAGCTGCCACTTGTGTCTGGACCTGCTGAAGGAGAAAGCTTCGATCTACCAGAACCAGAACTCGTCTTGATGTGGTCACCCCCCCTGCTCTCCCCATACACCTAGGGCTGTTTCTCTCTTGTTTTTCATACCCACCTTTCCCTTCCTCCTCTATTTCACAAGTCCAGAGAACCTGGGGATGGTCGTGCCCACCTACCTGCCTTTGGCAGCAGCAGGCTGAGGTGGCAGCTGTGACTGCTCTCTGGCCCCAGGCCCTCAGGGAGAACGGACCAGCACACTGCCCCAAGGCGCACCTGTGGGCCCAGCTTCTCACGGCTCTCCATGAACTGCATTCACGCTGCCTGCCTTGGGCCCCGGCCCTGGTGACCACAGGGTTCCAACGGTGTCCTTCGAGAAAGAGTGGGGTTGCGTCTCACTTCTCTCTCAGCTTTGCCTCCTCTCTGGTGCCCCAGAGGCGGGCCAGGCCGAGGCTTCTTTACCAGGAGTAGCGGGGAGTGAGCAACCGAGCAAGCTGAGGTGGTGCTTGCAAGGAGCTTTCCATGCCCTTCCTGCTGCTTAGCTTCACTGCCTGCTTCCCCCAGAGTGGCTCCCCACAGCCCTCTGTTCCTGCTACCCAGGATCCTTTGCCCAAGCCAGGATGCTCTTGGTCACCCTCTGGGTTCTGCCCTGTCCCACCCCAGGGGGAGTAGCAGCTTCACCCTGATTCTTGTGCTCGCCTGGCTCACTCTCACAGGTGGTCTCTAGTGACTGCAGCATTCCCCATCCTTGGAATTTCCTGTCTGCCTCCCCTCCGTATTCCCTTTGGTTTTCTGGGGAGAGGGGAAGCATCAGGGGGCCAGGCCAGCTGCTTGGGGGTCACAGGGAGATGTTGGATAATGTGCCTGTTTTTTAACTCGATGAAAAAGCCTACCTCCAAAATCCCCGTTTTGTTCTTCCTGGACCTGGGCATTCAGTTCCTGCCCTTAACTGAACTTGGGGCCTCTGCCTCCTCCTGCTGTGTGAATCCTGGCTCCTGGGTCACGGAGAAGCCACATACATGTCCCTTTCTTCCCTTGCACGCTCGCTAGCAGCTGGTAAGGTCTTCACACTGATTCCTAAGTTTTCTGCCTGGTGACACTGACATTAAGTAGTAGGAGGGACACTCCATTCCAGGACATCCTGGAGTGGCCTTACCCCTGGCCGAGGGCAGGCCCTATTCACTGTCACTTTAGAGCTTTCCTTCCTTCCTTCCTTCCTTCCTTCCTTCCTTCCTTCCTTCCTTCCTTCCTTCCTTCCTTCCTTCCCTTTGTTTCCTTCCTTCCTTCCTTCCTTCCTTCCTTCCTTCCTTCCTTCCTTCCTTCCTACTGTTCTTTTTCCCTCCCTCCATTCCTGTATCTAAATATTAGTACAAATAAATGTTTTTACACAGAGCCGGATGGTTTATCTCCCTTTCCTGGTTATGAAGGCCACTTCATGCTAAAACTTTCTTACGACAGCGGTTTTTAAATATTTTGAAATAGAATTTCCCCCCAAAATTAAAATTATTACGGAACCCCAAATCTGTAAAGCAGATATAAAATTGGGTACTTTGTTAGTTTTAATTCCTTACATAAAGTCAAGTTATAACAATTCCTTGTTATAAAGAACAATGAAGTTCTGGTTAATACAAAATTTGGGTTAAAATCAACTTTAGTATCCTGTTTATTTCTGTATTTTGGTTGATTGGAGGAAATTCTGCTAGACTCATGCAAGTGGTGACAGCTTTGTAACAGTTGACCTTGCAATTTGAGATATTTAAAGCAGGTCCAGGAGCTTGATTAGTATATAAATATAAAAGAATGACACAGGAAAATTAATGACATCACGGTGGGACACATGGTAATGACACAGGGCAGCATGGCTTGCCAGGTGTTCGTTGAGTGCAGTGTGTGTGAACTCAGTCCATAGCACAGCTTTGGCAGGGTCGCGTCCACAAAAATGAGTTTACTTTCCCTGCAGCCAACATTTTGACAGCTTTCATAGTGGATCTTGCATATCTCATTTGAGTGTGTTTTGAAGTTATTAAATTTTTTAAAGATTTGAATCAGTTAAGAACCCCCTGAAACTTCTCTAGTTTTCTGGAACAGTTGGAAAGCCCCTGTTACTTAATGGAAGGCAGTGGCCAGGGCCATTACCTCCAGTAAGAGTGCTCTGGGTTGGGAATTGTGTTGGGAACAGAACACAGCCTCTGTCCTCATGCTTTTACATGGAAGTAGGCCAGGAGTAGAGGGAGTAAAGCAATGATACTCGGTGGCCAGAAAAGAAAAATGTAAAAAATGAGAACACTGCAGCCAGACCTAAGGAGAAGAAACTAGGAAAGGGTTTGCAGGAGGTGGGATTTAGAAGGGGACACCGAAGAATGGAAGACAGCTGCGGGCAGGATTGGGGTGGGGAGGGAAGCAGATGAGAAAAGCAGAGAAATAGGGATGGGGATTCAGATCTGTGGCTCCAGCCTTCCGGTCAGAGCTGTGAGGGGATAAGGAAGTGAGGCTGCAAAGCAGATGAAGTTTGGGGTAAGGAGCTCTGGACGTCAGACTAAGATACCTACATTTCATTGCAAAGAACGGGCACAGGCAGAACTGAAAATCACTAAAGAAGGGAATGATATTACATTTGGGTTTAGGAACTTTAGTCTTGCCAACAGGTACCAAAACTAATAAAAATTAGTCCTTGCCCTAAATCAGAACTGGCTGGCCCGAGGCAAGTAGTCTCTCCGTAGCTGGCTGCGACGTGCGGCCAGCGCTGTCCATGGTAAAGGCTTTTGTGTAGCGTAGCTCTGGCTTCCATTTTCTCAAAAGCACTTCGTGAGGGGTATTAGCCCTCTTTGGTAGATGAGGAAGCTGGGGCTGCTTAGGGTCACGGCCAGAAAGGCCTTGGAACACCAGGTCTCTCCGGCCTCCATGCTGCTCCGAGGCTCCTTAGGCCCCGAAGGCAGGCTCCCCAGCAGCTGGCGGCGCTTGAGAGGCACTCTCACCAGGTCCTGGCTCCGCCTCGTCCCCCCACCTACGACCTGGAAGCCCCGCCCCCCGGTGTCCCGACGAACCGCCACTTCCAAGAAGCCCAATGAGACTTAGCTGGGGGAGGGACGGGACGCCACTGAGGGCCAATCTGATTGGACCTGGGCGGGGCTGCGGCGGGGAGCCTGGGCAGCCCAGCGGCCGCACGGCTGTCTTCCCAGCCGGGAGAGAACCCTGCGCGGGCGGCGCGCACGGGTCCTTGCTGTGCGCGCGCCCGCCGCCCGCGCGCCCCTCGTCCCGCTCCGCCCTCTGGGTCGTGGTGCCCGTCTCTCCCGTCGCCTCCCGTACCCGGGCTCGGTAGCCGGGTCGGGGCAGGGCGGGAGCCGCGGGACTAGCTCCTGAGGTGGGTGCGGAGCCGGAGGCCGGGAGGCGGGGAGGCCGGGCAGACGGACTCCGCGTCGAGGTGGGGAGAGGCCGGCCAGGCTTAGGAGTTTGGGTCCTAGGCGCTTGTGCCCCCTGCGTGATACCCGTCTCAAGCCACTCCCCTCCCCTCCGGGAACACCCCGCCCCTCTCGCTGCCCGTGGCTTCCTCACCCCTCTTGCCCTTTGTCGCCTATGCACCTGCCCTCTCAGCTCTGTGCTCCCATTCGCCCTCCAAACAGGATCCCCGCCCAGCCTTACCTCTTCGGGACCCAGCATCAAATTAGACTCGTTCCTTCAGCCTCATTCGTCCTTCTTTGTCGTCTGTACACTTGTCATCGCAACTCTGTTCATCAGCTCCATCGCCCCATCCCCTAACATCATCTAAATCCAATGCGGGCGTCATCGCCTTCCTCCTCTCAGAGATCCTTCCCCCAGCCCTGATTATCGCTACAACTGCCCCACTCAGCCCCAGCCTCATGTCCTCCTCCATCCATAGTCTTTTGTTGTCTCTGCAGCTGTCCCCTCGGCTCTATTCTTCCTCTCTCCAATTATGCCCCCAGCCCAGACTCCGCTCTCCTGCTGACCAGTGAGCCACCCCTGCCTAGCTCTGTTCCGGCATTCCTCCGGATCAGTTCCCAGCCCACTGCTCACTCAGCCTAGCCATCTCCCTTTCTCTTTCAGCCCAGCCTTCAAACTCCTACCCAGTGTACCCCCTCACCCTCTCCCAGCCCATCCAATCTCCCCTGGTCTCCCACACACCCGCTGATTTCCCTGTCCTCATATAGATTCTCTCTTTTTTTCTTTTTTTTTTTTTAAGATTTCATTGGGGAATCGGGGGAGGGGAACAACGTTGGGGAATCGGGGAAGGGGATTTTTGTTCTTCAGTCTAGTTGTGGAAGACATTGCTTCACTGGCCCATGTTGGTATCGTCATTGCGCTCTTCCTGGATGAGGCAGATCAGTCGTCGGCCTCTGGACGGCCGCTCACAACAGCTCTTGGCAGCTCACACTGGCTGCCGGCCACTCACGCTTGCTGCCAGCCACTCACTGTTGTCTATGGCAGCCCACTGTAGCAGGGGCTGCAGCTTGCGGTCCCCAGGGATTCACAGCAGCCCAGCTCCAGGTGGAGCTGTTGTTCACCATCTTAGCTGTAGAGAGCAGTGTCACTGGCCCTCATATGTGGGATCTGAACCGGGGCCACTGGCATCCCAAGCCAGCTCTTAACCAACGCGCCACTCGGCTGGCCCCTAGATTCTCTTTTCCTTCCTGTGCTTCTCTCCCATGCACCCTGGCCTCTGCCGTCTGCAGCCCCCTCACTGTTTCTTCCCCCCACAGGAGAAACCATGGAGCTGAGCAGCAAGAAGAAGCTTCATGCCCTATCCCTGGCTGAGAAGATCCAGGTGCTGGAACTCCTGGATGAGTCCAAGATGTCCCAGTCGGAGGTGGCCCGGCGCTTCCAGGTCTCCCAGCCCCAGATCTCACGCATCTGCAAGAATAAGGAGAAGCTGCTGGCAGATTGGTGCAGTGGAACGGCCAACCGGGAGCGCAAGCGCAAGCGAGAGTCCAAGTATAGCGGCATCGACGAGGCTCTGCTCTGCTGGTACCACATTGCCCGGACCAAGGCCTGGGACGTGACGGGCCCCATGCTGCTCCACAAAGCCAAGGAGCTGGCCGACATCATGGGCCAGGATTTTGTGCCCAGCATCGGCTGGCTGGTCCGCTGGAAACGCCGAAACAATGTGGGCTTTGGAGGCCACCATGTACTCTCACCTCCATTCCCCCCTGATCCACCTCCGCCAGGGCACCCGTCCCAGACCCAGCCACCTCTTTCCCTTAAAGACTTTTCCCCAGAGGACGTTTTTGGCTGTGCTGACGTGCCCTTGCTGTATCGGGCAGTGCCCGGCAGAGTGGGAGCATGTGATCAAGTACAAGTGCTGCTGTGTGCCAACAGCAGGGGCACAGAGAAGCGGCGGGTGTTGGTCAGTGGGCTCCGTGCTGCACCAAAGTGCTTCTTTGGGGTCAGCAGTGAGGCTCTGCCTGCCTCCTACCACCCCGACCTGGGCATCCCCTGGTCAGAGTGGCTGGCACAGTTTGACAGGGACATGGGGAGGCAGGGCCGACAGGTAGCCTTGCTGCTGGCTGCCCAAGTGGTGGAGGAGCTGGCAGGACTGCCTGGCCTCTGCCATGTGCGGCTCCTGCCTCTGTCCGCCGCTAGCACCACACCCTCCCTGCCCAGCTCTGTGGTCCGGGCCTTTAAGGCCCATTACCGGCACCGTCTGTTGGGCAAGCTGGCGGCTGTCCAGAGCGAGAGGGCTGGCACATCGCTGGCTGAGGCTGGGATAGGCATCACCATGCTGGACGCTCTGCACATGGCAGCGGCAGCCTGGGCCAAGGTGCCTCCCCAGCTCATTGTCAGCAGCTTCATTCAGGAAGGGCTGGCTCCCTACAAAATGCCCCTGTCCCCGGACAAAGCCTCTGAGATGCCACCAGTCCCCCATGGGCTGAGCCACGAGGAGTTTTCCCGCTTTGTGGACCTGGAGAGCGAGGAGCCCGTGCCTGGAGTGTGCAAGGAGGAGATGGGCACTGAGGATGAGCAGGAGGCCAGCGAGGAAGCCTTCGAGCCCCTGCCCACCAAAGCTGATGCCCTCCGGGCGCTGGGCACGCTGAGGAGGTGGTTTGAGTGCAATGGCACTTCCCCTGAGCTATTTGGAAAATTCTATGCCTGTGAGGAGGAGGTTGAGCGGCTCTGCTGCCTCTGAAGGGCCCCTGCTGCTCGCTGAGCCCCCTCTTCTGTTTCCCATGGAAACGCCCTCTGCAGAAGGCAGGTTGGGGGCTGGTCTCTTTCCCGTGGAAATGGAGCTTTTGTGAAAGGTGCAGAAGGGAGACAAGTTGCGAGACCAAGTCTAAGCTCTGAGCAAAAGCTATCCCAGCCCGGAGAAGAGGGGTCCAAAGTGGGTGTTAGGGGGGTGAAGCTAGGCTAGGTAGGTTCTGAACCTCTAGGGAGGCTGGGACTTGGGAAGGTGGAATTTGGGCTTTACAGAAAGGCTGATCGCTTGAACTCTGTGTTAAAAAGTCCTGCTTCTGGAAATAAAGTTTTTAATCAGAAAAGACGCCAGGGTGTTATTTTCAGGGGAGGAGGGTGGAAACTTTCAACTCAGATTTTTAACTTGATGGCTGAGGGTGGCTGCCACGCAGCTGACTGGAGCTGTATGAGGATGGCTATCGGAAGCCCCTTCTTCCAGAATTCCAGCAGGAAGGACTCCCAGGAAATGGGGGACCCCTCATCAGCTACCAGACAGATCCCCAGGATTGCCCCGGACACTCTGCTGCTCTGCTAATTTCGCTCTCATGGCAGTGGCAGGGGTGGTGTCAGGAAGGAGGGGGACAGGCTAGGGACATTCTAAGGAAACAGAAAGGAGCCAGAACTTGGAATAGTCGTTGGGTTGTTTTGTTTTGTTTTGTTTTTTTCATTCATTTGATCATTTCACACCATCTCTTCAGCAAGGCTTCCCGTGTGATAAGGTTACAAAGATGATGTCCCTGCTGGGCAGGACCTTGCAGACAGTGACAGTGGAGTGTGATGATGTGCAAAGTGCTGTGGCCCTGTAGAGCCTGGGAGACTCCTAGAAAGGTGAGTTATCAGCAACTCGAAGGACAGACGGAGGGGCGGGAAAGAGAGTCGAGGCCAGGGGGCGGCAGGCATGAGGCCACTGGGAGCAAAGGAGCAGCAGTACAGCTGATGGCGAGAGGCAGACCGTCCAGCCAGAGCCACGGGGAGGCCCTAGGAGCAGGAGGGACTGGGCTGTTAGCCCACCGAGCTTGGTGATGGGGCACCCCCAAAGTGTTTCAGGTAAGGGCAGGGACAGATCATTTGTGGGGTTCCAGAAAACTGATATGTAGAGGGTGGGTGAAAGATGTGGGAGTGGGACGGGAAGAGGATGGTTTTACGTGGCCCTAGACATAAGCCCTAGACACAGACTTTGGCTGGTGAGGAGTCTGGCTCCAGGCTAAAATCCTACGTGTTCAGTCAGGCTCACTCACCACTGGCTCTCACAAGCCAGTGCAGGCAGTTTTGTGGTGGGCATCATAGTCAAGGATTCAGGCCATCCAGGGCAACCGCTCTCATACCTACATTCCTAGCCTATGTGCTGCTGCTAAGCTGCTTTTTCCACCTTGATGCAGTGCCTTTCACTCTAAACTAGCCCTTCTCTCCCCCTCTCCCTGGCCACAAAGAGGCAGGAGCCTTTTATTCAGGGGGCTCTTGACAGGGAGACAATTCCTGGTGTGCCTGGCGTGTCATCTGACCCTTACCCGGTGCCCTTCCGTTCTGCGGGGGAAAGTGGAAGGCTGGGGAGGTAGTGACTCTTTCTGCTTCTTGCTTGCACTGTCACAGTAATCAAATAAAGTCTGGTGGATACTTTCAGTGTGACTCGTCCTAATTGACCACTTCGATACTTGGCAGCTGAACAATGATGACAACTCACTTTTAAACAGTTCTGAAGCCACCTGCTGACTTTCCTTTTCTAGCCGAAGATCCCAAATCATTTAGCCTTTCCTCACAGATTCTATTTTTCCTATTCTGTGTTCATTTGATTTGTCCTTTTTCTGAAATCATCCCAGTTCGGACATGCCTTTTGAAATATTGAAACCGAAATGACACAATCACTAAAGACTTGACCAAAGCAACAGAGGGGGACAGATTAGCTCCGGTTCCCAGGTGTCAGATTCCTGTTAGAGCAGAATAATGAAACAGCCTTTTATTGCTGAGGTTTTTCCAAAGCTTTATTTTTTTTAAACCACAAGTAATCTCTCCCTTTGTTGCATTGTTATCACATGTCACACTTAGCCTTTTTTGTGGGTCACTTCATTGGCTCATTCAAGCCAGCTGAATACCTTGCTTGTGGGACAGGCCCTGTTCTAGCACCCTAAGCTAGTGCTGAACAAGACAAAGGACCCCTCCTCTCAAAACCCTTACTTTCTAGTAGAGGGAGATAAAGATGGACAGGCAAGTGAATTACTGCAGTGGCTTTTATAGTGATACATGCCAGGATGAAAATTAGCGATGTCACAGAGTGACTGAGAGGGCAGAGCCATGAATGTTAAGAAGGAAACATTAATTCTTTGGAAAGAAGAGTGTCCTCTGCAAAAGGAATAGTAGGAACAAACATCGAAAGCGAGCAACAGCTTTCCAGGTTTAAGGAACAGAAAGCCGTCCCTGTGGCTGAAAGTGCGAGATGGCCAGTAGAGGAAGAAGGAGAGGTGGGCAGGGGCCTTTGAGCCAGCAGCATTTAAATTTCATTTTAAGTGAGACAGGAAGTGTTATTTGGGGGTGGGGGTTAGAAAAGGAGGGATATGATTTTTTGTTTGTTTGTTTTGAGGGCAGTGTCACTGGCCCTCATATGTGGGACCCGAACCGGGGCCACTGGCTTCCCAAGCCAGTGCTTAACCACTGTGCCCCTTGGCCAGCCCGAATATGATGCTTTTATGTTTAAAAATTTTTAGGTCCGGCCCAGTGGCGGTGGTTAAGCGCTGGTTTGTGAAGCCAACGGCCCCGGTTAGGGTCTCACATATGAGGGCCAGTGACACTGCCTTCAAAAAAAAAAAAAAAATTTTTTTAATTCGAGCTGCTGTGAAAAACCTATGAGGAGTTGGGGAGCAAAAGTGGAAACCAGAAACCCAAGTTAGGAAGCTACTGAGTTGATGGGTCTGCCTCATGGATAGCCTATCAAGTATGAAGGAGTGAGGGCTGGCCAAGTGGCACGGTGGTTAAGCACTGGCTTGGGAAGCCAGCAGCCCCGGTTCGGTCCCACATGTGAGGGCCAGTGACACTGCCCTCAAAAAACAAAAAACAAAACAAAACAAAAAACAACAACAACAAAAAAGTATGAAGGAGTGAGAAGAATTGAACAGGACATGTGCTCTTCCCAACAGATCTAATTTTTTGCCAAGGCCAGGAAGTCCTATCCAATTTTGCAGGTATTGCCATATGCACAGTAACGGGTGGACGTGGTGGGCAAAGGAAGTATGTACATTGTTTCTGTTTACTTACAAGCCTGTAATGAACAACCTGTCTGTTCAGAAGGTGCTCAGGAAGGGTTCCAGGGCAGCAAAGGTGAATAAGGCAGAGTTCCCCTGTTCCATAGGTGCTCACAAACCAGAGAGAGAAATAGGAAGTGACTGACACTACAGGTCGGTCATGAGGATTAAACCAATTGATATTTATAAAGTGTTTTCCACTGGCCAGGCACTATTTTAAACACTATACATATGTTAGATATCATCATCATCATCATCACCATCATGACTTGGAAGATGACAAACTGAATGTAGAGAGCCCAGAAGCAGAAAGATGGGTTCCCCATCGTATATCTCTGCATTGCACTCTGAGTGATTTCCCATCCACCTTCCAGTTCTCTTCAGCTAGCTCTTTGGGGCTTTTTTCCAAATATACTGGGGGTGCCAGAAAAAGGTATACAAGTGGACACTTTGGTCAATGTTACTCAAGCAGTAGTTCACCATCATCGGAAGTGTCTGGATGCTGATGGTAACCACTTTGAGCCCCTCTTGTAGTTGCACAAGTCAAATGTGACTTGTATTCATCTTTTGTTATCCGTATATATTTAGTATTGGAATTTTAATAGTTTTTTTCCTTTCTTAAAATGTGTATACATTTTTTGGGCACCCTCTATATATAATCCTTTTTTAGTCTCTTGTTTCTTCTCTTAATTCTTTTATGTATTTAAATATTTCATGCATGGTTATTTTACATTCTATATCTGATAAATCTAATATCTGAAATCCTGGGGGAGCCAAATCTGTTGCTTTTGTTTGTACTGATGCCATAATTCATAGTGGCTTTTTTCCTTGTGGATCTGGTAATTTTTGTTGTGGGATTTTTTTTTTTTTTGACTGGTTGTACTTGATCTCCAGAAACTCTGACCATCCAGATTTAGGGTGCTATTATTTTTTTTTTTTTTTTTTTTTTTTTTCAGATTTTATTGGGAAATTGGGGGAGGGCAACAGCATTGGGAAATCGGGGAAGGGGAACAGACAAGTTGCTGTCTTTTTGTTCTTCAGTTTAGTTGCGGAGGATGTTGCTTCACTGTTGGTATCGTCATTGCGCTCTTCCCGAATGAGGCAGATCTGTCGCCGGCCTCTGGATGGTCGCTCACCGTGGCTATTGGTAGCTCACGCTGGCTGCTGGCCACTCACTGTAGCCTATGGCAGCCCACTGCAGCAGGGGCTGCAGCCTACACCGTCACCGGGGCACAGCCCAGCTCCAGGTGGAGCTGTTGTTAGCTGTGGAGGGCAGTGTCACTGGCCCTCATATGTGAGATCCGAACCAGGACCGCTGGCATCCCAAAACCAGCTCTTAACCAATGTGCCACTCTGCCTGCCCTAGGGTGCTATTCTTTAGAAAAATTTGTAGTTACTCCTGCCAGGCACCAGGGGGTGCTGATACCACAATAAATTAAGTTCTGGGAGGAAGGTGTCCCAGACTTGAAGAGCAGCATGGGGAACAGGCATATGGTTCCTGGTTCACAGGGGAACTGATCTTAATTTTTTTTCCACCACAAAGAGAAAGGTAGATTTCTTTGTAGGTTTGCTTTGCTGGTGGGTGGAGTTTTTCTGGTCTGTGCTTTCCTGAAGTGGAGGAGCCCCTTCCAGGATCTTGACTTAATTTATGAGATGGGTTCAGCCTGGACTCAAGGTCTATCTAGTCTTCTGCTCCATGTGGTTCTTTACTATCCAAGGTCATGGTGTTAGCGTTTGCCCAAGGACAGCTTTAGTTCCCACACCCTGGTTTATACTGGCTTTCTTGTTTTGAAGGAGTCCTTGAGAAGTTCCCTTACTGTTTGCAAATTTAGCAATGTTTCTTAAATTATGTTTGTTATAATGGATCTGGAATCTAGTCGCTTCACAATAGGAGGGCTCTACCTAAAGTCTAGAGCACCCACCTGACAGAGGAGAAGTTGGGAAGACCAGTTTTCATTTATTCATTCACTCACTTGTTCAAAACTGTTTATTGGGCACCTCTGTGTGCTAACTGGAGTTTTGATGATGAACAAAAAGAGCCAAGGTCTCTGCCTCATGGAGCTCACAGTTGAGAGGAGAGACAATTATAATCAAAGCGTCACGCAAATGAAAATATATGATTTCAGGCTGGTTCTCAAACTGGCCCACACCTGTACTTGGGAAGTCACTGAAACGCAACTTCTCTGGCCCTCCCCAAACTTATTGAATCAGAAACTCAAGTGGGACTCAGCAATCTGTATTTTTAACAAGCTTTTCAGGCGAATCACTGGCATCAGCCAAAGAAACCTGACCTAGACAGAGGGACTGAGAAAGGTTTCGCTGAGGAAATAATACTCAAGTGAGAGCTGAAGGATGAGCGGGAGGCACACAGGCAGTGAAAACAGCATGTGCAGATGTCCTGTGGTGAGAGGGAACCTGGTATGCTTCAGGAACCAAGAGAAGGTGAATGTCTGAGGGCCTTGGAGGCTGTGAGAGGAGGTTGCCCTGATTCCTGAGAGTAATGGGAAGCCATTGAAGGGGATAAGAGGAGTAGGGTGACTTCATCAGAACTGCATTTAAAAAAGGTGAGTTATTTGTCCAGATTCAGGACAGGACCAGGGCTGTAGTACAGGCATAACTTGCTTTACTGCACTTCACAGATATACTGCATTGTTAAAATTGAAGGTAAGACTCTCCACCAGCAAAAAGATTATGATTTGCTAAAGACTCAGATGGTGGTTAGTATTTTTTTTTTTTTGAGGGCAGTGTCACTGGCCCTATATGTGGGATCCAAACCAGGGCTGCTGGCATCCCAAAACCAGCTCTTAACCAATGTGCCACTCAGCAGGCCCATATCTTAATGAAACCAAAAACCAAGTTTGCTGTTCTGTGAGTCTGGCAAAAATGGTTTAAGCCAGAATCACCCCCAGACTGTGTCATTTTTCCCTTTACCTGCACATTATGTCACTATACACATATGTCAGTCTCTTGTAATTTCTCCTACTGTGACCACTGCTATAAAAAAATAAGTACACGTGATGTTTGACAACGTGAATCCAATGAGACACTAGTTAACATGTTTGCTCAGTTATAAGCCTTCAGACACCACCCTCAGTTTAAACCTCAAAGCTGTTCACTGACTACTTCCTAGTTCTTGGGGAATCCTTCTATCTACATGAGTCTCAGGAATAATGATGACCTCTAATATCTCTTCATTCCTTAAGGAATTTAACATGCATATTATGAGACCCTGCTGATGTAAAAACCTCTAGCTTTTAAAAATATCTTCCTTCTTTTCCTGTCTGATCTTTGTTTGTCTTTCCACCCTCCTTTCCAACACTGTAGCATCCCCTCCCTGGGCGTCTGAAGGACTGAGCTGTTTTCTCACAGCTCAGCTCACACCATGCTTAACCCTACCCTCATTTCAGTGTGGTTCTGCAACCCAGCTGGGCGCGCTTGCCTTGGTCTAGAGGAAGGCACTGCACAGACCAGGTGCGAAGGCCTGCCACTCTTTCTGGTCTAAGAAGGGGCTTAGAGGAGGAGAGAGCTCCATCCCCCTCCAGAGATGCCTCTGGAGAGAAGCAGAGAGGGAAAACAGAAGCGAGTGCCCAGGCAGTGCAAAGGCAGGCTTATGGGTGTAATTACTACCCCCCAAAAGGATTAAATTTATACATAATCAGAAAAGGATTTTTATCTTTTGTTCTTGTTAACTGGTAATGCGGTGAGAGACAGCAAACTACAGAGGCCCACCCGGACCTCCAGCTCCGTTTATAAAAGCGGCTTCCTCTTTCACATGCATGCTCTTGGCTCCTCCCTCCCAGCTACCAGCTACTGGACATCACTGACGAGTCTGGTGTCAAATCTCGGGCACAGCGGCCGTGCTGAACAGCTACTGGGGCTCACAGGCTGACCTGTCTGAAGGGATCTGAGGAAACTGAAGCACAGAAAGGGCAGTGACTGGCTTGGGGTGGGGGGCAGACCCTGTTTTTCCATACCAGGAACTTAGGCTTCCTGAACCTGTGTGAGAGTGGAGGCCACTAGCACTAGTTCAAGTCACTTCTATTGGGTTGTTGGAAAAGTCACGACTCATTTTTGCAACGAAAAACACAGAAAAAATACATCATGGCTTTTCCAACAACCCAATAGAACTAACGGGGTTCTCTGCTTGGGGTGTTCCGTGGAGACTGTGGTTGTAGTTAGGCAGCTTTTTATTTACTTGCAACAAGATAAGGAGACAGGATTCACATCCAAAGCTCTGTCTCCCTGAAGGGAGGCTTAGCCATTGCTTATATACACTATTTGGTCAATTACTTGTTGATTTCTTTGCAGTTGGCTACACTTATCTGGTTGGGTTCCTCTCAAGCTCATCCTGTTTACAGCTGAGTCTGCAAAGTACTGTGCTACATTGTAACATTTAGCAAGAACAGCATTTAGTAAGAACTGCCCAGACCTTGGGACCCTTGTCCTATCTAACACTTCCTCTAGACTCACAACTTCCTTACTTACAAAACCCAGCACATTTCTGCAATTAGCTGCCAGAACACTGTTTTTTAAACTTTAGGGTGTGTCTAAAAGTCACAGGAGAGCTTTGTACAGCGGATTCCTGGGCCCCAGCCTCGGAGTGAGCTCCCAGTCAGTCCCTGGTGGGGCCTGGGATTCTGCATTTCTAACCAGCTCCAGGAGGTTCTCGTGCCACTGCACCACGGACCACGCTGGGACCACGCTGGGACCACACTGACCTCAATCAAAACTCGCAGACCCTCACCTACTGTGTGAGTTTGGGTGAAGGTCAAACTGGTGCGACAGATCAGAATGCAGCCACCCAGGGCAGTAAGGTGGGCTGTGCTCCCAAGCCCTCACGCCACCCCAGTTCCCAGCCAGTGGGGTACCTCCTGCATCCTCAGCAGTTTTTCCTGGGTCACCATTTCAGCCAACACAGTGGGGAATTTCCTGGTAAGCAAACCACAGTCCATTTGGTTGCATCACACACTTCACTTGCAAGAACCCAACCACAGGGCCCACGGAGCTGCAGGGAAGGTTGGGACTCACAGCAGGGCTCGGTGGCACCACATGTCCTGTGCCATGCTATGACAAAGGAGGAATGATTTTGGGTGCCACTCTCAGTCTGTGGCCCATGAGCCAGTGCAGGACAGCTCTGATAAGCACACGCAGGAGCTGATGCCAAGTCTCCCCAGGTGAATTTGAACTTAGGTCACTCCTGGGAGACTTGTCAGTCCCCAGGGAGGGCAGGGTAGCAGAGTAACTGGGCTCTGGAGTTGGGGCTTAGATGTATCTAGGCAAGTTGTGTGACATACCAGCTGTGTGACGTAGGATGAGTTACATACCATCTATGAGCAGAGCCTACCTCCTCTGCCAACAGTGATAAGAATGCTGTGATTGTTTTTATAGGGAGCGCCCAGTTAATGGCAGGGATTCCGGGTATTCAGGTCACCGTGAGGCGGGCCCAGGTTGATCTCAGCCTAGATCAGGACATTAGGGGTTACAAACTCTGCTCAGCTTTATTTCCAGTTTTTAATTCCTACTTTGCATTTGAGATAAGAAAATAAGTGCCATCGATGAGAATGGGCCAGGCAGACATGGAGGCACAGAGACAGGACCAAGGAAGCAGGCAGGGTGGCTGGAGTTGGGGAGGGGGGCGGGAGTGCAATGGCATTTAATTCAACAGGCATTTACCGGGCTGCTTCCAGCACCAGGCTCCGAGCTGGGAAGTGATGAGAAATGCGACCACTGACCTCAAGGAGCTCCCACTCTAATGGGGAAGCTGAGAAGTCAAACAACCACCATGACAAAGCACAGGCAAGGGCTATGATCAAGGCAGGTGGGGGGATCTGCAGACCCCAAAGTCAGGAGCAGGGTGGAGGTGAGCCAAGGAAGGACTCCAGGAGACAGTGCTCAGCCTGGGTCTGGGAGTGGGTCCAGTCAGAGGGATGATGGAGTCACCCATGGCACTGCCCAGTCTTGGTCAGGAGGGTCTAAGGCCAGAGGTGATAAGCGGGCAGTTTGTTCTCCATGAGCAGGGCTGGGCTGCCCCCAGGTGCCCCAGCAGGAGGGGGTGGAGTTTGAGCTTTTTCCTGAAGGTGATGGGAAGGTAAAGGATCCTGGATTGGCCAGAATGTCACCAGTATCACTGGCTAGTTGGTTTACAAAGGAATCAAAGCAAGTGCTGCTGTGAGGCTGAGGCCAGCCTTGGATTCTGGGCAGAGCCCAGGATCAGTGGGGGTGGGGGCTGCTTCCTACAGCCGTCTCCCCAGCCCCATCTGTGTCTGTGAGGTACGGAGAGATTCCTTGACAAGAATTCCTTGAGATTCTTGCATTGAATCTCAACCTGGTGCTTTCAGCTTGGCCTCTAATCTGGGCAGGTAGGCAGGGGTCTCACTGGGGAGCTGCAGGCAGTGCCTGGCCAGCTCACCGCCATGAGTGGAGGAGGTACTCATAGCTGAGGAAGATGACAGCGTTGACAGGAAAGGCGCGGGCACTGTTGATGGTCAGCCCCCGGAAGAAGACCCCCAGTCCTTCCTGCCGGGCGCTGCTTACCACGCAGTCCAGCATACCCTGGTACTTCCTCTGCTCCATCCCGGCCATCTGCATCCTGGACTTGATCACATCCAAAGGGGTGGCTGTCACCCAGGAGGTGATGCCTGCAAATCCCCCTGCCACCAGCACTGTGGCTGAGCCTGAGGTAGAGGAAGCCCAGGGCACGGTCAGATGGAGGAACAAAGCATCCTCCCCACACCCTCTCTTACCCCCTCCTCCATGATGGACCAGCTCCCCGGCCCCACTCCTCTCTGTGCCCCACCCGCTCACACCACTTCACTTACTGGGGTTCTGGCCATCTGGCGTGGATTGGCGACAAAGCCATTCATAGGTGGTGAAGTAGATTCCCAATGTGGGGGTGTCCCTCAGTGTCAGAGTCCAGGCTCCCCGGAACAGCCCTCGGGGTCCCTCCTCCTGTAAGATGGAGGCCGCACAGTGCACAGGCCCCCTGTACCGGGGTGGGGGGCTCCCTGGCTGCGCCCTCGGCTCTGTCTGGTTTTGTAGCCGAACTTTGATGAGGTCAAAAGGAGCCAAGAAGTAGGCCTGTGGGGAAGGAAGTGTTAGGGTCCTGGGTGGGACTTCGGGTGGGGACGGCTGGCTTGTCTTAATAAGAGGAAGACAGCGGGCAGAGAGGGCAGTCTCTCCTGCAGGATCCCTGCTTTTCCTGCTGCCAGCTCTCTGCCTCTCAGGCTCGACACTGGGGATGGGCCAGGGCCACCTCCTTAGCACCAGGCACCTGACAGCGAGACTTCCCCTCTCCTGGGGCCAGAGTGCCCAAATTGCGTGGTACCCGCATGGAGCTCGGGGACAAGCCTGGGTGGTTTTTCCAGGAGTGGGGCTAGGTTTCTAGCCTCTCCCAGTCAAGGAATGAGCCCGTGTCTGCAGTGATTGGGTCTGAAGAAATGGTTCAGTCTGTGCCCATGAAACAGCAAAGGATTCAGCCCACGCCAGGATTAAGGAGGTCACCTCATGAGTGTTGGGCTCTCAATTTCATAGACATAGACTCTCCCTCCTCACCTCTTGGAGGCTCCTGAGGGGTGGCAAGCATGGGGGCAGCCCTTCCTGCCTCTCACAAACCCCCAGCTATCAGCCTCCCAACAGAACGTGGGTGACAGGCTGGGGTCTGTGGGTCCTAGAACTCTTTATCATCTGGCTAAGGCAGACAGGACACAGATTTGGGATAGTATTGGGACTGAGGGTATGTGCTGGGAGGACATGGAGGGCGGTTGTGAGGAGGAGCTAATGTATGGGTGAGGGATTCAAGTAGGTCAAGATCAGCTGTTCAGGTGAGAATTGAGGTCATAGCTGAGGTTAGCATAGCATTTGGGGGCTTGTGTGTTTTGTGTCTGTTTGTTTTGTGGAAAATACACTAGCTCAGTCCCTCGGTCCTGGGAATGGCTGATGGCAGAAGAGGCTGGTGGTTGGCCCTGGCAGTGATCTTCAGAGGGTGGTAGAAAGGGCAGTGGACGGGGGAGCCTCCCTGTGAAATGGGACCTTGATGTCACCCTCTGGAGCCTTCTGGCAGTGCCGAGCTGAGGGCGTCTCCAGGGAGCGTGTTTCTGAGTCCCAGACTCCTGGGGGCTGAGGAAATGGATGGACGAAAGGTAGGGTGCAGGCAGGGGCTGGTTAGAACCTCTGCCCTCCCCAGCCTGTGCCCACGGGGGCAGTGGGGACATTGGGCACTGCTGCATTGTTTGATGGGGTCAGCCTTAGGCAGCCAAAAGCAACTTTTGTGCACAGCAGAGGTCAGTCCCTGCCGTGTTCTAACCAGCGTCACTGCCCACCTCTTCCCGCCTCCACACTAAAACACATTTTCTGTTCCAAGACCCTGGACCCAGTCCCCATCATGACCCAACAGGCCCCAGTTCTGTTATCTGTTCTGTTCTCCAAAGAGCTGGAGGGGAGGCTAATTTAGAAGCTGGGCCCGGCTGGGTCTAAGCCAGGCCACTTGGCCTGGGGCCTCAGTTCCCTTCCTTGTTTCTGGGGGCTGCCAGGTCTCGGGGCTTTGGAAACATGCAGGCATGCACTCCGCACAAGAAACGGCAGAAGGAAGGCCAGGGCCTTGGGGTCTCGTGAATCATTACTTCACTTGAGTGAGCCAGCTGACTCCGTCCTTGGTCCTTGCTCTCTGCCCCGTGAAGCCTGTCAGGAGCATCAGCAGGCGTGACCTAAGGCACCAGGCTGGTGTGTGGGGTGGAGCTAGGCACACATTCCTCTGTCTCTATGCTTAGGCCCCCCTGCTGCCTGGAGGCTCCTCTTCGCTCCACCCCACCTGTCAAAAGCCCAGGTACTTAAGAGCTGAGAACAAAGACCAACACCAATGATGGAGTTACTTAATGATTAATACCCTGGGGCTCTCCCAGCAAGATCTGTGGACTGGGACTCTGGTGAGCTCACAGATTCCGGGGCCACCCAGGTGCTGCAGGCAAAGGGGGTCTGCTAGGACCACTCCTTCACCACTGGGCTCGGAGCTCTGTGGGGGCTGTCAGTTCTCCAGGGTGAAAAGTCACCTTGGAGAGAGGTCTTCCCGCAGCCCTGAGGCTAGCAGACTCCTCCTGAGGTGAGCAAGCCCTGTCAGCCTCAGAGTGGGGGTCTCTCAGCACCATCTCCCACACCCTACCCTCACCCTGAGCTCTCTCTGCCTTTTGACCCTCTGCTCTCCATGACCCTTCCCTCCAGGCCTGCAGCCTGGAAGGCCACAGCTTAGCCTGGCCAGGTCAGTGGGAGCAGCAAGAGTTGCCCATTTCCCCTCTGCTCCCCACATTCCCATGCTAAGGCCCTGGTCTGCAGCTGTGAGTCACCAGACAGGGCTAGGAGGGGAAGGAATGAACTGACCATCACGGAGTGTGTGTGTGTGCACGCGTGTGCATGTGTGTGCACCCCCACGCCGCACTGACCTGCATGAACCCCCCGGTGCAGCCGGCTATGAAGACGTGCGTGTAGCTGGGCGGCTGGGCCCGCCGCTCCTGGTGGGAGGTGGCCGTGAGCACCAGCAGGGTGTCGCTATAGACCCCGAACAGGACGGAGTTGACCAGAGCTATGCTCGCGATAGGGAAGCTCATCCCCTTGAAGAAGCCCAGGAGCTGCAGGGAGCCGGTGTTAGAGTGGGTGGGGGGCGTGAGGCCTCCCCTTTGCCCTTTCCAGCCGTGGCCAGGCCTCCTCTGGCTGGAAAACCGCTCTGAGTCCAGTGCAGGGAGGCAGAGGTGGCCAAGGCTGGGACAGCCACTAAGCTACCACCCAGCCCCCAGTGGCCCCAGACTTGTGTTTTCTCTCATCCAAGGGCAGAGCCCTGCCTGGAGAGAAGGAAGCTGGTACTGACTGCCCAGATGCCTCCTACCCCAAAGCCCCAAAGAAGCAGACCACCCACCGACTCATGGCGGTAAGTCTTGACCATACAATCCACGATGCCCCGGTAGGTGTTCTGTGTCTGTAGCCGCACCTGCATGAAAAGGAGAGCAGGCAGGCAGGCCGGGCATGGCTCCAGCCCAGCTCATCCCTCTGCCCCTCAAGCAGGACGCCAGCAGGACAGGAAAGGCAGGCAAAAGCCTCTGTCCGCCAGGCCCCGCTCTCAGGGCATCCTAACGTTTGGTTCGGGTGACATCTTTCATTCCTTGGGTGCTTCCCCTCGACTCACCTTTACAGTGTCAAAGGGGTGTCCAAGGACCAAGCCCAGAGCGCCTGTGGTGACAAGAAGGTGCTATGAGTGAGGCCCCTCACGCCAGGCTAAGGAAGCAAGTCTGTGCTGAGAGGAAAAAGGGATTCAGGAGGAGAGAGGGCAGGCCTTCCTGCCAGACTCCAAAGAAACTCCAGCCAGCCCCTGGGAACACCCTCCACACCAGGCACTGGGCTAGGAAGGTGTGGGGACAAGGGGACAGCAGGAGGGAGCGCCAGGCTTGCCTGGAAGAGGCACAAGCAGAAGGGAGGAGCCAACCACAGACACATGGTGGCCTCTGGGAGTGCACCCCGCAGGGTCTTGCTGGCTTCTCTAACCCTGGGACTGGATGGAGTCTCCACCACCCCTGCCAGCTTCACTCCTCCCTTCCTCCAACTCGCAACCACTGTCCAGTGGGGGGTAGTACGGGGTGGCTTGATCCAGACCAGGCCCTGCCCTCCTAGCGCTCTGCCCCCATCAATGGCAGTGCAGAGCTGGGGGTCCATTAGGGGAGTCTTGCTGGCACCAGGGGACAAGGGTCCAGCCCCAGCCATCTCCCCACTTCTGGGTCTGGCCCTCTGTAGCAAAGGCTGGTCCTGGAGCTTTGGGAGAGGTTGAAGGCCCAGGGGGCAGGTCAGAATGTCCCTCTCTTTCTTCTAAGAGAAATGTCACCCCAAAGCTGGGCTCGGTCCACAGTACAGAAGGCCTCGGGGCACACCTCAGGGCATTGCCAGGTAGAGCAGCGGCCCAAAGAAGAACGAAGGACAGCAGCAGGTGAGTGAGGTTAAAGGGGAACTTCCTTTCTGAGCCCCACAAGGCAGGCTTGGAGAGCAGGGTCAAGGTGTAGGTGCTGCTGGTGTGTCAAGGGGAGCAATCACCTTGGCTCCCCCTCTGGACAGGTGTCGGGCGGTGTGGCATTGGGCACAGCAACACCACCCCCACCCCCTCTGCGACTTCCTCTCCTCTCCCCTCAGGCAACTCCCAGGAGGCTCTAGGACAGCTGGCTCTGGGCTCTCCAGGGGAACCAGGACTTTGGCCTCAGCTTCTCCTATGTCACCCACCTTCCCCAGGAAGTGATCCACCATTGGGGGTGATGTGACAGAAGGAAGATAAATGTCTCACCGGAGATCCAGCCAGCCACAAACTCCTCCACGGGCATTGTCCCGCCGGATGGAACTGGTGGCTCCAGCAGAGGAGACGCTGGTGAAAGTGTAATTCTACCCTCTCCCTCCCTGTACCCAGACTGATAACCTCCCACTAATGTTTAACCCTGGGTGTAGGGTGAACAGTGGCCTGGTGCCCAGTCCTCACCAGATTGGGTGGCCCTGACGCACTGGAGGAGGTGTGCAGGGTGAAATCTCGTGGGGCAGCGATGATGGCCTAAGGTAGCCTCCCCCCCTGCCGACCAATGATGGCCTTGCAGCCTCTCCAGGCCTGGCAGCCAGGCCCAGGCCTCTGGTCTGGCCCCTCCAGGCTGCCTCAGTCAGCATGGGTTTAATGAGCCTGCTAGGGGCAAGGCCCTGCTTGCCCAGGCAGGCCCACACTCCCATTTGTCCCCACGGCACCACACATCAGGCTGCCCACCCATCCCCAACAGGCGGCAGGGCTGGTCGATGGAGCATGGCCACTAGGGGGCAGGCTCAGCCCGCGGGTCACCCCGGCATTGGGGAATCACTGAGGTCCACAAGGTGGGAATGACCCCCACCCGGAGGAGTGATCAGCAGGGACTGAAGCTGAGCCTTCTCCCAGGGTTGTTTAGGACTCCCCCCATGTGAGTCATCAACGGCCTCCCTTGGCCTGCTCCTTTCCAAGCCTCTTTCCCAGGGGAAAGTTGGGGATTTTGAATGTATAAAAGATGGTGTACCTCTCTGCTTGGGGATGACCAGGCTATGACTGCCCCTTTCTCTTTGGACAGTGACCACGCAAACTGACAAGGCAGCGAGCTGAATCTCTCTCCCGCGAAGATGAGAAGGAGGAGGGACCGAAGAGGTGCGGGCTCTTCTTTTGAGGGCACTCTCAATGCTCAGGAGCCGCTGCCCATAGAAATCTGTGAAGGCCCCAAACATGGGTGCCAACTCTTGGTGCTGTCCTGATCCCCCCGCCCCCGCTTTGCCTCACACCTCACCAGCATTCCATGAGGAAATTGCATTATTATCTTCAAAACAGATCTGAAGCCATCCCCCGCCCCATCTCTTCCATGGCTACTGCCTTGGCCCAAAGCCACCATCACCTCCACTTGGATTCCTACCCAACTGGCCACCCAGCCTCCACCCTTGCCTCCTTCCAGTCTGTTCTCCACACAACAGCCGGAGTGATGCAGTTAACATCTAAGTCAGACCATTCTCTGCTCCACATCCTGCAAAGGCCTCACCCTGCTCAGAGTCTGAACCAAAGTCCTTCCCTGGCTCTAGGAGTCCTCACAGAGCTGCCCCGTATTCCTCTGACCACCCTCTTCCTTGCTCTGCTCCTGCCACCTGGCCTCCTCTTCTTCAAACAGGTTCCTGCCTCCAGGCCTTCTTACTGGCTGTTCCGTCTTCCTGTTGGCCCCTCCTCCATCTTGGGTTCAAAGGTCACCCATGCAGTGAGCCCACGCTGACGCTATGGTCTCATTGAATATTGCCACCTGCCCCACCTGCCCAGCATTCCTGGTGCCCCTTCCTGGCTCTACCTTTTCTTTCCTCCAGCACACTCATCACCTTCTGACACACTGTGTAATTAACTTGTTGTCTGTCTGGGCAGCCAAAATCTGTTCTGTTCACTAATGTTATCTCCAAGGTTTAGAACAGAAATGGCACAGAGTCCATGGCACTCAATAAATATTCATTGAAAGAACGAATGAGTGGTCAAGTCGGGGAGCAGTGTCAGTGGACAGCCCTGCGGCCAGCCCTGGGTTTCCAGTTTTCTCTCCCATCTAGAAAGGGCACCAAAGAATGTCAAGTCCCAACAATACCCCCCACCTGCCCCCTCTAGATATTGTTGCAACTCTTTCCCATCAGATGCTCAAGGACCAGTCTAGCTCACCCTTCTCCTCTTCCTCTGCCAAAGAGAAATAGTCCACCCCACTACTTTCCAGGAAGCAGGGTTTCATCTGACCTCCACCCCTGGAGCTGCCCGGGGTTCTTTGCCCCCAAGACCTTCCCTGCACACTGGCACGGGTACTGGTCTCTCGTGAAGGGCTGGGCTGCAATCCCACTTTTGCTCATTCTTTCCTGACTGATGTTTGGCCTCTGCGTCCTTTATTGCTTGCAAAACTAGGGGCCCAGCCCAATTGATCACTGAGTCTAAGGCCTGTTGGCTCTAAATGCCTATGGACTGCCCAGCCCCCTTATTCAGAATGGGCCCCACTCTCTTCTCTAATCCCACCTCACCACCCTCACCACCACCTCAAGGGAGACCCATTATCACTCCCCAGAGCCTTGCAGAAGGACAGCTCCACCCCTGGAGAGCTCTTTTCCAGTCCTACAAATTCTACCAGGTTAATCCTCTGCCTGCCAGAACAGAGCTCTGAGTTCAGTCACTCCCTAGTTTACAACCTCCAAAACAAACATCTTCACTGCCTGCCAAACCACCACACACTCCTGGATGTTCACCCCGTCCATGGGGTGCCATCCCATATTCCCAACCTCACCTGCTCTGCTCTGGTTGCCCAGGGCTTCCCTGGTGTCCTAAATGCTCCGCTACCTGGAATGCCTTCAGGAATCTCTTCCAGTGCCCCTCCTCGCTGGACCTGGGTTTCAGCCTCCTTACCACCAGCACAAATACTGGCAGACCTCTGTTTTGTTACTGAACTTTTCTGATCCTGTTTTCTTGTCATGAAATGGAGATAGAATATACTCACCTTAGTGTGTTCTAAGGTCCTTAGAAATGGGTCTGGCACATTGCACATGCTCCGCAAATGGTAGCTACTATGAACTCTTATTTCCACTCCCAGGATCCATGAAGATGACCTGAGGAAACACAGAAAGAGCCTAGCACACAGTAGGTGCTCAGGAATTGAGGACCCTTCTCTTCTTGCTTGTGGCATTTTATAACTCTTAAGGCAATTCTGTCATCTTATGTAGGTTTGTTGTTTCTTTTTTAACATTTTATTGGAGAATTGAGAAAGGGAACCAGTATTGGGGAATTGGGGAAGGGGAACAGCCAAGTTGTTGTCCTTCAGTCTTAGTTGTGGAGGGTGCAGCTAGCTCAGCTCCAAGTCCCGTCGCCCATCAGCAGCTTGCGGCTGCTCAGCTCAAGGTGCTGTGTTCAGTCTTAGTTGCGGCTGGCACAGCTCACCATCCTATGTGAGAGTAAAACTGGAAACCTTAGGCCAGCCGAGTGGTGCATTGGTTAAGAGCTGGCTTGGGATGCCAGCAGCCCCGGTTCAGATCCCACATATGAGGGTCAGTGACACTGCCCTCAAAAACAAACAAACAAACAACAAAAAAACTGGAAACCTTGTTAGGAGCACATACTCTCACCAGCTGAGCCATCCTGCCACCTGTTGGCAGCTCAGCTCAGGTGCAGCTTGGGTGCAGCTCACTGGCCCATTTGGGAATCGAACCGAAGACGACCCTGTTGCTCAGAGCTCGCATCTTAACCAACTGAGCCACTTGGCAGGCTCCATCTTATGTAGTTTTAAACATGCATTACTCCTGGGATTCTCTCTCCCTCCACTCCCCAATTAAACTGTGTCTCACCCAGGTCTCCATCCCCTACCCAGGATCCCCATCCAGTAAGCACTCAACAACACTGAATTATGTTCCCACTGCATTCCAGTAGATTTAGGGAGGTCACTGAACCATTGTGTCCTGGTCTGAGGGTCCCAGAGCTGAGAACCAGGAGGTAGATGCCTGTTCCCACTGTACACTCCTCTTTGGCTCACATCTGGGCTTCCTTGAGCTCTTAGGTCGTGGCTATTCTCACAAAAATGCTGGTAAGGCAGACATGTTGTAATGGGCTCAATGGGAGGAGGGGAGAAGTATGGGGGTCCTGGAAGGGCAGGCAGGCTAAGCTGTTTCAAATTCACTGAGAAAACTTGGACTGGATCAGAAACTGGAGCTGCCTTCCAATGCCGGGAGTCAGGGCAGGGTGAGCCCACTTCCCTGTTCCTGCTGATCACCTAGTTCATTGTTGTCACTTGGAACAACCTCTGGTTTCTCTAGCTCAGGAAAGCATCCCATGGACCTGTTTTTCTCCCTGACAGCCACAGCTCAGGCACACACATGCTGTTATTGCCAGGACATGTTGGTGATGTGACACTGGGGATAGATGATTTCACACCTGCCTCTTCTAGGCCCCACCCAGTGCTTCTTCCCAGTCTGGGAATGGCTCAAGGTCCCTGAAGCTGCATGTCTGCGATAGCAAGGGCTCACGTGACTGCTCCCTGAAAAAGCAAGTGTGTCCAGCCTGGGTATCTGGCATATAATGAGGATCCCTGGAGGTCATGGAATCCAACCTCCTAATTTTACAGAGAAGGAAACAGGCCAGGAGGGAAAGGGGCTTGTCCAGGATGATCCAGGACAGGGACCCAATCTCTTGACCACAACGAATGGCCCATCACCCCTCACACTCCAGGGGCGCTGCAGTATACAGGCCGCTGCCTGCGGCACCTTTTCCCAATTCCCCGTGCAGTGTGGATCTCGAACTCGTCCCAGGAGGCGGCTCCATTTTTACAGGTAAGGGGACCCGCCCAAAGTCTCATGTGAGTGCCAGAGCTCGCGCCCGGATGCCTGACTGCCTTGCATCTTCCACAAACTGTTACAGGCCATCGGTGTGGGGCCACTGGCCGTTGGTCACTTGGGTTGGCGGCGAGGCCAGTTCCTAGTGCGGCCATCCCAGAGCAAGAAAGGTCTGGAACCCGAGTGTCCCGGGCATGCGCGGGTCCGCGGTCGAGGGCGTGAGCGCGCGGACTCAGAGCAAGGCGCGTGCGCGGCAGCCCCGGGCTCGGATTGGCTCCCGCGGGCCGGGAGGCGTGGCCCTTCCCTGTGCGCTTCCTCCGCCCCTGCTTCCGCGTCGCAGCCCCGGGAGCTGGAGCCCGAGCGGGAGCAGGAGTCCCTTCCTGCCGCAGAACCCTAGGCGGAGCTGGGGGTCGGAGTGAGGGCAGCAGCCCGGGCTGAGGCGGCGGCCGCTGCGTCCCTGTGAGGTGAGAGCGCGGCTACACCGTGCGCGGGCCTCCGCCTCGACGGGCTTGCGCGGTGCCCTGCCTGGGCATCCCCGCTAGCTGGGCTTCGAACCCGTCTCTAACCCCTCCCACCAGCGATGACCTCGAGTTGCCTGAGGACACTCTCCCACCCTCACCCTGTTAGTCTGAATATCAATGTCGTCAGCCACTGTTAACTTGCACTGATCAGCCCGGAACCCCTCCCTTCCTCAGTGAGAGCTTGTGCTCTCCAACTCTCCATCCCTGGACCCCCCAGTGAACTGCTCTTTTTCTTTCTTTCTGCAGATGGACGGGACGGAAGGTAGTGCCGAGCAGCCCGCTGAGCGGTCCCATCGAAGCAGCGTGTCCTCCGTGGGAGCCCGAGGTGGGTCCTTGTCCCCATCGCATCCCCACCATACCCTCCTGGAGCCCCAGTCCTGGGGGAGTGGCCCTGGCCTTGTCATCTCGTTTATTAAAGAGAATCTTACGTGTTACTTAACAAATGAGATATGCTGAAGTATGAGGAGCAGGGCTCTGTCACTGTGCTACGGGTCAAGTTGGATACTTTCTTAAATCTTTCGTCATCTATAAAATGAGCATGTTGCACATAGCCGTGAAATTCAAAAGAAATCCCATGAATGAAAAGTGACACATTCACCTTTTTTGTTGAATTTCTTTCTCACAAACAGCTTTTTTGAAAGCTTTTTTGTCTTTATTTTATGGGGAGGAAAATGGGCACTGGAGAGATTAAGTCACAGGATACTATAGCCTTCAATGCCTCGCTTTTCCCTGCCTGAAAAGTGGGTCTGAGGTGCAGTCTCCTCGTGGCTATTTTATGATCTCTCAAGAAAGGAGCTGTTGGGGAACAGACTGGGGATCCAAAAAGCATCTTTCCTTGTACTGATGATAAACTGCCCTTGCCTTTCACAGGCTTCACCTCATTTAACTCACAGCCACTCCTTGAGGGAGAGGTATTAGCCCCGTTTTTTATAGGAAAGGTAGGTGACACACTGATTTGCTGAAGTCAGCCAGCTAGCTACATGCCAGGCGAGGATTGGAACCCGAGAATATTGGCCTCCAAGCTCAGTGCTCCTTCATAGTACCTGTAGTGCCAGGGATGGACATTTGAATCTGGTTGCTCTTCCAAAGGTATCCCTTTGGCTCTGGGCTCCAAATAGGAATCCCATAGGCTGTCACAAGGGAACACTCAACTTGTACTCTCCCTGGCCTATTTATTTATTTATTTATTTATTTTATTTTCTTATTTAAGTGGATAGCCTTTATTGGTATTTATTTAGCCTTTTGTTGCCCTGGGTGGCATTTTGTTGTAGGTCCCACAGTTGTACCTTGTGATAAATTACAGCGTATGTTTACTCCTACATTAGACAAAGATTATTTTTACAGGCTTATTTTTGTGTGTAGACTTGCTTAACAATCACTGAATTTCTAAGCCAGGTTCAGGCAACTGAAGAGCCTTTATATAAGTAGTTTATATTGTCTAGAACCAAGGTATGCTGCAAATCCAGTCTGGAGCAAAATGGGAAATAACATCTTTCTAAAGATAGGCTTAGAAATTCTGATCCAATAAGTTAAGATGTTTCCTTTCTCTGGTAGCAGAGCTGAGGAATACCTGGCTGCTAGATCACCATTCACAGGTATAGCCAAGAAAACAGGGTACAGACCACCAAAAGCAAGACCAACTAAATCCACCCCTTATTACGGTACAGGTTTCACAGTTCAAATCACCTGTTTTCAATGGTAAACTTACAAAACCTTTGTAAGATACGTTTGCTGCCAAAACTGGGATTACTGCCATTGGTAAACCTGCTGCTATATGAGCCTGTGTCACATTTAAGGTGTGTCAAAAAAGAGTGTTTGCTATTAGGCCACAGAGAGCAGCATTAAATCCAATATATGTTGATCCATGTTCAAGTAGACCCCTTTCTGCTTCTGGTAGTTGGTTAATTTTTCTGGTTATGATATCAAAAATTTGGTTTTCCCTCACAGTATAATCTGGTTCATGGTTTTCCATCTGGAGCTGCGTTTTCTTTCCTGGAATGTCAGTATCTTAGGCTGTCCTCCCAGCTGTCGGTGTTTCCTCTCGGCTTCCTCAGCCACTAAGGCTCACTGCCATTTTTTTTTTTTTTTTTTTTGAGGACAATGTCACTAGCCCTCATATGTGAGACCCGAACCGGGGCCGCTGGCTTCCCAAGCCAGCACTTGACCACTGCGCCACTTGGCCGGCCCTCCCTGGACTATTTAAAACTGTCCTGAACGACCATGGTTTTGAGTCCTGAGGCTTGAAGAGTCCTAAGGAAGTGGAGCCCTGGAACTTGATTTACCCTGGGGTGACCTTGAACCCTCAGTTCCCATCAGCCAGGGCCAGAGAAAGACAGCAACTTGCCTAAATATAACTGTGGGTCACCACCTCTCCCCTCTCCCAGCCTGATACACTGATTGTTGTAACCTCACGGTGGGGTCAGCCTCTCTGCCTCAGTTCCCACATGGAATGTTCTTCAGGAAGAAAGCATAGCAGAGTCCTTGGGGCTGCCAGGGGAATGTGCGTGGCCAGCCTTAATTTGGACCTTTGGGGGTTAGGGTGGGGCTAGACTGGTCCCTGGGGCAGAGTTGCTGGGTTGTTTGAGGGTCTCAAGTAGGTCCTAACAGATGGCACTCTTCCCAGTGTTATTTGGGGATACTGGGGCTCGGCCTCTAGAATGTAGCTTTGGTTACCTCAAAGGGGGTAGTGAGGGGGGCTCCAGCCCCAGCAGGGGTGCCTGGGCAGTAGGCCTAGCTGACCCTACTTGGCTTCCATTGCAGCAGCTGATGTGCTGGTATATCTAGCGGATGACACAGTCGTACCCCTGGCTGTGGAGAACCTGCCATCCCTGAGTGCCCACGAGCTGCACCGTGCCATCCGGGAGGTCCTGCAGCTCCCCGATAGCGCCCTGGATGCCTTTGCGCTCTGGCTTGTCTCCCCTCTGCTGGGTAAGGCTTGTTCACGAGAAGCCCAGGCGGGAGGGTGCTGACCAGTGGGGAGGAAGGGACAGCTTCCAGAGCCTGTGGCCACTGTACATCGGGGAGGGTGGGGCTCGTGTGGCCCTGGAGCTATCCACCCTTTTGAGGCCAGAGCCCTAAGAGGACTCCTGGCTCCTGTGCCCCCACCTCCTTACTTTCTGCTGGGGAGAGGCTGAGCTTGCCCTCAACCGCAGCAGTAAGGAGCCTGGGGCATCAGGAAAAGCAGGACTGGGGGACAGGGAGGGAAGGGATCTGCATGCAATGAGCCCGTGGTCTGCCACAACCTGAGCTGGCATTTTGTGACCAGAATTTCTCCTCATCCTCATGTCCCAGCCCTGTCTTGCAGGTGAGGAAATTGAGGTTTGGAGTGGTGGGACCAGTGAGTGGTAGGATTGAGATCAGCACAGAAGTCAGGATGGCACTCAGCTGGCCTCTGAACTGCATTCCGCTCCTTGAGGGCAGGGAGGAAGATGGGACCCAACCCAGGAAACAGCCCCTCCTAAAGATGAGGCTTTTCCTGAGGGTGGGGAGGGCAGGATGAGTGGAACCCAATCTCTCTGCAAGGGGGCCTTCAGCCCTGCCTGGTTTCTGGCCTGTGACCACGTAGGTCCTGCCCTTTCAGGCTGAGATCCCAAGGCAGGAATGGAGCAGGAGTGGGGCTGGTGGCTCTCCAGCCCCTCATGCCTGAGATGGGGAGGGCTGGGAGCTTCCTGGAGCCTCTGCACAGGGCCTCGGGCCTGCTGGCTTGAACAGGGAGGGGGTCAGGAATGAGGATGCCCCCACTGGTGCCAGGACCAGACATGTTTATGAGCTTAAACTTGGTCTTTCCTTGTAGAGGAGCAGCGGCAGGAAGGAGATACCTGGTCCCCAGGACCCCTAGTGGTTGGGGTTTGTGCCTCTACCCTGGAGGGAGGATACCAACTGGCTTGATGGGAGAGGGAGTGCCTGTCCCCACCCACACTCCCCCCTCTTCTCCCCCTGCCAGCCAGTTGGAACTTCCTGCCCAGCTGCTGCTCTCACCCACCCTCTTCCTGCCTCTTCTAGTCTCCTCTGGCCTCTCCCCACTCAGCCCTGCTGCACCTCCTTCATCCTCCAGGCTGTTGATCAGGACTGTGGGCCCCTTGGCTGATGTCTTTGAAAAACTGGGGGTGGCAGTTCCATGTGGCCGGCCCCTGCCAGGCTCGCTGTCCCTGCAGCTGGACAGCTTGTGTCCTCCCACTTTCTCTGCTCTCACTCCCTCCTCATTACAGGCCTGCTCTCCCCTCAAGAACATGAATGGGCTGCCTGTGTGGCCCTGCTGGCCTGAGGCCCCAGCACAAAGTCAGTTTGTTCCCAGGCTAGGTTCAAGAAAGCTGAAAGGCCACTTCAGCTTTGACTCGGGCCCCTCAGAACCCTTGCCCCCCGCATCCGAACCTGCTGAATGGGTGAAGTACTGACAGATGCTCCAGGGCTGTGAGGCAGAGCCGGCATGCTGTCTACTGGTCCACCTTTCAAGCTGGGTGTTAGGAAGGGTTTGACCCTCTCAATGCCATTTTCAGCCTTCATGCCGTGGGGCTCCAGGCACTGTCAGTCTGGTGTGGTGACCAGGCAGGAAGGCCCCATCTGGAAGTGTGTGGCACCACAGGGTCAGTGTCATCCCATTTTGTTAATGAGAGTCCTCTGAGGCTTGGGGCTTAAGGCTGGTTGGGGCAGAAGGAAGAGCACCCTTGCCCCAGGTCTACCCTCCCCCTGTGTGTCCAGGGGTCTTATTCATCTCACAAGTAAGAATGTGCAGAGCCCCCTGCTTGTGCCAGGCAGTGATCTAGTTGCTGGAGTTACAGTAGGGAGCAGAATCGAAAGTGTTCCTGTTCCCTGAGGGTCAGGGAACAGGCAGGGGCTTGGCAGGAGGAGCTCTTCTGGTTTAGCCACTAACTCTGGTGGCCTCAGGCAGGCGCTGTCCCTCTTTGGGCTTCAGTGAATGTCCAGATTGAGCGTGTACTTGGAAGACCTCTTTGAGCCACTGAGGGGCTGGGGTTGGAGGGAGGGGAGAGGACACAGCTGCACCTGGCACCTTCCCCTCCTGGGGGTGGTAGGGCAGCAGTGCTTACAGACAGGTTTGGCCAAGGATCTAGGTTGGAAATGAGGGCGGTGGAGCCACCGGGAAATCTGGATCAGAGAAGTGATGGGAAAAGAAAGGGCTGTGAAGAAGCTGAGTGCAGGGGTTGGGTGGAAGAGGCTGTCGGCAGGGAGGGAGGCAGTTTGGAGGCTGTGGCTGCTATTCTGGGTGAAGGTCAGGGTCCAGATGGAAGCCCAGAGAACAGAGACGAGGTCCGTTGACATTAGGCTGACAAGACAAGGCCCCTGTCCCTCTGGTGACAGTAGTGAAGTGGGGGATGAGAATCAGCAGGGCATTCAGAAGGTAGGGGTAACTAGTTGATGGCATGTATATTGCCCTACCTGTACCCCGGTAGCCATCCTTATTCATCACCAGATGGTCTTGGAAATGGCCTTGGACTTCTCAAAAGCCATGGGGCTCCGGTGCACGAGATGACACTGTTTGGTCATTCCTGGCCCGGGATGTTGAGCCCTCGGATCAGCTGACAGTCTGAAGTGGAGAGGCGACCCACGGTGAGGGCGCATGGCAGGTCAGGGGTACAGCAGTGAACTGGAGGTGCTTCTGCCCACGAGGCACTCACCGGTTAGTGGGGGCACAGTGAGGTCATGTCAGATAATGGTAATCTCTGTAAAGGCAATCAAATGGGGTTCGGTTGGTGTGATAGGTGGCAGGGAGGGGCAGTCTTAGTTAAGGGTCCAGGAAAGGTGACACTTGAACTGCAACCTGAGCCAACCAGCCATGTGAGGATGTGGAGGAAGGGTGTCTGAGGCAGGAGGAACAGCAAGTGCAAATGCCCCGAAGCACAAACAGGCTGGGAATGTTCAAATGATTAAAGAAGGCTGGGGTGGCAGGAGCGAGTGGGAGAGGGAGCGACAGACGGAAGTGAGGTGGGGAGCTGGATGGCCTGGTGCATGGTACCTGTGGGCCATGGAGGCCAGGGGCTTGCAGGATGGAAGGTCACCTGGCGCTCCCAGGGGAGGTGCTGGAGGTGGGGGGCTGGCCAGGGGTGGGGAGGGCGGCCCCTGAGTTACCAGCTTCGGGCTGCTTCCTAATGACAGTGCTGGCTCCATCTGTACCGCCCTGCGCCCCCCCTCTCCCACCCCCAGCCCCCACCTCCCTCTGCCACAGCCTCTCGGCTCCAGCCCACCCTGGGCACTGTAGGGAACAGCCAGAGGCTGGCTCTGCCTGAGCCTGACCACCCTCACTTGCTATGTGTGTTTGGACAAACAACTTAACCTCCTTGAGCCCCGTGTTTTCTGGGTGAAATGAGGATGGAGTATTATTGCAGAGCGTGTGTGTACCCGTTCAGTTAGTATTGACCATGACTGCTGTCATATTGCTGTTGGTGGCTGGTGGCAGTTGCACTGGTAAAGGCCACATGGGCCGTTTCCCCTCTCGTCCTGCAGAGGTGCAGCTGAAGCCCAAGCACCAGCCCTACAAGCTGGGCCGCCAGTGGCCAGAACTGCTGCTGCGCTTCACCGACGCGCCAGACGATGATGTGGCCACAGGTCAGTGTGTTAGCGCGTCCGTGTCTCGGCCCTCCTGGGTCTGGGGCACTGACTCCCAGCCCAGCCAGGCATCCGGTGGCAGGTGGAGCTGCCCTGGCTGAGTGGCAGGACCAGCATCCCCCCCACAGGCTCCGTCAGCCTCTCCGGGGTCCCTGAGGGGAGGCCAGGAGACAGTGCACTGCGGGGGTGCAGGGAGCATATCGAGATAAGCCACACACCCCACTCTCTGGGCAGCCCTTGGGTTTTCTCAGTCACGCTGCATGAGCCTGAGGATTGGAGACTGGGTCAGTTGGGAGAGCTGGGCAGGGCTGAGCGGGGTGACCAAGCAGTGACCCCCGCCTTTCCCCCCAGATGAGCCTTCCCTGCAGTTCCGAAGGAACGTGTTTTTTCCAAAGCGGCGGGAGCTCCAGGTAAGACGGCAAGCCCCAGGCAGTACCACCCAGGGCGGGGGCCTTGTGTCTAGCCCGCTGTCCCTAGACCCTGGACACGGGTGCCTTGAGTCAGCTGAGCAGTCCCCCCTCCCCCCCCACACCACACAGATCCACGATGAGGAGGTCCTGCGGCTGCTCTATGAGGAGGCCAAGGCCAACGTGCTGGCTGCACGGTACCCGTGTGACCTGGAGGACTGCGAGGCCCTGGGCGCCCTGGTGTGCCGCGTGCAGCTCGGGCCCTACCAGCCTGGCCAGCCCACTGCCTGCGCCCTGAGGTGACAGCCAGTGTGACCTGAGGCAGGGGTGCGGGGTGGGGAGGGCTGCCCCAGGATCCTCCTTACAAGTGCTCTTAGGTCTTGCAAGGTCCTGGAGTCAGGTGGCCTCAGCCCAGGGCTGGCCCTGATACTTGTAACCTTGCGTGAGTCACCCTACCCTTCTGAGCCACCTTTCCTCATCTGCCCTGGGCTCAGGGGCCTGGAAAATGGGAGACTTGGGTGAGGTGACATCCACGAGCAGAGCCCCCAGCCCAGGGAGCCCCACATGTGCGTGAGGATGGCGTCTAGCCTCCCTTCGGAGGTCAGGAGGGAGCTAGGCTTGTTTAATTGCAGTCATAGTCAGGGACTGGGGGGAGGGGCGGTGATGAAAATGCCGACAGTGGCCCTGAGAAGGGTGGGCAGCCCCCTGGAAACCCCTCCTCATGCTGCCCTGCAGTTGGGCCCCTTCAGGCCAGCACAGGTTCCTTTCTCGCCTCAGCCCTCCCTCTGGACTGGCTGCCCTTCCCCATGGCCTGGGGTGTTTGGTCCTTCTGAAGCCCCAGCAGGGACAACCGCAGTGACATTTGTTCTGCCCCGGTTATAGGCACATGCTAGCGCCTTCCCATACAAGTAGGCATCAGTATCATCTGTTATGCGTGGGGAAGCCAAGGCTTGGAGCGGGCACTCATGCCCAAAGACTCAGGCTCCAGCAGTGGCTTGTCTGGGACTGCCAGGGCATGGCCCACGTAGCCACTGGGCTGCCTGGATGAGGAGGACAGTGCGGTCACGGCAGGGTCTTGTCCGCTCTGCGTGTGTGTGAAAATGCTCTTTCCTTCTTGAACCTGTGCCGACGCATTGGGGGTTGGTGCTTTTTTACATCCTTATTTGGCAGAACAAAACATCGATAGCTCTGGGTCACTTGCACTATTTTTTGATGTAAAAGTTCTCCTCATTCAGAAATCCAAACCTCCCTGGCTCAGTGACACAGAGGTTGCTCTGAAACCTTCCAGCCACAGCCTGGTTCTGGGGCCGACCTGGTTTTGGCTCTTCTTGCCATCTCCCAGCCTTTCCTTCAGGCCTCTCACCCACCCAGCATGCTGCTGGGATGGCCACAGTGGGATCTGTGGCGGGCTGTGTCCAGGGTTCCCCTGAGGACCTCCACATCCCTGGGCAGCCCCCAGCTACGAGCCCCTCATGCCGGGCATCCATCTTCCTTCCTCCACAGGGAGAAGCTGGACTCCTTCCTCCCTGCCCACCTGTGTAAGCGGGGCCACCGGCTCTTTGCTGCCCTTCGGGGCCGGGCGGCCAAGGCTGGGACAGACGAGCAGGGCCTGCTCAATGCCTACCGCAAGGTGAAGGAGGTGGTCAGCAGTGACAGTGAGCGGGAGGCCTCCCTGAGGACCCACTACTGCGCCTACCTCTTCAAGTGCCACGAGCTGCCCTTTTATGGGTGAGCAGCCACAGCCCTGGGGTCTCCTGTGTCCCCTTCCCTGACAGCCATGCCATCTCTCTTGGCCTTTGTGAGTGCGGCCTGCCACCCATCTGTGCTCCAGCTAAGCCCCATCCTCACGTGAGGTATGCCTCGATGCCAGCTCCTCAGGCCCCACGGGTCCCAAGCTGAACACGTCCTTCCTTTCCTCCTGTCACAGGCCAGGCCACCCCGGACAGGTCCTCTCCTTCCACCTGCCACCGTCACTTGGTCAGTGGACCTGCTGACCTTCCCTCAGCCAGTGCTGTCATTCACACAGTCAATATCTAGCCAATAGCTCTGTGTGCCTGCCATGTGCCTGCACGAGGTGCTGGCGACACCTCTGTCAGTAAAGAGCCTAATTCCTACCTGGTGAAGCTGCCTTCTAGTGGACAGAGACGGTGAGCAGTAGAAGTAACCACACACTGTGGGTGGCAGAGGGCGCGGCCAGGTGACCAGTGAGGACTGTGTGACAATACTCCGAAGGGGTAACGTAGCTCGGGCCAGATGGGGGTCATGCAGGACGTGAGACATGGTCCGATTCCAGAATTCGTGAAGGTGGAGTCGACAGAATTTGCTGGATAGATAAGCAGTAGAAGAGGTGAACGCAAGGAGGCAGAGAGGACCCCCGGTTTGTAGCCCCAGCGACTGGAGGATGGCACGTCATCAGCTGAGATGGGCCCCTGTAGTGGAGCTTGGTTGGGGGCTGGGCTTTGGACATGTTGGTTTTCTTTTTAAGCTGAGCTATCCTGCCACCTGTTGGCAGCTCAGCAACAGCTCATCTCAGGCCGGGAATTGAACCAGTGACCCTGTTGTTCAGAGCTCGCACTCTTTGGACATGTGGGTTTTGAGATGCTCTGTAGATATCTGGGTGGCAGTTCTGAGTGGGCATTTGGGTCTCTGAGCCTAGAGCTGGGTAGTAATTGGTGAGCCATTGGCATGGGGAACCATGCCGCTTCTAGTGGACAGAGACGGTGAGCAGTAGAAGTAACCACTTCCACTGGTGAAATTGCGGACACCAAGAGACGGCCAAGGGGATAAGTGTACCGGGCAGCAGGAGGACCCCAGCCAGCAAGGTGGGGGAGCTCTGCAAGCCCAGCAGAGGCGGGTATCGGGGAGGGAGTGACTAGCCTTCCCATACTGCTGCTTCAAAATCAAGTTCAACATGTCCTGTATGGCTGATGGGTGACTTTGGCTCCAGCCTTGTGGAGGAGGCAGTGGATAGAGGACAGTGAAGCAAAGATTGGAGACAGTGAGCGTAACCATCTTTCCAGGAGCCGTGCTGTAGAATGGAGTCGAGGTGGAGCAGCAGCCGTGGGTGTGGTGGGCACAGGTTTTTTATTTTGATGACAGGCGAAGTGTGTGTGTGCTAACAGGGATGGTCCAGTAGGGAGTGAAAACAGATCAGGGTGGGCGAGTGGCTTTTGATTGCTTCCGTTTCCTCAGTAAAGTAGGAGTCCCAGTGGTCAACTGACCCTGGAGAAAAGTCTTCCAGGAGTGGGGACAGGCGTGGGACTGCTGGGCAGCAATCCAGGCTGCTCGCAGGAATTGAAGGTGGCTGTGTCCAGTCCTGCTGTGTGGGGTACAGGCAGTCAGAGAGCAGGATTAATTAGGACTCTGGCTTCGCCAAGGGCCAGGCAACAAGAGTCTGGGGCAGCCATAGGAGGGGAAGAGGAGCTGGCTGGGCAGGAGGGCAAGGGTGGCAGCTCAGTGGGTTGGTGTCCCAAGGCACCCTTTCCCCTTCTTGGTGCCAAGCCCTGGAGCCACTTCCCTGGGCCGCTCCTGCACCCTCATGGGTCCCACCCAGGTGCAGCCTTTACCCCGCTCTGCTGCTGAAGGGTCTTGGCCTGGCGGACAGTGGGCAGTGGGGCCGCCCCAGCCCTGATGTGGCCTGGCCACCTCCAGCAGCCTCAGTTACTGAGTCCTTGGGCTGCTGGCACTTCCCTGAGCATCACTTACTCTGTCCACACCTGGGCCCATACTCTTCCCTCTGCCTGTGGTGCCCCTCTTTGTGTCACCCAGTTCCTCCTCCTGTCTGGTCAAACCTTCCTGTCTTACATGACCAGCTTAGATGCCACCACCTCCAAGAAGCCTTCCTCTCACCCCCCTTGGTTTCTCCCTCCCTTGGGGTGGGTTTTCATTTAACCTTCAGTCATCCAAACAGCTAAGCTTCTCAGGTACCCGGGCAAGGCCTGCCCAGAGCATCTGCTGGCGGGTGACCTGAGACCCTGGCCCATCTATTCTTAGTACTGGACGGGACAGGCTGACACCAGCTTCCTCCACAGGTGTGCCTTCTTCCACGGTGAGGTTGATAAGCCAACCCAGGGCTTTTTGCACCGGAGTGGACGAAAGCCAGTCACTGTGGCCATCAATCTGGAGGGCGTACATGTCATCGACAGCAGGGAGAAGGTACCTCCAGCTCCTCCTGGATGGGACCTGGGGTTGGTCTCGGAGATGGAGGGGGTCCTGACCCGGGGGGAGGGTGGGCGGCCTGTCTGAGCGGGCCCCTCCCTCCCTCGGATGTCTCTGGGGCTCTCCACTGTCATCCTGGGGGCTTTCCTGCCCAGTGTGGTAGGCAGGGGGCTGGCCAGGGCAGAGGGGCTGTGGTGACACCTCTGATGAGGGACTGGCAGGGCCCGACTCTTATGCCCGACCAGTAGCTGGAGACCAGCCGCAGGCTTTCCGAGAGCCCTCCTGGCTGAGTCCCGCTTCTCCCTGCATTTGGTGCTGGCTGTCTCCTGGCGGCCTGTGTTGAAGGTGCTGTTGGCAGCTGCCCTGTGCAGGGGTTCCTCCTAAGCAAGCAGAACAGTTTTGAGTGACTTCTGGTTGTGCCCAGAGAGGGATCCCAGAGCATCAGAGCCCCAGCTGACCTGGGAAAGGCCTCCCCTCCCCACCTGACTACCTGCTGGCCACAAGTGCTGTGGGTTGGGGCTCCTTATCCTCCCTGGATGTCAGCCCCCTTTGAGGGTCTAATGAAAGCAGGGACCCCTTTCCTTAGAGAAACTCACACAAATTTAGACTCAGTCCCCTCTTGGTGGCACCTAAGCAGGGTGAGGTGGGGAGTAGGTCTCTGCCCAGGGGCGTCCTAGCTCTGTCTCCCGCTGTCCAGCACGTCCTGCTGGGCCTGCGCTTCCAGGAGCTATCGTGGGACCACACCTCCCCTGAGGAGGAGGAGTCTGTCCTGTGGCTGGAGTTCGATGGGGACAGTGAGGGCACGCCGGTCAACAAGCTCCTCAAGATCTACTCCAAGCAGGTAGTGGGGTGTCGCCTGCACCAGGGTGGGGGTGAGGGTGGGGGAGGCTGGGCTTAGCGGGTCCCAGACAATTGGAAGCTCCAGGCTTGCTGGCTGGGGGCTTGGGGACCCAGGCAGCTGACTCCTGCTGACCTGGAGCCACCCTGGTAAGTTCTTTGGGCCTGGCCTGGAGAGTCCACATTGTGGTGGCCGTGCCTGCAGTGGGAGTGGCTGTTAGCTGAGGGCTTCCCAGTGCTGTGCGACCAGCCCACACTGGCTCCCTGTTCCCCAGGCCCCCTTGCGAGTTGGCTGCTCTCAGATGAGAAGCAGACATGGAAGGGTTAAGGTCCCTCTGTGCCTCTGCCGCGTGTTGCACTCTCCAGTGGGTGGTGGGCTCACTCACCATTGGGTCGTCCTGCCCCGTCTGCTCCCACCTCCTCATGCAGAGGCTGCCTTCCTCCCACAGGGCCCATTCAGGACTGTGTTCCTCACTTCTCTGCACGTGGACGTGCTCCAGGGAATCCTGTCCCCGAGAGCATGCACGTCCTGCCACCACCTGGGGTCCCTAGACCCTCTGTTGCCACACTGCTCTCTCTTCTGTTGTCACAATGCCTCATCCCTTCATAGCAAGCTTGCACTCCCCTGCTCAGCAGCCTCTGCTTTGCCGCCCCCGGTGCACAGATGTGTGTCCTCCGCCTCCATCTCAGCCTGACCAGGCAGGCGCTCCTGGAAACACCTCTCTTCCCCTGCGGTGGCTCCCGACCTCTGGCCTCTCTCCTGGTTTCCTTGCTGGCCCTCCTTTTCCCGGCCTCTTTAGGTACTTCTCTTCCCGCCCTAAGTCCACAGGTTCTTCCCTCTCATGGCTCTGAATACTCAGCTGTCCTCATCTTGATGCTAATGACTTCATAATTCTCACATCATTAGTTTAGACCTCTTTGTAACCCTCTCTCAGGCACAACTGATCTCACAGATTCATTGCACACAACGATGCTGTGCTGAAATACATCTTTACTAAGTCACAAAAACAAATGGCGATAGGTTACAGTAGAGAGAAAATATGGAAGCGAAGAGTCACAATACTTAACTGTTAGATATTTGAAAATTTGTGTGCAATGAATCTGTGAGATCAGTTACGCCTGACGGAGAGTTAAAGTAAATGTTTTCTTGAATTATAATACACGTACAAAAAAGTGTCCAAATCCTAAGTGTATCCGCCCCCCATCCTGACTTGTATCAGCCCAGAGTCTTTCTGCCTGTTTCCGAACCTTCTAGCAGTGGGACCCCAAGTGTATTCTTCCCTGTCTGGTTTCTTGCGCTCTGCGCTGAGTCCGTGAGCTCCATTCATGCTGCGTGGAGCAGTGGTTTGATCTTTTACGACGCACTTTGCTGTTCAGCGTCTGAATTTGCCAGTCTTTTTTTTTTTTTTTTTTTTAAGATTTCATTGGGGAATTGGGGGAGGAGAACAGCGTTGGGGAATCAGGGAAGGGGAACAGACAAGTTGCTGTCTTTTTGTTCTTCAGTCTAGTTGCGGAGGACATTGCTTCACTGGCCCATGTTGGTATCATCATTGCGCTCTTCCCGGATGAGGCAGATTGCTCGCCGGCCTCTGGATGGTCGCTCACCGCGGCTCTTGGCAGCTCTCGCTGGCTGCCGGCCACTCACGCTGATTGCCGGCCACTCACTGTAGCCTATGGCAGCCCACTGCAGCAGGGGCTGCAGTCTATATCGTCGCCAGGGCTTGCAGCCCAGCTCCAGGTGGAGCTGTTGTTGTAGAGGGCAGTGTCACTGGCCCTCATATGTGGGATCTAACCGGGGCCGCTGGCATCCCAAACCAGCTCTTAAGCAATGCATCACTCGGCTGGCCCTGAATTTGCCAGTCTTGACTCTTCCATCCTTTGTGTTGCTCATGGACTCTCAAGTCTCCAGTTTGCGACTATTGCAAAGGGTGCTGCTGTGATCACTGTTGTGTGTGGCCTTTGTGCGAATATCTGGGAAGGCAGTGCCTGGCTCACAGGTAGGCATGTGCTCCGCTTAGATGACACTGCAGCTTCCCAAAGCAGCTGTTCCAGTTTGCACTCCCTGGTGGTAGATGAGTGCTTGTCACCGGCTCCTCTCCAACACCTAGTACTGTCAGTATTTTCCGTTTTCACCCCTTGGGTAGATGAACAGTGGTATCTCCTAACCATTTTGTTTCCTTTATTTTTTAGTCAGCTTTGTTGAGGTATAACACACAATAAAGTACACCCATTTTATGAGTGAGTTTTGATAAATTTCCACACCCTTGTAACCACCGCCACCAGCTGTGGAGCAGCTGATTGGCTTTTTATCTGTCTTCATAGAGGTGAAATGTCGGTTCACATCATTTGCCCATTTTTTGTTGGCATTTATTTCCATCACCCCCAAATCTCCTTATGGTTTAATTGGCAGCCCCCCCACTTCCCCCTACACACACTGATGAGGTTGAGCACCTTTTATGTCTTATTCACCATCTGGATGGCCTCTTTGTTAAAGTCTTTTGCCAATTTTTCTTTGGCGTTGCCTTTTTAAAATTGTTTTCTACATTCCTCTTCTAATTTTAGATTCATCTTTTCTCCTGCTGTTTGACACCTCCCCTTCCCTATCCCTAGAGGTTTGCTTTCTCCAGCATGTCATATGAGTACGCTTATCATATAATAAATACAATGCCTACACGTTTACCCAAGAGGAGTGAAGGCATAGGTCCACACAAAGACCTGTACTGAAATGTTCCTGGCAGCTTCGTTTGTAATCAAATCAATGGGAACAACACCCATGTCCATCAGCTGGTGATTTGATAAAAAAATTGTGGTACAGCCCTCTAGCATATACACGGGATGCAGCTTTTAAGACTGGCTTCTTTCACTAAGTTAGCTTCATGCTTTTGAGATTCCATCCATATTGTGTGGCATATCGGTTCATTCTTTTTACTGTTGACTCGTATTGTGTGGCTGTGCTATTGTGTGAGTAGCTCGTCACCCACTGAAAGATGTTTGAGTTGTTTCTAGTTTGGGGCTTTTGTGAATAAAGCTGTTGTAACATTTGTGCACAGGCTTTTGTGGGGGCCTGTGTCTTCATTTCTCTTGTATAAGCCCCTAGGAGTGGATTGCTGGATTGTATGATAACTAAACTTATGGTTTACTTTCCTAAACACCATCAGACTGTTCTCCAAAGTAACTGATTTTGCATTCCTCCCAGCAGTGTCAGAGTTCCAGTTGCTTTGCCTCCTTGCTCAGTACTTGGTACTGTTAGCTCAGTACCAATCACTGTATAATAGTGATATGTCATTGTGGTTTTTTGTTTTGTTTTGTTTTGTTTTGAGGGCATTGTCACTGGCCCTCATATGTGGGACCCAAACCGGGGCGCTGGCTTCTGAAGCCAGTGTTTAACCACTGCGCCACTCGGCCGGTCCCTGTTATTGTGGTTTTAATTTGCATTTTCCTAATGACTAATGATGTTGATATCTTTCCGTGTATTTACTTGCTATCCATATATCTTGTTTGATGGATTGTCTGTTCAGATTATTTGTCTTTTTTTTTTTTTTTTAAAGATCTTATTGGGGAATTGGGGGAGGGGAACAGCGTTGGGGAACCAGGGAAGGGGAACAGACAAGTTGCTGTCCTTTTGTTCTTCAGTCTAGTTGTGGAGGACGTCGCTTCACTGGCCCATGTTGGTATTACCATTGCGCTCTTCTCGGGTGAGGTAGTCGCTTGCTGGCTGCTCACAGCGGCTCACAGCAGCTCCCGAAAGCTCATGCTAGCTGCTGGCCAGCCCCACTGCAGCCTATGCCATTGCCAACCACTCACGGCAGCCTAGCTCCCTCCCTCCCTCTCTCCCTCTCTCCCTGTCTTCCTTCCCCTCCTCCATATTTCTTTCATGATACCTTAGATGGTATGATTTTAACTTCAATTTCCAGTTGTTCACTGTGGCATGTCAAAATACAGTTTATTTTGTTATCCACATGTCCTTATATCCTGCAACTTTGTTAAACTCACTCACTAGTTTTAGTAGCTGTTTTGCAGATTCTTTGGGAGTGTTCTCTGTTGACAGTCATGTTGTCTGTGACTAAGGACGGGTGTGTCTGACTCTCCAGTCTGCATGTCTGTCGTCTGGCCTGATAGCAGTCACTCGGGCCTCCAGTACCGTGCTGCTGCGTTGGTGGAGGCAGACATCTTGACTTGCTCTTGATCTTAGGGGGAAAGCGTTCAATCCTGCTGTCAATACTTGTAATGTTAGTTGTGGATTTGTCTTTTTTTTTTTTTTTTTTTTTTAGATTTTTTTTATTGGGGAATTGGTGGAGGGGAACGGCGGAGGGGAACAGCGTTGGGGAATCGGGGAAGGGGAACAGACAAGTTGCTGTCTTTTTGTTCTTCAGTCTACTTGCGGAGGATGTTGCTTCACTGTTGGTATTGTCATTGTGCTCTTCCCGGATGAGGCAGATCGGTCGCTGGCCTCTGGATGTCGCTCACCGCGGCTATTGGCAGCTCACGCTTGGCTGCCAGCCACTCACGCTGGCTGCGGGCCACTCACTGTAGCCTATGGCAGCCCACTGCAGCAGGGGCTGCAGCCTACACCATTACTGGGCTCGCAGCCCAGATCCAGGTGGAGCTGTTGCTAGCTGTAGAGGGCAGTGTCACTGGCCCTCATGTGGGATCCGAACCGGGGCCGCTGGCATCCCAAAACCAGCGCTTAACCAATGCACCACTCGGCCGGCCCAGTTGTGGATTTTTCATAGAGGCCCTTCAACAGGTTGAGGAAACACCCTTCCATATTTCTGCTTTGCTGAGTTTGATCTTGAATGGATGTTAAATTGCATTGAATGAGGCTAAGTTTTAATGGCAGTCTCTCTGAACCTCAGAAGCATCATGCTGTGTTAGAGGAACTTAGAGGGTGTCCCTGTTCTTGCAGCTCAGCGCCCTCTGTCCCCACCAGCTGCCCACCTCCTCGCCAGCCCACTCACTCTCCCTTGGTAGAGAAAAGGCAGCAGGGGTGGAGAACGGGACACTGGCTCTTCCTTCTGGGCCTTGCAGGATTTGGGTCCAGAGTCGGTTGTGTTGCTTCAGAGAGGCCTTGGGCGGCACTGTGGGTAGACAGGGACCGGACCACATTTCTGTCACCTTGGGGCCACCCCTTTGGCCTCTAACTTGGCCCCCCGCAGGGGGTTCTCTTCTTGGGAGCACAAGACAGGCACTCTGTGTGCCTGTTCCTGCTGTGTCCCACTGCCTCCAGCAGCGCCTGGTAAGCACCCAATAAATATTTGTTGCCAAAGGGGCACCACCCGCCAACAGCTTTCTGTCTATGGATCTGTCAGCTCCTGAAGTCCCCATCCTATGGTATCCAGATTGTGTCCACTGACACCTGGTCACTTCACCTTTTATATCAACACTTATTATATTTCAAAGTTGTTGAAAAGGCAACACTTTTTTTTTTTTTTTTTGAGGGCAGTGTCACGGGCCCTCATATGTGGGATTCGAACCAGGGCCGCTGGCATCCCAAGCCAGCGCTTAACCACCGCACCACTCGGCCGGCCCAAAAGGCAACATTTTTGAAGAATATGCTCAAGGAGCCACCCCCTCCCTGTGACCTCACTACCGCCTTCCTGCGCTCCCGCCCTGAGGGGTTTTCTCTCAGCCAGTATTCATACAGCTCCTTCAGCCCACAAAGGCCTCCCTGGGCCCGCATCCTCCCTTCCTCATCCTCTCCATAGCTGCTGAGCTGCTTTCCCCGCCTGGCTCCAGCCCACTGCCTTCCCTACCTGTGCCTTCTAATTCTAATTAAAATGCTCTTTCTTTCCCACCCTACCTCCCAAGCCCAGCACCTCTACTCATCTACCAGGGCTCTGACCTCTAAAGTCATCCCAGATGGGAGGCCTTCGCTGCTTCCTGGCCCACAAAGCACCTGCCCCCCCCCACTTCCTTCTTGTGTAAATGGTGTTTGTTTCCTCATCTGCCTCCTCCACCTGAGAGGGCAGGGGATGCCTACCCCTCTGCAGGAGGCTGGGGGGTGAGGAGGCCAGGGAAAGGTGGGCCCGGGCTGAGGCTCAGCATCCAAGCCTCACGCCGGCCCTCTCCTCCCCAGGCTGAATTGATGAGCAGCCTCATCGAGTACTGCATCGAGCTGAACCAGGCCACGGAGCCTGCCGCCCCCCAGGAGAGCCTGTCTGGCCCCGCGGCGGCCCCCGGCTCCTTGCCATCTCCCACTCAACGTCCCCAGCTGCGGAGGCAGAGCAGCGTGGTGTGCAGCCGGATCCAGCACCTCTCCACCATTGACTACGTGGAGGAAGGTGAGCGACCCCTTTGTGGCACACACACGTGTGTGCACACACACACGTACACGTTCGCATGCCATGGGGAGCTCTGGAGAGTAGGGAGGGCTGACGTAGCCTCCAGGCAGCAGGACCTGACTGAAACACAGGAGGGCTGGGTGTGAGTGTCACGTCTTCTGAGCTCTGTGATCAGGAACTGGTGGCCTCCGGGACCCTGGCGGCACGAGTCCTGTTCTGTCCCTTTTCACTGCTGCGTCCTCAGATGTGTTCATGCAGCACTGTCCAGATGTGAAAGACTAGAAACTCCCAATGTCTGTGGGTACATCCCGTGGGATCAGTGCAGCTGGTAAAAATGCGATGCCCTAAATGAGGTGGTATCTCAGATCAGGTCCTGGAGCAGACAGAAGACATTTGTGGAAGACCTGGTGAAGTCCGGAAGTCTGTAGTTTAGTTAATGGTGCTGTGCCAATGTTCATTTCTTAGCTTTGACAAACATGCTGTCGCAACAGGAAATGCTAGTATCAGGAGAGGCTAGATAAGGGTAGTATCATCTTTGCAACTTTTCTATAAATCTAGAATCATTTCAAAATAAGGATTTTTTTTTTTAATTGGGTAATTGGGGGCAGGGAACAGTGTTGAGGAACTGGGGAATGGGAACAGACAAGTTTTTGTCCTTTTGTTCTTCAGTCTAGTTGTGGAGGACGTTACTTCACTGGCCCATTTTGGTATCGTCATTGTGCTCTTCTCTGGTGAGGCAGTTCAGTTGCTGGCCTCTGGACGGCCACTCACAGTGGCTTTTGGCAGCTCACACTGGCTGCCAGCCGCTCACACTGGCTGCTGGCCACTTACGCTGGCTGCCAGCCACTCACTGTAGCCTGTGGCAGCCCACTGCAGCAGGGGCTGCAACTATGCCGTACCTGGGGACTCACAGCAGCCCAGCTCCAGGTGGAGCTGTTGTTCACCATCTTAGCTGTAGAGGGCAGTGTCTCTGGTCCTCATATGTGGGATCCAAACCGGGGTCGCTGGCGTCCCAAGCCAGCTCTTAACCAACACACCACTTGGCCAGCCCAGGAATTTTTTTTTATTTATTTTTTAAGAAATAGCCAAGGCTGGGCCGGCCGAGTGGCGCATTGGTTAAGAGCTGGTTTTGGGATGCCAGCAGCCCTGGTTCGGATCCTGCATATGAGGGCCAGTGACACTGCCCTCCACAGCTAACAACAGCTCCACCTAGAGCTGGGCTGTGCGAGCCCTGGTAATGGTGTGGGCTGCAGCCCCTGCTGCAGTGGGCTGCCATGGGCTACAGTGAGTGGCCGGCAGCCAACGTGAGCGGCTGGCAGCCAGTGTGAGCTGCCAGTAGCCGCAGTGAGTGACATCCAGAGGCAGGCGACCGATCTGCCTCAATGGGAAGAGCGCAATGACGATACCAACATGGGCCAGTGAAGCAACATCCTCCGCAACTAGACTGAAGAACAAAAGGACAGCAACTTGTCTGTTCCCCTTCCCCGATTCCCCAAGCTGTTCCCCTCCCCCAATTCCCCAATAAAATCTTTAAAAAAAAAAAGGATAAAAAGAAATAACCAAGGCTGACATTAAATGGCAAGGTTCACAAAATATTAGAAAAAGTAGAAAAAGTCAGGTAATAGGACAGCGACGTGCAGGATGGCCTCTGTCGGTGAGGAGGGGAGACCCACTTCCACCATCAATCGCTGTAACTTTTACCTTTCCTGTTGTGCTTCATTGTAGCTTTTTTTTTTTTTTTTGAGGGCAGTGTCACTGGCCCTCATATGTGGGACCCAAACCTGGGCCACTGACTTCCCAGGCCAGCACTTAACCACCGTACCACTCGGCCGGCCCACATTTTTTTTTTTTTTTAACTGGGGAACAGTATGTTTCTCCAGGACCCATCAGCTCCAAGTCAAGTAGTTGTTTCAGTCTAGTTGTGGAGGGTGCATCTCAGTGGCCCATGTGGGGATCGAGCCTGCAACCTTGGTATTATGAGCCTGTGCACGTTACTAACCGGCTGCCCCAACATCTTCCTAGCATTTAAATTGTTTACAAGCATGTCATATATTTTTTTTTTTTCTTTTTAGACCCTCACATGTGGGATCCGAACCAGGGCTGCTGGCGTCCCAAGCCAGCTCTCAACCACCGCGCCACTCGGCCGGCCCAAGCATGCCATTTTTAATATCGGAAAAAAAACAAAATTTTTCTATGACACAGTTGTTACCACTTGCAGACTTCCTCTGCATGGTTAGCACAGTCGTTTTTCAGCCGGTCCCCTTCTGGGGGACAGTGTAGTTATTTCCACTTTCAGCTACAACAAACAACATACCTGTGGCCGAATCCTTACTTAGAATCTGAACTGTTTCCTCAGGCTAAATTCCTAGAAATGGGGTTGCTGGGTCTAAGGGTGTGCCCAGTGTACCCCTCCCAGAAGACAGAGCGGCACCCGCCTTCCACACTCACCCACAAATGCATGTTATCACCCGGAGAGAGAACTTGTGTGGGTTGGTGTTTCACTACTAGCGAAGTTGGACTACTTTTTTTTTAGATTTTATTGGGGAATTGGGGGAGAGGAACAGCGTTGGGGAATCAGGGAAGGGGAACAGACAAGTTGCTGTCCTTTTGTTCTTCAGTCTAGTTGCGGAGGACGTTGCTTCACTGGCCCATGTTGGTATCGTCATTGCACTCTTCCCAGATGAGGTAGATCAGTCACCGGCCTCTGGATGTCGCTCACCGTGGCTCTTGGCAGCTCACGCTGGCTGCTGGCCACTCACACTGGCTGCCAGCCACTCACTGTAGCTTATGGCAGCCCACTGCAGCAGGGGCTGCAGCCTACACCATTACCAGGCTCGCAGCCCAGATCCAGGTGGAGCTGTTGTTAGCTGTAGAGGGCAGTGTCACTGGCCCTCATATGTGGGATCCGAACGAGGGCCGCTGGCATCCAAAATCAGCTTTTAACCAATGCGCCACTCGGCTGGCCCGAAATTGGACTATTTTTATGTGCCTGCTCATTTATATTTCCTTCATCATGAGCTACTGTTCATTTGGTGTTGCCTATTTCTTTGATTGATTTTTAAAAAGTAACATCTTGCATTAATATGGGATATTTGTTATAATTAATGAACCAATTTTTGATACAGTATTCACTAAAGTCCTTAATTTTAACCTAAAGTCCTTTTTCAGCCAGTTCTAGGATCCCATCCAGGACACCACATTACACTTAGTGATCATGTTCCCTTAGGCTCCTTTTTTTTTTTTTTTTTAAAGATTTTATTGGGGAATTGGCGGAGGGGAACAGCGTTGGGGAATCGGGGAAGGGGAACAGACAAGTTGCTGTCTTTTTGTTCTTCAGTTTAGTTGCGGAGGATGTTGCTTCACTGTTGGTATCGTCATTGCGCTCTTCCCGGATGAGGCAGATCGGTCGCTGGCCTCTGGATGTCGCTCACCGCGGCTGTTGGCAGCTCATGCTTGGCTGCCAGCCGCTCACCCTGGCTGCGGGCCACTCACTGTAGCCTATGGCAGCCCACTGCAGCAGGGGCTGCAGCCCACACCATCACCGGGGCTCGCACAGCCCAGCTCCAGGTGGCGCTGTTGTTAGCTGTAGAGGGCAGTGTCACTGGCCCTCATGTGGGATCCGAACCGGGGCCGCTGGCATCCCAAAACCAGCGCTTAACCAATGTGCCACTCGGCCGGCCCCCCTTAGGCTCCTTTTGGCTGTGATAGTTTCTCAGACTTTCCTTGGTTTTGATGACCTTGACAGTTGTGAGGAGATATTATAGATACCCCTTTATTGGAATTTGTTTGGTGTTTTTCTCATGATTAGACCAGGCTTATGGGGTTTGGGGAGGACGACCATAGACAGAGTGCCGTGTTTATCACATCATATCAAAGGTGCATGATCAACATGATTTATGACTCTTGATGTTGACCTTGATCACCGGGCTTGAAATGTTTAACGTATAAGAATTCTTTACAGGGCCGTATAGGCCGGCCGAGTGGCGCGGTGGTTAGGCGCAGGCCTGGGACGCCAGCGGCTCCGGTTCGGTTCCCAGATGTGAGGGCCAGCGACACTGCCCTCAAAAAAAACAAAAAAAAAGAATTCTTTATATCTTTTTGAGGTTCACCTTCAGCCAGTCGTAAGTGTTGTAGGTATTTTGTTTCTTTGGTCTGTTCTTGAACAGGTTTTAGCAAAAGCTCAGACACCACAGCTGGCCCGGAATTAAACACAAATCGATTTTCCCCTGATTTGGGAGGCTGGCGACGCCCCACCCACCCATCCTGTCGCTGGTGGAAGAGTGGGAGTTGGGAGACTGAGGCCAGAAAGCTCGCTGGTGTAAAGAGGAGAGTAGCCAGAACCCGAGCTTCCTGGCGCCTGGACCCTCTCGCAGGAAACCCTCTCAGTGCCTTCCTTTTACTCCTAACAGGCGAACAGATCAAGCGGGTGAAACCGAAGCGCTCCACGTCCTTCTTCGGCCGGCAGCTCTCCGTGGGCCAAGGGAGCTACACCGTGGTGCAGCCCAGCGAGAGCCTGGAGCAGAGCTGAGGGCGGCATACCAGGCAGGAGAACACGGGAGGTCCCGGACCTGGCCCAGGGTGGTCCTTCCTGCGGGGAGAAGTGGCTGCTGTACCTGGGACAGCGCCGGGCTGTGCAGAGCTGGCTGGGGGCTCCCACAGGGTCCCTCTCGTAGCCTGCCTGCCCTTCGTCTGGACTTTGGGCCCCGCTGCCAGTCTCAGGACCATCTCGCAGGCCCCAGCTGCCGCCTCCCACCAGGGACTCATGATCGTGTCCTTCTCAAGATGGACAGTGTTCCCTTCTCTGAAGCCCCCAGTGGCGGCTCCCATGGCACGTGGCCAAGGAATAGGGCTCGGGACCTGAGGGTCAAGTGTGTGTCTTTGGTCTTTTTCCCTGGACTTGGGCGACCACATGCCCTCATTCCTTCTACCCGCATTCTAGCCGCACTGGCAGGCAGGGCCATCACTCTAGGAGCTGGAAGGGGACTCCCTGGGTTGTGAACCGCGCCAAGAACAAAGAAGGCCAGGTCCCCATCCATATCCTCCCTGGCTGGACGGAACTGGAGGGAGCCAGACAGGGCCCTGCTCTGGGGGCACCTGTGCCCCTCATTCGGACCTCTCTTGCTGGCAGGAGACACTGAGCAAAAGGAAAGTGCCTTTTTGCTATCACTGTGCTAGGAGGTGGCTGTCCTGGGGACCAGCAAGCCCACCAGACCTGCACTCCACACTCGGAGAAGCTCCCAAACCTCCTTGGGCTTCAGGTTTTAGTTTTTGTCTTATCTGCTTTGCTTCCATGAAGTCTGTGAACTCGGGGGCAACTCAGAACCCCACAACCTCAGAGCTGCTGGCTTTTCCTCTGTGGTGGAGCTGTAGTTTCCATCTGGCCTGACCCTGGGGCAGGCCCATGCGCTGAAGTCCCACAACAGCTCTGCCTGTCTCCTCTTTCTCCAGGACAAGTTACAGAGGGTGGGTGTGGTGCTGGGCATAGCTGGCCCAGCCCTTGGTCTCCTCCCTCCGGTAGAGAGGGCTCTCACTGAGCTTCCAGGGACTTTCCACGGAAAGAGGCAGGCCCAGCTCAGCACAGGGCTGGCTTTGTCTCCCCTTCCTGCTGGGGAACCGTGGGAGAGGAAATGCGAACCCCTTGTCTCCAGATACCACAGCCCACACACCTCCTCCCTTTGGTGATATTGGAACACTCCAGATGTTTTGAGGTGGGCTTGCCTTCTGGCAGCAGGGACTTGTTATTTGTCCTAATGAATAGGTGTCCTCAGCCTTTTGGAATGTCCCAGCCAGAGGACATCTTATCTCCTCTCCTTGAGACGCCCTCACTGCCTGCCCAGCCTGTCTGGCTCCCAGCCCCCTGATTCCTTTGTCCCACTCAGTGTTTTGATGTCAGGTAAATTTTTATCTGATGAGCCTGTGGGGTGTGGTGGGGTGGGTTTGTGTGTACACAAGAGACTTGTTTTTACTTTTCAGTCTTGCTCCTGTTTTCTAAGCATCCATTATGCCTTAACCTTTTTTGCCTGTCCTTCGGGACAAAGAGCATTTTACTAAATGCCCTTTGACTATTCTAATTGTTTTGTACCATGTGACTTAATAATAAAATCAGTTTCCAGCAGACTTTGGGGTGGTTTATGATAGAACTGAGGAGAGTGTTAATTACAGCCTGGAAGTTGGTTCCCGGCTGTATGTTGCCTTTTTATTACCTGTGCATTCAGGGATGCAGCCCTCTCGGCTCTGAAGCTCAATGCGACTGAGAACACATTGAGCCTCTCAATGGTTTTCCATGGAAGTTTTCCAGTCTTGGTGGTTCATCAGGGTTAAGAAAGTCCAGGAGACTTTTGGGGGGTTCACGATGGGAACAAAGGTGGGAACTCTGCAGGGAAGCAGGGGAATGAGAAGCAGCCAGGTTCCTCCCCACACCTGGGGGATGGAGCCCAGGGCATGGGGCCTGAGGAGAGGCCAGAGCCTCAGGAGGTTTCGGTCATCCTCAGGCCCGCCCTGAAGGCCCCCCCTGCCCTGGGCCTTGAGGGGAGGAGGCAGGCAGTTTGCTTCCACACAGATCCTGTTTGGAGGGACAGACAGCACCAGGCCACCCTCCTGAGGGCTGTGGGCTTGGGCCCTGTGGAGTGAGCACCATTTGGGGGCTAGGGTTCACCCTGAACATTTCGGGAGCTGGAAGGAGCAAGCCACGTGTCCCCACAGCAGCCAGGTCCGGGGACTAGGGCCTCTCCCCTTGGCGTCCGTGAAAGTAAGTGGTGGGGTCCTCCAGCAGGCGAGGACATGATGCCATAATCGTGGGCACTCACCTGAGGCGCTGACCTTGAGCCTCCACTTCTTGACCTTTAAGATGGGAATAATAGTGCCTACCTCATAGGGATGTAGGGGTGCTTCAGGGTCTGGAGTTGACTAGGCACTTGGTAAGTATTAGCCATTTTCATCATCTCTAAAAGTCCAAAAGCTGGGAGGGGAACGGGGCCTGCCGGTGGCACAGACATCCCCACTCTGGTGGGTAAGACAGGGCCTGGAGCCCTCACCCTACCCAGGCCCCATGTACCCTCACCACCTGTATTAGTCCTGTGGCTGCTGTAACAAATGACCATAGTCTTAGCGACTTAAAACAGCACACATCTCACAGTTCTGGAGGTCAGAAGTCTGAAACAAGCCTCCTTGGGCTAAGATCAGGGCTGCATTCCGTACTCCAGGGGAGAATCTGTTTCCATTTCCAGCTTCCGGAGGCCACCAGCCATCTCGTTCCTCCACCTTGAAAGCCAGTGCAGGCGAGTGGGATCCTCACAGCAACCCCTCTGACCTTCCTCCTTACATGTCTTTCTCAGACTCTCCTGTGCCTTCCACTTCCATTTTTTTTTTTAAGATTTTATTGGGGATGTACACCTGAAACTAATTAAAAATAAAATAAAATTAAAAAAAAAAAGATTTTATTGGGGAATTGGGGGAGGGAACAGCATTGGGGAATCAGGGAAGGGGAACAGACAAGTTGCTGTCCTTTTGTTCTTCAGTCTAGTTGTGGAGGACGTTGCTTCACTGGCCCATGTTGGTATTGTGATCATTGCACTCTTCCCGGCTGAGGCAGATCAGTTGCCGGCCATTGGACAGCCGCTCACTGGCAGCTCATGCTGGCTGCTGGCCACTCACGGTAGCTTACAGCAGCCCCACTGCAGCCTACGCCGTCGCTGGAGATGCACAGCAGCCCAGCTCCAGGTCGAGCTGTTGTTCACCTCTTAGCTGTAGAGGTCAGTGTCACTGGCCCATGTGGGATTTGAACTCACGGCAAGCCAACTTTTTTTTTTTTGAGGGCAGTGTCACTGGCCCTCATATGTGGGGCACGAACCGGGGCCGCTGGCTTCCCAAGCCAGCGCTTAACCACCGCGCCACTCTGCCGGCCCCCAAGCCAACTTTTAACCAAAGAGCCACTCGGCCAGCCTTCCACTTCCATTTTTAAGGACCCTTGTGATTACACTGGGCCAAGGTGTATAACTCATATAATCTCAATATGAAGTCGGCTGATTAGCTGCTTTAATTCCCCTTTGCCACGTAACCTAACATTTACAATGCTCTGGGGATTAGGATGCAGGCATCTTGGGGGGTTTAGTCTGCCCACCACACCACCCCTTTCACCATGGCCTCCCCTGCTTTGTGCTCCAGACCAGTGTCATTGGCCTCCTATCTGCCCATTGGGAGCAGGATTGGTTACCTGTTGGAGTGAAGCTCAGGCTGTCTGGGGGAACCCCTACCAGCACCCTGGGAGAGCTTCCTTCAGGGGGCCCCTTTCTGTGGCTCATTCTGCCCCGGCCTCCTCCCCAGGCCATTGCCCAGTCTCCACTGCTACCCGGTGGTTTCATGGGCATAAATTCAGAATGTGTTTCCCCGGCCACACACATGCATACCATTTCAGTCTTCAGTGGGCCCTCCTCCACAGAAGGGCCCTTGTGCTCTCTCTATGCCCACCCCGCACCACAGGAGAGGAGAGGACACTGCCCACCCAGACCACTTCACAGTGTCATCCCCACCGCCCCCATTCTAGGTTCAGTTCAGCCTTCACTGCCCATCCTGCATGCTGGCTGTGGCTGAGTGCTCCAGGCACAGCTGGGGAGAACAGACCAGGTGACCCCTAGAAAAAAAGCCCTTGTGGCCTGTAGAGGGAGGGACCTGGCAGATGGAGGGGAGGAGAGTCTGGGTGCTGGGACAGGCCTCTCAATTCTCTGCAGGCCTGGAGCCCATGATCTGGAATCCAGGCTCCCTGAGATAGCCAAAGAGGACTGGGGAGGAGGGATCCTAACTGGGAACCAGATCTGTGGGGAGCCCCACTCTTCAGGTCAGGTTGCTGCTGAAAGGTGCCCTGGGCGTTGGCCTCCTGTCCGTGAAGCACTCTGCTCCCCTCTCTTCCACATGGGCATGCTGCCTACACCATGGAGTGTTTCCCTCATCTTTGGGCACCCTGAGGTGAGGCCCTGCTTTACACATCCCCATGAGGCAGCACCAGCCCAAATCTGGGCTCCAAGCAGGTGGTCAGCAACATGAACTCCAGGACCGCCTCCCTAAGTTTGCCCCTACCCTGTCCCCAACCTTCTGAGTCACCTGTAATGAATGAAGGGCAAACTTCAGGGCCCTCCCCTTTGCAAAAGCCCCTTCCGAAACGCCTAGAAGTATGTTCAGTGGTTGTACAGAATTTGCAAAAGTAGGATTTAAAATTTTTTCTTAAAGAGGGCCCCTAAAATTATTGGGTTGTCGGAAAAGTCATTGACGCATTTTTGCAATGAAAAACCTTGATTGGTTTCTGTCCACCTGACTTACTGGCTCCACTGGTTTCTAGAACACACCCTGCAATCTCCCGCCGCAGGGCCTTTGCTCAGCACTCTTCAACCTACCTCCCCATCTTGGCTTCCCAACACACCCCCAGCCTACCTTCCCTCCACCTGTCAGACAGGATGGCTGTCCTCCTCTGGGAACCAAACAGTCTATCTAGGAGGGCCAAGACCATATTTGTTATTTAACTCTCCTCCTCCCTGCTGTGCAGCCTTAGGCAAGTTATATCACCTGGCTGGGCCTCCATTTCCTCATCTCTAAAATGGGGATGTTAATGCAACATGGATGGACCTAGAGGGTATTATGCTAAGTGAAATATGTCAGACTGAGAAAAACAAATACCATATGATCTCCTTTACATGATGTGTAATCTAAAGAACAAAATAAGGGCCTGGCCAGCAGAGTGGAGCGGTGGTTAAGAGCTGGCTTGGGATGCCAGCAGCCCCTGTTCAGATCCCACATATAAGGGCCAGTGACACTGCCCTCTTAAAAATTAATGATAAAAAAAAAAAATAAAGAACAAAATAAATGAACAAAACAGAAACAGATTCATAGATACACAGAACAAACTGATGGTTGCCAGAGGAGGGGGCGTTGGGGAGTTGGGTGAAAAAGGGGAAGGGATTAAGAAATAAAAATAGGGGGGTCGGCGGAGTGGCTCGTTGGTTAAGAGTTGGCTTGGGAGCACAAGCTCTTGGCAGCAGGGCCGCCGGTTCGGCTCCCACATGGGTCAGTAACATTGTGCCCTCTACAGCTAAGATGGTGCACAACAGCTCAACCTTGAGCTGGGCTGCTGTGAGTCGCCGGCGACGATATAGGCTGTAGCCCCTGCATAGTGGGCTGCTGTAAGCTACAGTGAGTGGCCAGCAGCCAGTGTAAGCATCCAGCAGACGGCGTGAGCTGCCGTGAGTCGCTGTGAGCGACCATCCAATGGCCGGCGACTGATCTGCCTCAGCTGGGAAGAGCTCAATAATCCCAATACCAACATGGGCCAGTGAAGTGACGTCCTCCACAACTAGACTGAAGAACAAAAGGACAGCAACTTGTCTGTTCCCCTTCCCCGATTCCCCAACGTTGTTCCCTTCCCCCAATAAAATCTTTAAAAAAAAAAAAAAGAAAAAAGAAATACAAATAGGGGCATAGCCAGTTAGCTCTGTTGATTAGAGCGCAGTGCTCATAACACCAAGGTTGCCAGTTCGATCCCCACATGGGCCACTGAGTTGTACCCTCAACAACCAGATGGAAACAACTACTTGACTTGGAGCTGATGGGTTCTGGAAAAACATACTGTTCCCCAATAGAAAGAAAGAAAAAAAGAAAGACAAATAGGTAGTTACAAAATAGTCATGGGGATGTAAAGTACAGCATAGGAAATACAGTCAATAATATAATAATATTGCAATAACTATGTATAGTGCCAGACGGGTACTATTCGGGGGGATTACTGGATAAATTATATAAATGTCTAACCACTATGCTGTATACCTGAAACGAATATAAAATAATATTGAATGTCAACTGTAACTGAAAAAAATAGTTTTAAATAAAAGGGATGGAATGAAGCAGGGGCCCAGCTGGAACCCCTGTAATAATAGACCTGCAGCTTGAGCTCAGAAAGCTCCCCCAGCCCCATCCCTGCTCTTTATCTTAAAGGATTACTCTGTAGTTTACAATTAATCAATTAATGCCTGTAAGCTTGCTAATCACAAACTCCATCGCTCAGCATTCTTCCCAGGTTACTTCCTTCACCTTCCCAGATCCCTGATGCCACCAAGGAGTTACAATGACAGGGGGAGGCATCATAAAGAGTAGACCTCCAGGACTGTCATGCTGTCTCTGGAGGAAAGCCCAGATTTTCCCTGAAATACCCTAAGCTGATCTGAGAATGAAGGCAGTTTTTGGAGGTGTTAACCCGCTGCCTTTTCAGACCACTGGTGCTCTGATAATAAACTCTCATTCTGTAGCCCAACTTCTGTGTCGAAATATTAGCTGAGCAGCGCAAGCAACTCAAACTCCCGACTCGGTTGCCCTCAGCTTTCAGTAAAACCTACTTCTTTTCCTTTATTTTATTTTATTGTATTTTTTTAATTGGGGAATTGGGGTAGGGGAACAGTGTTGGGGAATCGGGGAAGGGGAACAGACAAGTTGCTGTCTTTTTGTTCTTCAGTCTAGTTTCAGAGGACGTTGCTTCACTGGCCCATATTGGTATCGTCATCGCGCTCTTCCCAGATGAGGCAGCTCGGTCGCCGGCCTCTGGATGTCGCTCACTGCGGCTATTGGCAGCTCACGCTGGCTGCCGGCCATTCACTGTAGCCCATGGCAGCCCACTGCAGCAGGGGCCACAGCCTACACCGTCGCAGGGGCTCGCACAGCCCAGCAACAAGTGGAGCTGTTGTTAGCTGTGGAGGGCAGTATCACTGACCCTCATATGTGGGATCCGAACCGGGGCCGCTGGCATCCCCAAACCAGCTCTTAACCAATGCGTCACTCGGCTGGCCCAGTATCTACTTCTTCAGGTTACTGGGGGATGGATGATGCCTGCCTGATGATTTCTTCCCACTCCCAAGGACAGAGCAGTGTTTTGCACACTTCTGTTAATGATGGCACCTGTGTGCAGAGGCAGGGAGGTGGTCGGCAGGATCAGGAGCCAGCTCTCTGCACCCTGGGTTCTGCATCTGTGAAATGGGGACAATCACCCCCACTTCATGAAGTTGTGGGTGACATCAGGTGACAGAGATGAAAGCATCTGCAGCCTGCGATGGCTGCACCTGTGTGTGATTTTTGTCAGGTTCATTCATTCACTCATCCCTTAAGACCCAACAGTGTTCCAGAGGTCATTTGCATGCCCTCCTTCTTCCCACCTGCTTATGTTTCCTGGGGCTGCCATAACAAAGTACTACAAATGGGAGGTAGAGGGAGGGAACTTAAAACCACAGAAATGTATTGTCTCACAGTTCTGGAGGCCAGAAGTCCACACCTGAGGTTGGCAGCGCGAAGCTCCCTCTGAAAGCTCTGGGGGTACCCTTCCTTGCCTGTTCCCAGCTTCTGGTGTTTTGCTGGCAGTCTGTGGTATTCCTTGGCTTGCAGCTCCATACCTCAGTCTCTACCTTCATCATCACATGTTTTCTCCCTCTGTGTGTGTCCCCACATGCCTGGCTTCTCCTAAGGACCCCCGTCATATTGGATTAGGGGCCCACTCTACTTCACTTCGTCCTAACTAACCTGCAATGTCCTATTTCCAGCTAAGGTCACATTTGGAGGCACGGAGGGTTAGGGCTTCAACATATGTTTACTGGGGGGACATAATTCAACCCATAACACTACCCTAATGGTTTATTGTCTTTCTTGGTCTTCTTTGAGGCTTTTTTGATGCATCAAAGGTTGTTTTAAAATACCAGCTGCCCTTGGTATTTTAAGGGCATGAAGAAGTAGGAGTGCTTGTCCCCACCAGCCTAGCATGCACCGACCAGTTCAGGCAGCACCAGGCTCCAGAGGCTCCCAGGGAGGCCTTACCGAGATGCCCATGGGGGTCAGTGCAGTGGGCGAGGCTCTTCACGGCCCCCAAGACACCCTCTAACTCTTCAGGTGGCAGAGGTCACTGAACAATAATCAAAACAGGCAATCCCATTACACCGTCTGGGCATTTCTGAGTCATTCACCACTTACAGCATCTGGGAGCCACCTGGCACTTCCTCCGTCCAAATCAGCCTCACATTTCAGAGTAGGCAGGCAGATTACCCAACGTCACTCAGAACAGATGGCGGACCTGGGCCTGGACGAAGACTTCAGTTACAAGCAGCAAGTCTGGCGCCCCATGGTTGACTGCTTTTCCTGCCCCACTGGGCTGACAATTGGCGGGTTGTGAGGAGGGGGGGTCCGGCCATGGTCACTCCCCACAGGTTGCTGTTACTGCTGAGGCCGGCAGGGGGCAGCCGAGCCCGCCCTTTCCTCCTCCAGTTCAGCGGCAGGAGCGGCGAGCTGGTACCGCCCACCCGGATCTACGCAGGCGGAAACCCGGGCAGAAGCTGGGGTGGAGTTAGGGACTGGCGCTACATTGTGCCTACTCCCTCACAGAGCGGGCACCTTGGCCTCTGACCGCCGCCACCTTCCATCCGTCCATGATGGCGGGGGGTGGGGGGGGAGCGGGTCCGGACATCCAAGAGTAACAGATACAGGGTTCCCCCTAGGTTCCCTTACTTGATGATGGGTCCCATATTTTCCAAAGATCAGGATCCATGCCCTGAAAACAGATTGTGTTTCAGAATTTTTTTTGTTTTCCTGTGATATGACAACTAAGTCAAGATATTTAAAACTAGGGTTATTTGGGGAAATCCAGGAGGTGGGTGCGCACACTGTGGGACTAACCTTCCTGCTTCACCCTGTGCCCACAGGAGCTGACTGTCCCAGGTCCCTCCCCCTTCCCAGCTGTCCTGGCACCTCTCTCAGCACCTCCCTCCCACACACATACTGAGCCCTCCAGCTATTTTAAACTACTTGTCATAAGTATAACTTGCAAGAGGGAGAATAACAGTCCCACCTCTTCCCTAGGATTTGTGTTCCCTGCCCATTTGACCTTGGCATTTGGTGGAGGGGGTGGTGGTGACAGCTGACACTCTGGGCCAGTGAGAGCACAGGCCTCCCTCATGGCGTCAAGGTTGGGAGCCTCCAGGGGCCCATGAAACCACTCAGAGGGTTTTCACTTTGTCCCCAGAAGCCCTGGTGCCATGCACACCTCACTCACAAATGCCACTTAAGCAGGCCAAGGGGGATCAGAGCAGAAAAGTCTCCTCCAGAGGTTCAAGCACAGTCTGAACCACCAGTGCGCTAGTGAGATCACTAGGGGACAACAAGGCTCAGGTCTGAGCACTGACCATGGGCACGGACCCAGCAGAAGTGGGAGGACCCAGCAGTGGGAGCTGCAGGCAGGCCCTAGAGAAGGCAGAGGGTTTCTTGGGGGCTGTGCAAACCCAGGGTAGAAGAGGGCGGGGTGTCAGCACTAGCCCAGCTCCCTGCCCAGTGGGGCTGTTGGCAGAATTCCTGGTTGGTGAGGCCTGGGCAGAGGCCAAAGGGTGGGGCTATGAAAGCCGGGACTTACTTAGTTGGCAAGGAAGGTGCCAAGGAGGTCTGAGGGTCACTGGAGGAGCACAGCAGTGGTCGAGGGAGGCAAGGCTTGGGGGACCAGGTCCCTGGTTCCACAGGCTTTCCCTCTGAGAGGGGGGCTGGGGAGCAAGGACACAGATACTCAGCATGGGGTGAGGGGAGGGGACAGGTGGGTGTGGTGAGCTCTTAGGAGCAGAAGCTTCAGGACATAGGGAGGTGATCATGAACCAGTGAAGGAGTTGCCAGGAGGACAGGGCAGGCTACAGGCAGGCCAACTTGGAGGAGGGGGTTCAGTTGCCCAGGAGTTGGGGTGTACGTATATGGCAGGGAATCATGGAGATCCAGATGCAGGGGACTGACACAATCAAAATTATTTCCTGGAGGCCTGGCAGGGGGGAGGGGAAGAGGGGAGGGGGTGGGCAATTGGATCTGTCTCAGCAGTGACCAGGAAAGGGCATCAGGGACCCAGAGCCCATAGGCCCTGGGACCCCCAAGGGAGACATGGGTCAAATGTGTGAGAAGTCTTCTCATTTAGGATAGATCCCCTGCCAGCCCTCTGTGGCCCATGTGGGCCAAGAAAATGGGAGCATGAAATGAAGGTGGGCTGGCCCACCTCCTCCTCTGCTAATAAGGGACTGTCCACCCCCGATGCCCTCTCTCTCAAATGCCTTCTGCCAACTTTGGTTCCCTTCCCTCCCAGACATTCCATGTGAATCGCTGGACCACATCCACAGGGAGCAGCCCTACCCCCATTCTCGTCGTCTCTCGACCTGGGAGCCCAGGCTGAAGAGGCCTCCAGGTCTGGGCCCATCATGGAGTTTGTGGGGTTGCTGCTGACCTGGGAATTCATTTCCTTCCTCCAGTCAGCCCATGAATATCACAAATAGTTACTGAAAGCCTCACAGTGGATAGACTGACCTTTACAAAACAGACTGGTTAACACATTTACCAAAGGTCCAGTTTGTGCCAGGAATGTATCAGGGACTGCCAGGTACAGAGATTCCCTGGAGGACAAAACAGATGGAAACCCTGCCCTGAAGGAGCTCAAGTCCCAGTGAAGTGGAGGGCTCCCAGTAGGGTGGAGGGCTCACTGAGAAGGTGACTTCTGGCCAGTGGCCTGAAGGAGCTAAGGGAGGATTGGGCCAGAGACCACTGGGTGAAGAGCCTTCCAGGCAGAACAATACTTTTCAGAATTATGAAGTGAAAACAAGGAAGGAAAGCAGGGCTGGGAGAGGTTAAGGGGGTGCCCAGGGTCACACTGGTGCAAGGTGGAGGCCGACTGGCTGGAACCCAGGCTGAGGCCCAGTTTCCTATCGGCAGGAGAGGCCAGTGGGGGCTGGGGGTGGATCCAGGTTGCAGTTTCTTCAGGGCCGCTGTGAGGCAAGCAGGCAGGAAGGGCTCCCAGCCAGCACACAATGACTGTGCAGTTTCCTCACCCAGGCCCTCAGACCAAGGGCCTCACAGCTCAGACAAGATGGCCCCAGCCCAGGGTCTCCCGTGAGTAGAGAGCCCAAGGTGACCTAGGCCACAGCTCTGGACCCCTAAGGGATAGGGGTGGAGCTCTGGCACATTCTCAAGTGGCAGCAGCAATATTATCCTTGTCCTACCCTTGGTGTGCACCTGAAGTATCACCCCTTTCCAACCCCTCTTCTCTTCCTTTTACAGGGGTTCCTATAGGAAATCGCCTGGGGTCTTTTCTGGGCTGGTGTGTGTTTGGGAACAGAGCTGAGCTGACTTCAGAACAAGATGGGGAAGTAGCTATGGCTGTGAGAAAGGACTTGGAGCCTGAGTCCTGCTCCTGAAATCCGGATGTTGCCCAAGGGGCCCTTTCCTGTCTGTCCTCCTTTCCCCTTCCTCTGTGAGCCCCTAAGTGGGCTGCCCAGAAAGGAGCAGGCTTCTGCCCCCAACCCAGGTATGGCACGCCCATCTCCACCCAGCCCCACCCAGGGATCCAAGTCATCTGTTTACAGCTCTTTCCTGGAACAGCTTGTTTTGATCTAGAGAAATCTGCTGACACACTGACGCCCTGTTCTACTTGCCTTGTTTTCCTCCTCCTATCCTCCGTCTGTCAGGGAGGAGGGGTTTAGCTTTATTTGTAGAGAGAGAAGCAGAACCCAAGCCCACCCGTTTGTCTGCTGTACTGGGAGCACTGCTTTGCCCCCGCCCCAAGGCAGGACAGAGATACTGGTGTCCTTTTCTGTCCTCATCTCTCCTCAAATACAGTCCTTTCCCAAAGAAAACTGTGGAATTGGGAGGCCAGGAGAGCATCTAAACAAGGACCCTCTGAAACAGCCATTTTGTCCTTGAAAATGGAGTGGGTGGCCAGGGCGGCTCCAGACAGGGGCCACAAAGGAAGGCCTTAGTTCCTTTTGAGATGGAGAAGGCTAAATTTTGTAGAATCCTGATGCTTTGTGTGCTAATTCCACCTATTCCTACTCTTTTGAAAAAAATGTTTCTGGGATTTGGGAATGCTATATGTGAATGAGGGAGATTTTCTAGACCAGAGGTGGAGAAAAGTAAGCTGAGACATCAAGTTGGGCCCAGAAAGGAGCCACAGCAGTGACTACCATGTCAGGCACCTTATACACAAAGGACCACACAACCCTTCCTGTGACACAGCAGAAATGCACTTGCTTGGTATTATATACACACCTCTCAGCTTTCCAGAACATTTCTGACAGGCAATTCCCTCCATCCACACTGTTCTTTCAGGACAAGTCTCCCCATCCCACCCACGGAAATGTTGCCAAGATCTTGGAGCAGGGTGAGCTGCAGGAATCTTTCCCTGGCAGAAGAGCTCGGCTAAAGAAGCAACCTTGGCGCAGAGAACAAGTCTGGGCTTGCCACATGCTTAATCTTCTGTGCTGAGGGTCACATGAGAGTCACCAGTTTTCCAAGAACCGGGTGTGGCAGCTGGGACCCCTCCTACAGATGCCATCTTGCAGAGGCAGAGGGAAAAAAATCTGCCCCAGTTTCCTCCCAGTTGCTAAGAGGCCTGTTGTCACAGGCAGTTTTGTTTGGGGTGTGGGTGATTACCCTGGGAGGGGACTTCCTGGCAGGATGTTGGCCCAAGAAGCCATTTTCGTTTCTGGTTACTCTGCCTACAGTCCTCCTTCTGTTCTATATTTCAGGGGGCCAGGGCTGAACCACGACCACATGGAGGTCACTGGCTGTGGTTCCTCCTCACTCTGGACCCACAGTGGCACAGGAGATGCCAGCCCTTTTCAAAATCCTCACCAAGCCCTCAGGCCTTGCACCTGGCCTCAGTAGAGGGAACTAGCATTCACCCCCTTTGCATGTGCTTCTGCTTTAGAAGATGCAGGCTGGGAGCCGCCTCCACGTGGCCAGCCAGGGAGCAGTGCCCCCAGCAGTCATCAAACAGGCCTGAGGCCCATCACAGGCCACAATCACCCCTGGACAAATTGGCTTTTCAAGAACAATGTCCTTTTCTCCTCCACCCAATCCAGAAATGAAGTGGGTTGAATACCTACACCCTTCTGGTCTTGTTACCACATCATTAGCATTTTCTGCACAAACAAGATCTTATTTTTCATTACTTTGCAACTGCCTTTTTCCACTTAATACATACCGAACAACTGCTATTCTAGCCCCAAAGAACTTTTCTTATGAAATATTTCAAACGTTCGGGCCCATGGTAACAAAAACAAAACCATGACGCATGCCCTTTAAGTTACCACAGGCCACAGGCAAATTGGGGCTGAACTTTTTTTTTTTTTTGAGGGTAGTGTCACTGGCCCTCACATGTGGGATCCAAACCGGGGCTGCTGGCTTCCCAAGCCAGCGCTCAACCACAGAGCCACTCGGCCGCCCCAGGGCTGAACTTTTTAATCAATTTGCTCCCAGCCATTGTTTAAGTAACAAAATCAGGGCAAGATTCCTTAACCTGAGACACCACAAACACAGTCTTAAGGGCTACGTGGCTGCCAACGTGCAGACATTCCACCCCTTCCCCGGCCACGCTGGGCCTCGGGCCGCTGCGCCCCACCCGCTCGCCTCAGCGCTGACGTCATTCGAGCTCACGAGGCCGAGCCCCACCCGCGGAGTCACGCGCCGCCGCCCCGGGAGTGCTGCGCCCTCTGCAGAGATCCCTCCGCCGCCGCCTGGAATTTTCCAAACGCTCTGCCGGCCCTTCTTTCTGACTTCGCCAGAGCGGGGGTGACCTGAGGCGACCCGGCATTCCCCATCGCCCCCTCGGGACAGCGGCCCCCGCCTGCCTCCCCCACCCACTCCCTCTCTCAGGGAACGGCTTCCCTCTCGCCACCCACCCTCCCCCATGGAATCCGTCTCCCAGAGGTGACCTTGAGAGCTGTCGTACTCATGAAGCACTGCTGACGGGGGTGGGGGGGTGGGGGGAGTGGGGGGGTGGGAGGGGGTGCAGAGGTTGGACGCCCCAAGAGACTGAGCCCCGCCCCGAGTCCTCGGGCAGGGTTGGGGGCGGACTTTTTTTCCCCGGTGGCAGTGGAGGAATCGTCCCGTTGAGCAGTGCCCTGGGTGATTCGGCGAAGGGCTATAAAAGCAAAAGTTCTTGGCTGTCCCGTAGGAGTTAGCGACAAGGAGGGATACCGCGCCTCGGCCTAGTTGTGGGGGAGGAAGTGGCCAGTTTAGGGCCTCAGGGGGCAGATGAGGGCAATGGCAAAGTTAAATGGGACTGGAGGGCTTGGTGTACAAGGAAAAGGAAGGTTAAAGAGGACGCTAAGTCTTGGGGGAACTATCCTGGGGAAAGCTGCGTTGAGAGGGCCCACAGTAACCGAAGCGGGAGGACAGCGACACTCCAGGCCAGGCTGTTACTGCTGCCTGTTGAAGAAGGAGCACTTGACCTCTGGGAGTGCGCCCCTCCTGTCTGGGCTGTGTGAGCTCCAGTGCTCTGGTTTGTGTGGAAGGAGAAAGGCAGAGATAGGAGAAGGTGGAGGAGATTGAGAGTCTTGCTACCGTTGCTGGGGACCAGGTGGAAATGGGCAGCTGATGCTCTGAAAGTGATCAGGAAGGCAGGCTTTGGGATGTGGGCCGCAGGTGTGCCGGGAGGGCATACCTTGAACTTGTCAATACCAGCAGTCCCCTTTTTTTCCAGACAAAGGGTTGTGAACCCGCCTGGGGATGAGGCCTGGTCTTGTGGAAACAACTTAGCGTCGCCAGGCTGACGGCTCTGGCCCAGGGTGGTATGTAATTTTAACTCGGCCTGGCGCAAGGTCCAGGCCAGGCCCAGCCTGGTGGAACCCAGGTCTGGGTGTGAGGCCAGACCCCTGGTCGGTGGTGAGGGTGGTCTCAGGAGTGAGGTAAGGTGCCATCCTAAGAGGTTATTGGTGTGGTGCCTAACGTGTCAGGCGCGGGCTGCTGAGGCAGGACATTTGTGGACAAAATTGACCCACGGTTTGTTTTCCAGGTGGCAGTGCTCCCCTTTGGACTTTTCCTCTAGGTTTGGTGCTAACCTCTCCTGTGAACTCACTCTGCCCCTCCTCCTCCTCCTTTTAACTCTCTCAAGGTTATCCATTCACATAAAACCTTGCTTCTGGTAATCTGGTAAGCCTGGAAAAGTTGCCGAAGTTGCTGTTGGAGTCGGTATTGTTGGTAATTTTGGAGGAAAGGCTCTCCCTGCCAAGACTGGGTGGGACGGGTTGGTGTTGCTTGCCTGGTGGAGAGGGTGGGGATTGAATGCACCCTTGGGTGGGGCCACAGCGATGGTACTCCTGGAAGTACAGAAGTGCCTCATGGACCGTGGTTTATTGCTGTAGCGCTCATCATGGCGATCAGATGGCACCAGGAGAAATGGAGCCCCTGGCCAGTGTGAGGCGTAGCAGTGCAGGAGAGGAGAGCCCGCCTAAATTGATGCCTGCAGATTTAATTTCCAGAGTCTTAGGAGAAGGAAGTTCTCCAGTGTCATGGTTCCAGGCCTTGCTCAGGAAGCTCTGTATTCAGGAGGCCGTCGTTTAAGGCTTTCAGACTGCCCCCTCTGAGGGGACAGTCTTAAAAAGTCCAAAGCAGATGCATCCGGTGCCACCAGCAGATGTATTTATTTGAATTTTGGTCTGACAGCACCAACCTCCGGGCACATGAATGCCAGCAGGCAACCCTCCTTTTCTGGTTGGAGGTTTTCAGATGCTGCATTTTTTTTTTTTTTTGAGGGCAGTGTCACTGGCCCACCACATATGTGGGACCGAACCGGTCCAAGGCCAGCGCTTAACCACCACGCCACTCGGCCGGCCCTGCTGCATCTTCTTAATTGAGCCTCCTGTCATACTAATTCGGTGCTACGAACCTTGCTTCCAGAAGATTCTTAAGCTGTAGAACATTTTAATATTGATGCCACAACACAGAGTGATGCCTTGTAGATGGAACTGGCAGATGGAGCCCCGTGACCCTCTCACCTACTCACCCAGCTACCTGCCTGCCTGTGCATTGGTTGGAGGAAAACTTAGCATGATAAAAACTGGGGAGATGTTCGTTTGAAATGCTTTAGGCAAATACTTGAAGTAAATAGGGAGGGGGTCATTGTGTTGTGCAGCGGCTGGGAGGGGACAAGTTGGTCATGCCCAAATTCTGTGAATCATGTCAGGTCTAGTTTGGGCATTGCGACTGCATTGCAGATTACTAAAAGAAGAAAATGGCTGAGGTACCGATAGTGATCTTTGCTTCAGCTTGCTCTATAAGTTTGGTTTTTTTTTTAAGGGCAGTGTCACTGGCTCTCATATGTGGGACCCAAACCGGGGCCGCTGGCTTCCCAAGCCAGCGCCACTCGGCCGGCCCTCTATAAGTTTTTTAACTTGAATTTGATAAGATTTCAAGATAATCTGGGCATTCTAATGGGAGAGGGGACAGAGGTGAGGGTTGTAGGAGGGGAAAAGCATAACTTGGTACTGGGATGGGTGGGGGTGAAGAAAAGGAGGGGGTGGTTAGATATATTGCAGAGGGTGGGAGTGGTAGGGAATGTGGGTTGAGGGGAATTATCTGGAGAAAGATCAGGGTGTAGGAGGGTGAGGGCACAGCTTGGTATGGGAAGGGGTGGGGGAAAGAAAGGGAGGGGGTGTGGTTAGGTATATTGCAGAGGGTGGGGGTGGTAGGGAATGTGGGTTGAAGGGAATTCTCTGGAGAAAAGATCAATGGGCAGAGCTCATGGACAAAAATACTAATAGTGAAATGTTAATGTTAACTTGTTGCTTGGAAGCACAAAAGTTTTGTTTGGAAACTTTCTAAAGCACTTAGAAGTCAAAGTGCAGGGAGAAAAGCAGAATTGTTTTGCTTTGCTGCAAGGTGGGGAAGAGCAAATCTTGAAAACTTGTGTCAGAAACTTGGATCCGCAGAGGATTAACATCTTTCACTGCTCTGCCTGAGTGGCCTATCTGAAGGTGTGCAGTGTTCAGGAGCAGGAGTTCAAATAAGGTTTTAAATGCTGATTTTTTTTTTTTAAGTGGGAGATTTTGGTATGCACTTAAAATGAGTTTATATGTACTCTTCTGGATTTGTAACTCATATTTTTGCTCATCAAGATAGTTTGTGATTGAAAATTCTGAGCAAAGTGAAAAAGCAATGATTTCTAAAGGAATTTTGTATGTTATAATGCACATTATATAAATGTATCACATGTCTTTGTGGTCAGTATTAACACGTTTTTGCTTACTATTATCTTTTCATAGTCATTGTAACATGGGGAACCTAATAATTGTGGTCACTGTAAAATTGCTGTAATATTTGGTAGCAAACAACCCATATGCCCTTGCTAAGGTTAGAGTTAATCCATCTGCCTTTGGTTTGAACGTGCTTTTTAAATGATCCAGTACTAGACAATCACTTTGGGGAGTCAGCAAAATGAGTGGGGGGAGATGTTTACTAGATGTGGTTTGATTGTAAAACTTCAGGGAAAGATCTGAAAACCTTTGATGATATCACTTATTTCTGAGATGCATCTATTGAATTGGTAAAGTAACACCAGTGGCTTTTTGTTACCATGTTCCTCTTCCCCTTAAATTTCATTTAAAAAATTTTAAATCCTAAATACTTTTTTTTGCCCTTGGGATTTTTCTGTCTTGTGGGGTTTGTTTGTTTGTTTTTGTTTAAAAATATGTTGACCTGATAGTTCTGTTCTTAACCAGTGACTTGGGCGTGACACAGTTACTGTCAACCGGAATTGAGTATTAGTCACCCATGTATGGGGAAATATGTGGGGGATGCTGTTGTGAAATTGAAACTGTAGAAGTGGTTAAAAGTACTTGTATGTTGCTGTGTTTGGTAAGAACTAGTACTGTTGCCTCATGTATGTGGTTACTAATCATTTTTCTTCCCCATTACAGCACAAATAAAGGTTTGAGTTCTGAACTCCTTAGAATCGTTGTATTACTATATTTTTCCACCGTTTTTAAAAATCAAGCTGTCATCATAATTAGGTTGAATGTATCTTTATATTGTAGTTTTAGGCCTAAATTCACTTCAGCAGCTCCAAATAATTGAGATCATTCAGTAGTGTGATGTCCTGATGGGTCTGCAGCCTGGTGGGCAGGAATGGGGGCTCTGCTCACTGGGAGTGTGTAATGGAATGGTTTGTAAAAATGGGGTGCCGACCCACCCAGCCAATGAAGGTCAGCGCTAAGGTCACATGGGAGAGTTGGGGTACTTTGTAATATCCTGGAACTTTATCTGGTTAGCTTTCCAAGTGGTATTGTCAAAAATGGGACCTCTTTTTACATTTTCTTAGGGGAAACGGCCTAAGAATAGAATGGACATGTGATACATGTTTTCTTCCATATTTGGGTCTTTGGGAGACTGGCATGTATCTGGGATTTGGGTCTAGGCATAATTCTCATCTTACGACTTTGGCTTCAATTTTTTTTCTTTGGCTGAGTGACAAGCTTGGGCTCAGTTGTGGGTATGTGCTGTACTAAACAGGCTAAGACCGCAAAAGGCACGAGTAGAAGCACCTGGAATCCAAAGTAAACGTCACGACAGAGCTGATTCTGTGTCCTGGGTGGGGAAATGGCAGCAGCATTTTATCCTGAGAGCTAATTCCTTGTACTGTCCAGTGTTTACTCTTCGGGCTGTAAGATTTTGCCTCACGGGAGACAAACTTGAGAAACCAGTGCCAACCTCTACTATGAAAACTTGTTTCCAAGGGAGTGGAAACAGAAGCTTGCTTTGGAAAGGGAAGGGGGTAACTGCTGTAAACACTTCTGTAAATGGTACTGTTGCCCAGCAACTGGCGGGCTGACAGAATTTCTCTGCAAGGGTATAAATGACATTGGGAGAAGTTATGAAGCAGGGCTTGTTAATATAGCAGCGGCGAACAGGCAGGCAGCTGAGGGCTGTGCTCGTGCCCTCCCGTCCTCCACTCAGTCCAAGTGTCTCAGAGGAGACTTCTACCTGTTTCTACCTTCAGCCTCAGGTCAGGTGGGATGGGTTGCAGGTGTTGATGACAGCATTGGCAATGCTTGCATCCTGGTGCATAGATCTGATTTCAGCCTTGCCTCCAAACTCACAGAGGCTGTGGATGATACAGTGCAATTCAGTTGATTGGGCTTGTGGCAGTTAAGTAGAAAGGGTTATCTGGTGCAAATTAAAAGTAATGGGGCATGAGAATAGCAAAAGTTAAATTTGGAAGTTATTTTAGAAAGGAAAATAGCCTGAGTAAGTATTGGTTGAACTTCTGTGTGCCCAGGTGAGACCCTAAAAACTGGCATGTTACAGAAAGGAGAGTGGACCATACCTGCAGAGTCGGTGCCTTTGGTTTGTCTGATTGACCATGGCCTTTAAGGGACCCTGGAGACCGTTTATGTGGGGGCTAACCTTTGGGTACTTGTCTCTGGAGGAAATAACCTAGCCTTGAGCAGTGCTTGTTGTCATGTGGTGTTGACATAAATGAAATGCACAAACGGGTTTACAGATATTTGTGGAATGTTTTAGGTGTTCATACTTAACACAAAAAAATATACTGATGCAGTCTGGAAATGACAAGAGGAAGATAGCAAAATAACCAAAACTAAGAAAGATGTGAAGATGTGTGTCCCGGGAGTGTGGCCTTTGACTTCCTCTGGGTAATGGCGCCCCCTCCACCACCCCTGCCTGCTGTCTGCTGGAAGCCTCCACCCTGCAGGCCCTTCAGCTCTGCACCGCCTTCCCTCTCAAATAACTTTTAAACGGGTTTCATGTGTACAAAGGATTTATTGTAAGGTTTACAAATAAGAAAACTGAAAGAATCCTCGGTAATCTTCCATTTACAAGTGTTACTGGCATATTTGCTTCTAGAGTTTTTCCTGTGCATAGGATATATTCATATTTTATACAAAAATGAAATTATGCTGAAATTTTGTTCTGCAACTCTTTTCAGTTAATATATAGTAGACATCTTTTCCTGTCATTAGCACCTTTTGTAGTGGGGATATAATGTTCCATTGTGTGGCTATATCAGCTTAAATGATCTTGTTTAGATGACATATGTGGTATTTTCTCGTTCTTTTCTCTTGGGAAGTAATACTGTGATGACCTTCCCTGTAGCTAAAACTTTGTCACCTCTGATATTATTTCCTTGGGAGACAGAAATACATTTCTGCCTGTGGAATGCCGATGTCGGCTTTCAGGGAGGGATTTTCTAAATTAACGGTCTCATGAGTGAGGTAACCTGGGCTCTCCTCTCCTCATAACAGGTATTCCCATACTAAAAACCTGCTCCTTGGGTGGGTCCAGGCTACCAGAGTGTGAGCCTGAGAGCTGCTTGCTACCAGTGAGACTGAATCTCTGTGTCGTGTTGACTGGCCATTCGCAGTTTTGGGTGTGTGTGACTTGCCACTTCATCGCTCACTTTTTTTTTTAAATTAAAATCATTGTATTTATTTATTTTAGGGCAGTGTCACTGGCCCTCACATGTGGGACCCGAACCGGGGCCTCTGGCCTCCCAGGCCAGCGCCCAACCACCGTACCACTCGGCCAGCCCTCATCGCTCTTTTTTTTAATTGGTGTTTAGTAAAAGCAATTACATGTTAAGGATATTAATAATCCTGTTATTGATGCAAATATTTTCCTGTTTGTATACTTCCTTTTTGTTTATATTTCAGACACACAAAAATCAGTTTTTCTGAGGTTAGTTTGTCACTCGGATTTCTGCACTTGGCGTTGTGCTTGGGTCTCTCCCACCCCAAATGGTATAAACATTTATAATGTCTTGTGAAGCTCATATGGTTTCCTTTTTTTTTTTTTTACATTTAAACGTCATCCAAGTGGACTTAATTGTGCAGTGTGTGTGCGTCTGGGGGCAGGCCTCACGCCCTCAGAGCCCCCAGAGCTTGCGTCCTCCCACTAGGTACCCCGTCTCCCTCTGGCCAGGTGATCAGTGGCAGAGCCCTGTCAACCATAAGGGTTGTCACAATGAAACAGGTCACTGGAGGAGAAGACCTTGGGGCAGGTGGGTGTTTTCTCCTAGTGGGATCCTGGTGGCTCCCTCTCCTTGACTCCCTGTTCCCCATCCTAATTTGTTTGGACCTGTGGCAGCGAGGGTGGTGAGGGTGTCAAAAGCAGATGTACAAACATGGTTCTACTCCTAACTTGGCCACTTGGCAGCTTTCCCACTGGGACCGAGTTCCTGACCTCTGTCTCCAAGCCTGTCTTCCTCATCTGTGAAATGCAGGTGAGGAATGCGTGGATTTGGCACAGCTGCTCTTCACTGAGCACTTACAGTGACTCCTCCCTCTGTCTTACTGCCCATCCTCAGGCCACCTGCCTGCCTTGCTCTGGGCCTTTGTGTTGTGGTAATCAATTCATATTCCAGTCTGTTCTGGTTTTTACATCGCATTTTGTTTCCATTCACATTTGCCTGTAGCAGCAGAGACCACACAAAACTTTAGAAGTGGCTTTTTCTCAGGTTAATTCTCATACAAGAATTCCATGGATGGGTTTCTAGAGGCCTGCGAATGCTCTGAAACTGGATGTGTTTATTTTTCTGTGGAAAGCATAATCCTGCTGAGGGGTCCAGGACCTCAAAAAAGACCACGAGTGGACAATTGCATTATTTTATCCCACTGTATTTACACAATGTGTCGACACAATGTGTCGTTAAGTTGTAAACTGACTGTTTTGACTAGATTGTGGTACTCTGAGCATCCCTATAAGGTTGGTGTCATATCTATCCATTCCCCAGAATCGCATTGCCTGATTAGTGAACCTGCATGGTTTTATAACTCATGTCACAGACTTGCAGATAACTCTGAAGAAAGCTTACACTTCCTCTGGTGAGTATATCCATTTCCGTACATAGTTGCTAACATCAGGTTTTTTTCTATTCTATTTACTGCTAGTTTCTAAAATGGTGGTACAAGATAACAAAATTGCCATATTAGCCATGTTAAGTGTGCATTTCAGTACTGTTAAGTATATTCACATTGCTGTGATATAACCAAGGTCCAGAACTTTTTCCATCTTATAAAACTGAAACTCTATATCCATTAAACTCCCCATTCCCTTCGCGCCCCCACCCCCAGCCTCTGTTTCTATGAGTTTGAGGACTCCAGGTACCTCATATTAAGTGGAATCTTACAGTATTTGTCCCCTGGCTTATTTTACTTAGCATAACGTCCTCTTAGATTCATCTGTATTGTAGCATGTGTTAAAAATTTCTTCCTTGCGCCGGCCGAGTCGCACGGTGGTTAAGCGCTGGCTTGGGAAGCCAGTGACCCTGGTGTGGGTCCCACATATGAGGGCCAGTGACACTGCCCTAAAAAAAAACAAAACAAAACAAAACAAAAAACATAAAAAAAAAATTTCTTCCTTTATAAGAGCTGAATAATATTCCATTGTATATGCACATTTTGTTCATTCATTCATCATGGAACACTTGGGTTGCTTTCACCTTTTGGATATTGTGAATCATGCTGCTATGAACATAGGTGTACAAATACCTTTTTTTTTTGAATTGGGGAATTGGGAGTGGAGAGCAGTGTTGGAGAATTGGGGAAGGGAAACAGCCAAGTTATTGTCCTTCAGTCTTAGTACAAATACCTTTTTGAGACTTTGCTTTCAATGCTTTTAGATATATACCCAGAAGTGGAATTGCTGAATCATATGCTATTTTTATTTTTAATGTTTTAAGGAACTGTCATTCTGTTTGCCATAGCAGCTGCGCCATTTTACACTCCTCAAACAGTTTGTAAGGGTTCCGGTTCTCGACATCCGCACCAATACTTGTTATTTTCTATTATGTTTTAAATAGAAACCATCCGAATGGGTATGAGGTGATATTTCATTGTGATTTTGATTTGCATTCCCCTAATGATTAGTGATGTTGAACATCTTTTCATATGATTGTTAGCCATTTGTATATCCTCTGGAGAAATGTCTTTTCAAGTCCTTTGATCATTTTTAAATTGGGTTATTTGTGTTTTTTGTTTTTGAAGTTCTTTATATATTCTAGATATTAACCCCTTATCAGATACATGATTTACAAATATCTCCCATTCTATAGGTTCCCTTTTCACCCTTTTGATTGTGTCCTTTGATACCCAGAAATTTTTAATTTTTGTGTAGTCCCAATTTATTTTTACTTTTGTTACCTGTGCTTTTGGTGTCATATTCAAGAAATCATTGCCAAATCATATGAGTATTCGTTGCTACTTTTAGAAGTATGTTAGTAATCATAATTTGTATTTGTTATTACTGGCTAGTCTATCTTACCACTTGATTTACAATCTGCATTTTTCCTCTTTGGCCATTTACCATGTGAAATTTCCATATTGATTTTTATAATGATCAAGAATTCTATGAATAGTTGGGAAGGTAAGCGTTTGTTTGCCAGTGTGATTGTCAAACTTATTCTCATTTTTTTCCTTTTATTGTTGGAGCAAAAAGTATCTATTATACAAGGACTTTAAAAATATCAGTCTAATAAGTCTGTTTGGTTTTCCCTGATTATTTTTTCTTTAGTAGCTAAACATATATGTACTCTGTTATAATAAATACTGTTCTCCATTTAAGAAATTATGAATCCAATCTAGAAGTGGATCTAAAAATTAATTTACATTGATAAAATGGAAATACCAAAGTTTTACTGAGTAAAGACTATCTTTTTTCTTTTGCTCCAGGTCTGTCAATATTAACTTCTTATAATTATCCGCCTGCATCTATTTCTGGAATTTTTAGTCTTTGGTTTTTGATGTTTCTAATCAAATACAATGAATTTTAATGACTTTCACTGCTCATTATGTTTTAAAATCTAATAAGTTGAAACTTGAGTACACAGAACTGGATTAACCTTTGGTTCATGATATAACATGGCTCTCTCGTTTGCTTCCTTGATGTTTGTAATAATGTAAACATTTTTGAGTTCTCTATTCAGTATAAAATCTAGACATTAGAATTCCTCTACCTCGGTGGTCTTCTTCCCTCATCTCCCTAATTCCCTCTAGGCCAAAGTAATCATCATCCTGAATACTGGGTTTATCTTTCCATTTAACTTAAAAAACATTCTCTCCTAAAAGTTTTGTTAAGTATATATTTTAATTTTAGTTGGTTTTAACTTTATAGGAAAGGTATTGTGTTGTACATACTCTTCTGTACTTTTTCTCGTGTAATATAAGATTCACCTTGCCTGGTGTGTAGTTCATTTGGTTTTCTTGCTGGATAGAATCCATCCTGTGACTATACCACAGTTGATTGATTGATTTCTCCATTGCTTCTCTCATTCTGTTGAGTGCAGTTATACAGTGATAGGTGGATGCTCCCTCGTTAAACAGAATTACAACTTGACTGACAAGGTCAGCATTACTCCTTCCCCCAACCAGCAGTGACCAATGTTGCCTGTTTGCTGTGTTTCCTGCCAGACCTTTTTCTAGTTATTTATATCCACATCTAAAAGAGATATTGTGTTTTTCTTTTCTATATAAGTGGGGGAAATACTGTATTGTATACTATATACCAGTATTGACTTACTTTTTTCATTTAACAGTAGGGAGACTCATGATCTGCGTAGTGTTTCTTAACATGAATGTATTATGAATTATTTAGCTGTTCTGTTGTTGGACATTTACCCTATTTTCAATCTTTTTGATGTTTCAAACAATATTGTGTGACCATCATCATCCATTCCCCTTTGTGCACATGCATGAGTATTTCTCAGGGGTGGTATTGCTGGGTCATAGGATGTGGGTCAGACATTTTACTGTATTCTGCCCTGTTTTCCTCCAGAGAGGGTGTACAAATTTGTATACCTAAGTATGAGAGTTTCTATTTGTCCATAACCTCTTGACATTCTATAGCAGATTTTCTTTTTCTGCCATTTACCTTCTTTGATCTGTCACATATTCACAGTGACCCACTGAGACTTTAATAGGTACGATGGTTTCATGACATCTGTGGACTTAATGCAGTTAGGAGTCATAGGGCCCAAGAAACATTATAATTTTCTCAAAGTGTAATGTTTTAAATTACTCATGTCATCAGGCTGCTGAGGACACCCATCCTAAACTCCACATCCGTGTCACACTGTGGCTTTGTTCTCTGCTTATCTCTGCATTGCAGTGGCTCTTCGGAGGGGATCAGCATTTTGCAGATTTAGGTGAGGCCATGGCTAATGTTACTATATTACATACTGTTGCATGGATGGGGCTGTGGGGAGTATGTGGCAGACTTTATTTCAATCCCTTTACAAAGTACTGGACTTGTATTTAAAATTCAAACATTACAGAAAAACACAATGTCGAAGATAGAGGTTCCTCTGTAATTTCTCTCCCAAGAAAACTAATGACAATTTATATTCCTTTGGTCATTTTTCCTCCAGGGACATACTAAAATTTATCCTGTTACTCTCCGCTCTAAAATGGAATCACATACTGCATACTGTTCTGCAACTACGTCAGCATTTTCCTGGCTCCGTAATGTTTAATCTTGCACATGTTGGTATATAGTACTATGCTTATATTATTATTTTAGAGGTGGACTCTTTCTACTTATAAAACAAGTCTGCTGTAAAACAGCTTGCTGTGTTATACCGCAGCAGCGGCATCTTGTGTTTACTGTCTCTCTTTGATTGCGCCATTTTTTATTGTGCTTGATTTAATCTCCTGTTTTATAAATTTAGTGTATCCTAAGTGTACAATTATAAAAAGTCTACAGCAGTGTGCCGTAAGGTGCTGGGCCTTCACATCCACTCTCCCAGAGCAACTTCCAGTCCTGCAAGCTCCATTCATAGTAAGTGCCCTATACAGGTGAACCATTTTTTATCTTGTATACTGTATTTTTACTGTTCCGTTTCTGTTTAGAAACACAAATATTTACCATTGTGTTACAATTGCCTACAGTACTTAGTACAATAACATGCCATACAGGTTAGTAGCCCAGGAGCAGTAGGCTATCCCATACAGCCTAGGTGTGCTGCAGGCTGTACCGCCTAGGTTTGTGGAAGCGCTCTCTGAGATGATGTTTGCACGATGAAATCACCTAACTACTCATTTCTCAGAACGTGCCCCGTCATTACTCCACATATGGCTGTAATGCCTAGAGGAGGGGTGAGTCTCCCGTTTCGGAATCTGCAGACAGTCACACTGCAGCACATCAGCTCTCCCTCCCTTGTGCCGTGGGGCCTGGGGCGCTGGGTCTTGTGAGGGGGGCCTCCTCCTAATATACCGTGGAGTTCAGTTAAGACCTTGGTTGCTAAAGCTGCTCGTCCATGCCAGAATTTGGCATCAGGTGGTGTCTGACTTACATAGCACAAAACAAGGGTGAACCTAACACGCCTCAGAGTCTACTTCCTGGTGTTCTTCCCTGAAGCAGGTTGAAACACAGGCCATTTTACAGTAGGAAAGCGGTTGTGATATTTGCAAAAAAGTGCTATTTAATTATATGTTGTGTTTGGTCTCTTGAAATTTCACCTGGTATCTGTCGAGGCATTTCTAGTCCTACGTGGAAAGGGAGTGCCTTCGGGTGGGGGTACAGTCTGCCTCCTCTCCTGCCCTGCTCAGCACAACCTTGGCTGCTTTCTGGTTCAAGTACGTGCTCCCCCACCCCCACCCCGGTTCTCTTACTCATAGGGTCACGGGGAACTGCAGGCCCAGGGCCTGCCCCAGAAGCCTTCTCTCCCCTCTCAGCCCCTGGGTGGTCAGTGTACTGTCCTCTTTACTCTTCTGTCAATGTAACAACAGTGTGACCTACCATCTGTGTGTCAAAGCAAGGCCTGTCTCTGCCTCGTGCCGACCCCAAGGGCAAAGGTTGTGTTGATTTTCTTCCAATTAATTTAACTCGAACGGTATAGAAAATGTTCAAAGGAATCCCTGCACATGTTCCATCTAAACCCTGCGAGGTACAGTGACACTTTCTCTAACCCTGGCCTCACTTCTCACAAAGGCAACTGGTGCAGCTAATTGTTGGAGTTTCTTTCTAGAGAATTCTGTGTGCATATTTAGGTACAGTGGTGCACTTGGCATTGTTCAGGTAACAGTGCATCTAGTGCTCACTTGTGTCTGTATTGATGGTCAACCTTGGGCTTTTCAACATTTGTGTCGTAGTCCGTGTTTGAATTACCCATTCCTCTTTTGGGGAACAATTAGGTTGTTTCCAGCAAATTTTACTGTATAGAAGGCTCTTCTGAGTATCTGTCTGCATGTTTTTTTTTTGTTTTGTTTTTTTGAGGGCAGTGTCTCTGGCCCTCATATGTGGGACCCAAACTGGGGCCGCTGGCTTCCCAAGCCAGCGCTTAACCACCGCGCCACTTGGCCGGCCCTGCATGTGTTTTTATGTATATGGGCAACTATTATCTACAGGGGGAAGTTTCGGGGGAATTCACAGTCCATATGCCTTTCTGAACATGCTGGATGCCTCCCGCTTACACGCACTTTAGGGAAGTTGTTCCAGTTGACATTTCCCTGCACTTATACCCGATGCTATGTTCTTGAACTTGGTGATTTGTCAATGTGAGAAGTGAAAATACTATTTCATTATAGTTGTTTTTTTTTTTGAGGGCAGTGTCACTGGCCCTCATATGTGGGACCCGATCTGGGGCCGCCGGCTTCCCAAGCCAGCACTTAACCACCGCGCCACTCAGCCAGCCCTCATTATAGTTTTGATTTGTATTTCTCTTGGGTGGTGGTGTACTTACTGATTTTTAAGAACCCTTTATAAAAGAAATTGATCGTGTCATTTGTGCCACAGATACTTTCCTGTTTGTCATTGGTCTTCAAATTTTATGCTAAAACTTTGCTGTTCAGAGTTTTTAATATATAAATACTCAATTATCAATGTTTTCTTTTTACAGCTTCTGGATTTTATGAGTAGTTTACAAAGACTAATCCAACTCAAGATTATTTTTTTGTTAAACCCCATCGTTCATCCTGGTTCTTTTAAGGTTTTATTTTTATTTGATTCTTGGAACTTAATTTTGATGTAGTGACTTAGGGAGTTAGCCTGTGGCCCTTGCACCATTTACTGGTTAATACCTTTGTTACCACTGATCTATTCATGTGCCGTTCCAGTTTTAAATATTGTAGTTCTGTGCTTCACTAAATGGTACAGATAGCCCAACTTCATTATTTGACTATCCCAGAATTGTCCTGACTTTTCCTGCATGTTTCTGTACCATTGTCGTCTTATGCAAGAATAAGGTATGTCTTTGCATTTGCTCACGCGTATTTGATTTGGTTTTGTATTTTCTTTTTCTTTTTTTTTTTTTTTTAAGATTTTATTGGGGAATTGGCAGAGGGGAACAGCGTTGGGGAATCGGGGAAGAGGAACAGACAAGTTGCTTTTTGTTCTTCAGTTTAGTTGCAGAGGATGTTGCTTCACTGTTGGTATCGTCATTGCGCTCTTCCCAGATGAGGCAGATCGGTCGCTGGCCTCTGGATGGTCGCTCACCGCGGCTATTGGCAGCTCACGCTGGCTGCGGGCCACTTACTGTAGCCTATGGCAGCCCACTGCAGCAGGGGCTGCAGCCCACACCATCACCGGGGCTCGCACAGCCCAGCTCCAAGTGGAGCTGTTGTTAGCTGTAGAGGGCAGTGTCACTGGCCCTCGTGGGATCCGAACCAGGGCCGCTGGCTTCCCAAAACCAGCGCTTAACCAATGCGCCACTCGGCCGGCCCTGGTTTTGTATTTTATGGAAAGCTGTGGTCAGTGATCTGGTCTTGGCCAGCCTGGTGTAGTGTCTGGGCATCCTAACCTGCCTCCTGGCATCCCCCTGCACCCGCCCTAATGACCGCCCCTGTCACAGAGCACTTTTATGGTTTTTTGCTGTGCCTAATGGTTACTTGTTGCTGTTGAGCTGGTAATGTGAAGTCCAGTGGACTTTGCAGATGAAATGCCCCTAAACACACTGTCTTGGTAAACATGCTGATCCGTCCATGCAAACCCAGCTTGGGGAATGCATTGGGCCTATTCGAGGAGGTCACATTCCAGGAGGAGAGTTTGGCTGGGAGGGTTTGCATTCCTTTTTCCGCCAGTTTTATTGAGATATTATAATTGACATACAACAGGGTATGCACTCTGAATCTCTGTCCCTATGTGGCTGACTCCTGTCACTGGGAAGTTCCGTGTACCCAGATGTCTAAACAATCCTGTTCTGGTGCCAGCCTCTGACCCCATGCTCACCCCCTGACCTGCCTTTTTCTCCAGTCGCAACCTGCTGGAACTGGAAGTGTTTACAAAAGGTATTGCGTGCTTTCCTGCCTTGTCGAAGAGATTATACACACCAGAATGTGCTGTTTCTCCAGTGTCTCGAGGCCACCGTCGTGAACACGTACTTTCTAGAACACAGTGGTTTGGGGCTGCAGAGGTGGGTCTGTTTGTCTCCCCACTAACTGCCCTTCTGGTTAGGGGCCTGCATTGCTTTCTCGGGATCAGCACACCCCTCCTTTCCTGGGCTCATTGTGTGAGCTCATTCAGTAAAGAGGCCGAGCTGAAGGGGCCTGGAAGCAAGACCACCACGGCTTTGGTTCAGATATCTCGGTGTTCCACACGTGAGGCAGAGGTGGCCTGTGTCTGCTTCAGAAGTAATGTGTATGGGCCTGGCTTTCAATCAAACACTCTTCTGTTTTCTGATTATGATTTTTTTCTGACTTCCTGTTGAAACAGGATAGGATGCTTTTGCCTGTTTTCTATGCACAAATCTAATTATTTCCTTCAGGGCATTTCTTTTTTTTTTTTTTTTTTTTTTTTTTTAAAGATTTTATTGGGGAATCGGGGAAGGGGAACAGACAAGTTGCTGTCTTTTTGTTCTTCAGTCTAGTTGCAGAGGATGTTGTTTCACTGTTGGTATCATCATTGCGCTCTTCCCGGATGAGGCAGATCGGTCGCTGGCCTCTGGATGTCGCTCACTGCGGCTATTGGCAGCTCACGCTGGCTGCCAGCCACTCACGCTGGCTGCGGGCCACTCACTGTAGCCTATGGCAGCCCACTGCAACCGGGGCTGCAGCCCACACCATCACCAGGGCTCGCACAGCCCAGCTCCAGGTGGAGCTGTTGTTAGCTGTAGAGGGCAGTGTCACTGGCCCTAATGTGGGATCCGAACCGGGGCCGCTGGCATCCCAAAACCAGCGCTTAACCAATGCGCCACTCGGCCGGCCCCAGGGCATTTCTTAACAGTGACATTACTGGTTCAGAAGGTGTGATCAGTGTGAACCCACCAACAGCAGCAGTTCCCTGTCTTGCTCTCCCCCGAGTTTTTGTTTCTGTCTTCTCTGATTGGAAGGCAAAAAACAGTGTCTCCATGTTTTAATTTGTGCTTTTTGATTCTGTGAAGGTGAATGTGTACTTTTTATGTTTGTTAGCTTTTGTGCTTCACTTAAATTTTCACTTCCTGGGAACTCTTTATGTTGAGAACGTCCGCCCTTACAACAAAAAATTTTTCAAGTTTGTAGTTTGTCTTTTTAAATTGACATGTTGGATCTTGCAAATGGTTTTAAGTTTCGTAATCAAATCTATTTTCCTCTTATGGTTTCATACTGTGGTGTTATGCTGTATTTTCTTCTGGTTCCCTTGTGGTTTCAGTTTTGACATTAACTCTTTAATCCATTTAGACGGTATTTTGGTGTACAGTATGAGCTAAAATTCTAATTTAGTTCTTTCAAAATGGCTAACCAGTTTTCCCAGCACCATTTACTGAATAATTCATCTTTCTCTACTGCCTCGAAATGCCACTGCTTAATTATGGACTAAATAATATAATTATTAAATCTGTTTCTGAACTTTCTAGCCAATAAAAGTATTCAGATTTTTATTGGAATTGCATTACATTTATAAATATGTTGTGATACTGAAACTTCCCACTTAGGAATGGGCCTCCCTGTTCATTCGGAATAGGATGATTTTCATCAGAAAATTTAGACTCAGGAATTTTAGACCTCTTATACAAGTTATGCACATTTGATGTTTATTCCTAGAACTGTTATTCTGTATTGTGGTTGGAAATGTTTTTCTATTAAATTCGTTTTATCTATAGATGTATATATGCTTTATTTTGTAAATAAATACCCTGAACTTCATTATTAGGGCCATTTGGGAGGCAATACAGCATCTCGGCTAAAAGTGCAGGCTTTCAAGTCAGGACACCTTGCTCTCGTGCTGGACCCACCCTTATTTACTATGTGATGTGACCAGCTTTCTGCCTCAGTTTCCCCATCTGTAAGAAAGGATAATCATATTATCTACTAAGAACGGGATGAGGGGTAATGAAAGTGTTGCATAGTGCTCTCCTGGCATGGAGTGAGCACTGTTCTCTTGGAGTTTCCAAGTAAGTGACAGACATCTTTAATGAGTATATTATCCATGTGATTTTGTCCTGTTTTCATGCTTCTCTCATCCTGTCTTCTTCATGATCTTGTTTCCACCTGACCCTCTAGTGCGATCCGTCAGCAAATAGAGGAAAATGGTCAGGCTGGGCTGGGGAGGTGCATATAAAGCCCCCAGCAGCCTTCGTCACATCGCTGAAGGGGGTGATTGTGCTGCTGGTGGTCTGGGGTGATCTGCTGGTAAACATTTAAAATTTTATGTACTTAACATGTATTTGAAAAATTACTGGTTTTCCATTTATGGTGGTAATACAAAATTTCCTTTTAAAATTATTTTTCCTTTTTAAAATTGAAATATTCACATACCAAAAGTCATGCTTTTGAAATTTGCAATTCAGTGGTTTCTGGTATATTCACTGTGTTGTGCAACTACTATCAATATTCATTTCCAGAACTTTTTCATCATCCCAAAGAGAAGCTGTGTACCCATAAAACAATAACTCCCATCCCTCCCTCTCCCAGTGCCTGGTAATCTTTATTACCTTTATTCTATTCTATTATCTATTATAATATTTGTCTCTCTGCATTTGACTATTCTGGGGACCTCATATAAGAGGAATCATATATTTTATTCTTTTGTGTCTGCCTTATTTCACTTCGCATTGTGTTTTCAAGATTTCATCCGTATTTTGGCATTTAACAATACATCATTTCTTTTTATGACTGAATTATGTTCCATTGCATGAATGTACCATGTTTTGTTTATCTGTTCATCAGCTGGACATTTGGGTTCTTACTTCTTGGGCTATGATGAATAATGATTCTATGAACATTGTGTGCAAGTTTTTGTGTGAACATAAGTTTAAAATTCTCTTCGGTATATACCTAGGAGAGGAATTGCTGGGTCATATAATAACTCTTATGTTTGACTTTTTGTGGACCTGCCAAAATGTTTTCCTGTGTAGCTGCACCATTTTACATTCCTACCTGTAATTTAGGAGGGTTCCAATTTCTCCACGTTACCTGGCTTTTTTGATTATGGCCACCATAATGGGCATGAAGTGATATATCATGTAATTTTGATTTGCATTTCCCTGATGACTGGTAATGTCACGCATCTTTTTGTGTGTTTGTTAGCCATGTGTGGGTGTTTTTTGGAAAAGCGCCTATGGTGATCCTTTGCCCACTTTTTAATTGGGTGTTTGTCTTTACATTATTGAGTTATAAGAGTTTTTTATATAATATGTTCTGAATATTAGACCTTCGTCAGATATATGATTTGCAGATACTTTCTCCCATTCTGTAGTTTGTGATTCTGCTTTCTTGATAGGGTCCTTTGACATAAAATTTATATTTTAAAAGTGAGTTGATTTAAGAGGGGGAAAATGGGGTTGCTGTACTCAGGTGTGGCAAAAAATTCTCAAGGTGTTGTGTGAATGATTAAGGTTTGGGAGGGTGTGCCCTATGAGATCACAAGTGTTTGGAAGCAGAAAAAGTAGTATGATCCTTAACTGCGAAATGGATGAGAAGCGGATGAGAAGCGCTGCTCTGGTGGGTCCCTTGGATGTCAGCTGGCTCAGAAGCATTTGTTATTTTAATCAGTAATAGATATTGGATTTATTTAAATGTCCTGATTTTTTTTTTTTTTTTTTTTTTTTTTTTTTTTTTGAGGGCAGTGTCACTGACCCTCATATGTGGGACCCAAACCAAGGCCGCTGGCTTCCCAAGCCAGCGCTTAACCACCATGCCACTCGGCCGGACCTTTCCTGCTTCTTTTGTGGTGAGCCTCAGGTTTGTCCCCTTTCACATTCTAATGATTAATTATATTAATGGAATATTAATTTTTCCCATTAATATTAATGGAATATTATACCCTCCTATCATTTGTGGAACAAACCATTCCCAGGCCTGGAGCTTTATTTTGTCCACAGAGAAATGAATTGGAAGGTCCATACTGGTTTCAGGGTATTGACAGGCAGGTTTTGGTATTAGGGTGTCAGGAAAGACGCAGTCAAGAGCGGTGGGAAAGAGCATAGTTTTGACAAGTTGGTCTCTATTCCCTGCTTTCCATTCTTGAAGTCAGTTTCCTCAATGATAAAATGGGGATGGAAATAGTGTTAGAACCTCTCTCTCTGTCTGGAAAGCTGAAATGAGGTCACACAGTGCGGGCGCTGAGGGACACAGCTGCTTCCTGTCCTTGTTAGGACAAACACCGGAGGCAAGTTCTCAGCCTGGCACAGACGGATGGCACAGAATGTTCTGTAACTCCTCCTAGTTATGTTTTCTGGGGCCGGCCGAGTGGCGCGGTGGTTAAGTGCTGGCTTGGGAAGCCAGCGGCCCCGGTTCGGGTCCCACATATGAGGGTTAGTGACACTGCCCTCAAAAAAAAAAATAAAATAAAGTTGTGTTTTCTAAGGAAATTACCTTTTCCATATATATATTTGCATAAAATATCCTTCTACATTTTAATACCCTCTTTATGAGTAGTTTTCTAACTTCGTTCTTATTCCTAGTTTTTCTTTACTTTGAATAGACTTTTAAGAAATCTATTATTGGCCTTTTCAAAGAAGCAGCTTTAGTCATTTTGTAATTTATTAATTTCTACTTTTATTTCATTAATTATTTCCTTCTGCTTTCCTTGGGTTTTGTTTTGTTACTTTTTCTAGAGTCTTACTTCATTTATGTTCAAACTCGCATACTTTGAACAGTGGAAAGGGAGGTACAGTGCCGCCTTGTGATGGAAGCCGTGGCGTGAGGCAGTCCTGCTCCAGCCCGCCATCACCCCGTGACCTGGGACAAGGCCCTCAACTGCTGAGGCGTGGAGCCCGTGTAAGGGAGGCTGCTGATGCCACCCAGGGAGATGCACTGGCTCCTGTTGGTGGCCAGGGCCTAGCAGGGAGGGGAGGGCATTCGGTAAAAGGAAGCAACCAACTGTCATAGCCTTATTCCACAGTTTCAGTTTCTAACGGTTCCTCCAACAACATCCTCCATGGCCAGACACAGGCAAACAAGATGACTGGCCCTGCCTTCATGGTGCCCCATTCTCACGGGGGACAGGCCTCAGATGGTGATGACACAAACCATGAGTTAGCGCAGTAGTAGTAACAGCCACAAAGGCGAGCAGTGCAGCCCGAGTGTGAAGGCAGAAAGCCCTCACCTGAAGGGTCGGAGAAGCTCTGTAAGGGGGAGAATTTTCAGATGAGAAGGGCATGTACAAGGCCTCTGCGCTGTGAGGGGGACTGGCTGGAGCCAGGGGGAGTGCAAGGGGGGCTGATCCAGGATGTGGCCCCAGGGCGGCTGTATTTATTTGCAGAGTTTGTTGTCTTTATTTCCTGTGTACCTTGTGGTTTCACACTTCGATGTATACTTTGACTAGTTATTTAAGAGTATGCTGTAAAATTTCTAAGTGTTTGCAAATTGTTTTATTTTTTAAATTATTGTAATCCATTTCTGGTTTAACGAATGGTTGGTTTCCTGAGGAAGCCACTTGTACAACATCTGCTTTTTTTCAAATCTGTGGCTCCCTATCTTCATTGCTTCGGGTATGATATGTTTATCCATGTCCATGGCACTTGAGGAGGCACTCTGTCATGTTCCAGACTGGGTCAGTCCCTCCCTCCGGGGGTGGGGGGGTCCAGTTTTGGTCCAGTCAGAATCCACTGTATCCTGCATAATAAGAAGTGGGATTCCATTCTCACCACGGCTTTTGGTCTCCGCCTCCCCCAAGACCTTCTCCGCCTCCCCCAAGACCGTTTTCCAGTTTTGTTCCATGTGTTTTCCTGCAGTGTTATTGGAACTACGAGATTCCCGACAGCACAAACTGCCCTCCTCTGTGCAGTGCGTTCTACGTGGAGTTCACTTTGTCTGATGTCGCCAGGCCAGAGCTGCACTCCACCCCACCCCAAATCTGGGCAGTGTCCTGTTTGCATTTGACTGAAGTACCTGTCAGGGTTATTTTCAACGGTTGAATTTTGAAACTATTTTTACACCCCTTTTCTGCTCACACACATTTATCTTACATGGTTGTGATTGGTAGTTATTTTGCTTTTCCACGTCAGGTTATGGTGTGGGCACAGTTCCCCATGAGAAATAACTCTCCCTTTGGGTTGAGGCCCCTTGGGGCATTCCTGGGTGTGAGCCTGTCAGTGCCACCTGTGAGCCACCTAGGGGCTGGTTCCAGCATTTTGTGATTAGAAGTCAAGCAGTCACAAGCGTCTTTGGGCAAATCCCCCTTTCTTCCTCAAGGCTGCTTTTGGTTTGCATTCCCCGCTGACCAAAGCAAGGGGCAGTTGCTTGGTTCTCCCTGCTCACTGCCCTGTGCTCTCCAAATGGTTCTAAGAGGCCAGTAATGTACATGGTTGTTTTCCCCATCGCCCTGCAAACACATGTGTTTGCTTTTTTGTTTTTGTTTTTAACTGAGCCATCCTGCCACCTGTTGGCAGCTCAGTGGCTGCTCAGCTAGGGCTGAGAATCAAACCTATGACCCTGATGCTCAGAGCTTGCTTCTTGAGCAAGTTCTTAACCAACTGAGCCACTTGGCCGGCCCAAACACAATTTACTTTTAATTTTGCTCATTGACTATGAGTGTGGAGTGGTCCCTTGAAGCCATTTTATCTTTCACCCTTAGCCAGTGGCATGTTTCCCTGTGTAGATTGCTCTCTGGGGTTCCCACAGTACAAACCTTGAGGGTCTGGTCACTAACATGTTACATTAATTCTTTGCTCATCTTACAGAGTATGTTTTGACTACCCCCATTTCTGAGGCCTTTTAAGGCCAGAGCTTTGTTGCCTCATCATCAGGTTGGGACTTAGATGATCGTTCATGGTTCCATTCTCCTGCTGCAATCAGTAAGTGCCTGCTCTTTGTGGTGTGTTTGGGGGTGAAACTGAAGGGAGGATGTGAGGGGAGATGGGCCAGGAGGAGGTACAGAGGTGTGAAGGGGATGGAGGCTGGGCCCGCAGGCCTGGCCCTGAACCCAACTGCTAAACCACAAACTTTGGGTTGTGTGTGTGCGTGTGTGTGTGTGTGTGTGTGTGTGTGTGTGTGTGTGTGTGTGAGTGAGGTGGGGCTGGTTCTGCTCGCATTCATTCCTCAGAATGAGTAGAAAGGACCCAGTTCTCTCAGCTCTGTGTGACCCTAAGCAGGATTCAACCCTCTCTGAGCCTCAGCTTCTCACCTGGACCTTGCTGGGAAGGGACTTCTGAGCTCCTCAGGGCCGAGGTGAGGGGTTCAGGGGCCCTCCCCCATGAGAGGCCAATTCAGGACTCCTGGACAAGGGCTGCAGAGCTGGTGGACGGGGCTCCCCCCGGACCCGCCGTGGGCCCAGGGGAGGCAGAGCCTGGGCTGGGAGCAGTGGGTGCTGTGGTCATCGGGCTGGGAGGGTAGCCGAGGAGAAGGTACTGGTGAAGGGTGGGCTGTATTCCATGTACCTCGAGCCCTGGTGACTTGGACCCGTCCTCCCTGGAACTCAGACTCCAGGTGAGAGTCCAATGAGAGGAGAGAAGCCAGTGGGTGTACTATGCTCCAACTTCATGTTCAAGTAATGGCAGTTCCCAGGAAGGAGTCCACAGCTGACGATGGCGGAGGGATCGGAGGACCACAGGCAAGGCAGGTGGGCATGTCTGTGTGGCCAGGGCACAGCAGACCTGGAGGACCATTGGCATTTGAGCTAGGTCAGAGGGCCCAAACTTTCCCCTAGTTCTTAGATTTCCTGTTCTGATGAAAAACTTAAGGTTTTGCCTTTAATCATAAAAGTAATCTGCATAGAATTGAAAAATTCAAGCCATGTAAAAGGTAGAAAATGGAAGTAAAATCCCTCTCCCCTCACCCATCCCAGCCTCACTACACAGAGGTGGCCTCTCAAGTTTCTTCGAATCTTTCTGGAAATTTCTATACACATACAAAACTTGTCACTGCTGACACTGCCCTAGAACAGGCAGGACCATAACTTGTGGTGCAGTTTGCCCGTCTGACCTCGTGGGCTTCTGCGGTTGGGGGTGTGCATGCAGCACAACAGGAAATATGTGGCCATGAAGCCCAGGGGACATGTGTCCACCTGGCTGCGCCTTTGAAAGGGGTGTCAGGGTAGGGAGGAGTGAGCCTGGGAGGGAGGGAGGCGCGGAGCCGCCGCGGGTGTTTCTTTTACTGGATGCGGCTCATGGCCGCGTTCAGGTTTTGCTTTTCACCTTTGAGACTGAGTCTGAAAAAACGAGCAGGAAAAAAGCAAAAGGCGCTGGTGGTGGCACACCCAGCACTGCTGGGCCAGGGTTCGAGTCCCTGTGGTGTCCCTGCTTTCTTCCAGCTCCCCCTCTAGGCCCTTCCTCCCCACCTCACTAGGGGCATTATGGTCCCTGAGGAGAGGTGCAGGGGTGGGGTGCCCAGGGCCTCTCCCAGGAGCCCTCCTGCTCCACTGTCTCCTCCCTCATCCCCTTCAAGGGACCTGGGTGAGTGTGGCTGGGACCTGGGGCTGGGCTTTGAAGGCTTTAGCTGCTGCAGCTGATGATGTAGCCCCATCCCCCCAATCCTGTGGGAAGGGGGGACGGCTGAGGGCCCACCTGGAGGGGCCACACTCCTCAGAGTGCACCCTACCTGATTCTTCCATCCAGGGCTCCCAGGATCAGCTCACCACCCCATCATCTTCACCTCTGAGGACCAAGATGGCTCTTTCAGGGAGGGCGGAGTGGGTGGGGTCAAGGGGAGGAGGCAGCTGGAGGCTAGCAGGGTGGGGAGTGGTCCTGGGTGTGGGGCAGGAAGAGCAAATGACAGGGCAAGTGGGGTGGGCATCTGGAGGGGGGGCCCCAGGAGATCCCCTGGCAGAGGCAGCATGCTGTGATCTTGAGCAAGCTCCCACACAGGCCCGCAGCAGTTCCCTTCTTACTGTCTTCCTTGAACAGCCCACATCCCATAAGGAACAGCTGGGAGCAGAAAGGAGATGTGCCAACTTGGCCTGGGAGGCAAGACCTTCTCTCCTACATGGGCTGAAGGCTCTCCCATCTCGCAGAGCCCAGTTACAACCCCATGCCCGGGTAGGTCTTCTCAGCCCAAATTCAAGTCACATGGTGGTACAGGTCCTCTAGGGAGAGCTGGGCTCCCATGGGGTGGAGGGGACACCAAACCTGGACAAGCCTGACGGGTAGAGGGAGGGAAACCAGGAGACAGAAGGATGGGAAGCCTGTCAGCCCTGGTTGAGAGAACCCCTTACTAAGGAACCTGGCTTGGGCCTCCTGAGTGAGAGTGATGGCCCGCTCACCATCATCTGCAGTCCCTTAGCCCCTTTGCAAGTTTTGCTGATAGAAAATTGCCCACTGGAACTGGTGTTTCTGGTTGAGGATGGTGGAGGGAGGCAGTAGGAGGCCATGGTCTCAGCGAGTGGACTGTCCCCAGCCTTGGCAGCCAGGCCTGAGTGGTGAGGTCACGACGTCCACAAAAGTGCCCACCTATGTGAAGCGTGGCAGCCACACGAGCAAGGAGAAGCTGTGGGACCTGCTGTCCTCAGACAGGGTCAGCCCGCGGCTAGGGGCTGACAGGAGGATCATGCTCAGATGTAAATAAAGGCACAGAGCTCAGGAGCAAGTGACAGAAAGAAGCCAACACTGGCAAAAAGCAGACCTCTGAGTCTGACCTAGCCTGTGTGAGACTCAGTTTCCCCATCTCTAAAATGGAGTCAGTGGTACCCACCTTGCAGGGTTAAGAGAACTAGGGATAATGTTTATAAATTGCCAGGCAGGACTGTGAAGCTGGAAAAGCAGGCTGCAGTCAGAACAGTGTGCTTGCTGGCTGCAGCCAAGGCGATGGGAGCTGCTGAAGGATTTTGAGCTGGAGAGACACGTGGTCAGATCCAGGGTTTAGAAGGGTCGCCACCCAGGCCAAGTGGAAGATGGACCAGAGATCAAAGAGGAGGAAGCCCGTGCAGGATGAGGAGGACCGGACGGGGCAGGGACGGGACAGAGGAGGGGAAAGCATAAGGTGGGGCTTGGTCTCGAGGCCAGTGCTGGCCTCAGTGGTGCCCTTCTTCCATTCTCAGTCAGTTCTTTTCCATCCTTTTGACCCTACGAGTCCCAGACCCCACCTCACCCCAGCCTTTCCTGCCTCCAGGTAGAGATTTCATACTAGAGGCAGAGGCAGAATTAGACCAGGAGACATTTTGCTGGGCCACACAGCTTTTTTTTTTTTAATCTGTATCTATACAGACATATATAAAACTTGTCATTTTAACCATCTTTAGTGTATAATTCAATGCCATTCATTGCATGCAATGTACAAACATCACTACTACCTATTCCAAAAACCTTCCCATCACCCCAGAAACGATCCACTAAGCAGTTATTCCCATATCCCCTTCCCTTCCGCCTCTGGTAACCTCTAATCTACTTTGTTTGTATGAATTTTCCAATTCTAGAGATTTCAGATGAGTAGAATCGACAATAACTATCCTTTTGTGTCTGGCTTCTTTCACTTAGCATCATGTTTTCAAGGTTCATCCATGTTGTAGCATGTGTCAGTGCTTCAAGCCTTTTAGTGGCTGAATAATCCATTGTACGGACAGACCACCTTTTCTTCATCCATTCATCAGTTGATGGACATTTGGATTGTTTCTACCTTTTGAGTAGTGTCAAGAATGCTGCTATGAACATCATGTACGAATTTTTGTGTGAACATGTTTTCAATTCTCTTGGGTATATACGTAGGAGTGGAATTGCTGGTTCAGATTATTTTCCACAGTGGCCATACCATTTTACATTCTCACCAACATTGTATGAGGGTTCCAATTTTTCCACATCCTGATCCACACTTTTTTTTTTTTTTTTTTTTTTAGGGCAGTGTCACTGGCACTCATATGTGGGACCCGAACCAGGGCCGCTGGCTTACCAAGCCAGCGCTTAACCATCGCACCACTTGGCCGGCCCTGACCCACACTTTTTAAAAAATTTTTTATTGGGTAACTGTTTTTTTTCCAGGACCAAGTCAAGTCATTGTCCTTCAATCTAGTTGTGGAGGGTGCAGCTCAGCTCCAAGTCCAGTCGGTATTTTCAATCTAGTTGCAGGGGGCGCAGCCCACCATCTCATGCAGGAATCAAACCGCCACCTTGTTCAGAGCACGCGCTCTACCAACTGAGCCACCCGGCTGCCCCAACCCACTTTTTTTTTTTTTTGAGGGTAGTGTCACTGGCCCTCATATGTAGGACCCAAACCAGGGCCGCTGGTTTCCCAAGCCAGTACTTAACCACCATGCCACTCGGCCAGCCCCACACTTATTTTTATTATAAGCCATCCCAGTAGGTGTGAAGTGGTATGTCTGCTTTTTGTTTTTAATTTGAAAATTTTGCCATCATTTAGAGATCAGGGGCTTCACTATCTGTAATGAGATTTAAACCCAGGTCTGTGAGACCGCAAAGCCTGCATGTGACTGCAAAAGGGGTTCAGCTTCAGACCCTGGTCAAGTGTGAAGGCAAAAGGTGGGGGGCCAAAGGGCCAGCATGTTTTTGTTTTTTTAAGATTTTATTGGGGAAGTGGGAAAGTGGACCAGCCAAGTTGTCCTTCAATCTTAGTTGTAGAGGGTGCAGCTAGTTCAGCTCCAAGCCAGTCGCCATCTGGCTGCCCTTCGGCAGCTCAAGGCCGCTCAGCTCAAGGTGGCGTGTTCAATCTTAGTTGTGGGTGGGCATAGCCATCATCCCGTGCGGGACTTGAACTGCAGCGTGTTCTTACCTGCAGGCTCCCCCTCAGTATTTGAGTGGCTTGTCCCCTGCATGCCTGGGAGGGGAAGAGATACTTTCCTTAGAGCTTTACCCCACTGGAAGGCAGCATGTCATCCTAGACATCAGCCGAGAGGAAAGTAGCCATGGAACAGAAACACGCTTGTCCTAGGTCCCCTGGAACTGCTCCCCACCCACTTACATCAGGCACCAGCCCAGGATCCTCGGAACTGTCATGTCAGGGTAGAGAAAGGGGATCTGAAGTGGAAGAGACTAGGGATGAGGGTCGGGGAGGAGGGGATGCCATGGCTGGTGGCCTGCCGTGGGGCCCTTCCATAGAGGGGGGACTATTCTCCAAGGCCACGTCTAGGCTTGGTTGGGCTAGTTCTGTGGGTCCAATATGGCTTAGCCTCTCACAGGGCAGGGGCTCAGCCATACTTACAAGAATGAGATCACAGGGACAAGGTGGCCTAGGAGGAAGGGGTATGAGCCCCCTCCCACTCCCCGCCTAAATTGCCTCCTGCTAGAGTTGGGTTACAATATATCATATCCTCCCACCATGCAGGGTCCATGAAGCAGGAAGGAGCAGGACATACGCACCAGTGATAATCCCACCCCTTGCTTGGCTATTCCTGCCAAGCCTTTCCTTGAGTCAATTACCTGTTAAGCCTGTTAACCTGGCCCGTTCTCCCTCCTTTCCTGCTGATATCTCTCAAGGTATCAGTTCAGAGGCCTTGCTTTTTCCATCACCTCTAGAGTTGTGCACCTGGAAGCACTCCACAAAGTGGGGCAGGTAGAAAAACATTGGGTTCAGTTTGCCAGGAGTCCAGATTAGTGGGGTACAAGGTTGGAAAAAGGATTGGACTCTGATGTGTCTGCTGCTCCCTCCTGTTGGGCTCCAGTGAGAAGATGCATTTAGACAGTTCTGAAAAAAATGTTTGGGGCTGGCCGAGTGGCGCGATGGTTAAGCACTGGCTTGGTAAGCCAGCGGCCCCGGTTCGGGTCCCACATATGAGGGCCAGTGACACTGCCCTCAAAAAAAAAAAATGTTTGGGTTACAGACTCTTAATTCAACATGGTATTTGTTTTATTTATTTATTAATAATTTGTCTCCCTCACCCTATGTCAGACACTGTTCTAAATGCTTTATAAATATATTAACTTACTCAATTCTCACATGACTAGGTTATTGCCATTTTCAGATAAGAAAACTTGAGGTAAAAGGATTATGTGACCTGCCCAAGGTCATACATTGTAAACCATGGAGCTGGGATTTAAACTCAGTCTGGCTCTGAAGTCTGAACCATTACAGGTCAAGATCTGAAGTTTTCGATACTTAAAAGTCTATATGGCAGGCAGGGGAGAGGCTCAGTGGGTTAAGAGCGCGAGCTCTGAGCAACAGGTTCACCTCATGGGCCAGTGATCTATGCCTAAGTTGAGCTACGGAGCTGCCGCTGAGCTGCCAACAGGTAGCAGGATGGATCAGCTGGTGAGAACACAGGGCTCCTAACAACAAGGTTGCAGGTTCACATGGGATGGTGGGCTACGCCCACCCAGAACTAAGATTGAAGGACAACTTGGCTGTTCCCCAATTCCCGAACACTGTGCTAGCTGCGCCCTCCACAACTAAGATTAAAGAACAACACTGTTCCCCTTCCCCAATAAAACTCTTAAAAAAAAAATGTCTATCCTTCTGGGACAGATTTTCCCAGTTTTCGCTTTATGCAGATACACCCCACACTGCTGAAAGTCATAGACATTTCTTGCAATCTTACAAGTGAGTCATTACTTTTACCCAGCCTTACAGAAGAGATGAATTGGGCTCGGAGAGGGTAAATTTCGAGTTAAGATTCAGACCTAGATTTTTTTTTTTAACAATCTATGACGTAACTGTCCTGCCTTAAGGATCCTCTTCGAGTATTTCTCCCACACAACACCCAGTACTGGACTAGGCCTCAGGGTTACAGTGGAAGACAGGCTGCAAGGGAAGATGGACTAGGGATCCGAGATTCTGGGACCCACTAATCCTGGGCAGTCCCCCTGCCTCCTACCTGGGTCTAAATGAAAGAAGGGAGCAGAACCGAACATGCGGCTCTTCGTAGTTGGGTCCACCTGGGACCTTCCTGGGACCTTCCCTGCTTCCCCCTCCAAGCTTTGCGACCTCTGTATCTTGGCCGCACCTGAAGCCCCATGCGCCCCAGCACACCCTTCACCAGCTCCTCTATGCTCTGCACCCTAACCCTGTCTGTGCTTAAGCAGAGATGTTCACATCAAATTAAAAAACCGAGGTTCTTCTAGCCGAGCACTCGTTCTGAGGTCCCGACAAACAGCTGAGCTTCCGACCGAATGCTAGGCTAAGTGGCTCCCATCATCTGCCGCGTCCCACAATCCGGCAGGCAACCCGCTTTCCAGCTCAGCGGGACCGTACGGAGGACCAACATATTTTATCCATCTCGACCGCCCCTTCGGAGAGCTTTAACTTCCCCAGGCCCAAACCCGCGCCTGCGCAGACCGTGGGGAGGCGTGGCCTCGGTGGAAGGCACGAGGCGGCGCGGGGCAGTGACGGAATGCGCCCCTAGTGGTGGGAGTGCTCACGCCTACACTCGGTAGCCTCTGGATTCCGTTTCCACGGTTACGGGGGCACGAGGCAGGGTCCCAGGTAAATCTCGGTAGAACTGAAACATAAAACCTGAGGGACCGAAGGCTGCAGGGCTCGGGGAAACTGGGAAGCGGGGCCTGACCCCGGGCTCGCGGGAGGACTGACCGCCCCCTTGCGTGCCCCTCAGGTCATCTCTGCCCCAAGATTCCCCCAGGAGGTTGTCCTGTACACAAGCTCCCTTCAACCCCATGAACTGCCCTGGCCTCTCACACCTTCCCCCGACCTCCCCCAGCTGCTGACCTCGCTCTTTATCCTCGAGTCATCGACATGCAGCTGTTTGTTTGCGCCCGGGAGCTGCACACTCTTGAAATAAGCGCCCTGGAGACAGTTGCCCAGAACAAGGTAAAGTAATCACTGAGCGTCCCTAACCCATCCGCCCTTTGCCTCTCCTCCTGTGGCTTCCTCACAGAAAACTTTTTTTTTTTTTTTGAGGGCAGTGTCACTGATCCTCGTATGTGGGACCCGAACCGGGGCCGCTGGCGTCCCAAGCCAGCGCTTAACCACCGCGCCACTCGGCCAGCCCAAGAAAACATTCTTAATTCTCCATTTCCTTCTTAGGTCCATGTACCATCCCTGGAGGGCCTGACCCCCGAAGATAAGGTTGTGCTTCTGGCAGGTTCTCCCCTACAGGATGAAACCACCCTGCGTTAGTGTGGAGTAGAAGCCCTGATGACCCTGGAAGTGGTTGGCTGCATGCCAGAAGGTGAGTGGGGCTTCACAGGGTCCCAAAGTGCTGCTGTTCATGACCTTTAGACTTTATTTGCCTGTCATAGTGTTTAACATTTTAATTTACGATTTCTGGAAGTCCACTGATTTTGTGTTAAAATTGAATGTCTGGCTTTGCTTCAAAAATTGGGGAAAGCTGGTGACAATGGGCCTGTGTTCCCACTTACCAACAATCTGCCGTAACAGTAGTGGCTGCTCTCTTTGGAAGGCTCTACAGTTTGCTACAGTCCCAATTCCTTTCAGTTGCTCCTCAAAACCAATGTGAGTTACCATTTATCATCAGACATGAGCTGTTGTTTATCTTATAGTAAATAAAGGTCAACTCTTTTTGTACTTATGTCTGTCAAAAGTGGGAAAATGAAGGTGGATCGAGAGCATCACATGTTTCAAGAAAAGTGGGAGTGAGCATATTTCTTTGTGGAAATAAAGAATAGCCCCGTGTGTTTAATATGTAATCAAACTTTGTCTGTGTCAAAAGAATACAACTTAAGACGCCATTATGAAACAAACCATAGTAAGAATGTTGACTGGTATACAGAAAAGATGTGTGACGAAAAACTTAATGAATTAAAAAAAGGACTAAACTTTCTACAGCATTTATCATCCAATGCAAATAAAGTAAGTGATGCTGCTGTGAAATGCAGTTATGTAATAAGTGAAAAAATTGCCCGGGCATCAAAACCTTTTACAGATGGTGAGTTTATAAAGGAATGTCTGTTGAGTGCAGCAGAAATTATGTGTCCTGAACAGAAACAAGCATTTTCAAACGTAAGTCTAACAGGAAACACTGTTGCACAGCGAGTAAAAGATATGGCTGAGAACTTACAGGACAAATTGCGAGAAAAAGTGAAGTTGTTTGTGACATTTTCTATTGCAGTTGATGAGAGCACATATATAAATAATACGAGCCAATTAATTATATTTATCCGTGGTGTTGATGAGAATTTTGACATCACTGAAGAACTTTTGGACATGGTATAATGAGAGACCCAACTTCTGAAAGTGACTTATTTTTGTGTGTTGAAAAAAGTCTCGAAAAGTTTAACGTTGACTGGTCAAAATTAGTAAGTGTGACCACAGATGGTGCTCCTGCGATGGTCTGTGATAACACTGGACTTGTTGCAAAACTTAAATCCAAGGTCAAAATGTTTTGTAAGGATGCAGAACTTAAATCCATTCACTGCATTTTCACCAGGAATTGTTTTGTACTAAAAAGTTAAAACTAGAACATGTCATGGACGTAGTGATTAACACAGTGAACTGGATACGCTCCTGTGGCTCCAACCACAGACAGTTCAGTGCTTTGCTCGAGGAATTGGATGCACAATATGGTAACCTCCTTTACTATACAAAAGTAAGGTGGCTTAGTCGTGGCATGGTACTGAAGAGGTTTTTTGAATTGAGAAAAGAGATAGATTTGTTCATATCATCCAAGGGCAAATCCCTTCTCCAGCTCACCAGTGAAGATTGGATCAAGGACCTGGCCTTTTTGGGTGACATTACAAATCATCTAAACATTTTTAATACTTCTCTGCAAAGACATTCGCAAGTAGTTACATAAATGTATGATTCAGTTTGCTCTTTCCTAGCAAAATTGAGTCTTTAGGAAACTCACTTGGCAGTAAATAACCTGGCTCACTTTCCTACACTGAAATCAGTTTCCAGAAATAAATAATGATGGTTTAATCTACATCCCCAAAATTGTGGAATTGAAGATTGAATTCCAAAAAAGGTTCTTTGATTTCAAACATTATGAAAATTACCTCACATTGTTTAGCTTACCTTTCTCAATCAACATTGATAGTGTTAACGAAGAATTACAAATGGAAGTTATTGAACTGCAATGTAATACAGCATTGAAAACTAAATATGATGACATTGGAATACCAGAATTCTACAAATATCTCAGCAAGAGTTAACCCTATGTATAGAAACCATTGTGCAAAAATTCTGTCCATGTTCGGAAGTACCTATGTCTGTGAATAGTTGTTTTCTGTTATAAAATTGAGTAAAAACTAAATTTTGCTCCCAGCTAAAGGACACAAGATTGAATTCAGTTCTACATATTGCAACTCGAAATATGAGACCAGACATTGACATCTTGGTGCAGAAAAAAAGGTGTCAGGTTTCTGGTTCAAAGTCAAAGGAGTAACAGATTATGAAAGAAGATTTTAATAATTAAAGATTTCTATTTTCAATGTGTATTTAAATTTTTTAAGAAGATTTTAATAATTAAAGATTTCTATTTTCAATGTGTATTTAAATTTTTTATCTTTGAAATAAATTTTGTATGTTATATGCTTGCACTGTGGTTCAATTAAAAAAACTAAGTTTTGTAACCTACTTGGCTATCCAGCTTTAGTTTGAGGCTAATGCCTAATACAGTTAGTTACCATAATTAGTTTTTATGTTTTATACTTGTCTCAAGCCAGGGAAAACCTGTCCCTTGCTGCTCTGAGAATAATGTGCCTGAGCTATGGAATTTCTGTGTATGTTTGAGCCAGGCTGTACCAGTTATCAATTTCTTGCTTGTCAGCTCTAAGTTCATCCTTCATTGTCTGCTCTCCAAAAATGGATCTGGGCCCTTTAAATATTTTTCCTTTAACAGCAGATATGATGTTAAGTGTTTCAGTAGAGGGCGCCGGAGACACATTGCAAAAGAAAGTATTAATAGTTTCCTTTGGGGTTTGCTCACTTGACAGGCTCCTGCAGTGCAGGTGGCTTCTCCATACCAGACTCCTGCAGTACCCCGCAGTCAGCAGCACCCAGAACCAGCAGCTTCCCCGGCTTCCTGCTTCAGGCAGTTTTGTAATGGAGTCCTTCAGCTGAGACACTTCCCCATGAACAGCTTTCCCTGGTACTCTAGGGGACAGATTTCCAGCAGATTTTGACAGGATGGCACTGCAGGAATTTCTCTGCTGTTCCATAAGCCAGGACCATGCCCTATCCAACAAGGTCAGGATTTTAGCACTCCGGTGGAGACCCTTTTCCTTGGACATCTACCTGAGCCCTGCGGATGGTGGCTGCTCCTTAGAATTCTCCTTATTCCTGTTGTAGTTCATAATTTTTTTTTTTTTTAAGATTTTATTGGGGAATTAGGGGAGGGGAACAGTGTTGGGGAATTGGGAAAGGGGACCGGTCAAGTTGTTGTTCTTCAGTCTTCGTTGTGGAGGGTGCCAGTCATCATCTGGCTTCCCTTCTGCAGCTCGTGGCCTCTAAGCTCAAGGTGCTGAGTTCAGTCTTAGTTGCGGGTGGGCGTAGCCACCATCCCATGCGGGAGTCGAACCCAGCAGCCTTGTTGTTAAGAGTGCACACCCTATCCAATGAGCCACTGGGGGGCAGCTCAACTCAAGGTGCTGAGTTCAGTCTTAGTTGCAGGTGGACATAAGCCCACCATCGAATAGGCAATCTTGTTGTTACACCAGCTGAGCCATCCTGCCACCTGTTGGCAGCTCAGCGACAGCTCAGCTTGGGCGCAGCGTTCACTGGCCCATGTGGGAATTGAACCTGCAGCCCTGTTGCTCAGAGCTCTCGCTCAAGCCAACTCTTTTTTTTTTTTTTTTTGAGGGCAGTGTCACCGGCCCTCACATGTGGGACCCGAACCGGGGCCGCTGGCTTCCCAAGCCAGCGCCCAACCACCATGCCACTTGGCCGGCCCTCAAGCCAACTCTTAACCAACTGAGCCATTCAGCCGGCCCAGTTAATAGTTTTTTTGTGTTAAATCTTCCTTGTTCAAATTACTGCATGTTTTCTCTCTCCTCAAATTACTGCATGTTTTCTCTCTCCTGATTGGACTTTGACTGATACAGGCCCTATTTCTTATCTGTCTTGGGATTCTGGGCAACAAAGAAAGTCAGCAAGTCACCTAATGAAAAGTAGATGTCCCTGGGGCCCACAACGCTTAATTAGGCATACAGAATGTTATTAAATGTTATTATATTTATAATAGTTGATTTTAACTAATCACTGTTATAGCTCAACTTTAAGTTAACTTGATATCAGAAAAAAATGAGGCAATTCAAAAATATTTATCAACAACATACTACTTGCAAAGCAAGCCAGTTCTGTCGTTTGTTCATTCTATGAACTTAAGCTGATTACTTTGTCCCTCTGAACTTCACCTTCTTCATAAAATAAGCTATTACCACATGTATTACCTGTTACTGCATTAAAGTCATGTGAAAGCGTGGTGGCTTAGAACAACAAACATTTGCTATCTCACTGGTTTCTGTAAGTCAGGAATCTGAGAGGGGCTTAGCTGTGGGGTTTCAGTTCAGGGTTTTCTTAAGAGCTTGCAGTCAAATTGTCAGCCAGGCCTGCAGGCTGCAGGCTTTCCTGGGGAAGGGGATCCCCAAGATGATGCACTCACTGTTGGGAACAGGCCTCAGATCCTGGCTACATGGGCCTCTCCATAGGACTGCTCACAACGTGGTAGCTGACGGTCCCAGAGCCAGTGATGAGAGAGAGCACACTGCAGATAGACATGGCATCTTTCTAACCTGACCTTGGAAGTGATATACCGTCACTTCTGTCAGTTTCTTTTGGGCACTGTATGTATCATGTCTTTTATTTCTGTATTCTGATGCTTTGACATCTGGGGCCTTGCTGACTCTGAAGGGACTACTCCCTACCCCCACCCCCAGGGTCAATTCTTAGGTATAGTAATCAACTCCCTGGGTATGTGCTTTCTTTTTCTTTTTCTTTTTTAGCTGAGCCATCCTGCCATCTGTTGGCAGCTCAATGGCAACACAGCCAGGCTGGCATCGAACCACCGTTGCTCAGAGCTCAGCTCGCACTCTTGAGCGAGCTCTTAACCAACTGAGCCACTCGGCCAGCCCTTTTTTTTTTTTTTTTGAGGGCAGTGTCACTGGCCCTCATATGTGGGACCTGAACCGGGGCCTCTGGTTTCCCAAACCAGCACTTAACCACCGCGCCACTCAGCTGGCCCTGGGTATGTGCTTTTCAAATGCAGGCCAACCAATTCAGAGCCCACACTCCTATGTATATCAGGCTCTCATACTCCAGGCCACTCTCCATCTGCCCTAATCACCTCAGGGCCAGGTGGCAGCCAAGTAGGGACAGGCCGTCTGCCCCAGAGCCCACTGAAATGATTCAGACTAGCCAATCCTAAACCTGGTTCTCTGCCTCACCTATTCATTGCCGCAGAAACCTTAATAAACACTTGCCCACAGTGCCCTCCTCCAAATGACCCCAGTGCTTCCCTGTGTGTCTGTCTACCCCACCCTGTGGCATGGCATGCTCCCTCTTCTTGGGAACTGTAACAAACTGTCTTTTCAGTGACAGCCATCTCCTGATATTTTGGTCTTAATAAAAGAAAATAATAAAATTTTCTATTTATACATTATATTTTAGAACAGTCACACTGACCAGCCCTGACCCGATGTGGAAGGGGACTACACAAGGGTGTGAATACCTGGAGGTGGGATCATTGGGGCCATCTTAGAATTTGCCTACCATACCACATACCTCCCAGGGAGAATTAAACAAAAACCAGATAAATATGTGTAAAAGCCATCAGTACAGTGACACAAACAGTACTAGTGCAGTCTGATTTTGAAACTCTGGTGACTTAAGATATGGTGTCTGATTCCCATAACCGAAAGAGAAATTCCTGGGTTTAATTACTGATTTCACAGATATTTCCCAAATGGTTGGGCTCTACCGGGCTTTGTATGCCTGACAACTCGTTGGTAAACAAGCACATGGTTTTTGCACTCAGACTAAGAACTTGGAGTAGGTCTTGCTTCATAAAATCTCACAGTCTACCTCAAAACCAGCACCTTATTTTGCTCATGATTTTGTGGGTCAGGAATTTGGGAAGGTCTGGGCTGGGCAGCTCTCTCTCGGAGCCTCGCATGTGGTTGCAGTCAATCAGAGGGCTCCACTGGGCTGGACATTCAGGATGGCTCAGTCACTAGGCAGCCATGGGTCCTGGGTTAAGATGGGTGCCTCAGTGGGCTATGGGTGACCTCTCCATCATGGGTGTTCATCACCGAATCTGACAAGTTGATATCTTCCTGCCCTGCAAACATTACCTTTGCTTTCCTCTCACCACACTGGCAACTCCTTTATGGTTCTTTTTCACCTCCCAAATTCTCAACACTGAAGCCGCCAGGGATCCTCTCTTCTCCCTTTACACCCCTTCCCTTGGTGCACATCCCTCTGGGTCTCCCGGCTTTAAATTAGTATTAATATGCTTCTAACTTCCACATTTTTACCTCCAGCCAGACCCCTCTTTCCTAATTCCAAAACAGAGTGCTGGTCTTTTCTCAAAATCTACTTCTGTGGCTGATGGCAACTCTGACATTCTTACTGCTCAAGCTAGAGACCTTGGAACCATCTTTGGTTTCCTTCCTTCCATAGCCTGCAGCCATTGAAAACTGACCACTGGGTTTAGAGACTCGAGTGCCTGGTGACCTTGGGGAGAGCCCTTTGGTGGCATGGTTGGGGCAACATCAAATCTGACAGTTCTCAAAACCATTAGGCCATTTATTCAGTAGGCACTGACTAGCCACAGCCATTGGTGAGATTGTGCTGGGCTCGGGCAGGTAGGCAAGGTACTACGTAACCAAAACGGAGCCCTGAAGGCCTCTGAGCAGTTACAATCATCAGTAAGCAAACACACCATGCACAAGATGCAAGAACAAAGCTCCTGGAATCCCCACCAGAGATCACTGGTTTCTGTGTTACGTGCCTTGGTATCAAGTGGGTCTGATTTCCAAGGCCAGAGCCACTAAGAAACAACAATTTACCATTTGTGATAAGTGGGCAGTTGGCTGCTTGACCCAAAGAAGGAGACAGGGAAATTATTAAGAAGCAGAGTTCAAAGGGCACAATTGCAGAGGCTGTTTAATGTGCGACAGGCAGCCTGACACATTTCCATCAGGTGGCAATGAAGTCAAATTCGGGGAAGCCACAAACAACCTAGGGAAGATCTAGCTGGCCTGTTTCCTGACTGTCACAGCCTTACTGTGTGACCTCCAGCAACTTACTGCACTTGTCCTCTGTCTTTTAGTTTGTGAATTAGAAATATCAACCTCTGCCCTGTCTATTAATTTTTAAAAATATGGAACATAGATTGTATAAATACAGTTAAAATGCAGCATAAATACAGAGGTTATTATAAGATACTGGATGAAGTATATTCTGAGAAAATGGAAATGGTCTAATGTTCACTGATCACCTACTATATGCCAGGTGCTGGATGCTTGCTTATACGCATTCATCCCAAAAAAACCTCAGTATAGTTATCAGTGTGTATAGTTTTAGTGATGAAAAAAAACAAAGTACGGAGAAATTAATTAGCTTTCCAAAGTCACACTGCCAGGAAATGGCAGCCCTAGGTCTTCTTAAAAGACCAAAGATGGCTTGCCTCTTCAGGCCCAGCTAAATCCAGCAACAAATGATAAAATCAACAGGACTTTATTGTATTAGTTTGCTAGGGTTGTCATAACAAAATACCACAGATGGAGGGGTTTAAACAACAGAAGCTTATTTTCTCACAGCCAGGACAGGCTCTTCTAGGGCCTCTCTCTTCTTGGCTGGCAGATCGCTGCCCTCTTGCTGTCTGTCTTCATGGCCATCCTTGGCATCTCTTCCTCTTCTTGTAAGGACATTAGTCATATTAGATTAGGACCCCACCCTAATGGCCTCATTTTAACTTAATCACCCCTTTACAGACCATGTCTCCAAATACAGTGACATTCTGAGGTATTGAGGGATGAGACTTCTATATATGAATTTTTTTTGAAGGGGCACAATTCAGCCCATAATAAGCCTATATATTAAAAGATAAATGCCCCACTAACAAAGGCTCTTAAATATTTTATTCCCTTAAACAGTGTAAGTCCTTTATAGATTTATAATGCTGTAGTTCTTATTCTTCTGAGTAATACAGTAATTTCCTTTCAAATGTGTTATTCTCCTTTCAACTTTATTTCACCTTACTTATTCGCACTCCATTTTTTTTTTTTTTTGAGGGCAGTATTACTGGCCCTCATATGTGGGATTCAAACTGGTGCTGCTGGCATCCTAAGCCAGCTCTTAGCCACTGCATCACTTGGCCGGCCCCTGAAGTTTGTATAGTTCCCGAATACCCAAATGATTTCTAGAGAGGTGGGGAGGGATCTTGAGGGTACCCATGTTTGTTTGTTTTTTTTAAAGATTTTATTGGGGAATTGGGGGAGGGGAACAGCGTTGGGGAACCAGGTAAGGGGAACAGACAAGTTGCGGTCCTTCTGTTCTTCAGTCTAGTTGTGGAGGACGTTGCTTCACTGGCCCATGTTGGTATCATCATTGCGCTCTTCTTGGGTGAGGCATATTGGTCGCCGGCCTCTGGATGGCCGCTCACAGCAGCTCTTGGCAGCTCACACCAGCTGCTAGCCGCTCACACTGGCTGCTGGACACTCACTGTAGCCTATGGCAGCCCACTGCAGCAGGGGCTGCAGCTATGCTGTCCTGGGGACTCACAGCAGCCCAGCTCCAGGTGGAGCTGTTGTCCACCATCTTAGCTGTAGAGGGCAGTATTACTGGCCCTCATATGGGGGATCTGAACTGGGGTCGCTGGCGTTCCAAGCCAGCTCTTAACCAACGTGCCACTGGGCCGGCCCGAGGGCACCCATGTTTAAAAGAAAACCTGTAGGGGCCGGCCAAGTGGCTCAGTTGGTTAAGAGTTGGCTTGGGACCACGAGTTCTGAACAGCAGAGCCACCAGTTTGGTTCCCACATGAGCCAGTGATGCTGCGCCCTCTACAGCTAAGATGGCGAACAACAGCTCAACCTGGAGCTGGGCTGCTGTGAGTGGCCAGCGACCGCGTAAGCTGCAGTGGGGCTGCAGTGGGCTGCCGTGAGATATCATGAGTGGCCGGCAGCCAGCGTGAGCGGCTGGTGGCTGGCAGCTGGTGAGAACTGCCATGAGCCACCTTGAGCGGCAATCCAACAGCTGGCGAACGACTGCCTTAGCCAGGAAGAGCACAATGATCATAATATCAACATGGGCCAGTAAAGTGGCATCCTCCACAACTAGACTGAAGAACAAAAGGACAGCAACTTGTCTGTTCCCCTTCCCCGATTCCCCAATAAAAATCTTAAAAAAAAATAAAAAAGAAAACCTGTAAAGTTAATGTATTAAAAAGTCTAAATCAGGGCCAGCCGAGTGGCGCGGTGGTTAAGCGCTGGCTTGGGAAGCCAGCGACCCCGGTTCGGTCCCACATGTGAGGGCCAGTGACACTGCCCTCAAAAAAAAAACCAAAAAAAAAACACTCGCTCAAGAGTGCGAGCTGAGCTCTGAGCAACAGCAGTTCGATGCCCAGCCTGAGCTGAGCAGCCGCTGAGCTGTCAACAGGTAGCAGGATGGCTCAGCTAAAAAAAAAAAAATGTTCACTTGATGATGGTATGGTTACATTTGTCGAAATTCATTGAACTGTACACTTAAAATGGGTCCATTTTGGGCCGGCCGAGTGGCACGTTGGTTAAGAGCTGGCCTGGGACACCAGTGGCCCCGGTTCGGATCCCACATATGAGGGCCAGTGACACTGCCCTCTAAAAAAAAAAAAAAAAAGGGTCCCTTTTATAATATGTAAATTATATCTCAATAAAGATGGTTTAAAAAAAAATTGAGATGGGATATTTCCCAGTTGCTGTTGCTCATCCCCTGCATAGTGAATCTCTGCATACAGATCTTAAGGAAATAAGAAAAGCCATGTTTCAAAGTTTTCAAGTCCATGGTCTTCTTACCACAACAATTTGACATAGTCTTTACAAGAACTGGAGCAATAGACTGAGAACAAGGTGAACCTGGAGAATCCTAGCATGTCAGGAAGGAAGGAAAATTTGAAAGATAAATAGGGTCAGTTGAAAGAATGGAGGGCACACTGCAAAGAGCTTCCACTGACCAAAGTGAGAATGTTTGAGCATCAAAAGGAGACTATTGACCAAGTTCAACTAACATATAATAAATCTGAAAAATCATGAATCCATCTTAAAATACAAAAAGAGAAAATGTTAACATATCCTGAAAGAAGGCGATTGGAATGGAATGTATTCTTGAATTTTACTGTTAAATCATATCTGTATCATTGATTCATTTATTGTATGAAAATATAGATGAAATAAATGTAAATATATTAAATTTCCACTTCCAGCAAAGATGGGACAACATAGACAGAATTTACCATGCCACCTCAAACAACTAGAATATAAGAAACAGTGAGGGCCGGATGAGTGGCATGGTAGTTAAGCGCTGGCTTGGGAAGCCAGCGGCCCCGGTTCAGGTCCCACATATGCGGGCCAGTGACACTACCCTCAAAAAATGTAAAAAAAAAACGAAAAAAAAAAAAACGCTATACCTCTTAAGTTGTTCAAAAAGGGCCGGCCAAGTGGTGCAGTGGTTGGGGGCTGGCTTGGGACACCAGCGGCCCCGGTTTGGACCCTACATGAGGGCCAGTGACACTGCCCTCTTAAAAAAAAAAAAAAAAGAAACAGTGATATTTAAGATATTAATCATCAGGCAATGAAGGAATGTGAACCCTAAGAAGCAGGAAAAAAACAAGGGGAGCCCTAGAATTCTCCCAGTTTACTGTCTGGAGCAAATTTCCAAGGCAGGCACGGCACAGTGAGGGGGAACCCAGGCAGAGGATGCTGGGAGACCAAGGCGGCCAGAGCTTCCAGGGCAGAGACTCAGAAAGGAGACAGACTTCCCAAGATCTGCAGAGGGCCTCCCTCAGGTCTTCAGGTGAGTTCCGAGCAGTGCATGAGTGTGTGGAAATTACCTGAATCCAGGGAGAGAGCCACCAGAAGCGATTAGAAGGAAGAATTCCCAGAGATCATAGAGGACTGGGATCATGCCAGCCAGAGTGGAAAAGCAGCCAAAGAAAAAAGACATGTTACATAAAATGGAATGAAGATACGGACAACAGCGTATTTCTCATCGGAAACAATGCAAGACAGAAAGAAGACAGTGTGTGGTATGCAGTTTTGTAATTGGAAACAGCTCATTCCTTTGGGATCTTGCTTTTGCCCTTTCTTAGGTAAGACCAGGGCAGCATTTAACCTAAGGCTAATTTTTCCTGACTGCCTGGGCAAAACCCTTCTGAGTATCCTACCTGATCCCCCACGATTTTTTATAGTGCTGGTAGAAAAAAACAACTGTCAACCTAATATTGTATATACAGCAAAAATATATTTAAAAAACAAAGGCAAAATACTTTCTCAGACATACTCATACAAGTGCTAAAGAGTGTATCACCAGCAGACACACACTACAATAAATGTTAAAGGAAGTCCTTCAGTAGAAGGAAAATTATACAAATTGGACAAAACGGAGTAAAGAATACCAGAAATGGCAAATAATGGATACATATAAAAGACTTTTTTCTTATTATTTAATTCTCTTTAGAAGATAATTGACTATTTAAGGCAAAATAATGTACAGCAGGTCCTTCAATAACGTCATTTAGTTATACCATTGATGAGAAAAAAAACTTTGATTCCTGGCCAAGGCCCCTGTCCTGCTATGACCAGGAGGCAGGCCCAGTAGTGGAATGCATGCTCAGGGCCCCACAGGAGGCCGTGAAATATGAAAACATCCAACTCCCGGCCATTCCTGCCCATGGGCGACTTTGTCTCTCAATAACAGGGCACCAGAAGGATCCAGAAACACTGGAAAAGGTCAGCAGGAAAATGGAAAAGTGCTAGAACCATAGACAATGCAACTATGAGGCACATGAGACACAGCAAGCTGCCAAAAAGGAGGAGAAGGCCCCTGTTAGCCACATACTGGGCCTGTGTGCTGTATGCTCCCACAGAGCCTGGGAAATGAGTCAGGGTCACCTGTCCTCCTCTTTGAGTTGGGGCTGAGCTGGGCAGAGAAGCTGCTTGCCTTTCTCTCTCTCGCTTCAGCCCATTTCCTGAACTCTTACTGAACTTCAACACCCACATTCCTGGGGCCTGTCTCTCTTGCTTCTCCTCTGATCCCTTGGCTGTCATATCCCCTTTGTATTTCTTCTGTCCTGGTCTGTTTTGCTTTGACCTTGACATAGGCCTTTCCCTGCCAGTTTCCCGGTGGTCTGATGAATTTAGTATTTAGATAACTGAAATACCTCCCAGGAATATCTTGTGAAACCCTGCTGTCCCTTCCTGTTGTAGCATTCCACAGCTTGAGTAAATCACAGTAAACTGTTTTCAATACTTGTTAAACCAGTTTAACAAACATTCCGTTTATATGTGCAATGCAAACCAGTTCATCCAAGTGATGTGAGACACCTGTCTGAGAAGGAAGCCACACCAGAGGTTAGCAGAGCCTCAAGGTAGAGAGCTGTGGAGAACCGGGTCAGCTCTGCCAAAGGCTGAGACTACCTCTGGAAATTTTAATTATGTGATACAGTAAATACAATGTGTGATCAAAAAATATGGTGAATGTTTAAATAAAATTTATTTTATTTAATAATAAAATAAGAGACACATTGCCATTAATCCCCTTCAAAATACACCCCCTCGCTTCGAACATACTTATTCCATCCATCATTCTTGCCGCTTTCTGAAGCAGTTCTGAAAGTCTATCGTGAATGTCTTTAGTTGTGCTGTCGTGGTGGCCTCGATGTCCTGAATCGATTGAAAATGTTTTCCTTTCATGGCCATTTTGACTTTGGGAAAGAGCCAGAAGTTGCACTTTGCCGGACCTGGTGAATAAGTTCGATGAGGAAACATCGTAATGTTTTTTTTGTGTTTTTTTTTGAGGGCAGTGTCATTGACCCTCATATGTGGTACCCAAACTGGGGCCGCCGGCTTCCCAAGCCAGCGCTTAACCACCGCACCACTTGGCCGGCCCCCCATAATGTTTTTATTTGACAGAAAATGCCATACCAGAAGCGATGTGTGACATGGAGCATTGTCATGATGGAGGATGAAGTAAAGACACAAAAGAGGACTTCCAGAACAGCTTCAGAGAGTGGCAAGAACAATGGGATAAGTGTGTTCGAAGCGAGGGAGAGTATTTTGCGAGGGCTTAATGGCAATGTGTCTTTTACTGTAACAAACTTTTTAAATTTAAACAGTCACTGTATTTTTTTTTTTATCACACCTTGTACTGTTTTGCTTAGGTCCTTTTGGGGAGGGGTGGGAGTTTCAGGTGAAACCTGAGGCTATCTGGTGGACTTAGACCTTGACCTAGTACACTCATGCTGCCATGCCTGCGCTTGCAACTCCTGCAAGTAATTATGGGATTTGTGTAAAAATAAAAGACCAGCCATACACCTCACCTGACTCTGAGGGACAGGAAATCTGAATTCTAGACCTGGCTTGCTTATTTATTTATTTATTTATTTATTTATTTATTTATTTATTTTACTGGGGAACAGTGTATTTTTCCAGGACCCATCAGCTCCAAGTCAAGTACTTGTTTTAATCTAGTTGTGGAGGGCGCAACTCAGTGGCCCATGTGGGAATTGAACTGGCAACCTTGGTGTTATTAGCACTGTGCCCTAACCAACTGAGCTAACCGGCCGCCCCTATACCTGGCTTTTTTTTACTTCCTCACCAAGGGATCTTGAGCCAGGCCTGGCTGTCTCTGAGCCTCTGTTTCCCCAGCTGTGAAGGGGTAGAGGGGGTGAAGGTACTGCCCAGCTGCATTGTAGGCACCAGCTCCTTAGGGGGCAGTGTGCACCCCTGGAAGTGATTCCCTAGGTCAGAACAGGAACTTGTGACTCAAGACAAACACTTCATTTACCAGTTGATGAGATGGGGGAGAGAGGAGGCCTATCCAGCTCCCACTGATTCCTGATGGCCTTGGCACCCACAGAGTTCTGGGGCTCCTTCCCTGGATAGTGTCCAGCGTTGCCTGAGGGGTGCTGCTAGAGTACTTCCTGTTCCTGCACCAAGCATGTTCCCAGCTTCTCATTCTGGAAAGACCTTTAAGGGTACAGACTTTCCCTCTTTGCAGTGAAGAGCAGGCCCTCCATGGCCCCCCACTCTGAAAGCAGGATGTTCACAGCCTGAACACTTCCTGTTTCTTAGCGCTGGAACTGGAGCCACAGGTCAGGCTATGGCCATGGGCATCTAGCCTGGCTCTCCATAAAGATCAAGCCAGGACACCGACCATGGCCTCTGCCTGGCTTAGCCCCACACCTCTCTCTGTGGGACCTCCATCTTACCCTTGTCAGGTTCTGCCATGTAGAAATGATTATCGCACCTTCAGACCAAATTCCCTGCCAGGAATGTCCTGCCCAACTTACCCACCAACGCATCCTTCCGGGCTTAAAGCCCCACTCCCTTGCGGAAGCCTCCCCAGTGCTCATGACTGTCTCCCTGACGCAGGTGCCCAGCACCCCAGCTACCTCAGCTGTAGCATTTTGCATGGCACACGCTGCGTCCCAGCTATTTATAGATGTGCTCAACTCCCTGACTCAACCCCCAAAAGCAAGTTCCAGAAATATGCTTAGAAAGGTCGAGAAGAAGCCTGCAGAGACACAGTACTGTTGTCAGGCACGCAGTTGCGCATGCATGTGCGATTACTTTTTGCTTCATATATTTCATTGTTGTTTCTAAAATTTATCAATATTACAGGTTTAAATGTCACAACCTTTTGTTTTAAACATTTGTTATAAAATAACAAAATCTTTCATAACTTTCTACACAGAGCCTCACACATTCCTTAAATTTGGGTATTTTATGGTTTGTGTTGCCAAAAGAATTAGGTAGGTCTCATGTACCAAATCAGATCTCCAACCCTATTTTTTTTTTTTTTTGAGGATAGTGTCACTGGCCCTCATATGTGGGACCTGAACCGGGGCTGCTGACTTCCTAAGCCAGCGTTTAACCACCGCGCCACTCTCACCCAGCCCTCCAACCCTATTTTTGAATGAGAAAAAGCAAGTTGTAAAAGGGTATCTCTAGTATGATAACTTTTATGAAATAAAAAATCCACCAACCACTAAAATGATTATACATTTCTATATATGTATATACTATATATACACGTATATTAAATTGGGTGTGTATATACACATATGTATATAAACATATACACACAAGCACATTATTTAATATAGGATATATGTGCATATACATATGTAGATGAGTATATATTCTGTACACTGCAATATATATATTGTATAATAATATATCATGTATTGTACAATAACAGTAGTCAACTTTAATACGGGGCTAGGATGGGAGGTGATAGTCCAAAGGACATTAACTGTAGTATTTAAATTTTATAAGAAAGTAAATTTATAAGAAATTTTGTACCCTGTGGCCGGCTGAGTGGCTCAGTTACCTTAAGAGTTGGCTTAGAGCACAAGCTCTGAGCAACAGGGCCGCCGGTTCGATTCCCACATGGGCCAGTGGAAACTGAGCCCAAGCTGAGCTGTCGCTGAGCTACCAATAGGTGGCAGGATGGCTCAGCTGGTGTAACAACAAGATTGTCTGTTTGATGGGCTACGCCCACCCTCAACTAAAGACTGAACTCAGCACCTTGACCTGAGCTGCTCAATGGATAGGGCGTGTGCTCTTAACAACAAGGCGGCTGGTTTGACTCAGGCATGGGATGGTGGCTAGGTCCACCCTCAGCTAAGATTAAACACAGCACCTTGAGCTTAGGGGCCACGAGCTGCCCACAAGAAGCCAGATGGCGACTGGCGCCCTCCACAATGAAGACTGAAAAACAACAACTTGGCTGGTCCCCTTTCTCAATTCCCCAATAAAATCTTAAAAACAAAAGGTATATTAACCTAGATGCACAGAAACAATGGACAGGGCTGGCTTAAGGCAAAGATAAGCCTTTTACTAATGAAGTTATAGGCCTGGGGCATAACTACCCACCATGACCTGCTCTGTTAGGAATTTATGATCAGATCACCCTATGAGGTTACTTGCCATAGAACCCCATCTTTTGTCCACAGGACAAACTGGAGTTCACCAGGATTGGGGAGTGGTTAGTGAGGTGAGCCAGGAGTGCTGGGAGGAGCTGAAGCAGGAGAGGGGCCTGATGTAATGCGAGAATCCTGGGTTTGTTCAAGAAGGTTGTGGATGGGGCCGGCCGAGTCCGAGTGGCGTGGTGGCGCGGTAGTTAAGCGCTGGCTTAGGAAGCCAGCGGCCCCGGTTCGGGTCCCACATGTGAAGGCCAGTGACACTGCCCTCAAAAAAAAAAAAAAAAAAAGAAAAAAGGAAGAAGGCTTTGGATGGGACAGGACCAAAGATTGGTTTATTGAAAGCTTCCTGAAGGCAGATGATGTGGGGTTCAGAGGAGAAGGTAGGGGTACAGCAGAGAGAAAGGAGGAGAGGATCAGGCCTGTGGAGGCAGGAAGGGGGAAGTAGAGAAGGCAGAATCAGCAGTTGATGTGAGGGAGTAGGGGACAATGGGCAGAACAGAGCATCAGGCAGCAGTGGGGACACTGGCCCTGCCTCACAACCTTGGCCCTGGGACTTTTCTCGACCCCCAGAAGGAGCCCCAGTTATAGGGGCCTTCTTACCACCCTTGCAGCCCTGCTCCCATCCCATTTCCATGCCTTTGGATCAGCCACCTGGCATCAAGCCCTTCACATCCCAGCCAGTGCTCGCTGCCGGCCCTTCTCTTCTGCCCTGCGCACATGTCCCTTCCTGTTTCGACAGGGGCGCTTGTACACACCCCTGTGCCTTTGCACAGGCGGCTCTCCGCACTGGGATTGCCCTCTCCTGCACACTTTTCTCTCTCTCTGGTGAACCCCGGGGCCCCTGTACTCAGCTCCAGAGCAATCCCTTCAGGAATGCCTTCTCGGGGAGCATCTACCAGCTCCACACTAGCCCCACTTCCTCTCTGGCCTCCTCAAACCAGGAACCAATGCGTGTGTGAACCACTGACACTTGCGGTGAAAGGAATTCGAGGGTTGGGGAACCACACAGGGCTGGGAGCTGAGTGGACAGGTCACTCATGTTCCATAGGAATCGGTGTCAAGGGACTCTCGGCTGGGTGGGAGGGGGAACAACGTTGGAAGGAAAGAGGGGTGTGGTGCCCCAGGCCTTTGCTGTGCCCCAGGTTAGGTCTGGGGTGTGGTCAGAAACTGCTAACCAGGCCCGCGTCCCTCCTCCCCTAGCCGCAGGGACGCGGGCGGGGGCCGCAGGCTGAGCTCACTTGCGACAGTGACGCGCGGGCTACAATCGTGGCTCCCATTCGCCTCCCGGAAGCTGGAGCCGGCCAAGCACGCCCGGAGCTGCGTCAGCTCGGGCCGCCCTCCGGTCTCCCGACTCTGCAGCCTGAGCAGCGCAAGGGGGAGGCGCTGGGGCGAGGCCGGGCTCCAGATCTGGGGCTCCTGGCGGGGGCACATACGCAGCCTCTTAAGTCTGGAAGTGCCTGGACTGGGCCCAGGGCTGCGGAGGCGCAGAGGGGCCTGGGGTTCGAAGTGGTTAAGGAGAGAATCTCCGCGAATGTGGATTGCCTTGTTTGGACGTGATCACCCACCCCAAATTATTCTGAGTCGGCCTCACACTGCCCCGGGGTGGAAGGCTCTCCTAAGGCCCCTCACCCCTGCCTTAGACAGGACGCCAGACAGGTGGCCATCCAGCTGCTCTTTGGTTTCTTGCGCTAATAGGGAGCTCACTACCAGTTACTACTAAGAAAGCTCTTAAATTAGCACTTCCACAGGCCTGACTTATTCGTTCATTTAACAAATGTTTACTTAGCACCTACTATATGGCAGAAGCTGGTCACTGGTTTAGGTGAGGATTTTGCTGTGACAAAACCAAATCCCAAGCCTCTGGGTTCATGTTCTAGGATTCTTCTGAGCTCATGGATCACTTCCCCCAGAACAGGGGTCAACAAACTGTGGCTTGCGAGCCACATGCGGCCCTTTGGGTACGTACGTTCAGTCTCAAAAGTTTGCTGACCCCTGGAAAATCCAATCCTGTCCCTCACAACAATTTAAAAATTATTCGAGAGCCATAAATATATTTTTATATAATCACCATTATGTGGGGCCGGCCAAATGGCGCAGTGGTTAAGCGCTGGTTTGGGAAGCCAGCGGCTCTGGTTTGGGTCCCACATATGAGGGCCAGTGATACTGCCCTCAAAAAAAAAAAAAAAAAAAAAAAGCACCATTATGTGAATAATATACTTTTAAAATTTTATAAATGAACCTATGATAGTTTTATTTTCATTTTCAATTTTACTTCAGAGCCTGTGGCTTGAGAGCCTCGGTTTGCTGACCCTTGGCGGCTCTTCCATCTCAAAAGTTTGCCGACCTCTGCCCCAGAAGCTTTCCTAACTTTGCCCTCTGGATTAAGGCCCTCTTTTGTGCTCTAATAGCCCCCAGGTGGCCTTTTACTGGGAGGCTTCTTGCATGGGTGGAGGGGAAGGTAGCCTCCCTCTCCCCACCTGTGGAGCCTCCCCCGACCCCCAGGGTTATCACTGTGATCCTGTCCTCATTTGTCCACCCTTGTTTTTCCTTCCATTCAGGTTCCTCCCAACTCTTCTCAAACCTAGTTCTTGCTCATCCTTTGACTTTGCTCAAATGTCACAATTTGGCCCCTTCCCCTAGTTCTCTTTATCCCACTGCCTTACTGTCTTCAGAACACTTACATGGTTGCTATTCACTGGGATTGTTGCCTGACTACTCCACTAGAATGTCAGCTCCAGGAAGGCAGAAACTTTATTTTTACCAGCTGTGCCTTGCATGGAGGGTGTTTGTTGAATGAATGAAGTTCTGTTCCAGGATCATATTAAGAATTGAAGCTAGGGCCAGCCGAGTGGCGCGGTGGTTAAGTGCTGGCTTGGCAAGCCAGCAGCCCCGGTTCAGGTCCCACATATGAGGGCCAGTGACACTGCCCTCAAAAAAAAAAAAAAAAAAAAAAGAATTGAAGCTAAAGGGCCGGCTGAGTGGCTCAGTTGGTTAAGAGCTCACTCAAGAGTTCGAGCTCTGAGCATCAGGGTTGCCGGTTTGATTCCCGGCCTGAGCTGAGTAGCTGCTGAGCTGCCAACAGGTGGCAGATTGGCTCAGCTAAAAAAACAAAAAAACAAGATTGGAGCTAGAAGTCGAGAAAACCAGATCCTGCTCTGCTACTAATTTTTTAATTTTTCTCTTTATGTCTACCTTTTACACAAAGGATTGGAGTTAGCTTTTAAACACACAGTGAAAGTGAGATGACTGGCTAGATAGATAAAAATCAGGCAGAGCAAGATCAGGCAGGCTGAAAAGAGCAGGGAAAAGTTCACAGAGTCCTGTGTCACTGCCAAAGTTATGCCTCACTTATGGCTTTGAGCTTCCTGGGAGCCACAAAAAAAGGGACAGAATTTGTTACATGATTATCTTATTCATAAGGAAAAGCTTCCCAGTTTCTCAGGGAAAGCAGAACTTTTGCTGGCAGTTTATAAGCAATTTCTTTTTTTTTTTTTTTTGAGGGCAGTGTCACCACTGGCCCTCATATGTGGGACCCGAACTGGGGCTGCTGGCATCCCAAGCCAGCTCTTAAAGACCGCGCCACTCGGCCAGCCCTATAAGCAATTTCTGACACAGGTCTTCCTATAGGGATGTGGTGGCTGTCAACAGCAGCTTTCCTAATTAAAGGCATCATTCACTCAGGGAGCATTGCGACATCAGCAGGGAGTAGGATGCCATGCATGACAGCACGTGCAGCTCTGCAGGGCCAAACAAAGAATGTTCTGGGGCTCTGGCTCGACCCAGGGATGAGGCATAGAACCAAAGAATTCCCTTCGGGGGCCGGCCGAGTGGCGTGGTGGTTGAGCGCTGGTTTGGGAGGCTGGCGGCCCCAGTTCAGGTCCCACATGTGAAAGCCAGTGACACTGCCCTCAAAAAAAAAAAAAAAAAGAATTTGCTTTGGAGCAGCGTGGCTCCCAATTTCTTGGCTTACATGGCTAATAATTGTATTTTTAAACTGGATGTTTTCAACATCTATAAAATATTCTTGTAAAAAAAAAAAAAAGGAACCCCAATTGGATCAAGCTTCTAGGTCACGTCGCCTGTTCACAAGAAATGCAGAGGGACCAGAAGAATGGTAGCCCACACCACAGGGATGTGATCAGCAAAATCCACAATGTGCAAAACCCCAAGGGCAAGCAACCCAGATTCTTCAGCAAATAAATTACAAGGGGAAAAAAGGTGCTGAGAGGAAATCCATAGAATTGAAGAGTCTTAAGGAACATAATGAAAGGAAACATGTGGACTTTGTTGAGACCCCAACTGAACAAACCAACTGCAAAAAATTTTTTGAGACAAACTGTATATTTCAAGATTAATGTTAAAGAGGTATTAAATTTTTAAATGTTAAAATGCTAATGTGGTTATGTTAAAAATTTTTTGACAGATGAATTTATATGATTTGCTTCAAAATAATCCAGGGCACGGAGTAGTGGAAGGTTGGGAAACAAAAGTGGCCAGGGGAGGGGACCGGTCAAATGGCTCATTTGGTTAAGAGCTCAAGCTCTGAGCAACAGAGTCACCGGTTCAATTTTCACATGGGCCAGTGAGCTGCACCAGAGCTGAGCTGCCACTGGGCTGCCAACAGGCAGCAGGATGGCTCAGCTGGTGAGAACACATGCTCCTAACAACAAGTTTGCTGGTTCAACTCCTGCATAGGATGGTGGGCCACGCCCCCCCCACAACTAAGATTCAACATGGCACCTTGAGCTGAGTGGCCCCGTGCTGCCAATGATCGGCCAAATGGTGACTGGACTTGGAGCTGTGCTTAGCTGCACCCTCCACAACTAAGATTGAAAGACAACAACTTGGCTGTTTCCCTTCCCCAATTCCCCAATAAAATCTTTAGAAAAAGAAAAAAAGTGGCCAGGGTAATTAAGTAAACAAGGGAATTTCACTAAAGTAGTCTTATTACTTTTTTATATGTTTGAAATTTTCCATAATAAAACTTAAAAAAAAATTTTAAAGGTTTTATTGGGGAATTGGGGGAGGGGAACAGCATTGGGGAGTCGGGGAAGGGGAATAAGCAAGTTGCTGTCCTTCTGTTCTTCAGTCTAGTTGTGGAGGATGTCACTTCACTGGCCCATGTTGGCATTATCATTGCACTTTTCTTGGGTGAGGCAGATAGTTCGCCAGCCATTGGACGGCCGCTCACAGCGGCTCACAGCAGCCCACGAAAGCTCACGATAGCTGCTGGCCAGCCCCACTGCAGCCTACGCCATCACCGGTGACTCACGGCAGCCCAGCTCCAGGTCGAGCTGTTGTTCACCATCTTAGCTGTGGAGGGCAGTGTCATTGGCCCTCATATGTGGGACCCTAACTGGGGCCGCTGGCTTCCCAAGCCAGCGTTTAACCACCGCGCCACTCGGCTGGCCCCCAATAAAAATTGTGTATATGGACATAATATTTTTTCCCAAATACGCAGATTACAACAAAGTAGCTCCATCTACTGTCACGATCATTTCATAAGAAAAAGGACTTTATAACATCACAGATGCAGAAAGGTCTTAACCTCTGAATAAAGGCCCTTCTTAAATGGAATGTTAGTTTGCTCTCTGGGAAAACCACAGCAGGCACTACCATGGACTGGTATGGTCTGTGGGCCCCAGCTTCAAACAATCCTTCCCAAACCTCCTGTTTTCAAAGCTTGAGATCAAAGCTAGTAGACAGGCCATCGAAGTTGTACTTGTTTGCTCTGTGACTCGGGAAAGCTGTTATTTGTCTTCTGTGGGCCAATATTTCTCCAAGACTCAAGACTGTTTAACCTAGAAAAGCCCTCTGAGAGCTGGCATAATCTCTTATTTGTACAGATGGGAAAACCTAGGCCAAGAGAGGAAAAGTGACTTAGGCACAGCCTAAGGAAGAACCCAAGCTTTTGATCGCTAGTCCAGGGTTTGCTCCTCCCAGGGTTTCACCTACTCTGGATCAATGCATGTTGTTTTCGTCTTCATTTCAGTTGTGCCTAGGAAGATAGCTTCGTGGACTTGCTGTCAGACCACCAGGATTTTTTTTTTTTTTTTAGCTGAGCCATCCTGCCACCTGTTGGCAGCAACCACCAGGATTTTAAATCTTGACCGTACCACTTGCTGCTGGCTGTGTGACCTCAGGCCTGTTTCCACATTTATAAAATGGGTAACTGCTATAATGATAATCCTCACCTTCTAAGTTTGCTGTGAAGATTGAATTAATTAATGTGTGTGCAATGCCTGCCACAGAGAAAGTGCTCAGTGGCACTTTCAGGGCAGTTGCCTATATTTTTACTTCCTGTGAGCATGAGTTCCACAGGTTTACTGTGGAAAGCAGGCCTTTAACTGAAGATCATGCAATGTCAGAGCTGGAATGGGATCATCTGCAGAGGAGTCCTTTTACAGAAAGAGAAAATGAGTCCCTGTGGGGGCTATGTGAACTGCTGATGGTACCAAAGGCAGTTGGTAGTGGAAGGGGAAGTAAGTGCCAAAGGGGCCCTGGGGTCCTGGGGCTCTGTGCTTTGCTAAACAAGTGGAGGCAGGGGCAACTCCTCCTCATAGGGGTGTTATGCCCTAAGCTAATGTCAATTAAAGACACGTGACAAGTGCACTGAGCTTTACAGTTTACATGAGCATTTGCAGACTTGGCCTCGTGGGAGCCTTACCCCAGCCTTAGAAGGTAGTGAATCCTGGAATTAATATTCCATTTCAGAGAAGGAAACCAAAGCACTCAGATAGATTGGTAACCAAAGCCAGAAGTAAAGGCTCAGAAATTCCTTAACTACTCTGGAAGATGAGGGTAGTGTAATGTGGCTGACGCCCCCTCTGCCTTTGGGAAAGTCCTTCAGTTACAAAGAAGTCAATTACTAATTCCAAGGAGGGCAGAAAGGAAAGGAATTGTTATGACAACATTTTTGGCAGCCAATTTTCCATCTTCCTCAGGTTCAAAACAACAGCTTCCAGCAGGTTCTCTGTGGGGGTAGGGAAGGTCAGACTCCAGCCCAGCAACTGCACTTGGCCAATCACCTGCTAGATTTCAGTGGCAAGAGGAAGGTGGCAGCCAATGAAGAGGCCTGGAGCTTGTGTCATGGGCCTCCAGCCTGCTTGGAATAACTAGAAGGCAGTAGGCACACGTGACCGTTTCCATGGTGATGTCTCTTAGCAACCCAATTGGTCCTATTTGTGAGCACTGGAAAATTCCACCAAGCCTCCAGCTGGATTTTGTTACCTTCTCTGCCTCCTTCCTGCTGCAAGTGGGGGAATGAAGTCATTGCCAGTGTTTAACCCCTTCCTGAGATTTGCCTGGCTCCAGTCGGATCCTGGGGCCTGGGATGGGCGGCCAGGTGCCCTGCACTGTGCTTGATTTTGGAGGGGAAAGGGAAGGTAGCCTGAGTTGGTAGTGACAGCCATCATTTATAGGGCACATCATTTGAGCCAGGCACTGTATCAAGCTCCTGGCGATCTCACAACCCTGAACAGAGGGTATGACACAGATGATTCCTATTTCACTGAGGACTAAACTTGATTCAGAGAGGTTAAGTAAGCTGCCAGCATCAGACTACAGCCAGCAAGTGGAGGAACCAGGCACAGACCGTGTGTGGGACTCTCAGGGTCACTCTCTCCAGGACCCCTCTTTAATGCTTGCAGTGTTTTGGGACCAGATGGGGTGGGGGACAGGGTGCAGAGGAGGGAGAGAGCCATGATTTGTGGGGGAGCTGAAGAAAGGCTTCACCAAGGAGGGTGACTTAGGCTGAGGCAAAGAACAGGGAGGAAACACCTAAGTCCCTAGGCCAGAGCTGAGGGGTGGTAGGCAAGGCCAGACAGACCCCAGGGATTTGTTTGGCAGGGCCCAAGGCCTCCTCCTTATCTTTCAGCCTCTAGAATTGGCCAGGCTAGGATTCTGGCTGGGGGCAGGGAGGGAGGTCAGGCCTACAAACATTCCTGCCTGACTCCTGCTGGGGAAGTGCTGGCCTGGGCTGGGGGCAGATCCAATAACCAGCAGCTGGAACCTGGGGCGAGGTGAGCCTCTCAGAGTGCCCAGCACCAGCCCGAGGCCACACAGGCTCAGCTTCGCGGATGCTGCATAAGCTGCGTGCAGAGTTGCTCTGAGCTGAAGCAGGGCTATAGGAAGATTCTGACTCCATTTTCAAGGATGTTAAAGTGATAATGACAAACAACAACAACAGTCACATGTCATATAGCTCAAGGTCACACAGATGAATCACCAAGTGAAGGATGTGAACACAGGAGTACTGGTGAGGTCACTGGACCACAGTGACCACAGGAATCTGCAGGAAGGACTGACATTCAGCAGCTTCCTCCAGGAGGAAAGGGGCTCTAACCTGGCTGCTACAGGGCAGGGAGAGTGGGCATATCCTTGAGAGAGAGATGGCGGATGTCCTGTGAGCTATGGATTTGGTGGCAAACAGGGCTAGAAAGAGGGGACACTGAGGGGACAAAAGTGGTTGAGCTTTCTGGCCCCTGGTTCAGGTGAGGCAATAGGTGATAAAGATCTGGGACAAGGAGGAAGGGTGACCCTTTGTGACCTTGATGGTTTCTACCCTCCAGGTGTCTGTCTAGGCCTCGGGCCTCAGCTGAAGTTTTTGCCTAAGCAGAGCAGTTATGGAAATTTCCACCCAGGTTCTTTTCCCAGCACTGTTCTCAGCTCCACCTTCCTCCCAGGCCCTGCTGAGTCCAGAGTTCTTGTGCTGGAGTAGGCTCCAGGCTAAAGGGGCCTGGGGCAGCCTCAGAGACTCCGTGAGGGGCCTTCATCAGGTGTAGACATGTCTGAACCTCAGGCAACTGGGCACTGTACTGCCATGGAACGGCAGAGCTGTCCCCCACGTGACTGACAGGTCCCAGAAGCCCCACAATTCCTGCTCCTGGGAAGGTAAAGGGGAGGAAGGACAGCTTCCACCATCGTATCAGTGTTCTTGAGCCAGGGCAGCAGGCCTGGGCACCTGAATAGTGGCGGTGCACACTTCTCAGGAATTTTCTGGATGCTCTATTTTCTTGTGGGAAAGTATTATTTTTTTATTTTTAGAAGCTCCTAAGTGAAAGAAGTGACTGCTGTGTGGAGAGTGAAGCTGGGAAGACACCGGAAGCTCTCTCTTCCCTCCTCCTCCTCCTCCCTTTCCTTTCCCTGGGCTCCCAGCTCCTGCCCCGTCTCCAGTTAGATTCTCCCACAACAGCAACAGCTGGGATGCAGGGGCCTGATGGAGCTCTGGTCTTAGGGCAATAAAGTGAGGTTGCTAAATGGAGCCAAATGACATCTCTATGGCGTCTGCATCCTTTGTCCACAGCTGGGAGGGGACTCTCCCTCAGAGAGTTTGGCACAGACCTGCCTCTCCCATGTCTGCCATCTGTGCATAAGTGAGCCTAAGGCGTCTCTGTCCCCACTTTCAGGCATCAGCAGTGGCACCCCATCCTCCCTGCAGTCGCCTTGATGTTCAGAGGAGCAAGGGAACATGTTAACACACACATCATCATCCAGAAAACTTTAGGCTGTGCTGTGACAGAGGGTAACTATGGGGTGGTAATCGGGATGACTGTGTATGCTGGTCAGAGGCCTTTTCGGGGCAGTAACCTCTGGGCTGAGTGATGAGAACGAGTCTCCTCTGAAGAGCTGGGAGGTACATTCCAAGCAGATGTGTCATCGAGAGTAAAGAAGAGGAGTCTGGGAAGGGCCCAGGGAGCTGCAGAGGGGTGGGGGGCAGTGTGGGGAGACCAGAGAGCTGCAGGCAGGTCTTCTATACCCAGTTCTTTCTCTCGTCCCATGACCACCACCACCCCAATCCAGGTCTCCATGACCGCTGGTCTGGGCTGTGCCAATGGACTCCAGTGCCCTCCCCTCTGCCACCTCTCCTTGCTCAGCCATCTTGCAAAGAGCAGCCACACAATACTTTCCAGAGCCAGGGCCTCTCCCAGCTCAGAAGTCATCCTGCCCAAAGAGCAGAGTCCAAACTGCCTCTCTGGGTACATGAAGCCCTCGCAGACCTCACTCCCGTCTTCCCTCCCTGCTCCCCCTGCTTTCTAGTGAGTTCCTATCACCTAATGAGCTTTGAGTTCCACTCCACCTCAATCACTGTATGGTTTTATTATTACATGAGCCCCAAGAAAGACCCATCATGCTATGGGCTTCTGTTTTCACCTGGGATGTGTTGGGAAACACACCATTGGCAAAGTTCCTGGAACTGGGTGACCTCTGCCCCGTTGTGCCATAAGACTTGTTTCTATGGGATGTGGGCCACAGTCGTGTTGAAGAAGAATGAACATGTGTGTGAAATGTCTCATAAGCTTCATGCTGGGTATGCAATGCATATGCGATGCTAACACAAACATCTGCCTGAGACCTTAAGTATGTGATTGAACAGATCAGGGACACAAGAATAGAAATGTGACTTACTGGGAAGCCTCACTGTTCCTCCAGGCTATTTCCCAAGGCCCATTCAGCAGGCCCCAGCAGGTGAGTGACCAGAGACTGCAGCACAGGTGAGGGCAGGACCCATTGCCTCCCACAGTGAGTCACACAATGGAATGACCTGAGCCTTCTGTTCACTCCCCTCCAGGGAGACGTAAGGTGGCCTTCAGGTGTCCTCCCCTTGTGAATCACAGTCTGTCTGGAAAGTTCTTCAGAGAGGGAAGCAGTTTTCCTGTTTCTTATGCAGCACCAGCTCAACACAATCACTCCATCCTGAGGGGCAGCTGTGTTCACATCAAATCAAATGCATTTTGTTCTTGTCCAAGCACATCAAGTGTGTCTAATCACTTCCTCCTTCTTTACTAGCAATACTTAGCACAATACTCCAATACTTAAACAGCATTACAGGGCCAGCCGAGTGGCGCGGTGGTTGAGCGCTGGCTTGGGAAGCCAGCGGTCCCAGTTTGGGTCCCACATGTGAGGGCCAGTGGCACTGCCCTCAAAAAACAAAACAAAACGAAACAAAAAAACAGCATTACAAACTGCTGAGAAACTCACATGACCACTAAGTTTATTGTGACAAGTGTCACTGTAGGGACAGTCCAGGATGGGGAATACATCATTGTCCTCTCACAGCCCCTCAGTCATGCTGCACCCACTGAGCATCTACCATGCATGCTCTTTTCACTGTTTTTTCTGGGGTTTCTAATCCAAAGAGGGATACTGTTCCAATGTATTCATTTAGTCAACACTTTGTAGACACATACGAGCTTATAGCGTGCACCAGGCACTAGTGATGCCAAGAGACATCCTAGGTTTCAGCTCCTCATCTGTCTAAGGAGGTAACGGTGGCTGTGAGAACTCAATGGAGACCATGCCACAGAAAACATGTAGCTCAGTCTCAATAAATGTTACAGAAAATAAAGCTGGATAGGACTTACTGTCCCTGACACAACAGGGCCAGTGGAGGGACCAAGGAACACACGGTAGACTCTGCTGGGGAGAGGAGGTCAGTAGAAAGTCTTTACGGAAGACTAACTGGGACAAGGGGTAGACAGCTTGGGGAAGGAAGGTCTAGAAATGCTGGGGTTCAGCTTTGGGGGCCTCCCGCAGAGCTGTTAGTCTGGGAGTGATGGGGTGAAAGCAGCTCCTCTGGAGAGCCATGCTCTGCCCTTTGCTGTCACTCTGTCCTCCCACAGCTGGGCTTCCACAGCCAGGCCTTCCAGAAAGATCCACAAAACAGGCTGCAGGGCCCAGCGCCAAGAACATTATGAGGCGAATAAACTAAAGAAGGGAACCAGCAGCAGGGAGTTCTCAGGCTGGGGGTGGGGAACTGCTCTTTCAAGATCCCTTCTCCTTTGTCCCCCCCAGAAAGAGGATTCTATCTCACACCACATCACTCCTCTGAGTCTTAGAGGAGGGTACATTTAGAAGATGGATGGATGCTTCTCTTGGGAAGATAAGAGGAGAATGCTTCCCTCACTTTTCTGCTTAGTGATGTTTATTCAGTGCCTGTGAGGGACAGGCTGGGAGCTGCCTCTTCCTGGCAGCAGCACTTCGGGTGACACAGCCATTTTTACTTTCTGTAACTTTTTTTTGCTAGAATTCCCCTCAGCTCTCTGTATGGTAACAGTGTGTCTGGTGGGTTTCAGTGGTTGGTTTTAGACTTTCTCCAGGGTACATTTTCAACTGTCCAAAAATCCCCTAGAAAACAACAATCTCTCCTCCATACAGTGGAGCTCTGAGCTGCGTCATCTCTGTGGGTTTTTTCCTACCACAGGAGCTGGCTGCTGCGCGAAGATGAGGGAACAAAACATTTGTGCAGTCACTGTTTCAGAGATCAGCTCTGGGAATGCGGGTGGCAGGAGGGGCTGGGAACTGCAAGTTTCTAGGCTGTAGAAAACAAGAAAGTTGTTTTTTTGGGGACTTCCCTTGCCTTTTGAGACCTGCATTTCTAGTCTCTGGTAATGCAGGATTAGATGAAAATGAAGGAATAAATGAAAATCCAACAAGAGGCCTGAAGGGAATCTAGATATAGCAGAAGCCTCATCCAGACTGGCCTCTGGACCCCAGACCCAGATATGAAGGGCCTCAGAAGCTTTTTTCTTGATTAAGCCTGACTGGCCTTGCTAAAAAGGGAAGGAGGTAGAGTGGATTCTGGCATTCTCTGGAGGTTTCCGGACTGACTTAAATCTGGAGGATTAGGTAGGGCTGTGCTGACAGAAGGCTTAGAGGCCTAATTCTAAATTTTCGATACTTTAGTCCTTTTCAGTGCCCCACCTCCTTGAAGTCAGCCAGGAAGCCTAAAATCTTCCATGTTCTCTTCCCAGCTCTTTGTTTACTGCATTTTATAGAATTGGCATTACCACTTCATCTAATCTCCTCATTCTACACGTAATGACATTGCCATTGAGAGTTATTTAGGTTCTGTGCCCAAGGTCACATGAGTGTTTGTCAGTGGAGTGACTACCAGAAACCAGAACCAAGGGCCTCCTATTTTTAGCCTCAGCTTTTTTTTTTAGGGTGGGGGTGGGGAGCATGAGACAACCTTTGTGCCCTCTTATATTTTTGCATCCTCAGTCCCAAATGAAGATGAGGTTTTAGACTGAGGCAGATACTGAAATACCAGCGGAGAGGGCAGTGGAGATTGAAGGGACATTTTGAGGTTAAAAAGGAACATGGATGCGGGTCAGAGAAAAAGTACCTTGAAAAAATGAAGTTTTATGCTAAAGGGATCCTTGGCGCAGAGTTGAGAGAAGGGCACATAATCAAATGTCTTCTTAGTCTCCTTACTAAAGAACATGGCAATTTAAGGCCATCTTATTTAAATAAATCTTCCAGAAAAGAAGAGACTTGCTGTATAAAGAGGAGGAATCAGAATATTTTGGAGACAGCCAAACACTCTTTTGTGAAGCAAAAAATAGGAGAGATGAAGGCAGTCAATATTTAGCCCTAAACAGTAAAAACAGGAGTTAGTATCCATCATCTCTCTATGATATTTTTCATTTATCAACTGGGAAAAAAATTAGAATTTTCTCTCTGGCTTTGACAAGCCATCTTTTTTGTCACAAGAGAGTCCCTGAGGGCTGAGCTGCATTCAAATCCTCGTATTTCTTTCCCCAAACTCAGGGAGAATTAACCAAATAATATACAGCTATTTTCAGTATAAGAAAAATGTCACAATCTGTAAAGGGAATGGAAATGACTAGGGACATTGACAACTATTTGAAGCACTTTAGGAGTCTTAACATTCATTTTGTGGGCTCCACGTGGGAGAACATAGATAACAGAGGGGGTCCTAGGTCTACCCCTAGCTCTGAGAAATGGGCAATTGAGGCCGACAGAAATGCTTGGAGAAGGTGACACAATGGGGTGTTGGGGGAGGAAGGGAGGTGCTATGAGGTTGAAATTCTGGGATTTAAGAGTAAGTTCTGGGGCCGGCCGAGTGGCGCGGTGGTCCCACATATGAGGGCCAATGACACTGCCCTCAAAAAAAAAAAAAAAAAGAAAAAAAAAGTAAGTTCTAGGACTAATTAGCTGTGTCTGATTTTAGACAAATCACAAACTCCCCAGGTTCCCAAATCCCCATTTATAAAATGAGGTGACCCAACTCAGTTTTCCTTCTTCCAGTGCTAAAAATGTACTAAAAATTTTCCAGTCCCAGAGCAAACATCAAGACTATGTCTGAAGGAAACCATCAGCATCCCAGTAATCTTCCACTCTTATAGGGAAGGAGGGGGGAAGAAGAGGGAGACAAGAGTAGAGAGGAAGAACAGGAAAGAAACATTGATTAAATAAAAACATCTTTGCTAGGGTCAATTTAGAGGAGCTGCTTAAACTGGCTCTGCTTTATTGGGGGTGGGGGAAGGTGAGGGTTAGCATGCGGCAGTAACTCATTTTCTAAAGCCCCCCCCCCCCAGGTCAGCTCCCCCATTCTTTCACAGCCATTGTCACGTACAGGAGCCAAAAGAGTTTTTCAAATAGAGTACTGATTTTATACAATTCCTGTCATTTAGTTGCCATCATAGCCCATATCATGTCACTAAACTCTGTCTTCCCCACTTGGAATTTACTGCCTAAAGACATGTCATTTTATAGGTTCTAGAATAAACCCCTGGAGGTGAGAGCGGGCCCAGAGGGTGGGAGTCACCACCTTGTGCTGGGCTCCAGGCTTTAAACCACTGTGTCCCCTGAGTTCTCCACTTTATCGCACTATGATTTTTGTTTTCCCTTTGATTATGTATTTTGAAGAAAGCAAATAACCATGCAGTAAAGACCATATCAGAGATACGAAAGTGTCACCATTCTTTAAAAAAACAACAACGAGGCAGCTGTTAGTTCTCTGAGTCCCCTTCCACCTCGAGCTTTCCAGACAAGTAAGACCGGGTGATGTTACAAACACTGAAGGGATGTTATAATGAAGTAGAATTTGATAATTACAAGGGGATTACGTGGGAATTTTAAGTTAATGGATGACTTTGAAACAACGAGGAAATGACAAAGGAGAGCGGGAGGAACAACAGACTTGGACTGAAAACGGAAGGAGGCATCAGCCCCAGGAAGGGAAAGCGAGTCTACGTGGGGGGAAAGGGCGGAGGGGCGGCCAGAAAACCCCAGGCCCAGAGCTTAGCTCCCCCTCCCCCCACACGCTGCCCTTGGACTTGCACAGGCACGGGGGTGGAGGCACGCATGCGCAGTGCCGCACTGCGCCAACCGCTCCCGCTCCCGGAAGCTGCCTGGACCGGCTGGAGCCGGTTAGAACCGGTGGCGCCCGCCCGCGAGCCAAAGCCTCACAAAGGGAGGCGGCGGCTCACGGCCCGCGTATCCTTGCGCGGTGCGGCCACGGAGTGGGTGCTGGGGCAGTGCCCCTCCCCCAGCCTTTGTCCCCTGCCGGGGCCTTGCCGCCATCCCGACAGCCTTAAGGGTTATGGAGACAGACCTAGGCGTGGGGGAGCCGAGGCGTGGGGACGCGCCCACCCCTCCCCGGCCTCTTGTTCGGTGCGTCCATTTCCGCGCAGCCGCTTGAGCCGCGTGGAAACCTGTGTCCGGGAAGTCTCCGGCGCCATTGTTGTTTCCAGGCCTTCAGGCCGGTGGACCCTGTGTTGCCTGGGCACCGAGATGTCTCCTAGAATTCTAGGGCCGCAGCCGCAAGTTCTGACATCCGGTGCTTAACTCAGCTTTCCCTTTGTGGGAAACTCCAGGAGCGGCTTGTACGATAAAACAAGTCAAATAGTACAGAAAGGAAAAGCTTTCGGTTTGGAGAAGGCTGCTTTTCTTTCCAGCTGCAATTTAAAATGTCTTAACTAAAAACAAATAAAAAAACAGGGCCAGTGACACTGCCCTCAAAAAAACAAGATGTCAAGAATGAAGCCAAACCAGAGAACATAGAGAATCGGTAAAACAAGGGAGCCTATCAAAGCACCCCCATAAACAGTGTTTCGCAAACACCTGAGAGCACGCCCCGGCTCTGGCTGCCCAAGGTCGCTGTATCTGGGGAGACGACACCCTTGGCTTTTTTTGATCCTTTAAAGCACATTTCAACTTGGTTTTGACAGTGGGTTTGGATTTTGATAACTATTCAGAGAAGCCTGGAAACTTAAACAGCCCACGTTTGAGCAGAACAAAGTTAATCCGGGCTTCATTTACAATGTTTTAAACAGGGAACTCAAACCGTGGGGTCCAGCTGGCCCTTGGCACCTGCAAAAACATTCAGCATGTCGCACAATTAACGTGAGGCCCCGGCTCTGCTGCCAGGGACAACAGTATATTGTAGCTCCTTGAGATATTTAGAAGTGGATTTTCTCATTTAATAGAATTCTTAAGCAGATTACCGAGGCCACTCGGATTTCTCAAATAAAAGGGCAATCAAAAGTATTCATTATAACCTCAGAACCAACGCTCGCAGGACGTCAGCATTTTGGGGAGAAACCCCAACACTTCCTGCTGCTAAAATGTCTGAGGCATTAGCCAGGCTGATGCTGTTACATAATGAAAATGAAGGCCCTCATTAAACCCGCTTAACCTTCCTTTAAAAAGCACTAAATAGCACCTACTGTACCCCAAGAAAACATGAAAGGTATTTTGAGAGCTACTAAAAAATTCCCAAGCAATTGCCTTGATTTTTTGGGAGTTGTTTGCGTATATAAATGACTTTCGTTATTTTTGTTTAAATTTTCATCTAAAATCTACTTACTACTAAGTCAAATATTTCTAGGTACATGGTTTGCAATCTAGTCTCCTTTTAAACGGTTAGAAAAACTCCAGAAAGGATTGTAAACCAGTTCTTAGTTTTAACCTTTCCGAGGGACTATTTTCGCTCCCCCCTCACAAAGGCGTCGGAGGGTTACTGAATGCGGCGGCGTGAGCTGTCCTTCGCCCATAAATACGCCTCTCCCAGCTCTGCGGCAGGCATTCAGGCAGCGAGCGCAGAGGTGGCTGCTGAGGCGAGAGGCCCTGCTTGAGGAAACTGCAGATAAGTCTTTCTCTTAAAAAGAGCTAGAAATTAATATAAAGAGAAATAGGAATTAATATAATTCTTTCGGAAATGAAATAGCCAAAGTACTCTTAGAAAATACTTAGCATTAAAATTTTAATCTTCATAACTTAAGATTTTATTTAAAGAAAATGATGAAGACTTCCCTCAAGAGTAGTTTCAGAAAGAAAAAAAAGTTTCTAGAACATGATGGAGGTTAAGAGATTAAGCTTCATGGAGTAAGAATAATTTTCAAAGAAGTTGCTGAAAGATAGGACTGTGAAATCTGAATTCAAAAACCTTTAAACTTAAATTGAAAGGCAAACTTAAAATAGTATTAAAACGTAGGTAAACTAGATAGAAGCTAACATTTTTAAAAACTCAAGTTGTAGATGATTAAAATATCTTAAAGGCCGTCTTTTCAAAAGGTTAAGTTGAAGGTCATTTAAGAGACCTTGAAATACATGACGCAGGAAAGATTGCGTCATTTAAAGCCTAATGGAACTGAAAGCTAAAAATTGACGGAAATTTAATTAGTGCTAGGATAAAAATTGGAGAAAGAAGATTAGAAATTCGAAGTGGAAAACTTGGAAGACAGAAGTTTACAGGAAGGTGAAGAAAAGAATTAGAGAAGATAGGAAAATAGAAGATAAAACGCATTTTAGAAGACAGAAAAACCCAAAGGTGTAGGAAGCAGAAGTATTGAGTACAAGCTAGAAAACGAAAGCAGCTAAGGGCGAAGATACAAGTTTAGTAGAAAACTAGAAGATAGAAACAAGGTTGAAAATACTGTCAAGGAGAAGTTTCAGCTAGAAAAGGAAAAGCTAGAACAACTTGGACACAAGCATACAAGATAGACGTCAAAAACTTAGAAGATAGAAAAATTTACAGCCAAAAATTGGACAAAGTACAAGAAGCAAAAAAATTTAAGGCAATATTGTTATAGTAAGAAGGAAATCTTAATAGAGCCCATGATTTCTGGTGGTTCAGAAGTTAGTCTTGAGAAGATGGAGGGTGTTTACTGTAGACCAGGAGCAACTTAGAGGAATATCCGGAAGGAAGCTAGAAGGGAAATCGGTTAAAAATCACAGCAAAAAGCTAATGGAAGGACTGAAGCAATTAAGTCTAAGGTAGGGTGTTTTCTGGAAGAGTTAAATATTTGAAAGGCCTTAGATACCTTAGCTTAGTTTTCTTTGGAATATTTAAAGGACTTGCATAACGAGTAATTCAAGATCGAGAATAACTACGAACTTAATGTTTTGGCATTGGACTGTGACCTCAGAGGACTTAAACCCTGAGGACTAGCATTAATTTGACAGCTGACCCAGGTGCTACCCAGAAGTGGATTCAGTGAAGCTAGGAAGACAGGAGCAGCAGACAGGATTCCAGGAGCCAGTGTGCGGTGAAGCTAGGACTGAGGAGCCAGCAGCAAGCAGTTCGCGGTGAAGATAGGAAAGGAATCCGGGAGCCAGTGCGATGTGGTGAAGGAAGCTAGGAAGAAACAAGGAGCCGTAACGATTTGGAGGTGAAGCTAGGAGAGGATTCCAGTGCGGTGTGCTGACGCTAGCGTGCGACTTGGCGACCACGCGGAGGCGGCGGCGGCGGCGCAGGCGGTGTGGAGGATAGATAGAGGAGCCTAGAGCAGCGAGCGCCCCAGTGCAAGGCCGCAGGGAGAGCCAGTGGCGTGTAAACGCCCGCGAGGTCGGCCAGTCCTGATTTTTGGTAACTTAAGTATGGTAACCTTTATTTACTAATGGTAATGGGGGAGTTGTGTACGTAAGCGGCAAGGGATTGATGATGGGATGTAGGCCGATTTCCGGGTGTTGTAGGTTTCTCTTTTTCAGGCTTACTTTCTCATGCATCTTGTCGAAGCTTTTGAGGGCAGACTTCCAAGGCCCGGAGGAATGGTAGATGGCAAGTTTTTTTGGTTTTGTCTTTTAACCATTTTGAGGGAAACAAATGAGACAAAATTAAGGCAAGTTTTGTAAGCAGTTTTTATTTTTAGCTTGGGGTAATGAAGCATTTCAGTTTTATGTATAGATATGAATGTTGAGTTGGGTGTGTAAGTAACTCTGGGGGGAAAGTTTTTTGTGGGTTGGGGGCAAAATATGTTTTGAGTTCTTTTCCCCTTAGGTCTGTCTAGACTCCCAAAGGCAAATGACTCAAGGTAACAGAAAAAAAGAAAATCCAGTATCAGGATAATCAGAACACCACAGGTTTACAGTTTCTAGAAACGAGAACACGAGCGGTTCTCACTTTGAGGTCTGTGGCGGAGCTGCCCATTGGAGAAATGGCTGGTAGTTATTCTTTTTTCCACCCCTTCATCAGATTTTTAAAGTATGTAACCCCTTAATTTGAAGTATTTTGGGGTGGTCTTAACAGGGAAAAGGGTGGGGGAGAATGTTTTTTTTTTTAAGATTTTCCACAGATGCTATAGTACTATTGGCAAACGGGGTTAGAGAAGGATTATACCGCTATGCTGTTGGCACCAACACCTTGAGGGATTGGAGCTGCCTTTTCCTTTGGAAGAGTATTCCCAGTTGAAGCTGAAGTGTACAGCACAGTGCAGCTTTGGTTCATTTCAGTCATCTCAGGAGAACTTCAGAAGAGCTTGACTAGGCCAAATGTTGAAGTTAAGTTTTCAAATGTGACTTTTGAAATACCTTTTATTAAAGGGGAGGGGCAAATTTTGGCTATTTATAGTTTGGCAGTGGCCTGTTATGGATGGGATTGGGAGGGTTGGGTGTAGGTAATTGTTTAGTTTATGATTTCAGATAAACTCATGCCAGAGAACTTATATACTTAGGATGGAAAAACTAAGAAATCGCAACTTCAAGTTGGCAAGTAACGCCCAGTCATCTAGATGGTGTTTTTCCCCAATTTTTGAATTGGGCAGCTGGGGAAGGAGAGTGTTGGACTGGGGGTTGGTATAGCCCACTGGACTGACGTAGGTAACATCTTGGGGATTTTTTTTAAACACTAAAGTTGTTTGGATATGGTAGTGTGTGGTTCTCTCTTGGAATTTTTTTCAGGTGATTTAATAAAACTTAATACTGCTATAGGAGCTTCAGAGCAAAGGAAGTGGCTTAATGATCCTGAAGGGATTTCTTCTGGTGGTAGCTTTTATATTATCAAGTAAGATTCTATTTTCAGTTGTGCTTAAGCAAGTTTTTTTAGCATAGGAAAAATTTTCCTTGGTATGACTGCAAAACAAGATGTTAAGGTATGCTTCAAAATTATTGTAAATTGTATGTTTTACGTTTGCATCTTAAGTATTTGTGAATCATAACTGATAAAAGAGGGTGGGCTTTTTTGTTGTTGGGGGGGAAACCTTTTTTTTTCTGTAGACTTCTTTCAGATAACATCTTCTGAGTCATAACCAGCCTGGCAATAATGATGGCCTAGATGGAGAGGGAACAGCTCCTTGGTGAATGATAAGTAAAGGGAGAAAAGATTATATTTCGTACTTCTGTTGGGGAGAAGGCATAATCCTGAGATCCTTACTACTGATGAAAACGTTGTCTGCATATGCCAAAAAAAAAAAAAAAAAAAGCAAATGAAAGCTACCAATTTAAAGTTAATGGAATCTACTATTTTAAAGTTATGGCTTATCAAGCTGTACGAATTGTAACGAATTGATGAGGAATAAAATAATGAATTGAGCAATCCAATGAAGATCAAATGTCCATCTCAAAATCCTGCTTTTACAAAAGCAGACAGAATATAAGTGAAATGAAATGAAAATGATAATGCTACATTAATCCTGGAAAAAAAGAAGCTGAAATAATTCAGAGGAGTGGGATCAAGTGGATTCAGAGGAGGCTGTGCTGTTTGCCAATCTTTCGTTTGCCTCAGACAGGTTCCTCTTCACTATCAGAAGAGTTGCTTCATTTCATCTGGGAGCAGAAAACAGCAGGCAGCTGTTAACAGATAAGTTTAATTTGCATCTGCAGAATTGCATGTTAGGGATAAGTGCTTATTTTATGTGAAGAGCTGTGGTGGTCTTAAATATTGAACAGGGGCCACATTCCTGATCCCTTCCATTGGGGAATTCCAGGATTGTGAGGAATTTTCCCATCCAGCCTTTTAAGATTAGACAGGACTTGTGCCTGTGGGCTTCCATGATGGGATAGCACCCCTCACTGAGAGGCAAGTTAATTCCTTAAGCCTCTTGATAATCATAACGTAATGTTTATAAAACTAAGAATGTTCAGCATTGAATCTCTGGAAAACAAAAGGATAGCTTAATGTTCTGTGAACAATCGGATATGTTAAAGTCTCGCTTAAAGTTTAAATGTTTTGTAATGTATATTGTGCAGAAAACCATTAAATCAAAAATAAAACATTTTTAATAGAGAATGTATGCCTTTAGGAAGCAGCTGTCTCCTTATTTAAATAAAGTGTTTGTTTGTAGTTAGTGTTGGGCAATCTTGGGGGGATTCTTCTCTAATCTTTCAGAAACTTTGTCTGCGAGCACTTTAATGGACAAGATCAGAAATTGAGCGGAAGAAGGAAGTTAACTTTCTTAAGGCAGGAAAGACAAATTTTATCCTTCGTAAAGTGATGAGCACTTAATAATTCCAGGCACATGGCAATAGAGGCCCTCTAAATAAGGACTAAATACC